>JALGPY010000001.1:183603017-184956351 GCA_023055425.1 Linanthus parryae | reverse complement strand
CAGATAAAGTGATGGTTAGGCATATTCGATGTTCAAATACATGTTTTTTCAACTATATATGGATGGATGACTTCAGACTATATATGCATGTTTGAAGATAATAGAATTGTATTTGTTTGAATGAGAAAATATTGTACTTCTATAACCCGCTTAAACCGAGTCGAACCGGTCCGAGCCGAAATGTTAGGGTAGGTTTGGGTTTTCTAGTTCCTCGGTCAGGTTTGGGTTGAGATTTTTCCAACCCGAGCACCTCTGGTAGGGGCAAAAATATGGGGTTCAGCCGCCCAAACCGCACAGCGAACACCCCTACTTTGAGCGGGTTCCGAAGCGTGGAGGGCGGAGATGGGGTGGCGGGATTTGAGATTGGGTTCGTTGGGGGAGGAGAGAGAATGTGGGTTGGCGGGTTTGGGATGAATTGAAGAGTGATTTGTTGTTGATAATGGGTTGCGAAGAGAGAGTGGAGCTGTTTGATAACGCCATTGCTGGGGTTGGTTTCGAGTTCTGTCACCCACCACTGTTCTCCTCGCTGCTGCAGAGGAGCAACTGAGGGTTCTCTCTTGCCTCAAATCTGAAACAGAGGGTTCACAGAGTGATAGAGGAGATGGAGCACCAAGAAGACCAAGAGCAGGAGCACGAAGTCTACGGAGGAGAAATCCCTGGCGACGAGATGGATGCCGATGTCAAGATGACTAGGGCTGATGAAGAAGACCCTAGCTCCAAGATCAAACCTTCGTGTGCTTCTCTCTTATGAAGTTGTGTTGATTGTGCTTTGCCCTTACTTTTCGCCTTTTTTTTTTTTGCTAACTTAGGATTTGGAGGACATGAAGAAGAGGCTGAAGGAAATTGAGGAAGTTTGGCTTCGAAGGTGGAGGTGATGTTGGCATCGGGGAACTGGGTTTAAGGTGAAGGGAGGTATATTGGTATGGGTTGTGAGCTGTTAGGAAAGGAGATTAGGATGGTTCCAGTGGATTTTGAAGAGGTTGGTTAGGATTTAATTGGCAGTGGCTTGTTGGTGGTCTGATGGTTTGGTTTAGGAGTTGGTGGGTTTGAATTGGCAGTAACTGGGGGTGGTGAAGAACACCAAGGAAGATCACCAAGAACATGTGGTGGTGGTGGTGGTGACGGTAGTAGAGGTGGAGGTGGTGGTGGTGGTGGTGGCGGCGGTGGTGGTGACGGTAGTAGAGGTGGAGGTGGTGGCGGTGGTGGAGGCGGCGGTGGTGGTGACGGTAGTAGAGGTGGAGGTGGTGGCGGTGGTGGAGGTGGAGGTGGTGGTGGAGGTTGTGGTCAAGAACATCAAGAATGGTGGTCAAGAACATCAACATAATAAATATAAAAATTCCTTCAAAAAAAATATAAATATAAAAATACAAATAGGGATAAAATGGTCATAAAAGACATATTGCACCCCCATACTAATTGATTGTAACATAAGGGTGCTTTTCGTCTAACGTCCATCCACTGGTGGTTTTTGTCGCAACAGGGGTGGCTTTTATATATCCCCAAAGAATATGGTTGTTTTTTTATATAATCCAAAACACGAGGGTGCAAAATGTCTTTAACCCTTTTTTTGGGCAAAGACAAGTGTAACGATGGTTTTTTTAAAAAACGCTCTCCCTTCCGCGATCAGATCCCTTTTAGGGGATATCAATTTTTTTTAGGAAATTCCAATTTTTGAAAAATAAATCCAATTATGTTTCTTCTTTTTTTTTTCAAACACAAGTGTAACGATGATTATTATTATTATATGGCAAATATGCACCGGAGGAACCCATATTTTGCAAAAACGCGGCAAGTGAGTACCCAAAAACATTCTCCGTCTGGCTGTGTCACTATTGGGGCCGAATATGGACAATCTTGAAAAAATAGATCAATTAAGTTGTTTGGCTTAATTCGAAGTGCATATAATGACAAAGGTGTTGAAACGGTTCAACATGCAAGAATATGGATTCTTACCTATGTCACATGGAGTTAGTCTTTGGAAGGCTAATTGTCCTTCCAATCCGATTGAGAAAGGACCGTACGAATAAGATTCATAGGATACGCCATGTTATGTGCAAGGGCCAGACATGTCATTTGAGAATGACACGATGATACCAGTCATATCCAGATGAGAGTCATTGGATATTGATCAAGAAAATCTTTATGTAATTGAGAAGAACTAGGGATGAATTCTTGATATATGGAGGATAGGAAGTGTTCACTGTAAGTAGTTACAATGATGCGAACTTCCAATCCGACAAGGATGATTCAAGATCATAGTCAAGTTTTGTGTTTTGTCTTAGTTGAGGGGCTCTAAGCTGGAAAGGTTCCAGGCAAGATTCAGTTGCCGATTCTATCATAGAGGACTGAGTGTATTGTTGCATTAGATGCAAATACTCAGAATATTCGATCTCATTCGATTGTCAATAGAGGAGATGTGAATATATGCAAATTATCATCATATGTATCTCTTACCTCTTGCGCAGTGAAAGCGTGAGGGCCGCAATAGATCAATAGGCATATGATGCATTAGATTGACTCTAGTGCAAGTGGGAGACTGTTGGAATTGTGCCCTAGAGGCAATCAATTTATCGTGACATTGGTATGGACTTACTATTCATTATGTTATCGATATGGAGATATGCTAGCATGAATGAAGTCCTTAGAATATAAATGTTATATCCTTAAATATCCATAGTCTGAGTACTACAGTTAATAGGACGGCTGTATTGCATCGAGACTAGTATGTGGGTAGATTGATATGGGGATATCAAGTCTAACACATGGGTACGTATTAGGAGTAATAGCGTACTGGATTGACCCATCATGAGAATACATGGGAGTTATGTGAATGTCACAAGCGCTTATCATAGTGAAAATGGTGTTGTGATCCTTAGACTTGAAGTCACTAGATACTCTAGTTGTGAATTATCATGTCTAGTTATCGTCAAACGTTACAACGTAACTGGGTAACTATAAAGGCTTTAATCAGACATGGTATGAAGCAAGCTGAGAGATGATAGTAATGTAGAGAGGATTTTTCCCTCCCGCATAACGGGAGTACATATACATGGCCACTCGATGAGTGAGACTTAGGAAAATGCATGTCCATGCTCGAATAAATCAATATGAGATATTGATGTTATTTGTTTATCTAAGTCTACTCACAGATCGAGAACCTATGGATTGGATATACAAATGTGACACTCCATGTTCTTGTGTCCAATCCGGATAGATGAGACAAAGGGATTATACAACGCGGTAACATTGGTCACAGAGGTTAGTCAGATCACTGACATTCCTATTACTTGGGAGCATTGATGTATTGCTAGATACCGCTCAGTGTTTGTAATAATTGTTATTACTGCCAACGTAATTAGGAACCTACGTGGTCACACACAATAATAGATCAAGCTGAGATTATTGCTAATTAGTTAGACTAAATAGCTATAATGAATTGATTGGACTAAAGTGTAAATTGTGCTCATTAGTTGGACTAAAGAGCAATTGTGGACTAGGATGTAAGTAGTCCCACATTGTTGGATTTATGGGCAGAGTTGAATTTCTCTAGGTATAAGTAGGATTTATAGACTATGAGAATTTACGCTTAATTAATTCCTACTCCACACAGTTTACTAGAGAGCTAGAGTAAAAGAGAAAAATAGAGATTTTTCTTCATGAAGGGTTCGGCCAAAACCCTAACCGCCCCTAGGAGCCGTCGGCCTCCTCTTGGTGCCGCCCCTCTCTTGTGCCTATGGCATGGTGATGCCGTGTCCTCTCCTTGCCGCGTTGATGGATGTGATCCAGCATCTGCACGCCCAAGTTCATCCTTCTTCTCATGATTGCTAGCACAATTGGAGAAGAAGTGTTAGGATTCCAATACGTGAGAGAACAAGAGAAAGCAAAAAACAATAACAAGAGTAGGATCAAGAACACAAGAATTTACGTGGTTCACTAGTTTTGAGACTAGCTACATCCACGGCCAAACCAACCAATTTATTGATGAGAAGCCAATACCAATTACAAGCACACACCAAGTCATGACCCTAGCATCTACTTATATACCAGTAAAAGACTTGGAGCCCAAGTAATGTCCAAAAACTAATCCGAGACAAACTAGGAAATAATTCCTAAATTGTTTCCTGACCCAATAAGGACACTACCAAATATATTAGTCAAAGTAGACCCCTACAAGGATTCAAAGAGATTCCTTGTTGCCAAAGTAATGTAATTACTTCCAAAACTATTAGCCTCCTTTGACCATCCCATGCCAGGATTTTGAATCAACCAAAAAACCCAACAAACCTCCACCTTGATTCAAACTCCATAGCTACCGAACCAATTCTTCTCATCAATCCAATGAACCCAATTCGAGTGTATTCCTAGTTTGCGGAATTTTGAACACACTCCCAATACGCCCCAACAAGCGCGTTTATGTGTCTTCAACAAACACAAAGACAATGCGTCCCAATAAACGCTCCACTAATGCACCATGACACAATGCATACCCCAACGTTGCGCCAATGACACTTCGCGACAAAGTGCCTATCAAACGATGTCATGCCAATTTGCGCCGCCAACCGCACCAATGCGCAAAACCAATAATCAAAGCGCGCCAATCCAAGATCCAATCGCGCTACCAACCAATGCATGCACGATAACACGCCACCAATCCACATGCCCAATAACACGCGCCCATGCTCCATGCCTGGAGCCCGACCCGCCCTCAAGGGACTTAGAGATCATCACCAACCTTGAGCGTCCCTCCTCCTCCACCTGAAGCGAGATCTACAGGTGAACGATTTTTAGGACACTCCCTCTTCCAATGACGTTTCTCCCTCAGTTTGCTAGTTGATTCGAGTCGCATCCACCTAGACTTGAATCCTCCTAGCCGCCAAATCCAGATATAGATCCAGATCACTCGCCGGGTTGAGCACGCCATATCGATTGACGCATGCCGGAACCGAAAGCGTGCCGGATGTACTAGAACTAGATCCACAATTCCGATGCTCCACAACAAGAGCCCGATAGCTCCCCCAACAAGGAACCCGATAGCCTCCCAACAAAGGCTTGGTGTGCTTGCACCCCTTGTTTCAGAGGCCAACCAGCGGAAACCCAATCTTCCCATCAAACCCAGATCTTGATCACGAACCAACGCCATTGCTCTCTTGAATCTCAACGAACCAGGCTCTGATACCACTTGTTAGGATTCCCAATACGTGAGAAAGCAAGAGAAAGCAAGAAAATAAAAGCAAGATCAAGAACACAAGAATTTACGTGGTTCACTAGTTTTGAGACTAGCTACATCCACGGCCAAACCAACCAATTTATTGATGAGAAGCCAATACCAATTACAAGCACACACCACGTCATGACCCTAGCATCTACTTATATACCAGTAAAAGACTTGGAGCCCAAGTAATGTCCAAAAACTAATCCGAGACAAACTAGGAAATAATTCCTAAATTGTTTCCTGACCCAATAAGGACACTACCAAATATATTAGTCAAAGTAGACCCCTACAAGGATTCAAAGAGATTCCTTGCTGCCAAAGTAATGTAATTACTTCCAAAACTATTAGCCTCCTTTGACCATCCCATGCCAGGATTTTGAATCAACCAAAAAACCCAACAAGAAGTCCGATTGAGGTCTATTCTTGTGGATACCATAGAGACAAAGATGCTATTCTTTGTATATGATCTTCCCAGCCTGGTATCGCTGAGGTAACCTTTTTTTCCTTCATCGTGTTATGATGCTTCACCTGCGATTCATGGAGGGTTTTGAGCTGTATATTTTTTTTTGTATTTCCGCTGCGTAACCTGCATCAAAACCCTACATGTCTGGCTTACTATGCAATGCACCTCTAGCGTCCAGCCCAATCATTATCAGAGTAAGCCACAAGCTCTAGTTCACTCTTTTGGAACACTATACAATAGTGAATTTTACCCCACATATTTTTTGATTTGCTGAATTACGATTATGCTTTTTTTGACAGGCTAATGAACAACATACTATCAAGTGTGGTTACAGTCAAATATTGAAGAGATCAACATCACTTATAAACATTGTAGCACCAGCTTCCTAACAACGGAGTGAAATCAGGTGACACTTCAGTCTTCAAATGCAGCTGATTTGCACTCAGAGAACCTTCCTCTTTGCCAAAATTTCAGCTGCATACTTGGCTTGAGTTAAGACAACCCCACATTGAGTTGGTTTCTACGAGATACCAAGAAGTAAAATAGTGCTCCAACTACATGTGGAATGATCAATCCTTGTAAGGTCTTTAATGGAGAATTTCTGTTCATTGCAGCTACAAGGTGTGTGATTACACTATCGCTACTTGTAAGAATAATGTCATCTACATGTAGAATGACTGCTCATTGAGCTCTGTATCTGTAAAAGAGTGAAGTGTGTTGGTGAAGTCTGAAATCCTTGAGCAAAGAGAAACTTGTGAGAAGCTGGTACCAACCTGTGGAAGCTTGTTTGAGCCCATGCAACGCTTTCTTAAGAGAGAGCAGGCAAATGTTGAGTGTATGGAATCTTCAAACCCAGGTGGGTTGCGTCATATAAATAGTTTCAGTTAGTAGACCACCATGCAGGAAGGCATTGCTCGCATCAAATTGTCTAAGTGGCCAGCTGAAGTGATTAGCAAGAGTCAATACTAGTTTGATGGTTTGCTGCTTCACAACAGGGCTGGAATCGTCAATACAATCAAGATCCTCCTGTTGATTGAACCATTTTGCAACTAATCTGGCTTTGTACTTGACTATAGACGCATATGCGGTTTTTACGTAAACACCCACTTATGCAATAATGATTATGTCTGATGGAGCAGAGACAAGTAATTTGATTGGAAATGAGAGAAATCCGCGCTATTGCTCTTGGGGAAAGCTGGGAAACTGTCTGACATGTTATCATTTTGCTACATTCTGATCCACTCGGTATGGATTTCTGTACCTTTACCATATTATTAGGTTGGATAGAGGATATGGGAAATAATTTGGGATAAATCCGGTTGATTTTGGTACTGAATAAATTGAATAGAAAAAAGTTGAAGATTGGTTTCTCGTAGAGCTGAATTGGTATGGGATACTGCAGCAGAGATTCAAGAGACGTCGATTCGGTCGAAAGAACGGAGAAGGGCTGGATTATGGGACGCTGGCCTTGTTTTTGACAACAACATAGACTACGTAATGGTAGTCTGCTTTGAGGAATACTAGGTAGCGAATGATGCTGGTACTTGCATGAATACTGGGTAGCGAATGATGCCCTGATATCTCTCTCTAGATCGCAGTGGAGGTGATGCATTGTATTTTCTATTAGTTATCTGGGTGTGCAGGACCTTGTCCAAATGGTTTGCAAATCATTGCATGATGCAGTCCAAGACGATCCTCTTATGTGGATCAATGTTACCATATAAATCACTATTAAGTGAGAAGATTACTGGTGACGCTCTATTACGATTAACTAGTGGAGTGCTTGAGAGTCACTGCGACTGCTGTGAATCATGTACTTGAACAAAATCCAGGGATGACAAAGTTATGTGTGGTGGGATGTGTGAGCGTCACTGTCAAAGGTATTGTGTATAACTCGCTTTATAAGGACTAGAGATAGCTGACACAAGGACACCAAGTATCGTGAAGATGACAAATAGAGGTCCTAAACACAAGGAAGATAAACATCGTGGAGATGGCCAAATGGATAGAAGTTATATGGATGATAAGTATCGCGAAGATGGTGATAGTGGTAGTAGAGACTTTGAACGGTGCTAGAGTAACATTTTGGTGGATGATAGAGGAAGATAAAGTAAAAAGAATGCTGTTGTAGGCATGAATCCAAATCATAGCATAAGGCGGAATTTCCCTAGCTCAAGTTCTCATGCTGCTAAAGATCGTTACAGGTTTTCAAAGCGAAAATATAGCAACTATGCCCATGAAAAGAGAGTAAAACGAGTTATCTTCTAGTAAAGATTTTGGTTATACTTAACAACACTTCATTTTCTTGACCAAAGGAGAAGTCTTTAGGGAAGGATGACTTGCATTTTGGTGATTTCTGTGCTGAACGACGACACAATCAGAATCCTACATTTCACCTTGGAAGATAGTGCACAAATGACCATCATCTTTTATAAAAGAGTACTTTTTTTTGGAGATGATATAAAAAGAGTACATCTGGATATGATTTATTGCTTAGCTCAGGTCCTCAAAGAAGCAACCTGTCGTCACCCTCTCCAGAACTAAAGAAGAGTCCGTAGCAGCTTCTTCTTGTGCATGCCGAAGTGTTTGGATGCGGAGGATTCTTGAGAAAATTGGTCTTGAACAAGTTAAGTGCACCAATATTTTCAGTGACAATAGTTTTCTGCCAGTAAACTGTCAAAAAATCCAGTAATGCATGATAGGAGTAGGAGTAAACACATCGATGTCGGATTTCACTTTCTTGGTGGCTTAACTAGAGATAAAAGGATCAATTGGCAGACGTTAAGACTAAGCCTCTGGGGTCTGAAGTGTACGAGAGAATGAGGAAGCTGCTCGGAGTTTGTCTGACACCAGAACTAAAATGATTGCAGTCACATATCAATTTACTTCAGTGAATAACAAACTTTTGAATTCTCAATCTGCTTGAGGTGTTAATTCTATACCATAGTATTCAACATAACAGTAAATCTAAAAAATTAGGGGAACTTTGAGATTCATTGTTGGAAGCCGGACTCATTCTATTGTAAACTTTGACCTTTCCGGCCTCTGGCCATGACGTCAAAGGAGTTCCCTAATGCATTAATCCTGAACTGCTACAAAGTCGAAGAGAGCCTCCAGGGTAGGATATTCTGTAGCCCTGTCAGAAATCAGCTGAGAAAACTTTGATTCTGGTTCTGTCATATTAGTCAAATTTCACCGTTGTACCTATTATTTCCAATGATTGCATGTGATGCTAAAATGTTTCATATATTCCAATAGCTATACACCATAGCTTTATTCGGTTCTGCAAATCAACTTTCTCTTAATGACACGTTTTCCCCCAAAATACGCCTCTCATGAGGTCCCGATCAACTTTGTGCGTTCAACTAATATATCTACTTGCTGTTTGATGCAGCCACTGTAGCCAACCCTCTCAGAAATCTCAAACAGAAAGGACATGTTGCGCTCCAAATAAGAAATTTAGTATAAACATCGAAGAAAAAAAGTTATATATTGGCAACCCGGAACCATAAATTCAAAATCCGTCGGAATTGTTAGGTTTTGACGTAAATGTGGCAATCTCCAAACTTGGTGGATGTGAACAAAAACAAACACGTACCTCCGACATGTTTTAATTAGACAAAAGAAAGCAAATAAAACTAGAAAACAAACAAACACCTGTTGGAAAATTCTAAAGTTCCACAACGGTCATTCATCCCCAAAATAGCAATCAAATCAATTTTCCGGGAAAATGAAAAAAACGGTATTCTAAGAAAATTAGAACCTTGTGAACAGTCAAACAGTTGATTACTGTTTGATAGAGATCACACGATTGCAACGATCTAAATCAAATACTTCTGGCGTGACAATAAAGTGTTTGTTCCTGGAATAAAGCATTTTAAACAAGAATCTCTAACAAATCAAAGCCAAACTCTCGCTAAACTGGAACAACGTCCCAGGGCAAGTTTTCCCGAATAACTCTGTGACAGCCCCAGTCTTCATATTGCACAAATAAAAGTCAGAACGTATCAAAACTACCAAATTAACCTCATCAGCGTTACCAAAAAACCCCAGAGGATACTTGACATGGTATTCCTGTGGTATACAAGTCAGTTTCTTAGACCATGATTTCCTCGAATCTTCTTCCATCAGCACCCACACTTCAAATCTATAACTATCAAGCTTACCGTCATAACCCGAACGATCAATCACAGCAACTGAATCTTTGTAACTTGCAAGACATGCATAAGCCCCAAGGGGACAAGGCAAATCGATGCGCCCAAACACCTCATCAACCATATCAAAATACAGAATATACTTGCTAATGAGTCTTCTTTCATTAATATTGTAACCTACTGTCCAGTACATGCATCTGTTGGAGCATGTTTGGTCATTAGAGATTTTATCACATCCTGGAAATCTCAGATGGGTGGTGTCGAATTCCTTTGCACTCCAAGAATTATCGTTCAACGGGAATGTGCGGACACTCGCCGTAACCACTTCTTTTCCTTCTTGGAAATAAACGGATGTTGCCAGAACCTTGAAAGTGTTTTTGACGGGATCAAAACAAAACCCTGCCCCATAATAGCCCAAGCGGACACCGGCACCCTCAGGGCCAATTCTTCTGAACTGATTGGTGGCAGGATTCCAAAGTGCAAAGTCATGTTCCATTGCATGGAATGATGAGAGGGATAAACAAACTACTCCTTTAGAACAACCCACTATATGCATATTATCGTAGGTATAACCGCGGATAGTCAAATCCTTAGGTGTATCGAAGATTCGGAAGGAGAAGGTGGTGTCAGATTCAGCTTTCAAAAAATAATCAGATGAATGGTAGTAAAAAGAGGCTTGTTTGTGTTTGTTTGTAGCATAATGTGTATCAATAAAACTTGGAGAGATGATGATATCGTACCAGCTTTTGCAGACGCACTTGAATCGCAACAAAGAGCTAGCCGGGAGCTTCGGGAGGATCTCATCCCTTATCACCTCGAGTGGTAACTCCCATCCTCCGTCTTCCATAGTCTACCTCCTGGTATAACATCGAAGGCTACACGACAACAACGATCGGTTTACGAGTGCCAAACTTAGGGTTTGATGTTTATAATGCCGTTTCAGAGAGGTCATTTCCCTCAAGGAAAAGAGGTGACATATTAGTAGAAAACTATAAGGAATCCAGAAGTTTCAATAAGTTCCCCAACTTTAGTAAGCATCCATTTTGGTCCCCCTAAAAAACACTGAATACATGAACTCATGTTTGCGGTCCAATTTTCATACACCGGAAACCAGAATTTAAAACTGAAAGGAACATTTTTGGTATTCCACAACACTCATACATACATTTAGAAGGGTCAAGGGGCATGAAGCCCACCTCGGGACTGCCGTCGCACAACCCCCACTATAATGTCAATAATAGTTTGCGAGTGTATTTTAGTCATTTTAAATAATTAAGGTTATTTAATAAAGAAATGAGGAGAAAAATTTGGGACGTTCCAATAAAAAATTAGGGGAAAGAGATGGGCCGGAGTGGTAAGTGGTTTGTCCCGGATTTCGAGAATTTAACCCTTGGCCAGGCCCAGCTTCAATAGCATATCGCATGGAAAGACCAGGCATGCACCGGCCCGACCCACCATCTCATATTCTCCTCCAAAAATGCAAAAATCTATATAAAGAGTAGGGATTGGCTAGAGTGCTGACAAATTATTAGGGTTTCAGCGCACTTTTTTTATTCTCGAACAAAACATCACCCACAACCACAATCATCATCCAACACCAGCGCACCTTCAATAACCCTTCTGTGATCACTTCATCTCTGCCACTCTGCCTCCACCGATCAAAACCATCGCCACCCTCTCAAATTTCGTCGATTCAATCAAAGCAACAAGCACTGCTCCTCCAACCCCAGAAACATACAACCACTCACCCAAAACCCAATACCACCATACTTCCCATGATCTGGTGAACCTGCCATGGAACCCTACATTCTCTCCAGCAAAAACCCAGTGACCCCACCGAATGCGAACTGCAACCACCGCAACACCAACATCCCAACACCACCTCAGTTTTTTGTTAATTTCAGCCTCCTTCAAGAGCTCTAGAATTTGGGTAATTCTTCTCGCAACGTTTCAGATCCCCATCGGACCAGTCACTTCCCGATTTAGATCCGACTAGGAGAAATGAGATCCAGATCCGATCCAGATCCTTTCGGATCGTCACCGGATTCGGATCGGATTGGATCAGGTTTCATTCAGCTGATCCAAATCCGATCCGTAGATCCATATACTACGTGGTCGAATCGGATTCGGGTCAGATCTGACTCAAATTTGTAATAAAATACAAAAATTAACATAAAAAATAAACACTAGTTCATATGTCAAGGCATGTTTGTAAGCTATGAAGCCTAAAACACAAAAGAAATGACTTTGTAGGTTGGAGTTAATTTTGTATTCTTCTTGGATGTGTAAGTGGGGAGTTGATAGGGTATATTTGTAAAGCACAGATATACATCGGATCAGATCGGGTAGGATGCCGGTGGATCTGTCCTCCGATCCAAATCCAGATCCAAATCCGATCGGGTATGGCCTTCCAGATCGAAATCCGATCCATTTTCAATTGGATCGGATTCGAATCCGATCCATTCGGCTCGGATCGCTCGGTTCTCAGATCGGATCGGACCATATTGCCATCCCTAACTTAGCTTGAGTTAAGAAAACCCTAGATCGAGTTGGTTTCTACGAGATACCAAGAAGTAAAACAGTGCTCCAACTACATATAGAATGATCAATCCTTCTAAGGTCATTAATGAAAAAATTTCTGTTCATTGCAGCTACAAGGTGTGTGATGAAACACTATCGCTATTTGTAAGAATAATGTCATCTACATGTCGAATGACCAGTCCTTGTGCACTGTTTCTGTAAAAGAGTGAAGTGTGTGTTGGTGAACTCTGAAATCCTTGAGCAAAGAGAAACTTGTGAGAAGCTGGTACCAACCTCTGGAAGCTCGTTTGAGCCCATACAACGCTTTCTTGAGAGAGAGAGAGCAGGCAAATGTTGAGTGAATGGAATCTTCAAACCCAGGTGGTTGCCTCATATAAATAGTTTCAGTTAGTAGACCTCATGCATGAAGGCATTGCTCACATCAAATTTTCTAAGAGGCCAGCTTTAGTGATTAGCAAGAGTCAAGACTAATTTGATGCTGCTTCACAACAGGGCTGGAAGTGTCGTTATGATCAACTGTTGATTGAACCCTTTTGCAACTAATCGGGCTTTGGACTTGGCATTAGACCCATATGTGTTTTCTTTTAAGCTTAAACACCCACTTATGTCTGATGGAGCAGGGACAAGTATGTACACACAAATTTATGCAATTGGAAACAAGAGCGAGAAATTCGGCGAAACAAATATTTTTATTGATGTAATAATGAGTGGATTACAATCTCTGATAGTAAATCTCTAAACAGAAATTAAATCCCCTGATTCTTCTCCCTAAACGTCGAGCGAGGGCTTCGCAGCTTGATCTCGGATCGAACGGATGAGCGGCCTTCGATTTTGACGAAGAACGCGATGAAGGTCTCGAAGAACACAAACGTCGAACGAGAGCTTTTGAGGCTTGATCTCGGATCGGACGGATGAATATCTTCGATGTTGATGAAGAACCGGATGAACGCCTTGAAGAACACGAAGAACGACTTGAAGATCTTCGAGTTTCTTGGAGAACGTGGATGAAGATCTTCAACGGCTTGAAGAACTTGATGATGATCTTCGAAGAACTCGATGAAGAACTTCGAAGGGCTTGATGATGATCTTGATGATGGATGAACTCGTCAGGGCTTCAGCAGCTTGATCTTCAGAGCTCTCTCCTTCTCGCAAGATGTAATTGTGTGCCCTTTATGCCTAGGGATGGCCCCTTTATATAGGCATGGGCCGACTTGTTGGCCAAGGTAGAAAATAAATAATATTTATTTTTTATTTATTTTCTGCATTAATTTGACAAGTGGCGCGACACTATTGGCCGAGCTTAGTGACTTGTAGCCGTGTCATGTAGTGACGTGGCGTCGCCATACGCAATCCTTGGTTGCAAATAAGTTTAGTCTCATTTACAATTTAGTCCACTATTATTTATTGCTTAAAGGCATTAATTTGAAGGCGAGTTCTATTTGATCCCACCTTTTAATCTGGCGATAATTGACATGTGGCACTATTAATTGGCCGCAAATTTTGCGTGTCTACAAATGCCCCCTCGAGACTTGTTTGCCGGCTCTTGAACTTGTTGGTAGACAAGTCTCGAATTTTTTGTCGAGTTCATAGCTCAAGATATATATATATATATATATATATATATATATATATTAGTTTGACTTGAATTTACCTTTAAACCCAAGTAAATGAGTTTAGACAGTGGGAACTCATGGTGTAGCCCCGTCATGTGTTATTGCTCCACGTTAGAGTTCTCATGGGGACCACACATTTTTGATTTGTAGGTATGGCGGTGAAGAAAAAAATTGCCTTGTGTGGAAGTCCCATTTTAAAGACTTGTTCCCCTAACAATTCAGTGGGAATATTTCCAAATCAATTTGTTTCTCTTTTAGTAGACAACTTAATTCCTTAATGAGAATTAATGTTTGCTTGAGCCATAAGTCAACCGACTTAATTTATCTATAAAAGAGACCTTGCCCATGCTTCCAAAGCACAAATCTGTAGAACCCATAGCTGCTTTCATGCCCAGGGGCCCTTGTAGCGTTAAGACTAGATCAACGAACCTAGTCGACTCGTTGTCTTCATGCTCAACATCGCTAACCATGCCAGTGGAGTGCCGCATTGCGTCGCCGTTGCTTACCGCTTATCTCATGCTTTCTACCAAACTCGCCTTCATGTAAGAAGCTGTTTGCTTGATAGTGAAACTCCAAGCTAGAAATCTTAACTAGGTTCTCTGAGACGAGAGGACAAATACTCAGGACCTAGTTTGTTGGAGCAGTGAAGCACGGTATCAGGTAAAATCTGCAACTCAGATGCTGCTATTATTTTCTTTATAGCTTTTTTTCTTGCATTAATTGAATTCTCTAAATCATAGTATTCAGCCGATTTCTATGAATCCATTATTAAAGGTAGAAGATGACCCATAATCTTCGTGATATTTTGCCTTAGGTAGCGGGAAAATCTTGACTTAATCCCACTGCACCGATTTGATTTTCGCTTGCAATCTTTGTAACCCACCGCAGTTGTTCTGCGGCTGCTGAGAACAAATAAGGCTGCATATAACTTCACTTATGCATCCGTTCCACAATCAGTATGTCAACCTAGGCAAGTCTTTCCTCCCATAAGCAGCCGTGTTAATAAAAATCGCTAATAATTGAGGAATTTTCTTGTCTTGTTTTTATCCGAGAACAGAGAAGGCTGCATGTAGCCGCGTGACCTTCGCGAGGCCTTGTTTTCTT
Organism: Linanthus parryae; assembly: GCA_023055425.1. NCBI lineage: Eukaryota > Viridiplantae > Streptophyta > Magnoliopsida > Ericales > Polemoniaceae > Linanthus > Linanthus parryae. Next base: position 184,941,264 of record JALGPY010000001.1, on the reverse strand, counting down.
TTCTTTTCCCTTTCGACCTTCTTTCATGGCTATGTCCTGTGGGAATACACTTGTGCACTAATCAGCTAGTCGATGTGTTCCGTTTTGTTGTTTAAGTGAACTCAGAGAAACATTTTTTCCTCTTTTTTTTTTTGCTCGCCTTTTGGTTGCTACTGTAGGTGTCTTGCTAGTGGGAAAATTAGATCATGCCCTTGCCGTTACCATGGCTGCTATTGTTGCAACATCCCTTGTTAGCACTTGCTTGGACATTATTGCTAGCATTACATTCAATTACTTATTCTCTTTCCCTGTATAAATCAGTTATGACTGAGAAAAATAATATCCACTCACAAGCACATTTGTTAGGTACACTGCTTCCTAGTACCGAGGTTTGTTTGCGCCATGTTTTGCTATTTATTTTTTTCATCGAGACAATATACTGGCACATATCAAATTATTTGAGTGTGTTTGCTAAATTCAGACCCCTTTGTGGAATGTCTCTAATTATTATTTCTTTATTTTCTTTTCTCTTCCAGGTCTTTGTGGAAGCTAGTGTCGCCAATGACTTGGTCCGTGCTTCTGAGAAAGGGTTTGCACAGTGTTCAACGGCTCGGTCCGGCACCTGCATCTTCGTAAGGGTGTTCGTAGTGTTCAACGGGTCGGTCCGGCACCTGCATCTTCGTGAGGGTGTTCATAGAGTGTTCAACGACTCGGTCCGGCACCTGTATCTTCACAAGGGTTTTCGCAGTGTTCAACGGGTCGGTCCGACACTTCTTCTCTACGAGAGTCGTGCTAACACCGGAATCAATCGACTCCACACTAGTGTTAAACTTGTGTTAGAACCGTGTTAATACCGGAACAAACCGAGTTCACACTTGATCAACTCGTGCTAGAGCCGTGTTAACACCAAAACAAACCGACTCCACACTCGTTCAACTTGCGCTAGAGCCGTGTTAATACCGGAATAAACCGACTCCACACTGTGTCGTCACCATGGTGTTTTTTCAAGGAATCTTTGCTTCACGGACTTAACATATATTCAAGCAAGTGAGGCACAATGAAGTCTGTCCAAGAAAAGAACCCGCCATGAAGCCTGTCCAATCGAAGGAACCGCCATGAGGCCTGTCCAATCGAAGGAACCTCCATGAAGCTCATTCAAGCAAAGGAACCGCCACGAAGCCCGTCCAAGTGAAGGAATCGCCACGAAGATTGTTGAAGCAAGGTACCGCGTCCAAGAAAAGGAACCGCCATGAAGCGCGTTAAGCAAAGGAACTGCGTTCGAGCGAAGGAAACGCCATGAAGCTCATTCAAGTGAAGGAACCGCCATGAAGTCTGTTCAAGCAAGGAAACCCTGCCACATCCAACGCTTCTGCTTCATTGGAGAATGGTTTGTTTTTGGTAGTTACGACTGCACTCAAGGCGTTGCCTCAAGTTGCCTACGTACCCTTTTGAGGATCAAGTCGAACGTAGTTCAATTGGGTTGCGTTCACAGTTTATACTCTTGTGTGCAAGGAGTAGTGAAGCGGTTTATGCTCATGCCTTAGGAGCTGTAAAGCAGTTTATGCTCATACTAAAGGAGCCGTGGTGCGGTTTATGCTCGTGCTAGAGCTGTGAAGCAGTTTATGCTCGTACTAAAGGAGCGGTAGACAATCTTCACATGCAAAGATCGAGAAAGTTTAGACTCTTATCCAGGAGCTTTGACCAATCTTCATATGAGAAGACGGAGAAAGTTTAGGCTCTTTTCCAGGAGCTTTGACCAATCTTCATATGAGAAGATGGAGAAAGTTTAGGCTCTTTTCCAGGAGCGTTATAATATCAATTTGTTGACTTTGGAGAAGTGAAGTCCATGCCCTTCACATCACCTCGTCCCATCTTCGATTTGCCGTGAATCTTTCGTGGCCATTGAACTAAAGAAAGAATTAGTGTCTTCACACTTGAGTTCTTTCTTTTCTGTGATTGGGTCGCTTTAACTTCACTTGGAGAAGCCATATTTAGCTTCATGCCTTGGAAAACTCCATCTTGAGCTTGCTCATGATTTGACTTGTCTGGAGAGAGCTTCGTTGGCTGGGGTTTCTTCCTCTTCCTTATCTGCTCCACCTCACGCATCTTTGAGTCATTACATGAGCATGTATGACGATCATAATACAGTGTTTGCTTAATTTGACGTTGGACCCACCTCTTCTTTTGAGTAAATGGTATCCTTCCTTCGTCCTTGCATTTGTTTACCTTCGTCTTTACACAACAACTGCCCCCATTTTGAGAAAAGTTTCTTTGCGCACGAATTTGCTGCTTTCCTTCCTTCTTGGTGCTGATAGGTGATTCCTCTAGCAGCATTTTGCAAGAGTTCTTTGCTACTCGCCTTTCGAAGGGTTCAACCGAGATGGAGGTCACATTTGTTGTAGCAGATCCAATTTCTTCTTCCAACAAGACCTTCCCTTCCTTGACAAGTTGCATGATCTTATCCTTGAGTACGAAGCACTTCGTGGTAGGATGACCAAGGAGGCGATGGTACTTGCAGTACTTGGGATCGTTTACCTTGTCGGCTTCTTCAGGTCGTTTTGACTCCAAAGGCTCGAGGATCTTTAGTCCCACCAACTGTTCGAGCATCGCAGGAACTTCTTCGTCGGCAAATGGGTACACCTTTGATTGCAATTCTTTGAGTGTAGGTCGTGATGATGTCTTTTCTGCATTAGAACTGACCATATAATTCTTCTTTGCCTTATCCGGTAGCTTTATTGGCGTGGTGGTGACAACCATGGACTCTTGATTGGCAGCCTTAAGCGTGAACTTCCCGCCTTTATGATAATCTTGTTTGCCTCCATCTTTCCACGCTTCAAAAGGTGGTGGTCCATGACTTCCACTTGACGCAATACTAAGTTCCATGTCGTGAGCGCGAGTGGCAAGTTCCTCGAACGAAGTTGGCCTTATTCCTTGAAGTATGTATCGGAGACCCCAATTCATGCCTTGGATGCACATCTCAATAGCTGAACCTTCTGAGAGTCTATCCTTGCAGTTAAGGCTCAAGTTCCTCCAACGGTTGATGTAGTCAATGGCCTTCTCGTATTTATTTTGGCGAGTGTTAGTCAACTCCACCATGCTGACGGTTCGCCTTGTGCTGTAGAAACGGTTGAGAAACTCCTGCTCCATCTGCCCCCAGCTATCAATGGACCTCGGTTCAAGCTGACCGTACCACTCAAAGGCATCATCTTTAAGGGTCCTAACAAACTGCTTCACGAGAAGGTCTCCATCGGTTCCAGCGTTGTTACATGTCTCAACGAAATGGGCAACATGCTGCCTAGGGTTTCCTTTGCCTGAAAATTGCTGGAACTTAGGAGGATTGTAACCATCCGGCATGCTTAACTTCTCGATTCTCTCCGTGTAAGGCTTGGTGTAGGACTTAGATGAATTCAACGGTACTCCATGCCTCCCATTCATGGTGTTCATGATGATCTCTTGTAGTTGATCGAGAGGAATGGTGCCATTGGCTGACAATTGCACACTTGGCCGCGCTTCTTGTCCACTATCTGTCGTTCTAGCTTCTGGTGCGACCTTGGGAGAATGTTCAAACACTTGACTTGCTTCTTCGTGGGTGTCGAGTTTTGCAATCAGCTTTGCGAGTTGAACATCACGAACTTCAACAATTTTCTTTAATTCTTCAAGGCCTTTGGTGAGGTTCGCTACTTGCTCTTCGAGAGGGACCGCACTAGTAGTCATGACGTGCATGCTGATATCATCATCCTGATCACAAGTTGGTTTATGTTGAGTACCCTTAGTGCCGGATTTGGAGTTACTTTCTCTACTTTCCTCCCTAGACTTGTATGAAGAAGAAGAATCCTGAGGGGTGGGCGCATGTGAAAGCGACTTCTCCGAGGCAGCGCCATCTTCCTTGCCCCCAGCAGTTGACATGGCCTTAGACATACTACGAGTTACTGGACGACAGACTTGGATTCTGGAGTTTGTTTCTGAAGTTGAAGACTTGGTGTCTCCATCCTTAGGTGATGGAAGTTCGTTGTCCTTTGTAGGAGACATCACGAACACTTGTACTTGAGGAGAAGAGATGAGAGGCAGAGATGTCCCACTGGGCGTGCCAAAATTTGTACACACAAATTTATGCAATTGGAAACAAGAGCGAGAAATTCGGCGAAACAAATATTTTTATTGATGTAATAATGAGTGGATTACAATCTCTGATAGTAAATCTCTAAACAGAAATTAAATCCCCTGATTCTTCTCCCTTAACGTCGAGCGAGGGCTTCGCAGCTTGATCTCGGATCGAACGGATGAGCGGCCTTCGATTTTGACGAAGAACGCGATGAAGGTCTCGAAGAACACAAACGTCGAACGAGGGCTTTTGAGGCTTGATCTCGGATCGGACGGATGAATATCTTCGATGTTGATGAAGAACCGGATGAACGCCTTGAAGAACACGAAGAACGACTTGAATATCTTCGAGTTTCTTGGAGAACGTGGATGAAGATCTTCAACGGCTTGAAGAACTTGATGATGATCTTCGAAGAACTCGATGAAGAACTTCGAAGGGCTTGATGATGATCTTGATGATGGATGAACTCGTCAGGGCTTCAGCAGCTTGATCTTCAGAGCTCTCTCCTTCTCGCAAGATGTAATTGTGTGCCCTTTATGCCTAGGGATGGCCCCTTTATATAGGCATGGGCCGACTTGTTGGCCAAGGTAGAAAATAAATAATATTTATTTTTTATTTATTTTCTGCATTAATTTGACAAGTGGCGCGACACTATTGGCCGAGCTTAGTGACTTGTAGCCGTGTCATGTAGTGACGTGGCGTCGCCATACGCAATCCTTGGTTGCAAATAAGTTTAGTCTCATTTACAATTTAGTCCACTATTATTTATTGCTTAAAGGCATTAATTTGAAGGCGAGTTCTATTTGATCCCACCTTTTAATCTGGCGATAATTGACATGTGGCACTTTTAATTGGCCGCAAATTTTGCGTGTCTACAAAGTAATTTGATTGGAAATTAGAGAAATGCGCGCTATTGCCTTTGGGAGAATGCCGGAGAACTGTGTGATAATATTACCAAGTTGCTACCTTCTGATCCATTCGGTATGGATTTCTGTTACTTTACCGCTTTATCAGGTTGTATTGAGGATGTGGGAAATAATTTGGGGGATAAATCCGGTTGGTCCTGGTACTGACCAAATTAAATCAAAGAAAGTTAAAAATTGGTTTCTCGCAGAGCTGAATTTGGTCTAGGGTAGTGGAGCAGAGATTCCAGAGATGTCGATTCGGTGAAATGAACAGAGAATGGCTTTATTATGGGACACTAGCTTTGTTTCGGACAACAACATAAACAACGTAATGGTGTTCTGCTATGAGAAATGCCGGGTAGCGAATGATGATGGTACGGTATCACAAGGATGCTCTGATATCTCTATAGATGGCAGTGGAGGTGCTCGCCATGATAGGTTTGTTTTTGCTGCTATTGGTTATCTGGGTGTGCAGGACCTTGTTCAAATGGTTTGCGAATCCTAGCATGATGCAGTCCGAGACGATCCTCATATATGTGGACGAATATTAACATAAATTTCCCATTAAGTGAGAAGATTACTGTTGATGTTCTCTTACGATTAACTAGTAGGCAAAAGGAAGGAACTCATGAATGCTTTAGTCTAGTGGAATGCTTGAGAATCACAGGGACTGCTGTGAATCAAGTTGTTGAACAAAATCCAGGGATGTCAATTGACAGAGTTATGTGTGGTAGGATGTGTGAGTCACTGTCAAAGGTATTGTCTATAGCTCGCTTTATCAAGGAGATGATACTAGAGATAGCAGACACAAGGACACCAAGTATCGTGAAGCTGACAAATAGAGGTTCTATACACAAGGAAGATAAACATCGTGGAGATGGCCAAAGGGATGGTAGTTATAGGGATGATAAATATCGCGAAGATGGTGATAGTGGGAGTAGAGACCGTGAGTGGTGCTAGAGTAACATTTTGGTGAATGATAGAGGAAGATAAAGTAAAAAAGAATGCTGATGTAGGCATGAATCCAAATCATAGCATAAGGCGGAATTTCCCTAGCTCAAGTTCTCATGCTGCTAAAGATCGTTACAGGTTTTCAAAGCTAAGAAGAGTCCAAATATAGCAACTATGCCCATGAAAAGAGAGTACAACACGAGTTATCTTCTAGTACAGAGTATGGTTCTACTTCTACTGCTGCAGTTGACAACAACACTTCATTTTCCTGACCAAACGAGAAGTCTTTCGGGAAGGATGACTTGCATTTGGGTGATTTCGGTGCTGAACGACGACACAAGTCAGAGAAGCCTACATTTCAGCTTTCAAGATACTGCACAAATTACCATCATCTTTTATAAAAGAGAACTTTTTTTTTATATGATTTATTGCTTAGCTCAGGTGCAGTACCATGGTCTTCAAAGAAGCAACCTGTCGTCACCCTCTTTAGACTAAAGAAGAGCCAGTAGCAGCCTCTTCTTGTGCATGCCGAAGTGTTTGGATGCCGAGGATTCTTGAGAAAATTGGTCTTGAACAAGTTAAGTGCACTAATATTTTCAGTGATAATAGGTCTGCCAGTAAACTGTCAAAAAATCAGTAATGCATGGTAGGAGTAAACACATTGGTGGCTTAACAAGAGATAGAGTTATTAAGTTGGAACATTGATATTGTAGTTCAAAGGATCAATTGGCAGACATTAAGACTGAGCCTCTGGGGTCTGAAGTGTACGAGAGAACGAGGAAGCTGCTCGAAGTTTGTCTTACACCAGAACTAAAATGATTGCAGTCACAGATCAGTTTACTTCGGTGAATAACAAACTTTTAAATTCTCAATCTGCTTGAGATGTTACTTCTGTACCATAGAATTCAACATAACAATGAATCCCAAAAAGTAGGGTAACTTTGAGATTCATTGTTATACTTAGTTCTATTTGCAGCTTTGACCTTTCCAGCCTCTGGCCATTACATCAAAGGAATTCCCTAATGTTTTCCTCTAAAAAAAAAAAAAAAAAGAATTCCCTAATGCATTACATTAATCTGAACTGCTACGAATACGAAGAGTCTCCAGAATAGGATATTCTGTAGCCCGTCAAAAATCGGCTGAGAAAACTTTGATTTTTGGTTCCATCATATTTGTCAGATTTCACCGTTGTACCTATTATTTCCAGTAAGTGCATATGTGATGCTAAAATGTTTCATATATTCTAATAGGCTTACACCATAGCTTTTTTCGGTTCTGCCAATCAATTCTCTCGTAATGACAAGTTTTCCCCAAAATATGCCTCTCATGAGGTCCCAATCAACTTTGTGCGTTCAACAACTATATCTACTTGCTGTTTGATGCAGCCACTGTAGCCAACCCTCTCAGAAATCTCGAACAGAAAGGACATGTTGCGCTCCAAATAAGAACTTTAGTATAAACATCGAAGAAAAAATGTTATATATTGGCAACCCGGAACCATAAATTCAAAATCCGTCGCTATTGTTAGGTTTTGACGTAAATGTGGCAATCTCCAAACTTGGTGGATGTGAAAAAAAAACAAACACGTACCTCCGACAAGTTTTAATGAGACAAAAGAAAGCAAATAAATTAGAAAACAAACAAACACCTGTTGGAAAATTCTAAAGTTCCACAACAGTCATTCATCCCAAAATAACAATCAAATCAATTTTCCGGGAAAATGAAAAAAACGGTATTCTAAGAAAATTAGAACCTTGTGAACAGTCAAACAGTTGATTACTGTTTGATTGAGATCACACGATTGCAACGATCTAAATCAAATACTTCTGGCGTGACAATAAAGTGTTGTTCCTGGAATAAAGCATTTTAAACAAGAATCTCTAACAAATCAAAGCCAAACTCTCGCTAAACTGGAACAACGTCCCAGGGCAAGTTTTCCCGAATAACTCTGTGACAGCCCCAGTCTTCATATTGCATAGATAAAAGTCAGAACGTATCAAAACTACCAAATTAACCTCATCAGCGTTACCAAAAAACCCCAGAGGATACTTGACATGGTATTCCTGCGGTATACAAGTCACTTTCTTAGACCATGATTGACTTGAATCTTCTTCCATCAGCACCCACACTTCAAAACTATAACTATCAAGCTTACCGTCATAACCCGAACTAGCAATCACAGCAACTGAATCTTTGTAACTTGCAAGACATGCATAAGCCCCAAGGGGACAAGGCAAATCGATGCGCCCAAACACCTCATCAACCATGTCATAGTACAAAATGTACTTGCTAATGAGTCTTCTTTCATTATTATGGTAACCTACTGTCCAGTACATGCATCTGTTGGAGCATGTTTTATCATTAGAGATTTTATGACATCCTGGAAATCTCAGATTGGTGGTGTCGAATTCCTTTGCACTCCAAGAATTATCATTCAACGTGAATGTGCCGACACTCGCCGTAACCACTTCTGTTCCTTCTTGGAAATAAACGGATGTTGCCAGAACCTTGAAAGTGTTTTTGACGGGATCAAAACAAAAGCCTGCCCCATAATAGCCCAAGCGGACACCGGCACCCTCAGAGCCAATTCTTCTGAACTGATTGGTGGCAGGATTCCAAAGTGCAAAGTCATGTTCCAATGCATGGAATGATGAGAGGGATAAACAAACTACTCCTTTAGAACAACCCACGACATGCATATTATCGTAGGTATAACCGCGGATAGTCAAATCCTTAGGTGTATCGAAGATTCGGAAGGAGAAGGTGGTGTCAGATTCAGGTTTCAAAAAATAATCAGATGAATGGTAGTAAAAAGAGGCTTGTTTGTGTTTGTTTGTAGCATAATGTGTGTCAATAAAACTTGGAGAGATGATGATATCTTACCAGCTTTTGCGACGCACTTGAATCGCAACAAAGAGCTAGCCGGGAGCTTCGGGAGGATCTCATCCCCTATCACATCGAGTGGTAACTCCCTTCTTCCATAGTCTAACATCGAAGGCTGCACGATAACAACGATCGGTTTACGAGTGCCAAACTTAGGGTTTGATGTTTGTAATGCCGTTTCAGAGGTCATTTCCATCAAGGAAAAGAGGTGACATATTAGTAGAAAACTATAAGGATTCCATAAGTTTCAATAAGTTCCCCAACTTTAGTAAGCATCCATTTTGGTCCCCCCCCCCCCCCCTAGGGATGGCAATATGGTTCGATCCGATCTGAGATCCGAGCGATATGGATCGGATCCGAATCCGATCCAATTGAAAATGGATCGGATTTGGATCCGGAAAGCAAGACCCGAACGGATTTGGATCTGGATTTGGATCTAAGGGCAGATCCACCGAATTCCGACCCGATCCGATCCGACGTATATGCGTGCTTTACAAGTATACCTCTATTACCTCCCCACTTACACTTATAAGAAGAATACTATAGTAAATCCAACCTACAAAGCTATTTCTTTTGTATTTTAAGTTTAATAACTTACAAATATGTCTTAGCCTATGAAATAGTGTTTATTTTTTTATGTTATTTTTTATATTTATTGCAAACTGGAGCCGGATCGATCCGAATCCGATCCGACCACGTACAATATGGATCTATGGATCGGATTTGGATCAGCTGATTGAAACCCGATCCGAACTAATCCGAATCCGGTGATGATCCGAACGGATCTGGATAGGATCTGGATCTCATTTTTGCTGGTTGGATCTGGATCGAGAAGGGCATGATCCGATCCGGATCCGACCCGTTGCCATCCCTACCCCCCCCCCCCCCCCCAAAAAAAATAAGGATATCGCATTCACTGAATACATAAACTCATTTTTGCGGTCAGATTTTCATACACCGGAAACAAGAATTTCAAACTGAAAGGAACATTTTTGGTATTCCACAACACGCAATTTCGTACATTTAGAAGGGTCAAGGGGCATGAAGCCCACCTCGGGACCGCCGTCGCACATCCCCCACTTTAATGTCAATAATAGTTTGTGAGGGAATTTTTGTCATTTTAAATAATTAAAGTTATTTAATTAAGAAATGCGGAGAAAAATTTGGGACGTCCCAACAAAAAGTTTAGGGGGGAAAGAGATGGGTCGGAGTGGTAAGTGATTTGTCCCCGACTCAGAGATTTTAACCCTTGGCCTGACCCAGCTGCAATAGCATCTTCCATGTAAAGACTAGGCATGCACCGGCCCGACCCACCATCCCATATTCTCCTCCAGAAATGCAAAAATCTATATTAAAGGGTAGGGATTGGGTAGAGTGCTGGCAAATTTTTAGGGTTTCATAGGGCCCACTTTTTTTATTCTGGTTTCGGACAGTAATGCAGCATGTTTAACAGGCATTTACGAAAATACCTAATAAAGGACAAAAAAATAACCGATAACAAATAGTAAAACTGATTAAAGACGGTTTCTTGAAATACTAACATCTTTCGTAAAGTACATAATATTATAATAAAACGATTTGACAACAACATTTTTGATAAGTTCATGTTGACACATCGCCCCACTATCTTCGCACCATACGTACCCCCACCCCACCTTCTCTTACTCTCTCATTTCATTAACTCCCCAAGTCTCTGGAGCAATTCTTAGGTTTCATGTCTCTGTGTTGACTTCGCCATCACCATCCCCTCATCTTCAATCACTAGCCAAAACAACCCACACAAACGTCCCTTCCGTTTGAACAACTCCTCCTCCTGCTCGAACAAAAGATCACCCACAACCACAAACATCATCCAACATCAGCGCACCTTCAATTACCCTTATGCGATAAATTCATCTCTGCTCCATCGATCAAAACCATCACCACCCTCTCAAATTTCGTCGATTCAATCAAAGCAACAAGCACTGCTCCTCCAACTCAGAAACATACAACCACTCACCCAAAACCCAACACCACCATACTTCCCATGATCTGGTGAACCTGCCATGGAACCCTACATTCTCGCCAGCAAAAACCCAGCGACCCCATTGAATGCGAACTGCAACCACCCCAGCACCAACATCCCAACACCACCTCAGTTTTTTGTTAATTTCAGCCGCCTTCAAGAACTCTAGAATTTGGGTAATTCTTCTCGCATCGCTCTTCGACTGAATTGAGGGTGGCAATAGGTTGGCAATGGGTCGGGGAGTATTTGGTGACTGATTTGGATTAATTTGGTGAGGTTTTGGGTCGTTTTGGGGTTGTGGACGAGCTCGAAGCGGCAACCATTCAAAGGTTTGTTATGTTTCTTCTCTTGAATCCTGTTTTGTCAGAGACACTTCATTTCATGGAGAAAATATCTTAAAGGGTTATGTGTCTCTACTTTATTTTATCTTCGAAGTCTGACTATTGTCATATGTTTTCGGAAAACTCCCGTCACGCAAGATTTCAGCTCCAAAAACGGACGTTTGACCAGTCAACGGAGACTTCGAAGATATTTTTGCTGTTTTTTGTAGTTTTTCAGTTTTCGTATTTTGACTTCTTTAGTTATCCCTATTTGGGTCAGACTATCATTTACGCATTATTTCCAATAAGGCCAATAGTTTTGGGCCAGTTTTGTAATTTTGCTATTTTTGGTAATATTAGGATTTACAGCTATTTATACCCGGCTTGTGGATAAAGTTGGACAGTTTATGATAATATTACTTCTGAAATTCTAGAGAGCTTTTGTTCCCTACTTTTCGTACCCTTTTTCATAGCTTGATTCCGCTGTGATCCCTCGTTGGGCGAATAACCCGGCGTGAAGTACGTGTTGGAAAATATCGATTTCGGGTCGGCTTTGGACCCGATTTATGAAGAATCGGGTTATCGATTCGTCGAGGTGAAATTAGTTATGGAAACCTTATGTCGAGGTGATCGTCCTACTACTTTATTTCGACCCAAATCGAGTTCGAGTGAATGAAAAATTCATAGGTGAACATGGCTACCTCAAGAGGTGAAGGAGGCAACTTCAAATGGGAAAATTAATTCTTCCCACATTGGAGGGAAGAACAAACTTGTTCACCTTATGTAGTTAAAGTTTGAACTAAAGGGCACACCCTTTGGGTTGTACACATTTTGTGTAGCAGGGAGGACCTAGCTATGGTCTGAACCACCAAGCGCGCGCGCCGCCGTCCAGCCGGCACAGGCCGGGCCGTGACGTGGGCTTGGGCTTTGGGCCTGATTAAGCAATGACTTAATCTTTTTGGTCCAAAAACCAACTCCTTTCCAGAATTATAATCAGCCCGAAAAATAATTCTTCACCAGTTTTTGTAACTGCTCTTTGCTCTTTTTGAACAGTTGCAACCGTTTTCCTAACGGGTGTCTGTCTTCTTTAAAAGACAAACACCTTCCTCTGTTTAATCATTCCAAAATCCAGTACTCTTCCTCCTTCAACACAGTGAGATATTCACACCAATTAACAGGTTCGAAGGGTGCAATCTAGACGGTACTTCTGCTCGCACGGCGAGAGGCGATTATCCTTGGAGACCTTCGCTCCGGATCAACAGTACCAACTGGGAGCGAATAAAGCCTTAAGGCCATCGTGTCTATGCACGAGATCATCTCTGCTTTACTGCTGCATTTCTCCAGACTCTGTAAGTTTTGTTCTTTCAGTTTATTTTCATTTTCGGGTCAGATTCTTGTTCAGGTTCCAACAGTACAGGATATAGATTGCTTCCATAAGAATAAACAATTCTCTCACTTTTTTGAACCCTTTGCAGCTATCTAGCTCTGTTCTCTAGTCGAAGCCTCTAAGGGAAGTACTACTTCACCTACTTTGCACAATTACAGAAGCCGTTGGGACGCAATTCCCATCGATAACACAGGAAACGGTAGTAGGAACTCTGCAATAAGAATACCGGGTTGATAATAATGATCCGAACGGATGGCTGACCAAACTTGTTCATAAAAAAAAAAAAAAAAAAAAAAAAAAATTAAGCCAAGTCATTTTGTATAAGTCTTTATGAATGGATAACCAGCATTATTACCTTCTAGCTTCCCTTTCCAAGTTGGGGTTCAGTGAAGATTAGGAGTATGCATCGATTCAGCAGCTACAAGTACTTTGGTCCACTATTGGATTGTGAGACTCCAAAAGAAATGTTGACTAAATGATGTTTACAGAGTTTTGAGGAAGGTGCAAATGACTGAAGGGTAAACGCTATGAGTCAAGCTGGTGAAGATATGCTGATCAAAGCTGTGTTTCAAGCATTTCCCTCACAGACTTCGAGCATCTACTCAGCTTACTCTCTTGGAATGCAAGAAATGATAAGTTCCTTGGAGCTAGAGGTTTTTAGGAGGTCTTTATCTTTAGGAGAGTCGTATTGGCATAAACAGATCTTCCATATGGACAGTGTTGGAGACATCAAGATAAGGACATGGTAAAGATAAATCCAGACTTTGGTTTTGATGAAGATACAATTATGGGTTGCACGGGAATGGTTCCTCGGCCCTCGGGATTGCTCAGCTCGCTCTCTTTACAATAATAAAATCACATATACCCAGTACAGTTCTACAGAGGATATTCAAGCCTACACCAGAAGGCGGGTGGACCTGCTTGAGGGCACAGTGAAAAAAAGTCTGCAAATACTTTTCCCTTTCAGTTGGTATTTAAAATTATGCTCATCATGATAATATGCCCCAACAAAGATCTCAGGGCGTACGCCTCTTGAGTTCAAACATAGGGAAGACCCAAGGGCTCTCTACTAACCTCCTCAACTGCGGGTCTATCAGCCCGAGTTTTCTTAGGTTGATTTACTCTCTAGTATGGTTTGCAGGCTATTGCACTGAAGCAAGGTTTACTCAATGTTGCGGTTTTCACATCATGAATATATATGTGTGTGTATGTGTGTGTGTGTGTGTGTGAATAAAGAGCAGAATGGAGTAAGCTATACATGTATATTACATTACATTATATGGGTCGGCTCTAGAAATTAAGAGCGGAACCTCCTTATGTTTGGGCTCAAGTCACCGAGTTCAAACATAGGCTATAGCTCAGCTCATTGATCCCATAGACATGCTTACAATGTATTATTCGGCCCAATCAATTTTCTCGTAATGAAAAGTTTTCCCCAAAATATGCCTCTCATGAGGTCCCAATCAACTTTGTGCGTTCAACAACTATATCTACTTGCTGTTTGATGCAGCCACTGTAGCCAACCCTCTCAGAAATCTCGAACAGAAAGGACATGTTCATGCGCTCCAAATAAGAACTTTAGTATAAACATCGAAGAAAAAATGTTATATATTCGCAACTTGGAATCAAAAATTCAAAATCCGTCGGTATTGTTAGGTTTTGACGTAAATGTGGCAATCTCCAAACTTGGTGGATGTGAACAAAAACAAACACGTACCTCCGACAAGTTTTAATGAGACAAAAGAAAGCAAATAAAATTAGAAAACAAACAAACACCTGTTGGAAAATTCTAAAGTTCCACAACAGTCATTCATCCCCAAAATAGCAATCAGATCAATTTTCCGGGAAAATGAAAAAAAGGTATTCTAAGAAAATTAGAACCTTGTGAACAGTCAAACAGTTGATTACTGTTTGATAGAGATCACACGATGGCAACGATCTAAATCAAATACTTCTGGCGTGACAATAAAGTGTTTGTTCCTGGAATAAAGCATTTAAAACAAGAATCTCTAACAAATCAAAGCCAAACTCTCGCTAAACTGGAAGAACGTCCCAGGGCAAGTTTTCCCGAATAACTCTGTGACAGCCCCAGTCTTCATATTGCACAAATAAAAGTCAGAACGTATCAAAACTACCAAATTAACCTCATCAGCGTTACCAAAAAAACCCAGAGGATACTTGACATGGTATTCCTGTGGTATACAAGTCAGTTTCTTAGACCATGATTTCCTCGAATCTTCTTCCATCAGCACCCACACGTCAAAACCATAACTATCAAGCTTACCGCCATAACCCGAACGAGCAATCACAGCAACTGAATCTTTGTAACTTGCAAGACATGCATAAGCCCCAAGGGGACAAGGCAAATCGATGCGCCCAAACACCTCATCAACCATATCAAAATACAGAATATACTTACTAATGAGTATTCTTTCATTAATATTGTAACCTACTGTCCAGTACATGCATCTGTTGGAGCATGTTTTGTCATTAGAGATTTTATCACATCCTGGAAATCTCAGATGGGTGGTGTCGAATTCCTTTGCACTCCAAGAATTAGTATTCAACGTGAACGTGCCGACACTCGCCGTAACCATTTCTATTTCTTTTTCGAAAGATACGGATGTCGCCAGAACCTTGAAAGTGTTTTTGACCGGATCAAAACAAAACCCTGCCCCATGATAGCCCAAGCGGACACCGGCACCCTCAGGGCCAATTCTTCTGAACTGATTGGTGGCAGGATTCCAAATCGCAAAGTCATGTTCCATTGCATGGAATGATGAGAGGGATAAACAAACTACTCCTTTAGAACAACCCACTATATGAATATTATTGTAGGTATAACCACGGATAGTCAGATCTTTAGGTGTATCGAAGATTCGGAAGGAGAAGGTGGTGTCAGATTTAGGTTTCAAACAATAATCAGATGAATGGTAGTAAAAAGAGGCTTGTTTGTGTTTGTTTGTAGCATAATGTGTGTCAATAAAACTTGGAGAGATGATGATATCGTACCAGCTTTTGCAGACGCACTTGAATCGCAACAAAGAGCTAGCCGGGAGCTTCGGGAGGATCTCATCCCCTATCACATCGAGTGGTAACTCCCTTCCTCTCATCCTCTTTCTTCCATAGTCTAACATCGAAGGCTGCACGATAACAACGATCGGTTTACGAGTGCCAAACTTAGGGTTTGATGTTTGTAATGCCGTTTCAGAGGTCATTTCCATCAAGGAAAAGAGGTGACATATTAGTAGAAAACTATAAGGATTCCATAAGTTTCAATAAGTTCCCCAACTTTAGTAAGCATCCATTTTGGTCCCCCCCCCCCCACCCCCCCCCCCCCCACCAAAATAAGGATATCGCATTCACTGAATACATAAACTCATGTTTGTGGTCCGATTTTCATACACCGGAAACCAAAATTTCAAACTGAAAGGAACATTTTTGGTATTCCACAACACTCAATTTCATACATTTAGAAGGGTCAGGGGGCATGAAGCCCACCTCGGGACCGCCGTCACACAGCCCCCACTATAATGTCAATAATAGTTTGTGAGGGTATTTTGGTCATTTTAAAAAATAATTAAGGTTATTTAATAAAGAAATGGGGAGAAAAATTTGGGACGTCTCAATAAAAAAATTAGGGGGAAAGAGATGGGCCGGAGTGGTAAGTGGTTTGTCCCGGACCCCGAGAATTTAACCCTGGCCAGCTACAATAGCATCTCGCATGGAAAGACCAGGCTGCACCGGCCCGACCCACCATCCCATATTCTCCTCCAAAAATGCAAAAATCTATATAAAGGGTAGGGATTGGCTAGAGTGCTGACAAATTTTTAGGGTTTCACATGGCGCACTTTTTTTTATTCTAGTTTCGATCAGTAATGCAGCAGGTTTATCCGGCATTTACGAAAATACCTAATAAAGGACAAAAAACAACCGATAACAACTAGTAAAACTGATTATAGCCGGTTTCTTAAAATACTAACACCTTTCGTAAAGTACATAATAATATAATAACGATTTGACAACAACATTTTTGATAAGTTGTTCACGATAGAATTCTCTCTCTAGAGGAAGAAGGTCAAGGTTTTTGCGATGGGGGCTGGCAGGGAAGACGAAGATTGGATCAACAAAATCACCCTCTCCGACGAGGAGCAGTCGGAGATCGTGGTGGGAAAGGAGACTTGCAACAAGGTAAAGGAGGAATGGAAACTCTGCCTCATCGGCAAGTTTGTCGGAAATGAAGTGGTTGATACGCAAGGAATGAGAGAACTCTTTAGACGATTGTGGTGCGCAGAGGACGATCTTAAGGTGATGGATGTTAATCCTAACACTTTCATCTTTAAGTTCAGTAACAAGTTCTCGTTAGAAAGAGCTCTCTATGGTGGTCCATGGAACTTTGACAACCGGTTGCTACTTCTACGCGACTGGAACATCAAAGACAGTGTTGAAAACTACAATTTCACAGATATCCGGATTTGGATCCAGATTATTGGTCTTCCAATCCATCTCATTCATGAAGATATAGGAGCCCTCATTGCGGCCTCTATAGGAGAAGTGGAAAAAGTGTCTGTCCACTTGGATGGTGCTGAAAAAGACCGATGCATCCGTGCTCGTGTCCGAATCAAAACATACAGACCCCTAAGGAGAAGAGCAAAAATTCGAACGGAAGAAGGAGCACAGTGCTGGGTAAATCTCAAATACGAAAGGCTTCCATGCATTTGCGAGTGGTGTGGTGTTATTGAACATCAAGCAAGGGACTGTTCTAAGCGAGGTGCCATGATCGAGCAAAACCAAATGCCAGAGTTCGGTGATTGGATGCTTGGTAAATCTGCCGGGAAGAGGAAGAATGGCGAACAAGATCCGAAGAACGAGAAGCGGCGTGCCGGCGATGGGCAAAACCGTAATTTCCCTTATGGGAAAGTTGAGCAGTATCGAGGAAAAGATTTGCAGAGATCTGGTGATAAGTCAAAAAATTCCTTTTGGCAACCAAGACCATCAACAAATCTATTCCCATCAATTCCCACAGATATGGGAATTATCTCTAAAGATTTGAGTAATCACGCTGTGATTGCTCCCATCTTCAATCTCCCAAATATGGATAATCCATATGCGAAGGATTCTGAAAGTCCAACGGGTCCCCCTCAGAACCCTTTTGCCACGGGATCTTCGGATGCCCCAAAGTCAAAGAAATCTGGGAAGAGAAAGCATATCAACGTCAAAGACAGGGCCCGTGCAAAAATCAAAGAGAAGGTGGAAGAAGCGGATACAGGAAATAAAAGGAAGATGAAGCAACAATCTTCCATTATCCCGGAGCAGGGAATGATAATTGGAGGTAAGAGAAATTGCTGCATGACCCCTCTAACTGAAAACTCTCCCTCGATAGTGGAACCCACCGTCACTGTTGAGGAAGAAATGCAGCAGGTGGATGAGACTTTGGAGGAGAATGTCAGCACAAACCAAACAAAAGAACCAGAGGCGGAGGCTGTTGAACAGCCCCGCCTAGCCCAATGAGTACCATCAGCTGGAACGTACGGGGGCTTGGAAACCCTCGTAACGTTCTTTCCCTTCATGACACCGTGAAGGAAAGCCGTCCCAATCTCGTCTTCCTTATGGAGACAAGGTTGAAATCTACTGAAATGGAAGTTGTTCGACGCAAAATAGAGTATGCAAACGGTTCTTACGTTGATTGCATTGGCCGATGCGGGGGTCTGGCGCTATTATGGGATACGACCACTGAGGTCACCATACTTGCTGATGACACCCACTTTATTCATTGCAGGGTGAAATTTGAGGATTGTACCTCAGTTTGGTTCCTTACTGGATTCTATGGGGATCCAACCAGGAGTGAACGTCATCATTCCTGGAACTTACTTCGACGACTAAAACCCCAAGGAGATGCTCCCTGGTGTGTTCTAGGAGATTTTAACGAAGCAAGATCTCATCTAGAAAAAGAAGGAGGAAGAGGAGTCACAGGATCTCAGATTAATCCATTCATGGAAGCTCTCTCTGACTGCGGATTGCAGGATCTGGGTTTTGTTGGAAACCCTTTCACTTGGAACAATAACCCAGACGATGATGCTAATATTCGGGAACGACTGGACCGTGTGGTGGCCAACCAACACTGGAAAGCCCGGTATGGAAATGCTAGGGTTACTCATCTAGTATGCTCTACTTCGGACCACAATCCAATTGAACTAAAAGTTCATGAGGGTACTTATTCTTCGGCGAATCTGGGGCCGAAGAGATTTCATTTTGAGGCTGCATGGATTAACGATACAGCCTGTGATGATAAAGTCCGCGCAGAATGGGAGACTCGTGACACTTCGGTTAAAGATAAGTTAGATCAATGTGCCGAAGGACTCCAATACTGGAGTAAAAACGAGTTCGGGGTAATAAAAAAGAAGATCAAAAATTTGAAGAAGGAAATCTCAAGATTGGAACGACTAAAGCCAACTGCTCAAGTGATGAGAAATCTCAGGAAGACGAAGCGAGATCTCAACACTATTTTGCAACAAGAGGAGGACCATTGGCACCAGCGTTCGAGAATTCAATGGCTCAAAAGTGGAGATAGGAACACTTCCTACTTCCACCGTAAGGCCTCAGCCAGAAAATCTCGAAACACCATAAGAGGAATTGAAGATGCTACGGGGATATGGCACACTGCGGATGAAGACATTATCCGAACTCTTTCGGATCACTTTGAAGAGCTGTTCCAAAGCTCTAACCCGTCCGGTAATGATCTAGATATGATGCTTAACCACATCACTGAGGGAATCTCTTGTGAACAAAGAGACTTCTTAGAGAAGCCCTACACGATCCAGGAAGTCACCAACAATCTATGGCAGATGGGCCCCCTCAAAGCTTCGGGAATAGATGGATTCCCGGCCTTATTTTTTCAAAGATACTGGAGCTTTCTAAGAAAGGAGGTGGGGGATTGCGTTTTAAACATCCTCAATGGCAACCGAAGTGTTGCAGAGTTTAACCACACGCTCCTCGCGTTGATCCCTAAGGTTAAACAGGTTCGTACTCCTACAGATATTAGACCTATTAGTCTTTGCACAGTTATTTATAAACTTGTGTCCAAAACCATGGCTAATAGACTAAAACAAGTCCTCCCATCTATTATTTCGGAGAATCAATCGGCCTTTGTGCCGGGAAGACTCATAACAGATAATATTATCTCTGCCTTCGAAATCCTGCACTCCATGAAGCATAGGATGAAAGGAAAAGAAGGTGTGATTGGTTTCAAAACAGACATAAGCAAAGCTTATGACCGTGTGGAGTGGATCTTCATTA
This sequence comes from Linanthus parryae, assembly GCA_023055425.1. Classification (NCBI taxonomy): domain Eukaryota; kingdom Viridiplantae; phylum Streptophyta; class Magnoliopsida; order Ericales; family Polemoniaceae; genus Linanthus; species Linanthus parryae. The sequence goes on along the minus strand of JALGPY010000001.1, from coordinate 184,921,436 downwards.
TTAAAGTGATGGAAAAGCTAGGTTTTGGCCCTAAATGGGTGAACTTAGTTTATGACTGCATCTCGACAACAACGTTTTCCTTTTCTTTTAAGGGACAAGTTGTGGGTCACGTTAGGCCCAAGCGCGGGCTTCGTCAGGGATGTCCCATCTCACCTTATTTATTTCTTTTTTGTGGTGAAATTCTCTCTCGTGCTCTCACGTACGCTTTGTTTAGTGGCACTATTACAAGGGCTACTGCGTCGAGAGGGGGTCCTAGAGTCTCCCACCTCTTCTTTGCCGACGACAGTATGATATTTACAAAAGCTACTACAAACGAGGTACAAGCCCTAGCTACACTTCTAAAGCAATACGAGGCCGCAACTGGGCAACAGATAAATCTACAGAAATCTTCAGCAGTTCTCTCTTCAAATGTCTCGGAAGCAGAAGGCACGCGTCTTTGCAACCTCATCGGGGTCAAAAAAGAAAAGCTGCACGATCGATACCTGAGCCTCCCAACAGAGATGGGAAAAAGCAAAATGATCAATTTCAAATCTATTGATGAAAGAATTGTCGCAAAACTACAAGGATGGAAGGAAAAATACCTTAGCCCTGCGGGTAAGGAAGTACTCCTGAAATCCGTGATTGAAGCCATTCCTACCTATGCGATGGGATGCTTCAAATTGCCGCTCAACTTATGTGACAAGATAGAAGCAGATATGGCACGCTTCTGGTGGAACTCCTCATCCTCTAACAGAAGAATAAGCTGGATCTCCTGGGAAAAAATGAAGAAGTCAAGACAAGAAGGAGGAATAGGTTTTCATCATTTAAAGCACTTCAATACGGCAATGCTAGGCAAACAATTTTGGAGAGTCCTTATGAACCCAGAACGTCTACATGCCAGAATTTTGCGTCATAAGTATTACAAGCAGGAGGGATTATTGAACACAGAGTGCAAGAAGGGGATTTCTTATCTGTGGAGAAGCATTCTGTCGAGTAAAAAACTGGTACTAGATGGTTGCAGATGGCGTCTGGGTAACGGGGAAAATTTGGATGCCTTCAAGGATCCTTGGCTACTCAGGTCACCAAGCTTCAAACCTTTTACCCCCCATTCTGGATCCAGCAATGTCCCAGTGGCCAACCTAATCACAGAACAAAGACAGTGGGATAAGAGAAAGCTTTCACAATTATTTTGGAAAGAAGATATCAAGGAAATCGAGGGAATAAAAATTCCCTTCATCCCTCAACCAGATAGATTATTATGGCATTACTCAGAACATGGGAATTACACAGTAAGTTCAGCCTACCGACTGTTAATCCAGCAAGAGACAATTAAAAGTACAGTTCAGTATGGTGGCCCGTCAAAAATTCAACAAGACTGGTGGAAAATTTTCTGGTCACAGAAAATACCCAAGAGGGTTCTTTACCCTATTTGGAGGGCTATGCACAATAGCCTCCCAGTTAGATCAAATCTGAACCATAGAGGCATAACAGTTGACAATTTGTGCCCTATTTGTAAGAAGGAGGGGGAATCGGAAACTCATCTGTTTCTAGAGTGTCCGACGGCTAAGCAAAGCTGGTCAATTTTGTTCGGGGAAGATTTTATCCGCCAATGTCAGGTCCGTTCCGAACGTGGTTTCCTCAGATGTTCCTCGACAGAGGGAAAACAGAAAGATTGAAAATGAGTGCCCTTATCAATCGTCTCTGGTGGAATCGCAATAACTCGATTTTCAAAAATACACAAGAAAGCCCACAACAAATCACCAGAGGAGTCGAAGAATACCTCTATGAGCTAGATCATTACATGCAGGTGGATAATTCAATTGCTCCGGCTCAGATCTGTACACCTCCGGCGGAATCTTCGCCGAAGAATCCACCGGAAGGCTGGGTCATTATTAACACAGATGCCGCCTGGAATCCAAGTCAAGGATCAGCAGCAACTGGTGTAACCCTCCGAGATCATACAGGTGTCTTCATCGCCGGGAGAACAACCAAAATCCCCTTCTCGATATCGGCCAAAGTAGCAGAGGCCGAAGCGGTGTTAGACGGTCTCAAACTTGCATCAGAGATGAACAAGCAGAGAGTGTGGATAGAAACAGACTCTCTCTCCATCTCAAAACTCTTGAGAACCGGAGAAGGGAGAGAGAAAGTCAAAGAAGACGGTACAGAAACCAGGATAGCTCTAGAAGAATGTATCGTCCTCCTCGGGCAGCTGGAGAGACACGTGGTAACGCATATACCACGCAAGTGGAACAAGCTAGCCGACCGGACGGCAAAACACGGGTTGGGCCTTGAGCTAAATCAATGTAAATTATGGGTTGGGACTCCACCAGTTTGGGCCATTGACTTGTACTTTGAAGATGTAATGGGCCGTTTTGGCATGTCTCCAAATTAATCCAAGTGGGTTGAATTTCAAAAAAAAAACATTTTTGATAAGTTCATGTTGACAAATCACACCACTATCTTCGCACCATACGTACCCCCACCCCACCTTCTCTTACTCTCTCATTTCATTAACTCCCCAAGTCTCTGGATCAATTCTTAGTTCTCATGTCTCTGTGTTGACTTCGCCATCACCATCCCCACATCTTTCAATCGCTAGCCAAAACAACCCACACAAACAACCATCCCTCACGTTTGAAAAACTCCTCCTCCCCCCTCCTCCTCATGCTCGAACAAAACATCACCCACAACCACAAACATCATTCAACACCAGCGCACCTTCAATTACCCTTCTGCAATCAATTCATCTCTGCCTCCATCGATCAAAACCATCGCCACCCTCTCAAATTTTGTCGATTCAATCAAAGCAACAAGCACTGCCCCTCCAACCCAGAAACATACAACCACTCACCCAAAACCCAACACCACCATACTTCCCATGATCTGGTGAACCTGCCATGGAACTCTACATTCTCGCCAGCAAAAACCCAGCGACCCCACTGAATGCGAACTGCAACCACCGCAGCACCAACATCCCAACACCACCTCAGTTTTTTTTTTTAATTTCAGCCGCCTTCAACAACTCTAGAATTTGGGCAATTCTTCTCGCTTTGCTCTTTGGCTGAATTGAGGGTGGCAATAGGTTGACAACGGGTCGGGGAGTATTTGGAGATCGATTTGGATTAATGGTTAGGTGTTGGGTCGTTTTGGGGTTGTGGACGAGCTCGAAGAAGCGGCAACCATGCAAAGGTTTGTTATGTTTCTTATCTTGAATGCTGTTTTGTTCGAGACACTTCATTTCATGGAGAAAAGATCTTAATGGGTTATGTGTCTCTACTTTACTTTATTTTATCTTCATAAGAAGGGATACCGGGATCTCAACTTTTACCTTTTAGTACGAGTAGTTCTTCAGCATTCAGTCCTTCAGCTTTGAGACAGTACCAAAAGTTTTGTTGAAACCTGGCAAAACACCATGAATTGCAATACAGGAACAAGTATATTAGTATGTGCTTATTTGTTGGTCTGTGCTCTAAAAGTCTCGCATTGAAGTAAATCATACAATCACATCATATATGTGGTCTCGCATAACAAATATCAGAGCTGTCTTGTTTCTCTTGTGTGCTGATTTCATAATATCAGAAAACTATGGTATTAGCCGTGCCCGAGGGCACTATCCTTAAAATTGAAATTCCATTTTTCTTCTAAAAAAAAGTTAAAATCCTTTTTTACAACACTAAGAGCATCTCCAACCCATTGCTTTTTCCCCCTCCCCTCACCTCCCCCTCCCCCTCCCCCCACGGGCCCACCATTTTCCCCCTCCCCCTCCCCCTCCCCTTCCGCCAAACTACTAATCGTCTCCAACCCATTTCTTTCCCCCCACCAAAAAAATTATTTTGTAATATATATTTAATGATTTAAAAATGAATTATTAATACGAAAAAAAGTAAATGAAAAATTGTTTACCAGTGTGTATATATATATATACACACACACACAGACATACACACAAAAAAAGATGTTAATAATAATAACAATGATAATAATACTAATAATAATTAAAATAATATTAGCAAACAAAACTTTTATTTGAAAAAATAACGATTACAAGTACGAAAAAGTCGTTATTACATGAAAAAAAATTAAACACTAATTACAAAAATGTAACGAGTAGAGCGATAAAACACACAAATTGAAATAAACCAACCTAACAACGATTACAAGTTCTTTCGTTAATTGAAAGGATTAAATTTCAAAAAAATAAGATAACGATGACTTTTCTTAAATATACTTTCCAACAATCGTGAATACATTATTAATTTTAAAAAAAATAAAATCATAATAATAGAATACATAATATAATCACAAAATATTAGTATGTGTAATTAAAATTATCAAATATTCAATTAATTAATCATTCCATGTAGGGGGAGGGGGAGGGGATGTCCATGGGGAAATCCCCCCTAACCATCCCTCACCCAAGGCAAAATTTATCCCCATAGCATCCCCTCCCCCTCCCCCTCCCCCTCCCCCATAGGGTTGGACATGAACCGTATTTTTATACGATTTTCCCCTTCCCCCTCCCCCTCCCCTCATGGGGTTGGAGATGCCCTAAGAAAAATTGTCGATAATAATGCAGAAAAAAAATAAGAAGAATTAGGAATGAACAAATCAAATGTTCTATTGTTTTGTACTAATTGGGAGATGTTAAGAGGAGAGAGAAAGAGAGAGTAATGGGGTGGGGCTAATGGGCAGAAGGAGTGGGAGTGAAGTGTGGAGACCATCCCCAAATTTTTGGGAATTTTAACCATAATTGGGTGAAATTTAAGGCTGGGGTTAATTTGATCTAATGGTTCAAAAGACATTTTAAAATCAACAATGTTGTTTTATAGAACAGGCCCTGTTTGGACAAACGGCTTATTACTTTAATCTATGGTTGTCAGTTTATTTTGGAGTTTATCCTGGGATTTTAATTTTAAAATAATAAACATTCCCAAAATCTGGAGACCTGATCTCAAACCCGGAGGGCCGGATCTCTACACATGACTGGTTTTCTCGTTTCCTTCAACAGGAAAAGAAATTGGTTTGTAAACGGCCGCATCGTGATAGGCAGCCAATGACAAAGCGGTAATTGCAGTTAACCCCCCCCCCCCATCAAGATAATCATTCCCCCTTGGTGAGTTGAAACTATTGCCTATGTTCGCAACTCATATGTGTTTGTAAAGTTCCCTCGGATTATTATAGACTTCGTTGCAGTATTGGTATACAAATGTAATATCTGGTTTTCAGACTACAAAGGTTGGTTGTGGTTTTCTAGGGGCATGTTTGTTTAAGATAATAAAAGTTTCGAACCGACCATATTAGTTTGGGCTTAGGGTTTATCTTTAAACCGCCATGCACACCTCTACTGTGCAAGTTTTTTTTTTTTTTTTTTTTTTTAAAGGAATCACTTCGATTAAACGATATGGGCTTGTGAGAGGCCCAAAAAATCCGAGTACAAACTTTCGGCAGCCCAAACGGGAGCCTGATAAAACCAAGATGTTTTCTGGTCAATCCTTATCCCATTTTTTGCAAAAATGTGAGCTGGCGTGTTCCATTTGCGAGGGACATAATGCACCGCGTGTTCTTCCATATTCTCGAGAAGGTTCTTGCTTTCATCGATGCACCTCTTTACTTCGGAAACGTCTATCTCTTTCTCTTCACTTTCCTCTTTCATCTCTCTAGATAGAGAGAGGTTGTCGGTTTCAATCCACACTCTCTTCATATCTAGTTCCGTTGCCATTTTTACACCCTCTAACACCGCCTCTGCTTCCGCTGCCTTAGCTGAAGTTGTGAACGATGCTGAGCAGACCGTCCGGCGATGAAGATACCAGAACCATCTCTGATAACGACGCCAATAGCTGCTTTCCTCTCCTTTGGGATCCAAGCAGCATCTATATTGATGCGAAACCAGGACTCCGGTGGAGCTTTTCTGGTTTCCACCGTCGTAGATTGACAGATCTGAGCCGGATCTGAGCTTGTCTCACCATGCATGTGAGTTTCAAACTCTTCGAGGACCGATCTGACTTTACTCACAACCTGTGAGGGTGATTTCTTCTTGTTTTTGAAAATCAGGTCATTTCTTGCCCTCCAAATCGAATCGATTAAAACACACATCTGAACCCTCTCTTTTGAGTTTGAGTTGAGAAACGCTTGGGAGAACCAAATTTCAAAAGGGTTCTTCGTGTTTCTGTGATAAATCTCCCCCATCTCCTTTTCCCAGCAATTTTTTGCAAACGAACAGGACAAAAAGACGTGGGTTTCTGTCTCTTTTTCTTTGTTACAAAAAGGGCATATGTCTTCTATCGGAATACCTCTCTGAATAAGTTTGGATCTGACCGGGAGGCCACGATTCAGAGCTCTCCACGACGTATAGAGGACTCTTTTGGGAATCTTTTGATTCCAGATGATCTTCCACCAATCCGTGGTCTTCTCCGAGCAGCTCCCATGTTGACTCTTTTTTCGGGCTTCCTCTTGTTGCACTAAAAGTCGATAAGCCGACTTGACAGTGTCGTTTCCCCGATCTGAGTAGTTCCAGATGAGCCTGTCTGGAATATCAAAGGAAGGTATCGAAATTCTATTAATTTCTGTAATATCTTCATCCCAGAAAATTTCTTTAAGTTTGATATTGTCCCATTTTCTGTCTTCAGTCATCAGGTCTGCCACCAAGATCTGGAGATTAGAGTTATTTGGGGTGATGGGCCGAAACTGAGCAGGTCGATACAGCCAGGGGTTGATAACGCCCAATTAGGGGTTATCTTTTAGCCTGATTTCACGAGTATTTGTGTCGGAATTAGCGGTTTTTGCCGGAAAATGCCTTAGAATGCCCCGGGAATCTAGAACGAGACGTTTATTTGTACTTGCTGGATTTCTGCTTATTCCTGCTTATTTCTTGCTATATTTGGATATGATCGCGGGTTTTCGTTCGTGTTGCCTTTTCAGGAACAGGTTCGGGAGGTGCATCGGGAGGCGTGCCGGGACCAAGCCGGGACCGTCTCGGAAACGTGCACAAGACCGGGACACGACGGAAACACGGAAAAGCAGAAGTACACCGAAGAGGCAAACCGGGAGCATCAGGAAGAAGAGTGGGACCCAGGGGACCAGACCTGGCCCACCAGAGGACCAAGTGGGCCCCACCTACCCCCACGGCCTGCGTATATACGCAGCACCTGCGTATATACGCAGCACCTGCGTATATACGCAGGCAGTGAGGGTGGTGGGGGATGTTGGTTGGGCCCTGGTTGCGTATATACGCAACCCCTGCGTATGTACGCAGCCAGTTTTGACTTTTGGTCAAAGACGGTGGACCGATGGCAAATTCCGTAATTTCGAGCACAAGCGTTTTCAGGAAACAGCACTATTTAAAGACTCGTCCAGACTCGTTTTGAGGGATCACGAAGACACAGCACAATTCTCAGCACAACCGAAGGACAAGTCGGAGCATTCACGGAGAGCACGAAAGCGCGATTCGAGATTCGAAGACTTAGTTTGATTTCGTTCTCTCTCTTTATATTCAGAAACTGCGTTTTGTACTATGTCTAGTCGTAGCTAAACTTTTCACCTAGGTTCTCGGTGAACCTAGGGTTTCGTACTCAGATTTTATGATTACTACGTTTATGGATTCATGATGATTATCTTAATTCAGCAAGTTGTATCTGTTATTCTGGTTTGATTATTATCATATATGCATGATAGGATTGATCACCCAGGATTGCTATAGACCCGAGCTTGTAGGTGAAAACGTCAAGTTAGGGTTAGGAAGAAAAACCGGGATTTAGTACCTTACCCTGATAGACCGACCAGAGAAAGGGAGATAGGGCTAGCATAGAAAAACGTGAGACCAACTGTTAGAGAATTTGACCCGGGCCATTCGGACAGGTTAGAAACCCTAACAGGATTAGACCGAGACTGCAGACTTAGGCAGCTTAACAAGAATCCGAAAGTCTGCAGGATCGGGATTACGTGTGGAAGCTGAAAAGTCACTGCACAACTGGTACGTTGCACAGATACCGAAACTGCTGAGTGTTTTCATAATCAAACGTAAAACTGAAATCTGTAGAAACCCTAGGGGATCCTGGAACCTAGTCTTCATCTACTATCGTTACAACAAAATCAGCTTATTTCAGAAAACGTCACAAAAAATATTTACGTTTACGTTTTTAAATTCTGCTTTTAGTTTAGTCATTAGAATCTCAACCTACTCCTCCTGGTTACTACTCTTGGAAAACCGAAACTGACAACGTAAGTAAACCCGAAACAGTCCTCGTGGGAACGATTACCCGAGTCTAATAGCACCCGGTACTACAAGATTCGTACACTTGCGATAGCACGTTAGTTTGCGCATCAAGTTTTTGGCGCCGTTTCCGGGGACTTTTTAGGGTCTATTTAGTAGTCAGAATTAGTTTTCTGAGTTTTTATTTATTTTCAGTTTCGTTATTTTTCTTTTTATCTCATTGCATTTTCGAATCTGCGTTTTCAGGACTGTTTAGTTGATGCCCAGATTGCCTCGCGATTTGGTGACACCACTCGACAACCCGGAAAAACTGTACACCGAACAGAACCGCAGAAACCGAGAAAGCAGGATGGCAACCAACCAGAGAGATCCACCCGAGAACACCGAAGCCGGTGGACAGGAACGAGAGACACGTACCCCAGCCCAGATGGCGCGGTACATTGAGGAGCTTGTCACAGCGGGGCTTGCTGCCCAAAGCAACCAGAGAACATATAACCGATCTGGGAAGGCGTTGGTGGAAAATTTCGAAGTCCCCACCGGGGGGCATGAGCGAGCCATTGTGGTGCCCGAGATCACCGCAGAGCACTTTGACATCAAACCATCCACCATCCAGACGGTACAAACTCTCTGCCCGTTTCATGGCAGGGCCGACGAAGACCCGAACGATTTCATCGGGAAATTCGAAGATTACTGCAACAAGGTCAGATACAAGGGGGTAGAAGCAGAGGCACTCATGTTGATTTTATTCCCATACTGTCTTTATGGAGTAGCCAAGGACTGGCTCGAATCCCGACCACCCCGATCCATCACCACATGGGAGGAGTGTGTCACGGATTTTCTGGCAAAGTTCTATCCCGCCTCCCGAGTTATACAGTTACAGAGCGAGATCCTGTCATTCAGACAGAAGATGGGGGAGACGGTAGTGGACGCATGGGACAGGCTCATGAGATTGGTCAAACGGTGCTCGAACCACGGTTTTGGAGACGCAAAAATCCTGCAGGTTTTCTACCATGCCCTAGACAGGGAGAACGCCGACAGGATTGACAGAGAGGCCGGGGGAAACTTCTTGTATCACGTGGACAAAGAAGGTGCGTATGACCTGATGAAGCAGTTGGCCAAGCAGGACACCCGACTGTTTGACGATCGCAGGATGGCGGCCAGAGCCGAACCTGCAGAAGATGACCGGATAGACAATCTGGCCAGGATCGTTCATGACTTGGTCACGAAAGTCTATTCGGATAAGAAGACTGTTGCAGCAGTCGAGGAACCGGATCTGGACACGGCCATTGAGGAGATAAGGACTGAAGATACCAACCACGTACAGCAGCAGTGGGACCCGAGCCGGTACCGACCGGGTACGAGAGACCATCCCGGGTTTCGGTACGGAAACCCGAACGCAGCAGTTTATGCACCGGGATTCCAGCACAGGCCACCAGCCCAGCAGGCTGCCCCGGCCCAGCAGGCTCAGTCAGTCCCGTCAGCACAGCAGTACGACGCCCAGATGAAAGAGATCAAGTCCATGTTCCAGACTATGGAGTCCCGGTTCAAGCACATGGATACTTTGACGGCAGATATGCAGACAACCAAAACGTCACTGCGCGCTTTGGAAGTGCAGGTGGGGCAGTTAGCACAACAGCTAACGGAGAGACAGCCAGGAAACCTACCCTCGAACACAGTAAATAATCCACGGGCTCAGATCAATGCTATCTCCACTCGGAGTGGATTGGCACTGCAGGATCCACCGTATCCCAGCCACGCACGTGCAGAAAGTTCGAAAGAAGTCGAACGCAACTTGTCGGGCCAGGATAACAGCACAGTCGATCGCCCCCAGCCGAAGGGCTCGGTTGAGCAGGATGCAGTGCAGAACGAGACAGGTGCAGAAACTGTACCCGTCTCCAAGGAGGTCCCGTACCCCTTGCGAACACGAAAGAGGGATGACAGCAAGGACTACGCCAGGTTTCTCGAGATGTTCAAGCAGCTGCAGATTAACATACCTTTTGCTGAGGCTTTGGCTAAGATGCCCACTTACGCCAAATTCCTCAAGGACATCTTGTATGGGAGGAGGCGAATGAGCGATTTCGAGACCATAAACCTGACGGCAGAAGTGAGCAATTGTGTGAAGAATGGGCTACCGAGGAAGAGAAAGGATCCTGGCAGTTTCGTGATACCGGTCACCCTAGGTAACGCTTACACAGGAAAGGCTCTGTGTGACCTAGGGGCCAGCATCAACCTGATGCCATTGACGATTTTCAAAAGTTTGAAAGTCGGTGAACCCCGACCCACCAGAATCATGCTGCAGATGGCAGACAGGTCAGTAAAACAGGCCTACGGGGTTATCGAGGACATTCTGGTCAAGGTCGGCGAGCTTATTTTTCCGGCAGATTTCGTCATCCTGGACATGGAGGCAGGGGAGGTACCGCTCATACTCGGCAGGCCGTTTTTGGCCACAGGCGAAGCTATGATAAACTATAAAAGCGGGGAGCTGACCATGCAGATTAACGAGGAAAAAGTAAAATTCAACGTTTTCAAAAATCTGCAACTGCCAAACTACTACGACCACGAGGACATCTTTGCTATCGATGTGGTGGACGAAGGCTGGGAAAACGAGGAGATGGACCAATTGTGGGAAGAGATTGACAGCATGTACGGGGAAGAAAAAGAGAAGACTCGGTGCGAGCACGCCATGAGAGCCGAAGACTGGACCACTTTGCACCGGGACGAAGACGGCGGGCAAAAGATGATTCTGGTCCCGTCACTCAAGGAACCACCCGCACTGGAGCTGAAACCGCTCCCGAGCCATCTCAGGTATGCGTATATTGGTGAAAATAGTACTCTGCCCGTAATTGTTTCGTCTCGTTTATCTCAGGAACAGGAGCAGAAACTGCTGGAAGTATTGCGAGAGCATAAGGAAGCAATCGCCTGGACGATTGCAGATATCAAGGGGATCAGCCCCTCCTACTGCATGCACAAGATCCGAATTGAAGAAGGCAAGAAACCGGTGATTCAGCCCCAGCGGAGACTGAACCCAAACATGAAGGACGTTGTGCGAAAAGAGGTCATGAAGTGGCTGGAAGCGGGAATCATCTACCCCATATCGGACAGCACGTGGATCAGCCCGGTCCAGTGCGTGCCCAAGAAGGGGGGTATTACGGTGGTGCAGAATAATGATCAAGAGCAGATTGCGCAGCGCACCGTTACGGGCTGGCAGATCTGCATGGACTATCGGAGGCTAAACGATGCAACATTAAAGGACCACTTCCCGCTGCCATTCATGGACCAGATGCTGGACCGGCTCGCCCATCATGCCTACTACTGTTTTCTGGACGGGTATTCCGGGTACAACCAGATTTGCATAGCCCCGGAGGATCAGGAAAAGACGACGTTTACCTGCCCGTACGGTACGTTCGCGTTTCGACGCATGCCGTTCGGGTTGTGTAATGCTCCTGCCACATTCCAGAGATGTATGATGGCGATTTTTTCCGACATGATCGAGAAAAATCTGGAGGTCTTCATGGACGACTTTTCACTCTTCGGGGACAGTTTCGATGACTGCCTGTTCCATTTGGGCCAGGTTCTGATCCGATGCAAGAAGGCGAATTTGGTGCTCAATTGGGAAAAGTGTCACTTTATGGTCACCGAGGGGATCGTGCTGGGTCACAGAATTTCCAGCAAGGGACTCGAGGTGGACAGGGCTAAGATCGAGGTGATAAAGCAGCTTCCATACCCGACGAATGTAAGGGTGATCAAAAGTTTTCTGGGACATGCAGGATTCTACCGAAGATTCATCAAGGACTTTTCCAAGATCACAAAGCCACTTTGTGCGTTACTCGGAAAAGACGTACCCTTTGATTTCGACGCAGCATGTCGGCAAGCTTTTGACCACTTGAAAGAGAAGCTGACCACAGCCCCGGTTATAACCACGCCAGATTGGTCACTCCCGTTTGAGCTGATGTGTGACGCCAGCGACTACGCAGTCGGGGCAGTTTTGGGACAGCGGAAGGATAAGGTATGCCACGTCATTTATTATGCAAGCCGGGTACTCAACGATGCCCAGCTCAACTATGGCACGACAGAAAAGGAACTGCTGGCCGTGGTGTATGCCCTGGATAAATTCAGGCCCTATTTGGTCGGGTCAAAAGTTATCGTTTTTACCGACCATAGTGCTCTGAAATACCTGCTGGACAAGAAGGACGCAAAACCGAGACTGTTGAGATGGGTACTACTGATGCAGGAATTCGATGTGGAAATCCGGGATAAGAAGGGAGTTGAGAACGTGGTAGCGGATCACCTATCCAGACTTGAAAATGTGAAGGTGGACCCGGTGCCGATCAAGGAAAACTTCCCAGACGAGCACATCATGGCAGTCACGATCGGGAGACCATGTTACTATGCCATAGCCAATTATTTGGTAACTGGCACGCTTCCCGAGGATCTCACCCCGTCGCAACGGAAAAAGTTCATTGCCGAAAGTCGACAGTATTTCTGGGACGACCCGTACTTGTTCAAACAGGGGGCCGACAACATCCTGAGAAGGTGTATCCCGACCCACGAGGCCTGGAACGTGATCCGACACTGCCACTCATCACAGTGTGGGGGTCATTTTGGGGGAACGCGAACAACGCATAAAATACTGCAATCCGGGTTTTTCTGGCCGACAATCTTCAAAGACTGTCACGACTATGTGCAGGGATGCGATAGGTGCCAGAGGACAGGAAACACGTCACACCGGGACGAGATGCCGATGACCGTGTGGCAGGAGGTAGAGCCATTTGATGTCTGGGGGATTGACTTCATGGGTCCGTTCCCGTCTTCGATGGGGAATCTTTACATTCTGCTGGCAGTAGATTATGTGACAAAGTGGATCGAGGCGATCGCGTGTCAGAAAAACGATGCATCTACCGTTGAGCGTTTTCTGAAACGCAACGTTTTCACTCGTTTCGGGACTCCCAGGGCAATGATCAGCGACGAGGGCTCTCACTTCATCAATCGAGTTTTTGCGAAAGTTCTGAAACAGTACGGCGTGTCAGTTCATAAAGTCTCGTTACCTTATCATCCGCAGACGAACGGGCAAGCCGAGGTGTCGAATCGAGAGATCAAGAGCATACTCGAGAAAACAGTGAATCTCGGCCGAAAGGATTGGTCCGTCAGACTAGACGATGCGCTTTGGGCCTACAGGACAGCTTTCAAAACACCGCTGGGAATGTCACCGTACCAGCTCGTTTTTGGGAAAGCGTGCCACCTACCGGTGGAACTGGAGCACAAGGCGTATTGGGCCATCAAACTGCTGAACTTGGACCAGAATCTAGCAGGGGATAAGAGGAAGATGGCACTGCTGGAATTGGAGGAATTCAGCAGAACGGCTTTCGAGAGCGCCAAAATTTACAAAGAGAAGACAAAGAAGTGGCATGATAACCGTATCACGCCAAAGCAGTTTAACGAAGGCGACAAAGTGCTTCTCTACAATACCCGGATGCGGTTCTTTCCGGGGAAGCTGAGGTCTCGTTGGTCGGGACCGTTCATCATCAAGCAGATTTTTGCCTGGGGGGCATTCGAGCTAGAAAATCCAAAAGATAACTCCAGTTTCAGGGTGAACGGGAACCGGATCAAGCCGTATCTCGAGACCGCCGAAGTCGTCAAAATAGACCCGGTCTATTTTGATGACCCGTGAGAGGTAACAAGGTCGGGCCGTCGATCGTAAATCACAAGGCGCTGTTTGGGAGGTGTAGATACTGCTTTATGACATGGCAGATCTAGGCCACGTGGCAACCATCCAGCACACCATATTGTGCTCCACACACACTGGATCACCAGCCGAGCTGATCCATGTGGGGGCTGCGAGACAGAGCCCTCGCATACCACTGCACGGGACTTGTAGGGACTTGTGGTTTGGAGGCTAGAGTAAGCCCTGTCGCGTGCGAGCCAAGCCCGCGCGCGACCTTTAGTAACTGTTTTGAGAGATCTCTGGCACGAGCTCCCTAGACCCGGTCAATCCGGTCGAACCCGGTCAATCCGGTCAAACCCGGTCAACCTCGTAACGGTTCCGGTACTCGCGCACCACGTGCTCTAACGGTTCCTATATACTCGGACGAACGTGCCGTTATGGTTAAGCTAATTAAGCCGCCATCAATGGGCGCATTAACCACACTACAACGGTCACGTTCTCCAGTATATATACATCGTTAACCTTTCCATACAAAGGAGGACACACTGCCATACGCGGAAGCTCTGCCAAACCTCTGTCTCTCTCTCAGACATTGCTACTGACTTGCTCTCTCCCTACACACACCCCTATTCTTCCTGTGCGATCCCTGATCCACTACGTACGGTGTACACGGAGATCTCCCTGCCGGAATCTCTTGTGCACATTTTGGTGAACCCGACGTGAAACTTACCAGCAAAAGCAACCATGTCTCAGGAGGATGATGTCAGCAACCGGTCGCCTTCCACCGAAACTCCCTCGGGAGACGAAGTCCGCCGTACTCCGACGACTCCCGGCGAGGCACCAACTTTGGAGTCTTTGGACGCCACTGTCCAAAGTCAGGCAAAAGCTCTCAAGTCTCAATCTGCGCAGTTGGAGCGGATCTTGGCCGTTCTGGGCACCCTTGCGCCAAATCCTCCACCAGGTACCGCCACCCCTCAGGGAGGAGGAACCCCTACTGCTCCAGGATTGGGAGTATCGGCCACGCCTCCCAACCCTCATCTGCAAACTCCACCGTCAGCCGCGCAGCTGCCTTCGATCCAAGGATCAACAGCGCAAATGCTACCCCCTGCCGCTCACGCCTCTCAGCCCACGGCTTTGGCGTCTAACCCAACTTTGCAGTACACTCTGCCTCCACCAGCGACGATTTGGGGAAACGCGGGCAGTCAATACACTCCCAATCCTCCGACGGCATATGTGTCGCCACCGCCTACGGCAACCCCTCCGGCAGCTACCGAGGGAAGCCTCCCAGAATGCATGACGTCCTTGCAGAAGCGCGTGGACTCCATCCTAGCTCATCAATCGCTCGCGGATACCATCATCCCGAAGCTAGACAACGATCCACCCATTCCACGAGAGATCTATCTCATGCCTAACCCGGCAGGGTACAAGGCTCCCAAATGGGACAAGTTCGAAGACGTCAATGGAAACGCTCATGAGCATGTCATGCGTTTCATCGATGTCATGGGTCCATACGGAGCTGATCCCAAACTGCTAATGCGAGAGTTCCCAAAGACTCTTGGGAATGTAGCATACAAATGGTACCGGACGTTGGAGCCCGGATCTGTGAAGACTTGGGACGACATGGTCCAGAAGTTCTACACCAAGTTCTTCCAGATGGAAGAGAAGGTGACGATGATCCACCTCTCGCGGATGTATCAGAAACGCGAGGAAGATGGAATCACTTTCATCAAGAAATTCAGAGCGAAATCCTTGGAGTGCAAGGATCCCATGCTCGAAAGCCGGCTCGTAGAGATATGCCTGCAGTGCATGCGAGATGAGTACAAGAGCATGCTAATCAATTTGCAAACACCCACGTTTTCAAAGCTCATCGAGTGCACGATGAACATCGAGCCCATCGTCGAGAGACAGAGAAAGAAGAGCGCTCCAGAACGACCTGCGAGCGGCACCACCTACAAGATCGGCAGATTCGGCTACAAGCGAGGACGCGAAGCTGAGGTCAATGCAGTTTCGCCCCAGAAGCAAGCAAAAGTTACAAACTTCGACGCACCGCCCCTGCCATGCTCGGTGGAGGAGGCAAGCGATCTCTGCAGACAGTGGCGTAAGGACGGCGTCCTCCCACCGCTCGAGAAAGCACCCTCCAAGGAGATGACGAGGGACCCTAAGTGGTGCGAATACCACGGCAAGGTCATGCACCCCACAGCCGAGTGCAAGAAGCTCAGATTCGCACTCGATCAGAAGATGAAGAGCGGCGAACTCATCGTCAGCGACCATCGGAAGGATGTGCGCAACAGCCCGCTGCCTGCCCATACAGATTCGGGCTCAAAAGGCAAAGAGGTCGCCATGATCTCGATAGTTGACTTGGAAGAAGTCGCAGAGGATGGTCTGCCCATCGTTGCTGAAGTCCATGAAGATGAAGACTACAGCATGGACACGGAAGATGAGCGTGCCGACCGCATGAAAGGGTCGCACGGCTTCGACAGATTCTTCAACGAGATGAACTTCTCCGAAAAATGTCGAGCGAACATGACAAAAGCAATCTTAAGGGTAGCAGAGGACTACGAGGAGGACCTCGTGGTCTCCAACGGGAAAGTCGTCAGGGCGTCCCGTTCTACAGAAAAGATTATGACCTTTTCTGCCAGCGATAAAAAGACAGATGCGAGCCACCAGAGGCCCCTGTACGTGACCGCCATCATCAACGGCGTCGAATTCAAGCGAGCATTCGTCGATGGAGGAGCAGCGGTCAATGTTGTTCCACTCCACACACTGAAGCTAGCAGGGATCCCCGAGCACAAGGTAGTCAAGCGTCCATCCCCGCTGGTGGGATTCGGAAGCGATTCCAGAATGACGATCGGGTGGATCCGCCTGGGCGTTCAGATCGGCAAAATCAAGTGCTCGGCGAAGTTCTATGTCATAGACGCGAACACCACATACCACATGATCATAGGTCGGGCCTGGATTCATCGCTTTGACGCAATCCCTTCAACGGCTCACCAAGTGATGAAAGCTATCTGGAACGACAGGATTGTCGAGATACCGGCCTCAACTAACCCGTTCAACTTGGACGAAGCGCATCTCAGCGAGGCGGTGTGGTTCACCGAGATGGCGGACGAGCAAACACCCGGACCATTCAACCCTACTCCTTTACCTCTCTGGGAGGACATCAAGGACCAGTCACCTGCAGGCGTAATGGTGACAAGGGGAGACACCGAAGAAAAGCCGCCTACCCACGAAGAGGCGCCGCGCATCGCATATCATCGCAAGAGTGTCTACACTCTGAAGAGGATCGCAAAGCATGACCCCGAGGGCAAGGAGATAGAGAGCTTCTACGCCAACGGGAAGAAATGCTATCGCATATGAAGGTGCGCGGGGACGTCCTCACACGGGCATGGGGATGTCCCTGGGCAAATCAATCAAATCGAGCAAGTTGCGCTCACAGAAGAGCCAACACAGGGCACTCCAGAGGAGAAACTTAAAGAAGCCCCCGAATGCATGGAAGACAGGCCAAGACCACAAAGGCAAGAGCTTAAGGAAGTGTTCCTCAGCCCGAACGAGGAAAAGAAAAGACCAGTCTTCCTGAGTGCGGACCTCACAAGCGAAGAGGAACAAGGACTGCTGCAGCTCCTAACTGAATACAAGGACGTGTTCGCATGGGAATACGACGAGATGCCGGGTCTGGACACGAGCATCACCATGCACCGTTTAGACATCATCCCGGGGTCTAAACCGGTCAAGCAAAGCACCAGAAGCTTTAGGCCAGAGCTCAACGTGAAGATCAAACAGGAGATTGTCAAACTCCTAGATGCCAAGTTCATAGAGCCCAATCACCATCCCACATGGTTGGCCAACATCGTGCCAGTGGTGAAGAAGAACGGACAGCTCCGCATCTGCGTGGACTTCCGAGATCTTAATCGCTTCTGTCCCAAGGACGATTTCCCACTGCCTAACATCGATTTGCTCATTGATTCAACAGCAGGCCATCGCATGTTCAGTTTCATGGACGGCTTCAGCGGGTACAATCAAATCAAGATGGATCCCGAAGATGCAAGGAAAACTGCATTCATCACTCCCGTGGGGGTATTCAACTATACGGTAATGCCATTCGGTCTTAAGAATGCAGGCGCAACCTATCAGCGGGCCATGATGGCCCTATTCCACGACATGATGCACAAAGAAGTGGAATTCTTTGTGGATGACCTGGTAGTCAAATCCAGGCATGAAGCAGATCACCTTGCAGACCTGCGAAAGGTATTCAACAGATGCAGGAGCTTTCAACTGAAAATGAACCCCATGAAATGCGCATTCGGCGTGACTTCGGGGAAGTTTCTGGGATGCGTAGTCCATCGCCAAGGGATCGAGCCTGACCCTGCGAAAGTGTCAGCCATCACCAGCATGACGCCACCTCAAGACCAAAGTACCTTGAAAACATTCTTGGGAAAATTGTCATATCTGCGGAGATTCATCCCAGCAATCGCTGAAATCACATGCTGCTTCAGCACTCTCCTCAAGAAGGACGCCGTGTACAACTAGGCTCCTGATCACGAAGCCGCATTCGAAAAGCTAAAGGAGCTACTCACATCCCCAAAGATAATGATCGCACCTCAACTGGGATCACCGCTTCTGCTATACCTTACATCGACAAGGAAATCTATAGGAGCGCTCTTGGCTCAGATCTATGAGGGACAAGAGAGGCCTATCTATTACATCTCTCGCATTGTGCAGCCTGCTGAATCAAGGTACACGGACATCGAACGTCATTGCCTTGCCTTATTCTTCGTAATAGAGAAGTTGAGACACTATTTTGCATCGCACAAAGTAGTGGTGGTCACCAAAAGCGACCCCATAAGATACCTGCTAACTCACACTACTCCGGGCGGGAGATTGGCGAAATGGTACATGACCATCTCTCAGTACGATATCACATGCGTAAAACCAAGAGCGATCAAGTCGCAGGCGGTAGCAGATCTGCTGGCACAGTTTCCTGACAACAGTCACGAACCTGTGATCGAGGAAGAACTCGAAGGCCCTGAAATCTACGCGATCGACGTGCCCTATTGGACCCTCCACTTCGATGGTTCGTCAACCAGAAAAGGTGGAGGCATTGGGATAGTCTTGACAAAGCCGGACGGGGAAGTCATACAGATGTCCGCAAAACTCAACTTCGCAGTCACGAACAACGAGGCAGAATACGAGGCTCTGATCGCGGGACTCCGTGCGGCGAAAGCTTTGGAAGTGAGCAACTTAACAGTCATGGGAGATTCCAAACTGATTGTTAAACAGGCCTCGGGCGAATATGGTTTAAAGGAGATCAACCTCCTGCCATACCGCACCCTAGTGCAAAAGCTGATGCAGCAATTCTGCGACGTGAAATACGAGCACAAACCCCGAGCGGACAACAGGCATGCAGACGCCTTAGCAACTCTGGGATCTAAGGTCAGCATAGACAAATGCCCCGCAAGGATTTCCATCGAAGTGCGAACATCGTCGGCATTAACAGAAGATGCGTGCGACGATGAACACATGGATGACGCAGACTGGCGAAAAGCAATCTTGCAAGCTATTGCGAAAGGCACCAGTAGCGAAAGCTGGGTACTCACGAAAGGATACTGCATCCACGACAACACCCTTTACTACAAGGGTCCTGGAGGAATACTCATGCGTTGCGTCTCCGAGCAAGAGGGACAACAGCTGTTAGAAAAGATTCACCAACACGCTTGCGGAGAAAGCGAGGTGTCAATCTACAGGAAAGCTCAGAGATATGGCATCCATTGGCCAAGCATGTCTACAGCCGCAGCCCTGATACAAGGGAAGTGCGAAAGTTGCGCACTAATCAAAGATTCTCTACTTGTCGCTCTAATCGACGACGACACAGACTGGAGAAAGCCATTGTTTGAATTCCTCACCAAGGGCACTGCACCCGAATCGAGAAAAGAGGCAGACAAATTGAAGAGGAAAGCTTCTCGATATGTGGTTCAAGAAAATCTGCTTTGGCGAAAAGGTCACGAAGGCAACTTGCTGCGATGCCTAGACGATAGGGAAGCACAAGAAGTCATGGACCTCTCCCATCAGGTGGAACACCAGGGAGGTGCGAAATTATGCAGACAACTCCTCTCAATCGGATACTTCTGGCCCACGATGGAAGTCGATTGCCGCACCAAGGTGCGACGCTGCCAAGAATGCCAATTCAAAGGGAACCTAGTGCACGCTCCTGCCGTGGATCTACATGCATTAGGGACGCCATGGCCATTTCATACATGGGCTCTGGACTTCATTGGCCCCATCCGACCAACGTCACATGGGAACCATTTCATTCTCACTGCAACCGAACTGTTCACCAAATGGGTGGAAGCAATACCACTGAAGACGGCAAACGCGCTGGCTGTGGTTAACTTCATCCAGGAAAACATCGTATGCAGGTTCGGAATCCCAAATACTATTCTTTCAGATAACGGTACTCCTTTTGTTAATCGTCAGGTAGCTACCAAACTCGCGGAGTACAATATCAGGCAAATATGCTCCACCCCCTATTATCCAAAGGGAAATGGACAAGCCGAAGCGACTAACAAAACGCTGTTGCGAATTCTGAGCAAGATGGTCGCAGATGACCACAAGAAGTGGGCCGACTCCCTTAACATAGCTCTGTGGGCCTACAGAACTTCTCCAAGGACACCTACAGGGGCCTCGCCATTTCTACTATGTTATGGGGCCGAAGCTGTGGTACCTGCGGAGGTTAGAGTCAATTCGGCAAGGCTGGTGACACGTTCCAACTGCAAGTGCACAGCCGTCGTGTGTAGTAATAAACCGGAAATCCGGGTTGTCGAACCCAAGGGACTTTGTTTAAATTAATTATTATTCTATACCTTATGTGGGCAAGTCGCAAGATGTGTTTTTATCTAATTCTAAGAAATTAAACGCAAAATTCTCAATTAACTAAGTGAAATAATTCACGATTAATAAAGAATGAATATTTGGAGGTTTTTATCAATACGGGAAAAGCACCGGGAATTCTCTAGGTTCACTAGGTCGATCTAAATTTATGTTTTGATTCGTAAAACAACCACGTGTTATTCACTATTAATCAAGCAACGTTGAACTTAACGAGTTACCAATTAAGTCCACTATACTTAGGTTAAACTAGACCGAGTTACCAAGCCTAATTTAGCTTTAAGCACGCATTAAGATTATAATTCTACTTTAACGATCCTAGTTAACTATGCCGAGTTACCAAACATTGATACGACTAGGTGGACTATTCGATTTACCGACTAGTTATCACGGAGTTACCGCGTGAAACTAATTAATTCTATCTCTACGTTAGCTACTCGCAAAGATAATAAGATTAAGAACGCAAATAAACCATAATAATGAATAAACACGAAAGATTAAGCTAAAGCATGCATTACAATCATCAAAACATTGACTTTAGATCAAACCCTAGCTACACCAAACGAGAATTCCCAGCAAAAGGTGTTTAGCTACTCATATTCATAATCAAAACAACGATTATAATGAGTTTAAACATGAAAATCAAGAAAAACGAGAGTTTAGAATTCAAACGAATGATCCAAAAGCTCCTAAGCTCTCTCCTAAGCTTCTTGATCTCCAAAGATGTCTCTAATCCTCCAAAGCTACTCAAAAAGACGACCTAAAAGTCTTAAATACGTCCCCATAATAATATTACAAAGTTTGGAAATAATACGGAAAAGCCCCAAAAAATTGCTGCTGACCCACGATCTCTTCGCACGAAGACAGTTGTCTTCGCACGAAGAGTCTTCGTACGAAGACTTCTGCCTCTTCGTGCGAAGGTCTTCTCATTGAGATACTGCATGTTGTTTTGAGAAGAGAATGCTGCAGACTTGAGTTTTTGGCTAAGTATTGTCTTCGCACGAAGACAAATGTCTTCGCACGAAGACACTGTGTTCCAGCCCTCTTCTTGCTTCCTTTGACTTTTCTCTTCTCCTCTTTGACTTCCTTCTTCCATTCTTTCTTCCTTTGACTCTCTTTGACTTTCTTTGACCTTTCTCTTCTGTTTGACTTTTCCTTTGACTTTCCATTGACCTCCTTTGACTTTTGACTCTCCTCTTGACTTGTCTTTGAGTTCCTCGTTTCCGAAGTTCGCTTCCAAATCCCGCACGATCATCCAAGCCCTGTTTTCCTGCGAATCACAACACGAAAACACAACCCGCGATCATATCACAATAAAAAGCTCAAAAATCTAAAGAAACGCCCGGATTCAACAAGTATTGCACATGAACTCGTATTTTCACATTTACGCTCAATTTACTCAAAAGACGACAAATTCTCCATTATAAGCACGCAAAACGTAGAAATAAAAGGCATAAAATAACTCCGAAAACGGAGTTATCAACTACCCCCACACTACCTTTTGCTCGTCCCGAGCAAATCTCCCAAGTCAATGCTCTCTTTCTCAAGTCAAAGCTTCTTTCGCTTTTCCGCAATTCATCCAACTTTGCATACTACCCAATTACTCATTGCATACTTCCCTACGCCAATTGCATACTATCACCTCACATTGCATACAATACCAAGAACACTTGCATACTAATACGAGTAGAACCGTTCACCAACCATCCTTCCTACTAGTCGACACGACTCGATTATACACAATGCACCTATATGCAAATGCAATATTCACAATGCAAGTATTGAAATACAATTTTTTTCTTTTCTTTTGCGAGATTGGGCAATCTCCATTAGCTTAAACCGATTCACACGAAGCGATGAGAAATCTAGGCACAAGGAATGATTCGAAATCAAATTCGTCAACATGAATTCCCCCTAGCTAGTATAGAGAACCTAACTTTACTAAGTACAAGAATGCAATACCTTTTCATGTGTGCCACAAAATAAAAGGCTACGCTAGGCTAAGCCACGTTCAAGGTCCGAGCTCCTAATCCGCTAACGGGTTTAAATGATGAGGCTTTAGGGACAAATAGGATAAGAATCAAATACAAGTCCTAAAGCGTCACATTCTCACATATACCATAGCTCACACACCCTCACAACAATGATAGAAACCAAGCCCGAAACTCACCATCTCCGGCCCTCGATCCCCTCAAACCCCGGTACAATTACGATCTCCGCGGCTATTGTCATGAATGATGCATAAACCAAAATTTCCCGTTCGTGAACTAGTCGCTTCTCCACTCGTTCTTCCACAAAGCTTCTCATTCTTCCTTTATTCATCTCCCCTTTTTTTTTCTCTCTTTTCTTTTTTTTTTCTGATTTTTTTTTTTTTTTTTTTTTTTTTTTTTTTACTATATCTCTCAAAATCCTGCAAAATTCTAATATCTTTCACGAGTGGTCTTCCAATGAATCAAGCTAATCATGTAATCGTAAGAAGAGACAATATCCAAATCACGTATAAATCACAAATCAGTGTCTCTCCCTATCTCAATGAAATCCTCGGTGTAAATCAACAAAGCCGCTAACATTAAAGAAACATGTGTGGGGATGGAGTCGTCGCAAACGCAATCTCGATGTCCGAAGTCAAATGTCGACACCCCCACACTCGAATGTAATCCTGTCCCCTCTCAAGTAGTCGATTAAATGTCTGTCTCGTGCCTAATCCAACCAAACCTCCTACACCATGATGAGTAAGATCCGGTACCTAGCACGATCCACCTATTAAATTCCCCCAACCCAAGTTTCGTGTGTATTAGATGTACACACCCACGGCTCTCCTCACTTGTGTCCATGTTGTAATGCCATGGAACACCGCCACACCGAAGTGCGCAAGCCTACTCTCACTCACCCTCGCATTCCCCTCGAAGATCACAAATGAAGTGCATGCGATATGTAAGACTCACACAAATATAGCATGAAGTACTCCCTCATCGAACCCCCTCAACTACAACACCCTCGTGACGCACTAAAGTGGTGATTCTAACCAATCAATGCTGAAGGCCAAGAATCGTCACCCTAAGTCCAAAGGTTGTCAAAGAATCCATGGTTCAAATACGGGTTTGCTAGTGGTCCTACAAGGTAAGTTCTAGAAGCAGTGAGTGCTCTAATACACACCTCGCACAGCTGTTCTGTGTGCCACTACGAGGCGGGTTGGCGACTACCTAAGACGTACACAAGAACGTTCGGCTTGTTTAGCTCACACCTAGCTCAACTCTTGTAAGAAAATTAGGCACACACTTTAAATTTGAAAGAATTAAATTCGTGTGTAAAATAGGCACGCATTCCCGTAAAGAAAGTTTCTCTATACTTACTAAGGGATTCTCACATTGTCACTCTCGATCGCGATTCACGCCCTACGCCTAAAAGTCTCACACTTCTCGATTTTACCGAATTTTCAGCTTTTTTCAATTGCCCTTTCTCAAATTTTTAATTTTTTTGGATTTTTCACATTTTTAGTTTTTTTTTTTTTTATACCTACACTATATGCAAGGCCAACTCGATTCACGACTCAACAATGGTAGGTTGACTCAAAAATACCAAAACGTGCAAAAAGAATGAATAATAAAAAGAAAAATAAGGACATAACCAAAAACATCTAACTATATGCAGACACTGGCGATGCAAAGACACGACACTGACTAGTAACAAGGATTCAACCACCCCCACACTAGAATGCATCGTTGTCCTCAACGATAACACGAGGACTCAACAATTCTAGCACGAGGGCACACTCCACTACTCGTCATCTTCCTCCTCATCTTCCTCATCCTCATCTTCTTCTTCTTCCTCATCCTCACTCGGCGGAACCTCATATTCAAAGTCATCCTCCTGAAACCATGGATCCGCCGTCGGGACCGGTGGAACAAACTCCCCCGGTGCCTGACCACTAGACTGTATAACCCACTGGCCAACCATCTGGATTAAACCCCCCAGCTTCGCCTGATTGTCCCGAGTGTGGGCAAACTGGCGTCGCTCTCAAGTCTATCCCGGGCCATCTCCTCTCTCAAGTGGTCATAGGCAACCTGGTTGTCAAACCTAGAGGTGTTCATCCTCCTACCCTTGCCCTTCTTCCTCGCTGTCTCATCAAACCTGTGCCACTTCCTAGCCATAAACGGTTTCAAGTCCATATCTCTCCCTATAACTACCTCAGCAGTTTTGGCCAGGTGAGTGATCAAGCAGGTATGACCGGGGCCCAATTTGTTTGTCCTAGACACCCTCTCAAGACAGTTCTCCCAAATCAGTTTGGGGATATCAATTCTAACCCCGGTGTAAAGACAAAGGGCCCAAACCGAGAGGCGGAAAGTATAACTAGGGTTTCGTGTGATTCCCAAAACCCAGTTTTCTAGCACTTCACAACACCACCTAGCCTCCGGCCTATAAAACCTCTTCTCGGCCTTCCAATAAATCACCTCTCCCTTCCTGTCCCATGGATCAACCCCCTTCGCAAAGCAAAAAGCATTTAGACGAGACCAAAGGTTCTCACTACGAAGAACCGTCTCTAACCCACAACCATCTTTCAAAGCGGGGAAACCCATGGCGAGAGCGATAGTCTCTGGCGTGAAGACTATCCACTCGTTCCGACAGTAAACGAGACGAGGGTCTTGACTCTCACCGTCCTTTGCATAACGCAAATTGAACAAAAACTCTCTCGTAATGTGTGAACTAGACTGCCCTACTAGTTTAAACCAATTTTCAAGTTTCTCACGCTCATAAATTTCCTTTATTGCTTGAGGCATGTCCTCGTGCAAAGGAAAGGCTTTCTCGGGCTGCCCGTTCTTCGTCAAATACGTATCTCTACGAGAGTCAAGATGGGCCTCGTGGGTGACAAACCGATAACTATCATAATAACCCGGCGCAATACTACGCTCTTTCAAATTAGCCTTGGCCTTTCGTCGGCCGACAATACCCGGTTTAGCCGGGAAAGGGGCCGTCAAGATGGCATATTGGGGAGTAGGCGGTATCTCCAATTGGGGATCGCCCGATCCCGATGCTTCTTGCGACGAACCCTCTCCCGTCTTTCTCTTCTTACCACCCGCCATTTAAAATTCAAATGCAAGTAAAACAAGCAACTCAACAAATGTGCACGTGAACAAGAAGTGTACACTAAACGAAACACGTAGGCACGTAACAAGCAATTCCTAGGACTTTACGCAATCGCCCCCAAATACGCTTCTAAGCGCAACAAATATAACCGGGCTTTTACTCAATGTGCCTAAGACTCGATTATTGAAATTACGAAGTTTAGATAGTACCTACGCGTCCGGAGCAAGTCTTACGGACGCAAAAACTTCCCAATTTGACGAACCCGGACTGATTTTGATGTCGCCGGAAAAATTTGTCGAAATCTTGAATTTCTTGCTGCCCCGTACTCCTTGCGTAGTCCCCGTCAATGTTCCCTTCTCGTCCGAAAGGTGAATCAAACTGTAGCTCGTCCAATTTCTCACTTTTCCTTCCAAACCCTAGCTTCTTTGCCCTCTGATTTCTCTCTTGTCTCACACTCTCACTCAACAACTCCTGTAGAATCTTGTTCTCCTTGGTATTGCGAGCAAAACCCTATGTAGAATGTAGATTTTGGTGAAGAATCGAGTGAGGGGTGAATTGGAGTAGGTTCGGCTATGGAGGAGGAACTGAGTTTGTGAAGATGAAGAATGAAGAATGCAGTCGATCCTCCAGCTGATGTGCTTCAAGTTTGGGCAAAAAGTCCAAAAAGCCCCTAGAAAGTAGCCCCAAAAGCTTCTATCCGTGCTGGACAAATTAGTCTTTCTGCGCGATGTCTTCGTGCGAAGACGTTTCTCTTCGTGCGAAGAGTCTTCGTACGAAGACAAATTGTCTTCGCACGAAGGCCTTCTCAAATAGATACTGAGAGCTGTTATAGGAAGACAATTCAGAGGATCAAAAATTTTTCTAAGTACAATGTCTTCGTACGAAGACAATTGTCTTAGTACGAAGACACTTCTGAATTGTGCCAAAAACATCCTTTTTGTCGATTTTTCGCGTCTTCGATCGTGCCTTTGCTTTCCGAAGGATCTCCTCGACCTCGAGACTCCCTTTTCACCTTAAAACACTCCCAAAATCCGGGGAATGTTTTATTTGTCAATTTCACGCGTTCCAAGGCACGTTTTGCATTTCCGGATGTTTTTAGCCTCGTTTTACTTGCTAAAACATCCTTTTTGGCGTAACTTTCTCATCCGGACTCCGATTTGCGCGATCCACCCGTCTACAGAAAGCTCTCGACCACCCCCACACGTTGGCATTGTTCAATTCTCATTTTAGTCTGTCCTTCAAAATTTCACCTCGTAATCCGTGCCGGCGTGCTAGCTTTCTCCGTTCTCCAATCAAATTCTTGCGCAAATCAAGACGGGGAGTCCGGGAACATGATCTTCCCCAGGTGCGTGTGTTGAATAGGTGCAGAAATGGCTTTCACCTTCAATTCCTTCACTTCGGATCCCGATACGCGTATTTAGCTGCAAATCTGGACTTTTTACTCTGTTTCGCACGCGCGCATCAAGAAGGGGGATCCGAAATAGGCCTTTCACCTCGTATTCCTGCACATACTCATTGGAAACATTAAATCCACTCTCTCGCACCCCTCAATAGAATCAAACCGAATAAAAAATTACAAAACAGTATTAAAATCTATCCTAAAGCAATAAATAGGTTGGGTTGCCTCCCAACAAGCGCTTTGTAATTTAAGGTCGACGGCCCGACCCAGTTACCTCAGAGACTTCTCAAGTTGCGGGAGTTGCATGAAGCCATTCAATGACTCCAATAAAATTCCCGTCCACATACGGTTTCGCTCTCTGACCATTCACCTTAAACCTGTTCCCATTTGCGTCTTCTACCTCAAGAGATCCCCATGGATAAACTTCAGTAATCGTGTAGGGACCACTCCACCTAGATTTCAATTTCCCTGGAAACAGCTTTAGTCTTGCATTGAAGATCAACACTTTCTGTCCTACCTTGAAGTCTCTCGGGATGATGTGCCTGTCGTGCCACAATTTTGTCCTCTCCTTATAGATTTTCGCACTTTCATACGCCATCAATCGAAATTCTTCAAGTTCAAGTAGCGCTTGCTTTCGTAGCTCACCTGAGAGCTTAGCGTCCAAATTGATCTTCTTCAAAGCCCAGAATGCCTTGTGCTCAAGTTCCACCGGAAGATGACACGACTTCCCAAACACTAACTGATAGGGAGACATGCCCAAAGGAGTCTTGTAAGCAGTCCTATACGCCCATAAGCTATCATCTAAATGCAGAGACCAATCCTTGCGTCCCGGGTTGACTGTCTTCTCCAGAATCCCTTTTATCTCTCGGTTAGACACTTCTGCTTGCCCATTTGACTGCGGATGATAGGCCAGTGATATCTTATGTGTCTTTACCCCATATTTGCTCAAGACATTGGCAAAGACTTTATTCACAAAATGCGATCCTTCATCACTGATTATGGCTCTGGGAGTTCCAAACCGCGTAAAAATGCTCTTCCGCACGAATCTCTCTACAGTAGCTCCATCGTTCTTCGGGCAAGCCATTGCCTCCACCCACTTGGTCACATAATCCACAGCTAACAGTATATAAAGATTACCAAGTGAAGACGGGAATGGTCCCATGAAATCGATGCCCCAGACATCAAAAGGCTCTACTTCCAACACGAAATTTTGAGGCATCTCGTTTCGGCTGGAGATATTGCCGGTTCTCTGACATCGATCACATTGCTGCACAAATAGATGAGCATCTTTATGTAAAGTAGGCCAGTAAAATCCACTTTGCAATACCTTTGCCACAGTACGCGCTTTCCCAAAATGTCCTCCGCAATTCAATTCGTGGCAGTGTCTAAGAATGTCCAAAGTGTCTGGCTCAGCTACGCATCTTCTCAACACATTGTCAGCTCCCAACCTAAACAAATAAGGGTCATCCCAGAAATAGTGTCGTGCATCTGCGAAAAATTTCTTTTTCTGATGGAACGTCATGTCTTTCGGGACAATTTTGAGTGCCTTGAAATTTGCCAAATCCGCAAACCAAGGTACAGCTGCTACCACTACCATAAGTTGTTCGTCTGGAAAATCTTCTCTAATCGGCACATCTTCTTGTTTTTCGTTATCCAGTCGTGACAAATGGTCTGCAACAACATTCTCTACACCCTTTTTGTCCTTTATCACTATATCGAACTCTTGCATCAGTAACACCCATCGGATCAATCTAGGCTTCGCATCCTTCTTAGCAAGAAGATATTTGAGGGCTGCATGGTCTGTGAAAATAGTCACCTGGGAACCCACAAGATATGGACGAAACTTGTCCAATGCGAAGATAATAGCCAACATCTCTTTCTCCGTGGTGGCATAATTAACCTGTGCAGTGTTAAGAGTACGACTAGCATAGTAAATAACATGAGCTACCTTGTCTTTTCGCTGTCCCAGCACTGCTCCCACCGCGTAATCGCTGGCATCACACATAAGTTCGAACGGTAGAGTCCAGTCTGGAGTGGCTATAATGGGAGAACTAATCAGCTTCTTCTTGAGCAAATCAAAAGCTGTCTTGCAGTCTTCATTGAAATCAAACACGGCATCTTTCTCAAGCAAACCAGATAAAGGCTTTGTGATTTTCGAAAAATCCTTAATGAAGCGCCGATAGAAACCTGCATGCCCCAAGAAACTCCGTACCCCTTTGACAGACGTAGGGTAAGGAAGCTTCTCAATCACCTCAATCTTCGCCCGGTCTACCTCTAAACCTTTACTGGAGATCTTGTGTCCCAACACTATTCCCTCGGTCACCATGAAATGGCACTTCTCCCAGTTAAGCACTAGGTTGGTGTCAATACATCTGTCCAGTACCCGAGCTAGCTGCTGGAGACAATCTTCGAACCCATCACCATAAAGTGAAAAATCATCCATGAAGACTTCAAAATTCTGCTCCATCATATCTGAGAAGATAGACATCATGCACCTCTGAAACGTAGCTGGGGCATTGCATAGCCCGAATGGCATGCGTCTGAATGCAAACGTCCCATATGGACAAGTAAATGTTGTCTTCTCCTGGTCAGCCGGCTCAATTGCTATCTGATTATACCCAGAATATCCATCCAAAAAGCAGTAGTGTGAATGGTGAGCTAGCCTATCAAGCATCTGGTCCACGAATGGGAGGGGAAAATGATCCTTCAAAGTGGCATCATTGAGTTTGCGGTAATCCATGCAAACTCTCCACCCAGTAACGGTGCGTGTGGCAATTTGATCACCTTTTTCCCCTTCCACCACAGTTATACCTCCTTTCTTGGGAACACATTGTACCGGGCTAGTCCACGTGCTGTCGGAAATCGGATAGATGATACCTGCTTCCAACCATTTAAGCACCTCTTTCTTCACCACTTCCTGCATGTGAGGGTTGAGGCGGCGCTGAAATTGAACTACCGGCTTCTTGTCTTCCATGAGCCTGATCTTATGCTGGCAAACTGTGGGGCTGATCCCCTTAATATCTGCTATTGTCCATCCCATAGCTGCTTTCCTCTTCTGTAGTACCTCGAGAAGCTGCTCCTCCTGTTCCCTGTCCAAACATGCAGATACAATCACAGGTAACGTATCATTAGATCCCAAATATAAATATTTCAAATGAACAGGTAAAGGCTTTAACTCTAAAACAGGAGCAGCAATAAGAGAAGGAGTAAGAATCTTCCTGCTTCCCTCATTAAAGAGGGGTAATGGTGGGCGCCAATGAACATCTAAAGCCTGCTCCTTCTCACTGGAGTCAAAAAGAGCAAGCTCCTCATATAGTTGCCCCAACAAAATATCGTCCTCCTCGTCCAGTGTGTATGCCTCCACTCCAAAGCACTGCTCGCTCACCGCATATGCGGGAAACTTCATAGCCTCAAATACATTAAAGGCCACCTTCTCATCATTGATCTGCATAGTCAGCTCTCCATTGGCCACATCAATGATAGTTCTCCCAGTAGCCAGGAATGGACGGCCCAAAATAAGCGGAACATCCTCGTCGGCCTCCATGTCTAAGATCACAAAATCCGCTGGGAAGATGAGTCCTTCAACTCTCACTAGTACATCCTCTAAAACACCCCTGGGGCGTTTTATTGTGCGATCAGCCATCTGCAAGCACATCCTGGTAGGCTTAGGATCTCCCACACCAAGTTGCTCAAAAACCGATGTAGGCATCAAATTAATACTCGCACCAAGGTCACACAATGCCCTCCCATGAAATGCGTCTCCCAATGTAACAGGAATGATGAAGCCGCCTGGATCTTTCATCTTCTTTGGTAGCGCTTTTTGCACGACGGCGCTACACTCCTCATTTAGAGTCACGGTTTCAAAGTCATCCATGCGCCTCCTATTAGAAAGGAGGTCCTTGAGAAATTTGGCATATTTCGGCATTTGTGAGATGGCCTCTGCAAAAGGTATATTAATGTGCAGTTTCCTGAATATATCCACAAACTTCTTGAAATGCTTGGCATCTTCTTGGCTCTTCAATCTCTGCGGGTATGGCACTCGCACACTGTATTCCTCCCTAGGCTTCTGTTTCTCATCCGACTTCCTCACCGTGTCCTTTGATTGGGGACTCACGGTAGGCACGGGAATTTCTTCATCCAAAGCTTTCTCAGTGGCCTTAGTCGCCTCAGCTCGCGCGTGGCTAGGATATGGGGGATCCTCAGTAGTGATGCCACTGCGAGTGGTGATGGCATTTAGCTGCTCGTTAGGAGTGATGGTATTTGCTGGAAGCATGCCTGGTGGAAGCTTGACGTTTTGATTGGCGATCTGCCCAATCTGAGTCTCATGGCTTTTTATTGTTGCTTGTATTGAGACAATCGCGCTCTCCATCCTGTCGTGATTGGCTAGAAGCTTTCTCAATAGGGCATTTGTCTCTTGCTCTTCTTTTTGTGGAGCCTGCTGTTGTGGAGCTTGCCTCGCTTGATATGGAACATTGGGTCTCTGTCCGGGTGCATATAATCCACTGTTTGGATTGGCATAGCTAAAGTTGGGATGATTACGATTGTTGGGATGATAGGTGTTAGGCCATTGCTGCTGTCGCATAAAATTCACATCTTCAACACTGTTATCATATCCCTGGCTTTCGTCTGCTAGTAATTCACCCATGGGCTTCTGTGTTGGAGGGTGCATACCGTGAAATGCTGAAGTCATGGATTCCAACTTTTGTTCCATCGATTCAATCTTGTTGACTAAGGATGAATCCCCCGGTTTGGAATACCTACGCGTTTCAGATCGTGTAGTCTCTCTCTTTGACGCATTGTTCAGCAAATCTTGAGCTCGCTGTGCTCCAAGTCCCATAAAATTACCTCCAGCTAGCATATCCAACTGGTCAGCTGTCTCCTTGTCTAATGCAGTGTAGAAATAATGGAAGAGCTTGTGCCATGGCTCTCCATGATTCGGACATCTACGGAGAATTTGGCTGAACTTCCTCCATGCATCTCCCAAAGAGCTGTCTTCATCCTGAGTGAACTTTGCGATCTCTGCCATCTGCTGCGCGACTCTGGATGGTGGCAAATACTTCCTCAGAAACTCATGACAACAATCTGCCCATGTCACTATGCTACCAGCTGGCAGCTCCATAAGCCACTTCTTGGCTTTTCCAGATAAGGAGAATGGAAATAGTAAAAGCTTAACCGTTTCATCTGGAACTCGCTGATCGTGCAGGGTTGAAGTGATTTGCTCAAATACCAGCAGATGGTGATTGGGGTCATCTCCTGGAGCTCCGTTGAATGCGCACTCATCACGAACCATGTTGATCATATGTTGGCGCAACTCGAAGTGTTGGGCATTGATCTGCGGCCTAACAATGGTCGGCTGATAACATGCTGGAGTAGTCCTGAAATAATCCACCATCGGGCGTTCTTCATTCTCAGCATTGTTCTGCCTGTTGTTTTCCCCATTATTACCATTGTTGTTCCCACCGATGTTCGCCACTTGTGCCCCCACACCATGACGTGGTTGTGGATTTGGGGGAGCCATGCGATCCATCCTTGCCTGCATCTCAGCCATTTGAGCTCTCACCTCTTCAGTTTCTGCGGCTCTTCGTGCAGCCTCCTCTACAGCTGCAACTCTAGCTGCTTCCGCATCCTGCAAACCTTTGCGGATCCTCTCATACTCAGCTCTCGTTTCTTCGTCCATAACTACTGAGCTTGAATTCCTCTTGTCTCTACGCTGTGCTTTTAATAAGGATTCCGGGTCTTCAAACGTTGGATACAAAGGCTCGTCTCGAGAACGGGTCATGCACCGAGTAAATCAACCTGAAATCACGAAACACGCAAAACGTAGGTGAGTAACGGATATAAACAATAATTTAAAATCCCTAAGGCTAGGAATTATAACTAATTTAGCCTAAGTCCCCGGCAACGGCGCCAAAAACTTGACACGTTCCAACTGCAAGTGCACAGCCGTCGTGTGTAGTAATAAACCGGAAATCCGGGTTGTCGAACCCAAGGGACTTTGTTTAAATTAATTATTATTCTATACCTTATGTGGGCAAGTCGCAAGATGTGTTTTTATCTAATTCTAAGAAATTAAACGCAAAATTCTCAATTAACTAAGTGAAATAATTCACGATTAATAAAGAATGAATATTTGGAGGTTTTTATCAATACGGGAAAAGCACCGGGAATTCTCTAGGTTCACTAGGTCGATCTAAATTTATGTTTTGATTCGTAAAACAACCACGTGTTATTCACTATTAATCAAGCAACGTTGAACTTAACGAGTTACCAATTAAGTCCACTATACTTAGGTTAAACTAGACCGAGTTACCAAGCCTAATTTAGCTTTAAGCACGCATTAAGATTATAATTCTACTTTAACGATCCTAGTTAACTATGCCGAGTTACCAAACATTGATACGACTAGGTGGACTATTCGATTTACCGACTAGTTATCACGGAGTTACCGCGTGAAACTAATTAATTCTATCTCTACGTTAGCTACTCGCAAAGATAATAAGATTAAGAACGCAAATAAACCATAATAATGAATAAACACGAAAGATTAAGCTAAAGCATGCATTACAATCATCAAAACATTGACTTTAGATCAAACCCTAGCTACACCAAACGAGAATTCCCAGCAAAAGGTGTTTAGCTACTCATATTCATAATCAAAACAACGATTATAATGAGTTTAAACATGAAAATCAAGAAAAACGAGAGTTTAGAATTCAAACGAATGATCCAAAAGCTCCTAAGCTCTCTCCTAAGCTTCTTGATCTCCAAAGATGTCTCTAATCCTCCAAAGCTACTCAAAAAGACGACCTAAAAGTCTTAAATACGTCCCCATAATAATATTACAAAGTTTGGAAATAATACGGAAAAGCCCCAAAAAATTGCTGCTGACCCACGATCTCTTCGCACGAAGACAGTTGTCTTCGCACGAAGAGTCTTCGTACGAAGACTTCTGCCTCTTCGTGCGAAGGTCTTCTCATTGAGATACTGCATGTTGTTTTGAGAAGAGAATGCTGCAGACTTGAGTTTTTGGCTAAGTATTGTCTTCGCACGAAGACAAATGTCTTCGCACGAAGACACTGTGTTCCAGCCCTCTTCTTGCTTCCTTTGACTTTTCTCTTCTCCTCTTTGACTTCCTTCTTCCATTCTTTCTTCCTTTGACTCTCTTTGACTTTCTTTGACCTTTCTCTTCTGTTTGACTTTTCCTTTGACTTTCCATTGACCTCCTTTGACTTTTGACTCTCCTCTTGACTTGTCTTTGAGTTCCTCGTTTCCGAAGTTCGCTTCCAAATCCCGCACGATCATCCAAGCCCTGTTTTCCTGCGAATCACAACACGAAAACACAACCCGCGATCATATCACAATAAAAAGCTCAAAAATCTAAAGAAACGCCCGGATTCAACAAGTATTGCACATGAACTCGTATTTTCACATTTACGCTCAATTTACTCAAAAGACGACAAATTCTCCATTATAAGCACGCAAAACGTAGAAATAAAAGGCATAAAATAACTCCGAAAACGGAGTTATCAGCTGGCCTTCCACGCACTCTATGAAAATCAACGCGATCATGATTTAGTCTTGCTGGAAGAAAAGCGAGAACAAGCCAAAAGGACTAACAAGCGGTACCAAGAGAGAATCGCTCGCGCCTATAACAAGACAGTCCAGCGACGGGATTTCGCAGTTGGCGACCTGGTCCTGCGCGCATCTGATCACTGCATGCGAGAGGCAACCCACCCAAAGTTCGCAGCTAATTGGGAGGGACCCTTCGAAGTCACAGAAGTCTTCGATAGCGGCTACTGCAGCATACGAAGGTTGCACGGCACAACCTCAACTCCAAGCTCAGTCAACATGCGCTGGATCAAGAAGTACTATCCCTGACTTCTCTCATTTCATACGTTTTATGATAACGTTGCTTAATGTCTCATGTGGCTACGATATTCGCAATCTCCTCTCCCATATGAGAGGATTGTAATCCTATCTCTCCCATATGAGAATGTCATAATAAAAGAATTCTCCCAAATGAGAAGTTCACATTTATTAGCTGTTTATATCGCTTATCTAATTTGTTACAACTGTTAACAATGATTTATTCGCTCCAATAGTAACAAATGTAAACACGATCTTAAATGATCATCAAAGCCTATCCCTTACGATAGCGAACGCGATCTTAACTGATCATCAAAGCCTATCCCTAGCGATAGCGAACGCGATCTTAACTGATCATCAAAGCCTATCTCTTACGATAGCGAACGCGATCTTAAATGATCATCAAAGCCTATCTCTTACGATAGCGAACGCGATCTTAATTGATCATCAAAGCCTATCTCATATGATAGCAAACGCGATCTCAATCGATCATCTAAAGCCTATCTTTTACGATAGCAGCCAAACACAAACGCGATCTTAATTGATCATCTAAAGCCCATCTCCTACGATGGCAGCCAATACAAATGTGATCTTAATCGATCATCTAAAGCCTATCTCTTACGATAGCAGCTACACGCGAACGCGATCTTAAGTGATCATCTAAAGCCCATCTCCTACGATGGCAGCCACTACAAATGTGATCTTAATCGATCATCTAAAGCCTATCTCTTACGATAGCAACTAAATACAAATGCGATCTTAAGTGATCATCTAAAGCCCATCTCCTACGATGGCAGCCAATACAAATGTGATCTTAATCGATCATCTAAAGCCTATCTCTTACGATAGCAGCTACACGCGAACGCGATCTTAAGTGATCATCTAAAGCCCATCTCCTACAATGGCAGCCACTACAAATGTGATCTTAATCGATCATCTAAAGCCTATCTCTTACGATAGCAGTTACATGCAAATGCGATCTTAAGTGATCATTAAAGCCTATTTCTTGCGATAGCAGCCAAATGCAAATGCGATCTTAAGTGATCATTAAAGCCTATCTCTTGCGATAGCAGCCAAACGCAAATGCGATCTTAAGTGATCATCTAAAGCCTATCTCTCATGGTAGCAATCAAATACAAATACGATCTTAAGTGATCATTAAAGCCTATCTCTTGCGATAGCACCCAAACGAAAACACGATCTTACATGATCATCCAAAGTCTATCTTTTGCGATAGCAGCGGAATACAAAAACGATCTCAATCGATCATCTAACGCCTATCTCTTGAGATAGCGGGCTATACAGATGCGATCTTATAAAGATCTTCTCAAGCCTATCTGATACGATAGCAATTTTGGTTAATTATCCAAACCCGTCTGATGTGATGGCAACACGAGTGCAGAGTCACCTTATTAGATCTTCTAAAGATCTGTCTGCTATGATAGCAGTTTATGCGAGAAAAGATCTCAAACAAAGCCTATCTTCTATGATAGCAATTTGCACAGCTCAACGATCTTGATTGATCTCTGGAAAATTATCTGGAACGATAACAACGTTGTGAACGTGATCTCATACGATTTACAACGACCAACTACAAGCCCATCCGTCAAGATGGCACAGCTGCGAAATAACGATCTCGAATGATCTAGCGAAATATCTGTAAATTGACATCGCATATGTGAAATCATTACATGGCATTATGCAAGGCAAAACAAGCCGAAACGCATGCGAAATTGTATTTTGTTGCAAAGAGAGCAAATAATACAAAAGCTATATATCAGTATGAATCAAATGACTTACAATTTATCTATCTAGATAGCAGCTTACAAGCGAAAAGCTCGCATCTAACTACACAGCCAACATGGCTTACAATACATTCGAAAAATGGCTGGTAAGCCAGAAATGCGCCAAGGGAACTCTCGACTAAGAAAAGAGAGAATCCACCGGTCTTGACACCGGCAGCACAGTACGCAGATCTGAGGCCAAAGATCTATAGCAAAAGGGATGCTGCCGCGAAGAGATCAACTTGTCATTCGCCACATCCCTAGCAGCAAGGTCAGGGATACGATGCGCCCAAGACCCCAAGGAATGACAAAAGCCTCTGTCTGACCAAGATAGGCGCCGGAGGAGCTTCCTGTGCCGACAGAGGATACTCCGCGCAACAGGCGAAGCAGTCATTCCTCTGGTGATGGATTCCTTGTCATGTTGGACAAGGGCATTGACGAGCACCCCGACCTCACAAATGTGAGGGCGACGGATTCTTCTTCGGAGATGCTGAAGAAGAATCACGCCGTTCATTACGAGACGGTAGCACGGTCACTACGGCGCTGCACCTCGCCACGAGGCGGCCGGAAACATGACCTGCACACATAATACACGAAGAAATTTCTTCGAACACACATGAGGTATTATCTGCATCCTCTTTATGACGGTTATAAACGGCAATGAGCCTCATAAAGTGGATCTTGGAAACTATTTCTATAGCACAAAGCGCAAACTCAGGATTCAAAGCTTGAAGTTGCCATGAATCAACGAAAAGCAAGCGTTGAAGCCAGCAGTCGCAAGGACTCACGGCAAAGCACATGTTTGGGATAGAAGAACCCAAATGGCAAAGACAGGGTTTATATAGGCCCTGTGGAGACTCTTCGGTCACCTAAGATGAGTCGGCAAAATTCAAAAAAGAGGGTAAGTTCAATCACTTACGCCTTGAAAAGCGGTAACAATCAATTACCCTACTAAAGGCTACGACGATTCGGTTGCGTATCCTAATAAATGACGGATAGTCATGATTCGGATGGACTTCCCGACGGAAGCGTGCTTATCTGCCGAGAAATTAGCGCGAAAATCAAGCAAAGAATCAATTGCTGATGTCATAATTGGATATGCACAGAAATGTCCAATCAAATCCCGAAAGGGGCAAAACGGGCAAACTCATTGTTTGTTGTTAAAAAAGAAGGGGGAGAAACCCTAGCAACATTACATTAATGTTTCAAAATATTACATTAATGTCTCAACCATTTTCCTGTTTTCTTTTCAAAATTCGAAAAGTCAAAACAAATTTTTGACCAAGGGGTCCTGGGGCTCGAACTGCTCGATCAGCCTCTCCACTTGTTGCACTTCTTGCTTTAGTTGCTCGCACTTGGCATTCATTTCATGATACAGCTTCAAAGCTTCATCAACCTTTTGCTTCTGCTGCTCCACCTTCTGCATCTCAGCTGCGAGATTCTGGTGCCCGAGATTCAGAGTTACAGCTGCGCGAATCAGTGTAACTCTGTCCTTGAGGAATTTGAAACCAAGTCTACCTTGGACTTTGAGCACGAGATTTTGGCACATGCCACACAGCAATTCGGCACTCTGGGCCGAAATGGTCGCAGGTGTAGCCGCGCACAGCTGCTCTAGTATCCAGATGGCTTCAGTAAGGAATAGCCTCCTGTCAAAAGGACTAATCTCCAGACACCTCACAAACGATCGGGGGTATCTGAGGCGCATCCGAACCACCCAGTCTACATCGGTTTGCTTCAAACCTGAGACATCAAAAACAAGTCATGATGTCAAAACTCGCAAGCAAATAATGCGACGTGCGAATGGTAGAATCTCTGCTTACCAGTGCCTTCCAGAATTTCATGAATAGAGGGAATGCGAGCCACCGGGTTGTTCGAAGATTGCCCTCGCTCCATGGCTCTCCTATCAGCTGCGAGCTCCAAACTCTCATAGTTAGGAGGAAGAGTGTAGGCCGCACCAGCTGCAACTACATTCCCAACCTGCGAGCCCCAAATACTCCACGCAGGAATAGGTGCTTCCGGTTCAGTCATCGCCGGAGGCGAGGGGACAGCCGAAGTCGCTGGACGGACACTCCCAGATGCGAAAATATTAGCATCACTTGTCCTTTCTTCCTCACCGCCAGTACGGACACCTTCGTCCATCGGCACAGCATCAGCTTCGACATCATCGGAAAGTTCGATGACATCCTCGAGACGCTCACTCACGTGTCCAGCAGCTGCGATGGGCTTCTCGGTATGGGAGCTCGAAATTGGAGCATGGGATGCAGAAGGCTGACTTCTCTGCTCCAGCTCAGGCTCCTCAGCATGACCTGCGATACCGAATGCGATAATATGAGGTAACTTGTGTTATAAGTTATTTCACTATCTTTACTAAAGCTAAGAATAAGCACCTCC
Organism: Linanthus parryae; assembly: GCA_023055425.1. Classification (NCBI taxonomy): domain Eukaryota; kingdom Viridiplantae; phylum Streptophyta; class Magnoliopsida; order Ericales; family Polemoniaceae; genus Linanthus; species Linanthus parryae. Next base: position 184,882,179 of record JALGPY010000001.1, on the reverse strand, counting down.
ACGCGAAGGTGGGATTGAGGTATCCTCATCATACACTAGGGACGTGGAACCGTGCCCTATCAGTGTATCCTCACTAAGCAAATCTTTAAGAGAAGCGTGACCTGGGACGCGAGTAAACCAGTCATGATTTTGCCTCAAGTGACTAAAGCCTAGTATGCGCATATCACTCAAAATAATTACTTGAGGGTTCTCCGCATTTGCTTACCAACCAACGGCGAATGTCAGGCTTTGACACACCGTGCTTTAACGCACCCACAATTACATCTCTATAAGTAACTGCGAGATTGAAGATCTCACCTTTATCGCCACCTGCGATCTCTGCGAAGTCCGCTTGGACTTGCTCTAGCTCTGCTGTGTCCTCTCCAGGGACCTCGTCTTCCTCCTCCACACGAGGAGCCACTTCTTCGGGAAGCTCGTCTTCCTCGCCAGCTGGACGCACTAAGTCGTCAACATGCCGCTCCTCGAGGCTCCGCTGTTTCACAAGCTCGAGTTCCTCTTCCTCTCGCTGCCTTCTTCTTTCAGCAGCCTCCGTGGCTGTCCTCCGGGATTCAGCAAGAACATCCTCGCTTATGGGATCATCTGAAACGCCAGAGTGGGCATCTCTCTTTTGCCTCTTGGCCACGAGGCCACCAACGGCTTCATCATCATCATCTGCGAATACAAAATTGGTTCAAAGAAAAGAACTGCACAGAAGTCATGATAAAGGGCAAGGTGATGCGACAGAAGTACCTCCTGATTCTTCCTCGCACATCACAACTGTTGCTTCTTCATCACTTGCCTGGGGCTCCTGTCTCTCTTCCTCCTCTCGGTTGAATGGAACGAAAGTCTCAACTGCGAGATCTTTTCGCACTTTGCTGGGCATACGACCCTTGCCTTTGTCCTTGATGGAAAGGGACCTCACTGGGGGAGAAGCTGGAGCGCTCCTAGGGGAAGAAATCGTAATCCCCTTTTGCCTAGGTCTCTTCGCTCTCGGCGCCGCAGTTGCCGGAGGGGACGGGTCATCTCTAGGAGGAGACGGAGCCGGAGGGTTGTCTATCAGCGAGTCAGCAAAGGTGTTCATGACCCCGCGAACTTTTGTTTCGACCTCGGCATCCATCCTCCATGCTAGCCGATACGACTCCCCCCTCCTTCTGGTGGCAACAATGGTATCCACCAGCGATTTGGAACGGTCACCAGCTGCGAACCTCCGCACATGACACTAGACAATACAGAACAAAAAGCATCAGTGCAAGCAAATCAAAGAGCTCAAAGCACACAAGGAAACTGCTTACCTCAGCAAACGCCTTGCTATATTTGATGACCTGCGTGTCACCCTTCTTGATTGCATTGACCTGCTCCTTCAGAATGAAATCGGGGCACAAATGATTCTCGCGGTCCAACAACGAGTAGCAACCGTACTCAGACTCGCTCAAACTGCAATTGGGGCGAAACGGAAAAGAGTTTCTCTTGATCAAGGGGGCCCTTCCTGGCTGCGCCGCCGCCTCCGTCTCCATCCTCGTCTGCTGGGCAATCCAGTATGCGATCCAGTTCTGGGAACAACCACCCTTGCGAGTTCCCGCAGGCTGCTCGAAGGGAAGATTGCTCATGAGGACCGTCTTGCACTCCTTTGTCAGCAAGCGCTTGTAGCACCCTCTGACGATAGACTGGGGCCAGATTGATGGGGCCACCGCATCGAAACCAAACTGAGGCGAGACCCGAGTGGGGTCAACATCCACTGTAAGCCTTTCATACCGTGGCGCGAGCTCACGGATGTGCTCTGCAAGTGCAGGAAGAGAACCTCGCAGACACCAGCAAAAGAACTCACGATAGCGCTCGTGGAAATGCGGCCCCTTTTCAAAAAGAAGGTCTTCTGACAAGACCATGCCTTTGGAAGGATATAGCTTTGGAAACCACCGCACATTCTCGACACGTGTGGCGTAGGGCCTGGCAGTGAACTCCCTTCGTTTGTCGCATATCAAGCTCCAAGTACACTTGGTGTTGCTTGCTCCAAACCATCTCGCAGCTCTCCCGCTGTTGAACGCTTCCGTCTCGCCTGGGGGACACCACTTCTCAAGTGGGAGGGGAGTAGGAGCATAAGACGGCCAGCGCTCAAAAACCCACATTGTCAAAAAGCTGATATTGACAAAAGTCAGAACATCGAGACGGCCGCGCGATTCCCTCATCGCCAGAACCAGCTGGTCCAGCCTATAATATAACGTGCCCAAGACCAAGGGTCCAAGTGCGACCCTCTGGCCAAGAGCGAGCCTCACCGCAAGTGGCAGCACATGGTAGAAGACCCCGTCATGGGGGTGACCATCAATCAGATACCTCGACAGCCAAGCGCAGAGAAAGGCGCAAAGGGTCAAATGATAACCCTTGCCCTCTACATAATTCTCGGCCTCCGGGTCCTCGCTCGAAAGCTTCTTAGAGATGCTGCTGTTTGCATAGTCTCGGAAGAAGTACTGCAACCACTTGTTCCAGGTATTCTTCGCAGACGTATCCACTAGCTGCCAGTTCGGAAGAGGTTTCGTACTGGTCCACCGAGTGGAGATTTTCTTTACCTCTGCTAGGCACTCTTCCATCTGCGCGTACAAGGCCAATTCCGCAGGTGTTCTCAAGTGACTCAAGGGGTCCACCTCGCCCATGGGGGAAAGCTCATACAGCATTTGAACGTCCTCGAGCGTGGGGGCAGCCTCGAACTCAGCAAAGTGAAACGTGTGAGTCGCAGGCGAATAGCGGGACAGAAGGTCTAGAAGCATGGACTGATCCAGCTTCACGGCAGCACCCTTCATAGCACGGACAGCGAAGAAAACGCCGGCTTTATCGAGAGTTTCGGCGTAATTACCCAACACGTGGTCAGTCCACTCATCCATATAGTCCAACTTCTGGACAAACGCCTGAGTAGAAATTGCAGTGTATGGGAAGTGCCCATTCTCGATTCCCAATCGAACCACATCCTCGGAGCCAACTAACTCGAGCAAGGCTGAGTTAACTGGGCGAGTCAGCGTTAACAACTGCTCAATGGGAACAGGATCAGGCATCCTCTTCGCCTTCACCCTCGCATGGTAAAAATCTTTCCCACCCAGAAAGGGGGCTTTTCGCCACAGAGCCTGCGGAAGCTCCGGCATCTCTTCATCTTCCTTGACGGGTCTGGTTACTCTTGTTTTGGCCATTCCTGCGAAAGGGCAAAAAAAGGGGGGGAGAAATACCACACTTCAGTTTGAATTTTGGAATTCGAGATCTATGCAAAGGAAAGCAGACAGTTCCGGTGCCGATTTTAGAAATTGGGGATTTGCAAGACCCAATATTGTTGAAAGATTAAAAACGAAGCAGGTTTGAAGATCAAAGCCTCTTCACAGACTTCATGGGTTTACAGATTCAATGCGATTCAAGGCAAACACTGGTAGTTTAAATCAAAAGTAAACGAGGCCAACCTTGTTTCCTTGAAGCCTGCTTGGAGATGCACAATTGAAGAATACGATTTGCAGTCTTGAACTGATGATTGATTATTTGGATCTGCTCCCGAAGATCTCCGGGTACCATTCACTTTAAGAGAAAGAAGCAATGCCTTGCAATGATGGGATACAAGGTATTTATCCAGAAGAATGAAGGGTTGCGTCCCTTCAGTAGTCGAATCGCAACCGTCACCGTCGTGTCGCGCAATCACAGGACGGGCTGACGTCACGCCTAAAACCCTAAAGGTCAGACGGCACGACTCTAGGGGTTTTAGGTCATAATGACACGCACGGGGGCTGAACTTACCCGTATTTGAATTGGTGCGTGACGACGACGCGCATGTTGGTTTCCGCGCATGGAAGCCTATACAGCTACAAGCCTTCACGCGCAGAAAGGGGGCTAATGTAGATACTGCTTTATGACATGGCAGATCTAGGCCACGTGGCAACCATCCAGCACACCATATTGTGCTCCACACACACTGGATCACCAGCCGAGCTGATCCATGTGGGGGCTGCGAGACAGAGCCCTCGCATACCACTGCACGGGACTTGTAGGGACTTGTGGTTTGGAGGCTAGAGTAAGCCCTGTCGCGTGCGAGCCAAGCCCGCGCGCGACCTTTAGTAACTGTTTTGAGAGATCTCTGGCACGAGCTCCCTAGACCCGGTCAATCCGGTCGAACCCGGTCAATCCGGTCAAACCCGGTCAACCTCGTAACGGTTCCGGTACTCGCGCACCACGTGCTCTAACGGTTCCTATATACTCGGACGAACGTGCCGTTATGGTTAAGCTAATTAAGCCGCCATCAATGGGCGCATTAACCACACTACAACGGTCACGTTCTCCAGTATATATACATCGTTAACCTTTCCATACAAAGGAGGACACACTGCCATACGCGGAAGCTCTGCCAAACCTCTGTCTCTCTCTCAGACATTGCTACTGACTTGCTCTCTCCCTACACACACCCCTATTCTTCCTGTGCGATCCCTGATCCACTACGTACGGTGTACACGGAGATCTCCCTGCCGGAATCTCTTGTGCACAGGAGGAAACCCAAAATTTATCGTTTATTTATTTAGTTTTGTTAGTCATTACGTTATTATAACAGTTCTGAATTTTCGAGAGAGGCGAGATGAGCGGGTTTTTGAGTTTGAATTTGAAAGTGTGCAGAGATAGAATCATCCAAAACAGCCAAGATCAGGAAAGCAGGGAAAGAGAGAAACTTTGAAAAAAAAAAAAAAAAATTCCATTTTTGCCCTCGGGCTGCGTATATACGCAGCCCCTGCGTATATACGCAACCCGTGGGGCAAAAAGGGCAATTTTTTTTCTTTTTTTAGTTGTTTTCTGGTTGGGTATATACGCGGTACTGCGTATATACGTAAACAGGAAAGAAAGAAAAAAAAAATTCGAAATTTTTTCAAAACCCCGGGGGTATTTTGGTCATTTCGACCAAATTAGGTTATAGCACAAGGGGGGGGGGGGACGGGTTAGCCATTGTTGGCACCTCCCTTTCTCTCTCTACCTCCATTTCCTCTCACTTGAAGAACAAAGATTTTGCCTCGGACCTCCAAATCAAAATCCGGGCACATTTCTGGAATCCCCTCGTCGCAAGGAGCAAGATTCATCCATCAAAATCCGGAAACAAGCGAAAATCGAGAGGGCAAGTTCCATCAAAAAGTGAGGTGTTCTTGAGGAAAAGTGCAGATTCGAAGGTGTTAGAGCCAACACTAGCAAAATCCGTACAAGGGAACGTGAACGAGGAGATCGAGGGCTTCGATTTGGTGGGCTCGGAATTCAATTCCGGGCAGTTGACTTTTCCGGCGACTTTTCCGGCGACCACCGGCGGTTTTCCGGCGACTTTCCGGGCAGAATCTCCGGTCTTCACCCCTGTTTAGGGAAGGTCGAAAATCTCATCCCTCGCTTTATTTTCCGTTTTGGCACGGCCCGTAGCCGGGCCCGTTATTTTCGGTAATTTTGCATTTGGAGCGGCACTTGCCGTGTGGACCTCTGGTAGATCTTAGGTGGACTACCTATTGCGACACACTATTTTTGTGCACGTTTCACGTTTTTGCTCTATTTCCCGAGTCGGCACGTTTTTCGAGATTTTGGTCTGTTATGGAGTTTCATGTGCCCGTCGTAGACCCTAACCGAGATGACATCCCTACGGACTATGAGGCGACTAAGCTTACCCCTTTGATGTTTGACAGCTTTAGGTTCGTCAATCATTATGCCCAACATTACTTTATGACCGGGACCAAAATGGGGCATAGCATTCCCATAGACTATCAGTTTGAGGTCGACCATACTTACATGCCGCCAGAGATGGCCGCTTATGCGAGTCGACCGGACATTTTCGGGACGTCCCTAGCGGGGTTCCCGGACTTGTCCGATACTGACTTGGTGCGTGAGTTCTACGCGAACCTCATGCACAAGGGGGAGGGGGAAGCCAATGGGGATGTCCGTTGGGTCTATATGCGGCGTACGTTTATGTTGCTCACGGCGGATACCATCCGCCAAGCGTATCAGATTCCGATGCGCCATATCTCGTGCGCATATGCTGAGTGCGCTGATTACCCGCCCAATGATGCTGAGCTTTTGCGGGTTGTGACTGGGGGGCACCCGGGTGCCCATTTCGAGAGAGAGGGGCCAGGCGAGATCGGCAAGAAATTGCATTCTCGTTTTGTTACCGGCCCGCCACGGTGGTGGGCCGAGTGGGTAGTTAACAGGGTTGTAGGTATTAAACACTTCACCTACCTTGACTTCGAGTACGTACTCTTAGTCTATTGCCTTGTTCTGGGACGAGATGTTGACATTCCTCGTCGGATTTGGGTGTATATGATGGAGCGGAACTGCTCCGGTAGCCATAAGGGATTGGGGTACGCCAACCTCATTGCCAAACTGGCTCGGGATTATGAGGTTCCGATGGATGATTTAGCGGGTGACCTAGAGCCTCCTTTGCTACGGCCTTATAGGAAGCTTATTACTCGCCACCCGGGCCCGCCTCCGCCAGTCGTTGACCTCAATGAGGATGACGATTTTATGGAGGAGGACCCGGCTCCTGCACCTGCCCCTGCCCCTAGGAGGAGGTCGACTCAGGAGCGACCAGTCAGTCGCCAGGCATCGGCCGGACTTCGGCGATGCCGTACTACTAGAGAGAGCGAGCGCCCCGAGTCGAGTAGGCAGGGGACTGAGAGGAATGCCCAGCCTCAGCCTGCCCATCAGAGAGAGCAGCCGGCCCCACGGGCCAACCCGACCCCACGAGCTAGACCGGCCCCGCCCCGTAGACTGCCCCGAGTGGATGAGAGATTTGAGGGGTGTCGGGGTGGACGCAAGTCCATAGGAGAGAAGGTGTTAGAGGGAGCGCACGTCTGCTCCGCCACCCCCGACCCAGCCACCACCACCGACTCAGCCATCACCGCCACCTGCCAGACAGGAGAGACGGCAGCCTGGGACACGATCCCGGCAGCCTACGGGTCGTCAGGCTGGGACCCGTACCCAGCAGACTGGGACCCGTACCCAGCGGACTGGGGCCCGTACTCACCAGCATTCGAGTGGCAGGACGACTTTGCGGTCCCAGCCACCTAGCAGTTGGACTGGGTCCGAGTCGCAGTCCTCGGATTACCGGCCCCGTACACGGGCACGCCAGCCGGTGTTTAGGACTGATTCAGAGAGCAGCTCGCCGGGTAGCATATCCGGTACGTCCGAGACCGCGTCTGACCCGACATTTTTTCCGGACGAGTGAGTGCCATGAGGGCATGCCACCTCTTAGTGGGGGGGGTGGTAGTCGTGTCTGCATTAACCCGGTCTGCACGTTTTTTCGTATTTATTTTTATTTTTAATTTTATTTTTGAGTCAGCATATTTTCTTTATTTGAGTCAACCCACCATAATCATTCTGGCCATGCATTGTATATAGTTAAAAAAAAAAAAAAATTGAAAAATTGAAAAATTAAATTTTTTTTATGCTGCTGGTTGGGTATATACGCAGGACCTGCGTATATATGCAAACAGCAAGTATAAATTATTTTTCAAAAAAAAAAAAAGTTTAAAATCAGAAAATTTTGAGAAAGGGCAATCGAGATAACGAAAACAGTGAAGAAATTGAGTTTGAATCCTTTGAAAGAGAAGAAAACTTGCACCGAGGTATAGTAGATAGGTGAGAGCCAGTGACCTTTGGAATCCGCAAGTAGTTATCAACTGAGCGAAAAATCCGACTAGTTGCTACACCACCGTCACATAGGTAGTCGACAACCCGCCCACGGGCGCCGTCACGGTCATCGCATTTTTCGGTGGAGTGACTGGCTATCAAGGGACCTCACGTCCTGTTTCTTACCCCTAGGTCCAATTAGTCAACCCGTTCGAAGCCATTTACCCTCTTTCTTCGTAGCCACTTTAGCCTAGGCAGCCTTCTTTGAGACCTCATCAGTCGATAGTTGGCTATTCTACGTGTTATGACGGAGGGAGTGAGTAGGGGCAGGCTTTAGATAGGGGAGCTTCATGAGTTATCAGTTTTGGACAGTTTCGATTTTGACACGTTTTTCGAGGGAAGGACAGGGTGAGTGAGAGGCGACAGTGCATTAATTTGCGGAGGTGGATCACTTCACTACATAGTGACCACGGGAGGAGTTAGTCGCGTGCGAGTATCTTTTCGCACAAAACGGGGTTCCGGGGGGTTGTAGGGTCAATTGGTGGTTGTGCCGTTTTTCTACATCTTTGGTGATGAGGAGGTTCGGTGGGACTGCACAGTATTATTTCGACTACAGGATCAGCGCTTCAGGATTAGTGTGGGGGTACTTCACATGAGGACATTTTACGTACCCCACGACAGAGATATATTTTCACTCACTCAGCTTTAGTCAGTTTCGTATTGTGGATATTCGTATACGTGTGTATATAGTTGTGTTATAAAAAATATATATATATATATATATATATATATATATAGAAAAAAAATAGAAAAAAAATAGAAAGAAAGAAAAAAAAAAGAAAAAAAAAAGAAAAAAAATTATTATGATCTAGTTTTTAGTTCGTTTTGTGTTTTTGTTATTTAAATAAAAAGCTGAGTGAGTGGCACAATTTTCGAGACGTTTTGCACCGCTTCACATTTGTGGCCGCGAGCACGGCGAAGACACATCGGGGGACAGGAGAATTGGGAAAGCAGGAACTTAGGTGTTTCGGGCAGTTTTTCGGGATCTCGGTGAGGGGTGTGAGTTTGGTAAATTGTGAGAATGTCATAACATGTAGGATTATGCCGTACCTTGATACATATATCTATCCTACCTGATTAGACATAGGTCCTTTCGGAAACAGCTCGGATGGTAAGTTAGCTAGGGATTTGCTCAGTTTGATAACCAAAGTAATAGTACTTCGGTCCAGTGCTTAAATCCACCATATAAATCTGTTAAGACTTACCGATCGCTTGCAGGGAAGTAAATTCTGAAAAGGATGAGATCACGAGGACACACTGTTTCTGTTTTTGAGGTTGCCCGATCTCGCAAAAAATATTTTTGTCACTAGTCTGTTTTGAGTCGTTTGAGTCTGTGTATATTCTATCTGAGTCAGTTTTTCTATCGAGTCGTCCGGTTGGAAGGTTCGGGTCGAAAGCGTATGCAACGGTAGGGTATGTACAGAGTCAGTCACGAGGACAGAAATGCAGGCTAGAGTTGGCAGGATTGCTCGGGACGAGCAATGTTTAGTGCAGGGGTATTTGATAACGCCCAATTAGGGGTTATCTTTTAGCCTGATTTCACGAGTATTTGTGTCGGAATTAGCGGTTTTTGCCGGAAAATGCCTTAGAATGCCCCGGGAATCTAGAACGAGACGTTTATTTGTACTTGCTGGATTTCTGCTTATTCCTGCTTATTTCTTGCTATATTTGGATATGATCGCGGGTTTTCGTTCGTGTTGCCTTTTCAGGAACAGGTTCGGGAGGTGCATCGGGAAGCGTGCCGGGACCAAGCCGGGACCGTCTCGGGAAACGTGCACAAGACCGGGACACGACGGAAACACGGAAAAGCAGAAGTACACCGAAGAGGCAAACCGGTAGCATCAGGAAGAAGAGTGGGACCCAGGGGACCAGACCTGGCCCACCAGAGGACCAAGTGGGCCCCACCTACCCCCACGGCCTGCGTATATACGCAGGCCCTGCGTATATACGCAGCACCTGCGTATATACGCAGGCAGTGAGGGTAGTGGGGGATGTTGGTTGGGCCCTGGTTGCGTATATACGCAACCCCTGCGTATATACGCAGCCAGTTTTGACTTTTGGTCAAAGACGGTGGACCGAGGGCAAATTCCGTAATTTCGAGCACAAGCGTTTTCAGGAAACAGCACTATTTAAAGACTCGTCCAGACTCGTTTTGAGGGATCACGAAGACACAGCACAATTCTCAGCACAACCGAAGGACAAGTCGGAGCATTCACGGAGAGCACGAAAGCGCGATTCGAGATTCGAAGACTTAGTTTGATTTCGTTCTCTCTCTTTATATTCAGAAACTGCGTTTTGTACTATGTCTAGTCGTAGCTAAACTTTTCACCTAGGTTCTCGGTGAACCGAGGGTTTCGTACTCAGATTTTATGATTACTACGTTTATGGATTCATGATGATTATCTTAATTCAGCAAGTTGTATCTGTTATTTTGGTTTGATTATTATCGTATATGCATGATAGGATTGATCACCCAGGATTGCTATAGACCCGAGCTTGTAGGTGAAAACGTCAAGTTAGGGTTAGGAAGAAAAACCGGGATTTAGTACCTTACCCTGATAGACCGACCAGAGAAAGGGAGATAGGGCTAGCATAGAAAAACGTGAGACCAACTGTTAGAGAATTTGACCCGGGCCATTCGGACAGGTTAGAAACCCTAACAGGATTAGACCGAGACTGCAGACTTAGGCAGCTTAACAAGAATCCGAAAGTCTGCAGGATCGGGATTACGTGTGGAAGCTGAAAAGTCACTGCACAACTGGTACGTTGCACAGATACCGAAACTGCTGAGTGTTTTCATAATCAAACGTAAAACTGAAAATCTGTAGAAACCCTAGGGGATTATGGAACCTAGTCTTCATCTACTATCGTTACAACAAAATCAGCTTATTTCAGAAAACGTCACAAAAAATATTTACGTTTACGTTTTTAAATTCTGCTTTTAGTTTAGTCATTAGAATCTCAACCTACTCCTCGTGGTTACTACTCTTGGAAAACCGAAACTGACAACGTAAGTAAACCCGAAACAGTCCTCGTGGGAACGATTACCCGAGTCTAATTGCACCCGGTACTACAAGATTCGTACACTTGCGATAGCACGTTAGTTTGCGCATCAGGGGTCGCGAAAAGCATCCAGGTTTTGACCATTTCCAAGTCTCCACCTGCAACCGCTGAATACAAACTGCTTACTGGACATCAAGCTCCTCCACAGATAAGAGCTATTTTCTTTTAGAACTGCTTTCCTTAAGCCCGTATCTCTGTAATATTTGTGATAAAGAATTCTGGCATGGAGAGTATTGGGTTTTGTTAAGATGCGCCAGATCTGTTTTCCCAAAAGAGCTGTGTTGAATTGCTGTAAATGATGAAAACCAATTCCCCCTTCTGACTTGTGTTTTTTCAACCGTTCCCAGGAAATCCAGCTGATCCTGCGTTTGGATTCATCCGAACCCCACCAGAAGCGTGCCATCTCTGATTCGACCTTATCGAAAAGGTTAGTGGGTAATTTAAACACACTCATCGCATAAGTTGGGATCGATTCCAGTACAGATTTAATCAACGTTTATTTCCCCGCCGAGGACAAAAACTTTTCCTTCCAGTTTTTCGTTTTTGATTGAATTCTGTCTGGGATACTGTGAAAGCTTGACATTTTACTCCTTCCCATCTCTGTAGGTAGGCCAAGATACTTGTCGTGTATTTGTTCTCTTCTAACACCCAGCAGCTCGCTCAATTCAATGGCTTTTTCATTTGGCACATTGCTGGAAAAAACAGCTGAAGATTTGCTCAAGCTAATCTGCTGTCCAGTAGCTTTTTCATAACTATGTAAAATAGTTGATAGGGCCAAAACCTCGCTTGTAATCGCTTATGTAAATAATAAGCTGTCGTCCGCAAAAAGAGGTGGGAAACGCGAGGACCACCTCGGGACGCAGCCGCTCCTGTAATAGTTTTATTAGCGAGGAAATGCGAGAGAGCACGAGAGAGCGCTTCGCCGCAGAATAGGAATAGGTACGGCAAGATGTGACAACCTTGACGAAGCCCACGCTTGGGTTTAATGTGACCAACTACCTGTCCATTAAAAGAGAAAGAGAAAGAGGTAGTAGAGATACAGTCTAAAACAAGACTAACCCATTTAGGCCCAAACCCCATTCTTTTCATAACCTTGATTAGGAAGCTCCATTCAACACGGTCATAGGCTTTGCTTATGTCTGTCTTGAGTGCTAGAACCCCCTCCTTTCCCTTCATTCTCTTCCTCATAGTGTGGAGAATCTCAAAGGCAGAGATTATGTTATCCGTAATGAGCCTGCCCGGAACAAAAGCAGATTGGCTTTCTGAGATCACAGAGGGTAACACTTTTTTTAACCTATTAGCCATCGTTTTAGTGACCATTTTATAGATCACGGAACAAAGACTAATAGGTCGTAAATCAGCCGGCGTTCGGACTTGCTTGACCTTGGGGATCAGAGATAGGATTGTGTGGTTGAACTCAGCTATACTTTTGTCGCCGTTTAAAATCTGGAGGACGCTTCCTCCCACATCCCCTTTTAAGAAGTCCCAGTTTTTCTGAAAAAATACCGCTGGAAATCCGTCAATTCCCGGAGCTTTAGTCGGCCCCATCTGCATTAGGCTCTTTGTGACCTCCTCGAGGGAGTACGGGGCTTCCAAAAAATTCCGTTGTTCAACAGAAATACCACAAGTAATAAACCACAACATCTCTTCAATATCCGTGTCAGAAGGATTAGAAGATTGAAAAAGATTTTCAAAATGGGCAGAAAGAACCTGAATAATGGATTGGTCATCAGTCCTCCATTGTCCGCCTCCATCGTCAATTCCTTTGATCGTGTTACGGGCTTTTCTCGCAGACGCCTTCCTATGAAAGAAATTTGTATTTTTGTCACCGCTTTTAAGCCATTGAACCCGTGACCGTTGATGCCAAATATCTTCCTCCTGTTGTAGTAATTTGTTGAGGGAAGCTTTTGCTTGCCTCAGAAGATGGCATACATGCCCATCTTGTTTTCTTTTCTGTAACTTGGCAATCTCCATCTTCTGGTTTTTGATCTTCTTCCTGAGAAGACCCACATTAGCCCTACTCCAGACTTGCAAACCTCTCGCACAAAAATTCAGCTTTTCTTTGACCGAATGGCCCCCTAGGGCCCAATTTTTCTTGATTTCTTCTTCACAGTCCTGTTCACGAAACCAAGCAGTTTCAAAATAGAAACGTTTGGGACCAAGTTGCATCCCAGTATGCTGAGGATTGTCAAATTTCAGTTCGACCGGGTTATGATCCGATGTTGAACTGATCAGATGAGAAACTCGAGCATTACCGTAAAAATCATCCTCCCCTTTCTTTTAGTAGGCGCCAGTATTCTTCATCTGGCTTACCAGACGGGCTTCCTCTGGCGACCTCATTATCATCTCCAGGACGTTTAAAGTTGCACGCCATTTGAGGTTTGCCACAACTCTGTCGAGGCGTTCTCTAATATTGGCCGTGTCATCTTGGTTATTAGACCAAGTAAAAGGATTCCCCGTAAATCCCAAATCCGTTAGTTCACATCGCCGAAGGGCGTGAATGAACGGGTTAACTTGTCTTGCAGTAACAAAGCGGCCACCTTCTTTCTCAGATTGAGATATAACTTCGTTGAAAGCACCTACCACACACCATGGGGCATCCCCTTGTGGTTTTAGGCGTTCAAGAAGAGTCCACGAATTATGTCTTTCTCCCTTTTCTGGGTCTCCGTAAAACCCAGTGAAGAACCACTTGAAATTGCAGTTCGCCATCTTTACAACACAGTGGATATAGTGAATCGAACGAGAATGTATTTCAACTTCAACATTATCGTCCCAGAGCAAAGCTAGACCACCACCACGACCAATGCAGTCTACATAAGCTCCTTTTGAATACTCTAACTTCCTTCTGATCAGATCCATTTCTTGGGAATCTAACCTTGTTTCCATTAAGAAAAGAAGGTTAGGGTGGCTACTCTTCACAGAATCGCGAAGAGCAAGGACGTTACAGGGGTTGCCAAGCCCCCGAACGTTCCAGCTTAAGGCACTCATTGCTCTAGGCAGAGCTGCGTAGCAGACTCCGCCTCTGGTTCTGAGATTTGTAGGGTTTCTTCACATTCCATGGTTTCTTCGAGATTGTTTGGAGGTAAAGATACTTTCTCGCTATTCTCGTCTCCTGGATCCAATACCTGGTTTTCTTCACCGCAACTCCTTTTCCCTCCTCCATCTCTTAATCCTTTCGTAGTGACTATTGGAGGTGGTTGGCCTTTATGCTTTCGCTTTGAGGCGGTACTTAGATCATCAACTTCTGCAACCTCCTTCATCTTCTTCCTTGCTTTGTCTTTGAGATTCACCTTCTTTCTTACAGTTGACTTTTTTGGAGATTTGACTCCACTCGCAAAGGGATTCGTCAAGACTGCTGAAGGCAAACCCAATCCCTCATTAATTTCACTCCCTCCCAACACGGGAAAGGAGAAATTAGATTGAGGGGGTGGATAGGTATTATCCTTTTCAGAGGGAATCGGATCCCCCAAGGACCGATATGGAGATAACTCCAAAATTAATTGGCTTCTGTCCAAAAGGATTCGCTTCCATTTGTCCACCAAGTCCAACGGAATGTTTCCTGTTTCTTGGTAACCAGGCCTCTTTTGACTTTTCATTGACCCTTTGATTACTCTTTCCTTTTGGAAAGTCAAGATAGTGTTTGTCACCACCCAAATTCCGAGATTGCCCTTCGCCGGACGTCCGTTTGCTCCCCACCGTCTCGTGAGCAGATGGTTTCCGTTTTCCGGCTTGTTTACCAAGAATCCATGAGCCGAATTCTGGTTTTTGCTGATCTTGAGATAATTGATCTCGGTTGGGGCAAGATAGTGATGTATGGTCCAGCCGACCACACCATTCACACACCCGTGGGATACGCTCGTATTTGAGATTAACCCAGAACTTTTCCCCCTCTTCAGTCCGAATAAAAGCTCTTCTCCGGAGAGGTTTGTACGTCTTGATTCTATTTCTCACTCGGATACATCGATCCTTCTCCTCTCCATCAAGATGAATCAATACCTTTCTAGGTTCTCCAATGGAGGCCGCGATTAAGGAGCCAATGTCCTCATGCATCAGATGGATCGGGACTCCAAGGATTTGGATCCACGCCCACAGATCAGTGAAAACACAGTCCTTTGCATTCTGTTTGATGTCCCACTCCTTTAGCAGAAGTAGTTTGTTATCGTAGCTCCATGGCCCTCCATGGACCACACGATCCATAGCATTTTTAGAGTAAAACTTGAAGATAAAGATGTTTTGATCCACCTCCATGATCTTCAAATCTTCGTCCGGACACCAAAGCCGTCGGAACAGCTCTCTCATTTCTTGACTGTCGGATTTCTCCGGGCCAACGAACTTACCGATTAAACAGAGTTTCCAGTCCTCCTTCACTTTATCACACACCGACTTTCTGATAACGATCTCCATCTTCTCATCCTCAGAGAGTGTTATTCTGTTAACCCAATCATCATCTTCTGGACCATCGATCGCCATGGGAACGAACGGGACCTCTTTCTAGAGAGAGAAATTCTAGAGAGAGAAAAAACAGTAGTTGGAACCTCTACTGTGCAAGTTGTTTATACATCAGGTTAAATTCTGCCATATATAAAAGAATTACGTGCAAAAGCGCCAACTGTTGTATTTCTTACGAACGGCAAAAACTGGACTAGAGAATGGGCTAACACTCAGCTATATTATGACCGCTCCTAAAAGTTCTTTTACTAACTTTTCTAGCTCATTCTTCTTCTTATAATCCGGGTAACAGTAAGGCACAATCACAATCACTGTAACAAAGAGTGGTTACAATTTCCCAACCACACCATAGCCACCACCACTATGTCTCACCAACTCACCCATTTTGCATAGCTCCACAATGCAATCATGACAATCATCACAGCAACACTGTCATCTCTCCACCAGACAGGGCCGTCTCAAAAAATTTTGAGGCCTTAGGCAAATTTTAAAATTGAGGCCTACAGAGAATCAGAGATGTGGCATTGCTTACATAAAATTTAAAAATATATTAATTAACCCGACAAAATCAAAATTTCTGACTATTTGCCTCTCCAAAAATTTCTGAGTATTTCCTTCTCAAAAGGTAATGTATTTAAATCCAAGCTCAAAAGATGTATCTAAATTCCTTTATCGTTTACTGTAAATTTATTAATTTTAGTTGTGAAACAATTTCTTTTGTAAAATAGTGTTTGATCTATTTCAAAAGATAGAAGGTTGCTAAATAAATGATTCAAATTACAATTGACTTGAATAAAAAACTTGAAATTATGAACTTGGATGATCAGATGAACTGAATACCTCAAAGTAAAACGAGCTGTGTATACTGAAAATGCATTGTGAAGTGGAAATGTATATGGTGTCCACGCACACAAATAATAATAAAAAAAAATGCTTAATGGTAAAAATGCAAAAAATGCTCAGGAAATATGAAATCCTCCATAGTTTTCGTAAACGTATTAGAGCATCTCCAATGCTACTAGTTATAGATTATGTATATTTTGACTAAAATTGTCGTTTTTTATTTTAACTATACAAAAATGTTGATATGATCTGCAATGCTATTATGTAAAAGTTAGCTAAAATTTAGTTATTGTAGGTAAAATTTTAATAAAAAAAAATAATGAAATATAAAAAGAGGAGAGAGATAGACACAAAAAATTTAGCTATCCATTTTCTGGTTATTTATACATAGAGAGGCGGATAAATATCCGTTAAAATAAAGAGTCGGATAAAAAGCCCATTGGAGACGAGTTTTTCACCATATCTTTCATATTATAAATTCATTTTAAACAGAGGAGTAAAATCAATTGGACTAAAGAAACAAACAAACAAACAAAGATACAAACCAACAAGCTACTACAACCAAGATGCCAAAATAGAGATAAAATCACTATCTGGTTGGTACTTAAGTCAATAATTGATTCTAATGGGTAATAAGAAATCAAAATCAAACCATTCTAATTGATTCTAATGGGTAATAAGAAACCATTCTAATTGCACAAGTTTGATTATTGAAATAGTCATGAGGAAGTGATTCTAATTGCTCAAACTTGTGTAACAGTTTCCAATGCCGCAAACTGGTGTCTCAATTGCATTTCAAGTTTGATTATTGAATACTCATCACTATTTCAATAATTGCTGATTTCAAGTTTGATTATTGAAATAGTCACTATTTCAATTATTACCCATTCTAATTGCTGAAACGACTTTGATTTCTCATACACGAACCTCCATATACCTCCATATTCTTGTGCAAGAAGACATGAGGAAGTGATTCTAATTGCTGAAACTTGTGTAACGTTTTGCTATACCTATGATATTCTTTTGATGATGAAGAAGAAGAAGAAGAAGAAGAAGAAGAAGAAGAAGTACCTGTGCCCGTCGAACGAGGGTTCCCCGTTGTTGCTGCTGCGTGCCCTACTGGAGAAGACGTGAAACAACATCCGGATAAATATAATTGCAAATTAGTTTTTTTTTTGAGATAATTGCAGATTAGTTTTGATTGTGATATATTTTAGTTTAATTCAAGAATATCTCAACTAACCTAAAAAATAGTAACAATCCTAAAAAATAGGAAAACAAGATGGCGGAGCAATTTTCTCGCCAAACTTGGCGAGATGGATGCAGGACATGTATTTTGCATTTGCAGATGCATGCTCTGCTGGATCAGAATTTTTGTCCAAGTCCTTTATATTTTGCATAAACTACCCATTTGCCTCACCTGCTGGAGATGCTCTAATTACTCTCATTCTCTCTCTCTTAACCCAATCTCGCCATTATCTTCTTCTAAAATTACTTCCACTCCTTAATTTCTCCTTCAGTTCCTCCTAAAAATTCTCCATCCCCTCTCGTTCTTCATCAATCGTGCCTTTTAAATTTCAGTTTTTCTTTTCTTCGAACTATATATCATAGAAATCATTTATTTTTATACATATATTAACATACAACAAATCTAGGAAATGGGGGCCTTCCGCGGCTCGGGGGCCTTAGGCGGCTGCCTAACCTGCCTAAGGGGAAGGCCGGCCCTGCCACCAGATTTTCAGAACAATTGTACTAGTATAATTTAATATTGCGACCACTCTCATTGTGAACCTTACGCTCCTTGTTGCTCAGAAACACTATGAGATGAAGACCACACAAAGGAGCTTAATTATGGGTTTGTACATTGTGAAACTCATGGCAAAAAGGTGTAATACGTTGTCCGAACGAGATTTTGGCCCTGAACTAGGGCAGAATTTGTCCCCGGAAAACCGTGACCTAACTAAAGGCTCTAGACTCAAAAAATTTATTGTGATTACAAGTCCATGGACCAATAAACTTCCCTAAATGACGAGACAGAATCCGGGGTTACACCATACCCCGTCATAGACCTAGTTTGTCCCCTTTCAGAGTGACCTCACTCAAGAATGTCTCAAATTTGGACATAACTCAGTGCAATATTACCAATTCTCCGTGGGCCAATATTGAACAACAGCCAATCATGTTAGGGAGTACCACTTAATTTCCTGCGGATCTCGGGGTCATACTGAAATATCAATAATTCGATAAGTCCATGAGCAACAGAGGAGAGGCCAAACACAGTACCACTAAGATCACAAGCTTTTGAGGGTTTTCTAACAATGCGGCCGCAGCAAGACTGCGCTTTCTTTGCTCTGAAACTACCTCAAGCGAGACCTCTAAAACAAAACTATCTGATGACAAGGAATCAAAAACAGTGGAGTAGAAACTGATGCAGACGCTGGACGGACAAAAACATAACATACCAACGAGGTGTGGTAGAGACAAACAAATTGAAGACACAAAACCAAATAAATACAATCACAAACTCCCACATAGAGCCAGCCAAACCAAAACAGAATGGTGGAGGACCCAAACACCATTGAGACCATGAGAACCGGCAAAACCATGGATTAGCCACCA
The DNA here is from genome assembly GCA_023055425.1 of Linanthus parryae. NCBI lineage: Eukaryota > Viridiplantae > Streptophyta > Magnoliopsida > Ericales > Polemoniaceae > Linanthus > Linanthus parryae. Next base: position 184,863,561 of record JALGPY010000001.1, on the reverse strand, counting down.
GCCATCACCTAACCATTGAGACCATTTATTTATATCCAAGTAACTCAACCATCCCACCAACTCTGCCAACCTCATTTTTACCAGAAATCATACGAACTCCATCTGTTAAACGCAATTCTCATCCACAAAATATCAAAATAAATAGCTAGATCCAATATTTCCTTTCAAAATAAATAGCTCCAAAAGATAGTAGAATTGTAACTTAAGATCATTGAAAGTGTTGAATAGCAGCGATTTGAGAAGAATTCAATAGTGTTATTCATTCACTGAGTGGGTTTTACACTAATATACTAAGTATACATTAAGTACAGAATTAGCCCTTTGGGCAATAGTATAATTATTAAAAACTTTATATTGCCTATATAACACTATGTAATGTCTACACGCCCCCGCAAGATGGAGGACCGAGAGTGAACTCCAATCTTGGACCGGAATGGCAAGAACAGAGTGCGGGAGAGCGCTTTGGTGAGACAGTCCGCCAGTTGATCGGACGACGACATACTTGAGATGCGAAGATGGCCGGCCTGAACTTGTTCACGCACAAAGTGAAAATCAAGGGCAATGTGTTTCATTTTCGAGTGAAACATCGGATTAGAGCATAGGTACGTCGCACCAACATTTTCACAGTAAATAACCGGAACAGAAGTACACTGAATTCCAAGCTCATACATAAGGGAACACAACCAGCGCACCTCAGCAGTGACAGTAGCAACAGCGCGGTACTCTGCTTCAGTGGAGGAGCGAGCAACGGTGCGTTGTTTGCGAGAACACCAAGAGATTGGCGAGCCTCCAAGATAAATAATAAATCCAGAAGTGGAGGTATAATCATCACGATTTCCAGCCCAGTCAGCATCCGAAAAGGAATACAAGGTACATGGTCCGTGCCGAAGTAGAATGCCGAGATCAGCAGTTCCCTGGAGATAGTGTAAGAGGCGCTTGACAGCATTCCAGTGAACGGTGGTTGGTCGATGAAAGAACTGAGAGAGCTTATTGACCGCAAAAGCAATGTCTGGACGAGTAAGCAGGAGATACTACAGGCTTCCCACGGCCATCCGATATTCACGCGCATCCGAAAGCGCGGTACCACCGAAGAGAGTGAGGGGGTAGAGATGTCCAAGGGAGTTTGAACTGAATTCGCTGAGGACATACCCAAGCGCGATAATAAGTCCTGAATGTATTTGTGTTGAGACAAAAGCAGACCATCTGGATGTGGAAGCACCTCAACTCCAAGAAAGTAGGAAAGATTGCCAAAATCCTTGAGTGAGAATCTGTTTGACAAAAAGTCATTGAAGCGCTGCACAAAAGAAGAATCAGACCCTGTAATGATGATGTCATCCACATAGACAAGTAGATATAAAGTGACACGATCTTGACGAAAAATAAACAGTGAGGTATCGGCGCGGCAAGTGACAAAACCCTGCTGAACCAGAAAAGATCTCAGCTCCTCATACCAGGCACGTGGAGCTTGTTTGAGGCCATAAATCGCCTTTCGGAGCTTGCACACATGATTCGGGAGATCCTGATTAATGAAACCCGGTGGTTGTGCCATAAAAACATCCTCGTGTAGAGTGCCCTGCAAGAAAGCATTATTGATATCAAGCTGTTTCAGAGACCATCCCTGACTGATGGCAAGTGTGAGGATGAGGCGAATGGTGGGTGGTTTAACCACCGGGCTAAACGTGTCATGATAATCAATGCCCGGGCGTTGATGAAATCCCTTTGCCACTAGACGGGCTTTGTACCGGTCGACAGAACCATCAGGCTTATATTTCGTTCGAAACACCCATTTACACCCAACAAGATTCTGATAGGGAGATGGAGGTACCAAGTCCCAAGTATGTTTCTGAGTAGAGCATCGAACTCACTAGCCACACCAGCCCGCCATTGAGGATGGCGAAGAGCCTGAGTAACAGTGGTCGGTTCGATGTCCGAGGAGGAGGAAGATAGCTCGGCAGTGAACGAGTATTTGGAGGGGCGAGTAGGAAGGGTCCCATCCTTGGAGCGAGTTACCATAGGGAGGTAAGGGGAGGAGCTGCTGGGGCTGTGGGAGGGCGAGGTCGACGAGTGAAGTGTCGCGGAAAGGGTGCTACAAATATATCAGAGAGTTGAGACTTTCGCTGCATAAGATAGAGCCATATGTATTTGGAAAAAAGATCAATAAAGACAACATAATATTTTGATCCATCATGAGAAAGAACTGGAGACGTCCATACATCAGAAAAAATTAGTTCAAGCGGTCTAGTAGACCGAAGACTAGAATCATGGAAAGGTAATTTATGACTCTTCGTGCAATTGCACGCATTACAGGACAAAGACTCTGAAGAGCTACTAATTGGAAGGGATGACTGGGACACTACTTTGCGACAGATGGGGCCAGCTCGATGACCGAGACGATGATGCCAGGAAGCGAAAGAAGGACGAGACTCTGAAATGAAGGCCGTTGGAGAAGCAATGGACGAAGGAGTTGGCCATTCATAGATACCATATTTAAGTAGGCCAGTGCGTAGAGGCGCCCCCGTAGTTTGATCCTTCAAGACAAAACCAGAGGATGAGAACTCAGCAATAAGGTTATGGGTAGTGCAAAGTTGAGACACAGATATAAGATTACGTTTAATAGATGGAACACAAATGACATTAGAAAGATTAAACGGAGAGAGGGACACCGAACCAGTGTGTGTAATGGGCAGGCCTGTGCCATACCAATCATGACATCATCTGACTGAGAATAGGGCTGGTGCAGAGACAGGTTCTCCAGGTCTGCTGTAATATGGTGGGTGGCGCCACTGTCCAGAAGCTAAGACGGAGGTTGCGGTGTTGCCTGAGATGTGGTGGCAACATGTGCTCGCCGGTTGCCACGGAGCAGACCCAGATGATGAGGGTCTATAACCAGATGGAGAAGCATTTTGACCACGGGGAGGAGCAACAGACTGCTGAAGAAGCCAACCAAACTGTGGGCACTGCCTGATGCGATGTCCCTAAACTCCACACCCCTGACACCGCCCGAGATACGGGCGCGTATGAACCTGTTGAGAAGGAGTCGAGGGCCAAGTGGGGGGTTGACCAAGAACCAATACAGAGCCCGGAGGAGGGCTAAGTGGTGGGGCATGCTGCTGAGTGCCACGACCTCGTCCACGTCCACGAGGTGGACCAAAAGTGGGATGTGCAGAGACCGGTGTAGGAGAGCTAACGACAGGTTTTGTCCTAGCAAGGGCAATTTCTTTATGCGTCAATTTCTCAAAAAGCTCTTCATAGCTGATGTCAGTCTCTCTTGCCTTGATGGCCTCAACAACCGGCAAGTACATCTCATTTAGCCCATCCAAGATGCGATCAACTAAATCAAGTTCATCCATGGGTCTGCCAAGCAAGGCTAGTTCATCGGCTTTCTGTTTAACAAAGTGCATATATTCAGCAATGCCACGATTACCCTATAGAGGGCGACGAAGGTGCTCTCTGATTTGACTGATATGGCTACGTGATGGCTTTGCATATATGTTGTGAAGAGTAGACCAAATCTGAGCGGATGTCTAAGCCCGAGAGACGTGAGATAGCACAGCCGACGATAGAGTGCTAATAAGAAAAGCAAACACCAGTTGGTCCTGTCGGTACCAGGAGTCGTGTGCTGGATTGTTGACAAGTTGGGAATCATTTACAACCTCAGAAGAGGCTGATTCAGACGTAGTGGTGACACCAGCAGGCTGTGGTGGCGGTGGTGGCGCCGCAATGACTTTCGGGGGAGGGGGTACCGTGCCATCAACGTACCCGATAAGGCCATGACCTCTTAGAGTCGCCTGAACGTGAAGTTTCCAAGCTAGAAAATTGTTAGGTTCCAGTTTGTGGACAGCGGGAGGAGCAGTGATGACGATGAGATGTTTGGATGAGTCCGAAGGATCGGGCAGCATCGAGGGAGGGATCGCCATAAGAGAGCAAAATACGAGCAGAGGAGGAAGTTCAGGCCGGTGGTTGTCCTGGGATTGCAGCAGAAAACCCATTTGACGATCAGTAGGGATCGCAGAAACCGATCTGTAGTTTCAGCAGTTTGATATCAGAATGGGGAAGGGTGTTGGTAGACGCTGAGAGCGACTGACCGCGAGAGAGAGAGGATGGGTGGCAGTCGATTGAACGACGGCGGTTAGGGTTTTCCGATGGGATCAGCGCTGCTCTGATACCATGTTGAATAGCAGCGATTTGAGAAGAATTCAATCGTGTTATTCATTCACTGAGTGGGTTTTACACTAATATACTAAGTATACATTAAGTACAGAATTAGCAATTTGGGCAATAGTATAATTATTAAAAACTTTATATTGCCTATATAACACTATGTATTGTCTACAGAAAGATCAAGAAACTAAAGAGACGGCATTTTTATCAGATCCACTGCTCAGGTTTTTCCAGATAATTAAAAAGACTGACAATTTTATCTATCTTACACTGGAAATCTAACAGTGTTCTGGAAAATGGATCAAGCAATGACATCCATGGAAAGAAGAACATTGAAGTACCGGATCTAAGAATAAACAATTCTCTCACTTTTTCGAACCCTTTGCAGCTATCTAGCTCTGTTCTCTAGTCGAATGGAAGTACTACTTCACCTACTCTGCACAATGACAGAAGCCGTTGGACGCAATTCCCATCAATACATAGGAAATGGTAGTAGGAACTCTGCAATAAGAATAGCATGTTGACAATAATGATCGAAAAGGATGGCTGACCAAACTTGTTCACTCTAATCAATGTTAAAAAAAAAAAAAAAAAAAAAAAAAAAAAAAAAAAAATAGCCAAGTCGTTGGCATAAGTCTTATGAATGGATAACAAGCATTATTACCTTCTAGCTTCCCTTTCCAAGCTGGGGTTTAGTGAAGATTAGGAGTATGCAGCGATTCAGCAGCTACAAGAACTTTGGTCCACTATTGGATTGTGAGACTCCAAAAGAAATGTTGACTAAATGATGTTTACAGAGTTTTGAGGAAGGTGCAAATGACTGAAGGGTAAACGCTATGAGTCAAGCTGGTGAAGATATGCTGATCAAAGCTGTGTTTCAAGCATTTCCCTCACAGACTTTGAGCATCTACTCAGCTTACTCTCTGGAAAGCAAGAACTGATAAATTCCTTGGAGCTAGAGGTTTTTAGGAGGTCTTTATCTTTAGGAGATTCGTATTGGCATAAACAGATCTTCCATATGAACAGTGTTGGAGACATCAAGATAAGGACATGGTAAAGATAAATCCAGACTTTGGTTTTGATGAGGATACAATTATGGGTTGCACGGGAATGGTTCCTCGGCCCTCGGGATTGCTCAGCTCGCTCTCTTTACAATAATAAAATCACATATACCCAGTACAGTCCTACAGAGGATATTCAAGCCTACACCAGAAGGCAGGTGGACCTGCTTGAGGGCACAGTGAAAAAAAGTCTGCAAATACTTTTCTCTTTCAATTGATATTTAAAATTATGCTCATCATGATAATATGCCCCAACAAAGATCTCAGGGCGTACGCCTCCTGAGTTCAAACATAGGGAAGACCCAAGGGCTGTCTACTGACCACCTCAACTGCGAGTCTATCATCCCGAGTTTTCTTAGGTTGATTTACTCTCTAGTATGGTTTGCAGGCTATTACACTGAAACAAGGTTTACTCAATGTTGCGGTTTTCACATCATGAATAAATATATATATATATATACATATATATATGTATATATATATATAGTATGATTTGCAGGCTATTGCACTGAAGCAAGGTTTACTCAATGTTGCGGTTATCACATCATGAATATATAGATATATATATATAGGCGCGTGCGTGTGTGCGCGCGCGCGCGCGTGCGTGTGTGTGTGAATAAAGAGGCAGAATGGAGTAAGCTATACATGTATATTACATTACATTACATTATATGAGTCAGGCTCTAGAAATTAAGAGCCGAACCTCCTTATGTTTGGGCTCAAGTCACCGAGTTCAAACATAGGCTATAGCTCAGCTCATTGATCCCATAGACATGCTTACAATGTATTATTCGGCCCAATCAATTTTCTCGTAATGACAAGTTTTCCCCAAAATATGCCTCTCATGAGGTCCCAATCAACTTTGTGCGTTCAACAACTATATCTACTTGCTGTTTGATGCAGCCACTGTAGCCAACCCTCTCAGAAATCTCGAACAGAAAGGACATGTTCATGCGCTCCAAATAAGAACTTTAGTATAAACATCGAAGAAAAAATGTTATATATTGGCAACCCGGAATCAAAAATTCAAAATCCGTCGGTATTGTTAGGTTTTGACGTAAATGTGGCAATCTCCAAACTTGGTGGATGTGAACAAAAACAAACACGTACCTCCGACAAGTTTTAATGAGACAAAAGAAAGCAAATAAAATTAGAAAACAGACAAACACCTGTTGGAAAATTCTAAAGTTCCACAACAGTCATTCATCCCCAAAATAGCAATCAAATCAATTTTCCGGGAAAATGAAAAAAGCGGTAATCTGAGAAAATTAGAACCTTGTGAACAGTCAAACAGTTGATTACTGTCAGATAGAGATCACACGATTGCAACGATCTAAATCAAATACTTCTGGCGTGACAATAAAGTGTTTGTTGCTGGAATAAAGCATTTAAAACAAGAATCTCTAACAAATCAAAGCCAAACTCTCACTAAACTGGAATAACGTCCCAGGGCAAGTTTTCCCGAATAACTCTGTGACAGCCCCAGTCTTCATATTGCACAAATAAAAGTCAGAACGTATCAAAACTACCAAATTAACCTCATCAGCGTTACCAAAAAACCCCAGAGGATACTTGACATGGTATTCCTGTGGTATACAAGTCAGTTTCTTAGACCATGATTTCCTCGAATCTTCTTCCATCAGCACCCACATTTCAAAACTATAACTATCAAGCTTACCGTCATAACCTGAACGAGCAATCACAGCAACTGAATCTTTGTAACTTGCAAGACATGCATAAGCCCCAAGGGGACAAGGCAAACCGATGCGCCCAAACACCTCATCAACCATATCAAAATACAGAATATACTTGCTAATGAGTCTTCTTTCATTATTATTGTAACCTACTGTCCAGTACATGCATCTGTTGGAGCATGTTTTATCATTACAGATTTTATCACTTCCTGGAAATCTCAGATGGGTGGTGTCGAATTCCTTTGCACTCCAAGAATTAGTATTCAACGTGAACGTGCCGACACTCGCCGTAACCACTTCTATTTCTTTTTGGAAAGAAACGGATGTCGCCAGAACCTTGAAAGTGTTTTTGACCGGATCAAAACAAAAGCCTGCCCCATAATAGCCCAAGCGGACACCGGCACCCTCAGGGCCAATTCTTCTGAACTGATTGGTGGCAGGATTCCAAAGTGCAAAGTCATGTTCCAATGCATGGAATGATGAGAGGGATTAACAAACTACTCCTTTAGAACAACCCACTATATGCATATTATCGTGGGTATAACCGCGGATAGTCAAATCCTTAGGTGTATCGAAGATTCGGAAGGAGAAGGTGGTGTCAGATTCAGGTTTTAAAAAATAATCAGATGAATGGTAGTAAAAAGAGGCTTGTTTGTGTTTGTTTGTAGCATAATGTGTGTCAATAAAACTTGGAGAGATGATGATATCGTACCAGCTTTTGCAGACGCACTTGAATCGCAACAAAGAGCTAGCCGGGAGCTTCGGGAGGATCTCATCCCTTATCACATCGAGTGGTAACTCCCTTCCTCTCATCCTCCGTCTTCCATAATCTACCTCCTGGTATAACATTGAAGGCTGCACGACAACAATGATCGGTTTACGAGTGCCAAACTTAGGGTTTGATGTTTATAATGCAGTTTCAGAGGTCATTTCCCTCAAGGAAAAGAGGTGACATAGGGTGGGTTTGGTATGACTTTTTGAACTTTTAAGTCGACTTTTAAGTTGTTGTAAAAAAAGTTTGTGACAAAAAAGCTGATGAAAAAAGTTGTATGGGTTTGGTAAAAAAAGTTGTGCTGTAGAAAAGTTAGTGATGTGGTAGTTTTGTTGTTTAGTAAAGATTACTAATTTATCCTTATTGTATGCACTACTAAACTTTTATTTCAAACATGTATAAGTATCAAATAACTTTTTAGCAATTATTGGAAAAAAACCTTCCTAACAAAGAAAAAATAAATTTACAAGTCAAATTAAGGTCACAAGTGAAGTCCATAACTCATAAATAGTACAATAAATTAAAATTACAAATAGTGATATATTTTTATTAAAATAAAACAACGCTTGTACCACAAATCCTACGTTGCCGTTGATCCCCTAGTGGTGTTACGTTTTAGAGCTCTTGTGATTTCCAAACGTGTTGCATTCATGTTGTCCACGCTCGATGATAATTCACTAGATCCCACTTCTTCAAAGTGACTTTCACGTATCTCGTAGACGTATTGGTCACCTAATCTCACCATCGTATCAAACCCTTCGTCTTGAATGTTGGCCCTCCGAAGTTATGCAATGCCATAGAAGCACATATAATTTTTGCTTGAGTCTAGACTGAATATGGAGGCATATCTCTAAGAATTGCCCAACGGGCCTTCCATACACCAAAAGTACGTTCTATTACACTACGTAAAGATGAGTGAGCTTTATTAAAAATTTCTTTGTCATTGCGAGGACGATTTCCTTTCCTGAAAACTTGATGGTGGTAGAGTTCTCCCTTAAAAGGGGTGAGATATCCCGACTTGTTTGGATAACTCGCATCCACCAAATAGTATTTACCTTAAATGCAAGACATATTAAGGGTCAAATAACACATTTTTTAATTCAATTTACCAAGAGAAGAAATTGAGTATGCTCAAGAAAATATAAGAATTTGAGTTACCTGGTTTTGGGTGCGGAAACTTTTTACCGGGATCATTGATAACCATGCTGAAAACACGAGAGTCATGCATAGCACCTTCCCACCCAGCAGACATAAAAATAAATAGCATATCAAAATCGCAAGCTGCCATAATATTCTGAGTTGGTACACCTTTACGGCCATAGTACTTGTCGACATCATCTGAAGGTGCTCTTACTAGAACATGAGTGCCATCAATTACACCGATGCAATCCTATAACCATTTATTGTTATAATATAGTTTAGTAAAAAAATTAAGTGTTTCGCATTAAGTAAAATAAACTTAACAATTACCTTGAATGGTCGGTAATGTCTTTGAGATTTTATGTGTGGATGGCATTCTTCTTGGGGGCGAGTAGGTTGTATTAAAACTTTACTGAAAGAGAACACAGCTTTAAGCACTTGGTGTAAGGTCCGAGAGATGGTTTCACCAGAATGTTGGAACCGCTCTTGTAACACTTTGTTACTCCAACGATGTGCTAAGTGAGTGACAAAAATAACTACCTTTTCTTCAAGTCCAAGACCTTTTGGCTCAACCTCCAATCCGTGGTCTCTCACAAGACAATTAGGAGCACACTTAGGATTTCCCTACAACAAATAAACATAATTTAATAAAACATATAATAATAAACTAATAACTAATTTTAGTTCCAGTATAGAAAGTCAAAAAAATATTATGTCAATTTACCTGAGTTATTCTTGACCATTGTTCGTATGAACAAACGGGAACATTGCGTTGCGTATCCCATCCAATGCCCGTAACGCCATGTCGGCCCTGCCTCAATGTCAACCATGCAAACCACTCTCTTTTTAACAAACTCCATTTGTTTGTCATTTGTTTCTTTTTAAAATTCAAATTATGTTCAGTCTTAAAATGAGCCAATATGTTATCCCAACCTTCTTTTGTCACAGCACCTGTCTTAAAATTACCTTTCTCCATTTCTTTCATGATTTGTTTCAAGTAAGTCTCTACCAACTCAGAATTCCACTTGGCCTTGTCTTCTTCAAATTCGTCTAAAGTATTTCGTGCCGAAGCACTCGGTGCCATCTTACTAAAATATAAACAAAAGATAGTGTAAGCAATAATTTTACTTATTACAACACTAGAGTTACCAATAAAAAAAACAAAAATCTCTAAAACATAACTCATTTTAACGTTTAATAAAAAGGGACCGTTTTACTCTATTAATGTTAACCTACAAACTAATTCCCACTCTAGTGCACTTTCTAAAGTAATTCTCATGATATTTCGAATTGACAGGACCTTACCTCTTTACAAATTGACAGAATGAATCGTCATATTTCAAATTGCAACCAGAATTTTTTTTAACATGCAAGATGGGGTTGTTAGGATAAATCATATCCTCAAAATTTCCTAGATTTTTCTGAACAAAATTTATCTATATATAACAGAAATTTTCGGTCAAATTACATATTGAAATCATGTTCTCGAATATACGATGAAGCATGCATGGGTGTGCCAACAATTCTAGCATTCCAAAAAAGTAATCATGATGAAGATTTAGAAAAATCACGATTAAAATTTACAATTTTTGCATATCAAATTCATACTCCATGGGTAACAGAAATTTCCTCAAATGCTTTCCCAGACTAATTGAACTGTTGAGTTGGTGTTATTCTTTACTGTACTTCTAATCATGAAATAAGTTCTGTTTTTTCTGGAAAAAAAGTACCAAATGGGTACTAGTTCGTTGGATGTTTGTTTTTTACTTGTATTTTCTAGTTGGTTTTTTTTTAATCCTTTATTTCCGATAAGAAAAGACAACAACAACATTGATTTATAGCATACAAGTTTTGTAAAGAAAAACAAGGAATAGGATATCCACAACAGTTAAGATTTTTGCAAAAATAAATAAATAAATAAATAAATAAATAAATAAATAAATAAATAAATAAATAATAAATAATGAAAAGAAATGAAACTAGTATTTTAAAAAGTTAGAACTTTGAACATACCTCTTAATTCTACTCGATCTTCGGAGTTGTTGTCGGAGTGTTGGTCGGAGGCGACGCCTGTGTCTCAAATGGTATCTTCTTCTACAGAACGTCGTTGTGTAGTCCCTCACAAGAGACTTTGCACTGATACAAACTTTTTGCACTGGTACACTTTTTTGTTGGCAAGTGCAGCCCTCCAATACTCCATTTAAAGAGATGAAATAGGATAGTAGATGGTTGTTAGTTGAACCTTTAAAGTGTTGTAAATAATGGTAGTTGAATATTTAAAAAAAATTGGTAGTAGATGGAAGATGAGAGTAATTAGACATAAATATTAGAAGTAGTTTAATTTTTGTCAAAGTCTTATTTTTCAGCTGATGTTAAAAAAAGTAAATTTTATTTTTGTATATGAAAAATCTGATAATTTTTAGTTGAAGTTATTTAATTTTTGTAGTATGTAAAAGTATGGACATAGTAGTCTTTTTGTTGTTTAGCAAGAAAAAGGTCCAACAAAAGTTGGTGAAACCCAACTTTTTTTTCAACCAAGTTTTACTCTTTAGAGCTAAAATCCAAAAGCCAAAGCTGCCTGAAAAAAGTCATACCAAACCCTCTGAAAAAGTTCAGAACAGCTTAAAAGTCCAAAGTGGATTATAAGCTGAAAAAAAGTCATACCAAACCCCCCATATTAGTAGAAAACTATAAGGATTCCATAAGTTTCAATAAGTTCCCCAACTTTAGTAAGCATCCATTTTGGTCCCCCCAAAAAATAAGGATATCGCATTCAGTGAATACATGAACTGATGTTTGCGGTCCGATCTTCATACACCGGAAACCAGAATTTCAAACTGAAAGGAAACTTTTTGGTATTCCACAACACTCAATTTCATACATTTCTTAGTTTGGAAATGCTTCTGCAGCCAGCACAGCTGCTTTCTGACAGCAGAAGCAGTTTTAGTGTTTTACCAAAATTTCTGCTTTTCCGTGCAGTTTCTGCTGTCCCACATCAGTTTTCAGCAAGCAAGGGGGGAGATGTTTTTCCAGAAAGTGCTTTTGATTAATTTATCTACAACTGATTTTAACCTTACAATTTTTTGAAATATCAATACTTATCTTTACGAAATACCCTCTCACAACAACTTCACAGTTGATTTTACCAAACACAAAGTTACTATATCAATATTTCACAACAACTGTTACGTAATATTTACCGAACAACATTTTATCAAGAATTCACAGCAGTTTTTTCACTGTGTTTTCACACAGCAGCTTTCTAGCACCGCCACGACATTCCCAAACTAGCCCTTAGATCAAGGGGCATGAAGCCCACGTCGGGACCGCCCTCGCACAGCCCCCACTATAATGTCAATAATAGTTTGTGAGGGTATTTTGGTCATTTTAAATAATTAAGGTTATTAATAAAGAAATAGGGAGAAAAATTTGGGACGTCCCAATAAAAAAATTAGGGGGAAAGAGATGGGCCGGAGTGGTAGGTGATCTGTCCCCGGACTCCGAGATTTTAACCCTTGGCCTGGCCAGCTGCAATAGCATCTCGCATGGAAAGACCAGGCATGCACGGGCCCGACCCACCATCCCATATTCTCCTCCAAAAATGCAAAAATCTATATAAAGGGTAGGGATTGGCTAGAGTGTTGGGCAAATTTTTAGGGTTTCATAGGGCCCATTTTTTTTATTCTGGTTTCAGATAGTAATGCAGCAGGTTTAACCGGCATTTACGAAAATACCTAATAAAGGACAAAAAACAACCAATGAAAACTAATAAAACTGATTACAACAGACTTCTTGAAATACTATCACCTTTCGTAAAGTATATAATAATATAATGAAACGATTTGACAACAATATTTTTGATAAGTTCATGTTGACACATCACTCCACTATCTTCGCACCATACGTACCCTCACCCCCACCTTCTCTTACTCTCTCATTTCATTTCATTAACTCCTTAAGTCTCTTGAGCAATGCCTAGAGCATCTCCAGCAGTCTTAAATTTTACACCAGCACATTTTGAGTTGTTGGTCCTGTAGATTGTCTAAATATAGGCCAACAACATTATTTTATTGTTTCATAGTTTTCATTATTAAACAATCATGTTACTATGACTAATTAACAGAGCCGGCCCAATCCTAAAGCAGCTAGTGCTGCTGCTTTAGCCCACTGACTTCCAAGGCCCCCATCCCAAAGTCATATATTAGAAGGGCAAATTTGTACTTTCGCAACAATAAAGCCATGAACAATCCAGTGCATGTTCGTCCTTCCTACTCTCCCTCCTCCACCCAACTCACTCTGTCAAAGTTTTAAACTCCACACCTTTTTATGCATTTATGACTATTAAATCCTACTATTGCTCACTGTTAATTTCTACTACCTTTCCCACTTATTTGGAAGTAATTCAAATAGTGATGATGTTCAACATTTTTTTCCTGTTAATGTTATTTTCTTTTTTATGGATATCTTCAATCAAATTAATTATTATTATTATGAATAGGTACTTTGTATTGGAGAAACATATTGAAAATACCCAAAAAACGTAAATAAAATTGAAAGTTATTTTTTACCATCGATTTTTTTTTTGATGAAATACCATTGAAAATTTTGAATGTATGCTATCTTATTTAAATGCTATCATAAATAAACAAATAAAATATACACATTTTTAAAAATTGCAATTTCCTTTATTTTGTGAAGAATAAATTTTTTTGCACAAGAATGGAATGTATAACATTATATATAAAAGATAATTTATGTTATATCATATAATAATTTTATAACTGAGGGCCTCATTTCTTCTGTTCGATTTAGGCCCTGAGAGATCTAGGGCCGGCCCTGCTAATTAATTTTTGCAAAAAAATGACGAATTAATAGATTTCTTGAAGTGGGAGAATTTATAATTATTTATTGTTTTATTATTTATTTGCTTATTATAAATAACGAAATAATAAATAACGAATCATTATCATATTTGAAATAACAAATTATTAATTTGCTGAAGTGTGCGAATTATTTAATCCGAACGTTGGATTTGCAGAAGTGGAGAGGAAGAGAGCATTAAAACTGACTTTTTTAATTTTACACCAGGTCCAATTGTCTTTAATTTGGGCCAGATGTGGTCCAAAAATAGGTCAGATGCAAATATAGGCCAGATTTTGCACCAGCTGTTGGAGCTGATTTTTCGACAAATCTGGCCTATATTTGTGCCAAAACAGTTTTTACACCATCTTTTGGAGATGCTCTTAAGTCTCATATTTCTGTGTTGACTTTGCCATCACCATCCCAACATCTTCAATCGCTAGCCAAAACAACCCACACAAACAACCATCCCTCTCCTTTGAAAAACTCCTCCCCCTGACCCCCTCCTCATCTTGCTCGATCAAAACATCACCCACAACCACAAACATCTGTTGGAAAAACCCGGTTTTTCGCACGACTTTGGAAGAATTTTTTGAAGAATCGGCTAATCGATTCACGAAACCGAAAGTTGTTATGGATACCTTAGAGCTAGGTGAACATCCTACAACTTTACTTCATCCAAAATCGTGATCGGGTGAATGAAAAATTTATGGGTAAAGATGGCTTCTAAGATAGTACTCTAAGAGGGAATTTAATTCATCCCACATTGGAGGGTGGAACAATCTTGTTCACTTAATATAGTTCAAGATTGCACTATAGGGCACGTTCTTTGGGTGATACACATTTTGTGTAGGAGAGAGGACCTAGCAATGGTCCGAACCACCACGCGCGCGCCGCCTCGCCTTCCGGCTCGGCTCGGTCTCGGGCACAAGCCGTGACGTGGCGCGTTGTGGGCTGGGCTAATTGCCCAATTTTAATTGTTTTTTCACCCGAAAATCTTACCTGAATTTTGAATTCGTTTTCCAACGGTTATGGAACGGTTTCGTAACCGTTCGTGAACAGACCCAACTGCTCCAACGGATGTCTCTGCTTATTTAAAAGCAGAGCACCCTTCCCAATTTCATTCATTCCGGAATTCCCAATTCCAGAAATATTTCCAAACTTCCAGAGTGCTATCATTCCATTTGAGGGTTCGTAGGGTGTAATCCGACGGTGCTACCCGATTACACAATGAGGGAAAATTATCCTGGGAGGCCTTCGCTCCGGATCAAAAGGCACCTACAGGGAGCGAATTCACCCTTAAGGAAATCGAGTCTTTGTTCGAGATTGTCTCTGATTTCTCCAAATTCTTGCAGCGCTTCTCACAACTCTGTAAGTACCGTTTTTTTGTTTCATTGTTATTTTAACTTTCTGTTTATTCTTCTTCTTTTTCTCAGATTCTGAAACGTCCTAAGAATCCAACATCATCCAACACCAGCGCACCTTCAATTACCCTTATGCGATCATTTCATCTCTGCCTCCATTGATCAAAACCATCACCACCCTTTCAAATTTCATCGATTCAATCAAAGCAACAAGCACTGCTCCTCCAACCTAAAAACATACAACCACTCACCCAAAACCCAACACCACCATACTTCCCATGATCTAGTGAACCTGCCATGGAACCTTACATTCTCGCCAGCAAAAACCCAGCGACCCCACCGAATGCGAACTGCAACCACCGCAGCACCAACATCCCAACACCACCTCAGTTTTTTGTTAATTTCAGTCGCCTTCAAGAACTCTAGAATTTGGATAATTCTTCTCGCATCGCTCTTTGGCTGAATTGAGGGTGGCAGTAGGTTGGCAATGGGTCGGGGAGTATTTGGTGACCGATTTGGATTAATTTGGTGAGGTTTTGGGTCGTTTTGGGGTTGTGGACGAGCTCGAAGCGGCAACCATGCAAAGGTTTGTTATGTTTCTTCTCTTGAATCCTGTTTTGTTAGAGACACTTCATTTTATGGAGAAAAGATCTTAACTTTTACCTTTTAGTATTAGTATTTCTTCAGCATTCAGTCCTTCAGCTTTGGGACAACCTGGCAAAACACCATGAATTGAAATACAGGGACAAGTATATTAGTGTGTGCTTATTTGTTGGTCTGTGCTCTAATAGTCTCACATCACTAGTAGAAAAACAGCTGCAAACGGCGGTTCAAAACCGCCTTAAATCTAACAAAAAACCGCCTTAAACACAACTACGGCGGTTTTCGCGGCGGTTCTGAAGATGTCGCGACCAACGCCGTCGTAAAAGGAAGAAAGGCGGTAGAAATAGACGTGGATTTTTATTTCGGCGGTTTCTAAAAACCGCCTCAAACCAAAAGAGAAAATTTTACACAAACGTCAAAAACTTTGAATCGCCTTAAAAAATATTATTTATATAATACTTATTTTTACAGTTTCTCTTTTTCCAGTTTTCTTTTTTCCAGTTTTATGTAATTTGTCTGTTTTGTAATATTTCATATTTTAAATTTATAAGTTTTTCACCATCAAGTCCAGAATAAACTTCTCCTAAAAAGGTCTGAATCAACTCCAGGTTCATATCCATTTCTCCAAAAACAAACACCAGATCCATATCCATTTCGAAAAAACTACATATCCATATCATCGAAACAAAACCCAATCTTCAACCTGAACTTGAAGAAAGATCAAGTGAACCTAGATCAGATCGATCTGGGTGAGAGAGAGAGTGAAAGAAGGTGACTTTATGTCGGTGTTGGTTCGCCGGTAAAGTGAGGTAGCAGCGGAGGAGAGCTTCAGATGCCGTTGTCTCTTCCTTGTCCGATCGAAGAGAGAAGAAAAGAGGGAGGAGAAACTCACCGCCGGTGGTTCATCGATGGCCGAATATGGCTGGAAGGTGACGAGATTGTTTGGACGAGAGGGAGGAAGAAGTCGATGCAGAAACACAGAGAGCAAGAAGTCGTTGAAGCACAACGCGAGAGAGATAGAGAGAAAGAACGGGGAAGTAGTGGAGGAGGCGGATGAAGAATGAGAGGTAAGGGAGAGGTTTGGTGGGTTATAAAGATAGGGTTGTGAATGGACGGACCAGATTTAATCTGGTAGATTCTAATCAACAGCCCATAAACAAATAAAAAATTTACTTAAGGCGGTTTTTGTACACCACCTCAAATTTTAACAGCGCAAACATATCTTCCGCCGTATAGTTAACGGTACAATTTCACAAACCGACGTAAAAGTAGGGCGGTTGGCTACTTTTCCGACGTATGGTGGATTAATTATACGGCGGTTCTTAATAACCGCCGTTAACAATAAAATATACGTCGCCTTATTAAAAACCACCGTAACCGGGCTCATTAAACGGCGGTTTTTATGTCCGTCGTATTTCAAACTGCCGTAACAAGCTACTTTTCTAGTAGTGCATTGAAGTGAATCATACGGTCACGTCATTATGTGGCCTAGCATAACAAATATCAAAGCTGTCTTGTGTGATGATTTCATAGTATCAGAACTGCTGACAGGCCCTGTTTGGACAAACGGTTTATTACTTTAATCTATGTTCGCAACTCTTATATATGTGTTTGTAAAGTTCCCTTGGATTATTATAGACTTCGGTGCAATATTGGTATACAAACTGTGTTGTTAAACTGCCCAACGCAGTCTATCTGGTTTTCAGACTACAAGGGGTTGGTTGTGGTTTTCTAGGGGCATGTTTGTTTTGGATAATAAAAGTATCGAACCGATCATATTAGTTTGGGCGTAGGGTTTATCTTTAAACCGCCATGCACACTTCTACTGTTCAAGTTGTTTATACATCAGGTTAAATTCTGCCATATATAAAAGAATTACGTGCAAATGTGAGCAAATCAAATGCATTCGAAGGAGAAACATGCCTCCATATTGCCTTCAAAAGTGGTAGTGTGCATGATTTAGCCACAAAACTGGATTTTTTTTTATTACAACTCATATCAACAATAACCAATCTGAAATATTGATGAAACCCGTAAAACTCAAAGTTTATTTAGGTGAAAACTTTGATACTGAGAATTGAGAAAACCAAGAGTGGGTTAGTGTGTGTCCAAGAGCCAAGAGTGGGTTATTTAGTATGTGTCCAAGAGTGCGCAAGCCAGTCACGTACTATGCTGTATGGAAAAAAGGAGACAGAACTAGTTCGTTCATTCTACCAAGAATGTCAGAGCAAAACATTGTCAAACAATTCTTCAACAACAGGAATGGGAAACTTGTCGCAAACAATGACTTTATATCGAATTCTATAGTCGACACAAAAGCGCCAACTGTTGTATTTCTTACGAATGGCAAAAACTGGACTAGAGAATGGGCTAACACTCAGCTGTATTATGCCCTCTCCTAGAAGTTCTTTTACTAACTTTGCTTCAAAGCATCAACTTTCGACCACTATCTGCAGAGCTCTTTAACACCACTGGTTATACGTGCAGGTGGTAAGCCGTTGAATAACTCTTTAACACCGCCAAATCATCTACCACCACTATCGCCATGACACCACTACTACCTCCAAATAACCAGTCCCGCGGTATCAAAACCACATTCGCAATCAGCACCAACCTTACACAGATTCAAATGTGCAAAACGACTGGATAACACTCCATACTAAATCATACCAAAAGATCAAGAACACAAACTGGAAACCTCAAACTGAACATCAACACCCTGAAATGGGCATCACAATTTCAAACTCCAAAATTGAAACAAAAATTAGACCACCCTAATGGCAACATAAACACATTCATACAGTCAGACCAAAGCACAATCACAATCACTGTAACAAAGAGTGGTTACAATTTCCCAACCACACCATAGCCACCACCACTATGTCTCACCAACTCACCCATTTTGCATAGCTCCACAATGCAATCATCACAGCAACACTGTCATCTCTCCATCAGAATTGTAAACTCCATCCCTTTACCACAATCCACAACTGTCATCGGAAAGAGTATGTAAATAGCATGTTCCAAACATTTCATTTCAGAACAATTGTACTAGTATGTTTAATATAGCGACCACTCTCATTGTGAACCTTACGCTCACTATGAGATGAAGACCACATAAAGGAGCTTAATTATGGGTTTGTACATTCTGAAAGTCATGAAAAAACGGTATTCTAAGAAAATTAGAAGCTTGTGAACAGTCAAATAGTTGATTACTGTTTGATAGAGATCACACGATTGCAACGATCTAAATCAAATACTTCTGGCGTGACAATAAAGTGTTTGTTCCTGGAATAAAGCATTTAAAACAAGAATCTCTAACAAATCAAAGCCAAACTCTCGCTAAACTGGAACAACGTCCCAGGGCAAGTTTTCCCGAATAACGCTGTGACAGCCCCAGTCTTCATATTGCACAAATAAAAGTCAGAACGTATCAAAACTACCAAATTAACCTCATCAGCGTTACTAAAAACCCCCAGAGGATACTTGACATGGTATTCCTGTGGTATACAAGTCAGTTTCTTAGACCATGATTTCCTCGAATCTTCTTCCATCAGCACCCACACTTCAAATCTATAACTATCAAGCTTACCGTCATAACCCGAACGATCAATCACAGCAAATGAATCTTTGTAACTTGCAAGACATGCATAAGCCCCAAGGGGACAAGGCAAATCGATGCGCCCAAACACCTCATCAACCATATCAAAATACAGAATATACTTGCTAATGAGTCTTCTTTCATTAATATTGTAACCTACTGTCCAGTACATGCATCTGTTGGAGCATGTTGTATCATTAGAGATTTTATCACATCCTGGAAATCTCAGATTGGTGGTGTCGAATTCCTTTGCACTCCAAGAATTATCATTCAACGTGAAGGTGCCGACCCTCGCCATAACCACTTCTTTTCCTTCTTGGAAATAAACGGATGTTGCCAGAACCTTAAAAGTGTTTTTGACGGGATCAAAACAAAAGCCTGCCCCATAATAGCCCAAGCGGACACCGGCACCCTCAGGGCCAATTCTTCTGAACTGATTGGTGGCAGGATTCCAAAGTGCAAAGTCATGTTCCATTGCATGGAATGATGAGAGGGATAAACAAACTACTCCTTTAGAACAACCCACTATATGCATATTATCGTAGGTATAACCAGGGATAGTCAGATCCGTAGGTGTATCGAAGATTCGGAAGGAGAAGGTGGTGTCAGATTTAGGTTTCAAAGAATAATCACATGAATGGTAGTAAAAAGAGGCTTGTTTGTGTTTGTTTGTAGCATAATGTGTGTCAATAAAACTTGGAGAGATGATGATATCGTACCAGCTTTTGCAGACGCACTTGAATCGCAACAAAGAGCTAGCCGGGAGCTTCGGGAGGATCTCATCCCCTATCACATCGAGTGGTAACTCCCTTCCTCTCATCCTCTTTCTTCCATAGTCTAACATCGAAGGCTGCACGATAACAACGATCGGTTTACGAGTGCCAAACTTAGGGTTTGATGTTTGTAATGCCGTTTCAGAGGTCATTTCCATCAAGGAAAAGAGGTGACATATTAGTAGAAAACTATAAGGATTCCATAAGTTTCAATAAGTTCCCCAACTTTAGTAAGCATCCATTTTGGTCCCCCCCCCCCCCCCCCCACCAAAATAAGGATATCGCATTCACTGAATACATAAACTCATGTTTGTGGTCCGATTTTCATACACCGGAAACCAGAATTTCAAACTGAAAGGAACATTTTTGGTATTCCACAACACTCAATTTCATACATTTAGAAGGGTCAAGGGGCATGAAGCCCACCTCAGGACCGCCGTCGCACAGCCCCCACTTTAATGTCAATAATAGTTTGCGAGGATATTTTGGTCATTTTAAATAATTAAGGTAATTAGAAAAAGAAATGGATAGAAAAATTTGAGACGTTCCAATAAAAAATTAGGGGTAAAGAGGTGGGCCGGAGTGGTAAGCGATATGTCCCCGGACTCCGAGATTTTAACCCTTGGCCTGGCCCAGCTACAATAGCATATCGCATGGAAAGACCAGACATGCACGGCCCAACCCACCATCTCATATTCTCCTCCAAAAATGCAAAAATCTATATAAAGGGCAGGGATTGACTAGAGTGCTGACAAATTTTTAGGGTTTCACATGGCGCACTTTTTTTATTCTGGTTTCGGCCAGTAATGCAGCAAGTTTAACCTGCATTTATGAAAATACCTAATAAAGGACAAAAAAAACAACCGATAACAACTAGTAAAACTGATTACAGCGGATTTCTTGAAATACTAACACCTTTCGTAAAGTACATAATAATATAATAACGATTTGACCACAACATTTTTGATAAGTTCATGTTGACAAATCACACTACTATCTTGGCACCATACCTACCCCCGCCCCACCTTCTCTTACTCTCTCATTTCATTAACTCCCCAAGTCTCTGGAGCAATTGTTAGGTCTCATGTCTCTGTGTTGACTTCGCCATCACCATCCCCACATCTTTCAATCGCTAGCCAAAACAACCCACACAAACAACCATCCCTCACGTTTGAAAAACTCCTACTCCCCCTCCTCATGCTCGAACAAAACATCACCCACAACCACAAACATCATTCAACACCAGCGCACCTTCAATTACCCTTCTGCAATCAATTCATCTCTGCCTTTATCGATCAAAACCATCGCCACCCTCTCAAATTTTGTCGATTCAATCAAAGCAACAAGCACTGCCCCTCCAACCCAGAAACATACAACCACTCACCCAAAACCCAACACCGCCATACTTCCCATGATCTGGTGAACCTGCCATGGAACCCTACATTCTCGCCAGCAAAAACCCAGCGACCCCACCGAATGCGAACTGCAACCACCGCAGCACCAACATCCCAACACCACCTCAGTATTTTGTTAATTTCAGCCGCCTTCAAGAACTCTAGAATTGGGTAATTCTTCTCGCATCGCTCTTCGACTGAATTGAGGGTGGAAATAGGTTGGCAATGGGTCGGGGAGTATTTGGTGACCGATTTGGATTAATTTTGTGAGGTTATGGGTCGTTTTGGGGTTGTGGACGAGCTCGAAGCGGCAACCATGCAAAGGTTTGTTATGTTTCTTCTCTTGAATCCTGTTTTGTCAGAGACACTTCATTTCATGGAGAAAAAATCTTATGGATTATGTGTCTCTACTTTATTTTATCTTCATAAGAAGTTTTATGTGGATACCGGGATCTCCACTTTTGCCTTTTAGTATGAGTAGTTCTTCAGGATTCAGTCCTTCAGCATTGGGACAGTAACAAAGCTTTTGTTGAAGCATGGCAAAACACCATGAATTGCAATACAGGTACAAGTATATTAGTATGTGCTTATTTGTTGGTCTGTGCTCTAAAAGTCTCACATTGAAGTAAATCATACAATCACATCATATATGTGGTCTAGCATAACAAATATCAGAGCTGTCTTGTTTCTCTTGTGTGCTGATTTCATAATATCAGAAAACTATGGTATTGGCCGTGCCCGAGGGCACTATCCCTAAAATTGAAATTCCCTTTTTCTTCTAAAAAAAAGTTAAAATTCTTTTTTACAACACTAAGAAAAATTGTCGATAATAATGTAGGAAAAAAATAAGAAGAATTAGGAATGAACAAATCAAATGTTCTATTGTTTTGTACTAATTGAGAGATGTTAAGAGGAGAGAGAAAGAGAGAGTAATGGGGTGGGGCTAATTGGCAGGAGGAGTGGGAGTGAAGTGTGGAGACCATTTTTTGAGAATTTTAACCATAATTGGGTGAGATCTAAGACTGAGGTTAATTTGATCTAATGGTCCAAAAGACATTTTAAAGTCAACTATGCTGTTTTATAGAACAGGCCCTGTTTAGACAAACGGCTTATTACTTTAATCTATGGTTGTCAGTTTATTTTGGAGTTTATCTTGGGATTTTAATTTTAAAATAATAAACATTCCCAAAATCTGGAGACCTGATCTCAAACCCGGAGGGCCGCTCTCTACACATGACTGGTTTTCTCGTTTCCTTCAACAGGAAAAGAAATTGGTTTGTAAAGCCGCATCGTGATAGGCAGCCAGTAATAAAGCGTTAATTGCAGTTAACCAACCCCCCCCCCCCCCCAATCAAGATAATCATTCCCCCTTGGTGAGTTGAAACTATTGGCTATGTTCGCAACTCTTATGTGTTTGTAAAGTTCCGTCGGATTATTATAGACTTCCTTGCAGTATTGGTATACAAACGTTGTGTTAAACTGCCCAACGCAGTATATCTGGTTTTCAGACTACAAGGGTTGGTTGTGGTTTTCTAGGGGCATGTTTGTTTTGGATAATAAAAGTTTCGAACCGACCATATTAGTTTGGGCTTAGGGTTTATCTTTAAACCGCCATGCACACCTCTACTGTGCAAGCAGGGTTTTAAAAAACGGAAGCGGCCACCGTATCGGTCGCGGTCACGTGTAACGGAATCGGGCCGTAACGGAGAGACTGAAACGGAAAACGGGAATCTATACGTGAATTTTAAAAAGTCGCTAAAAATGTATTAAAATACTACTAAAACCTAATATTCCTATATGAAACATACTTTATAGACAATTTAATACTATTTTAGACTATGAGAGGGTATATGTGCCTTTGCATCAACTTGACGGGGTGCAAGTGTCTTTTATCTAAAAGACAACACAGCTCCTTTAGATAAGATTTAACATCTATCTACTATCACCAATACATATCCATACATATAGAGAGAGACGTGTAGAGAGAGAGAGAGTCAAAAAACAGAGAGGGAGAGGGAGAGAAAACCGGTTTGTTATGACTACGACGAGGCGACCAACGACGAGCGAAGACGAGGAGGAGGCGACCGTGAGCAAGACGACGAGGCGGCAAAATTAGGGCTTTTCAGCCCCTATTCGTAATTGGGGCTTTTCTTCAAGAATGTAAAATTAGGGATTTTGTGTTGGATTATTGATTCCTCTGCTGCAATAATCGAGATTTAGCTGTTCATTGATGAGTATTAAGGTATGTTAGTGTTTCACTTCGATTCTTCCGTCTGCAGAAGTCTTCATCTCTCTCTCTCTGGCCTCTGTTTTCTTTTCTACCAACATGAAACGGAAGCGAAGCGGCCGTTACACAACGGAAAACGGCAAAAACGGACGTTTTGACTGAGAATTACATTCACAGTACACGTAACGGGAAAAACGGTGGCGGAGCCTCCCGAACCCGTTACAAAACGGCCGCTCCGCTCCGTTTTCACCGTTTTTTGAAACTATGTGTGCAAGTTGTTTATACATCAGGTTAAATTCTGCCATATATAAAAGAGTTACGTGCAAAAGCGCCAACTGTTGTATTTCTTACGAACGGCAAAAACTGGACTAGAGAATGGGCTAACACTCAGCTGTATTATGCCCGCTCCTAAAAGTTCTTTTACTAACTTTTCTAGCTCATTCTTCTTCTTATAATCCGGGTAACAGTAAGGCACAATCACAATCACTGTAACAAAGAGTGGTTACAATTTCCCAACCACACCATAGCCACCACCACTATGTCTCACCAACTCACCCATTTTGCATAGCTCCACAATGCAATCATGACAATCATCACAGCAACACTGTCATCTCTCCACCAGATTTTCAGAACAATTGTACTAGTATATTTAATATTGCGACCACTCTCATTGTCAACCTTACGCTCCTTGTTGCTCAGAAACACTACGAGATGAAGACCACACAAAGGAGCTTAATTATGGGTTTGTACATTGTGAAACTCATGGCAAAAAGGTACAATACGTTGTCTGAACGAGATTTTGGCCCTGAACTAGGGCAGAATTTGTCCCCGGAAAACCGTGACCTAACTAAAGGCTCTAGACTCAAAAATTTGATTGTGATTACAAGTCCATGGACCAATAAACTTCCCTAAATGACCAGAAAGAATCCGGGGTTACACCATACCCCGTCATAGACCAAGTTTGTCCCCTTTCAGAGTGACCTCACTCAAGAATGTCTCAAATTTGGACATAACTCAGTGCAATATTACCAATTCTCCGTGGGCCAATATTGAACAACAGCCAATCATGTTAGGGAGTACCACTTAATTTCCTGCGGATCTCGGGGTCATACTGAAATATCAATAAATTAGGTAAGTCCATGAGCAACAGAGGAGAGGCCAAACACAGAACCACTAAGATCACAAGCTTTTGAGGGTTTTCTAACAATGCGGCCGCAGGAAGACAGCGCTTTCTTTTCTCTGAAACTACCTCAAGTGAGACCTCTGAAACAAAACTATCTGATGACAAGGAATCAAAAACAGTGGAGTAGAAACTGATGCAGACGCTGGACGGACAAAAAAATAACATACCGATGATGTGTGGTGCTATAGCAGCAGAGATAAACAAATTGAAGACACAAAACCAAATAAATACAATCACAAACTCCCATATAGAGCCAGCCAAACCAAAACAGAATGGTGGAGGAGCCAAACACCATTGAGACCATGAGAACCAGCAAAACCATGGATTAGCCACCAGCCATCACCTAACCATTGACACCATTTATGTATATCCAAGTAACTCAACCATCCCACCAACTCTGCCAACCTCATTTTTACCAGAAACCATATGAACTCCATCTGTTAAACGCAATTCTCATCCACAAAATATCAAAATAAATATCTAGATCCAATATTTCATTTCAAAATAAATAGCTCCAAAAGATAGTAGAATTGTAAATTAAGATCATTGAAAGATCAAGAAACTAAAGAGACGGCATTTTTATCAGATCCACTCCTCAGGTTTTTCCAGAAAAGACTGACATTTTTATCTATCTTACACGGGAAATCTAATATAGTGTTCTGGATAATGGATCAAGCAATGACATCTATGGAAAGAAGAACATTGAAGAACGTGTTGGAAAATATCGATTCCGGGTCGACTTTGGACCCTATTTGTGAAGAATCGGGTTATCGATTTGTCGAGGTGAAAGTAGATATGGAAACCTTATGTCGAGGTGATCGTCCTATTACTTTATTTCGACCCAAATCGAGTTCGGGTGAATGAAAAATTCATAGGTGAAGATGGCTACCTCAAGAGGTGAAGGAGGCAACTTCAAATGGGAAAATTAATTCTTCCCACATTGGAGGGAAGAACAAACTTGTTCACCTTATGTAGTTCAAGTTTGAGTACACATTTTGTGTAGGAGGGAGGACCTAGCTATGGTTTGAACATTTTGTGTAGGAGGGCTATGGTCTGAACCACCAAGCGCGCGCGACGCCGTCCAGCCGGGCCGGGCCGTGACGTGGTGTGGGTTTGGGCTTTGGGCCTGATTAAGCAATGACTTAATCTTTTTGGTCCAAAACCAACTCCTTTCCAGAATTATAATCAGCCCGAAAAATAATATTTCACCAGTTTTTGTAACTGCTCTTTGCTCTTTTTGAACAGTTGCAACCGTTTTCCCAACGGGTGTCTGTCTTCTTTAAAAGGCAGACACCTTCCTCTGTTTAATCATTCCGAAATCCAGTACTCTTCCTCCTTCAACACAGAGAGATATTCACACCAATTAACAGGTTCGAAGGGTGCAATCTAGACGGTACTTCTGCTTGCCCGGTGAGAGGAGATTATCTTGGGAGGCCTTCGCTTCGGATCAACAGTACCAATTGGGAGCGAATAAAGCCTTAAGGCCATCGTGTCTATGCACGAGATCGTCTCTGCTTTACTGCTGCAATTCTCCAGACTCTGTAAGTTTTGTTCTTTCAATTTATTTTCATTTTCGGGTCAGATTCTTCTACGGGTTCCAACATTACATGATATAGATTGCTTCCATAAGAATAAACAATTCTCTCACTTTTTTGAACCCTTTTCAGCTATCTAGCTCTGTTCTCTAGTCGAAACCTCTAAGGGAAGTACTACCTCACCTACTCTACACAATGACAGAAGCCGTTGGGACGCAATTCCCATCGATAACACATGAAACGGTAGTAGGAACTCTGCAATAAGAATAGCAGGTTGACAATAATGATCCGAACGGATGGCTGACCAAACTTGTTCACTCTAATTAATGTCAAAAAAAAATTAAAAACTAAGCCAAGTCGTTGGTATAAGTCTTATGGATGGATAACCAGCATTATTACCTTCTAGCTTCCCTTTCCAAGTTGGGGTTTAGTGAAGATTAGGAGTATGCGTCGATTCAGCAGCTACAAGTACTTTGGTCCACCATTGGATTCTGAGACCTGTAGGAAATCTAGGTGGTGTTTAGAACGGGAACAATTGAGCTTGGATGATCTCTGAGTCGTGATATCACTATCAGATTAAAGTATTTCGGCGTTGTGCGCGAAATCTCCAATCGGATAAAACAGAGACTTCAAGAACGAATATGATTTCCTATATGTTTCTGAATTCGACCAAACTGACAAATAGGGAGGGAGGGCGGTTAATCTAGCGGTTACAACCGCCAGATTTCAGTCCGTTTTTTAACAGAAAATTAAATCGGAGACGTTTTTTGTGAAGCACTGATTGCCCCTTGGACCCCACCGGGGGCGCTGCCCCCGGACCCCCGTCGGGGGCTCCGCCCCCGAACCCCCGCAGTCTTCCGCGAGTTCCTTGTCCAAGTCATTAACATAGTTGTGTGCACGCGTGTACTCCACACCTCCTAACGTGTACAACGTAATGCCAACGACTACTTGGTCGTAAGTAAATCCGATTACACAAATGGCCGATGACACTAAAATCACCAACAAGACCCCAAAAGAAATGTTGACTAAATGATGTTTTACAGAGTTTTTGAGGAAGGTGCGAATGACGGTAAACGCAATGAGTCAAGCTGGTGAAAATATGTTGATCAAATATGTGCTTCAAGCATTTCCTTCACAGACTTCGAGCATCTACTCAGCTTATTCTCTGGAAAGCAAGAAATGACAAAGTGCCTTGGAGCTAGAGATTTTTAGGAGGTCTTTATCTTTAGGAGAGTCCTATTGGCATAAACAGATCTTCCATAGGACAGTGTTGGAGACATCCAGATATGGACATGGCAAAGATAAATCCAGACTTTGGTGTTGATGAAGATACAATTATGGGTTGCACGGGAATGGTCGAGATTGCTCAGCTCGCTCTCTTTACAATAATAAAATCACATAGACCCAGTACAGTCCTACAGAGGATATTCAAGCCTACACCAGAAGGCGGATGGACCTGCTTGAGGGCACAGTGAAAAAAGTCTGCAAATACTTCTCTTTCAATTGATATTTAAAATTATGCTCATCATGATAATATGCCCCAATAAAGATCTCTGGGCGTACGCCTGTGGAGTTCAAACATAGGGAAGACCCAAGGGCTTTCTACTGCCCTCCTCAACTGCGAGTCTATCACGAGTTTTCTTAGACTGATTTACGCTCTAGTATGGTTTGCAGGCTATTGCACTGGAGCAAGGTTTACTCAGTGTTGCGGTTTTCACATCATGAATATATATATATATATATATATATATATGTTGGGTTTTGACGTAGGTAACGCAGCGGAATAACAAAAATTAATCCTACTCAAAGCCCACCAAGGATCACAGGAAGAGACATCATAACATGATTAAGGTTATAGAAGATGTGTACCTTTTGATTTGTGAGATCACACAAAGAATGATGTCCTCGTCTCTACGGTTGATCCACGTCTAGAGGTGAGATCTAGATTCTTCCTTCTCCACAAGTGCTAGCTTGAACCCGGAGGAAAAGGGAAGAAGATCAAAGCAACCAAGCACAAAAGGGGGCTCGGGCCACCCTTTTGCCGTCGGGTAGAGGGGGCGGACGGGGGCTAGGGTTTCGGCCCTAGCTCTTTGTCTTGCTCTCTCTTTTGCTCTCTCCCACTCTTTGTGTTATGTCTAATAATAACTCATGTGGGAAGGAAGCTAGAGCCTCTTATATATATACTCCAACAACTCCTTGTTGTTTCCATATTAGAGTTTTCTTGTTCTAGTAGGACTAGAACTATTCCCTTCCTTGCAAATTAGTCCTACTAAGTTTGCAAGGTGTTGCACAATGATCCTTCTATTAATTAATCTATATTAATTAATCCCAAATCTAGCTCTACTCTATTTGACGTGTGACCCCATAGGTTTCTATATAGTTGGTAGTAACTATTACTAACATGGAGCGGTATCTAGCAACACATCCATGCCACCCAACCAATAGAAATAGTCAGTGATCCCGACAAACCTTTGTGCCCAATATATCATATTGCATTATCCCTTTGTCTCCATATCCGGATTGGACACGAGACATAAATAGTCAAACTCGTATATCCAATCCATAGTTCCTCGATCCTGGGAATATGCTTATACTTGCAGATAACATTAATATCTCTATATTAATTTATCTGAGTCTTGCCAGACATTCAATAAGCCTCATCCCTCGAGTGGCTGTGGATATTTACCCCCATTATGTGGGAGGGACAAATCCTATCTACATCACTACGATCTCTAAGCTTGCTTCCTATCACGCCCGATAGCCACCTTTATGATTACCCAGTTACGGTGTAACGTTTGATAACATCAAAGCGCAATATTTCACAACTAGAGTATCTAGTGACTTCAAGTCCAAGGATTGCAATAATATTAGCACTACGAAAAGCGATTGTGACTTCACATAATCTAATGTATCCTTTTCGTCGTGGGTCAATCCAGTATGCCATTACTCCTAATGCATACCCATGTGTTAGACTTGATATCCCCATATCAATCTACCCACATACTAGTCTATATTTGATTGTCCTATTAATCAATATAATGGACTAGGGATATTTAAGATAAATAACACAATTTATCTAAGGACTTCATTATATTAAATATCGCCATAAATAATAAATGAATATTATAGCCAAAACATTGTTCATACTAAATCTACGATTGCCTCTAGGGCATCTATTCCAACAGTCTCCCAGTTGCACTAGAGCCAATCTGGCGCATCTCGTATGCCTATAGATCTGGCGTGCCCTTCATGCTTTCGCTGCGCAAGAGGTTTCGTGAGCGGATCTGACACGTTGTCATCCGTCGGAATCTTGCATATCTTCACATCTCCTCGATCGATCATATCATGAATAAGATGGAATCTCCTAAGTACATGCTTTGAATTTTGGTGCGATCTTGGTTCCTTTGCCTGTGCGATTGCCCCAGAGTTGTCACAGTACAACTCTATGGGATCCGCTATGCTAGGGACCACACCGAGCTCAGCGATAAACTTCTTTATCCATATTGCCTCTTCTGCTGCTTCCGCAGCAGCAATGTACTCAGCTTCTGTTGTAGAATCAGCAACTGTGCCTTGCTTGGAACTCTTCCAGCTTACAGCTCCTCCATTCAGGCAAAACACGTATCCAGACTGCGATCTGTAATCATCCTTGTCGGTTTGGAAGCTTGCGTCAGTGTAACCCTTTACACTTAGCTCTTCCATTCCTCCAAATATCAAGAATACATCCTTAGTTCTTCTCAAGTACTTTAGGATGTTCTTGACAGCAATCCAGTGACTCTCACCCGGATTGGACTGATATCTGCTCACCATACTCAACGCGTATGATACGTCTGGTCTAGTACATAGCATGGTGTACATGATGGATCCTATGGCCGAAGCATAGGGTATCCTGCTCATGCGGTCCTTCTCCATCTCGTTGGAGGGACAGTCATTCTTGGAAAGAGTGACTCCATGTGACATGGGCAACAATCCCTTCTTGGAATCTTGCATGTTGAACCTCTTCAACACCTTGTCAATATATGTACTCTGACTTAGGCCAAGCAACCTTTTAGATCTATCTCTATAGATCTTTATACCAAGTATATAGGCTGCGTCTCCTAAGTCTTTCATCGCAAAGCACTTTCCTAGCCAATCTTTAACAGATTGCAGAGTAGGAATATCATTGCCAATGATTAGTATGTCATCCACATACAAGACCAGAAATACTATAGAGCTCCCACTAACCTTCTTGTAAACACATGGCTCATCTTCGTTCTTGATGAATCCAAACTCTTTGACCGCGTCATCAAAACGTCGATTCCAGTTCCTAGAAGCTTGCTTTAATCCATAAATGGACCTTTGCAGCTTACAGACTTTACTGGCATTCTCTGGATCCTCAGAACCCTCTGGTTGTGTCATGTACACATCCTCAAGGAGGTTCCCATAAAGGAACGCTGTTGACATCCATTTGCCAAATCTCATAGTCGTAGTATGCTGCAATAGCAAGTAAGATTCGAATGGATTTAGTCATGGCGACTGGTGAAAAGGTCTCATCATAGTCAATAACATGAATTTGTCTGTAACCTTTGGCCACCAATCGCCCCTTATAGGCAACTACCTTGCCATCCATGTCGGTCTTCTTCTTGAAGACCCACTTGCACCCTATGGGTCGAGCCCCTTCGGGTGGTTCCACCAAAGTCCATACTTTGTTGGTGTACATGGAATCCATTTCGGATCTCATGGCTTCTAGCCACTTCTTAGAGTCTGGGCCACTCATGGCTTCTCCATAGTTTGCAGGCTCATCTTCCATGAATGGTACGTCATCGGGCTCAGTCACGAGAAGTCCATACCTCTCTGGCTCATGACGTACTCTTCCTGATCTACGGAGTTCCTGTGTTACCTGAACAGGTTCTTCCACAACTTCTTGTGGTTCCTGTTCATGTTCCATTATCGATTCAGTTGTTTGTGGTTCATGAATTTCTTCAAGTTCTACAACCCTCCCACTTGCTTATTTAGAGACTAATTCTCTTTCTAGAAACACGCCGGTCCGAGCAACGAACACTTTGTTCTCGGTAGGGTTATAGAAGTAATATCCTTTAGTCTCTTTAGGATATCCCACAAACTTACACTTATCCGCTTTAGGCCCGAGCTTGTCTGTTTGTAAACGCTTAACATAGACGTCGCAGCCCCAAATATTCATAAACGACACTATGGGACGCTTCCCAGTCCATATCTCATATGGCGTCTTCATGACTGATTTGGATGGAACACGGTTAATGGTAAAAGCTGCCGTCATCAGAGCATGTCCCCAAAAGGATATCGGAAGATCTGTTTGAGACATCATAGATCGCACCATATCTAATAGAGTGCGATTCCTCCTCTTAGATACACCATTCCATTGCGGTGTTCCGGGTGGAGTGAGCTGGGATACTATCCCACACTCTCTATGATACTCATCAAACTCTTGGCTTAAGTATTCTCCTCCACGATCCGATCGTAGAGCTTTAATACTCTTGCCAAGTTGCTTCTCTACTTCATTCTTGAATTCCTTGAACAATTCAAAGGATTCGGATTTGGCCTTCATAAGGTATACAAATCCATATCTACTGAAATCATCAGTAAATGTGATGAAGTAGGTATAACCACCTCTGGCAGGCGTGGGGAATGGTCTGCATACATCAGTATGTATGAGTGCCAATAACTCACTAGTCCGCTCGCCTTTCTTATTGAAAGGGGACTTTGTCATTTTTCCTAATAAACAAGATTCACATGTCTCATATGATTCCAAATCAAATGAGTCTAGAAGTCCATCCTTATGGAGTCTAGATATGCGTTTCTCATTTATATGGCCTAAACGACAGTGCCATAGATATGTAGGATTTAAATCATTAGTTTTAATCATTTTAGTATTTATGTTATAGATTGGATTATTTAGATCAAGGATATACAATCCATTAGACAAATGCGCACTACAATAGTGCATACTATCAAAATAAATGGAGCAACACTTGTCCTTTATTGAAATAGAAAAACCTTTCTCGTCCAAACAAGAAACGGAAATAATGTTTCTGCTCATAGCAGGCACATAAAAGCAATTGTCTAATTCTAAAATAAGTCCAGAAGGCAAAGATAGCTCATAAACGCCTACAGCTAATGCAGCAACCTTTGCTCCATTCCCGACGCGCAAGTCTATCTCCCCTTTTCGCAATCTTCTACTTCTTTTCAAATCCTGCACATTACGACAAATGTGAGAACCACATCCGGTATCCAATACCCAGGATGATGAAATAGAGAGATTGACGTCTATAACATAAATACCTGGTGGTGGTGGAATCACTATTCCAAGCTTCTTATCCTCCAGATATTTAGGGCAGTTCCTCCTCCAGTGACCCGGCTGGCTGCAGTAGTGACATTCACCTTTATCCATGCCTCCACTAGGCTTTAGGGCATCCTTGGATTTCGCAACTTTCTTGCGCTTTCCTTTTGAAGTAGATGCAACTGACTTGCCCTTCTTCTTGTGTACCATCATTATGGCCTTGCCCTTGCCTTTATTGATGCTTTGCTCAGCTGTCTTTAGCATGTTCAATAGGTCTGGCAAAGACTTGTTGATCTCATTCATATTATAGTTCATAATGAACTGATTATAACTGTCAGGTAACGATTGCAAGACGAGATCAGTCGCCAAGTCCTGGCCGAGTGGGAACCCCAGTCTCTCAAGGTTCTCTATATACCCGATCATTCGGAGTACATGAGGGCCTACTGGATTCCCTTCTGCAAGACTACTTTTGAACAATGCTTTAGACACTTCATAGCGCTCATGCCTTGCCTGTTCCTGAAACAATTGTTTCAAGTGTCTGATCATATCATAGGCTTCCATGTTCTCGTTTTGCTTCTGAAGCTCACCAGTCATGGTACAAATCATGAGGCAAGTCACGTCATTAGAATCATCAATATGTTTCTGACGTGCCCTTACTTGCGCTAGTAGAGACTCATCTTGTGGTGGGTCTGGAATTGGAGTGTCCAAGACGTACAGCTTCTTTTCTTGCTTGAGGACAATCCTCAAGTTTCTGTACCAGTCAAGGAAATTTGTTCCAGACAATTTATCCTTCTCAAGGACAGATCGTAGGGATGAACTCGATGCGTTGTTGTTTGCTATTTGGAATTCTACAAAACGAGAAATATGCAATTTAGTATTTTGAACAATTTAACTATATTTAACAATGGCTAGATCATTAAATATAGCTCCCACTGTTTTTCTCGGATTAATAGCCCTCACTATTAAAGCGGAAAATATATTTATACTTTCTAGTGGGTCCAAGATCCCTTTTTCACTTCTTCTTGAGCTTGCTTTGGCAAGTCACCCAAGAATTGGTTATTTAGGTAGGAACCATTCCAATTGCATCCCATGCAACTCTTGGTCCAATTAGGTGAATAAATTCCTTTTATTCTTTATCCAATTGGATAACTCCTAATTGTCATGCCTCTAAGCTCATCAATCCAATTGACTCTTGCCTAGTTGCGTCCAACCTCTTGCTTTCAACATACACGCATTACTAGCTTGCGTCGTCTGCAACACATCATGAAAAATTAAAATCGCCTTGCTTTGGCAAGCCCGAATTTTAATAGGCCATGATCATGAAGGGTGTTTTGGCAAGAGAAGGCAAAACGCAATATTTAATTGAGGGATTTCTTTTAAGTTGTTTGGTTGATCTTATCAACATGGTCTACTTATTTGGATTGGGCCATCCACAATAAAAGACCAACCTTGTTTATTATTATCTTGTTATCGTTTTGCTTGTACCGCCATACACACAAAATAAATAACAAGGCATGAATAATAAACATCCACAAAATAAAAAAACGTGGCATGGAAATGGCCCCTAGACTAATGATATTATCAAGCCAATGATAATATCTAATTGCCCTAAAGCGCCGAGCTCGTCTCCATGTGCTCCACCATAGCTGCACGCCTAGGGATGTCTTTTGCTCCTTTGGTTCTCCGGTCTTCTTCTCCATGTTCTTGGCTATCATCTAAATATTTCTAATTCTAGCCTAACATCTAGAATAAATAAATAAATAACAAAAGCCTCACATGTTCAGGAGAAAAAGAACGACTCGCAGGCCGTAAAACTTAATTAATTATTACATTAATTTGATCATCTCGCAGGCCGTAAATCAAACCACAAAACAATAAACATCCACAATCCTAGGTCATATCCATCCACCATGCAACAAAGCACATAATACAGTTAAAACCAATTTTTAACGCGCTTGTTTAATTTTAATGAAATTGGGTAACTAGGGTTTTACAACGGTCCAAAGGGCCCAAGCCAATAAGTGGCCCGAACCCTAGGACCGCCGCACGGCTAGAGGCCCGCGGCCTTGCTTGGCGCGCAAGGGAGGGGCGGGCGGCTAGGGTTTCGGCCCTAGTCCCCTTCCTCCTTCCTTGTTGCCCAAGCAAAGTTGTTTCCTTATGGAATTATTTCCATAACTTTGTTTCCATAATTGAAAACCCCTTTTCAATCATGTGCCCATGAACCCTAATTTTTCAAGAACCCAATTATTCACATCCTATGTGATTAAACTCACCAATTCTAACATCCAATGTTAAATTGGGTCTTGTTTGATTGAATCAAATTCAATATTGCATCTACTATGCCAATTTTTCAGTTTTCGCGTAATAAACAATAATACGGTGTATGAACTGAAATCGTAAACACATAATATCATGTTATGCTCTACGACCTGTGGCTCTGATACCACTGTTGGGTTTTGACGTAGGTAACGCAGCGGAATAACAAAAATTAATCCTACTCAAAGCCCACCAAGGATCACAGGAAGAGACATCATAACATGATTAAGGTTATAGAAGATGTGTACCTTTTGATTTGTGAGATCACACGAAGAATGATGTCCTCGTCTCTACGGTTGATCCACGTCTAGAGGTGAGATCTAGATTCTTCCTTCTCCACAAGTGCTAGCTTGAACCCGGAGGAAGAGGGAAGAAGATCAAAGCAACCAAGCACAAAAGGGGGCTCGGGCCACCCTTTTGCCGTCGGGTAGAGGGGGCGGACGGGGGCTAGAGTTTCGGTCCTAGCTCTTTGTCTTGCTCTATCTTTTGCTCTCTCCCACTCTTTGTGTTATGTCTAATAATAACTCATGTGGGAAGGAAGCTAGAGCCTCTTATATATATACTCGAACAACTCCTTGTTGTTTCCATATTAGAGTTTTCTTGTTCTAGTAGGACTAGAACTATTCCCTTCCTTGCAAATTAGTCCTACTAAGTTTGCAAGGTGTTGCACAATGATCCTTCTATTAATTAATCTATATTAATTAATCCCAAATCTAGCTCTACTCTATTTGACGTGTGACCCCATAGGTTTCTATATAGTTGGTAGTAACTATTACTAACATGGAGCGGGGTCTAGCAACACATCCATGCCACCCAACCAATAGAAATAGTCAGTGATCCCGACAAACCTTTGTGCCCAATATATCATATTACATTATCCCTTTGTCTCCATATCCGGATTGGACACGAGACATAAATAGTCACACTCGTATATCCAATCCATAGTTCCTCGATCCTGGGAATATGCTTATACTTGCAGATAACATTAATATCTCTATATTAATTTATCTGAGTCTGGCCAGACATTCAATAAGCCTCATCCCTCGAGTGGCCGTGGATATTTACCCCCATTATGTGGGAGGGACAAATCCTATCTACATCACTACGATCTCTAAGCTTGCTTCCTATCACGCCCGATAGCCACCTTTATGATTACCCAGTTACGGTGTAACGTTTGATAACATCAAAGCGCAATATTTCAAAACTAGAGTATCTAGTGACTTCAAGTCCAAGGATTGCAATAATATTAGCACTACGAAAAGCGATTGTGACTTCACATAATCTAATGTATCCTTTTCGTCGTGGGTCAATCCAGTATGTCATTACTCCTAATGCATACCCATGTGTTAGACTTGATATCCCCATATCAATCTATACTAGTCTATATTTGATTGTCCTATTAATCAATATAATGGACTAGGGATATTTAAGATAAATAACACAATTTATCTAAGGACTTCATTATATTAAATATTGCCATAAATAATAAATGAATATTCTAGCCAAAACATTGTTCATACTAAATCTACGATTGCCTCTAGGGCATCTATTCCAACAAGATATATATATATATATGCGTGCGTGTGTGTGAATAAAGAGGCAGAATGGAGTAAGCTATACATGTACATAACAATATATTATATTATATTATATTATATTATATTATATTATGTTATATTATATTATGTTATATTATGTTATATTATGTTATATTATATTATATTATATTATATTATGTTATATTATATTATATTATATTATATTATATTATATTATATTATATTATATTATATTATATTATATTATATTATATTATATTATATTATATTATATTATATTATATTATATTATATTATATTATATTATATTATATTATATTATATTATATTATATTAGTCAGCTCTAGAAATTAAGAGCCGAACCTCCCTTATGTTTGGGCTCAAGTCACCGAGTTCAAACATAGGCTGTAGCTCAGCTCATTGATCCCATAAACATGCCAACAAAGTATTATTCGGCCATAGTTCAGTCAGAAACACAGTTAAAATTCAAGCAAATAAACCACACAAAGTCCTAACATTCAGTCTAACATTACAAAAACAAATGACCAGGTACTCAATCCTGAAAATAAACAAATCATGGTCATACCCTTTAATTAAGTGAATGTAGGAATGAACCAAGTCGGAACAGAGTAGTATGACAGCGAATCGGCGCCTTGATAGAAAGGTTGGCTAGTGTGGTCTTTGAGATCATAAATTCCCATGTCGTGTCCACCTCTCTTGTCTCCAAATTGTTCGTAATTGTCGTCGGCGAAGTAGATGCAGTTACGTCTGCAGTTGGCAGCTTCCGCTGAAGAAAGCGCAATGGCTTGACAATCGCCAACGAAGAAAGCCCGGTCACCCAAATCAAACAGTTCAATCCATTTCTTTAACTTTTGATCTAACTGGTAAACTTCAAAAAAAGCAGTATTGTAATGTGGGTCCGCAGCTTCTTCATTGTAACTTATTTGCCTAACAATCATTAGAAGTTCTCCCATGGACTCTACTAAGTAGAGTTTTTCCGTCCCTTCGAGTTGGTTGTAATCAGGTGGCATGTACTCTTGGGCTGTTGGGGGATCAGGCCCGTCGAAGTCGGAACAAACAATAAGTCTACCGGCAGCACCCACAACATATATTTGTCCCTTGTAACAAATAACATCATGCATACACCCTGGTTTCTTACCCGAACAATATATGTATTCCCAACGGTTGGTGCGGGGCCTCATCACTGTCACACGTCGCATGCACGTCATTGACACAACAAGGAAGTCGTCATAACCCGAAGAAGAGTATGAATTAGGGGGCCTCTTGATTAATATGGCTTTGTCTCTCAATCTCCCACGAATCCAGTTCTTCTTCTCACACTCGTCATCAATCTGGCGATCACATGCGGCTTCAGGGAGAGCGATCCGACGCCTATTCAATGGATTGAAAAGGTGCAATTTGCCGTCATGGCCAAGGGTGACAAGCCAGCCGTAGGGAGTCCCGAAGCAGCGTCTGCCTTGGATCTCTGGCAGAGTCATAGAGAATCTCTTTTTATCCTTGTACATACTCAGTAAGGATCTTTTGTTTGTAGGAGGATTGTTGTTGCTGTTGGTACTGCTGTCGTCATCGTCCTGGCAACATAACAATAGCCATGGGATTTGAGAAACCTTCTCTGGACGCCACTGATCCTTTCCTACGGCTGATCTGAAAGACTTGCACCCAGCAGATAGCGCTGAGTGGTCTTCAATGGCTACCAATTTTTCGCCGATTACTCGGACGAGCTCGGGTGGGAGGGAACTCCAGTCAGCCATCATAGCTGCCTCAAACCCTACTATGTGCTCGGCTTACTCACCAAAAAAGAAGTATTAAAACACCAAAAGCTACTGCTGCCAAATACCAACTCGGAGTACAGATTGGTCGTTGATCTTTTTTAGGAGAATTTGACAATGATTTTGAGAACCATGCAACGTGCATAAGCTTCTTTTATTAGGAAAATTGTACTTATTTATATTACCGTACTTAAGAGTCAAGAAAGTTTCTTTTAAAAGGAGGAAATTTCCCAAATTTTTATAACACCTTTTTTACTAGAAGAACATCAGAATATTAATTGGCAAGTGGGCTAGAAAAGCCCGTTACATCATGTTTGATCTGCTCTTGGGCCTATGGTGGGGGATCAGTGGGCCGAACATGTGCATTATTATGGACATAACCTTTTTGTGCACTATGCAAATTTATTACAAATTTAGACGCTTTTTTTTTTTTTGAAACACAAATTTAGACGCTTTCTTTGTAGTATAATTTATACAAAGAACGCTTTCTTTGTATAATTTAACCAATTTTTAAATTTATTTTAGAAAAATTAAAAAAAAAATCCTTGCTTCAGTATTGTTAAAATTTCTAAAAAGTTTTAGGTGATTTTTTCTGGAAAAAAGTTGCTTTATGTCCTGTTTTAAATCGTAAAAGTTAATTTTAAGAGTAAAAAGTAAGAAAAGTTGAATTAAAAAAAAAATCTAGTCTTATATAAAAGTAAAAAAATTCTTAAAATAAGTTGTAAGAAAAATGAGTAAATTGAATTTTTTTATGACTTTAAAAAAGGGTACATAGCCACATAAAATTAAACAACGAAAGCAGGGCCTATTCAAGTATGAACTTTGCATATTTACCATCTTCAAATTCTCCATTTTGTTGGAAAACCCTCCAATAGTGATCTAACCAGATGCTCCAGACCGCGAGACAAAATAGTTTCTCTCTCTTATTCAATTCTTTATGATGAGAGGTGCCCAGATCTTGAATTCCCCTCCAATTTTCTTGATGAAGTCGTCCAATAATCTGTTTCCTTACATTGATGGTGCTCCGGCAGCGCATAAACAGATGATTGTTGTTCTCGGGTTCTCTGTGATATTTTTGGCATAACCCAGATAGCAGATAGGTTTATTCGTAACTTTGCAGTTTTTCACCCATTGGTAGAGACTCACTCTGTTGGGAATGTCTTGAATATGTTCGAGACAAGGAGTTAGGCGACGAAAAGGGGCAAAGAAACAAGGCCAAATGAACAGCAACCACATTGGTCGGGGAGGTCGTGCGCCAGAGGATTAATCTTTGATTGATCATCTTTATTCTAATTTAACTTCTTCTTCCATTTTAATTGAGTAAAAAAATAATTTTGTGATAATTAAAAAATTATTGGACGGTGCAGATTTTGATTGCATGGACATGAGGAGATTTGGACACGAGAGGATCCCGAGTAAAGAGAGACTTCGATATGGAAAGAACACTCCACAGGTGTTCTGATTTAATCCACGGATTTGATTAGATGAATCAGCAGCACGTGAGGAGAACAAGAAATGGAGCAGCTCACTCTTTTGCACAGTGGGCTTTTCTTTTTGAACACTTGCACAGTGGGCTTTGGGCTTAGATAGAGCACATATTTTCAATCAAAAGCATGATTGGGCTTGAATGTATTGGACTCTAATTATTGAATCACGTGGCCCAAATTTAATACTACATTTTTTTATTAAAAATTTGATTGTTACACTCTCTAAATGTTTGATGATGAACCTCACTTTTCAATGACAAATTAGAGAAACTACAATATCGTCACTTACAAGAAAAGAAAGTGGACACGAATTTTGGGACAGCCAAAAATAAAGTTGGGACAAAGAGAGTATGAGAACTTTCATCTTATGCATCGAATCGTTGGGTAAAAGAGTAAGAGAACTACCATAATTTCAACTAGGTTCACAAAGCAATGTTCTTACAATAAGAGTAGGTTGTTTGGACAAAGAACGGGCACTAGAATTTCAATCATGTTAGGACATCTTATGCTACTCAAGACAAGAACGGAAGCTCATAAATTGTTGGGTAGCATCTTTGTGGAATGGTGCGTTGGCCATTGGTACTTCCTAGCTTGTATTGGATTTCGAAGTCAACTTAAGAATCCATTTCTGAGCTTGAGAATCCATTTCTCAAGAATCCATTTCTGTGGACATCCATCTAAAACTCAGTTGCTCCATCAGGAACTTCAAGCTTTTCTCGTCCGCCCGAATGACAAAGCGATGTCCTAGCAGATAGGATCTCCATTTCTGCACGGCTAAAGCTACTGCCATCAGTTCACGCTCATAAACGACTTGTGCTGAGCGTGAGAAGACAAAGCTTGACTCCAATACTCGGGCAGCCAAAGAAATGCCTAAATATTGAACTTCGGTGAACAAGATTTTGGCAGGATGCCTTTAAGAAACATAGCTTCCAATTCCAAGCTTGGCTGTAAATTGATTGTGAAGTCTTACTAAACTAACATTTTGTTCAACATACAAATCAGCCTTCCCCGCCGTACAACAGCTTATTTGAGGGTTAGTTTTGAAAACTCCACTAACACCCTTTCATTATAACTATTTTACACGAACACCCTATAGAAAATACATAAATGCCCCGGCTGAAATTGAAAAATTCCGTCACATCCAACCAACAAATAGGACCAGTAGACGTCCCTAAATGACCAGACAGAATCCGGGTTACACCATACCCCCTCATAGACCTAGTTCGCCCCCTTTCAGAGCGACCTCACTCAAAAAGACACAAAACACCTGTTATAACACTCCGACATCACGAACAATGAAACGGAAACAAGAAAACCAGGCAAATGCAAGATTTAACGTGGTTCACTAGCACAATTCGTGCTAACTACGTCCACGGCGAAAAAACGACCTCTATTTAGCAAGAGGAACGATTACAATTGTTTGCATAATGGCTAAGACACCTAAGGACCATTTTATAGTGCTTAGGATCAACCCAAACCAACCTAGAGCTATTAGGAAACCACTAAAAAATGCCAGACCCCGCCAGAGGTCGTGCGACCTCCTGGACATGCATCGTTCGACCTCATTAAACCCCCAAACTTCTCAGCCTATTTCCTTGTCCTCCTATTTGCTTCCATTGGCCTTTGGTTGTTGCTCTAAGGTGATTTCTTCACTTCAAGGCACCATTCCAACAACACCGAAGAGAAGAACCGATTGTTTGAAGTTTGGACATAAATCAGTGCTATACAACCAATGTTACCAATCCTCCATGGACTCATATTAAACCACAGCCAATCTCGTTGGGGACTAGGACTTAATTTCCTGGGAATCTCAGGGTCATACTGAAATATCAATAATTCGAAAAGTCCACGAGATCACAAGCTTAAGGGTTTTCTAACAATGTGGCCGCAGCAAGACAGCGCATTCTTTGCTCTTCTTTCAGGGTAGCAACCAGACTGAAACTGCCTCAAGCGAGACCTCTCAAACAAAAGTATCTGATGATGACAAGGAATCAAAAAATGTGGAGTAGAAACTGATGCAGAGGCTGGACGGACAAAAAGTAAAATAACATACAGACGAGGTGTGGTGCTATAGCAGCAGACAAACAAATTGAAGAACCAATCCAAATTAATACAATCCCAAACTCAGATATAGAGTCGGGCAGCCTAACCAAAACAGAATGGTGGAGGACCCAAACACCACTTCAACAACTTACGACACAAAAGGGAACATGAGAACCAGCGAAACCATGGATTAGCCACCAGCAATCACCTAACACCAATGAGACCATTTATGTATATCCAAGTAACTCAACCATCCCACCAACTCTGCCAACCTCATTTTTACCAGAATCATATGAACTCCATCTGTTAAACGCAATTCTCATCAGATCCAATATTTCATTTCAAAATAATTAGCTCCAAAACATAGAAGAAATGTAAATTAAGATCATAGAGAGATCAAGAAACTAAAGAGACGGCATTTTTATCAGATCCACTCCTCAGGTTTTATCAGAAGACTGACAATTTTATCTAACTTACACGGGAAATCTAACATAATGTTCTGGAAAAAGGATCAAGCATTGACATCCATGGAAAGAAGATCATTGAAGTAACTAATTTGAGGCACAAACCAACACTCCTTATGTTCAGACTCAATTCATTTAACTCAACGAGTTCAAACATAGCAATAGCTCAGCTCGTTGATCCTACTTGACTTATTAACAAAGTAACACGCGAACATAGTTACGTCAGAAACACAATCAAAATTCAAAGCAAATAAACCACCCAAAGTACTAACATTCAATACTGATATTTTGCAAAACAGATGACGGGTACTCAAAATCCTGAAATTGTAAACAAACGAACACGATCATACCCTTTTAAGTGAATGAAGGAATGAACCAAGTCGGAACGGAGTAGTACGACAGCGAATCAGAGCCTTGATAGAAAGGTTGGCTAGTATTTTCTTTGAACTCATAAATGCCCATATCGTGTCCACCTCTCTTGCCTCTAAAATGTTCGTAATTGTCGTCGGCAAAGTAGATGCAATTACTTCTACAGTTGGCAACTTCCGCAGAAGAAATCGCAATGGCTTGACAATCGCCAACAAAGAAAGCCCGGTCACCCAAATCAAAAACTTCAACCCATTTCTTCAACTTTTGATCTAACTTGTAAGCTTCGAAAAAATCAGTATTGTAATGTGGATCTGCTTGTGGATCTTCAGTGTAACTTATTTGCCTAACAATCAACAGAAATTCTCCCATGGACTCTACCAAGTAGAGTTTTTCAGTCCCTTCGAGTTGGGAATAATCTGGTGGCATGTACTCTTGTGCAGTTGGGGGATCTGGCCCGTCTAAGTCGGAACAAACAATAAGTCTACCGGCAACACCAACAACATAGATTTGGCCCTGGTAACAGATAACATCATGCATACACCCAGTTAACTTATCCGAACAATATAACTCTTCCCAACTGTTGGTGTGGGCTCTCATTACCGTCACACATCCCAAGCACGTCAAGGACACAACAAGGAAGTCGTCGTAACCCGAAGAGGAGTACGAATTAGGGGGCCTCTTGATTAATATAGCTCTGTCTCTCAATCGTCTACGAATCCAGTTCTTCTTCTCACACTCGTCATCAAACCGGTGATCACAGGTGGCTTTAGGGAGAGCGATCCGACGCCTGTTCAAGGGATTGAAAAGGTGCAATTGGCCGTCATGGGCTAGGGTGACAAGCCAGCCGTAAGGAGTACCGAAGCAGCGTCTACCTTGGATCTCCGGCAGAGTCATGGAGAATCTCTTTTTATCCTTGTACATACTCAGTAGGAATCTTTGGTTTGTAGGAGGATTATTGTTGTTGTTGTTGGTAGCGC
Source organism: Linanthus parryae (assembly GCA_023055425.1). NCBI lineage: Eukaryota > Viridiplantae > Streptophyta > Magnoliopsida > Ericales > Polemoniaceae > Linanthus > Linanthus parryae. Next base: position 184,819,896 of record JALGPY010000001.1, on the reverse strand, counting down.
TGCCGTCATCGTCCTGGCAACAAAGTAATAGCCATGGGGGTTGAGAAACCTTCTCTGGACGCCACTGATCCTTTCCTGCGGCAAATCTAAAAGACCTGCACACTGCCGATAGAGCTGAGTAATCTTCTATTGCTTCCATCTTGTCGCCGATTGCCCGGACAAGTTCAGATGGGAGGGAACTCCAGTCGGCCATCCTCAAACCCTACTAAAACATCAAAAGTACACGGGGCTTTATGGAAGAAACAGCAGTATATACAGGAGATAATAATGACTGAAAAAATATAAATTTAATGCTACGACATACAAACACGTTCGGTACTTGGTAAGTTTCCAAAATTGAGTAGGAATAATTTTTCTAATGGCAATAAATTTTGGTAATAATTTTAGCTGTTTACTATATATGCGCAGGCTGAAACTTAAAAAAAGTTTCAGGTAAAAGTTGGGCGAGAATCATACTGAGTATTTGAGAGAAACTCAACTGTTCACTAAAGTTGCAAATTTGCAATTGGTTTTGCAGAAGAGCACTGCAATTGGTCACTAAAGTTGCTTAGAGATATGATGATCTTCTTGCTCGCGTAAAAGTTCAAAATTATGAAACACCAAATCATGCAAGTATGAAAACAGTAAAATTGAAGAAGAAACAATAAAATCGGGAAAGAGGCTGACCTAATCAGTCACCAAGTCGGCTGCGGATATTACACCACGGGAAATAAAAGGGTAATCTCAGTTCCCTTTGGCTGGAGTTTCTTCCACCGTCAATGGCTTGAGCAGTGGCGGAGCCAGGATTTGGGTAGAGAGGGGGGGGCACAAATTCAAAAAACTTCAACACCCCTATGAACAAAGAAATCACTATCAACAATGAATTTATTCACAATTAACTTAAAATCAATCAATTGTTAATTAGTTCATATCAACAGAAAATTCTCAATTTCAGTATTTCCTTCATCCCCCTTCTCTTGATTTGGTTCAATATATTGTTACATAATCAAATTAAAATTTGATTCAACCAATCATGTAGCGAACAATGTACAGTTTACAATTATAGAGTTTGCGGGAATCCTAAGAATAAATCAAGAGAATTTTTCTTTAGTATAATTAAATTATGTTTCTATAATGTTCACAATAGAATTGTAATCAAATTCTCTGTCAGATTCGCCGGGAAGAAAGTGGAGATGGAGAAGAATGAGTTTAGATTACAAGTTGAATCCCGATTTCAGAGAAGGAGGAGGAAGGAATACGATTTAGGGTTTGAAATTTCGTACCTGGTTGGTTCTTCGCCACGCCAGAGAAGTCGTCGGACGATCACAGGGGAGGCGCCGACGACTGGGGTGGACAGCGCCGCGCTGTTCTTCTTCACCTTATTGCGCGTCTGTTCTGCGTCCCCAGACTTTTTTTTTTTTTTTTTTGTTGGTGAGGAAAGATTTTAATATTAGTATGAAGTCTAATACTACCTCCGTTTCGTCTGTTTCGTCTGCGTTTGACTTTTTAACCCGTAACTGAGTCACTTTGACTTGGTAATTTGGGTACTAAAACGATGTAATTTTTTAACAATTTTTTCATGGTATTTTAAAATAAACTTTCCTCTATAACACCATGTAAAGATTACCAAATTCTTGTATCGTTCTGCTAATCAAATTACCGAATGAAAGTAATCCAGTGAATAGTGACAAAAAGTGAAGTAGGCTGAAACAGGCGAAACAGAGGTAGTAAATATTAGGTCTTTTTTTTTTAATAGAATAAATATTAGGTCTTAGGTCCTTCGTGTATTACAAAAAGTGATATGAACTTCTGTGTATTGAAAGGGAGGGTTTAACTTTTTCAAAAAAAAAAAATTCAAAAAAACGCTTGTACTGAGACTCGAACTTAAGTCAAAATTTTTATCCGCTGGACCAGTAGACAGTATATAACTTTTATAGGGGCACATATATATATTATGAAGGGGCACACCTAAAAATAAATTGAAAAAGCAGGGATATCCTATTGTCTCTGGGCAAGTTAGGGGGGGCACGTGCCTCCCGTGCCCCTACATAGCTCCGCCCCTGGGCTTGAGACTCTCTAGGTCTAGAGGAGTACGCTACTTCGGCTAGAGTTTTCCTTTCTTTAATGAATTCTTCACAGAGTAGAAGAGTATCATTTCTAGTGGTTAGGTAAAAAGGTTAATTTAGTTATAATATACTTAACTAGAAGAAATAACGAGTTCCAATAGACTAGGTGAATGACTCAATACTTTACATATTATGTATACTGCTCTCTATTAGCTAGAAAATAGGTAGTTAATTTTTTTGTGTCTATCTCTCTCCTACTTTAATTTGATATTTTTTTATAATTCAATACACACAAAGTTATGTAAGATACATAACATCACCGGAGCAAAGACTAGCTAAAAATTACTTTTAATTTGATGAAAATTGAACTTTTTTATTTTAGATATTGTAAATTTTAGTTAGTGCTCCAATAGTATTAGTTAAATGATTAGCTAAATAACACTTGGCACATTCTCAATATTTCTTGTAAGAGAATTTTACAGAATTCATGACATAACCGCTAAAAACATTATTAAAGAAAATATGAAGTTATTGATCCGGCTCGTTAAATGTAAAGAGCGGGATAACTATTCGCTAAATTAATGAGCAGAGTAGATAGCCTATTATAGACAAAAAATTTCATCTTATTTATATTTTACTGCTATATAAATAACCTATTGGAGAGTAGTCATATTAGTTAGAGTTCACACTAGTTAAAATTTAACTAAAACTACATTTGTTTCTTCTCTTTCACCTTACTTCACTTTTTGACACTGTTCATTGTGTCACTTTAATGCGGTGATTTGGTTTGCAAAAAAGATACACGAATTTGGTAATCTTTGCATGACTTTGTAGAGTAAACTTAACTCTACAATACAATGAAAAAATTGACAAAAAATACATCATTTTGATATCCAAATCACTGAGTCAAAATGATCCACTTACGGGTAAAAAAGTCAATCGAAAGAGAAAGAGAAGAAACAGAGGTAGTAAATGATTTCATTGTTGGAGATGCACTGGGGCTTGTATGTGATTATTATTATTATTATTAGAAGACTTGTTTGACTTAGTGGCATTCGCTCAGGGGTTATTTAGAATATTTGGTGGGTGCAAATATAGAAGAATTTGAGAACAGTTTTTAAAAGTACTGCTCCAATGTTGGGCGCACGTGACCCCACGGTCAAGATAGCAATTTGGTCCGGTTTGATCCGGGATACGAGTGATCCGATCTAAATGGATCAAGTCCAGATCCCAATTAAAAATGGATTGGATAAGAATTATGAAAGCAGGATTCGAACGGATCTGAATATGGATCATAATCCATATTCGTTATACACCCAATCTGATCCAATCTGAGTATTTTCTTTTTTCTCTTTTCGAGAAACGATCCGAGTTCGTTCTGTTTTACAAAAATACGCCTAAGAGTTATATTTAATAATGAATATGGTTGCGCGGTTTATTGCGTGTTATTTTGATAGGGACTGGACAATGGCGAAGGAGGCGTGGAATGGATTAGGTAGAACAAAAAGATGAGAGAAACTCAATAAGAATGCCAAAGAGTGGAAGCAAGGGAAAAAAAATAGTTGAAAGTTCAAGACTCTTCGCACGAAGAAGAGTGGACGAATGTCCATTCATGCGAAGAAAGAATAAGAGCAGAACTTTACATGGGTCTTCGCACAAAGCCAAGGCCCATTGGCACAAAACCACCGGGGCTATGATTATTCTATTGAGGTTATAATGCAATTTTGAGAGACGTGATTTTCAAGCTGGAGACACCCTTGAACCAAGCTTGGAGAATACTACCGTGGTCAGTGGATGCTCTAATGGTATAGAACATCTGTTTCCTTGTACATTTGAGTGAGCGTTTAGATATAAGATTTTGAGACGTGTAGGTTTTCTCGGTATCTTAAGTAATTTCATAATTTGCATCCCCTCCTTCCTTCTAATTTCACACTTTTATAATGAATGTACTCCATAGCTGTGTAGTAGCTGCACATTTTGCGCATTTGCGTTATTTAGGACTTTGGAGATTGTTTTTAAGTGGTGTTTTTAGGTATCCTCATAATGGTTTGACCAGCCGGTTTGGTGTTGTTTTAAGACTAACCACAAAAGGGGTCATGCACTTACACAAATCCGGTCTAGTTGTGAAAACATGTACAAAATCGCGCATATGTTGTCCTTAGTATCACAGCTGATAAGTAAAAGAAAGCATGTCTATAAAAGACCACCTTCTTCTAAAGGCTCTCAACTTGTCTTATTTTAGAGTGAATGGTGCCAAAAGCTTGTGTTTCAAGTCCCTTTAGGAGAGTGATACAAAATTTGGGAATTTGAATGGTGAATGCACATTCAGAGATATTTGATGGTAAAACAACAAGTTCTTTTTCATTTACACAACTCACCCATACAAATTAAGTCAAAACCAGTAAATAAGTGGGTAAAACCTACTTCAGAAACTGCAATATTAGAAGCATTTCTAACTTCTGAGGATTTTAGAAGCATTTCTAACTTCCCACAAAGAGGACATATTAACAACAATAGAATTGTAAAAGGCTCTTGAAACCAAAACTGTTGGGAAAAACATCCAAGTGCAATTCCTATCCTATGGTAAGCTTTCCACACTAAAACATTATTACATCAACTTATATTTCCCATCAATTGGTCATTATTTCATACTAAAACCCTTCAATCAGCCACTCTTACTTGTAATAGACCGACCATAGTGAGCTTTGATCAGCTACATTCTTAATTGGCATGGTACTATTTGGTGCAGCTACTTGAAGGATCTACTTCAACGCTTGTGCACACATCCATCCAGTACTATGCATTGCTAAGCTATAAAACGACTTGGAAGATCGCCCTTCAGGTGCCATCGCATTCTACATTGTGGATGTCAGATTTGGATGCAAACAAACAGACAATGGTAACAGTTCAAGCTTTTACAACAAGATAAAATTTCAGGAAACAACATAAAACCCTGGAAATACTTCCAATTCACCAAACCAAATCACACTTCATTAACAACAAACAAGTCAACAAGCAACAAGTTCATTCTTGATACTGGCCTCAGGAACTGCTGGATACCATTCAAGGTGAAAACCCTCAGATCCGTTACTAGCATTTTCAAGCTAGTAAACTTGGGACCGCTGTGCTCATCATAATCATCCCAAAATAATCACTATACAGAAAAGCCATGGTTCTAAAACAAACACACTCAAGACACATCCCGTATATGTTCCCATACTCTAGGCCTTACTTTACTGTTTGAGTGTTGACCATAATACAAGCCAGTTCCAAAAGAAGACATATCTATTTGGAATGCTGGATGTCGTTCTGAAACCTTAATTCGATGTTTGCGTTCATTATTTCTAAGTAAAGAGTGTTAGTACGATGAAAATTGCAAGTTCTCTTTAATCGATGTTGTTATGACTAGGGGTGCGATTTCGGTTTAACCGAACCGGAACCGAACCGACCGAAGCCGGAACCGGTCGGTTTCGGTTCGGTTCGGCGGTTCATGGCCGGATTTCGGTTCGGTTGAACCGGAACCGAAAAAATAATAATGCTAGAACCGAATCCGACCCGGTAACCGGAACCGGGTCCTACTTCGGTTCGGTTTTCGGTTCGGATCCGGTTCTAGAACCGGTCAGCTTTTTTTTTTTTTTTTTTGTGTTGATATTTGAATAATGTGTTGTAGTTGTAATTAATAAGTGTTAGGTATTAATTAATAAGTGTTAGGTATTAATTAAGAATAGTTAGGGTTAGGTTAGGGTTTAGGAATTGTTATTAATTAATACTACTCTTTTTTAATATTAATGTATTTAGGGAATGTTTTCACAAATATTTAAAAAAAAAAAGCAAAACTTGACAAATAAGTGGAAAAAACAAAGTAAACTTTTATTATTGATTAAAAGTAAAAACATCAAATGTTAGAAAAAATTGCATCACTATAGTTTAAGTACATCCCAACTAGGTTGGCACCTACTTAACTAACAATCATTTGCATTTTTTCTAACTTACATACAAACTTATTGAAATTAACAAAAATACCCAATAATAGTCTTCATTTTTCAACCCGTCGTCTTTGGCAATTGGTCTACATCAAGGGGAGTGTCCGGGTCTATTCCCAATTCTTGGTAAAGCTCGTTGACCATAACGTCCAAAATGTGTAGGTGTTGTGTGCGTTTGTTGGCGTCGCTCCAATCCTTCGAGCATATGAGTACCTCCAATATCTCCGAGGTTAGGCACGATCTTTTCTCCGACAAAACTCGTTTACCTGCACTAAAAGTAGATTCGGAAGGGACTGTAGAAGCGGGAGGGGTTAGTAAATCACGTGCCATTTTAGAAACAATTGGATAAGTTCTTTCATAATTTTTCCACCAATCAAGTATATCAAAATTTTCTATGTCTCTCTCCGACACGTTTATGAAATAATGTTGGTTGAGAAACAACGTTAATTCCGAGACGCAACTAGTCCCGGTGGGTGTGGCTTGTGTACCCTTAAATAAAGAACCAATAGCGTACTTACTCTTACCCTTGCCCTTACCCTTCGGATCGCTCGATGATTTTTGAGAACCACCACTAACACCAAATTTAGCAAGATATTTATCGTACATAACATTAAGTTCTTGTTTAACTTGTTCAATAGTTGGTGATATCACTACGGGTCTATATGTGGTAGTCATGTTTTCTTGTATTTGGCTTAGCATAAAACCTACGGAAGCATCCTTTTGTCTTCGGTCCAAAATACTTGACAAACAAAAAATCATAGGGATTGTTTCAAAATATTTGAGAAATTTTTCTTCCATGTCGCTAATTGCATCGTATAAAATTTCATTCATCCTATACTGTTGAAAAGCCGACGATAAATACAATAGTTGTGGAATAACGTTGTTAGTAGTAGGATAATCAACACCCGAAAGAATATTAGTGGCGTCGTAAAATGGTTCAAGAAACTCTCTTAAGACACTTGCGGCGTTCCATTCATTTTGTGTAACGGATCCGGGATTGCCATTTTCATTCAAAAATCGTGTGATTGTGGTCTCATAACCTTCAACACTTTTCAACATCAAATAAGTGGAGTTCCATCTAGTCCTACAATCTCCCCCAAACCTTCTTTTTTTCTTGCCTATTTTAGCACAATAATCCCCAAAAAGTTTTTGTCTTTTGTTTGAAGACGCAATAAAGAGAATAGCATCACGAATAGGAGAAATATACTCTTCTAGTTTTTTCAAACCAACTTGTACAATTAAATTGATAATGTGACATACACAACGAACATGGTCGATTTCTTCGCGAAATGGTGTTTGTATCAAAGTTCGAATATGATCTATCGCACTATCACATGCCGATGCATTGTCAAAAGTAATTGATGTAATTCGTTGATCAATTCCCCACTCTTCAACAATATCGATTATGGCTTCTCCTATGTTTACACCGTTGTGAGGATATGCAACTTCTTGAAATGCAATAACACGTTTTTGTAATGTCCAATTAGTGTCAATGTAGTGTGCGGTGACGCAAATATATCCCTTGTTATTTCTACCCGACCACATATCAGAAGTTAAACCAACTATGAAATTAGAATCAAAAAATGTTTGCATAAGTTCCGCTTTCCTCTTACTATATGTTGCCATTATATTTTTTCTAATAGTGTGTCTACTAATATGCTTATAACCCGGACAAAAAGCGGTTTGTACTAACGTGTCAAACTCGGGGTCGTCGGTCATATTTAGGGGTTTTTCGGTTGCCACCATATAATGAGATAATGCTTTTATTGCCCTATTTTCATCGTAGACAAAAGGAACTACGTTGTTTTGTGCGTCGAATCCTAGTTGGGTTTGGAGCATCGCGTCGCCTACGGCGGGTGTATCTTTCAAAAGTCCGTGTACATTTTGTAAGTGTTTTCTAAGTGATCCTAATCCACCGGTTTTATCCAACACAAAACTTTTTTGACAATGTTTGCATTTAGCCCTAAATTTTGGTGTACCGTTGGCGTCTACACCATCGGGTATTTTATCCATATGTTCCCAAACGGGGATTTTTTTAGGTTTTTCCCCCTTACGTGTTCTTTTATTACTACCTACATTCGGATCATTTTCCTCTATACCGTCAAAAGCGTTAGCGGCACCTTCGCCAAATAAAATGTCCATTTGATCATCAATATCAATTTCTTCGATTATGGGTACGTATTGGTTGTTTTGGTCATCAAAATTTGCACGAGAAGAAGAAGCCATTTTTTTCTTATGGAAATGTGATTAAAAAAAATTAAGTTTTACAACTAAAGCGCAAATAATAACACAATCAAATTAAAAACAACAAAAATTAAAACTTACAAACTCCAAGAATAATTCTTGGAGGTGAAGCGAAACGTCGAATGTTGAAGATGCGTTGCCGAATATGGAAGATGCGTTGCTCTTGCTTGTCGAATTTTGAAGACGAGAGCGTATGACGATTTTTGAGTGATTTTGATTTTTGAGAGTGTGTGTGTGTGGAAATGGAATTGAGGATTGAGGAATATGGAGATTGGAGAATGAATTTTGGAGAGTGTAGGATGATTTTTGAGTGAAGAATTGCGAGAAGTGTTGAGAGAGTTTGTTGATGAAGTGTGAAAAAAATGGTAGTGTGGGTTGGGTATTTATAGGTAGAAGGAAGAAGAGGGGAAGTGAAAAAAAAAAAAAAAAAAAAAAAAAACTAAAAATCAGAACGGTCATGAAACCGTTGCAAACCAACGGCTAGTATTTTCAAAATTCCGACCGTTTGATCGGTTACCGGGTCGGTTCCGGCCCGGTTCCGGTTCTGGTTCTGCCGGTTCCGGTTCCGGGTCGGTTCCCGGTTAACTAATAACATAAAACCGAACCGGAACCGAACTACCCACGGATTCGGTTCGGTCCGGGTAGTCGGTTCTCGGTTCGGTTCCGGTTCCCCTTCTCCCGGTTCCCTTTCTTCTCGGTTCGGGTCGGTTCTCGGGTCAACCGACCCGAATTCGCAGCTCTAGTTATGACAACCAGTTTGTACAGATTCGAAGGAGATGATTTTCAGCTCAGATAGACTCGGACCCAATAGAGAAAAGCATCAAGCTACAACAGTATCGACTTACCCTGAAAAGCATCAAGCTCTCTCCCATTTCAGCCACAGGGCCCAGCATGTTCAAACCACCCAAAAAAGCTCTCTCCCATTTCAGGGGCTATTAAACTTGGTACATTATTACTCATCAAGCTTCAACAGTACAATCACTTTGCAGAGAAGCATAGCTCTCGAAAACTGTCAGGTCGTTCATTATACACCAGTTATTGAGCCAACTATTCTGTGAGGGACTCAAATGGATTGTCCAGTTATAATGTACTACTAAATTGCAACACTTCCTGAGCAATTTAGTACATTAAGAAAATGTTGGCTGTTACTAAACTTTCCATCAGAAGCGAGAAGCCTTAGTCATGAGTGCGAGTGTGCAACACTTTTTGTAGTGTGTTCTGATAAACCCGATGGAAATCCAAAGACGGGATTCATAGCAGTGGAGTAATTTTCATAGGACTGGTAGGACGGATAAATACTTCCAAGTTAATGAGGTTAAAAAAAACTAAAAGACCGGTCATGATCTACAAGTATCGCTGTACCATAGGATTAGGAACCAAATCCAATGGACACCAAGTGCCGATAAACAGTATAGAATTATATATGATGTAATCTCTAATGCATTGACACAGAAGCATCTGTTTTAGCTCACAGTGGGAACAAATAAGTACTCCATATGTTTCTTCTCCATTAGCTAAAGAGAAAACCAGCACATATTTTAAAATTCGTGTCATTTACAATTATGCCCTTAAAATAGTGTGAACACACAAAATTTTGACTCATTAAACATAAAAGCATTGTGAACACACAAAAAGTGATGGCATGTTTGTTATTTCACAACAAAATTTGCCATGGTATGTTTGTTACTTCACAACAAAATTTGCTAAATAAAGTAAGTACGCTGATTGAGATGAAACAGCCCAATTAAGAAAGTAGGCTAATAGATAAGAAACATAGCGAGTATGTCAAGGAATTGCCACGTAACTAGTAAGAATAGCGTTCAGTCGATACTTAATGCACGTGTATGGGAGAAACAGAGAGCTAGAGAAATCGCAATGACAATTAAAAGTTAAGGTTTTCTGCCAAGCCAAGTTCTATGATCATTGGAACTCTCAAGTCAGACAAACATACGGAGTTGTTACACACGCACGCGAACACAGACACAGGGGGGGAAATACATTGATAAGCCATGACAAAAGGTCTGAGCAACTCCTGGTTCACCAACTCATTTGCATGTTCCCCGGTGATCGTGTATATCAACGTGCACGCAAGCTCATGTCAAATGTCAGGATTACTGATTTACAACAACCAAATGACCATATTTCAAACAGGTAATTGCATACTGGAACAGATGCTATGTGTAGCTACACTGCCGGATTTAGGTTGCGCCGGTCGCCGACAAAATCTTTAAAACCGATCAAATAGAGAGGAAAAATATCAAGAAATTAACAACTACTACATCTGTTTTTTCTCTTTCAGTCTACTTCAATTTTTGTCACCATTCACGGATCAGTTTGACCCGGTGATTTGATTAGCAGAACGATACAAGAGTTTGGTTATCTTTGCATGGTCTTGTAGAGTAAACATTACTCTACGACTCCATTGAAAATTTACCAAAAAATTACATCGTTTTGCTATCCAAATTACCGAGTCAAAATGACCAAGTTACGAATTGAAAAGTCAAAACAAGACGGAAGAGAAGAAACGGAGGTAGTAATTGACAGTACCTGATGAAATCTAGCTGAAAGTGAGTAGAAACAAGGAAAATACCATATTACCCTTCCCATTCAGCTCCCTTTGCATTCCAATTATCGAAACACCCATGTCCTCATGGGTGAAGACTGGAACAATGTGTTCGAAGAGAGAAACTAACCAATTTTCACCCTTACGAGGACAGAAACATTGGTACAGAGAGACTGAAAAAGCCACGGTTGACAAATGTTCCACCCGGATCGGGCCCTCTAAACCATCCTGATAGAGTCTCCCTAGAACCAAAAAAGAAACCTCTGAGGCTACAAAGCTTGGAAAAAGATGATCACTTGCACTAACCCACAAATGAGTCTATTTTCCAATAACATTCTGTTGCAGCATTAATAAGGTTTCAACAGCTGACCCAATTAAGATTGAGTTTCCACTGTAAATACCGTGCCAAGTTCTCACTTTCATGACAGAGACCATGGTGGCAACATCCAACATGCTGAAAGGTGATTCAACGACAACTGATGTTCTGCAGAGTTGCTTATCTATTTGTTGTCTACCATAATTTTTTGATCTCTGTGTACAAAAATTCAGAATACTCGTGACCTCTGGAGCCTTGTTCGGAGAGAAACCATTAGGTTGTTGCATCACCAAAGTATTGGGTCCCATGCTATCTTCAGCTATGTGCCATCCTTGTAAGATTTCTTATCTTCAGAAATATATAAACTGGGGTCGTCGTGTGCTTCTGACAGTACTCCTCCAGATATTTTCAATTTCAATTTACAGCTACCCTTTCCCATTAGGCCTTTCATATTCACTGAACCCTTTACAAACCTGATAGGTCCCTCGACAATAGCCCTGAACATTGCTATAATAGTAACAGGAGTTCTCAGCCTGTAAGTTTCAAGTTAGACCCTATAACAACACCACAAGAGAGTGGCTAAATAACATGTTGGCCAAGATCTTGATCATCACAAAGGACTCGATATGAATTCTTCAAACCAGCCGTCCAATCAAATATCAACGATAAAGGCATCATCCTGTAACTAGCAAAAATGAGAATCAACGACAATTTATAAGAGATAGTTAGCAATTTCTCATTGCCGTCTAGTTGTTACAAGAGAGAAATTTGTAAGCAAGTAATATAGCCCCAAGCTAGGAAGTTCATGAAACTGATAAGCACCCAAGAACAAACAGCAAGGAGTTCATCGTCTTGAAGAGAATAAACAGCTGAAGAGAATAATCATCAGGACATAACAATGAAACTAAGGCTCCGTTTGGTTGGTGGTAAAATATTTTCCTGTAAAATGGTTTCCCTTGTTTTGGTGTTTTGGTGCTGTTTGGTTGGAGGTAAAATATTTTCCTGTAAAATGTTATCCCTCAAATGATGTAAAATGATTTACACGTTTCAAATCCGTTAAGACATTTTCCGGAGAGTGAAGGAGCACAACAATATTTTCCGTCGTAATACATTTTACTGCTAACCAAACAGAGCCTAAGTCCTGAAGATTGTGTCATCTTCTAATAACGTCTCCCAAATGCTTACACATGTCTTCAGTCGCTATCCGTAAAAGTTCACAAGCAACTGAGCAATACCCAGTTTTCTGATTGAGACAGTGCAGCTTTTCAGAACAAAGCTCAGCATCTATGGCATAGTGTTTAGCCTCTTGTTCGTTTCCCAAAGTCAATATAGAAGTTTTCATTTGCCGAGCTTTGGTGTCATCATCCTTCTTAACATCAGCTGCTTCGAGCTTGTCAGTGCCCATGAGTACAAGTCCACACTTCACATGTTCTGAATTTGTGAAGATATACCAATTCGAACTATCAATGAAGACTGTTATGGAGCCTATGCAAAACATATTGTAAATTTCCCAAAAACCACTAACAAAATCCAATCTTATAAGAGCAGGTACCACAACTTCACACCTGGGATAGCTATTACTTGAATGCAGGTTAGCCATTGCCTTGACCTGTGGGACCTCGGTGTGCCCATTGAGAGATCCATTATAAGTATCTGTCTCAGCAAAAATGATTCCCAATTTGTTGCCACCTGTGGTAAAATTCCATCCTCGTTGTCTTCATCACTGTCGCTCAGATAGCATATTGTCACTTGTAGTTTCTGATTCACTGTCTGTTATGCCAAGTACATGAACAGTTGATGTATTGTTACGAACCAGTTCAGTAGCAGCTTCCCCTTTACCTTCAATGTCCCCTCCCTCAGTGTCGAGCTCTTGTTCTAGCTGTTGTGATTCTTTACAAGCAAATTGCTGCTAGGAACAGCATGAGTCTGCTCCATGTGATTTTCCTCAGCAAGTCACGAATCATTTACAAGCTTGTCTTTTAACAGACCACGACTATCTACGATTAAATCCAGCACCGGGTGAGTTATGATCTCACCCACATAACCGTCCTCCTTTGCCATACAATTAGACTCAGTATGAAGTTTCACCTTGGTTTTCAAATATTTGGAGTGGCCATACTCAGTTTCAACAACAGGTACACTCAGGCAATTTCTCAAACAGGTGGTATGCGCAACACTCACCTCTTCCCTAGAATCAGGAATTATATTTGCCACTTCCACACTTGTCAGGCGTTGTTGCTGAGCATTCAGAGGACAAGAATTCACGTTGATTCGTCAGAAACTCAGAACCACAATCAGTATGCAGAGAATGACATTCTTCATATCTACCAGTAACGTTGGGCCGGTTTGAATTTGTGAAGTGTTGTAGCCATAGTACAAACTAAGGCCATAACAAAAAAAAAATTAGCCATTTGATACTGAACGAGAGCTTCAAGAGGGTTCTCAGAGACAATATGAATACCTGCAATAGCTCCATACAAAGAGAAAAGTTGGTGCAGATAATCCGTAGTGAAAGCCCAAGTCTGGTAATGCACAGTAACACAAAGGACTGAAGGAAGCTCCGTTGCTTGTTGATAATACATCGAATACGTTGGAGGCTACACTGCTGAAACCCTATAATCAGGCGTCACACAACTTTGAGATTCTAGGTGTACAAATACTCCACTGTTTTCACCACTCGCGCTGGCATCTACAGGATTATTATAACATTTAATAAATTCGTCAATCTTACCTTCCAAATCGTCAAATCACTTGGTAAAATCCCCTTTCATTTCAACTTGAGATCGTCTAAACCTTTCTGCCACTGATCTTGTAAGCTGAGCTTAACTTCAAGTTCATCGATTTCCTCCATACTCCTCATAGTCCGACGATCAGGGCTCTGATACCACTGTAATGACCCTGCCGGATTTGGACTACTCCCTTCGCCGGCAAAATCGTTAAAACCGATCAAAGTTCTCATAGTTCATAATCGATGCCATTCCCTCCACCGCCGTTCATTCTTATCTAGAATCAAGGTTGGATACAAGAAACATAATGAAAATACCATATTACCCTTCCCATTCAGCTCCCTTTGCATACTTGTCCTTCATTAATAGAAATTACCATCAGCCCCCTGTAACCATTGAAAATTATCACTAGATCCCCAGGGATCATGACACTATGCTCCAAATATTTAACAGTTTTGAAAGAGGGGCATGATCACGATCATAGGATAATTCTGGTACTACATATAGATTGTTCCGGAAAAAAGCAGCGAAAAAGACTGACAAAAAAGTTCGTAGAAAGGTCAATTCCAGCACTGAAGACGGATCCCCACTACTACAAGGCAAGAGATTCTAAGCATGTGTTCAACGATGATAGTGTGCTGGACCTCCTCATTTCAACAAGTCACAGCGAAAAGGGAATAATATAGAAGCGGGCTTCATGTGTTGAGAATAGAAGGAGATATCGTGCAGCAAAATAATAAGCAGCTATCACTAGACACTTCTAGAGAAAATATGGAATCAAGGGCCGGCATGCAATTCAATCTTTTCAAGTAGTTCAAAATGTCCATACGAGTTAACACTTGAGCTGAATAACATTCTTTGAAGAACTTCACAGGAAAGAAGGGAGAATCTTCAGAAATTATTCTCATGCTTCCTTCACAGACATGGCGTCCCATGTATGTTGGTGTTCGTCACATTAATAAGTAGTAACCAACCATAGAACTAATAGGCTAATAGCTATGTCTTTCAAGTATTCGATGTATGGACATGGTGACTCAAAGGAAGAACAGAAATGAGCAGAAGAAAAGTTAACTTACCAGGTTGTACATATAAAAAACAATACAGGCATTGTTATACCTAATGATACTTGCGAAGGTAGTCCCTGGATCTTATATCAGCCTGCAATCAAAATATTACATAATGAATCAAAAAAGAAGTCGTATCAAGGGCATAACAAGAGTTTAAGCATTTCCATGAAGAAGAAAATAAATCTGATCCTCGTGGATAGCCTTCATGAATACAGAAGGGAAAAAGCACAATCTTATTAAAACATAAACACCCAGTAGTCTTCTGGGAACAATATCATTAAACTTACACCAAAATGAAACATGACTCACATAACCGTAAGAGTTAGATAACCATCAAGAGAATCCCTGGCGAAATTATCAAGTGGTTATCTTCTTGAGAGAAACATCAACACTGACGATTAATGCAGAACCAAAAATAGATATATGAGGCTACATCAACATCCAAGTGCTGAAATTGCGACATGTCAAAACTTTGATTGATCCATAAATGAAATAATCACCTGAGTCACTGCCATATTTACCATCATTGCACATTGATGAGGATACGGAAAACTTATACATTATATGACTAAATCATCACACTTCCCCAAACTGAAAGACGGGAAGTATTGATCGTTTTAGTAACAAAGAGTTACAAGTTAGATTATCCCATAGTAATAACTATCCATTCTGAGGCTAAACTATCAAAAATGTACAGTAAGACAGGGTGTAGTTGAAAGGAGCCAAAGTTTACGGATCACATAAAAAAACACATACACTGCAATAATATAAAATTAGTATCATGGATTTTCATAATTCTACCCTGTAAATAGAATCGTGAGAGCACTTTGGTTTTAAGTCATGCTTGACACTCCCTGTCTGATAGGCTCTCTGACGCAGTATTTGTAGCTCATTTTTGCTATTTTCAGAGCAGTAGCAAGTGTGTGTGTGTGTGTGCGTGTATATACATATATGATGACCAACCAAAGTCAAAACAAGCTTATAGGAACCCTGAGTTGATTGCATTACCTTCAACTGTGAAAAGTTAGGTGAAATTTGAATGAACAAATGTGGCATAAGTATATGCGATGACAGAATTGTTACATCAAAAAACACCTAAACGTGGAGTCATTTTGGATTGTTGGCATCCATACACAGACACTGGTCAAAAAGAATTAGCTGCTGTGTAGATTGCAATAAACCAGTGACATATAGAGAATAAATCGTAGACAAATATGGAGGAGCAAGAAGTCACTGAATACAAAAATGTACCGAATCACAACCTGCATATGACTCCCCATGTACCAGATACTATACACGAGATACTAACATGGATATATTGATAGAACAATATAGAAGAAGTAAGCTACTCATAAAAAGATATCACTACAGAAAATATCACGATGCAGCTAATAAACTAAACAAGACACAACAAAATCTTATCAAAACATCACCAAGACACATACACATAATCTACTTGAACGTTATTTTCCTAGATCAGTTTAGGTTGGCTACATCGACCAACTCTCCAAAGTTATTAATAGAGACGCGTAGATAAGAAGTAAGCACGCAGGCTGTGAACCAACCTTTTAATCCCGGACCCACATATAGTGCATGTTAATTATATGCCTTTGCTGGCCCTTCGCATGAGGTAGAAAGGAAAAGGATAGTCAATTCCTCTACAGTGTCATGCCCCTGCCTATGGTTGATCCTAAGTCGGTCACCTAACTGATCAATAGATTGCATCAGATCAATGCTACAGAGGCCTGCATTATTATTTGTGGAGACTGAGAAGTTGCGTTCATATCATGGTCCTCCACATAATTGGCCGAATTGAGTATTTAGTGTAGAATGTAAGAGCATAGCCTTAGATCGAAATGTTGTTTATGAGTCGACGATATCAAAGGCTTTCTTTAATTCAACTCAGGATAAGGAATGTGTGACTCGGAAGTTGCACTAGAACAGCCTAACCTTAGCTCATGATTTCTAATGCTAAAGGCATAATGCGTGAGAGGAAACACACAATTTATTAAATTTAATTTTTTTATTCAGGAGCTGCGAATTTATACTTTTTTATTAAGGAACCATGGTCAATGAATGGTCCAGGGCATAACCACCTGGTTTAACCAGGTGATGTCACAGGTCATCCTTTCCCATAACCGAACTGGTCGGGGCTCCGGTTCACCGGTTTACTGGTTGACCCCACCAGTTCGGGTATAATAACTATGCCCTCTAGGAGAAGGAGACATATTGCTGGACCGGCTTCATCAAACCAAACACCCCGTGTTCAGGGATCACATGCAGTAGTATTGGTCAACTACAATCTGTCCTTTGAGGTGTACGACGCTGAGCACATGAACGACGTACTAACTCAAAAATCTTGAAAGGGAAAAGCACAACATGGCATAGTTTTTATACCAACTCAATTCATGTAGCCCTAATGGTTTAGGAAACATATAAGGTCTATCTGTTACATTTTGTTTCTGCCAATATCCACAAACAGAGGTATCAAACCACTTAAGCAGCTGAAAATAGGAGACATTGAGCTGCATAGATGACTCGGCGCATCCATTTTGGACATTGTGTACGGCAATCACGTCTACTCCAACTACTTACCCAAAGCTCCAGAAGTGAGGCTGAGGGAATTCTCAACTAAAACTGTGGGAAAAATAAAGAATGCACTGGAGTGCCATAAGTGAGGCTTCTCAACTAAAAATGTGGACAAAAGAAAGAACGCTTATGTGTTTTGTTTATGTTTCAGATCGGTCAGTGTTCGAGTAAATATATATTGTGAAGCCCTGCAGCTGTGGGAAAATAAGCGAACATACATAAGGTATGACTTAACCAACTAGAAAATCGGATAACATCAAGGAGTATTTAGGTAGCATCTGCTGGAAATACATACTTGATTTTATATTGGTCCTAATCAATTGTAAATACCATTGTGTTCTGTGGTAGCTTTTTCCTAGTTGAACATGTACCCAAGTGATTGTGTCATGAATTAGTTCATGTATAAAGGTCAAAACTCATTCATGTACCAAGTGCTAAATTGATTTAATTACCCTGCCAAAATTGAGGATTTGGAGATAGCAATTAAACACTGCTTATATCTTCTGTTTTGAACCCAGATATAGCATCCAAAATTTTAGTCAATGTCTCTTACAGGGAAGATTCGTCAGATGGGCTATTAAGTCTGCTTAGGAAGATTATAGTTCTGCTAATTTCGGGTGAGTTTTACGGGCAGTTGGGGGTTAAATTGGGGAGGCGACCGTGTATTTCGGCATGTACTTTGCTGGTGGTCGGTTGTGATAGTGGGAGTTTTGTTGAGGGCGTGGACAATAAATGCGATGGATCTTGAAGGATTTGCACTGTTTGAGATTCAACAGATGGAGGTGGCAACAGAGAAGAGAGAAGATGATGGACATAGCGCTTGTCTAGCTATCCAGATTGTTGACTCCAACCGAGAGTATACAACTGGGAAAAAGGAGTACGACAACAAAGAGAAGGCAGACCCGAAAAGCAAGGGCAAAGAGATAGTTGTTGCTATAGAGGACCAAAAAGGCAAAATGGTGGTGAGGGGTAATAGACAGAAAATGCAGAAGCTGCAAACTTAACCAAGACGAGGGGAAGATGAAACAGGATGGGATAAGAAAGTGGATTGAAGAGAGGAATACCAATGGCTGATGAAGGTGAAGACCAACTTCTTTTGGGATCAGCGGAGAGTGGCGATGGCCACCTCCGCCGGCAGCCATGAATCTCTTAGCTTGGAACCTAAGGGTATGGGAAATCCCCGTACGTTCCTTGCTCTTCACTTCTTGGTGAAGAGCGAAAAGCCAGCCATGGTTTTTTTATCTGAAACTAATGCTCTGGTTGGTTCGCAGTAAAATGTTTTACAAGAGAAAATATTCTACGTGTAAAATATATTGTGTGAAAAAGTTTCCTCTGCAATTATTTTCTCGTGTTTGGTTGACACTTGCCAAAACAGTGGGCCGTGACGGCAGTGAAAGTGATGGGTGGCGGTGAAGGTG
The DNA here is from genome assembly GCA_023055425.1 of Linanthus parryae. Classification (NCBI taxonomy): domain Eukaryota; kingdom Viridiplantae; phylum Streptophyta; class Magnoliopsida; order Ericales; family Polemoniaceae; genus Linanthus; species Linanthus parryae. The sequence goes on along the minus strand of JALGPY010000001.1, from coordinate 184,800,945 downwards.
GGTGGCGGTGATGGGTCGTGGTGGAAGTAGGTGGTAATGTGCTTATTGGTGGAGGTGTTAGTATGAGTTGTTGTGCTCCTTCACTCTCCAGAAAATGGCTTACGGGTTTGAAATGTGTAAATCATTTTACATCATTTGTGGGAAAACATTTTACAGTAAAATATTTTACCTCCAACCAAACAGCACCAAAACACCAAAACAAGGGAAAATATTTTACAGGAAAATGTTATACCACCAACCAAACGGAGCCTAAGTTGCATAAAAATAAGGGTGAACAGCTAACAGTAAAGCTAGGCTACCAGAACGCTCTCTGTGTGCCTAGGAGAGGTCTAGTTGGGGGGCCTAATGTTACTTTGGTCAAGTGATGTTTCTGTGTCTGTTTTATCTTTCAGTTCTTTTCATGTTCATTGTTGGGTGAAGGGTGTAGATGAAGATGATGATGGTCTTTCTTCACAGGGTTTTACAAAAACCCTGATGCTAGCCAAAGACACTTGTGTTCAGAACTGTTGAAAAGAATCAAAGTATGTAATGCAGTAATGATTCCCCATGGGTTGTCTGGGGTGACATTCATGAAATTATTTGAGTTGATGAATATATAGGAATATGCATTCCTAGCAGATCGCAGGTGAATGACTTTGGACATGTGTTAAATGAATGTGGGTTGATTGATCTCATATATATGGGGTACCAGGAAAAACGGCATATCAAATTATGCAAATGTTCAGAAAAGGCTGCACCGTGCAGTTTCAAATGAAAAATGGTACCAAACCTACCCCATCTCCACTGTGCACCATTTGCAGTCTGATCACTCACCACTGCTGTTAGTGATCCAAAACGAGATGTGCCATGAAGGTGAAGTGAAGATTCTCTTTTGCAGCGCAGTGTGTAAGAGAAGAGGAGTGCAGGAAAATTATTAGACTCTTGGAAAAGGGTAAGTGAAATGGGGGCAATTGTCAAGGGCTGTCTGGCTGAAGGAGGGGGATAAAATTACTGCATATTTTCACAAGGCATCTGAAAAAAAGAAAAGGGGGATAAAAATACTGCATATTTTCACAAGAAGCCATCTGAAAGAAGAAGTAGTATAGTTTCGCATGACAGATATTTTTGTTGCTGAAAATATATTACTAATTTTACATACTCATGACACAGAAGATGCATGTTCTAACATTCAATGACATCGTAATCCGCTATTATAAGTTTAATTTTAGGTCTCTCTAAATTTCTAGCTAATCTCTGGAGTATCCGCTTGAAACATTTTCCTGCCTTTATACCACAAGAACCACGTAAGGTTTTCAAGAATGGTATTATGGCACTCAAAAATTGTAGTACTCTATTTCATGCCATGCAATCACATTGTCACGCCACACGCATCCGCGACATGTAAGTAGAGGATCGACTGTGTTTTTCTCATACTCTTAAAACTTATAATATTACTACAATTTTATTTGAATACAAATTTGACGTCTTGCTATGTGGCAAAATCGTTCTACATACAGAACAGAAGTGAAATTTCGGAGAGAAAAAGTTACTAGTTAAATCATTGGCTTGATTGCATATTGCACAAAACTGCCTAATTGCAACCCCCGTCTGATTATATGCTCCATTCAAAAAGTTCCCATCCTATTGAAACTGGTAAAAAAAAAAAAAAATGCTAGCCCCTTTATGGTCGTTAGTTGACAAGTGGTGTAGTATACTGTGAGGGCAAAATGGGCAACTTCATAGAAATATGAAAAATATAAATATGACAACTATCACCGCCACAACAACGACCATACCACCAAAATCACCACTGCCGCCACCATCCCAACCATCACTGCCGCCGAAGCACCACCTCCAGCACAGATTTTGGCAACTTTAAGCCAGCTAGACTGATCCATTTTAACCCCAGATTCCAGTGACCAAAATATCCACACCCCCCCCCCCCCACCCTTTCCACCACCACCATTGCATAGCATTTTACCTCCACAAAAGTAAACCAACAAGTCGAAGTCGACCACCACCACCGTCAATGAAACCCATATTCTGACAAACCCATCAGAAGTCAAACCCCGAAATTTATATCTAAGACCCGCCAACCCGAATCCAAAAATTTAACCAATTCGAACTTCTCCCAGTTAAACCCAAAATTGTAGCAACAGGAAATGCCACAAATCAGAAGCCGATTTGAACTACATCAGAAGTCAAATTAAAAACGTGAACAAAAAAACGCCCAAATAAAATCCTTAACCGAAATCCCCAATCAAAAGCACAAATCAAAACCCACAATTTGGGCATTTATTGAGACAACGACAGACATAAAAGAAGCACCAGTGACTATAGTATTTCTGGCCAAACCCAAATTCCATGATTCCATGGGTTTCGTCAATCCATTCGTAGCTTTGTCCTTGGTCCGACAAGCAACTATTCACAAAAAGATAACTTCTTTTTATATTGATAATTTTACTCTCCAAAAATTAATAGGGTTTGGATGAAACTTTCCCAGTTTCAACATGATGGAAACTTTGCAAACGCGCCATGCAATCAGGTAGTTTAAGAAACGGGAGTTGCAACCAGGAAATTTTGACAAACTCGGAGTATGCAATATGCAATTAAGCCTAAATCATTTGATTCTTGTCAGATAATTGATAATTTTGTTTGGAAATAGAGAAAATTACTTACAGATTGATTGTGGTATTTCCATTAGCTTGGATTCTCAAATCTTCTTCTATGTATCACTAGGCGCGATTCCCACTACAGCGCGGGTCGAACGGTAGACTTACACATCTAATTTTTATTGAAAATCCATATGTACCTTTTCTAAAAACCACAATTGCCACTCAACGAAGTAGCTTTGCATTCATTGCATTCCACTTATCAAAGTATTGACAACAAATATGTTTAACTAACATATCAAGAGTTTAAAGGTATTGACAACTTGCATGTTTAAAACAAAATCAAGATTTTCATCAATCGCTCGAAGACTGCAAAAACTAAAACACAAGCTGGACTGCATGTTGTGCATATTTGCTCATTAGTTTTATACATAACTCGTTGTCTTTGTGATTCAAGAACTAAAATGACTGGGCCTAGATCTCTTCAAGCTATTGGTGGCTTATGTGGTAATTAGTCTGAACATCTCATCCCACACGATTAGTTGAGGGGCAAGCAAACTAAGCCAGATATACAAGATTATCTAACAAATGTTTGATAATATACTCATGCATTTTGATTTTGAGTCAGAGGGGTTTGAAATAAATTCACATTCTCATTCCTTGTCCACGATTATCTATAAGTTGTTGAGCATTTGTTTTGGCTACAACTTAATATGCAATAAGTCTAAAGAGAATTTGACATCTTTGATAATATAGAAGAACTATATGTAGATTCAGCTATAATTTGATTTTGTAGTGCCTAAAAGTTGCTAGATTATCATTTAGCTTAAAGAGTCGGAGCATTGACCTGCCAAAAGTCAATTATCACATTTCTTTGGCTCAATATCGTAACATGAGCTAAAAAATTCTAAAATAAAGAACTTTATTCTTGTATAAAATATTTTAGGGAAGAAATTTTTAAACATGAGTTCCTGAGGAATTGTGAAACATAAGTTCCCATCTGGTGGGACACTGATGATCCACTTGTGATCAGTGTCCCACCAAGATCCTAGATCTTTGTTTGTGCTTATCCAGAAAGAGAATGGAAAATTAAGTTTCAATTCTCTCTTCACAAATAGCTACTAATTGAAACATCATTAGATAATCTTAGGTAATTTACAGATGATATTCTCCAAAAACTCTTCAGAATGAAATAGGCTTCATGAACATAGGAAAATACTTGTGCATGTATAGTGTTCCAAAGGTCGACCCAAAAACATTCATTGAGAGATCAACTGCAGTACAGAACACAGATCCTAACTAACAGGAAAGAGATTTCAAGCATGTCTTTGAAGAGGAATGGGCCCTCAATCGATACCCTAAAACCCTCATTTCAGCCTTCTGTTTGCGTGAAATAACCAAGTAACCCCTTGTAGGAATGGACTTCCAAATCTGTCCTACAGCAGCTTTGGCATTGACGTGATGGAGGGGATAGTTATAGAAACTATGTCACATGTTTGCTAATTGCTTCATCCTGATTTGTGCCATCTTTTCTTTATTCGGAAGTCTCAAATAATTTCCTACACCAGATGTTGTCAAACTATCTTAGCTCCTTACCCTTTCATATCCGTTACGACCAACAGGACCATCACCATTACCACCCACTGTCCACCCAACATATCCGTACAAGATAAAATCAATTGAAATTTCAATTTCACATCGAAACTGGAGCCTAACAGAAGAAACCCACCTGTTGCTGATCCAAACCCGGGAAATCCGAAGAACCTGAATCAGCTTCTCCTGACAATTCCAAGTCATCATCGGTTGTCACAATCAACGGCTTCTGCAAGCAATGATGTTACACCGGTGGTGGCATTCTTCAAGCAACCTAGACTCGCTCAGGTAGCTCATATGAGAAATAGGAATAACTGTTGATATCTTTTATGGACTGTTTGCAGAACATTTCTCGAAGTGAATATTAATTGACAATATGATGGATTTGAAGAGTTTGGATTCGATGATGGAGATAAGATTTAAAAATAAAATGATGATTGAAAGAGATTGAGATAATAGTAAGGGATTGTAGAAGTCACTGCACGGTGTTCAGGAGAGAGGTTGGTTTTGGGTCGAGACTGGACGAAATGGCTACTTCTGGCTTCATGTAAGAACTCCATTCCAGAGGTTCTTACTGAGGTTATACAAGCCTTTCAATTAATGAACAACCATTTTTTGCAACTACAAATTCACAATTTCATGAGTAACGGCTGAATTAGACACGGGGTTAACCTTCTCTGACAGAGTGATAGTTTGGGGTTTAAATGACCAAATTGGAAGTTCAGGTTGTCCTTTACAACAAAGTGAAAGTTTAAGGGAGCAAACAATTTTTTATTCATTTTTTTTTCCAAAAATTTTCATTGTAATTTCTTTTATCCGTAATAACAGCTCCATCCTAAAATGAATAGGGAAGAGATCTCGGGCCTCAAACTCACGTAATGACATGAACGCATCGAGCACCTTCCACACATCTAGGCATTTTTGTTCATTGCATCTAAGTTCTCCCCCATTTTGGCATTTGCTTGTCCTAAACTCCACATGATGAGGTTTGGGGTGAGTAGCTACATATTGTATATCAGATCCCTTTTTGTGAAGGGAACTCTTTACCTCTTTAGCAATCAGAATTGGGATTTACCGTAATCCTTAAAAGATATAAAATGATGTTGAACGCAATCCCATCAAACAAACACCTTACAAGAGTTTTCCCATTTATCCTCTAGGCAGCTATGGTCCAAATCCTGGCAATCTCTACTTACCAGCTTTCTGCTGCTACCTTACTGATGAGCTGCCAAACCACAAATGAATTATGTCTTAAACAGCCATTTCAATAAACACTTCGATAGTTTCAAAACTTCAACGTAAAGGCGTGGTGCTGCAATATACATGGACCAAGTACCGACCACAGGGGGATCAAGACTGAACAGAGCACTAAGATAGAGTACTTCATCTGTAGCAGATATTTCCACTGTACAGATCATGCAAAGTCAAACAATCAAACCACTCAAGTATCTTGGTATTCAGCACACTAATAAATAGCAGTTAACCATAGAACTAATAACCCCACTTCTAATTGCACTCTCTCGAGCTACAACTAGTTCCCTACAACGTCAGTCTTCCAAGTATCTGCTCATGAATAACCAGCAACCAAGCATAGAATGAATAAACATACTTATCCAGTGACAAAAGGAATTACAGAAAGGGGCAGGAGAAAACTAAACCTACAAGGTAGTACAGAACCCTCAATACAGCTATATACAGCCTTACAGAAAAAAATTATATTGTTTTCTTTTACCATATAGTTGCTCTTAACACATCTCTCCCCTCACCTTCCCCAATTAGGGTTGGGCTACAATCCTAAATCTCCTTACTGGAAAACTGATGACACACCACAAGGATTATGTGAGTGGTGGAGCAAATACAAACTTTTTTCTCAATAACATATTATTCCGATTTTTTCCTGTAACCGTGAGTGTGAGCCCGCTTCTGCAGGCCTACTTTAAAATGGGCTTGAAGTTAACAACTAGGTTAACCGTTGGTGGGATTTGAACCTAACATCAGGGCAATCTCTTCGACGTTTACACATTGGGGTTTCATGTATTTGGAATTTAAACTTTACCGAGAATGGTTCTAAAATTCCACATAACCTCATGGTTTGGTAAATCCTACACACACTAAGAGAACCTTTAGTTAAAATGGAAAATGATATGTATGCAGGTTACGCTAGTGGCACTGAGTTGCTGAGAACCTATATCCTTGCTACAATTCGAATTTGTAATTCCCCAACTGGGTGACGATAGTAGAACGTGGTGCCAGGTGACGGATGGGAGTTTTTAACAGGCCATTAAGACAATCATAAGAACTAAGAAGGTACATAAAAACACTAAGGGCTTAACAATGGAAACGTGAGTACTCGGTACGTTTAAGCCGGAGAACTATATATTTAGCAAGCAAGGAGACTACTTTCTTTGAAAATGAAACAATCCATTGCCATCAACCATCAGTAACTGTTGTCATTAACAAGAAGAATCTGTAAGGGTTTTCGACTGGTATAGACTAAATTGATCACAATGGTGCATTTACTATTAGGCCGGTGGAACATTTTAGATATACACAAAATTTGAAACCTCAAATCCAAGGTCATTGTGATGCAAAGCACCTTCAACACAAGGGTAATACATCAATGACAATAGTAAGTACCTGAGGATAGTAAGTATGTAAATCAAGGGACGCCAAAGCCTCGGGATCATCATAGATAACTTCAAGACCCTGCAGATCGAACGCAACAGAGGGATCGTCGTTTGAGAAGCTAATATGAACACCACCCACATACTTGAGCTCTTGGTGGTATAAGAAATAAAGTACACTTGTGAAAGAGGAAAAAGGTTAGGGTTTAAGAGGGTATAGGGTTTGGGAATGAATTGGGTGCGTACCCTATCCAATTTGTTTGCTTCTCAAGATCACTGGCGTTGCCGTCCATGTAATCAATCGGTCTACTTCTTTGGCCGATTGATGAGGTATGAGAAGTTGGGATTAACAATCGTAAACATGTACAATGAGAGTAACAAGTGACACCCACGACGTATAGTTTCGAAAGTAATCTTGCACTGCGGAAATTCCGCTCTTGAAATTTATAGAAAGTCTTTCAGAGATCAAGGTGAGAGCGAGCCGGGTTAAGAGCAGGCTGAAGGAGAGCGGGTCGGGAATGGGCTGTGCACCAGTGTGGAACGGGCCGGGTCGGAGGGTGGAGAATTTGCCCACACGGGCCCGAGCCAAATTTATAAAAAAATACAAAATAAAAGAAATGGGTGTTTTTAGCGGGTCGAACCAGATCGAGGGGGGAGGTTGTGCTCACTTCTGGAGAAACTAGACTCGTGTGTGCCACGTTCTGGGTGAGTTAGGGGTCATGCACGGGTGAGGGTGGAGGGGACCGTGTGTGGGCTGGCTTTACCAAATAGGTTTGGAGCTGCTCTGTCGAAATAGGAGTGGGAGCAGCGAAGGTCTGTCAAAATAGGTCAAACCTAGTGTGTCTAACTTTGAGTAGTTGTTGGCAAGTTGCTCTATGCAGCCCAAACTGTCTTGTGAGAGAGATATCATACCAATTAACAGGTTCGTAGGGTGCAATTGACAGGATCAGAGAATTGCTCGCCATCACACTATTCGGCACACACCACGACAGAATGGTGTAGCCGAAAAAATGAATCAGACACTTTTAGCGAAGGCAATATGTATGCATTCGAATGCAGCTCTTACCAGGGGTTTCTGGGGAGAGAAAGTTTCCACGGCAATTCAGTATAATTAATATTTTATTTTCCATATACAAAAACAAAAATGAGTTTTCTTATTCACACTACAGTGTCGGCTATCCTAATAGCTAATTGATCAAAGTTAATCATAACTTTTCATATATCCTTCAACTTTTTATTAATTATAAATTTTGAAAATCAATAAAAAATTTATAATTTGTCAATAATTTCCTCTTATAAGTTGTAGTAGTCCAACGGGACGGGCACTATTCTAGTAAGTATAAAATCTCCATTGACTTCTGTTGTTGAAACTGACCCGAAATTGTTCTTTTTGAAAAAAGACAGTAAACAAACTAAATCAAGAACAAACTTATTGATTGATAATCTGTTGAATGCAGTCAAAAGTTGTTGAAGAACAGCCTAGTACATAGACGATCTCCGTAAGACAATATTCGTAGACAATATTCTTCGCGCACTGTATGTGCCTTTGGGTTCCTTCAGTGGCGAACTGTCCCCAAGGATAGAAGTTCTTCCTGTGTTGCAGATTAGCACAGACTGCAACACACGGCGAACGAGACTTGCCGACGAGAAGGAATAATTGTGAAGGGAGTGTTTGAATGCTCTGAATTCGGAATGATCAAATGGGAAGGAGAGACTTCCTTTTGTAGGCACTGAATGAGGACAAAGAAGGGACACAGGCATTCGGAACGGTTGTAACTATTCATAAAACAGTTAGTTATTTAACAGCGGCGGCGCGCGCGCACGTGGTTGTTCGGACCATGGCTAGGTCCTCCCTTTTGCACAAAATGTACTTCGCCCTAAGGGCCTGCCATTATAGTCTAAGCTTGAAGTATATAAACACTTCAATCCCTCTCTTCCTCATGATGTGGGATGATTTATTTTTGGGAACATACACCCAAACACAAACCCCCCTAACTTCGACGGCTTATTGAGCATTCATCTCTTAATGATTTTCGACGAATGAGTTATGGAAATGATCACCAAGTTACCCACTATACGATGGTGCAATTGGTGTTGTTAACTCTCAAATGAGCCGGGTAAAAACCGAGCTTAAAAGCGGGTACAAACTGACATATCGAAGACCATTTTTCCAACAACTTATGGCTTTATGAATGCGGGTGTCTTAACATGTGCTCCAACTGATGTAATTGCGGAAGGTATCCAGGTACCAATGCTTCTGGTGAACAATATTTTTCATTGTAGTGACTCAAAATAGATAGCTCTTAATAGATACGTACTTGAGCTTGCATCTTACCGACATCAAGATTAATTTTTCTATTTTCTTAGTCTGCCACTCTCCTAACTAACTTGAACAGAAACATTTGATTAAAACAACTGAAATGTAGCTTTGGACTTCTCAAATTAAGTATATGACATTTGATGTAATGTATTTTATTCACAAAACTTCATATTTCGATGAGGCAAATTTATACAAGTGCAATATTGGAATGTTCTGTTTACACGACCAACTCTTCAACTTCTCCAATCTCTTATTCCTAAAACATATGTACTAGCTATTTAGACTTTTAGGTGTTTCACCATAACGGTACTAATCCATTTCGATGATCCACACTAGTTCCACCCCAAATCTCCAGAACTGAAGAAAATGTAAAGACATGTTTGTAATGCTGACCAGTGTAAAACGACTGACACATTTCCAACCAAATGAGTGTACCATCCACAAAAGTTCACAACACAACACTTCCAACCAAATGAGTGTACCATCCACAAAAGTTCACAACACAAAACACTTCCAACCAAATGAGTGTACCATCCACAAAAGTTCACAACACAAAACCCGACTTGGGACATGTGAAAAGAGATAATCAAATAGTCCTATAACATGACAAGAAAACATGAAAGAACTATCAAAGTTGACCAACAAATCTGCTCAGGGGGCCAAAGCAGCAAAGTATGCTTCCAGGTAAGCAACAGCATCGTTCTCGTGGATCCTGAAAAAAAAAATATATTATATATAAGAACAAATGCTTTTAAGAACAAACACGATTTTGATAACATGGGTGCCGTTTGAGACAAAATACATTCATACCATTCATCACTAATCAGCCATGTTCTGATCCAGTTATTTAAATGGTTTTCGTATTAGCTCTGTTAAGTATTGTTTCATTTTTTATTTTATTTTTCCCATGGAAAGCATCTCATTTTTATAAACAATATGTAATTTTACAACAAACCTGTCAATTATTCTACATTTCTACTCCAAATCTCCAATACCTTAGTAATACAACAACAATCAATTAGTTAGAACCATGAACCAGTACACCTCCAAATCAAGAAACAATAGCCGCAACAATCACAACAGTCCTTCGTGAAGATCACTTCATACCATGAAAACTGATAGTAGTAGATTACTGAAGAAGAAGCAATGGGTTACTGAAGAAGAAGCTGAAGAAATTTTGAAGCTTAATATCCCAAAAACTGAAGTGGAGGACTATTGTAACTGGACTGTGGCTAGCAATGGGAGAGTGAATGCCAAAGACATGTACAAATATCTCTGCTACTGTTACAAATCTTTCTCAAGCCCCAACAAAGCAAATTGGAAATGGAAGAACTGTCTTTTAGGCTTGAGAGGCATTCAGAATTTTGATACCTGTTTCAGTTTTAACTATATTCCTAGAAACCACAATAGACTAGCCCATGTGCTAGCTAATTGGGGTAGATGTCACAGTTTTTCTGGTAACTTAGAAGTGTCAAAGTTTTCTGTTGCTGCTTTGAAAGCACAATCTTTTGATTGTGTGGATGTAAATAGTTGAGTTTTCTAATATACAAGAATTTATCAAAATAAACTAGGAGAGGCTTTGAACATCCCCTTCTAACATCATATTGGGGGTGAGAGTGAGACTATAGCCGGAATCAATTTCTAGGAATAAGTTGTTCTCAGAGATGATAGAAGAGATCCATACACCAGTATTTAACCGTTACGCAAAGACACCGTGGAATCATGGTTGGGAACTACTGTATGATTCTAAAGTCTCTTAACTGTTTAAGGTAACAAGTCTGGCACATTGGCAAACAGCTGCACGACTTGCTGAAAGAGATTAAAAAAATTAAGGCACTCATCATCAGAATCCTACAAAAATTAACCACTAAAACCAGAGTGGTTGTTTGACGAAAAAAAGATTAAGCTAGATGTTTGCTACTAGTACCCCCCGTCACCACCACCGCCGCCACCACGATAACCTCCACTGCCACCGTTACCGCCACCGCCGAAACCGCCGGTCTGAGGTGGTCTTTCATTAGAGTCATTCACACGAACGGGACGACCGTGCAGGTCCTTTCCATCCATATTACCACAATGTGATACTTTACAGCTCCCAATGTGATACTTTACTTATTTATTACGGAAAGCCTCTCATTAATAGACCAAGAAGCTTGACTTTTATTGCACTACTTCATAAAACAATAGCCCAGGTGGTTCTCTGAATGTCAAAATCAACTCCAGAAACAGTAACTAGACAGAAACAGTAACTTTTATTGCCAAATTTGAAATGGCAGCTAGAAAGGGGTAAATAGACAGAAACAGTAACTTTCTATACGATGACTAACAAATTCAGATACCAATGAAGCATGAGATGAATGTATTCCATGGTCAAAGAAAGAAGTGGAGTGATAGCATAGCGAGAATTATAAGCAAGTGGCCATTTGGTGAAAGTCGAAGCATATATACATTGTTATTTGAGCATGCCAAGAAGTATATTTGATAAAAAACAGGTTTGAAATACTATAATGGAAGGTATTCGAGTTTGAAGACTCACACCACAGCAGTCTTGCTATCATCCTTGGCATGTGTTGCCTTGGCATGCCTATCAGCAGCTTCATAAGTCACAAACTTGTCTGTCTTGTCAAGACCTTCCAACTCTAGACAGTATGAGCATACCCAAGGGCCCTTCTTAGCTTTGGCCTTGGCCCTCACAGTACTACCAGCACCCATTCTGAGGTTTAAAGCAATGTTTTAGGTCAATTAAAAAGCAAGCAAGTATTGAATCGATGTCTATTGAATGTAATTCATGTCTAACTCCAGTCAAAAAATTGAAACCCTAGAACTGCTAGAAACAAACGGTATGAACAAAAAGACCGATTCTATGCCACCACTTCTGCATTTCATCTTGTCAAACTCAGTCAAAATTGGAACCCAGGTATAGAAACAAGCGGTATGAAGCAAAAACACCGATTCTACACCACCAAATCTGCAGTTATTGAACGAATCTACACGGAGATAGACATTTACCTGTCCGTACAGCAAAGGAAAGGTGAGTGGAGACGAGAGATCTTTGACGACCTGCAACGAAAAGAAGCTGAAATGCTAAGAATATCGAAAACCCTAGATTTATATCTATAGAGAGAGAAGGGGTGAGGAGTACCAGCACGAGAGCAGACGAGAGTATTCAGCGATCGACGACGCTCTTGCTTTTCCTGAGACCTGAGTTATATAGGGAAACACCTTCTAGCACATTCCAGCTTGGCCCGAGTCTTCAAATAACCTGTCTGGGTCTATTGGCTGAAGGACTAAACTGAGAAGGCTCCTAAAATGTGGTTGTGTAAACTTCAGTAGCACTAGTTAAAAGTTCTTTATAATTTAACGAAAATTTAACATTTTTAGTTTAGATATTGTAAAAAATTTAGTTAGTGCTCCAATAGTGTTAGTTAAATGATTAGCTAAATAACACGTGACACATTCTCAATATTTCTTGTATGAGAAATTTAAGGAATTCAGGACATAACCGCTAAGAACATAGGTAAACAAAATATGAAGTTATTTATCCGGCTCGTTAAAAGTAATGAGCGGGATAACTATCCGCTAAAATAAATAGCGTAGTAGAGAGCCTATTGGAGACAATACTTTTCCCATCTTATTTATATTTTGAAGATAACTGCCATATAAATAACCTATTGGAGATGCTCTAAGTGGGACTAAACTGCAAAGTCTCCTAAAGTGTGTTCGTGTAATTTCTTACAACAGCGACCGTCGGATCTGGGGGAGAAAGGATCTGGCCCGTCTGATCAAATCTAGTCGTTCCATTCAAACCTTCAAATGAAACGGTGTCCCTTGGGGTGGCTGCAGAAAGTAGAGAGAAGTTTCCAAATTTATAAGATGAATGACCAGTAAAAACAAGTTCTAGTGTCTCTACATTTGGAAGGGGAAGTTGGGGGCTGGTACAGGGCTGATGTTGCTGAATTAAACACTTTAACTTGGACTCGGTTTGGGGAGTTAGTGTGTGATGAGTCTGCAGAACCAGGACATGAGAATTTGCTAGGGGTATTCAGCAAATTCATGCAGCACACCTATGTACTGGAGTATCAAAACATGTTTGAAACATTAAGGCCTAGAGTTAAGGCCATGTTTCCTTGGATGGATGATATGTATTTCACTCAAAGTTTCTTGATTGGACTTAAGACAGACATACAAAGTGTTGTGCAACTCTAATTCCCTCAAACATTGTCACAAGCTAAAGCCATGGCTAAAATACAAGAGGTGCATCTCAATTCAGTGGAGCAATCCGTTCAAAACAGCATGAAGGGGTGGATTACAGAGAAAAACCACACTGCCAATTGGTCAAATCCAAAAGTCCACAACAACTGGCAAGGGAAGGAGGACCAATGTTGGATTGCTAAAGAGGGTTCACACAATTTAAAGCCTAATCCTGTTTTAAAAGACTCACAACTGCTGAAATGAAAAGGGACAAAAAACTATGCTTCTACTGTGATGAGGCTTACAACCCTAGACACAAGTGTGAAAAAAGGACACTGTACTTGCTTGTTGGTAGTGAAGAAAATGAAGTTGCTGACAAATGTAAGCAGTTAGAAGACTTAGAAGGTGAAACACTGAACCAAGACATGGTTGATGAAGAGGAGCTTCCTCCTAGCATTTATGTACATGCCATGTCAGGATTCACATCAGAAAGACACCATAAGGATTGTTGGCACATCAATGCAAAGAAGATACGCATACTTATTGATACAGGTAGTACCCATAACTTCATTGACCAATAAACAACAAAGAGGGTGGATTGTTATACTGCAAAAACTAAAGACATGCAAGTTTCAGTGGCTAATGGTAGTGTAATCAACAACAGTGGGATCTGTCAAAAAGTGCACATTCAACTATAAAAATGTAACATCCAAACTTACTTAATTGAGAGTATTACCTTTGGGAGGGTGTGACTTAGTTCTGGGAGCACAGTGGCTTAAAGAAGTGAGTCCCATTTCTCTAGATTTTAATACTAGCGCTTTTGGATTTCATTACCAGGGGTCAAGAAGTCATAATTCCAACTAGCAACTGCAACAATGTAGTGACTGAGGTACAAGTGAACATGTTCCAAAAGTACTGTAATCAACACTTGACAGTACTTACTGCTCAGTTGTACACCATCAACTCAGTTTCAGAAGAGACAAAAATACCACCAATACTACAACCACTTATACAGCAGTACCAGAATATCTTCAATGAGGCTACACAATTACCCCCCAAAAGGGCACATGACCACCAAATTCGACTTAAAGAGGGTGCTAACCCTGTGTGTTTGAGGCCATACAGATACCCATTCCTACAAAAAAATGAAATGGAGAAGATGGTGAGGGATATGTTACAGAGTGGCACTATCCAACCCAGTACCAGCCCGTTTGTTGCACCAGCTCTCCTAGTCAAGAAAAAGGATTGGACATAGAGGTCTTGTGTGGATTACAGGGGATTGAATGAGATCACGGTCAAGAACAAGTTTCCCATTCCAGTCACAGATGAGCTAATGGTGATTCTGATAGCAAAATGATGTAACTTTTTGACAATTTTTTCATAGTATTGTAGAGTAAACTTTACTCTACAAGATAATGCGAAGAATACCAAATTCGTATATCATTTTGCTAACCAAATCACCGGGTCAAAATGACCCAGTGAATAGTGTCAAAAATTGAAGTAAGGTGAAAGAGAAGAAACACATGTAGTAGTAGTTTGGGGGAGGGGGAGATTGGTGGGTCCGTGGGGGGAGAGGAGGTGGGGGAGGAGAAATGCCACATGGTTGGAGACGCTCTTAGGGGAATTTACACTTTGCACCACTATGTTATAAAATCGGCCAAGTTTACCCTCCCTGTTTACCCATTGCACGAAACACCCCAATGTTGGATTGGATGTGAAGGACCAGATGAAATTACCTTTGTTGCCCATCGTACTTCATTCAGAAATTTTACTCACCCACTTGCTTGTTACTGTCTTGTGATGGAATTATCCCTTCCTTGTCTATCCATTCCTTGTTCCACGGCATTGCTTTGATTTGGGGTTTTGCGGTATCAATTTGGAGATTACCCACGTCGTCATCAACTTCATTCCATAAGCCAAGAGATTCAAGCCCCAATTTTTAAACCCTAGAAAGAGAGCCCTAATCCGACCGTTACGGTTCAACTTTGTCTTGTGAGAGAGAGAGCCCTAATCTTACACTAGTCGGCTCAAGACATTGCTGGTCAGTTGTTCATTCAAATTTGACTCATTTGCATTGTATGAATACTTATATATGATCATGCCTTTTACCTATAAGGTTGAAAAAGCCCTCTGATTCTTCTAAAACTGCTATGCGCTGTAGTATAAATTAGGATTGAGCACTTCTTATCTAAATTTAGTTTGCTACACGTTCGAAGGATAAGAAGGATGAGAAGGAGAAGGAGCTACTCCCATTAATGAGGAAGCTGAATTGAGCAGCAAGCAGCAGCAGAGGTGATGGAACCGTGTTTGGACGCGATGCAGGTGAAATATTGACTCTTGGTTTAATTCGTAGAATGAAAAAAGCATTGGTAGTATTTTTCATTTTCAGAATGTCGTTTAGCATTATGATGGACCAAACAAGTTGCAGGACTATGGTTGTTTGACCATGTCATAGCAAGCATAATGTGATTCTTAGACTTGTCGTAATTTGTAACTATGTAAGTGACCAGACAATCTTTAATCGTTGGATTGCTCGGAATCTAGCTTCCTTTTCTCAAGTTTTGATTGATGATGTCATAAGATTGCTTTTCTCAATCTGGTAAACCTTTTTCTTTCTTTTTTTTTTTTTTTTTTTTTTTATTTCCTCGTTGAGTTGAAAACTTGCTCATATCTTCAATTACTTCCATGACATAGGGGACTGAGGTACTCTGATTGTCCAACTGGTTGTTGGGATTCTTGCTATGACATTAGTGAGGAGGCCCAACTGTGTTGGATCTTCACTTAAAATTATTTCGCCAATTGCTGCAGCACAACAATCAACTATTTCACGGCTTTGTTTCAATCCTTCGTTTAGTTTGATGCATTAGTTTTTGATCTCAATGAGCGGGAATGACAAGAAACTTGACGAACATTGTTTAGGCCCCCTATGAAGCCAGTTTTTAGGAGTTACACATAGTCTACTGAGTAATGTTCTTTTTGTATTCTTGAAACTGCCGTAGACACTTCGAAATGAAAATTTGTAACCAGTTTAAGCTCGCGTTACGACACTCCAGCTCTAAGGTGAAGCATGATGTTACCGAATAGTTCTTGTTGAATTTATGTCCCGAATGATTATTGCACAGTGATATCATATTTGGTGATATTAATTGAGATTAATGTGCATGATGGAGGAATATCACATAAAGATGTATTGAAATGGATGAACACATACCTGATGAAGAGGCAAAAATGGAGGGGAAAATATTGAGGGTTGTCATGGAAGGGAGAGTTTTTATAGGCATGAAAAAGGGTAAAATAGTCTTTATGTTTAGTGCCACAAGTCGTAATATATAACACTCTAAAGGTCAAAAGAGACAACACATGCTATTGGAGGGCAAACGTGGATCAAAACGCACCCACATGTATACCCCACAGCCAGCTCACAGCCATTTAACGGCTCCTGACAGATGGGTACATTGTGTAAATATTTGGACACAAAATAGGCGTGTCCCATGTCAATTCGTGAACAATGAGGGTAGACTTTGCCTATTTACCATAATACAGGGGTTCAAAGTGTAAATTACCCTTTCTTTATTTTAAAAGATTTGTTATAGAAAAGATAGAACCCCCCACTACGATAAAATTTTCCAATGGTGGCATTATTTTGGTCACAATAGACGACTTGCCCCCTAATGCGGCTGTTTGGAGGTAATGTTTCGTTTCTGCCACGAAACGGAAAAAGGTTGAACTAGTTGTGGCATGATTGCAAATATTGCTTATATAGCCCATTCTCTCCAGGTCCATTGAGCAAAAGAAAAGGTCAATCCTGTACATCACTGTTTGAGAGAATATTTATGGGTGAACCTCCCGATTCTCACTCAGAACATGTTCTGGCTTAATTCTCCGGTGCTTCTCTCGCGCCTCAAATGTATTAAACAGATTGAGTTCTTCAACTGATGAACCCTGAATTGAGACTTTAAGAATCCGTTCGTGACCGCTTCTCTTTGATTGTCGAGAGTCCTCTATGGTGAGTTGATAACTTCCGTAGAATTGAAGAATCCGTTTCTTGGCGCCTCTCCTCAGGTGAAATTTAAGGGGGTAGAATTGAATGTGTGGGACTGGAGCTTCATTGGTTCTTACCTTTTGTAGGTGAAAGTAGACACCTCGGTTCTGTCGAAGTTACCCAAAATTTTCAAAAGCTAGGCATATATTCTGCTGTCAATCATTATTGCTGTAGTTATTAATCGGTTTATCTTATTTGCTAAATTATGTCGCGTCTTTTCTAAGATCTGCTATTGTTATTCTGCAGGAGTTCTCATGGACAGAATCTAGGAGTTGTTCTTATCTGCGAGATGGTGTTTCTTCATTGAATCGCTTGCAGAGAGATTTAATTAGTCCACTAAATTCTCTATAAACAGAGAATTCCCTAGTCTTTTAAGGTTAGGCTTCCTATATCCATTTCCTTAGTTAAGAAAATTATGTGTGCTTGTGCATTGGATTACAGTCATCATTTTTTACTGTATGTGGGATCCTCTTAACTTTTTGTGTGTATTGTGTTGACTAGCCTAACCTATACGCTACTTGAGGTGGTTTGAATGAGTTTTCTCATTTTGTACATGACTTGGTTTTTGATTTCTGTTGTTGTCCCTTTTGTGGTCAGTTGTGGCTTTTCCATCATATTTACTGCTTACATGAGCCACTACCTGAAAGCGACAATGCGACATCATAATTCCTGTTTAACTTTATTGCTGGCACTAAATAGTGAAGAGGCATAAATAATGTCATATTGATTGTAGTTACTTAGCATTAATGAACTTGAGTCCTAAGAGAGAAGTTGTTTAGAGGTTTCTCTTTTCCATCCTCACTTCTAGAGTGAGAGACCTTGTATCATTGTGGTTCTTTCATCCGGTGCCTCATTTTGCCGGAGCTAGTCCCATTTCTCAGTTTTATTCTCCTAGCCTATTTCGTTTTTTTCTTCTATTCGACTCCTTTCTTGAAGCTGCTGGAGTTGACACCATGGTGAACCCAGAAATTCAATCCTCCCCCCCAGTATAGTTAAGATGCTGAACCCACCCCCTTCCCCAGAAACAGAGACTCAGGGCATGGTTTCCTTAGAGTTGGAACGGATCATTCCCTAGTCAACACCTCACAAAACTTAAGCTAGAAGAGAAATTTTAGAGCCAGAGTACGTAGGCTCTATTCCAATCAATCTGGAAATTAAGAGGAGGTTTTGAAGTGTCCCCAGTGAGGAGAGAATATGTTCATCTTATATTTGAGGAAGATGACTGTGTGGGTGGGGCTCCTTGGACGGTGATAGAAGATTCTTATGATAATTCCCAGATTTGAAGAAAACAAGGACCCAACATCGTTGGGTTACAGTTTTCTCCCTTTTAGCTTAATGCAACAGGCCTCCCACTGGAGGAAGTGATGAACGCGAATGCTGAAGCAATTGTAGCCTTGGCCGGAAAAGTGTTGGAGGTCGGTGCTGGGGAGGATTCATATTTGGTAATTAGTCCATTCATGAGGATAAGAATCTTGATTGATACGGATAAACCTCTGGCACGTGGCTTTACCTTAAAGAAGAAATACTTCGAATCGATTTGGGTCCCCTTATCCTACAAAATATCGGGACATGACAGATGCGGTCGTATTGGACATGACAGAGGTGAATGTAAATGGGTCAAGCAGAAGATGAGTCTGGTCTCCGGCTGAATAGAAATGCTGTGCTGTTCAAGAACCACTTCAAATCGACCTTGGAAAGAATATGTATGAATAGAAATGCTGTGCTGTTCAACCAGGAGTTTAATGTCAGGAAAATCTGTCAAGAAATTATGACTATGCGGAGGGAACATGTATACAAGAAAAGGTGAACTGGTTGAGAATGGATCGACAGAACCAGTGAAGAGATGGAATTCTCCAGGGAGAAATGACACTAAAATAATTGTTATGCAACCTTTAGAAATGGACAGTTCGCTGCAGTTTATCTAATGAACTTGGCAAGTGTAGAGGACCTGAAGCAGATGGGGGTTACTGTGAAATAGATCATAATATCCGTACCCTTCAATAGCAGTAACAGAAGGACCCCAAACATCACTAGGTAAAATGTATAAAGGTTATGTAGACCTGATTGAGATTGTTTGTAAGGTAATCTAGACATCTTGCCTTGAAGACATGATTGACATAAAGTAGAAGTCGAATCAACAAAAAACGAGGAAACACGTTTTTTAATTCATCATCAGTTGGATGCGCAAGGCTTACCTAAGCCTGGCATGCCATAGAGGAGAAGAAGTTCTTTTTCCCGTAAGACCTTGAACACAACTAACATTCTTTTGAAGAGAGTTGATTGGATACTGGCCATCCTTACTCTTGCCCTTGTAGATTATTTTGTCTGTATATATATCCTGGATATAGGATGAATTTGCATCGAATATCATTCTACAATGATATCAACACACAGTTGATGCAAACAAACAAGAGATTGGCAAATAATTGTGGAACGTGTCGAACATTTTTTAACTTGAATTCATAAGATGGTGTGATAGATAAGATATACCAGAATGAGAGATTGGTAGGGATTGACCACTACCCACAGGCACATGATCAGAACGAGAACCAGAATATATCTCATCAAAAGTTAAATTCCCCATTTCTGCAGTCATATGATTTGTAGCTGCAGAATCAGTGAGCCATGACTAGGAATTAGTGCTTGCAGATAAGCGAGAATGAGATGGTGGTCCTGAAACAACCATAGCTGCAAGCTGTTGAAGTGGATGCTTGCCTTGGTAGTCAAAATCCACCCTATGATAACAGTCAAGAGCAGAGTGGAAATCATTGCCACATATCTGCCAAACGGAGTTGCTGCCAGAAAAGCCATTAGAAGAGCCCCCTCTACTGTATGATTCCCCATAGGGTACATTTTTTTTATTAAAGCTTCCCCAGTATCCATCATTGTTGCCACGATAATAATTGTTACTGTCTTTTCTTTGGGTAATCATTTTGATAACCTCCACTAGAAGAGTACCTTCCAGGATTTGTTCTTCCTCAATCACGATGAGTGTGGTCTAGGGTTAGAACTGGAGGTGGACCCAGATTGATTAAGAGATAGGAAGGCAGAGACATCAAAATAAGAGGAAGATGGAGAGCTGAGCATATGCTCTTCAATTTTCATCATCAAATGAAGATCCTTGAGAGGAATGGGATCAGATCTAGTCCTTATGGAAGATCAAATGATTATAATCAACAGTTAAACCATTCAAGGTATAAAACAGTATATCTTCATCTTCAACATGAACCCTAGCAACATTTAATTTATCACGAATAGGCTTAATTTTCTGAATATAGACATCCATAGAATCACCCTTCTTGCTCATATTCTGAATATCATATTTCAACTGCAGAACATCTGCTCGAGATATAGAGGTATATCTGCGCTCAAGGGTGAGCCGTGCAGATTGAGAGGTGGTAACACCGACTATCTGAAAGAGGGCTTCTTCGGAGAGTGTGGCCTGAAGAATAGTAAGCACCGCCTGGTCTATTTGACTCCAGGTAACATACTCCCGGTTAGTGGCGGTCGTCTCCGATTCACCCATGCAGGACAGAACTCGGCGGGACAAGGTTTGGAGCCATCGAGATACCCATAGAAATCTTGAATACGAAACACAACAGTTATTGATGTTTCCCGTGAATGTAATTACTCAAATTGAGTTTAAACGGAACAAGGTGGTGAATCTGAGATAATAGAAACAAAAGCGACGCCGTGGAGGAAGTCGTGGTCTGGTTCCCATACCATGAAAGAACAAAGGATAAACCCTAATTTACAGAGAAGAGAGACAAAGCCCTGGAGGCTGTGAAGAAGAAAATGACAATTCATTTCATAATCCAGAAACCCTAGTCACATATATAGTGCATGATATTTGCACTTACAGTCCCTGCAGTCTTGCACATATTACAATTGTACCTAAGTCCTGAATTAAACAATAATATTGGTAAAGCCCCAAAGTCTATAATATTATCATTTTTATCATATTCTATCATGGGGATGATAGATTCTTCCTGTTATTGGAGCGTTTGGTGACATCCCATAATATTGGCCATATTTTACATTTACAGGTTTGAGAAGGAATGATGAAGGTCAAAAAGTATACTGAGAAGAACTTCATCACGGTTAAATATCTTAGTGTGTATTTTTTGGTTGGGGGTCTTGCACTTTATGTATCGTATCTGGATTATTGAACTTGTAAATTTACTTTGATCGAAGGGAATCTCAATTTATAACTGGTTCTGGCTTTGGATTGGAGTTTTTACCAAATGAAGGATCAGTAAGCATACAAATACCCATTTATATAGTACATGTTTGGTCAATTATAAAAAAGATGTTTCCAAAATACCTCATTAATGGCAGAAAAAGTTGTCACAATTTGTATTAGTGATGGAAGTTTTTGTTGCTGGTACAAGTTTAGAGGCATTCTCTTTTTGTCACCCCAAGTAGCTGATGTCGGATTTAGTGCAGAGGAATACTGCCACCAAAAGTTATGTTTTTCAGTGGTAGTTTACCTGTACTGGCAGATCTTTGGTGGCTTAATTTTAATGCCTCTAAAACCTTTGGTGACAGACTTAGGTGGCAGCATCTTATGTCAACAAAAGCCAAAGTTGTAGCGTCCTTGTGGAGAAACATTTAAATACCTAAAATGGTAGAGAAATGTCTAGTTTTGATCACAGTATCACAAAGTCACCCTTGCTTCTCGCCTTGGATCCTTGTCTATATTTTGGACTGAGAATTTTCTTCAGAACCTTTTATGCTTTTATACTAAAAAATAGTAAACCATCCTATGAATTTGTTTATTTTCAAAGTGTTAAGTTTGCCAATAAACTCGTGGTCACTTCATTTTTGGAATGTAGGATATATTTTCAGTGAATTTCAATACATAGGTGAAGAATCGTATCATATACTACAATATTAACAACCATTTATTCGACTAGTTAATGATTCCTCGATTTGCTTACTGCAATGCAGTATGTGACCTCTTCCAGAATTTGCTTGGTGAAGATAGTTATGTACTACTCTGAATTCTTTTGGCTATCTATATTTTATCTTCTTCGGTAGATTCACAACTTCATTTTGATCTTGTCTCTTTGTTCTTATCTGTTGATTTGTTTTTTCAGGAAAGTTCATGCTGCTAATTCTTTTCTACTTCTAATACTTTTTGCGTAACTCCTTCAGTCGTTTCCCAGTAAGTCTCTGTCTATTGCTTTTTCTGTAAATTTGGAATGTTATGCAATGTTCAATTGCCACAGCTTGTTAGGGAAGCCAAGAGTGAATTCATTAACCTATACATGGACATGATTTCTTCCAAAATGAAAGGTGGGACTTATGTGAGCACTCAAGTAGAAGTGATGGTCATGAACTTTGTGGGTGTAATGTTGTCTGAAACGTTGAAGAAACATAGTTCCCTGAATTCGCTAGTTCAGTCTGCTGCAGGATTTACTGCCTTCTGAGTGACCATACGATTGTTCTAGGTCTTAGGGTATGCAGGCTGCACTTCACTACTCCCGACTTCGGAACTTTTTTAGCCAGAGTCTGGCTTTAACTTTTTGAGGAATGAAACTAGATCAATGAGGCTAGTCAATTAGCTCTGTGCCCCGAGCTATTGATATCTGAGGGAGCTTTTTATATAATCATTTTTAACAGGTCTGACGTTATATGAGTGATGAATAATCCATTTGGGGCCCTCCCGGGACTGATTGGCTTGGCAACATAATGGGTACTAAAGAAAACATGTTGGTAAAATACAAATAGAAGCACAGAAAACTCTGTATCAGCACTCTAACAGAGCAGTTATAGAACATAACCATCAACTAGGACAACACCCGGCAAACAAAAATGCACATGCCCTTTTTGAAGCTGTTGTATACTTACAGTTTTCAAGAACCATGCTTCGCTGCAAAGTGATGTACAAGGAAGCTTGATGAGTAAATGTACTAAGTTAATGGCTCCAAAATAAAAGAGAACTTTTATACATTGAATTTCTATTGGGTCTTGGTCTATATGATCTGAACATCATCTACCTGAAATCTGTTCAAAATATTGGCATTGCAGCATAATGTTTAGATTATAGAAAACATGGAGGGTGTAAAACCTTACAAAACTGAATATTTAAAATTACAAAACATGGTGGTGTAAGAAACTCTTAACGTATCAGATAATGAATGTAAACACCAAATTAAGGTCTTAGAACAAAATCAAGCATTCCACATAAGTATGCCCTCATTGAAACTGGTGTGCTTTATGGTAACAGTAATCCGAACATATCAAGGATGTGTTTTTGCTATGTAAATTTGAGAAACATGCTTTTCTGTACAATGATTGTTCTGGGAAGATGATGAGTAAAACGGTACAGAGTTTGCTAGCTCGAAAATGCCAAAGGTACTAAGGGTCAATCTTCATGTGCCATCTCTTCTACTATTCTTACACTTTCATTGTGGATTGCAATTTTGGGTGCAAACAAAGACCAACAAACGACTAAGTGGCATCATCTAAGATGTTCAAACCGCCTTGAATGGTATCCAACACGTTCTAAGGTCAGTGTAAAAATGAATTTCTCGGTTGTTGACTTGTTGCGGTGTAATTTGGTTTTGTAAACTGAAAGAATTTCTTGTGCTATGTTGTTTTCAGAAATCTTATAAGCAAATAGATATAATTGTTATAATTGGCTTGTTGGTGAGCTCGGATGAGATCTTCCCCTGATGTCAAATTTGATTTATTAGTAGATGCCACTTAGTCTTTTGCTGGACCGTGGTTGGTCTTTGTTTGCACCCAAAACTGCCATCCACAATGAAAGTGTAAGAATAGTAGAAGAGATGGCACATGA
The DNA here is from genome assembly GCA_023055425.1 of Linanthus parryae. Taxonomy (NCBI): domain Eukaryota; kingdom Viridiplantae; phylum Streptophyta; class Magnoliopsida; order Ericales; family Polemoniaceae; genus Linanthus; species Linanthus parryae. Next base: position 184,776,779 of record JALGPY010000001.1, on the reverse strand, counting down.
AGGTCGACCTTCCATGTCTGGCACCACTATGGGAAGCATCAGAATAATTTTTGAAATGGGCTTATTTACATGGTCTTAGGGAGGAATTAGAGCTGAGGTTCATCTGGCTCAACCCACTTTTCTTTTAGACTTAATGGAGCTGGTCCATAGAGTTGATAAATGAATTTTCCCTTGGCGCGGTCGAGACTGGGAAATCTGAAGACTGCTGGGCTAACCAAGGGGACCATTCACTTTCAGCAAAGCCACAGTAATGTAATGGAACCCCTTTGTTAGCTATCTCAAGCGCAACAGAATTACACTGTCCATAACAACTTAGAGTTCAGTCGCTGGCAATAACCAAACGTCACTGACTACTAAACGTAGTGAAGCAGCCACAAGAAAAGAGACTTATTGATGACTTACCGCATCAGCGGCACTATGGAAGTAACTGCGTTGATTGATAACGGGTTGTCGCACAGCTTCATATCAGCTTCGCTAGTCCATAATCTCCAGTTACCCACGTCCAACATGAAGCAGTTCCGAGTTGAAGTAGGGGATGGACGATCCACAGGTGCAGCTTAAATATGCCGCGATGTAAAGCTCGATTTACAAGGCCAGCAAATTTCCAAGAATTTTATCCTTTTCCCCTTGACAATCCTGAGGTAATTCTGGGAGTTGCTTGGCTCCAAACTCTTGGGATGTGTTCTTAATTTGAAGACCCTAAATATGACATTTGAAAGAGATGGTCACATTGTGAAATTGATTTGGGATCCTGCTTACACCAAGAGGGAAGTTGGTCTAAAACAACTCAATCGCTAGATGCCCAAGCACGGCTATGCTTTCATGCTTGAGGTAAATTCTATTACTTGCCAGGACAAAGTGTCCCTCTCCCAAGAAGCAGATTTTAGACGAGATTTCAGACCTATCTCGTGAACCCACTGAGTTACCCCGACTCGTAGCCCTAACCATTCCATAAAAACTCCCAAATATCGAAACATACCGATATCCATATTACCAAAAGAACGAAACTGAAAACATCGTCAAAGAGATGTTGGGTGTCGGAATTGTGAAGCCCAGTGCTAGCCAATTCTCTAGCTCAATCCTCCTCATATGAAAGATGGATGGCGGCTGGCGATTTTGTGTCGATTTCAGAGCACTTTACAAGCTCACTGTTCGTGGCAAATTCCCGATTCCTTCTGGAAGAGCTTCTCAATGAGACACCATGGATTTGTCGTTATGCCATTTAGCCTTGCTAATGGGGGAGCTAAAATTGTCACTAACTTGATTTGAAGTCTCGTATCACCAAATCAGGATGAAACCTGCTGACATTGCAAAGACAGCTTTTCGGACTGATGAGGGTCACTATGGATCTGTCGTTATGCCGTTTAGCCTTGCTAATGCTTTCTTCGACGTTTCAGTCCCTTATGAACTTCACATTTCGTGCCCATTTGCACTAAGGCACATTCTCCGATACATCCACGACACTCTTGATTATGGTTTTCATATCCCCATTTCCACCCCCACTGGTCTGACCGCCTACACCTATGTTGACTGGGCTGGCTGCCTTGACACCCGGTTATCCACTTCCGGGTTGCTGTGTTTTCTACGAAGACAACCTTCTCAGTTGGTCATACAAACGTTAGGCCATTGTATTATGCTCTAGTGCTGAGTCCGAATTTCGCGGGGTTGCTAATGCTGTCTCTGAATTGTGCTGGCTGCACTACTAGAATTAGGCCCTTTCCCGGCGGTTTTATAGGCGACGGACAAAAAAAACCGCCGTTAAAGGTATAATTTAACGGCGGAGGGGGTAAAACCGTCGTAAAATGAGAATAAACGACAGAACTTATAAACCGCCGTATTTATTAACGACGGTTGTCACCATACCGTCGTGTAAGTGTCACTTTAAACGGCGGTAAATAAAAAAGCGCCATAAATTCTAGGCTTAACGGCGAATTATTTTCCACCGTCTTATAATGGGCGATCTCCTGCTGTTTGTTGGTGTTTGTAAATTGTTCTTCTATGAAACTAGGATTATCATCCTGCTGTTTGTTGGTGTTCTTGTTTTTACTGAGTTGGTGTTCTGCTGAATCCTTAGGCGATGATGAATTTGGTCTATTGAATTTAGTTGCTGAGAAATTGTTACTTTCCTGGCGGGGCAATTAGTTTTGCAGCCATGGTAAGTGCAATCTTCTTTGCTTGTTTTCAATTATAAATCTGAGCCTCTTGTTAAGTTTTGTTCTTTGTTGTTGTTGTTGTTGTTTGGCTGGTGGGGATTCGGTGGTGGTGGTGGTGTTGCTGGTGGGGTTTGGTGGTGGTGGAGGTGGTGGTCAAGAACACCAAGAACATGAACACAATAAAAAAAAAAAAAAAATCGGGCAAAATGGTCAAAAAAGTCAGATTGTGCGATTCACTAACTGATTGTAACAGAAGGGTGGTATCTGTCCACCCTCCATCCACTGACAGGGGGCAATCGGCATTTAACCATAGTGCAGGGGGGTATCCGCATTTTACCCATAATGCAGGGGTGGAAATTGTCTTTTACCCTAGAATTAATGCTTTGAGAGAAACTACAAAGTTGGAGAGAGATATATGTTTTTATTGAGGGTTGAAAGTGTCATGACTGAAATATTTGTGTAAGACCTTTTTTTTGGAATTTGTGTAAGAAGCTTTTTTACGCGTGTAATTATCACTATTCACTACCCTATATATAGGAATAAATGTGTTTATATTGTGAGATTCTGATTAAATAATTTCTTATCGTTGGGATTATTTCACATGTATTCAAAACTGTCAGTTCATACTAAACATATTTGAAATTTTAAGCCAAACTTATTCATTTTTTATGATTACTGTGGTGCTTGTTTTCATCATATCAGGGTTGAAGCTGTGCTCTTGGTTTGCTATTTGATATTTGGGGTGACAATATTTTGGTGGAATAGTGATGATTTTTGCGGAACCGAGACACACCCCAATGTTGATGCTTTATACTTCTGCGTCGTCACAATATGCACAATTGGGTATGGTTATATAACTCCCCAAAGCCCTTTAACTAAGCTGTTTTCCATCATGTTTGTGTTGGTTGGGTTCGGGTTTGTTGATATCTTGCTTAGTGGGATGGTTAGTTGTGTGTTGGATTTGCAAGAAATATATCTCTTGAGTAGTATCAAAGGGGGAGTAGTGAAAGATAAGAATCCCAATTCTTATATCATTGATTTCAAGAAGGGAAGAATGAGGATTCGATTGAAAGTGGGACTGGCAATGGGCGTAGTGGTGCTTTGTATCGGAGTTGGAGCTGTGTTTATGCATAATCAAGAACATCTCGGATGGTTGGATTCATTTTATCGCTCAGTCATGTCTGTTACAACGGTTGGTTATGGCGACAGGGCCTTCAACTCCATGGCTGGGAGGTCGAATTTTCGCTTCAGTTTGGTTGCTCGTGTCTAAACTAGCTGTGGCACGAGCTTTTCTGTACTTGGCTGAGGCGAGAGTGGATAAGCGGCAGAGGCATACGGCTCAGTGGGTACTCGGTCAGGACATGACTGTCTCTCAGTTCCTTTCTGCTGATATTTACCACAATGGTTTCGTAAGGTACGCTTGTAATCCCTAGTTGCCAAGTAAAGTTGTATGCATATTGTGATAGAGTTGATTAGTATGCAAAAAAACAGTACTGACAGCTCATGTATCTTTCGTATGGGGACTTTTGAGACAGTGATGAATGACAGCTTGAAGTGTGGGTCATAAATCATATATTGTAATGAAACGTTTTTGAGAAAGATGATGAAGTAGCATACCAGCAAGGATGCTTAGTACAGCTATAAAGTAATCGATGTATACATGTTTAAGGATACCTGGATTCATTATTGCTTAAGGAGTTAAATATTGAAGTAGGAATATGTAGTTTAATTAGGAGGTGTATGTTCTCTGGTAGTTGTGTGATAGTTTGTAAAATATACTGGATGTTTTTAGTTAATTATGAGATATTGTTTTAAGTTCTCTATTATTAGTCAAGGGTTGACTGTAGGGGATACTGATTTCTCTCCTTCGCTCAGCTTTGTTTATACTAATTTTTTAGTTCTTGCTGATGAACTTTCCTCTTCCAGTACTTTTGTTGGATGTTCTTTCTACGAATTGTGGCGGTTAATTAGGTGAGAGAGGAGGAGGAAAAGAAGAAGTAAATCACCGGCTCTAGCCTTCTTGTCATTGCCTGAAGCGTTGGTAGTTACTGTCATGGAGGTCGGCTTCAGTGCATACAAGCAAAGCCGACGATGAGGTTTGCCAACGGGACTGTTGTGCGAGGGAAATCGACACTTACTACGAAATAGGTATGTAATTGTGTGTCCTCTTTCTGATTTCTCATGCGTTGTCACTTTTTACGGCACAAATGTTTGTAGCTGCTACCCTAACTGATTGGTTGTTCTTTTATCTCTCTATCACATAGGAATTGCTCCAATTTTAAGTGCAATTTCTGTGGTTCTTTGCTGGAAGAGGACAAATATCACTCGAAGATAAGCGATTTGAGGCGTGGTTGAGCAACAACTGTCTCCACCTCTAAACCTTCTCTCCATTTTAAGCACTGTCTCAGCCTGGTTTTGACAAAGATTTCAGGTTTATATAGGGTTTGACGAAGAGTACTGTTGTCTAAGGAGGTAGATTTTTCTTCCCTATTTTTATAAATCATTCCTATATTTCTTCAGCAATATCTTCTTTGCTTCCTCGAAAGGTCTATATGGTTGATCTAAAAAATTGGGTACTTGATAAGATTATTGGGTTTGATACTCTTTTTTCTGTTTCTTTTATTTTCTATTAATTCTGCTTATTGATTTTTACAACTGCCCAAACCTTTGATTCGGCGGCTCTTGTCATCAGCACTTGGTTGATTATTATTTATTACTATGCTGCTGTCAGGCTATTTGTATTGATGCTGGAAACTTCTTTGGTCCATAATTTGAGTGTGACAGTGTTGAAGTATCCTGATGTAAAGACTATATTCTCGTCGTTTCTTGTGTCTTGTAGAGTGAAGGCGTTTGTGGACTATTTCAAGACGATTTAGATTGCTTCTTTGCTATTTGGTTTGTGGTTGCCAATGTCTGGATTTTTGGAGGTCAGTCTTGTTCATCTGAGGCGCCCAACTTTTGCAGGTATTAGTTAATTTGATCAAAGGCATCTTTTGATATTTCTGGTTCTTTTGTAGGGACTCATCTGGTCAATTTGCTTTTGCGAAATCTCAGGGTGTGTATAGTGTTTCTCACCTTCGGCTGTATTGGAGATGCAATGCCTTCTCTTCTGTGTGCTGCACTGTGCAGCTGAGTTCATCATGTAGAAGATGTTTCAAATCAATTTTTTGGTTGGATTTGGTTCAATCTGCTGTCTCTCTTCTTTTTTAGCCACTGGAATTAACATTAGGTAAAATCTGTCTGTCTGTCTGTCTGTCTCTCTCTCTCTCTGTGATTTTGTATGTAAGATTGTGCATATGATGTGTTTGTAGCATTTTCTCAACGATGTCTCATTTAGGCCTCCTGTTTTTGGGGCTGTCATTCATCTCAAACACAATCTGTCAAAGGTATAAGCAGTAAGCTACAAATCTCTCTCATTTTGATATGCTTTCGGTTGTCTATAAATTCGCAAAATGTTCTATCTCTCAGGGGTAACATCAATAATAAGCGAACCATTAGTGAAGAAGATGTAATGAGAGCAGCTAGGGTGATACTTCCTGCACTCAACCTCGTAATCTCCAAAACAAGAGAACTTTTCTCCGGTGAGCCAACCACGACCCTCAAGGTATAATCGTAACCCCATACTCTTCTACTCTTCATTACCACTTTTGTTCATTCATTTGTATCTAAACTTGGTACTTTGTGTGTATTACATTGCTCTATTTCTAGTCATTGGAACCGAGTAGGGCCATTTGATGGCCCTGGGGAGGCTTTGCGCACTAGGTGAAGATGTGCGTTGGTTTCCACACGATTTAACAAGTTCTTTATCATATAGGATTTGGTACTGATTTGAGCAAACTACTAACAGGTTTCTTCATTAGCTTACTGGACCAAAGTTGTATTCTAGCTATAGTACCTGGATAAACAGTAGAGGTAACTTGCATAACATTTACTTTTCATATCACCTGTAATGGTTCTTTAGAAGGACTTACTTTGTTGGCCTTTGATGCTGTTGAAGTTGTATTGAAGTTGTGATTTTGTATGATGAGCAGTTGAGGGTTTGAAGAAGTGGGCGTCTGAAGCATGGGGAGTTGTTCTCAGAAGAAGATAGTTGCAGCCTCAGCAGCTACGACGCGTTTTGGAATCTCACTGCCTTCAGGACTCAAATTTTTGCAGGTAAAAAAGGGGACAATGAAAAAAAATTTAACTGCTACACAGGTAAAATCAGAGCAAAATATCAACATCCAGAAAATGCTTATGAACATGTGTCCAGGTTGAGCAATGAATGATAACGATTGATCAAGGGATAACCCTGATGAAAGTGAGAGCTTGCTTGTTATGTAACTCTTAGCTTGGGTTTGATTAGTTCGTTCTGTTCCTCTTGATCCGGGTTAGGTTGTGTGTTCTTCTCCATGGGTTCGCTTTCGTCAGAACAACAATAGTTATCGATGTCTTGCCATAACTTCTCCAACTCTGGGTCCGAAAATTGAGCACCAATTTATATGGTAGAAGGGGCAGTTCTCGGTCTCATGATTACTCCATGAGAATCACGAATTGGGTTTAATGAACCTGATAAATAACCATTCTTCATTCTAATCACAGAGAGACGAAGAGAATTTTCAGAAGTCATCTGTCTATTCCTAGGACAGTGAAGGGGAATTAGAGTGACTGAAACTAAACTTAATTCATTACTTCAGCGAGAGGAAATTAATTCCCGTTAATTTCTGAAGCTCAGCATGTAACTTAGCTTCTGCTTGGTGATACTTTGTTGCTGGATTATAATGATGGCACAGCTAGCTGTAGTGTATGTGAGAGGCTGTGATGATAGTTTCTAGAGCCTGCAATCCAGGCTAGGATACGACTCGTATTTTTGCGTGAAAAGCCAGAGGGAGCCTCATATCTCTCCCTGTTGCAGCCATAGCGTTGTCACCGTAGTCTGATTGCATTCACAGATCTGAGCCTCCCGAAAAGGATACTACCTTCCCTAATCTCTAATGGCTACTATAGAGTTTATTACTTACAACTTTGGTATCTTATCTATTACTAATTCGCTTCGGTATTGTATTCCGAAGGCAGGGGCTATAAAGTAGTATTTCGTCGGTAAGGGAGAAAGGTGGTTTTCGGGGCGAACTCCCCGAATTCTAGGAGCGTCAGAGGGGCTTTCCTATAGCTATAAGATTCCGAAAAGGCGGGATTACCCTCCGAACAAAAAGATTAAGGTCATTACACCTCAGCGCCACAATAGGCGCCACATCAGGTTCTTACATCTTGTACCAATCAGTGCTTGTCAATTCTTATCAGATGAGTTTGGTTCAATTACAAATATGTCCTTGTCTTTACTCTCAATTACCATTTAGAAGACGGGTAAATGGTCTTTGATGTTTACTGTAACAGTTGAGAAGAATGCCCTGGAAGAGTTGCACACAACTTCCAAGAAAATCCAGAGTTTGATGCTTCCATGAGAAGCTTCACTTCACACGCAGAGAGAGAGAGAGAGAGAGAGAGAGAGAGAGAGAGAGAGAGAGAGAGAGAGAGAGAGAGAGAGAGAGAGAGAGAGAGAGAGAGAGAGAGAGAGAGCAGAGAGAGAGAGCGAGAGGGAGGGAGGGAGGGAGGGAGATGTTCGAGTATCCCGTCTCTCTCTCTCTCTCTCTAGCTCCCAGCAACGATGCTCGGGGATCTCTCGCTGCAATCCTCAGTTGCGTCCTGGCTCTCTCTCATTCTCATTCTTTGTATAGCAACCCACCTCAATGAGATTTCCTCTACTCTCTTGGTGGTAGAGGGAGCCTCATATTTTTTGTTTTAGAGCAGTGTAATTTCGATGATGTTAGGCATCTGAGTTGCTTTCAAGGCGAAATTATAGATCTGTCATATATTCTTACATGCGTGAAGTTTTTCTTGTTAGCTTGGTTCACTGTTAGTTGCTATGGTTCTATACTGTATGTTTTCTCGGCGTTCTTACGTCGTTGGGTGTGGAGAAGTTTAGGACTATTGAAACTCTTATACATAAATCCCTCACTGGGAAAAGTTCCTCCTCCCTCTTCCATTTCTTCGAGGCGGGATTAGAATTGTCCCATTATTTGAGAAGCGTCCCGTACATAGGCAATCAGAGAATATTCGGTGTTTGGTTCCCCAGTTTAGTTATGAAAAGATTGGTATTTTAACCGAATGCTGTAATTGTTACCGATTTTCATTCAAGTTGAGCAACTTTACAGGATATTCAAGCTATGGGGGAGTTCCCCAGAGGAATACTGGAAGAAGCGGAAAGTGCAGCCACGGCTCTCCAACATGAAATACGTATGATTTGATAATGTTTTGTGATTATCTGGTCCTCTCTTTTGGTGGTGGAAGGAGTTATATTTCTCTTTGTTGCATTATGCTGTCAATGAGTGAAATGAATTAAACTTTATTATGCATGTAGTTTCAATGGTGTATATTATGTGACTGTGAGGTTTATAGTAGCTGATCAAATATTATGCATGTAGTTTCAATAGAGTTTGCTGGTTTTCAAAAGTGCGCTAGCAATGGATGAAATTTTGAAATTCACAAGTACTTCTTCTTTCTATAAGGCATGTAGGACTTATTTCAATCAAATTTTGATAATTTTATGGGTTTGCATACTCGGATTAGGCCCAGAATATATAAAAAGGTTTACCTTTCAAAGTAGAAAAGCAACATTGAAGAAGTTCTTCTATGGTGTAAGAGATGTGGTTTGAAAAACATCTCCTTGTTCAGATTGTGACCTGGTGGTTAAGAGTTTGTATGTTTCCCAATCATCCAATGTAAGTAGAGCATGGGCTATAATTGAGGATTGTGTTCTTCTAGCAGGGGATTTTGAGTCTTGTAGTTTCTCTTTCTTTCTTGAAATCGGAATTCTTGGCTCATGTTTCTTCCAAGTATTCAATTTCTGCCGTCAAGTGTGTCGTTGCCTAAAGACATGAGATAGGGTACAGTAGTGCCCTGTCTTTTCACTTCTGTTTCTTAGTTTCCCTTGGTTTTAATCTTTTAGTCTTTTTCTCTATATTGCTTGTAGACTAACGTTTACCAGTCACGAGTTTTCGAATATGTGATGCAAGTCAAATATTGCAAACTTCTGTGGAAGGCTGCCATTTAGTACTGAGACATAAAAGAAACCTCGACAAGCATGTTTTGAACAAGTTGAGCATAAATTGTTTAGCATGTTGAGACCACTTGAGACTTGATCGTGTAGTGGGATGTACTCAGTGAGTTTGCAACACACTGCAGTGCACTGGAATGTACCTGACGTGTGTCGATGAATTCTTTCTTCGTCGGGATTGGATGTCATTGTATAGGAGGGCCAATATTCTGTGAAGTGCAATATGATGGTATACTTAGTGTGAGCGAGCTGTAAGATTACATTTTTGGAATAAAATCAAGTTAGAAAAGGAAATCCAATTAGAGATAAGCTGCCCATGATCATCATGCCATAGGTAAAGGGGAGGGAGGATGCACGCCCCCCCCCCCCCCCCCCCCCCCCCCCAGCTCATTGCTTGTATGCTGTAGTGCTGTACTCTGTTGTCACTACAGCAGTTTTGGGGCAACTTTTTCATTGCTGATGCTGAATGAACTTGCATGAATATTTGTGAAGAACTTTACCTCTGTATGCATTAACAACTAACAAAGCTAACAGCTAGAAGGATGGCAACTATATCTATAATAAGCTGAAGATGATTATTGAACTAGTTTACTGTGGATTATAGGCAAAAGATGGTTGGGTTTTCTTTTAATGTCTACAGTCTGCAGTTTGAACTTTCAAATGCTTGACCATTATTTTGTTTAAGAGTGTCTCGGTATGTGACATTCTTGAATTCCATCTCGTCTTCCTCTGAGTACGACCTGTTGAACTGGAGAAATGATAGCCTGGAATCCCTGGACATGTAAATTTGCCATGATCTACCCCCTCAGAATTCTTTGTTAATTCGGTATTGATTTCCTTTAAAGGGCTGCTAAAATTGGTTTTGCTAAGCAGATGGTATTTTTGAACAGGACTACCTAAATTGCGCAAAGACTGGGATTGACAGGGGGGATAAGCTGGGATACACTCAGATGTTCTACGCCAAAGGTGTATTGTGCTGCACGTGAGAAGCTCTACCCAGAGTTTGCGAGGTCAGAGGTTGCTCATGATTGTGCATCATCCCTCCTAACAAGAAGCACTTAGAGCTAGAGCCTATGATAGTTGGCAGAAACTTCTTGTTAAAAGTGAATGCAAACATTGGAAATTCTGCAGTTGTTAGCTCCATAGAGGAAGAAGTTCACAAGCTTCAGTGGGCAACTATGCGGGGTGCTGATACTATTATGTACCTCTCTACAGGGCGTCATATCCATGAAACCCGTGAATGGATCCTACGTAACTCTGTTGTGCCAGTTGGAACTGTGCCCATCTATCAAGCCCTTGAAAAAGTAAATGGAATTGCTGAAAACCTTACCTGAGCAGTATCCGGGGAGACAATGATTGAACAAGCTGAGCAGCGTGTGGACTACTATTTCACAATCCATGCTGCAGTCCTCCAATACATCCCATTAACGGCCAAGCGAATAACTGGAATTGTTTCTCGCTGGGGGTTCATTCACGCAAAATGGTGCTTAGCTTACCACTAAGAGATTTTTTCTGATGAGCACTGGGATTACATATTGGACATCTGTAATCAATATGACATATTCACTAGGTGATGGCTTGAGGCCTGGATCAATTTACGATGCCAATGATACTGCTCAGTTCGCGGAGCTCTTAACTCAAGGAGAGCTGACCCGTAGAGCTTGGAAGAAGGATGTTCAGGTATTTATCAGGAATATGCTTTACACAATTTGTGATAGCTAAGTTGTCTTTGATTACTCATCTGGAGTGTACTTGCTTCAGTTTACTGTACCTTATCTTGAAAGTTTCTTTTCAACAATATATGTATTTCACTATCCAACCATTTTTTGGGTACAAAGGTGATGTTTTTCTAGAGATAGATGTTCATAAGCAAACTGTGTTAGCTTGTACCAGCATACATGCATTAATGTAACAAAATAAAATTGAGTTAGTGAAGCTTGAAAGTAAGGATATGTGAATTAAGGATAATTCCCCGGAAGCATAGTTTTAAAAACCGGACCGGACCTGCCGGTTGGACCGGTTGGACCAGTGAACGGGAGCTTGACCGGTCCGGTCCGGGGTTTGGACCGTTCATGCAAAAACCGGTCGGTTCTCAGCGAACTGGTAAACCGGTTGACCCGGTTAGACCGGTCAGAAAATGAAGTAAATGTATGCTGTTCCCACGAATGGAACCAGCAACCAAACGTTTGTAAGGAAGGCTGGTTTACCACTGAACCAAGGAAGCTTTTGATGTTAAGATGAAAATTTATTGACAAAAAAAAAAGATAAAAATTTAAATATACATACCTTCCTTTAAAGTTTAAATTTGCCACATTTTGTCTTAAAATTTCAATGTTATTGTACTATTAATAAAATTATTTTCAGCCATGTTTCCTATAAGAACGTCCATAATGTGTTAAAAACAGTTTTAGTTATACATAAAATATTAAAAAAACTTAAACTCAAACATAAACATGATGTTAATTACATTTTTTTATAAAATTTGATGATGCTATTGTTATGTTAATGAGCCTAGATTAGGTTACTATCGTGCATTTGATTGATATATTAGTCATATTCAAGTAATTTATGTTATTTTTAATTATATTTTTTAAATACTTATATTAAATATAGAATTATATGTTGTTAAAAAAAACATGCAATCAAACCGGCTGAACCACTGGTCCGACCGGTTGAACCGTGAACCAGTGGCTCGCCGGTTCGATGCCCGGTCCGGTTTTGAAAACTATGCCAGGAAGCACCAAGTTTTGCTCATGGTTTACAAGAGAACTTACAGAGTCAACCTCCTTCAGTAACTATTCACATTTATTTTGTTATCGCCACGATAAGTGTTTTCGTATGCTAGGTATCTCAATCAGTTAGTGTTTCATTAGAGTTATACGTCACTTGAGTCATTTGGTTTCATTCTTGTTTTTGAATTGTTTCACAGTTGACTTGGTTTTGGTATGTTTGCAGGTGAATCACCATGCTCCCAGGGGCTCTGCAGGTGGAGGTCAACCAGCAATTATGTTTCATAGTAGAAACATTTTGCATGATTATTGCTTCTCCGTAGGTTATTAACACCAGTGTTGTTGGTGGTTTAGAATTTGAGCGGTAAAATTCAAAACCACTTAAGGTAAGTCGGATGTTTAATTTTTTCTGCATTAATTTCAAACATAATTTCCCACGTTGGTTAGGTAGAATCAACTAGCTTTGAGAAGCTCAGTACTTGATGTATGATTATACAGGTTAACAATACTAGTGCTGGAGGTGGTTCATTCCCTGAGGAGTCGCATTCCCAGCTAAATAGGGCAAGTACTGTCTTTAATTTATCTAGCATCATTCCCCAATTTGCTGACCTTTTCATTTCAAAATAGGAGGAATAATGCTAGGTGGATTTGTTAAAATCTCAAAAAAAGAAAAAGAAAGAATGAAATATGATTTACTTGTAATTGAATGGGAAGAAGATCGACCGGAAGGGAAGAGAACAGTCTGAGGTTCCTAATCTGGTCACATGTTTAGAAAAAGATAACAATCTAGATGGATTTTTTACCCTTAAAATTAGGAACATTGATTTTTAAGGCTTATTGTTTAGAATATTATATATTCTGGGCCTAATCCGAGTATGCAAACCCATAAAATTAGGAACATTGGTTTATGGCTTATTGTATGCACGGCGAAGACAGGAAACTGAACAGACCAGGTCATTGTGTTATTCAATAGAAATTACAGGGGCACTAAGGCATAATTCAAAATTTACTTGGGGGCATTCATACAATTCTGGCAAGGGCATTTGTTGTAAGTTATGCAAAATAGAGGTAAGATTGTACTATCTCCGTTTCTTCTCTATCGCACCGGTTTGACTTTCGTTACTATTTACTGGATCACTTTTGACCCGGTGATTTGTGTAGCAAAATACAATATTTTGATAAATTTTTTCATGGCGTTGTAGAGTAAAAGTTTCTCTATAACACGGTGAAAAAATTATAAAAAATGCATTGTTTTACTATCCAAATCACCCGGTTAAAGTGACCAGTTACGAGTCCAAAAGTCAAACGGGTATGATAGTGAAGAAACGGAGGTAGTATATTTTTTCAAAATGGGTAAGGCACGTGCCCACCCATGCCCAGGGTTGACCCCGCCCATGCACGGGGTCGGTGACGACACTCTTAATTTCCACCAATAGTTACACCTGCGAGCACCAGTGGTTACTTGGGTTGATTTCGAGGATGCCATAATGCGTTGTTTCCATTCATGAATGGTTTGCAATCAGTACCAGAGGTTGATGGAGCTTCGAAAACTGGTAGTGTGCCAGATCTTAGAGATTGCTTTGAGCTTCTCTCTGCTCTCCTCCCGAAAGCTAGCCTCTGATGAGTTCCTATTCGGTAGTGCTTTTCTGCATGAGCTTTGTGAAGAAAATCAAGCAGAAATTCATGCAGCACAACCTAAATACCTAACGAGCATCATGGAAATCGGCCAGCGTGTGGAGGAGCCCAACTTAACACTAGTTAGTAGGCCTGTCAATGGGCCAGGACGGGCCCAAACCCAGACCCTATGAACTACTAAGTTTTGTGAAATGAAAATCACAAAATGTAGAGAGAGAAAGTGAAAGGTTAATTCATTGATTAGATGCAGATAATACAGAGGAAATGAAGAGATATACTCGAGAAACAAATGGTCACAGAGATAGCCATTTCACAAGGATTCTAGAGAAAGTTGTTAGTACAGCTGTAGCTATTTAGGGTTTACAATAGATGAGCCATGGAAGATGGGCGGAAGACAATTACATAAATATTGGGCTTGGCTAAAGCTTTGGGCTTCTATAATCCAATAGGGCTGAGCTTTCAGCTTCTGCAATCCAACTGCATTGCGTCCAATCCAGGTGGTTTAAGATTACCTCTTAAACTCATGGTGGTTGTGGCTGCACCATGAGTTTACTCTTGAAAGTGGCAAACTGGGTTGGATGAAGGCTTTTGGTGAAGATGTCAGCCGTTTGATCCTTACCTGAAACAAATGCAACACTAAGATGACGAAGTAAAACTTTTTCTCTAAAGTAATGGTAATCGAGCTCGATATGTTTATTTCGAGCGTGAAAGAGAGGATTGGCCGTTAAGGAAAGAGCTGAATGATTATCTAACCAAATAATAGGAGCTTCGGGAAGGCAAAATTTCAAATCCCGAAAGAGACTTTTGAACCAAGAAACATCCGCAACAGCTGTAGCAAGTGCTCTGTATTCTGCTTCGGTAGAAGACCGAGCAATTGTGGGCTGTTTCTTGGAGGCCCAATGGACCGGGTTGGACCCAAGAAAGACAACAAACCCAGTAGTGCTTCGTCTGTCAGTGGAGTTACCAGCCCAATCAGCGTCTGTGTAGATATGTAAGAGAAGTGAGCCCTTGTGATAAAAGAGACCATGACATTTAGTTCCTTGAAGGTATCGTAAAATACCTATTATTTTAGTGGGGTATTGCATACATTGACATAGATGATTGGCAACAAACACTATGTCAGGTCTGCTGAAGGTTAGGTACTAGAGTGCACCGATTAATTGCCAAAAACAGTAGGATTAGAAAGAGGTTACTCATCTAAAATATGATACTTAACCCCGGGTGCGAGGGGAGTAGGACAAGCCTTGCAAGTTGACATGTTGCAACGAAGTAAAATATCCGAAATGTTGTTCATGGTGGAAGAGAATACCTTTGTGATATTTTCAAATTTGAAGACCAAGAAAGTAAGTTAAAGATCCTAAATCTGACATTTCAAATTCAGTGCCAAGATGATCAATATAGGTAAAGTCATTCCCAGAAATTATGATGTCGTCAACGTACAAAAGTAAAACAGTAATAGTGTTGTTATAATGGCGAACAAAAAGAGACGAATCCGCAAATGAAGCCATAGAGTGCAAGTAAACTGTAAAACGTTCGAACCATGTTCGAGGGGCTTGTTTAATCCCATAAGTTGAGTTGTTCAATCTGCAAAAATGGTTGGGAAATTGAGGATGAACAAAACCTTGTGGCTGATGCATATAGACAGTTTCACGCAAATATCTATGTAAAAACACATTCTTTACATCTAATTGCCTAAGGGGCCAATCGTATGCAGCAACAAGAGCAAGAATACAACGAACAGTGGTGTGTTTCACCACATGACTAAATGTTTTGTCGTAGTCAAAGGTAGGGGTTTGTGGAAACCCTTTGGCTACAAGGAAAACTTTATAGCGAGAGACTGTGCCATTTGGGTGAAATTTGGTTTTGAAAACACATTTATTACCTATAATGTTTGCAGATTGAGGTGGACTAACTAGGGTCTACGTATTTTTCTTTATGAGGCTGTTAAACTCATCAGTCTTTGAACTTTTCTACTGTGAGTGATTAACAGCCTCCTTAAATGTAGTAGGATTTGGAGAAGAAGGTAAAACAGAAGCATTAAAACCAGTAAATTTAGATGCGGTAAAAAGTAATTTTTTGGAAACATCAGATTTACTTATGATTTCATCGGATGACCCGGATTAAGACCCGATTGGGTAGCCGGGTTAGAA
Organism: Linanthus parryae; assembly: GCA_023055425.1. Lineage (NCBI taxonomy): Eukaryota > Viridiplantae > Streptophyta > Magnoliopsida > Ericales > Polemoniaceae > Linanthus > Linanthus parryae. The sequence continues at coordinate 184,761,019 of JALGPY010000001.1, read as the reverse complement.
TTCGGTTGATGACTCAAATGGGAACCCGTTAAGGTGGGGGGAGGGGGGAAGTCATCATTAAGGTAACCAATTGAGGAGCGAATCCAGGACTGGAAGAGTGAGAGCCAACATGTAAGGGACTCATGGAACCTTATTCTGGAGTAGTATGCATTCCATCCGGCTGCTTATCATGGTTAGACCTCTCAGCTGAACGTGTAGTATCTGTGAAACCTGGGGGAGGGACATGGGGAAAAGATTGATGGTACCTGTAGAAGAAGAAGAGAAGTTAGTAGGTGTACATATAGGAAAGTCAGAAATAGAATGCAAGGATGAGTTGGGAGAAGAAGCGGTGTTACAGTTAGAGGCATAATCTGCATAAGGAAACAAATACTCATCAACTACAACATCACGACTGATATACAAATTTTGTGAGAATTGATCATAAAACAATTAACCTTTATACCCATTTGCATACCCAAGAAAAACACACTGTTTTGTTTTTGGATCCAAATTGTATTTGTTGTAATGTTTGAGACAGGGGTAACAAGCTCACCCAAAGACTTTAAGTTGATTGTAATCAGGTTTTCGTTTAAAAAGAATTCCAAAAGGAGATTTATTGTGAGTGTATTTGCTTGGCATGCGATTGATCAAATATGTGGCCGTAGCTATAGTGTGATACCAAAAAAACTTAGGCAAACTAGCATTTTGCAAAAGTGTAACAGCAGTTTCAACAATGTGGCGATATTTTTGCCCTGAAATTCCATTTTACTGAGGTGTAGAGGGGCAAGAGTTCTGTTGACTTATTCCGTAATCACTTAACATTTTTTAAAATAGAAAAGATGTGAATTCACCTCCCCCATCAGATTATAAATGGTGATCGAGTAATTCAACAATTTCTCAATGAAAGCTTTAAACTTAGGAAAGACAGTAATAACTTCAGACTTGAAATGCAGAGGGAAAAACCAAGTAAATCGAGATAAATCATCTATGAATAAAACATAATATCTAAAACCACTGAAATATTCAAGAGACGCATGTCCCCAAACATCTGTATGAAGTAAATATAAAGGTTTAGAAGCATTAAAAGTAGATTTTTGATATGGCAATCTAGACATTTTTCCTGCTAGGCATGATTGACAAACATAGTTATTAGAACAGAGCATTTAACACATTTGTTCAACACAGAATTGATATGATGACCCAAACGATTATGCCACCGAGATGACTGGACTTTGTGTTCGAGATATGCTTGAGGAGAAGAGGTTGAAACAGACATAGAAGATATTGGGTAGACACCATTATCACTCAAACCCTTATAAATAATTTGACCCGTAGCTTTGTCCTTAAGACATCGAATGGGCATAAAAAATCGCATTCAAATTGTGTTCAGCACCGAGTTCGTATTCAAATTGTGTTCAGCACATAGTTTGTTGCTGATAATAGATTTGCTGATACACATGGGACATGTAAAGTGTTTGACAGTTGCAGAGAATTAGAATCAAGGGAGAGAAGAGCAGTACCAGTATTTTTGATAGAGAGGGAGTGACCATTACCAACTTGAACTTGCTCTTAACCGGAGTAGGGTTCTGAAATGGAAAGATTCTTAAAGTCAGCCACCATGTGATTTGAAGCACATGTGTCAGTCAATAGTTCTAAGATGTAGACGGAGCCGATGGATGAGAGTGAGCCGCCATGGTAGAGAGTTTTTCTAGTGGATTTTTGCCTTGATAAGCCATGCCAATAATTAATCGCCGGGTGGTAGTCATTACCACAAATCTGACAGGTGTTAGGAGCATTGTTGCCATTCTTAGAGCCGTAGCCTGAGCCACCAGAACCAGAACCACCATAACCAAAGTTACCGTAACCACAACTAGGGTTAGGGTTCCGGCCGCCCCCACCACGATAGAAGCCAGATTGGGCGTAACCATACCAAAGTTACCATAACCAGAACCACCATAACCAAAATTATTTGATGAGCTTGGGGCAGCGCGTTTCTTTACCAAATTGGATCTCCGCTCCGGGTATCACCAGATACATATGCACACTGAGGACATCAAAAAGACCGCCTTTCGGACACATGATGGTCATTTCGAGTTTCTAGTTATGCCCTTTGGTTTGACGAACGCCTCATCAACTTTTCAGGCAGCGATGAACCAGATTTTTCAGCCCTTATTGCTCTGTTGTGTCATCGTCTTCTTTGACGACATATTGGTGTACAACACGACTATGGAGCTTCATGCTCAGCATCTTGATCAGGTATTAGGTTTGTTGTCTGACCACTGCTTCTATATTAAACTGTCCAAATTTGCTTTTAGCAGGACTAGTGTGGAGTATCTGGGACATGTGATTACAGAGGGACAAGTCCAAGCTGGTTCGCAGAAAGTTCATGCCATGGTAGCCTGGCCGACTCCTTCCACTATCAAGCAGCTGCGTGGATTTCTGGGCTTGACTGGGTACTATAGGCGGTTTATCCGTCACTACGCCATGATTGCTGCGCCCTTGACTGATTTATTTCGGAAGGATGCGTTTCAGTGGTCCCCCGAAGCTGAGCAGAGTTTTTCAGACTTGAATCAGGCCATGACTACGACCCCCGTGCTTCCCTAGCCTAACTTTACGATTACCTTTGTATTGGAGACTGATGCTTCTAACAAAGGTGTGGGAGCAGTACTTCTTCAGGAGGGACATCCGATAGCTTTTTTCAGCAAGAAGTTGGGCCCTAAACTTCGAGCTGCATCCACTTATCATAAGGAATTGTATGCTGCCGTGGAGGCCGTTCAGAAATAGCGGCAATACTTGTTGGGACGTGAGTTCGTTGTTCGTAGCGATCAGCGCAGTTTTAAGGAACTCTTGTCACAGGTTATTCAGACACCCGATCAGCAGTTCTACATTCGCAAGCTCATGGGATTTCAGTTTCGTATTGAGTACAAAACTGGGGCCACTAATCGAGTTGCGGATGCACTTTCTCGTCAGGATTCCGATATCGACACAGCTGCCTTGTTGCTCTCGGCTCTCCAGACCTTGCCATCGCTTATGGCCACGATTCGCCATGAGACACAGACACTGCCCGACTTACAGGCCCTTCTAGCAGCGGTTCAGTCGGATTCTGGTCCGGTTCATTTCAGTTTGGTTGATGGTGTTTTATATTTCCGTACTCGCATCTGCGTGAGTCGTGAGTCCTCGGTCCGATCACTACTTCTCCAGGAGTTTCACTGTTCCCCTTCTGCGGGCCATCTAGGGGTTGACCAAACCTATCGTCGTCTGGCTTCCGTATTCAATTGGCCGGGTATGCGTATTGAGGTTCACCAGTTTGTATCAGCTTGTGTGGTTTGTCAGACTACAAAGTACTGTACTCAGAAACCGAGGGGTCTTCTTCAACCACTACCTATTCCGAAGCGCGTGTGGTATGAAGCAACTATAGATTTCATTACTGGCCTTCCCACGTCTCAGCGGTCTACGACTATTATGGTGGTGGTGGATCGTTTCACGAAGTACGTCCACTTTGGTCCCCTACCTTCTAATTTTGATGCACCACGTGTGGCTCGGGTTTTTGTAGAGGTTGTCGTCAAATTGCATGGGTTTTCGGAGACACTCGTTTTAGATCGTGATCCAGTGTTTATGAGTTCTTTTTGGAAGGAGCTGTCAAGTTGAGTGGTACATCGCTCAAGTTCAGCACGACTTATCACCCACAGACGGATGGGCAATCAGAGGTGATGAATCGCGGTTTGGAGCAGTACCTTCGGGCTTTCACGTCATAACAGCCACGTCGGTAAGTGTCGTTTCTTCCATGGGCCGAGCTAGCCATGAACTGCAGTCACCATGAGGGCATTCGTATGACTCCATTTCGCGCTTTGTATGGACGCGATCCTCCTTCCCTGTTTCCGACATTACCTATGACTGGGCAGTCGTCCTCCGTTGAGGAGTTGGTCCGTGAGCGTCATGAGTTGCTGACTGATCTGAAGGTGCATCTGTCTCGGATGTAGCAGCGGATGCGGACTCAGGCGAATAAGCATCGCCGGGATGTCTCGTTTCAGGTTGGTAATTTGGTTCTTCTTCGATTACAGCCCTATCATCAGCATTCACTGGCTCGGCCATTGTCGGCTAAGTTAGCCCGTCGCTATTATGGGCCTTTTCCTGTGGTGGAGCGCATTGGTCAGGTAGCTTATCGGTTGCGTCTCCCTATTGACTGTCGTATCCATGATGTGTTCCATGTCTCGTTGCTGCGCCCTTACGTTACTACAGGTTCAACCATGCTTGTCGCATCGTTGCCAGATCATTTCTTAAAAGGCAGGCCGGTGGCATCTCCTGTCTCTACGTCTCAGGAGCGTACGGTTATGGTAGATGGCGTGCCGCAGCAGCAGTGGTTGCTCTCTTGGTCTGATGGTGCCCCTCCGACTTGGGAACTGGTTACGACGATTCGCGAAGCTTTTCCATACTTACAGCTTGAGGACAAGCTGATTTCTGAGACGGGGGGAGTTGATACGGTGATACATACTCCTACGGATGAGGACGACACTAGTGACGATGATCTTGGCACTCCAGATGTTCCCGTTGTAGGGTTTTGATTCATGGATGCGCAACGGAAACACAAACAATCATAAATCATGCAAAACCCTCCAAGGATCACAAGTCAAGAGACATAACGATTGTAAAGGAAGAAATCAATAACACACCTTAGGGTTCTCCTTTGATGACTTCAAACGCGAATTGTGTCACGTTCTCTATGGTTAATCCACGCCTAGAGTTGATCATAGAATCTCCCAAGTCCTTGGTGCTAGCCCGGAAGAGGAAGAGGAAGAAGAATCACGCAAAACGAGACCCAAAAGGATGGTCTCGGCCTCCTTTGTGGCCGACGGGATGGGCGGCGGCAAGACGGGCGGTCGGCTCCTCTTGTTGCTTGCTCTCTCTCCTTTTGTTCTCTCCCAATCTTTGTTATGTTCAATAATGAGCATAAGTTGTGGGAAGGAAGGAAGAAAGGTCCTTTATATAGTCCAACAACTCCTTGTCAACTACCTAAAGGACTTATTCTAGTCCTACTAGAATTCAATTTAGTCCCTTCCTTGCAAATTAGTCCCTACTAAGTTTGCAAGGTTTTGCAAAGTGATCCTTTTAATTAATTAATCTAATTAATAATTCTCAAATCTAGTTCAACTCTATATAGCGTGTGACCCCATAGGTTCTATCTAGTTGGTAGCAACCATTTGCTAATATGGAGCGGTTTCTAGCAAAACATCCATTCTAGCCAACTAATAGAATAGTCATCATGACAACATTTGTACAAGTAACTGTCTCATCCCTTTGTCTCTATATCCGGATTGGACACGAGATATACAAGTCACACTCGTATATCCAATCCATAGTTTCTCGATCCATGGGAATAGCCTTATTCGTCCAAATAACATCAATATCTCATATTGATTTATTTGAGTCTGGCCAGACATTCTATAAGCACTATCCCTCGAGTGGCCTAGGATATTTGCTCTCGTTATGTGGGAGGGAAAAATTCTATCTACGTCCACTACGATCTCTAATCTTGCTTCTTATTGTATCCAGTACACGCCTTTATAACTACCAAGTTACGGTGTAGCGTTTAACGCTACCAAAATCACAATAATCCACAACTAGAATATCTAGTGACTTCAAGTCTAAGGATGACAATACCATTGCACCGCGAGAAGCGCTTGTGACTCAACATAACGTGTATGTAGCCTTCTCGGAGATGGGTCAATCCAGTGCAACATTCCATAATGCACACCTATGTGTTGGATCATGATATCTCCATATCAATCCAACCCATACTAGTCTATAGATGATTGTCCCATTAATCATTATACTGAACTATGGATATTTAAGATAAACAACACAATTGTAAATCTAAGGACTTCATTATATTAAATATCCAATAAATAATAAATGAATTTCTAGCCACAAATAATTCATACTAAACTAGATTGCCTCTAGGGCATCTATTCCAACAGTCTCCCACTTGCACTAGAGCCAATCTGGCGCATCTCGTATGCCCATACTCCTAGTGTGCCCTTCATGCTTCCACTGCGTGAGCGGCTTTGTAAGCGGGTCTGACAGATTCTCATCTGTAGGAATCTTTCATATTCGAACGTCTCCTCTATCGATAATATCTCGAATCAGATGAAACTTCCTGAGCACGTGCTTGGACTTCTGGTGCGATCTTGGTTCCTTTGATTGCGCGATCGCCCCAGTGTTGTCACAAAACAACTCGACTGGATCCGTAATGCTAGGGACCACACCAAGTTCAGAAACAAACTTTCTGATCCAAACAGCTTCCTTTGCTGCGCCATTTGCAGCAATGTACTCAGCCTCTGTTGTAGAATCAGCCACCGTCTCTTGCTTGGAACTCTTCCAGCTCACCGCTCTCCATTCAGGCAAAACACATATCTTGACTGTGATCTAAAGTCATCTCTGTCGGTTTGGAAGCTTGCATCAGTGTAACCCCTTACACGCAACTCTTCCTCACCGCCAAATATCAAGAAAGCATCCTTAGTTCTTCTCAAGTACTTTAGGATGTTCTTGACTGCAATCCAGTGACTCTCACCCGGATTGGATTGGTATCTGCTTGTCATACTCAAGGCATATGACACATCTGGTCTAGTACATAACATGGCGTACATGATAGATCCTATGGCCGAGGCATAGGGCATTCTACTCATGTGTTCCTTCTCAATCTCATTGGAAGGACAACCACTCTTCGAAAGAGTGATTCCATGTGACATGGGCAAGAATCCCTTCTTGGAATCTTGCATGTTGAACCGTTTCAACACCTTGTCAATATATGTACTTTGACTTAGGCCTAGCAACCTCTTAGATCTATCTCTGTAGATCTTTATACCGAGTATATAGGCTGCTTCCCCTAAGTCCTTCATTGAGAAACACTTCCCTAGCCAATCTTAAACAGATTATAGCATGGGAACGTCGTTTCCAATGAGTAGTATGTCATCCACATACAAGACCAGAAAAGCTACAGAGCTCCCACTAACCTTCTTGTAGACACAAGACTCATCTTCGTTTCTGATGAAGCCAAACTCTTTGACCACTTCATCAAAACGTCGATTCCAACTCCTAGAAGCTTGCTTCAATCCATAAATGGATCGTTGCAACTTACAGACTTTTTTGGCTTGCTTTGGATCCTCAAAACCCTCCGGCTGTATCATATACACGTCCTCGAGGAGATTCCCATAAAGGAATGCTGTTTTGACATCCATCTGCCAAATCTCATAGTCGTGGTATGCTGCAATTGCAAGTAGGATTCGGATGGATTTGGTCATAGCGACTGGTGAAAAGGTTTCATCATAGTCAATACCATGAATCTGTCTGAATCCTTTAGCCACCAATCGGCCCTTATAGGTAATCACATTACCATCCATGTCGATCTTCTTCTTGAAGACCCACTCGCACCCTATGGGCCGCGCCCCATCGGGTGGTTCCACCAAAGTCCATACTTTGTTGGTATACATGGATTCCATCTCGGATCTCATGGCTTCTAGCCACTTCTGAGAGTCAGGGCCATTCATGGCCTCCTCATAGGTAGTAGGCTCATCATCTATGAGCATCGTGTCACCGGAATCGGTCATGAGAAGTCCATACCTCTCGGGTTCACGGCGCACTCTACTAGATCTACGAAGCTCTTGTGTTACCTGAACATGTTGCTCCACAACTGCTTGTGGTTCCTGTTCATGTTCCATAATCGGTTCAGTGATTTGTGGTTCTTGAACCTCTTCAAGTTCTACATTCCTCCCACTTGCTTCTTTAGAGACAAACTCTCTTTCTAGAAACACGCCCGTTCGAGCAACAAACACTTTGTTCTCGGTTGGATTGTAGAAGTAGTACCCCTTAGTTTCCTTAGGGTACCCCACAAATTTACACTTATCCGATTTCGGCCCTAGCTTGTCTGATTGTAAACGTTTTACATAGACATCGCAGCCCCAAATCCTCATGAACGATAGTGTGGTACGCCTCCCACTCCACATCTCATATGGTGTCTTCATGTCTGATTTAGATGGAACACGGTTAATGGTGAAAGCTGCACTTAATAGAGCGTAGCCCCAAAATGATAATGGAAGATCAGTTTGACACATCATAGATCGAACCATATCCAATAGGGTTCGATTCCTCCTCTCGGACACGCCATTCCATTGTGGCGTTCCAGGTGGAGTGAGTTGGGACACGATCCCACACTCTCTAAGATAGTCGTCAAACTCTTGGCTCAAGTATTCTCCTCCACGATCCGATCGTAGAGCCTTGATACTCTTGCCAAGTTGCTTCTCTACTTCATTCTTGAATTCTTTGAACACTTCAAAGGATTCGGATTTTGCCCTCATAAGGTACACAAATCCATATCTACTGTAATCATCAGTAAATGTAATGAAGTAGACATAACCACCCCTGGCAGGCGTGGCAAATGGCCCACACACATCGGTATGTATGAGCGCCAATTGCTCACTAGTCCTCTCACCTTTCTTATTGAAAGGGGACTTAGTCATTTTTCCCAATAAACAAGCCTCACATGTCTCATATGATTCAAAATCAAATGAGTCTAGTAATCCATCCTTATGGAGTCTAGATACACGTTTCTCATTTATGTGGCCTAAACGACATTGCCATAAATAAGCAGGATTTAAATCATTTATTTTAATCCGCTTGGTATTAATGTTGTAGACAGGATTACTTAGATCAAGGACATAAAGTCCATTAAATAATTGCGCACTAAAATAGTGAATATTATTTAAATAAAAGGAACAACAATAGTTCTTTATTGAAATAATAAAACCATCCTTGTCCAGACAAGAAATAGAAATAATGTTTCTGCTCATAGCAGGCACAAAATAGCAATTATTTAATTCTAAAACTAATCCTGAAGGCAGAGATAGCTCGAACACGCCTATGGCTAACGCAGCAACCTTTGCTCCATTCCCAACGCGCAGATCTACCTCTCCTTTAGCCAATCTTCTACTTCTCTTTAGATCCTGCATATTTCGACAAATATGAGATCCACATCCAGTATCTAATACCCATGATGTAGAGACAGTTAAATTGACATCTACAACAAAAATACCTGGTGGTGGTGGAATCACTATTCCAAGCCTCTTGTCCTCCAGATATTTTGGGCAGTTCCTCCTCCAGTGTCCAGGCTGACTGCAGTAGTGACACTCACCTTTAGTCACACCTTTGGCAATGCCACCAACAGGCTTAAGGGCAGGTTCCTTGGACTTGGCAACTGACTTGCCTTTGCCCTTGGAGGAAGAGGCAAACCTTTTGCCCTTTCCTTTCTGTACCATCATAATGGCCTTGCCCCTACCCTTGTTGATGCTCTGTTCAGCCGTCCTCAACATATTGAGTAAATCTGGCAGTGGTTTCACGATCTCGTTCATGTTATAGTTCATGATGAACTGTCCATAACTCTCGGGCAATGATTGCAACACGAGATCGGTTGCCAACTCTTGGCCGACCGGGAACCCTAGTCGGGCGAGATTCTCCAAGTACTCAATCATACGGAGTACATGGGGTCCCACCGGGTTCCCTTTTTCCAGATGACACTTGAACAGTGCCTTAGAGACCTCATACCTCTCTACCCTTGCCTGCTCTTGGAAGAGATGCTTCAGATGCTCGATCATATCGACAGCATTCATGTTTTCGTGTTGCTTCTGAAGCTCAGAAGTCATGGTGCATAGCATAGGGCAGGCCGCATCATTAGCGTCATCAACACGCTTTTGATACGCCTTTAGGGTAGCAGGTGTTTGGTTCTCTGGACCTTCTGGAACATGCTCCTCTATTGCGTACAGTTTCTTCTCTTGCTTGAGAACAATTCTCAAGTTTCTGTACCAATCAAGAAAGTTGGTTCCAGAGAGCTTGTCCCTCTCAAGGACAGATCGTAGGGAATGTTGTGAACTCGATGAGTTGTTTGCCATTTGGAATTCTACAAAAAGGAAAATACGCAAGTTTTAGTATTTGTGAATTTTTGACTATATTCAATAATGGCTAATTTATCAAATATAGCTCCCACTATTTTTCTACGGATTAATAACCCTCAAGATATTAATGCGGAAAATATCCTTATATTTTCTAGTGGTCCAAGATCCATCTTTCATCTCCTTATGAGCTTGCTTCGGCAAGTCACCCATAATTTGACTACTTTAGGTAGGAACAATTCCAATTGCATCCCATATGCAACTCTTGGTTCAATTGGGCAAACAACTCCTTATTTATCCATCCATATGGATAATCCCAATTGAATGCCTCTAGGTTTCTTAATCAAATTAATAGCCCAGTTGTGTTCAACCTCTTATCTAAACAATTGCACATTGTTACGTGCCATCGCATTCTATCATTATGAACCAAGTCGCCATGCTTTGGCACGCACGAACTTGATAAATAATGATGATAATGAGTGTTTAAATAACGAGAAGGCAAGAACACAATATTTGAATTTTGAGGGATTTTAAAATTAATTTTAATTGTTTTTGTTGATCAATATCAACTAATCTATCTATTTGAGTTTGGGCACAACTCCAAATAATAGATCCGGGTTGTCTAATTATCTTATTATCCTAATTGCATGCATCATCCATGCACCAACCACACAATAATAAGACAATAAAATAAACAACCACAAAACATAAATTAAACGTGATGTGGATATGGCCTTTTCTAGACTAAGATAATTCCAAGCCAATGGAGTTATCTATGAACCCTAAAATAAACACATCTCCATGCGTCTTGATCTTTTGGTCCATCCTTCATGGTCATGTGGAATGCTCCATGCTCCATCTTTTGTGGCTTCTTTCGCTTTGGGCTTCTTTTCTTCAATATTGGCTAACAATCTACTTTATCTAGCACTAGCTAACTTCTATACTAAATAAAATAAATCTCACAAGTTGAGAAAAAGAATGGCACGCAGGCCATAAAACCCTAATTAATTATTACAATTAATTGATCAGCTCGCAGGCCGTAAAACCAAACCACAAAATTAAACATCCACATCAAACCACATCCTAAGGCCATATCCAATCACCATGCGATTTGCACATAAGCAGTTAAAATCCAATTTTAACGCGCTTGGTCAATTTTAATTGATTTTAGGATTTCTAGGGTTAAAACGGTCCATGGGCCCAACAATCAAATTGCCCGGGCCCAATAAGGTGAACCACAAGGCCCTAGGCCCGGCCAGGCCCAAAACCCACAAGCCTAGGCCGCGGGTTAGGGCCGCCCGGCCCCTAGGGCGGCCAAGCTTGGGCGGCAAGCAAGAGGGGCGGTCCCCTAGGGGGCCGAACCTCCTTGAGGGAGTTGTTTCCAAAACAACTCCTTGCTTGGTGCCCAAATTTGGTTGTTTCCTTGTTTTGGAAGAACTCCTTCTTCCCCAAGGATGCCCAAATCCTAGATCTAAGATCCTAAAATTTCTCAAACTCACAAATTCATGCATCCAATGCAAAAATTAGATATTGTTATGATAAATTATTGACAAATTGCATCCCATGCTTGATTTGTCTTGTTTTACGCGATAAACAATCAAGTTAAGGTGTAAAACAACTAAAACGTAACACATAAACCACGTTTATGCTCTACGACCTGTGGCTCTGATACCACTATAGGGTTTTGATTCATTGATGCGCAACGGAAACACAAACAATCATAAACCATGAAAAACCCTCCAAGGATCACAAATCAAGAGACATAACGATGGTAAAGGAAGAAATCAATAACACACCTTAGGGTTCTCCTTTGATGACTTCAAACGCGAATTGTGTCACGTTATCTATGGTTGATCCACGCCTAGAGTTGATCCTAGAATCTCCCAAGTCCTTGGTGCTAGCACGGAAGAGGAAGAGGAAGAAGAATCACGCAAAACGAGACCCAAAAGGAGGGTCTCGGCCTCCTTTGTGGCCGACGGGACGGGCGGCGGCAAGAGGGGCGGTCGGCTCCTCTTGTTGCTTGCTATCTCTCCTTTTGTTCTCTCCCACTCTTTGTTATGTTCAATAATGAGCATAATTTGTGGGAAGGAAGGAAGGAAGGTCCTTTATAAAGTCCAACAACTCCTTGCCAGAATTCAATTTAGTCCCTTCCTTGCAAATTAGTCCCTACTAAGTTTGCAAGGTTTTGCAAAGTGATCCTTCTAATTAATTAATTCCCAAATCTAGTTCAACTCTATATAGCGTGTGACCCCATAGGTTCTATCTAGTTGGTAGCAACTATTTGCTAATATGGAGCGGTTTCTAGCAAAACATCCATTCTAGCCAACTAATAGAATAGTCATCATGACAACCTTTGTACAAGTAATGTCTCATCCCTTTGTCTCTATATCCGGATTGGACACGAGACATACAAGTCACACTCGTATATCCAATCCATAGTTTCTCGATCCATGGGAATAGCCTTATTCGTGCAAATAACATCAATATCCCATATTGATTTATTTGAGTCTGGCCAGACATTCTATAAGCACTATCCCTCGAGTGGCCTAGGATATTTGCTCCCGTTATGTGGGAGGGACAAGTTCTATCTACGTCCACTACGATCTCTAAGCTTGCTTCTTATTGTATCCAGTACACGCCTTTATAACTACCCAGTTACGGTGTAGCGTTTATCGCTACCAAAATCACAGTAATCCACAACTAGAATATCTAGTGACTTCAAGTCTAAGGATGACAATACCATTGCACCGCGAGAAGCGCTTGTGACTCAACATAACGTGTATGTAGCCTTCTCGGAGATGGGTCATTCCATAATGCACACCTATGTGTTGGATCATGATATCTCCATATCAATCCAACCCCATACTAGTCTATATATGATTGTCCCATTAATCATTATACTGGACTGGGGATACTTAAGATAAACAACACAATTGTAAATCTAAGGACTTCATTATATTAAATATGCAATAAATAATAAATGAATTTCTAGCCACAAATAATTCATACTAAACTAGATTGCCTCTAGGGCATCTATTCCAACACCCGTTACTGTGCGACCCAAACGCAGTGCGGGTCCACCTTTATATCTTAAGCATTATGTTAAGCGTTAACTTATTTTGTGTTTAGTTGCTACGATTAATTTTGTGAACGTTGGTAGGTAACGGGTTGAATTTTCAGTTTCGTCCGGAATTTCTTTACGGTTCTTTACTCGGACTAGGGCTAGGTCGAACCGTCAGGGTTAGATGTATAAAAAGGGTGTAATTTTTTTGAGAAATTAATCAGAAAAATTACTTGCCCTAACTTCTTTCTCCTTTCCTCTTCCCCGTCCTTTCTCCCATCTCCTTCTCTTTTCTTCTGGTTCGCAGGTTCTTTGATACCCACGGGTATCATATCCATTATAGCTGACTTATTCCCACCGTATGTCCATGCTATTATCCGAGTGTAACATAATCTGACTGCTTCAGACGGTAGGATGAAGAAAACTTAGAAGTGTAGTTCTAAATGTAATGACAAGCTAGCTCATATACACCAATATTCTCACAACCCTCACCAAAATGTGGAGTGAAAACTCAGAATCACATAAGACTCCGCATTGACTTACTCCCAAATTTACCAATAGGAATAAGTTGATTTCAACTTATCATCCAAAAGGTTAAAATAAAAAAAAAATGACTTACTCCATAAACAGGTTGGAACTCTTCTCAGTTTGAAATGGTTTTTCCATCTTTATTGAATAACCGATAGTTTTGCTTACAAAAATATACTGGTTATAAGTAGTGGTGGAGTCAGAAAATCTATCCGGGAAAAAATTAAATGATACAGAAATTATTAAATAAAACTATTATATGTCATGATTTTTTTAAGAATATGACGATTTTTTTTTAATTTCAGCCGACATATTTATTTATTTTTAAATTAGTAATAACTAGAGGAGTGTTAGTAAAGTTGTCAAGAAGTAAGGGACAAGTCCCTCTGCCCCTGGTTAGCACATACCACACGGGTAAAAGGTACTTAAAACCGGTTACTAGAAGTTGGTGAAAATATAATTTTTCAAAATTGAAAGGGGTTAATGTGTCCTTCAGTCAAACTAGAGGGGGTGAAAGTGTCTTTTACTCATACCCAACTCACACGTCTATGTGCATTGGCTGGAATAGTGTTTTTTTTTTGTTTTTTTTTTTGTTTTTTTTTTTTTTTGGTAAAAAGGAAGTCATCCACCATTAAACATCAGTTTCCAGTAAGCTACAACTGGAACAAAGGACAAAAAGACAAAAGACCAGAGACCTACTGTCTACTTCCACTGATCATGTCCCTAATCAGTGACTCCCTAATCTCCTCCGGTGCATCCTCCAAAAAGACGAGGCTTTCAGCTTGGTTGGCACCTTTCTTTGCAAGCATGTCCGCGCAACGGTTGGCATTATGGGGTTGGTGATTGATAGTGCAGTTCATGGTTCGAAGAATAAACATTGCGTCTTCACAATGATGGGGAGGGAAAAGTCAGGATGGGCACTCTCTTTCATGAACTTGATTGCGGTAGAAGAGTCACTTGTAATTTCCACATGTTTCCAACCTTTCTCAAGGATGATGGTGAGACCTCTGTATATAGCCCAGATTTCGGCCTCAAGAATATTGGTGTGTGGTAGGTGAACTATGAACCCCAGGAGCCAGAATCCATTATCATCTCTTTTTTCTTCAGATTACAACTAGATGTATTGAAATTACAAATAAATGCATCAAAATTTACTCTTTTTCTTAGCCTCCTACTCGCAGTTCCCTGGCAGATACATACACCAATAGACAGAATGCACCAAATGAACACCACAATTTCATGGAAGCAAATTGACAATGGCTAATGTGGAAGAAACAAATACAAAGGCTCACCCTCCTGTGTGACGAAAAAGCATCTCCTCACTAGGCCTACTTCACTGAATGTTTCCTCAAGCTGAGAAACAATTAATCAAAAAAAACAACAAGCTTCGAAAGATTCAGAAGTAGAAAGGCGCAAGAAGATAGCCCTCAAAGCTCAGAGAAATTAATTACCTTCGACTTGGTGAAAGAGTAGGGAAAATTGGAAACGAACACGGTGTTAGCACAGTGCTTTGTATCTCCTTCCTGCCTCGGCTTCCTTTCCTTCCCCATAGCTTCGTCGGACGGCAACGAAACGACCAACAACGCTAGACTGGTAGAGAGGTAGAGAGAGAGTTACCACTTACCACAATGAAACTAAGCGCCGATCTGTTCACCCATTTAGGGTTTAATTACACCGGGTCGGTAAGGTATAATACGGGTTGAGTTCAAACCCGGTTGGTTTGGTTCAAAGTCTATTGTGTCCCCATAAAAAGATCACGTGCTGGGCACATGTGTAGTTCCGTCCAAAAATAATAACGGAAGTTAGCATTGGGTCCTTGTTTCCAACGATTTTGAAAGTATGAGACCGTGACCGCACCATTTTAAAGTATGGGTACTAAATCCACGGATTAAGTAAACTATGGGTACCTGCGGTGCATTTTTGCCTAATTAATAATTGCTCTCAATTTTTGCATTTTAAAAAGAGTTGGAGATAAAAATAAGATGTGCAGTACTACCTCCGTTCCCTCTCTTCCTACCCATTGTGACTTTTTGATTCGTATTTGGATTTTAATATTTTTTTCACGTATTATAAAACAACTTTTACTTTACAACACCATGAAAAATTATCAAAAAATTGTATCATATTGCTATCCTAATCACCAGGTCAAAGTGACCCGGTGAATAGTGACAAAAGTCATTGAGTGTATTAATGGCATAGTAAATATACTCAATGTTCATGGGGGAACTTTTGGAAGTCAGGGCATTTCTTTTTTTCCATATGAACCTTATGACAATGATAATAAGAGTAAAACTAGACTCATTTATTTTATCAAAAAGCCAATCCTTAATGTTTCCATAAAGGTTGGCATGATGAGTGATACCCATTTTATTCCATATCTCAATTGATCTACTGCATTCAAAACACAAATGTTCGAGGGATTCCTCGAAATTTTTTCATCTCATACAGGTGGGGTCACTAGTGAACTTCCTTCTAGTCCTGACCACATTAGTGGCCAGTTTGTTGTGCATCAGAAGCCATAGGAACATACACAACTTTTGTGGCATTTTGCACTTCCAAATCCACTTCCATGCGTTGTCAGTGGGGTTGGAATTCCCGAAAATAAAATCAAACACCAAGTTGTTCTTGTACATGCCATTATCTGCTCCTTTCCAATATGGGCAGTCCACATGTCCTGGATTCCCCGGGAGTAGTACAAACCAAATTACACAGATCACTGTTTAGGAATTGGGCTATCAACTCCCTATTCCAACAGTTATCATTAGTAATAAACTCACTGACTTTTTGAGTTCTGTGTCCCATGAGATTGGTGTTGAAATCCTTGAGATTTCTAGAACCACACCACCAATCGGCCCAGAAGGAATTAATACTTGCTCTCAATTTTTGCATTTTAAAAAGAGTTTGAGATAAAAATAAGATTTGCAGTAATCTTTTTATTTTTTTCCATCAAATGATTATCGTATGAGTACCCGTTTGCTCGAAAATTGAAAATTTATTTCCCTCAAAAAAAAAAAAAAAAAAAAAAAAAAGAGAAATTGAAAATTTAAAATCCGTGGTTCTAGATTTTAAAACTTGAATAACCCTATGGGCCTGGATTAATGTAGGCGTAAGGCCCAGGCAGCATCTAACACCCTATATAGGGCCGGTTCTGGTAGCTTGACATCATCATCATCTATCACTTTCATTTTCTCTTTGTACTTGCAAAGCTCTTGAGAACTGTGAAGGCACCCGTGGGGGAGATTCGTCGATTGCCGACTTCTTCAGGTAGTCGAGATTCGTTGATTGTAGTCGAATTACTCGATTGATATAAATCGGGTATGTCCGTTGATAATCAATCGGTGTAAATTGGGTGTTCATCTGATTGTGATTCGTTGATTGCCGATTCAGGTAGTTCAATTACTCCATTGATGCAAATCGGTGTTGTAAGTTGGTAATCAACCGGTGTAAATTCGGTGTCTTTGGTTTCCCCCGTATTCTTCAGTTTCAAGGTAACTCTATATTTTAATGCCCCAATTTGGATATTTGTTGCAATTTCTGGTATCCGATTTGCTAGAGGCGGCTGTGTTTTGGAGGGATTTTGTTCTGACTTTCATTCTATGAGAATTCAGTAATATTTTTCTTTAAAAAAACGATGCATTCGAACTTTTAAGCGAGCAAGAACCAGTTGATGCCTAAGCAAATTGGAGTGCTTCTGGAAAACCAATTGATGATGGATTCATGATGATAAGATACGATTCAATTTTTGGATTCCTTCTTCTTGTAATTGGAATTTGCTAAAAAAAATGATGGGCCAGTTGAGTTCTATTCTGAACACCAAGGGCACTTTTGCAAAGTATTCAAAACACGTGGGGCACTTTGCTATTTTTCAAAGTTTTGGGTAGGGCGCCCCTGGTTGAGTTGCCTCTCAAATACTCGTTTTATTCTCGCCCAACCTACGTTGGGCTTTTGGACTAGTAAAGTTGCAGCCTGCGCATAGGAAATTGCTAAAATTATTACCAAAATTTATTGCCATAGAAAAATTATTCCTACTCAGTTTCGGAAACTTTCCAAGTACAGAACGTGTTTGTATTTCGTAGTAGTCATCTATATTTTTTCAGTCATTATTATGTATGTACACACACATATATATATATATACTGCTGTTTCTTCCTCAAAACCAGTGTACTTTTGACGTTTTAGTAGGGTTTGAGGTGGCCAGGATGGCTGACTGGAGTTCCCTCCCACCCGAACTAGTCCGGGCAATCGGCGACAAACTGGAAGCTATAGAAGATTACTCAGCTCTATCAGCGGTGTGCAGGTCTTTTAGATTTGCCGCAGGGAAGGATCAGTGGCGTCCAGAGAAGGTTTCTCAACCCCCATGGCTATTGCTTTGTTGCCAGGACGATGACGGCAGCGCTACCAACAACAACAATAATAAGCCTCCTACAAACCAAAGATTCCTACTGAGTATGTACAAGGATAAAAAGAGATTCTCTATGACTCTGCCAGAGATCCAAGGCAGACGCTGCTTCGGCACTCCCTACGGCTGGCTTGTCACCCTTGGCCATGACGGCAAATTGCACCTTTTCAATCCATTGAACAGGCGTCGGATCGCTCTCCCTGAAGCCACCTGTGATCGCCAGTTTGATGACGAGCTTGAGAAGAAGAACTGGATTCGTGGGAGATTGAGAGACAAAGCCATATTAATCAAGAGGCCCCCTAATTCATACTCTTCTTCGGGTTACGACGACTTCCTTGTTGTGTCATTGACGTGCTTGCGACGTGTGACAGTGATGAGGCCCCGCACCAACCGTTGGGAATACATATATTGTTCGGGTAAGAAACCTGGGTGTATGCATGATGTTATTTGTTACAAGGGCCAAATCTATGTTGTGGGTGTTGCCGGTAGACTTATTGTTTGTTCCGACTTCGACGGGCCTGATCCCCCAACAGCCCAAGATTACATGCCACCTGATTACAACCAACTCGAAGGGACGGAAAGACTCTACTTAGTAGAGTCCATGGGAGAACTTCTATTGATTGTTAGGCAAATAAGTTACAATGAAGAAGCTTCACAGGCGGACCCACATTACAATACTGCTTTTTTTGAAGTTTACCAGTTAGATCAAAAGTTAAAGAAATGGATTGAACTGTTTGATTTGGGTGACCGGGCTTTTTTTGTTGGCGATTGTCAAGCCATTGCGCTTTCTTCAGCGGAAGCTGCCAACTGCAGACGTAACTGCATCTACTTCGCCGACGACAATTATGAACAATTTGGAGACAAGAGAGGTGGACACGACATGGGAATTTATGATTTCAAAGAGCACACTAGCCAACCTTTCTATCAAGGCGCCGATTCGCTGTCATACTACTCTGTTCCGACTTGGTTCATTCCTTCATTCACTTAAAAGGTCATGTTTGTTTATTTACCATTTTAGGATTTTCATTACTCGTCATCTGTTTTTCAAAATATCAATATTGAATGTTAGTACTTTGTGTGGTTTATTTGCGTTGAATTATAATAGTGTTTCTGACTTAACTCTGGTCAAATGTTACTTTGTTATCATGTCTATGGGCTCAATGAGCTCAGCTATAGCTACAGCCTATGTTTGAATTCGATGACTTGAGTCCAAACATAAGGAGGTTCGGCTTGTAACTTCTAGAGCTGATATATATATATATATATATATATATATATATATATATATATATATATATATATATATATATATATATATATATATATATATAATTTCGGAGTGCAATGAGTAAACCTCGCTCTAACGCAATAGCGTGCAAACCACTCTGGAGAGTAAATCAGTCTGAGAAAACTTGGGCTGACAAACTCGCAGTTCAGGAGGTCAGTAGACAGCCCTTCGGTCTTCTTAATGTTTGAACTCAAGAGGCGTACGCCCAGAGATCTTTGTTGGGGCATAATTATCCTGATGAGCATAATTTTAAATAACAGTTAAATGAGAAAAGGAATTTGCTGACTTTTTTCTGGGGGGTGGGGGGAGGGATTGTGCTCTCAAGCAGGTCCACCAGCCTTCTGGTGTGGCTTGAATATCCTCTGTGGAACTGTACTAGGTCTATGTGATTTTGTTACTGTAAAGCGAGCGAGCTGAATACCATTACCGTGCAACCCAGAATTGTATCTTCATCAAAACCAATGTCTGGATTTATCTTTACCATGTCCTTATCTGGATGTCTCCAACACTGTCCACTTGGAAGATCTGTTTATGACTCTACTAAAGAGAACGACCTCCTAAAAACCTCTAGCTCCAAGGCACCTGTCATTTCTTTCTTTCCAGAGAGTAAGCTGAGTAGACGCTCATGCTAGAATCCATTCTTTCTGACAATTTTGCCTCTCATGGACCAAAAAAACTTCTCTATTGACCCGTCAGTCCTGCGCAGCATCACAATGTAACAGCATGTGTTTAGGTGTCTCGGCATATACCCGATTTAAAAGACAAGCTGGGTTTGACTCCTCTTCTTTCGACATGAGTTTTCACTGAAAGGACTTTACTTTTGAGGGGCTAATCAACCTCCACAACTTACTGATGTTAAAACGCCACATGGACTTATCTTAGTAGGGTTGTCACTCATGGTTATGGCCAAGGAAGGATCCAGGATTTTACCTCAGTGGGGGCCAAAATTTTAAAATGTAACACTTTGCTAAATAAAGCTAAGTACAGTGGCTATTAGCTGATTTCAGTGGGAGATGAAAATGAATTTAATGATAAAATGTAGGCTAAAATTGAAATTTCTAAAACTTGAGTGGGGGCTATAGCCCCCACAACTCACCACTAAGATCCGCCACTGGTTATGATGAAAATTCGTTTTCAGAATATATGATGAAAATTACTTGAAATCAACTTAGAGTTCCCAACACCTGTGCTCAGGTATACTGAGCTCAGCCATATAGATTGTATGCAGGAAGATTCTTGTTGCAGCAAGCACCCATCTGGTAACGACTCATCCTTCCACGCCTTAATAGAATTACCTCCTTCCACCAGCCTTCTCCCAGTTTGAGCTAGCAGATCGTTTACCCTCTACAAGGCTTTCCAGCTCCAAGAAGAGACACTGCTTTTTTGGGTGTTTTCTAAAGTCCCAATTAGGCAAATATCCGCTCTTGGAAACTCTTACTCTTTGAAGTCTGAAGCACAGTCCTCTACCAATCTTAACTGTCCAAACAGACTTAAAGGTATGAAGTAATCACGGCGATTAATATTATCCATCTCGTACCAGAAGAAATCAGCAACTATTTCCTTTAGTTGGTTGTAGATAATCTGTGAGGGAAATGCACCTTTGATCAGCTCATCAGCATATCTTCACCAGCTTGACTCATAGCGTTTACCCTTCAGTCATTTGAACCTTCCCTCGAAAATTGTGTAAAAAATCACTTAGTCAACATTTCTTTTGGGGTCTCACAATCCAATAGTGGACCAAAGTACTCGTAGCTGCTCTACCCTTGCAACAGAAAGTTGGAATACACTTTGGATCTCTTCAATCATAATGGAGTGGACATAGGCTTGAAAGAAAGTAAGTTTTGTTCTTGTTAATCAATTTCCCTGAAACAGTCCTGACCAGATACTTTCTGACAATTACTCGATGTTGCTTTAACAAAAGACGAGTCAACTCCGGAGAAGATCTTTGCCAGTTACAATCCGTTTAGCCGCTGGAGTTGATTAGCAGAGTCAAGAAGAATCACCCAGTGAAAAAAATAAACCAGTAGGGAGACAATGGTCTCCTTGCTGAGGACTCATTTGAGGAACAAACTCTGGAAGTATAGTTGACGGATTGACTGAATCTGAATCGATGCATACTCCAATTAGGTTCACCTAATGATCTTCACTAAACCCCAACTTGGAAAGGGGAGCTAGAAGGTAATTATGATGTTTATCCAATATAAGACTTATTCCTACCTACTTTTAACTCTTTTAAGAGCTAGCTTGGGCACAACTTTCATCTTATCATGTCTGCAGTCTTCTAATGTACTTAGGCAATCCGTTGGGCACAACTACATCACCCTGTAACTTATACCAACTACTTGGTTTAAGATTTTTTTTTCCAGTAATTAGAATTAATAAGTTTGGTCAGCCATCCGTTCGGATCATTATTATCAACCTTCTATTCTTATTGCAGAGTTCCTACTAGCAGCCTATGTTATTGATGGGAATTGCGTCCCGCGGCTTCTGTCATTGTGCAGACTGCAGAGTAGGTGAAGTACTTGTCTTCCACTAGAGAACAGAGCTAGATAGCTGCGAAGGGTTCGAAAAAGGGAGAGAATTGTTCATGGAAGCAATCCGGATCCGGTACTTCAATGTTCTTCTTTCCATGGATGTCATCGCTCGATCCTTTTTCCAGAACATTATGTTCGATTTCCCGTGTAAGATAGATAAAAATGTTGTTTTTTTTTTTAATTATCTGGTAAAAACGTGACGAGTGGATCTGATAAAAATGCCGTCTCTTTAGTTTCTTGATCTTTCAATGATCTTAATTTACAATTCTACTATCTTTGGGAGCTAACTATTTTGAAATGAAATATTGGATCTAGCTAACTACGTGTTTTGGGGGTGATGGTGGGGGCCTTTGATATTTTTGTCGATGAGAATTACCTTTTAACAGATGGAGTTCATTTAATTTCTGGTAAAAATGAGGTTGGCAGAGTTGGTTGGGATGGTTGAGTAACTTGAATTACTTGGATAAATGGCCTCTCAATGGTTAGGTGATTGCTGTTTTTTCATAAAAAAAAAAAAAAAAAAAAAGAAAAAAAGAAAAATGAGGCTAGGTGATTGCTGGTGGCTAATCCATGGTTTTGCTGGTTCTCATGTTCCCTTTTGTGTGGTAAGTTGTTGAAGTGGTGTTTGGGTCCTCCACCATTCTGTTTTGGTTTGGCTGGCCGACTCTATATCTGAGTTTGGGATTGTATTAATTTGGATTGGTTCTTCAATTTGTTTGTCTGCTGCTATAGCACCACACCTCGTCTGTATGTTATTTTCCTTTTTGTCCGTCCAGCCTCTGTATCAGTTTCTAATCCACTGTTTTTGATTCCTTGTCATCATCATATAGTTTTGTTTGAGAGGTCTAACTTGAGGCAGTTTCAGTCTGGTTCTACCCTGAAAAAAGAGCAAAGAATGCACTGTCTTGCTGCGGCTACATTGTTAGAAAACCCTTAAGCTTGTGATCGCGTGGACTTATCGAATTATTGTTATTTCAGTATGACCCTGAGATTCACAGGAAATTAAGTCCTAGTCCCCAACGAGATTGGCTTTTGTTTAATATGAGTCCATGGAGCATTGGTAACATTGGTTGTATTGCACTGATTTATGTCCAAACTTCAAACAATCGGTTCTTCTTTTCGGTGTTGTTGGATTGGTGCCTTGAAGTGAAGAAATCACCTTAGAGCAACAACCAAAGGCCAATGGAAGCAAATAGGAGGACAAGGAAAAATGCTGAGAAGTTCGGGGGTTTAATGAGGTCGCACGACCTGTGGAGGGGTCTGGCATTTTTTAGTTGTTTCCTAATAGCTCTAGGTTGGTTTGGGGTCGATCCTAAGCATTATAAAAGGGTCCTTAGGTGTCTTAGCCATTATGCAAACAATTGTAATCGTTTTCGCCGTGGATGTAGTTAGCACGAATTGTGCTAGTGAACCACGTTAAATCTTCCATTTGCTTGGTTTTCTTGTTTCCGTTTCATTGTTCGTGAGGTAGGAGTGTTATAACACGTGTTTTGTGTCTTTTTGAGTGAGGTCGCTCTGAAAGGGGACGACCTAGGTCTATGACGGGGTATGGTGTAACCCGGATTCTGTCTGGTCGTTTAGGGACGTCTACTGGTCCTATTTGTTGGTTGGATGTGACGGAATTTTTCAATTTCAGCAGGGGCATTTATGTATTTTCTATAGAGTCTTCGTGTAAAATAGTTATAAAAAAGGGTGTTAGTGGAGTTTTCAAAACTAACCCTCGGCGGGGAAGGCTGATTTGTATGTTGAACAAAATGTTAGTTTAGTAAGACTTCGCAATCAATCTACAGCCAAGCTTGAAAGCTATGTTTCTTAAAGGCATCCTGCCAAAATCTTGTTCACCGAAGTTGAATATCTAGGCATTTCTTTGGCTGCCCAAGTATTGGAGTCAAGCTTTGTCTTCTCAAGCTCGGCACAAGTCGTTTATGAGCGTGAACTGATGGCAGTAGCTTTAGCCGTGCAGAAATGGAGATCCTATCTGCTAGGACATCGCTTTGTCATTCGGACGGACGAGAAAAGCTTGAAGTTCCTGATGGAGCAACTGAGTTTTAGAGGGATGTCCACAGAAATGGATTCTCAAGCTCAGAAATGGATTCTTAAGTTGACTTCGAAATCCAATACAAGCTTGGAAGTTCCAATGGCCAACGCACCATCCCACAAAGATGCTACCCAACAATTTATGAGCTTTCGTTCTTGAGTATAGCATAAGATGTCCCAACATGATTGAAATTCTAGTGCCCGTTCTTCATCCAAACAACCTACTCTTATTGTAAGAACATTGATTTGTGAACCTAGCTGAAATTCTGGTAGTTCCCTTACTCTTTTACTCAACGATTCGATGCATAAGATGAAAGTTCTCATTCTCTCTTTGTCCCAACTTCATTTTTGGCTGTCCCAAAATTCGTGTCCACTTTCTTTTCTTGTAGGCGACGATATTGTAGTTTCTCTAATTTGTCATCGAAAAGTGAGGTTCATCATCAAACATTTAGAGAGTGTAACAATCAAATTTTTAATAAAAAATGTATTGGTATTAAATATGGGCCACGTGGTCCAATAAATTAGAGTCCAATACATTCAAGGCCCAATCATGCTTTTGATTGAAAATCTGTGCTCTATCTAAGCCCAAGCCCACTGTGCAAAAGAGTGAGCTGCTCCATTTCTTGTTCTCCTGTTTGAACAAAAAAAAAAATTCTTGTTCTCCTCACGTGCTGCTGATGCATCTAATCAAATCCGTGGATTATATCAGAACACCTGTGGAGTGTTCTTTGCATATCGGAGTCTCTCTTTACTCAGGATCCTCTCATGTCCAAATCTCCTCAAGTCTATGCAATCAAAATGTGCACCGTTCAATAATTTTTTAATTATCACAAAATTAATTGTTTACTCAATTAAAATGGAAGAAGAAGTTAAATTAGGATAAAGATGATCAATCAAAGATTAATCCTCTGGCCAGGTCGCACGACCTCTCTGACCCATGTGAGTTGCTGTTTTCTTCTTCGTCTTCCTTGTCTTCGTCTTGATCTTTCGTTTGGCCTTGTTTCTTTGCCCCTCTTCGTCGCCTAACTCCTCGTCAAGATTTCTCGAACACATTCAAGACATATTCCCAATAGAGTGAATCTTTACCAATGGGTGAAAAACTGCAAAATTACGAATAAACCTACCTGGGTTATGCCAAAAATGTCACGGAGAACTCGAGAACAACAATCATCTGTTGATGCGCTGTCGGAACACCATCAATGTATGGAAACAAATTCTTGGGCGACTTCATCAAGAAAATTGGAGGGAAATTCAAGATCTGGGCACCTCTGATCATAAAAAATTGAATAAGAGAGAGAAACTATTTTGTCTCGGGATCTGGAGCATCTGGTTAGATCACTATTGGAGAGTTTTCCAACAGAAAGGAGAATTTGAAGATGGTAAATTTGCAAAGTTCATACTTGAGTAGGCCATGCTTTACTCATTTTTGTTACAACTTAAAGTAATTTTTTTTACTTTTATATAAGTAAAAAAAGTTTTTTTTTTTTTTTTCAAATTTTCTTACTTTTTACTCTTAAAATTTACTTTTTATGAATTAAAACAGGACATAAAGCAACTTTTTTCCAGAAAAAATTACCTAAAACTTTTTAGAAGTTTTTTAAGAAGCAAGGATTTTTTGTTTATATTTTTCTAAAATAAATTAAAAAATTGGTTAAATTATACAAAAAAAAAGCACAGTCTAAATTTGTAATAAATTTGCATAGTGCACAAAAAGGTTATGTCCATAATAATGCACATATTCGGCCCACTGATCCCCCACCATAGGCCCAAGAGCAGATCCAACATGATGTAACGGGCTTTTCTAGACCACTTGCCAATTAATATTATGTTGTTCTTCTAGTAAAAAAAGGTGTTAGCAAAGCCGGGTGGATTCTTTTGAGCCAAAAAATGCTTTCTAATACCAGAAAAGGTCTCCGACGAGTAAAAACTTCGTTCTCATCTCGCCCACAAGTTTGCTATTCCTCCTTTCTTTCAAAACCCCTTTTATCTCTCTTCCGCTTTTTTAGATTTTTACCCTTTCATCATCCAAAGTTCTTCCCCTTTGAATTCTGGGTTGCTTATCAATATGTCCGAAATCGAAGATTATGAAGAGCTCTCCCTTGAGCTAGACGATGATCCTTCGACGGTAGCCAAGCTCAGAGGGGCAACGATAGTAGGAAACTACTAGCGACGAAACCGTATAGCCAAACTCTTATACAGAACATGGCTTTAGGTATTCAGAATATCAAACCTGCAAAGCTCAAGGTTGAGAGGTATGACAGAAACAAGTTTATCTTCTACTTCAAGGAAATAATCGATTGCCACAAAGTAAAAGATCAAGCTCCCTGGACCTTTCACAACCATCTGTTAATAGTGAAAGAATGGAAATAAGGCACAAGACTCGGCGAAATTGATTTCACTTACTGTCCTTTCTGGGTCCAAATCCATGGACTCCCGTTGGAAAAGATGTCTTTGGAAAATGCAAAGAAAATTGGAAGAGCCATCGGAAGAATGGAAAAAGTGGAAAGGGAAGAAGCGGAAGATCTAATATTCCGGCCTTATCTGAAAGTCAGGGATCAAATGAATATGAAAGAGCCATTACCGAGAGGGTTTAACCTGACGGGGTACGGACCGGAACCTGTGTGGATGCATCTCAGCTACGAGAAATTGAGGAATTTCCGCTATAATTGAGGAAGGATAAATCATGATAACATAAATTGTAGATTTGCAAGAACTGTGAAAGGGGGAAAAATGGATTACGGTCCTGATCTTAGGGAAATGTCCAAGGCAGAGCATAGAGAACGGAAAAAATTAGAGGACAACCTATCGGCGCCGGTAACAGAGGAGGAAGACAGAGCAATCAAGGAGGCGGTGGCGCGTTGGATGGGCTACGCAGGACAGAAAGAGCGCGTGGAGAAGGACGAGGGAGCGTCAGACGCGCCCCTGACCGAAAAAACAGGGATTAATACGCGTGAAGGACAGCTAAAGGACGGACGAGGAAGCAACGTCAATATGCGCTAGCAAGAGGAGGAGGACAAAAGACAAAAAACGAGTACGGGTACAGTCATTATTGCTGAGATCTTAAGCGATAATGATGAAGAATCGGTACCGGAAACACAGCCAGAGATTCCAATTTGAAAATTCATACGAAGAACAGGGAAAAAAGATAATTGAGGAGAACCATAATCCCAACCCTAGTTTATTTATGGGTCAGAAGAAGCATGAAGAAGCCCAGCTGGAGAGGCCCAATAATAGATTAAATAATGGGCTATGTAAACGTAAGCCAATAATCAGAAGGAGTAAGCCCATGGGTTCAATGGGGGATCCAAAACCGAATGAGCTACCCGAGAAAAACATGCAATCGGGTAATCCATATACCGACATAGGCTTAGCTAGGGTTTTTGGGCAATTTGTGTCTCTGAAGCGCAGAAGTGAGGAAGAAGCAGAGGAATTAGTTGGGGGGAAAAGACAGAAGAAAGAAGAATCAGTGGCTAAGTGTTACCAATTGACGAAAGAGGCAGCAACGTTCATGACTCCAGACGACCACCAGTATGCAAAGATTGTTCACCATTCACAGAAGAAATTTGAGGAGTTGGAAAGAGAGAGGAAAGGAAAATTCAAGGTCACTTTGAACCAAGTGGTTCAAGAGGTAAGCTTTACACAGTTAAATTCTGAGGAAGATAGTATTTACGATTAGTATATGGAGGAATTTGAAATTTTGATGGGTATGGAAAATGCTAACAAGGTGGTGGTGGCTGACCTAGAACAGCCACAGGATCGATGTTAGTAATCTCTTAGAATTGTCAGGGAGTTGGACGCCCCTGACTTTCCAGCGATTAAGAGGGATGTGTAATTCCCATCGTCCAAGCTTGGTGTTCTTAATGGAAACCAAGAATAAAAGGAACAAGTTACAAGGGTTACAGAGAAGGCTGCATTTCCCAAATGGAATTACTGTGGATCCAGAAGGGTTATCAGGGGGCTTGGCCCTGTGGTGGGTTCAAAACTTAGACATTCAAATTCTATTTAGCTCCAAAAATATTATAGCTATTGAAGTTATAGTGTGGAAAATGGAAAAAAAAGAAAACTGATTGTTTATCTATGGTTGTCCGAAATTGAAGGATAGAAGGAAGCTTTGGAATGAAATTTCACAAGTGGTTAAGTATTGGGAAGGCTCATGGGTGATGTGTGGAGATTTGAATGAACTAGCTCATCAAAATGAAGTGCAGGGGGGTGCCTCAAACAAAAGTTGGAGAATTGCAAGTTTTACTCAACAAATTGCCAATTGGGGGGGGGGGGGTCATGGAATTTGAAGCTAAATGTTTGGACTATACCTGGTCCAATAATAGAGTTACAGGTAATGTAAGAGAGAAGCTAGACAGAGTGCTCTCTTCCCCCTCTTGGAGATTGGATCACCCAAAAGCTACTCTTATTCATGTGGTTATGGTAGGATCAGATCATAGTCCTTTGATAGTGGATACTGATCCTAGTGGGAAGAATACACCTTACAGGTTCAAATTTGAAATGAGATGGGCACAACACCCTGATTATCAGGCAGTTGTAGAAAAAATCTTGCTCAAGAAGGAAAAGGATCTGCCATGTACAAATTACAAACTAGTTTGCAACATTGTAGGAGAGACTTAAGCAAATGGAGCAAACTAGAGTTTGGGAACTCTCAAATAAAGATTAAAGAAATCCAAGCTCAATTGCAAACAATCCAACAAGAACAGTCTGGGCCTGAACTAGAATTACAGCAAAAAATTCTGAAGCAAGAACTCAGCTCAAAAATGGCAAGAGAAGAGCAATATTGGCTTCAAAGATCAAGGTTGGAGTATTTTAAAGAGGGGATCAAAACTCAAGATTTTTCTTTGAAACTGCAATAATGAGAAGAAACAGAAATGCCATTTTGAGGATAAAAAATGAAGATGACATTTGGGTGGTTGAAGAAGAGGAGATAAAGACCCAATTCAGAAACTATTTTATCTCTTTATTTTTTGCTAAAATAAAGACTGATAATGGCATAGCTTTAAATGTTGTCCCCACTTTGGTAACCTCTTCCATGAATACTCAACTGTGCCTTTGTCCTACTAGTGAAGAGATAAGACTTACAGTTTTCTCTCTTGGTCCAAGGAAAGCCCCGGGTGAAGATGGGTTGAATGGCTTATTTTATCAAGAAAGTTGGGAGTTGCTAAAGGACAAAGTTGAAGCTGCAGCTAGGAACTTCTTCACAACTGGCTTTTTGTTAAAAAGCTGGTATAGGACCCAGGTGGCTCTTATCCCAAAGGTTAAAACTCCTCAATCTCCAGCCGATTTTAGGCCAATAAGCCTATGCACCTTTAATTATAAAATTCTGGCTAAGATTATGGCAAATAAACTCAAGAGAGTACTCCCAAAGGTGACTGATGAATATCAAGCTGCATTTGTTCCATCTAGACTGATCCAAGACAATGTTCTTGTGGCACAAGAGATGTTTCATCATATAAAACATAAGAAGACTGGAAAGCAAGGGTGCATAGCTCTGAAATTGGACCTGTCCAAGGCTTATGATAGGGTAAATTGGTCCTTTCTAGAAGAGGTAATGGGTAAGATGGGTTTCTGTGAAAGATGGATTCATTGGGTAAGACAATGCATTAGCACAGTGGAAACTTCTATTCTCATAAATGGAAACCCAACCAAAAGTTTCAAACCAGGAAGGGGGCTCAGACAAGGAGACCCCTTGTCTCCTTATCTGTTTGTTATAATTGCAGATGTGTTCTCAAGAATGCTATTTAAAGCTCAAAGAGATGGGGAACTAAAAGGAGTCAAGATTGGGAGACATGGTATACCTCTGACTCATCTTCTTTTTGCGGATGATTCCATTATTTTCTTACAAGGTGAAGACAGGGAAGTTGCATGCTTCTTTAAAATCATGGAGGAGTATGAGCAAGCCTCAGGGATGAAGCTAAATGTGCAGAAAACATAAGTCTTGTTCTCTCCTAATACTCCAGCTAAAGTGAAAGATAATTTGTTGCAAATATATGGTCTAAAAGAGATGAAGACTGAGGCAAAATACCTTGGAGGTACCGGCACTATGGGGCAAAACCAGATCTGAAGCTACAAACTTTATTGTGGAGAGAGTGAAAGACAAAATGCAAGGTTGGAATACTCTTCTGCTATCACGAGGGTAAGGAGATCATGATAAATGCAATAGCACAAGCGATCCCAAACGATGTGATGCAGATATTCAAGCTCCCAAAGAAGATTTGTGACAAACTGAGCCAATTGGTTAGAAAGTTCTGGTGGGGTGGAAACATAGAAAAGAATTCTATAAATTGGGTTGCTAGGGAAACTGTTCAGAAACAAAAATGGAGGGGAGATCTTGGATTTAAATATTTTCATATATTTAATCTCTCCTTGTTGGCAAAACAAGGCTGGAGATTAATCCAAAACAAAAATTCTTTGTGTGCAAGATTTCTGAGCAGCATACACTATAGATGGGGCCACTTTATGAAAGAAAAAAAGGAGCTTCTCCTAGCTGGTCATGGGCTAGCTTGCTAGAAGGAAGAGAGATCATAAAAAACAAGTGCAAGTGGGTGGTGAATGATGGTAAGACTGCAGAAATTAAGGACTTACTTGTTACAAGGCATGAGTTGTTAGATGAAGTCCCTGAAAGTTTGAAGGAAGAGAAAGTCCATCAATGGATAAATCCTCAATCCAGGAGCTGGAGAGCTTGTTCAGTCAAAAATCAATCTACTAGCAAAGTGTCTAATGCAATTTTACAGATTGATATATCTCATTTCCCAAAAGCTGACGAAGTAGTGTGGCCACACACAACCAAATGTGATTTCACAGTAAGATCTGGTTACTGGGTTACCAAGAATACTCAGGATAATAGTCAAAGAGGGGAAAGTTCTACTCAACTCTCTGATAAAGAGTGCGAAATGTTGTGGAGCCTGAAAGTTCCTCAGAAAGTGAAGCACTTCCATTGGAAACTTTGGTATGATGCAGTAGCCAAAAAAGAGAGTTTATCAAAAAGAAAATGCTCAGATTCAAATATGTGCCCTATTTGTCAAAGCAAAGTGGAGACCACAGCTCATCTTCTGTTTGAATGTGACTGGACCATCCCTACATGGTTTGGACTTGGGTGGAGAATTGAGGATAAGATATTTCCAATAAATACTTACAGACACTGGCTAAAAGCTCTTCTGGAAAGCTCTGTTGAAAGCCACCCCAAAGAAGAAATGCTGGAGAGGTTTTTGTTGGGGTGCTAGTATATCTGGAAGTGCAGAAATAGATTTTGTTTTGAGGGGACTAAACCAAGCCCTATGATGGTGATTAACCAATGCTCTCAAGATCTCCTATGTTTAAACACAGAAGAGACCATGAAGCACATAGCTCAAAACAAGACAACATCAAGAAATACAGAGGAGGACAGATGGAAGAGACCTAGTCAAGATTCTCTGAAAATCAATTGTGATACCAGATGGAGTGCATGGGAGAAGAAGGCTATAGTGGGATGAGTTATGAGAAACCACAGAGGTGAAGTGGTTACTGATCAATGTGTAACCACCCCATCTAAGTCTGCAGCTTTGGCAGAAGCATTGGCTATTAGAATAGCCCTAGCTGGAAACATGGTAAGGGATCAAGTGATAGAAGTTGAAAGTGACTGTAAGGAAATTGTAGCAGCAATTAAGGAAGCTAAAGATCCACCATGGGAAGCAAAACAGGTGGTAGATGATATAAAAATGTATTTAGAAGAGCATCAAAGATATGTGGAGTGGATTCCTAAATCTTGTAATAGAGTAGCTGACTGGGTAGTGAAAAAAGGCAGAATGGGAGGCTTGGTTTGCGATTGGATGTATAACCACCCACAATCCCTCAAAGTTCTATTAGAGAAAGATTGTAATATTTCTTCTTCTGTTTAATATAATGATGTTTGGATAAAAAAAAAGGTGTTATAAAAATTTGGGAAATTTCCTCCTTTTAAAAGAAAATTCCTTGACTCTTAAGTACGGTGATATAAATAAGTACAATTTTCCAAATAAAAGAAGCTTATGCACGTTGCATGGTTCTCAAAATCATTGTCAAATTCTCCTAAAAAAAAATCATCGACAAATTTGTACTCCGAGTTGGTATTTCGCAGCAGTAGCTTTTGGTGTTTTAATACTTCTTTTTTTGGTGAGTAAGCCGAGCACATAGTAGGGTTTGAGGCAGCTATGATGGCCTGGAGTTCCCTCCCACCCAGCTCGTCCGAGTAATCGTCGACAAATTGGTAGCCATTGAAGACCACTCAGCGCTATCTGCTGCGTGCAAGTCTTTCAGATCAGCCGTGGAAAAAGATCAGTGGCGTCCAGAGAAGGTTTCTCAAACCCCATGGCTATTGCTATGTTGCCACGACGATGAAGGCAACGCTACCAACAACAATAACCCTCCTACAAACCAAAGATTCCTACTGAGTATGTACAAGGATAAAAAGAGATTCTCTATGACTTTGCCGGAGATCCAAGGCAGACGCTGCTTCGGCACTCCCTACGGCTGGCTTGTCACCCTTGGCCATGAAGGAAAATTCCACATTTTCAATCCATTGAACAGGCCTCTGATCGCTCTCCCTGAAGCCACCTGTGATCGCCAGTTTGATGACGAGCTTGAGAAGAAGAACTGGATTCGTGGGAGATTGAAAGACAAAGCCATATTAATCAAGAGCCCCCCTAATTCATACTCTTCTTTGGGTTACGACGACTTCCTTGTTGTGTCCTTGACGTGCTTGTGACGTGTGACAGTGATGAGGCCCCGCACCAACCGTTGGGAATACATATATTGTTCGGGTAAGAAACCTGGGTGTATGCATGATGTTATTTGTTACAAGGGCCAAATCTATGTTGTGGGTGTTGCCGGTAGACTTATTGTTTGTTCCGACTTCGACGGGCCTGATCCCCCAACAACCCAATAGTACATGCCACCTGATTACAACCAACTCGTAGGGACGGAAAAACTCTACTTAGTAGAGTCCACAGGAGAACTTCTATTGATTGTTAGGCAAATAAGTTACAATGAAGAAGCTCCACAGGCGAACCCACAATACAATACTGCATTTTTTGAAGTTTACCAGTTAGATACTTTGCGTGGTTTATTTGCGTTGAATTATAATAGTGTTTCTGACTTAACTATGGTCAAATGTTACTTTGTTATCATGTCTATGGGCTCAATGAGCTCAGCTATAGCTATAGCCTATGTTTGAGGAGGTCCGGCTTGTAACTTCTAGAGCTGACTCATTTAATAAAATAAAATATATTATATTGTTATGGACATAAGTAATACATGTATATATATATATAATTTCGGAGTGCGATGAGTAAATCTCGCTCTAACGCAATAGCGTGCAAACCACATTGGAGAGTATATCAGTCTGAGAAAATTTGGGCTGACAGACTCGCGGTTCAGGAGGTCAGTAGACAGCCCTTCGGTCTTCCCAATGTTTGAACTCAAGAGGCGTACGCCCAGAGATCTTTGTTGGGGCATAATTATCCTGATGATCATAAATTTAAGGGTAAAAGACACTGACCACCCCTAATTTTAAGACTAATTCCATTCCGCGACCTTGTGTTTTAGAAAAAGACAGTCCGCACCCTATTTTGGATGGATCTGGTGGTGGACTAACAGAGCAGTCCAAAAGACGATTATACCCTTATAATTTTGATAAATGACCTACTATATTTCCCCTTTCTTCTGTTTTTTCTCCTCTCACTCTTCTTCCCTTCTCTTCTGTAACCCTAGCCTCCACCCATACCAGTCCATCCCATTCCCCTCCACATCTACCAACGTTGCATCATTTGAACTGTCAGCCCACGCCGGAGCCAGATCGCGAACGACCTCGCCGGCGAGATTCCGCCGTAGTGAAGGCCGTTGGATGGGCGGCGAGAGTCGGGAGTCGATCCGCGTCCAGAGATCGCCGGAAGACGGGGACGGGGAACCTACAGAAGATTAACGGCTGTTTCAGGAAGGAAGAGATCAAGAACAGTTATAAGCGCTGTGAATCTGGTTCATCGGCCGGAAAATCTTTGAGGAATAGGTCAATTGCTAGCTCCGGAGTTAAATCGGAGTCGCCGAAGAAGAAGACTCGTGCTTCATCGGAGAAGAAGAAGCTAAACAAGACATCATACCCGATACCGGAGGCAGAAGCTCGAGAAAGATGGGGTTGGCGATATGACATGGAGGTAACACATCTTGACTCAATCGATTAAAGATAGAATCTTGATGTTCCTATAACTCCCTGTGTCCAATTTCATTCTGGGAAAGGTTATTTTCCTACTTAAAGGCTCCCACAACACTGGCTTTACTGTCTGTGTAGCTCATAAACTTCGAAATCAGGAACTTGGATTTTTTTTTTTCAGTTTTTGGGTACTTAGGAAATATCTTGATTGACTTTAGGAGAGAGAGAGAGACTTTAATCATCCATCGGGGGTAATAAGCAAGCTGGAAGAAGAGGCTCTGCCTTTTGATGATTTAAGTGGTGAACTAGACAATTTTGATGATTTTAGGCCTGAATTGAGTCTGAATTTGGGTGTGTTCTTGGAAGAAAAGGCTATGAGCTTCTAGTTGTTCTTGAGCCTATGAGCTTTTGCTTCAAGAACCCAGGTAAGGGGCTAGTAGCGATCTTGGTGGGATTGTTTGCTCTAACGTTGCAGGTTTTTCTTTGCTGAATCTTTGTTATAGTTACAATGTTGTATGTTTTTCTGAAAAAAGAATGTTGTAGCTTATTTTTTTGGAAATGTAATGCAGTGTTCTTGATGATAAATGATGGGCAATATAGTCCAAAAAAATACACAGGGGCAATATTGTCCGAAAGAACTGAGTCAACCACTTTTCTAACGGAATCTAACAGAAGGGTGCAAACTGTCCACAGAATATTCTGTTAAAAGGGTGCAGAGTGTCTTTTTCCAAAACACAGGGTAGCGGGGTGGAATTAGTCCTAAAGTCAGGGGTGGTCAGTGTCTTTTACCCTAAATTTAAATATCAGTTAAATGAGAAAACTTGGGCTGACAAACTTGCAGTTCAGGAGGTCAGTAGACAGCCCTTCGGTCTTCTTAATGTTTGAACTCAAGAGGCGTAGGCCAAGAGATCTTTGTCGGGGCATAATTATTCTGATGAGCATAATTTTAAATATCAGTTAAATGAGAAAAGCCATTTGCTGACTTTTTTCTGGGGGGGGGGGGGGGAGGGATTGTGCTCTCAAGTAGGTCCACCAGCCTTCTGGTGTGGCTTGAATATCCTCTGTAGAACTGTACTAGGTCTATGTGATTTTGTTACTGTAAAGCGAGCGAGCTGAATACCATTACCGTGCAACCCAGAATTGTATCTTCATCAAAACTAATGTCTGGATTTATCTTTACCATGTCCTTATCTGGATGTCTCCAACACTGTCCACTTGGAAGATCTGTTTATACCATTAGGACTCTACTAAAGAGAACGACCTCCTAAAAACCTCTAGCTCCAAGGCACCTGTCATTTCTTGCTTTCCAGAGAGTAAGCTGAGTAGATGCTCATGCTTGAATCCATTCTTTGTGACAATTTTGCCTCTCATGGACCAAAAAAACTTCTCTATACCCGTCAGTCCTGCGCAGCATCACAATGTAACCGCATGTGTTTAGGTGTCTCGGCATATACCCAATTTAAAAGACAAGCTGGGTTTGACTCCTCTTCTTTCGACATGAGTTTTCACTGAAAGGACTTTACTTTTGAGGGGCTAATCAACCTCCACAACTTACTGTGTTAAAACGCCACACGGACTTATCTTAGTAGGGTTGTCACTCATGGTTATGGCCAAGGGAGGATCCAGGAATTTACCTCAGTGGGGGCCAAAATTTTAAAATGTAATATTTTGCTAAATAAAGCTAAGTACAGTGGCTATTAGCTGATTTCAGTGGGCGATAAAAATGAATTTAATGATAAAATGTAGGCTAAAATTGAAATTTCTAAAACTTGAGTGGGGGCTATAGCCCCCACAACTCGCCACTCAGATCCGCCATTGGTTATGATGAAAATTCGTTTTCAGAATAATATGATGAAAATTACTTGAAATCAACTTAGAGTTCCCAACACCTGTGCTCAGGTATACTGAGCTCAGCCATATAGATCAGCATCCGTGCATCTTAGATTGTATGCAGGAAGATTCTTGTTGCAGCAAGCACCCATCTGGTAACGACTCATCCTTCCACGCCTTAATAGAATTACCTCCTTCCACCAGCCTTCTCCCAGCTTGAGCTAGCAGATCGTTTACCCTCTACAAGGCTTTCCAGCTCCAAGAAGAGACACTGCTTTTTTGGGTGCTTTCTAAAGTCCCAATTAGGCAAATATCCGCTCGTGGAAACTCTTACTCTTTGAAGTCTGAAGCACAGTCCTCTACCAATCTTAACTGTCCAAACAGGCTTAAAGGTATGAAGTAATCACGGCGATAGCCATCTCGTACCAGAAGAAATCAGCAACTACTTCCTTTAGTTGGTTGTAGAAGTCCACTGGGAGCTGTGAAAACGTACGTAATCTGTAGCTGCTCAACCCTTGCAACAGAAAGTTGGAATACACATTGGATCTCTTCAGTCATAAAGGAGTGAACATAGGCTTGAAGAAAAGAAAGTTTTGTTCTTGTTAATCAATTTCCCTGAAACAGTCCTGACCAGATACTTTCTGACAATTACTCAATGTTGCTTTAACAAAAGACGAGTCAACTCCGGAGAAGATCTTTGCCAGTTACAATCCGTTTAGCCGCTGGAATTGATTAGCAGAGTCAAGAAGAATCACCCAGTGAAAAAAATAAACCAGTAGGGAGACAATGGTCTCCTTGCTGAGGACTCATTTGAGGAACAAACTCTGGAAGTATAGCTGACGGATTGACTGAATCTGAATCGATGCATACTCCAATTAGGTTCACCTAATGATCTTCACTAAACCCCAACTTGGAAAGGGGAGCTAGAAGGTAATTATGATGTTTATCCAATATAAGACTTATTCCTACCTACTTTCAACTCTTTTAAGAGCTAGCTTGGGCACAACTTTCATCTTATCATGTCTGCAGTCTTCCAATGTACTAAGGCAATCCCTTGGGCACAACTACACCACCCTGTAACTTATACTACCTGGTTTAAGATTTTTTTAATCCAGTAATTAGAATTAACAAGTTTGGTCAGCCATCCGTTCGGATCATTATGATCAACCTTCTATTCTTATTGCAGAGTTCCTACTAGCAGCCTATGTTATTGATGGGAATTGCGTCCCGCGGCTTCTGTCATTGTGCAGACTGCAGAGTAGGTGAAGTACTTCCCTTCCACTAGAGAACAGAGCTAGATAGCTGCAAAGGGTTCGAAAAAGTGAGAATTGTTCATGGAAGCAATCCGGATCCGGTACTTCAATGTTCTTTCCATGGATGTCATTGCTCGATCCTTTTTCCAGAACATTATGTTCGATTTCCCGTGTAAGATAGATAAAAATGTTGTTTTTTTTAAATTATCTGGTAAAAACGTGACGAGTGGATCTGATAAAAATGCGGTCTCTTTAGTTTCTTGATCTTTCAATGATCTTAATTTACAATTCTACTATCTTTGGGAGCTAACTATTTTGAAATGAAATATTGGATCTAGCTAACTACGTGTTTTGGGGGTGATGGTGGGGGCCTTTGATATTTTTGTCGATGAGAATTACCTTTTAACAGATGGAGTTCATTTAATTTCTGGTAAAAATGAGGTTGGCTGAGTTGGTTGGGATGGTTGGGATGGTTGAGTAACTTGAGTTACTTGGATATGCATAAATGGCCTCTCCATGGTTAGGTGATTGCTGGTGGCTAATCCATGGTTTTGCTGGTTCTCATGTTCCCTTTTGGGTCGTAAGTTGTTGAAGTGGTGTTTGGGTCCTCCACCATTCTGTTTTGGTTTGGCTGGCCGACTCTATATCTGAGTTTGGGATTGTATTAATTTGGATTGGGTCTTCAATTTGTTTGTCTGCTGCTATAGCACCACACCTCGTCTGTATGTTATTTTTCTTTTTGTCCGTCCAGCCTCTGCATCAGTTTCTACTCCACTGTTTTTGATTCCTTATCATCATCAGATAGTTTTGTTTTAGAGGTCTCGCTTGAGGCAGTTTCAGTTTGGTTGCTACCCGCGGAAAGAAAAGCAAAGAATGCGCTTTCTTGCTGGCCGCATTGTTAGAAAACCCTCAATAGCTTGTGATCTTAGTGGTACTGTGTTTGGCCTCGCCTCTGTTGCTCGTGGACTTATGGAATTATTGATATTTCAGTATGACCTCGAGATTTGCAGGAAATTAAGTGCTACTCCCCAACATGATTGGCTATTGTTTGATATTGGTCCATGGAGTATTGGTACTATTGGTTGTATTGCACTGATTTGTGTCCAAAATTCAGACAGTCGGTTTATTCTCTTCGGTGTTGTTGGAATGGTGCCTTCAAGTGAAGAAATTGCCGAGCAATAACCAAAGGCCAAGGGAAGCAAATAGGAGGACAAGGAAAAAGGCTGAGAAGTTCGGGGGTTTAGGCGGTCTCTTGTGTCTTGGGGGCCTAAGGCCAACACTTAATTTGACGCTCTCAGATATTCTCTTCACACATTTATATTGCAGATTTTATTTTCAATAAAAATCTTTTTCTTTGCTTTTACAGAATCAAATGTACAAAAGTGTTGCATTTACAGATAAAGTTGCTAATTCATTCATCTTTCAAGCTTAATGCAACACTTTTGTAATTGTTGAAAACTTCTATCATTATTGATTTTGTAGTCTGTCAAAATTCTATTGTTATATTTGTTTCTTTTTTAGGAGAAAAGAAGTTTCGTATTAACCCGAAATAGAGGGGAGAATGTCCCATATTACAACGTTATGAAGAAACTGAATGGCCCAATTTAGGGTAAAACTTAGCCAAACATGTTTATTTGGAACATAAAGTCCAAACATAGCAAATTCATGGGCTAAAGCATTTGAGCAACGGTGACTAATTCTAAAGTAGATAGCCTGGAAACGTCTCGCCAGCTAATGAATATCCCTGATGATGTCTCCTCTCTGAAACATCCTAGCACTCATTATTTTGATTGTTCATCGCATCAATCACTTTCTTGGCGTCTGATGCCATCGTATGTGAAACTTCCCAACCTCCAGAGCTAGTCAGAGTCCCTCGCGAACGGTAGCAGTCTCAGCTTCGAGTGAAGAGGAGACGGTGGGAAGAGGGGAAGCTGAACCCGCAAGGAGATTTCCTTCGTGGTCGCATAACACCGCTTCTTACACTGTCTTGCTCTCCATCGGCAACCATGCTCTGTTCGTATTGGCTAAACCCAAAGACGTAAAGAACAAGGAACTATATAAGGGACTTGTTGGCATATTAATATACTCGTCGCATAAATGCCAATATATTTATTTTTGCAGTGAGCTTGGTAAGCCAGTTTATGCACTCACAAGGTCCAAAACACTTTGGGGCAGTATATAGAACTTTTTGGTACTTGAAAGGATCACTGGGAAAATGCCTACTATTTGAGAAAGACAATCACTTACAGAGTGAGGTGTATACAGTTGCAGACTTCGCTGGGAGCGTAACTGAAAGAAGGTCAACTTCTGGTTACTGTACATTTGTTGGAGGAAATCTTTTTACTAGGAGAAGTAAAAAAAGCAAAATGTTGTTGCAAGAAGTAGTGCAGAGCTGAGCTTAGATCAACAGTTCATGGGTTTTGTGAAGCCTTGTGGGTTAAGTGAATCTTAGATGAACTAAAAATCCCCAA
Source organism: Linanthus parryae (assembly GCA_023055425.1). NCBI lineage: Eukaryota > Viridiplantae > Streptophyta > Magnoliopsida > Ericales > Polemoniaceae > Linanthus > Linanthus parryae. The sequence continues at coordinate 184,721,536 of JALGPY010000001.1, read as the reverse complement.
TCCTTCTTCAATAAAGGAATAATGTGATAATAATGCAACAATCTCAATAGCGCATAACCCAGTTCTTCATGATAGAACAAAATATGTTGAGATAGACAAGCATTTCATTAAGGAGAAAGTAGACAACAAGCAAATCCGCATGACCTACATACGAAGTGACAAACAAGTTGCTGATTTTCTTACAAAGGCATTGTTCAAAAAACAGTCTGAGAAACTAATCGGCAAGCTGGCAATGGAGGATATTTACAAACCAGCTTGAGGGGGAGTGTTGGAAAGTAGAATATTCTGTTGAGATTAATTCCTGATCTCTAGAATTTCCTGGCTCGAATATTGAGCATACAATGCTGAGACTGATTGTAGTGATTTCGAGATTAGGATTTGATTGCTGGAATTTGTGAATTGCATACATCATGGAAATCCAATATATGATTGAGATTAGGATTTGATTGCTGGAATTTGTGAATTGCATACATCATGGAAATCCAATATATGATTGTTTGACTGATTTATTTCGTTTTGTATGTACTTAGAATAGTATATAAATATGACGCGTATTACTCCTCCATATGAATGAATAATAGTTTCATGAAATTATTCTCTTTGATTCAAGATAGTATCAGAGCAGGAATATTATTTTTAACTCTCTTGTTACACCGTTGAGAAGGAAAAATATATCGACATTTTATTTCTTGATTTTTCCGAATTATGGCACTCATGAAATCTGGATAGATCCTACTGAAACTATGGTCTCTCAGTAAGGGAATACAGATCAATTTCTGAAGCTGCTGGAATTCAATCCAGAGTCTAACATATGTGGAGCATCATTGGTTCACACACAAACATGTACATCTTCTAGTGCTTTTTGTCCTTCTACTCCTACACCATGAATAATTGATTCACGTGCTTCTAATCGCATGACAAGTATTCCACACAAATTTCAATCATATTCATTTGTTGTTGGTGACAAAAAAGTTGGAGTTGCAGATTTGGAAATTTTACTTATATAGTAGGACAAATTTCCATTAAAATTTCTAAAAAAATCCCACTACACTCAGTTCTTCATGTCCCCAACCTTACTTGCAATCTCTTATTGTAAGCAAACTCTTTCAATATTCCATGAGGTTCCACCTCAAAACCAATTGACAATAAAGAGAGTAACACATGAGACTTATGAATTATGTTTCTTCTTCTTGAATGTCCGATGTGGACTTCTCAATACAATGGTTCAGGGAGCTAGAAAATCAAGCCGGGGCGAAATTGAATGCTACGGAAGTTATTAAATAAAAGTATTATATTTCACGATTTTTAAGGATATGACATAATTTTTTAATTCCAGCCGAGACATTTATGTATTTCTTTTTTTTAAAATTCTGGAGGAAAAATGTTTTAATTAGAGGGTTTCTAGTAGAGTTTTCAAAAAATAAGGGGCAAATCCCTTGGCCCCTATATACAAAACGGGTAAAAGATACTTAAAAGTTAAAACTGGTTACTAGAAGTTGGCACACCAATGGGGTGAAAATATACTTTTTAAAAATTGAAAGGGGTGAATGTGTCCTTCAGTAAAAATATAGGGGTGAAAGTTTCATTTTTTTGGGAGACAAGGGGGTGAAAGTGTCTTTTACCCATACCAACTTCACGTCTCGACGCATCTGCAGGAATGTACTTAAAATTACTTACCCTCAATATTTAGAACCCTATGGTTGTGATTCTTCGATTGCCGACTTCTTCAGGTAATCGAATCGGTAAGTTGATGCAAATCGGTAAGTTGATAAGCTTCTGAGCTCAAAAGGTTCTTTGGTTTCCCCGTATTCAGTTAGTTTCAAGGTAACTCAAACCCACCTCTCTCTGTAATTTTAATGCTAGATTTGGATATTTGTTACAATTTCGCGGCGGTGTTGGAAGGAAGGGAGGGGATTTTGTCCTGACATTGATTCTATGAGAATTATTTTTCTTTGAAAAAAAAACCGTTGCTTTTGAACTTTTAAGCCAGCAAGAAGATCATCATAAGCCTTTAAGCTTTGATGTATGGCACTGATGCCTAAGCAAGTCTTTGCCTTTAGTGAACAATTTGGAGTGCTCTTTTGCAAAACCAACTGATGATGGATTCCTGATGATTAAGATACTACGACTTAATTTTTGTGACCAACCCCTTCTTCTTGAACTACTTGGAATTTGATTAAAACAAAAAAGAATAAGTCAGTTGAGTTGCCTCTCAAACACTCGTATGATTCTTGAGCAACTTACTTTGGGCTACTTAAGGTTGCCGCCTGCTCATAGAAAACTGCTAAAAGTATTACAAAAATTTATTGACAGAGAAAAATTATTCCTACTCAATTTCGGAAACTTACCAAGTACCGAACTGTGTTTGTATTTCGTAGCCGTAGTTTATATTTTTTCTTCCTCAAAGCTGGTGTACTTTTGATGTTTTAGCAGGGTTTGAGGTGGAGGATGGCCGAATGGAGTTCCCTCCCATCTGAACTCGTCCGGGCAATCGGCGACAAGCTGGAAGCTATAGAAGATTACTCAGCTCTATCGGCAGTGTGCAGGTCTTTCAGATTTTCCGCAGGAAAGGATGAGTGGCGTCCAGAGAAGGCTTCTCAACCCCCATGGCTGTTGCTTTGTTGCCAGGACGATGACGGCAGCTGTACCAACAGCAACAACAATCCTCCTACAAACCAAAGATTCGTACTGAGTATGTACAAGGATAAAAAGAGATTCTCTATGACTCTGCCGGAGATCCATGGTAGACGCTGCTTCGGCACTCCATACGGCTGGCTTGTAACCCTCGGTCACGAAGGCAAATTGCACCTTTTCAATCCCTTGAACAAGCGTCGGATTGCTCTCCCTGAAGCCAGCTGTGATCGCCCGTTTGATAATGAGAATCAGAAGAAGAACTGGATTCGTAGACGATTGAGAGACAGAGCTATATTAATCAAGAGGCCGCCTAATTCGTACTCTTCTTCGGGTTATGCCGACTTCCTTGTTGTGTCCTTGACGTGTTTGGGATGTGTGACAGTAATGAGGCCCCACAAAAACAGTTGGGAAGAATTATATTGTTCGGGTAAGTCAACTGGGTGTATGCATGATGTTATTTGTTACAAGGGCCAAATCTATGCTGTGGGTGTTGCCGGTTACCTTATTGTTTGTTCCAACTTAGACGGGCCAGATCCCCCAACTGCACAAGAGTACATGCCGCCTGATTATTCCCAACTCGAAGGTACTGAAAAACTCTACTTGGTAGAGTCTATGGGAGAACTTCTGTTGATTGTTAGGCAAATAAGTTACACTGAAGATCCACAGGCGGACCCACATTACAATACTGATTTTTTCGAAGCTTACAAGTAAGATCAAAAGTTGAAGAAATGGATTGAAGTGTTTGATTTGGGTGACCGGGCTCTCTTTGTTGGCGATTGTCAAGCCATTGCGATTTCTTCTGCGGAAGATGCCAACTGTAGAAGTAATTGCATCTACTTTGCCGACGACAATTACGAACATTTTAGAGGCAAGAGAGGTGGACACGATATGGGCACTTATGAGTTCAAAGAAAATACTAGCCAACCTTTCTATCAAGGCTCTGATTCGCTGTCGTACTACTCCGTTCCGACTTGGTTCATTCCTTCATTCACTTAAAAGGGTATGATCATGTTTTGTTTGTTTACAATTTCAGGATTTTCATTACCCGTCATCTGTTTTGCAAAATATCAGTATTGAATGTAGTACTTTGTGTGGTTTATTTGCTTTGAATTTTAATTGTGTTTCTGACTTAACTATGTTCGAATGGTACTCTGTTAGTAGGTCGAGTAGATCAACGAGCTGAGCTATAGCTATGTTTGAACCCGGCGAGTTAAATGAATTGAGTCCGAACATAAGGAGTGTTGGTTTGTGCCTCAAATTAGTTACTTCAGTTCTTGTTTCCATGGATGTCATTTCTTGATCCTTTTTCCAGAACATTATGTTAGATTTCCCGTGTAAGATAGGTAAAATTGTCAGTGTTTTTAATTATCTGGTAAAACTTGAGGAGTGGATCTGTTAAAAACGCTGTCTCTTTAGTTTCTTGATCTCTCTATGATCTTAATTTACATTTCTTCTATCTTTTGGAGCTAATTATTTTGAAATGAGATATTGGATCTAGCTAAGTACATGTTTTAGGGGGATGGTTGTGGATGAGAACGCGTTTAACAGATGAAGTTCATATGATTCTGGTAAAAATCAGGTTGGCAGAGTTGGTGGGATGGTTGAGTTACTTGGATATACATAAATGGTCTCATTGGTGTTAGGTGATTGCTGGTGGCTAATCCATGGTTTTGCTGGTTCGCATGTTCCCTAAGTTGTTGAAGTGGTGTTTGGGTCCTCCACCATTCAGTTTTGGTTTGGCTGGCCGACTCTATATCTGAGTTTGGGATTGTATTAATTTGGATTGGGTCTTCAATTTGTTTGTCTGCTGCTATAGCACCACACCTGGTCTGTATGTTATTTTTCTTTTTTGTCCCTCCAGCCTCTGCATCAGTTTCTATTCCACTGTTTTTGATTCCTTGTCATCATCAGATAGTTTTGTTTGAGAGGTCTCGCTTGAGGCAGTTTCAGTCTGGTTGCTACCCTGAAAGAAGAGCAAAGAATGCGCTGTCTTGCTGCGGCCACATTGTTAGAAAACCCTTAAGCTTGTGATCTCGTGGACTTATCGAATTATTGATATTTCAGTATGACCCTGAGATTCCCAGGAAATTAAGTCCTAGTCCCCAACGAGATTGGCTGTGGTTTAATATGAGTCCATGGAGGATTGGTAACATTGGTTGTATTGCACTGATTTATGTCCAAACTTCAAACAATCGGTTCTTCTCTTCGGTGTTGTTGGAATGGTGCCTTGAAGTGAAGAAATCACCTTAGAGCAACAACCAAAGGCCAATGGAAGCAAATAGGCTGAGAAGTTTGGGGGTTTAATGAGGTCGAACGATGCATGTCCAGGAGGTCGCACGACCTCTGGCGGGGTCTGGCATTTTTTAGTGGTTTCCTAATAGCTCTAGGTTGGTTTGGGTTGATCCTAAGCACTATAAAATGGTCCTTAGGTGTCTTAGCCATTATGCAAACAATTGTAATCGTTCCTCTTGCTAAATAGAGGTCGTTTTTTCGCCGTGGACGTAGTTAGCACGAATTGTGCTAGTGAACCACGTTAAATCTTGCATTTGCCTGGTTTTCTTGTTTCCGTTTCATTGTTCGTGATGTCGGAGTGTTATAACAGGTGTTTTGTGTCTTTTTGAGTGAGGTCGCTCTGAAAGGGGGCGAACTAGGTCTATGACGGGGTATGGTGTAACCCGGATTCTGTCTGGTCGTTTAGGGACGTCTACTGGTCCTATTTGTTGGTTGGATGTGACGGAATTTTTCAATTTCAGCCGGGGCATTTATGTATTTTCTATAGGGTGTTCGTGTAAAATAGTTATAATGAAATGGTGTTAGTGGAGTTTTCAAAACTAACCCTCAAATAAGCTGTTGTACGGCGGGGAAGGCTGATTTGTATGTTGAACACAATGTTAGTTTAGTAAGACTTCACAATCAATTTACAGCCAAGCTTGGAAGCTATGTTTCTTAAAGGCATCCTGCCAAAATCTTGTTCACCGAAGTTCAATATTTAGGCATTTCTTTGTCTTCTCACGCTCAGCACAAGTCGTTTATGAGCGTGAACTGATGGCAGTAGCTTTAGCCGTGCAGAAATGGAGATCCTATCTGCTAGGACATCGCTTTGTCATTCGGGCGGACGAGAAAAGCTTGAAGTTCCTGATGGAGCAACTGAGTTTTAGAGGGATGTCCACAGAAATGGATTCTTGAGAAATGGATTCTCAAGCTCAGAAATGGATTCTTAAGTTGACTTCGAAATCCAATACTTCCTCTGTTTCTTCTCTTTCTTCCACTTTTGAATTTTACCACTATTCATCGTGTCCCTTTGACCCGATGATTTGAATAGCAATACGATGTAATTTTTTGGTAAATTTTTATGGTGTTGTACAATAAACTTTAGTCTACAACACCAAGAAAACTTACCGAAAAATTGCATCGTTTTGCTATCCAAATCATCAGGTCAAAGTGACACGCCTACGGATGAAAAAGTCAAAACTGGAAGAAAGAGAAGAAACAGACCTAGTACAAGCTAGGAAGTACCAATGGCCAACGCACCATTCCACAAAGATGCTACCCAACAATTTATGAGCTTCCGTTCTTGACAGGGCCGTCTTTAGATTTTTTGTGGCCCTAGGCATGTAGTGTATTTGAGGCCCTTGTGAGTGTCAACTCACCAGAACAATATACACATGTTTGAGGCCCTTGTGAATGTCAACTCACCAGAACAATATACACATGTTCTAATGGTTGGTGTTACAAGTTATATTTATCGGTGAATGTTGTAATTTTAATTTACTTATTTTTTCTTTTTCTCTATCTAATATTATTTTTGAGAAAATGTTTTGTCTTCAACTGGGTTTGAGCCAGGAATCTCATGCCGAGATTTTTAACGCCCTACCACTTAAGCTACCACCCTAGTTGCTTATCTATCTATATTTACTCGGAGATGTCATAAATGCTAAATAAAATATTGAAATGTCAAAATTCAAATTAATACAATGTTAATAACATAACCCCTAATTCCTTAAATAGCCCTTAACTTCCCTAAAGTTGTGAGGCCCTCCCCATCTTGGGGGCCCTAGGCAGAGCTGTAGTTGGCTAAGGCAAAAGACGGCCCTGGTTCTTGAGTAGCATAAGATGTCCTAATATGATTGAAATTCTAGTGCCCGTTCTTCGTCCAAACAACCTACTCTTATTGTAAGAACATTGCTTTGTGAACCTAGTTGAAATTATGGTAGTTCTCTTACTCTTTTACCCAATGATTCGATGGTTAAGATGAAAGTTCTCATACTCTTTCTTTTCTTGTAGGTGACGATATTGTAGTTTCTCTAATTTGTCATCGAAAAGTGAAGTTCATCATCAAACATTTAGAGTGTAACAATCAAATTTTTAATAATAAATGTAGTATTAAATTTGGGCCACGTGATCCAATAAATTAGAGTCCAATCATGCTTTTGATCGAAAATATGTGCTCTATCTAAGCCCAAAGCCCACTGTGCAAGTGTTCAAAAAGAAAAGCCCACTGTGCAAAAGAGTGAGCTGCTCCATTTCTTGTTCTCCTCACGTGCTGCTGATGCATCTAATCAAATCCGTGGATTAAATCAGAACACCTGTGGAGTGTTCTTTCCATATCGGAGTCTCTCTTTACTCGGGATCCTCTCGTGTCCAAATCTCTTCGTGTCCATGCAATCAAAATCCGCACCGTCCAATAATTTTTTAATTATCACAAAATTATTTTTTTACTCAATTAAAATGGAAGAAGAAGTTAAATTAGGATAAAGATGATCAATCAAAGATTAATCCTCCGGCGCACGACCTCCCTGACCAATGTGAGTTGCTGTTCGTTTGGCCTTGTTTCTTTGCCCCTTTTCGTCGCCTAACTCCTTGTCTCGAACATATTCAAGACATTCCCAACAGAGTGAATCTCTACCAATGGGTGAAAAACTGCGAAGTTACGAATAAACCTATCTGGGTTATGCCAAAAATGTCGCAGAGAACCCGAGAACAACAATCATCTGTTTATGCGCTGCCGGAGCACCATCAATGTAAGGAAACAGATTATCGGACGACTTCATCAAGAAAATTGGAGGGGAATTCACAGAAAGGAGAATTTGAAGATGGTAAATTTGCAAAGTTCATACTTGAGTAGGCCCTGCATTCGTTGTTTAATTTTATATGGCTATATACCCTTTTTTTAAGTCATAAAAAAATTCAATTTACTCATTTTTGTTACAACTTATTAAGAATTTTTTTTACTTTTATATAAGTCTAGAAAAAGTTTTTTTTTTTTTTTTTTTTTTTTTTTTTTTTTTTTAATTCAACTTTTCTTACTTTTTACTCTTAGAATTTACTTTTAGGATTTAAAACAGGACATAAAGCAACTTTTTTCCAGAAAAAATCACCTAAAACTTTTTAGAAATTTTAACAATACTGAAGCAAGGAATTTTTTAATATTTTTCTAAAATAAACTAAAAAATTGGTTAAATTATGCAAAGAAAGCGCAGTCTAAAATTGTAATAAATTTGCATAGTGCACAAAAAGGTTATGTCCATAATAATGCACATATTTGGCCCACTGATCCGCCACCATAGGCCCAAGAGCAGATCCAATATGATGTAACGGGCTTTTCTAGCCCACTTGCCAATTAGTATTCTGATGTTCTTCTAGTAAAAAAAAGGTGTTGTAAAAATTTGGGAAATTTCCTCCTTTTAAAAGAAACTTTCTTGACTCTTAAGTACGGTGATATAAATAAGTACAATTTTCCTAATAAAAGAAGCTTATGCACGTTGCATGGTTCTCAAAATCATCGTCAAATTCTCCTAAAAACAATCATCGACAAATTTGTACTCCGAGTTGGTATTTCGCAGCAGTAGCTTTTGGTGTTTTAATACTTCTTTTTTGGTGAGTAAGCCGAGCACATAGTAGGGTTTGAGGCAGCTATGATGGCCGACTGGAGTTTCCTCCCACCCGAGCTCGTCCGAGTAATAGGCGACAAATTGGTTGCCATTGAAGACCAATCAGCGCTATCTGCTGCGTGCAAGTCTTTCAGATCAGCCGTAGGAAAGGATCAGTGGCGTCCAGAGAAGGTTTCTCAAACCCCCCCATGGCTATTGCTATGTTGCCAGGACGATGACGGCAGCGGTACAACAGCAACAACAATCCTCCTACAAACAAAAGATCCTTACTTAGTATGTACAAGGATAAAAAGAGATTCTCTATGACTCTGCCGGAGATCCGAGGCAGACGCTGCTTCGGTACTCCCTATGGCTGGCTTGTCACCCTTGGCCATGACGGAAATTTGCACCTTTTCAATCCATTGAATAGGCGTCGGATCGCTCTCCCTGAAGCCACCTGTGATCGCCAGTTTGATGACGAGCTTGAGAAGAAGAACTGGATTCGTGGGAGATTGAGAGACAAAGCCATATTAATCAAGAGACCCCCTAATTCATACTCTTCTTCGGGTTATGACGACTTCCTTGTTGTGTCAATGACGTGCTTGCGACGTGTGACAGTGATGAGGCCCCGCACCAACCGTTGGGAATACATATATTGTTCGGGTAAGAAACCTGGGTGTATGCATGATGTTATTTGTTACCAGGGCAAAATCTATGTTGTGGGTGTTGCCGGTAGACTTATTGTTTGTTCCGACTTAGACGGGCCTGATCCCCCAACAGCCCAAGAGTACATGCCACCTGATTACAACCAACTCGAAGGGACGGAAAAACTCTACTTAGTAGAGTCCATGGGAGAACTTCTATTGATTGTTAGGCAAATAAGTTACAATGAAGAAGCTTCACAGGCGGACCCACATTACAATACTGCTTTTTTTGAAGTTTACTAGTTAGATCAAAAGTTAAAGAAATGGATTGAACTATTTGATTTGGGTGACCGGGCTTTCTTTGTTGGTGATTGTCAAGTCATTGCGCTTTCTTCAGCGGAAGCTGCCAACTGCAGACGTAACTGCATCTACTTTGCCGACGACAATTATGAACAATTTGGAGACAAGAGAGGTGGACACGACATGGGAATTTATGATTTCAAAGAGCACACTAGCCAACCTTTCTATCAAGGCTCCGATTCGCTGTCATACTACTCTGTTCCGACTTGGTTCATTCCTACATTCACTTAATTAAAGGGTATGACCATGATTTGTTCATTTTCAGGATTGGAGTACCTGGTCATTTTTTTTTTTGCAATGTTAGACTGAATGTTGGGAGTTTGTGTGGTTTATTTGCTTGAATTTTAACTGTGTTTTCTGACTTAACTATGGCCGAATAATACTTTGTTGGCATGTTTATGGGATCAATGAGCTGAGCTATAGCCTATGTTTGAACTCGGTGACTTGAGCCCAAACATAAGGAGGTTCGGCTCTTGGTTTCTAGAGCCGACTAATATAATATAATATAATATAATATAATATAATATAATATAATATAATATAATATAATCTAATATAATATAATATAATATAATATAATATAATATAATATAATATAATATAATATAATATAATATAATATATTGTTATGTACATGTATAGCTTACTCCATTCTGCTTCTTTATTCACACACACACACGCACGCATATATATATATATATGTATATATATATATGTGTATATATATATATGTATATATTCATGATGTGAAAACCGCAACACTGAGTAAACCTTGCTCCAGTGCAATAGCCTGCAAACTACACTAGAGAGTAAATTAGCCTAAGAACTCGTGATAGACTCGCAGTTGAGGAGGCCGACAGCCCTTTGGTCTTCCCTATGTTTGAACTCCACAGGCGTACGCCCTGAGATCTTTGTTGGGGGCATATTATCATGATGAGCATAATTTTAACTATCAATTGAAAGAGAGAAGTATTTGCAGACTTTTTTTTCACTGTGCCCTCAAGCAGGTCCATCCGCCTTCTGGTGTAGGCTTGAATATCCTCTGTAGGTCTGTACTGGGTCTATGTGATTTTATTATGGTAAAGAGAGCGAGCTGAGCAATCTCGAGGAACCATTCCCGTGCAACCCATAATTGTATCTTCATCAACACCAAAGTCTGGATTTATCTTTGCCATGTCTATATCTTGATGTCTCCAACACTGTCCTATGGAAGATCTGTTTATGCCAATAGGACTCTCCTAAAGATAAAGACATCCTAAAAACTTCTAGCTCCAAGGAACTTGTAATTTCTTGCTTTCAGAGAGTAAGCTGAGTTGATGCTCGAAGTCTGTGAGGGAAATGCGTGAAACACAGCTTTGATCAGCATATCTTCACCAGCTTGACTCATAGCGTTTACCCTTCAGTCATTGCACCTTCCTCAAAAACTCTGTCAAACATCATTTAGGGGTCTCACAATCCAATAGTGGACCAAAGTACTTGTAGCTGCTGAATCGATGCATACTCCTAATCTTCACTAAACCCCAACTTGGAAAGGGAAGCTAGAAGGTAATAATGCTGGTTATCCATTCATAAGACTTATACCAACGACTTGGGTTAAGGTTTTTTTTTTCTTTTTCTTTTTTTTTAACCAGTAATTCAATAAACAAGTTTGGTCAGCCATCCGTTCGGATCATTATTGTCAACCTGCTATTCTTATTGCAGAGTTCCTACTACCATTTTTTATGTTATTGATGGGAATTGCGTCCCAACGCTTCTGTCATTGTGCAGAGTAGGTGAAGGAGTACTTCTTTTCGACTAGAGAACAGAGCTAGGTAGCTGCAAAGGGTTTGAAAAAGTGATAGAATTGTTTATTCTTAAGGAAGCAATCTGGATCCGGTACTTCAATGTTCTTCTTTCCATGGATGTCATTGCTTGATCCATTTTCCAGAACACTATGTTAGATTTCCCGTGTAAGATAGATAAAAATGTCAGTCTTTTTAATTATCTGGAAAAACCTGAGGAGTGGATCTGATAAAAATGCCATCTCTTTAGTTTCTTGATCTTTCAATGATCTTAATTTACAATTCTACTATCTTTTGGAGCTATTTATTTTGAAATGAAATATTGGATTGAGCTATTTATTTTGATATTTTGTGGATGAGAATTGCGTTTAAAAGATGGAGTTCATATGATTTCTGGTAAAAATGAGGTTGGCAGAGTTGGTGGGATGGTTGAGTTATTTGGATATACATAAATGGTCTCTCAATGGTAGGTGATGGCTGGTGGCTAATTCATGGTTTTGTTGGTTCTCATGGTCTCAATGGTGTTTGGGTCCTCCACCATTCTGTTTTGGTTTAACTGGCTCTATACGGGAGTTTGTGATTGTATTTATTTGGTTTTGGGTCTTCAATTTGTTTGTCTCTGCTGCTATAGCACCACACCTCGTCGGTATGTTATTTTTTGTCCGTCCAGCGTCTGCATCAGTTTCTACTCCACTGTTTTTGATTCCTTCTCATCAGATAGTTTTGTTTAGAGGTCTCGCTTGAGGTAGTTTCAGAGCAAAGAAAGTGCTGTCTTGCTGCGGCCGCATTGTTAGAAAACCCTCAAAAACTTGTGATCTTAGTGGTACTTTGTTTGGCCTCTCCTCTGTTGCTCATGGACTTATCGAATTATTGATATTTCAGTAGACCCCGAGATTCGCAGAAATCAAGTGCTACTCCCTAACATGATTGGCTGTTGTTCAATATTGGCCCACGGAGAATTGGTAATATTGCACTGAGTTATGTCCAAATTTGAGACATTCTTGAGTGAGGTCACTCTGAAAGGGGACAAACTAGGTCTATGACGGGGTATGGTCATTTAGGGACGTTTATTGGTCCATGGACTTGTAATCACAATCAAACTTTTGAGTCTAGAGCCTTTAGTTAGGTCACGGTTTTCCGGGGACAAATTCTGCCCTAGTTCAGGGCCAAAATCTCGTTCAGAAAACGTATTACACCTTTTTGCCATGAGTTTCAGAATGTACAAACCCATAATTAAGCTCCTTTGTGTGGTCTTCATCTCATAGTGTTACCGAGCAACAAGGAGCGTAAGGTTCACAATGAGAGTGGTCGCAATATTAAACATACTAGTACAATTGTTCTGAAATGAAATGTTTGGAACATGCTATTTCCATACTCTTCCCGATGACAGTTGTGGATTGTGGTAAAGGGATGGAGTTTACAATTCTGATGGAGAGATGACAGTGTTGCTGTGATGATTGCATTGCGGAGCTATGCAAAATGGGTGAGTTGGTGAGACATAGTGGTGGTGGCTATGGTGTGGTTGGGAAATTGTAACCACTCTTTGTTACAGTGATTGTGATTGTGCTTTGGTCGACTGTATGAATGTGTTTATGTTGCGATTAGGGTGGTCTAATTTTTGTTTCAATTTTGGAGTTTGAAATTGTGATACCCATTTCAGGGTGTTGATGTTCAATTTGAGGTTTCCAGTTTGTGTTCTTGATCTTTTGGTATATTTAGTATGGTGTTATCCAGTCGTTTTGCACATTTGAATCTGTGTAAGGTTGGTGCTGATTGCGAATGTGTTTTTGATACCGCGGAACTGGTTATTTGGAGGTAGTAGTGGTGTCATGGCGATAGTGGTGGTAGATGATTTGGTGGTGTTAAAGAGTTATTCAACGGTTTACCACCTGCATAACCAGTGGTGTTAAAGAGCTCTGCAGACAGTGGTCGAAAGTTGGAGTTGGTTTTTTTTTTAGTTGATCGTCTACCACCTGCACGTGATCAAGGCCACGCCATTCCTTTGCTTTCAGGAGCTCAGCCTCCTTAAGATCCGTCCTTGCTGTTACCCGTATTATAAGATGAAGAATGAGCTAGAAAAGTTAGTAAAAGAACTTTTAGGAGCGGGCATGATACAGCCGAGTGTTAGACCATTCTCTAGTCCAATTTTTGCCGTTCGTAAGAAATACAACAGTTGGCGCTTTTGTGTCGACTATAGAGTTCTATATAAAGTCATTGTTTGCGACAAGTTTCCCATTTCTGTTGTTGAAGAATTGTTTGACAATGTTTTGCTCTGACATTCTTGGTAGAATGAACGAACTAGTTCTGTCTCCTTTTTCCCATACAGCATAGTACGTGACTGGCTTGCGCACTCTTGGACACAAACTAAATAACCTACTCTTGGCTCTTGGACACATACTAACCCACTCTTGGTTTTCTCAATTCTCAGTATCAAACTTTTCACCTAAATAAACTTTGGGTTTTACGGGTTTCATCAATATTTCAGATTGGTTATTGTTGATATGAGTTGTAATAAAAAGAATCCAGTTTTGTGGCTAAATCATGCACACTACTACTTTTGAAGGCAATATGGAGGCATGTTTCTCCTTCGAATGCATTTGATTTGCTCACATTTGCACGTAATTCTTTTATATATGGCATAATTTAACCTGATGTATAAACAACTTGCACAGTAGAGGTGTGTATGGCGGTTTAAAGATAAACCCTACGCCCAAACTAATACGGTCGGTTCGATACTTTTATTATCCAAAACAAACATGCCCCTAGAAAACCACAACCAACCCCTTGTAGTCTGAAAACCAGATAGACTGCGTTGGGCAGTTTAACACAACAGTTTGTATACCAATATTGCACCGAAGTCTATAATAATCCGAGGGAACTTTACAAACACATAAGAGTTGCGAACATAGATTAAAGTAATAAACCGTTTGTCCAAACAGGGCCTGTCAGCAGTTCTGATATTATGAAATCATCACACAAGACAGCTTTGATATTTGTTATGCTAGACCACATAATGATGTGACTGTATGATTCACTTCAATGTGAGACTATTAGAGCACAGACCAACAAATAAGCACATACTAATATACTTGTCCCTGTATTTCAATTCATGGTGTTTTGCCAGGGTGTCCCAAAGCTGAAGGACTGAATGCTGAAGAACTACTAATACTAAAAGGTAAAAGTTGAGATCCTGGTATCCCTTCTTATGAAGATAAAATGAAGTAGAGACACATAACCCATTAAGATCTTTTCTCCATAAAATGAAGTGTCTCTAACAAAACAGGATTCAAGAGAAGAAACATAACAAACCTTTGCATGGTTGCCGCTTCGAGCTCGTCCACAACCCCAAAATGACCCAAAACCTCATCAAATTAATCCAAATCGGTCACCAAATACTCCCCGACCCATTGTCAACCTATTGCCACCCTCAATTCACCCAAATAGTGGTGCGAGAAGAATTACCCAAATTCTAGAGTTCTTGAAGGCGGCTGAAATTAACAAAAAACTGAGGTGGTGTTGGGATGTTGGTGCTGGGGTGGTTGCAGTTCGCATTCGGTGGGGTCGCTGGGTTTTTGCTGGCGAAAATGTAAGGTTCCATGGCAGGTTCACCAGATCATGGGAAGTATGGTGGTGTTGGGTTTTGGGTGAGTGGTTGTATGTTTTTAGGTTGGAGGAGCAGTGTTTGTTGCTTTGATTGAATCGATGAAATTTGAGAGGGTGGCGATGGTTTTGATCGATGGAGGCAGAGATGAATTGATCGCATAAGGGTAATTGAAGGTGCGCTGGTGTTGGATGATGTTGTTGGATTCTTAGGACGTTTCATAATCTGAGAAGAAGAAGAAAAAACAGAACGTTAAAATAACAATGAAACAAAAACACTGTACTTACAGAGTTGTGAGAAGCGCTGCGCGAATTTGGAGAAATCAGAGACAATCTCGAACATAGACTTGATTTCCTTAAGGCTAAACTCGCTCCCTGTAGGTGCCTTTTGATCCGGAGCGAAGGCCTCCCAGGATAATTGTCCCTCACTGTGTAATCGGGTAGCATCGCCGGATTACACCCTACGAACCCTCAAATGGACTGATAGCACTCTGGAAGTTTGGAAATGTTTCTGGAATTGGGAATTCCGGAATGAATGAAACTGGGAAGGGTGCTATGCTTTTAAATAAGCAGAGACACCCGTTGGAGCAGTTGGGTCTGTTCACGAACAATTACGAAACCGTTCCAGAACCGTTGGAAAACGAATTCAAAATTCAGGTAAGATTTTCGGGTGAAAAAACAATTAAAATTGGGCCACCAGCCCACAACACAACGCGTCACGGCCCGTGCCCGAGACCGAGCCGGCCGGACGGCGCGCGCGCGCATGGTGGTTCGGACCATAGCTAGGTCGTCTCTCCTACACAAAATGTGTATCACCCAAAGGGCGGGCCCTATAGTGCAATCTTGAACTATATTAAGTGAACAAGATTGTTCCACCCTCCAATGTGGGATGAATTAAATTCCCTCTTGGAGTACTATCTTAGACGCCATCTTTACCCATGAATTTTTCATTCACCCGATCACGATTTTGGATGAAGTAAAGTTGTACGATGTTCACCTAGCTCTAAGGTATCCATAGCAACTTTCGGTTTCGTGAATCGATAAGTCGATTCTTCAAAATCTTCTTCTAAAGTCGTGCGAAAAATCGGGTTTTTCCAACAGATGTATGTGGTTGTGGGTGCTGTTTTGATCGAGCAAGAGGAGGAGGGGGTCAGGGGAGGAGGAGTTTTTCAAACAGGAGGGATGATTGTTTGTGTGGGTTGTTTTGGTTAGCGATTGAAGATGTTGGGATGGTGATGGCAAAGTCAACACAGAGACATGAGACCTAAAAGCATCTCCAAAAGATGGTGTAAAAACTGTTTTTGGCACAAATATAGGCCATATTTGCCCAAAAATCAGCTCCAACAGCTGGTGCAAAATCTGACCTATATTTGCACCTAACCTATTTTTGGACCACATCTGGCCCAAATCAAAGACAATTGGACCTGGTGTAAAAATTAAAAAAGTCAGTTTTAACGCTCTCTTCCTCTCCACTTCTGCAAATCCAACATTCGGATTGATTAATTCGCACACTTCAACAAATTAATAATTTCTTATTTCAAAAATAATAATGATTCGTTATTTATTAATTCGTTATTTATAAATAACAAATAATAAAACAATAAATAATTATAAATTCTCCCACTTCAAGAAATTAATTAATTCGTTATTTTTTTGCAAAAAATTAATTAGCAGGGCCGGCCCTAAATCTCATAAGGCCTAAATCGAACAGAAGAAATGAGGCCCTCAGTTATAAAATTATTATATGATATAACATAAATTATCTTTTATATATAATGTTATACATTCCATTTTTGTGCAAAAAAAAAAAAAAATATTCTTCACAAAATAAAGGAAATGGCAATTTTTTAAAATGTGTACATTTTATTTGTTTATTTATGATAGCATTTAAATAAGATAGCATACATTCAAAATTTTCGATGGTATTTCGTAAAAAAAACATGGATGGTAAAAAATAACTTTCAATTATAGTTACGGTTTTCTGAGTATTTTCAGTATGTTTCTCCAATACAAAGTACCTATTTATAATAATAATTATTAATTTGATTGAAGATATCCATAAAAAATAAAATAACATTAACAAGAAAAAAATGTTGAACATCATCACTATTTGAATTACTTTGAAATAAGTGGGAAAGGTAGTAGAAATTAACAGTGAGCAATAGTAGGATTTAATAGTCATAAATGCATAAAAAGGTGTGGAGTTTAAACCTTTGACAGAGTGAGTTGGGTGGAGGAGGGAGAGTAGGAAGGACGAACATGCACTGGATTGTTCATGGCTTTATTGTTGCGAAAGTACAAATCTGCCCTTCTAATATATGACTTTGGGCTGGGGGCCTTGGAAGTCAGTGGCCTAAAGCAACAGCACTAGCTGCTTTAGGGTTGGGTCGGCTCTATTAATTAGTCATACTAACATGATTGTTTAATAATGAAAACTATGAAATAATAAAATAATGCTGGTGGTCTATATTTAGGCCATCTGCAGGACCAACAACTCATAAAGTGCTGGTCTAAATTTAAGACTGTTACAGATGCTATAGGAATCGCTCCAGAGACTTGGGGAGTTAATGAAATGAGAGAGTAAGAGAAGGTGGGGTCGGGGTACGTATGGTGCGAAGATAGTGGAGTGATGTGTCAACATGAACTTATCAAAAATGTTGTTGTCAAATCGTTTTATTATATTATTATATACTTTACGAAAGGTGATAGTATTTCAAGAAACCTGCTGTAATCAGTTCTACTAGTTGTCATCGGTTGTTTTTGTCCTTTATTAGGTATTTTCGTAAATGCCGGTTAAACCTGCTGCATTACTATCTGAAACCAGAATAAAAATATGGGCCCTATGAAACCCTAAAAATTTGCCAACACTCTAGCTAATCCCTACCCTTTATAGAGATTTTTGCATTTTTGGAGGAGAATATGGGATGGTGGGTCGGGCCCGTGCATGCCTGGTCTTTCCATGCGAGATGCTATTGCAGCTGGCCCAGGCCAAGGGTTAAAATCTAGGAGTCTGGGGACAGATCACTTACCACTCCGGCCCATCTCTTTCCCCCTAATTTTTTTTTATTGGGACGTCCCAAATTTTTCTCCCTATTTATTTATTAATAACCTTAATTATTAAAAATGACCAAAATACCCTCACAAACTATTATTGACATTATAGTGGGGGCTGTGCGAGGGCGGTCCCGACGTGGGCTTCATGCCCCTTGACCATTCTAAGGGCTAGTTTGGGAGTGCCGTGGCGGTGCTAGAAAGCTGCTGTGTGAAAACACAGTGAAAAAACTGTTGTGAATTTTTGATAAAATGTTGTTTGGTAAATATTACGTACAAACTGGTGTTAAATATTCATATAGTAATTTTGTGTATGGTAAAATCAACTGTGAAGTTGCTGTGAGAGGGTAAAATGACAAAAATATATGACACATGTCATTTTCTTAAACATAACTATTGATATTTCAAAACATTGTAAGGTTAAAATCAGTTGTAGATAAATTAATCAAAAACACTTTCTGGAAAAACATCTCCCCCTTGCTTCCTGAAAACTAATGTGGGACAACAGAAACTGCCCGGAGAAGCAGAAATTTTGGTAGAAACACGAAAACTGTTTCTGCTGTCGGAAAACACCTGTGCTGGTTGCAGAAGCATTCCCAAACTAAGAAATGTATGAAATTGAGTGTTGTGGAATACCAAAAATTTTCCTTTCATGTATTCAGTGAATGCGATATCCTTATTTTTGGGGGGACCAAAATGGATGCCTACTAAAGTTGGGGAACTTATTGAAATTTCTGGAATCCTTGTAGTTTTCTACTAGTATGTCACCTCTTTTCCTTGAGGGAAATGACCTCTGAAACGGCATTATAAACATCAAACCCTAAGTTTGGCACTCGTAAACCGATCGTTGTTGTCGTGCAGCCTTCGATGTTATACCAGGAGGTAGACTATGGAAGACGGAGGATGGGAGTTACCACTCGATGTGATAAGGGATGAGATCCTCCCGAAGCTCCCGGCTAGCTCTTTGTTGCGATTCAAGTGCGTCTGCAAAAGCGATATCATCATCTCTCCAAGTTTTATTGAGACACATTATGCTACAAACAAACACAAACAAGCCTCTTTTTACTACCATTCATCTGATTATTTTTTGAAAGCTGAATCTGACACCACCTTCTCCTTCCGAATCTTCGATACACCTAAGGATTTGACTATCCGGGGTTATACCTACGATAATATGCATATTGTGGGTTGTTCTAAAGGAGTAGTTTGTTTATCCCTCTCATCATTCCATGCATTAGAACATGACTTTGCACTTTGGAATCCTGCCACCAATCAGTTCAGAAGAATTGGCCCTGAGGGTGCCGGTGTCCGCTTGGGCTATTATGGGGCAGGCTTTTGTTTTGATCCCGTCAAAAACACTTTCAAGGTTCTGGCAACATCCGTTTATTTCCAAGAAGGAAAAGAAGTGGTTACGGCGAGTGTCCGCACATTCACGTTGAATGATAATTCTTGGAGTGCAAAGGAATTCGACACCACCAATCTGAGATTTCCAGGATGTGATAAAATCTCTAATGACAAAACATGCTCCAACAGATGCATGTACTGGACAGTAGGTTACAATATTAATGAAAGAAGACTCATTAGCAAGTATATTCTGTATTTTGATATGGTTGATGAGGTGTTTGGGCGCATCGATTTGCCTTGTCCCCTTGGGGCATATGCATGTCTTGCAAGTTACAAAGATTCAGTTGCTGTGATTGATCGTTCGGGTTATGACGGTAAGCTTGATAGTTATAGATTTGAAGTGTGGGTGCTGATGGAAGAAGATTCGAGGAAATCATGGTCTAAGAAACTGACTTGTATGCCACAGGAATACCATGTCAAGTATCCTCTGGGGTTTTTTGGTAACGCTGATGAGGTTAATTTGGTAGTTTTGATACGTTCTGACTTTTATTTGTGCAATATGAAGACTGGGGCTGTCACAGAGTTATTCGGGAAAACTTGCCCTGGGACGTTGTTCCAGTTTAGCGAGAGTTTGGCTTTGATTTGTTAGAGATTCTTGTTTTAAATGCTTTATTCCAGGAACAAACACTTTCTTGTCACACCAGAAGTATTTGATTTAGATCGTTGCAATCGTGTGATCTCTATCAAACAGTAATCAACTGTTTGACTGTTCACAAGGTTCTAATTTTCTTAGAATACCGTTTTTTTCATTTTCCCGGAAAATTGATTTGATTGCTATTTTGGGGATGAATGACTGTTGTAGAACTTTAGAATTTGCCAACAGGTGTTGGTTTGTTTTCTAATTTTATTTGCTTTCTTTTGTCTCATTACAACTTGTCGGAGGTACGTGTTTGTTTTTGTTCACATCCACCAAGTTTGGAGATTGCCACATTTACGTGAAAACCTAACAATACTGACGGATTTTGAATTTATGGTTCCGGGTTGCCAAAATATAACATTTTTTCGTCGATGTCTATACTAAAGTTCTTATTTGGAGCGCAACATGTCCTTTCTGTTCGAGATTTCTGAGAGGGTTTGCTACAGTGGCTGCATCAAACAGCAAGTAGATATAGTTGTTGAACGCACAAAGTTGATTGGGACCTCATGAGAGGCATATTTTGGGGAAAACTTGTCATTACGAGAAAATTGATTGGCAGAACCGAATAAAGCTATGGTGTAAGCCTATTGGAATATATGAAACATTTTAGCATCACATATGCACTTACTGGAAATAATAGGTACAACGGTGAAATCTGACTAATATGATGGAACCAAAAATCAAAGTTTTCTCAGCCGATTTCTGACGGGCTACAGAATATCCTATTCTGGAGACTCTTCGTATTCGTAGCAGTTCAGATTAATGTAATGCATTAGGGAATTCTCTCTCTCTTTTTTTTTTAGAGGAAAACATTAGGGAATTAGGGAATTCCTTTGATGTAATGGCCAGAGGCTGGAAAGGTCAAAGCTGCAAATAGAACTAAGTATAACAATGAATCTCAAAGTTACCCTACTTTTTGGGATTCATTGTTATGTTGAATTCTATGGTACAGAAGTAACATCTCAAGCAGATTGAGAATTTAAAAGTTTCTTATTCACCGAAGTAAACTGATCTGTGACTGCAATCATTTTAGTTCTGGTGTCAGACAAACTTCGAGCAGCTTCCTCGTTCTCTCGTACACTTCAGACCCCAGAGGCTCAGTCTTAATGTCTGCCAATTGATCCTTTGAACTACAATATCAATGTTCCAACTTAATAACTCTATCTCTTGTTAAGCCACCAATGTGTTTACTCCTACCATGCATTACTGATTTTTTGACAGTTTACTGGCAGACCTATTATCACTGAAAATATTAGTGTACTTAACTTGTTCAAGACCAATTTTCTCAAGAATCCTCGGCATCCAAACACTTCGGCATGCACAAGAAGAGGCTGCTACAGGCTCTTCTTTAGTCTAAAGAGGGTGACGACAGGTTGCTTCTTTGAAGACCATGGTACTGCACCTGAGCTAAGCAATAAATCATATAAAAAAAAAGTACTCTTTTATAAAAGATGATGGTAATTTGTGCACTATCTTGAAAGCTGAAATGTAGGCTTCTGACTTGTGTCGTCGTTCAGCACCGAAATCACCCAAATGCAAGTCATCCTTCCCGAAAGACTTCTCGTTTGGTCAGGAAAATGAAGTGTTGTTGTCAACTGCAGCAGTAGAAGTAGAACCATACTCTGTACTAGAAGATAACTCGTGTTTTACTCTCTTTTCATGGGCATAGTTGCTATATTTGGACTCTTCTTAGCTTTGAAAACCTGTAACGATCTTTAGCAGCATGAGAACTTGAGCTAGGGAAATTCCGCCTTATGCTATGATTTGGATTCATGCCTACATCAGCATTCTTTTTTTACTTTATCTTCCTCTATCATTCACCAAAATGTTACTCTAGCACCACTCACAGTCTCTACTCCCACTATCACCATCTTCGCGATATTTATCATCCCTATAACTACCATCCCTTTGGCCATCTCCACGATGTTTATCTTCCTTGTGTATAGAACCTCTATTTGTCAGCTTCACGATACTTGGTGTCCTTGTGTCTGCTATCTCTAGTATCATCTCCTTGATAAAGCGAGCTATAGACAATACCTTTGACAGTGACTCACACATCCCACCACACATAACTTTGTCAATTGACATCCCTGGATTTTGTTCAACAACTTGATTCACAGCAGTCCCTGTGATTCTCAAGCATTCCACTAGACTAAAGCATTCATGAGTTCCTTCCTTTTGCCTACTAGTTAATCGTAAGAGAACATCAACAGTAATCTTCTCACTTAATGGGAAATTTTATGTTAATATTCGTCCACATATATGAGGATCGTCTCGGACTGCATCATGCTAGGATTCGCAAACCATTTGAACAAGGTCCTGCACACCCAGATAACCAATAGCAGCAAAAACAAACCTATCATGGCGAGCACCTCCACTGCCATCTATAGAGATATCAGAGCATCCTTGTGATACCGTACCATCATCATTCGCTACCCGGCATTTCTCATAGCAGAACACCATTACATTGTTTATGTTGTTGTCAGAAACAAAGCTAGTGTCCCATAATAAAGCAATTCTCTGTTCATTTCACCGAATCGACATCTCTGGAATCTGCTCCACTACCCTAGACCAAATTCAGCTCTGCGAGAAACCAATTTTTAACTTTCTTTGATTTAATTTGGTCAGTACCAGGACCAACCGGATTTATCCCCCAAATTATTTCCCACATCCTCAATACAACCTGATAAAGCGGTAAAGTTACAGAAATCCATACCGAATGGATCAGAAGGTAGCAACTTGGTAATATTATCACACAGTTCTCCGGCATTCTCCCAAAGGGCCAAAGGCAATAGCGCGCATTTCTCTAATTTCCAATCAAATTACTTGTCCCTGCTCCATCAGACATAAGTGGGTGTTTAAGCTTAAAAGAAAACACATATGGGTCTAATGCCAAGTCCAAAGCCCGATTAGTTGCAAAAGGGTTCAATCAACAGTTGATCATAACGACACTTCCAGCCCTGTTGTGAAGCAGCATCAAATTAGTCTTGACTCTTGCTAATCACTAAAGCTGGCCTCTTAGACAATTTGATGTGAGCAATGCCTTCATGCATGGGGTCTACTAACTGAAACTATTTATATGAGGCAACCACCTGGGTTTGAAGATTCCATTCACTCAACATTTGCCTGCTCTCTCTCTCTCTCTCTCAAGAAAGCGTTGTATGGGCTCAAACGAGCTTCCAGAGGTTGGTACCAGCTTCTCACAAGTTTCTCTTTTCTCAAGGATTTCAGAGTTCACCAACACACACTTCACTCTTTTACAGATACAGTGCACAAGGACTGGTCATTCGACATGTAGATGACATTATTCTTACAAATAGGGATAGTGTTTCATCACACACCTTGTAGCTGCAATGAACATAAAATTTTACATTAAATACCTTAGAAGGATTGATCATTCTATATGTAGTTGGAGCACTGTTTTACTTCTTGGTATGTCGTATAAACCAACTCGATCTATAACTCAAGCTAAGTTAGGGATGGCAATATGGTCCGATCCGATCTGAGAACCGAGCGATCCGAGCCGAATGGATCGGATTCGAATCCGATCCAATTGAAAATGGATCGGATTTCGATCTGGAAGGCCATACCCGATCGGATTTGGATCTGGATTTGGATCGGAGGACAGATCCACCGGCATCCTACCCGATCTGATCCGATGTATATGTGTGCTTTAAAAATATACCCTATCAACTCCCCACTTACACATCCAAGAAGAATAAAAAATTAACTCCAACCTACAAAGTCATTTTTTTTTGTTTTAGGCTTCATAGCTTACAAACATGCCTTGACATATGAACTAGAGTTTATTTTTTATGTTAATTTTTGTATTTTATTACAAATTTGAGTCAGATCTGACCCGAATCCGATTCGACCATGTAGTATATGGATCTACGGATCGGATTTGGATCAGCTGAATGAAACCTGATCCAATCCGATCCGAATCCGGTGACGATCCGAAAGGATCTGGATCGGATCTGGATCTCATTTCTCCTAGTCGGATCTAAATCGGGAAGTGACTGATCCGATGCAGATCTGAACCGTTGCGAGAAGAATTACCCAAATTCTAGAGCTCTTGAAGGCGGCTGAAATTAACAAAAAGCTGAGGTGGTGTTGGGATGTTGGTGTTGCGGTGGTTGCAGTTCGCATTCGGTGGGGTCACTGGGTTTTTGCTGGCGAGAATGTAGGGTTCCATGGCAGGTTCACCAGATCATGGGAAGTATGGTGGTATTGGGTTTTGGGTGAGTGGTTGTATGTTTCTGGGTTGGAGGAGCAGTGCTTGTTGCTTTGATTGAATCGACGAAATTTGAGAGGGTGGCGATGGTTTTGATCGATGGAGGCAGAGTCGCAGAGATGAATTGATCACAGAAGGGTTATTGAAGGTGCGCAGGTGTTGGATGATGTTTGTGGTTGTGGGTGATGTTTTGTTCGAGAATAAAAAAAGTGCGCTGAAACCCTAAAAATTTGTCAGCACTCTTGCCAATCCCTACCCTTTATACATATTTTTGCATTTTTGGAGGAGAATATGAGATGGTGGGTCGGGCCGGTGCATGTCTGGTCTTTCCATGCGATATGCTATTGTAGCTGGGCCTGGCCAAGGGTTAAACTCTCCAAATCCGGGACAAACCACTTACCACTCCGGCCCATCTCTTTCCCCTAATTTTTTATTGGAACGTCCCAAATTTTTCTTCCCATTTCTTTATTAAATAACCTTAATTATTTAAAATGACTAAAATACACTCACAAACTATTATTGACATTATAGTGGGGGCTGTGCGACGGCAGTCCCGAGGTGGGCTTCATGCCCCTTGAGCCTTCTAAAATGTATGTAATTGAGTGTTGTGGAATACCAAAAAATTTCCTTTCAGTTTGAAATTCTGGTTTCCGGTGTATGAAAATCGGACCGCAAACATGAGTTCATGTATTCAGTGAATGCGATATCCTTATTTTTTGGGGGGACCAAAATGGATGCTTACTAAAGTTGGGGAACTTATTGAAACTTCTGGAATCCTTATAATTTTCTACTAATATATGTCACCTCTTTTCCTTGAGGGAAATGACCTCTGAAACGGCATTATAAACATCAAACCCTAAGTTTGGCACTCGTAAACCGATCGTTGTTATCGTGCAGCCTTCGATGTTATACCACGAGGTAGACTATGGAAGACGGAGGATGGGAGTTACCACTCGATGTGATACGGGATGAGATCCTCCCAAAGCTCCCGGCTAGCTCTTTGTTGCGATTCAAGTGCGTCTGCAAAAGCTGGTACGATATCATCATCTCTCCAAGTTTTATTGACACACATTATGCTACAAACAAACACAAACAAGCCTCCTTTTACTACCATTCATCTGATTATTTTTTGAAAGCTGAATCTGACACCACCTTCTCCTTCCGAATCTTCGATACACCTAAGGATTTGACTATCCGTGGTTATACCTACGATAATATGCATGTGGTGGGTTGTTCTAAAGGAGTAGTTTGTTTATCCCTCTCATCATTCCATGCATTGGAACATGACTTTGCACTTTGGAATCCTGCCACCAATCAGTTCAGAAGAATTGGCCCTGAGGGTGCCCGTGTCCGCTTGGGCTATTATGGGGCAGGCTTTTGTTTTGATCCCGTCAAAAACACTTTCAAGGTTCTGGCAACATCCGTTTATTTCCAAGAAGGAAAAGAAGTGGTTACGGCGAGTGTCCGCACATTCACGTTGAATGATAATTCTTGGAGTGCAAAGGAATTCGACACCACCCATCTGAGATTTCCAGGATGTGATAAAATCTCTAATGACAAAATCACATATGCACTTACTGGAAATAATAGGTACAACGGTGAAATCTGACTAATATGATGGAACCAAAAATCAAAGTTTTCTCAGCCGATTTCCGACAGGGCTACAGAATATCCTATTCTGGAGACTCTTCGTATTCGTAGCAGTTCAGATTAATGTAATGCATTAGGGAATTCCTTTGATGTAATGGCCAGAGGCTGGGAAGGTCAAAGCTTCCAATAGAACTAAGTATAACAATGAATCTCAAAGTTACCCTACTTTTTGGGATTCATTGCTATGTTGAATTCTATGGTACAGAAGTAACATCTCAAGCAGATTGAGAATTTAAAAGTTTGTTATTCACTGAAGTAAACTGATCTGTGACTGCAATCAGCTTCCTCATTCTCTCGTACACTTCAGACCCCAGAGGCTCAGTCTTAGTGTCTGCCAATTGATGCTTTGATCTACAATATCAATGCTCCAACTTAATAACTCTATCTCTTGTTAAGCCACCAATGTGTTTACTCCTACCATGCATTACTGGATTTTTTGACAGTTTACTGGCAGAACTATTATCACTGAGGGCACGTTTGATGAAGGGATAAAGAAGGGGTACAGTAATAATAATACCAACAGAGGGTAATAACTGGTGTTTGGTGTAGGGATAATTTCAGAGGGGATTCAATCCCCCCTTATAGTTTATACCCCTTCTATGTCTAAAATCTATCTAATTTCACCATAGAGGTGGGGTTGAATAATAAGTCTTAGTATTCTCTTTTTGTAATGGTGCAAACGAACACATTACATAATCCTGCCTACATAATTAGTGCCCCCTTAATATCAATACACCCTATAATACTGTAGCCCCCCTATACCCCCAACTTTTAATCCTTGCATCAAACGTGCCCTGAAAATGTTAGTGCACTTAACTTGTTCAAGACCAATTTTCTCAAGAATCCTCGGCATCCAAACACTTCGGCGTGCACAAGAAGAAGCTGTTACAGACTCTTCTTTAGTCTAAAGAGGGTGACAACATGTTGCTTCTTTGAGTACCATGGTACTGCACCTGAGCTAAGCAATAAATCATATAAAAAACAGTACTCTTTTATAAAAGATGGTAATCTGTTCACTATCTTGAAAGGTGAAATGTAGGCTTCTGACTTGTGTCGTCGTTCACCGAAATCATATAAAGATGGTAATCTGTTCACCAAAATCACCCAAATGCAAGTCATCCTTCTCTAAAGACTTCTCGTTTGGTCAGGAAAATGAAGTAATGTTGTCAACTGCATCAGAAGTAGAACCATACTCTGTACTAGAAGATAACTCGTGTTTTATTCTCTTTTCATGGGCATAGTTGCTATATTTGAACTCTTCTTTGCTTTGAAACCCTGTAACGATCTTTAGCAGCATGAGAACTTGAGCTAGGGAAATTCCGCCTTATGCTATGATTTGGAATATTCATGCCTACAACATCATTCTTTTTTACTTTATCTTCCTCTATCATTCACCAAAATGTTACTCTAGCACCGTTCACTGTCTCTACTACCACTATCACCATCTTCGCGATACTTATCATCCATATAACTACTATCCCTTTGGCCATCTCCACGATGTTTATCTTCCTTGTGTTTAGAACCTCTATTTGTCATCTTCACGATACTTGGTGTCCTTGAGTCTGCTATCTCTAGTCCTTGATAAAGGGAGCTATACGCAATACCTTTGATAGTGACGCTCACACATCCCACCACACATAACTTTGTCATCCCTGGATTTTGTTCAAGTACATGATTCTCACAGCAGTCGCAGTGACTCTCAAGCCCTCCACTAGACTCAAGCATTCAAGAGTTCCTTCCTTTTGCCTGCTAGTTAATCATAATAGAGCATCACCAGTAATCTTCTCACTTAATGGGTGATTTATATGTTAACATTGATCCACATAAGTGGATCGTCTCGGACTGCATCATACAAGGATTTGCAAACCATTTGGACAAGGTCCTGCACACCCAGATAACTAATAGAAAATAAAATGCATCACCTCCACTGCCATCTAGAGAGAGATATCAGGGCATCATTCGCTACCCAGTATTCATGCAAGTACCAGCATCATTCGCTACCTAGTATTCCTCAAAGCAGAATACCATTACGTAGTCTATGTTGTTGTCAAAAACAAGGCCAGCGTCCCATAATCCAGCCCTTCTCTGTTCTTTCAACCGAATCGACGTCTCTTGAATCTCTGCTGCACTATCCCACATACCAATTCAGCTCCGCGAGAAACCAATTTTCAACTTTCTTCTACTCAATTTATTCAGTACCAAAATCAACCGGATTTATCCCAAATTATTTCCCATATCCTCTATCCAACCCTAATAATATGGTAAAGGTACAGAAATCCATACCGAGTGGATGAGAATGTAGCAAAATGATATCATGTCAGACAGTTTCCTAGCTTTCCCCAAGAGCAATAGCGCGGATTTCTCTAATCTCCAATCAAATTACTTGTCTCTGCTCCATGAGACATTATCATTATTGCCATAAGTGGGTGTTTACGTAAAAAAACGCATATGCGTCTATAGCCAAGTACAAAGCCAGATTAGTTGCAAAATTGTTCAATCAACAGGAGGATCTTGATTGTAATGACACTTCCAACCCTGTTGTGAAGCAGCAAACCATCAAACTAGTATTGACTCTTGCTAATCACTTCAGCTGGCCACTTAGACAATTTGATGTGAGCAATGCCTTCCTGCATGGTGGTCTACTAACTGAAACTATTTATATGAGGCAACCCACCTGGGTTTGAAGATCAACATTTGGCTGCTCTCTCTCAAGAAAGCGTTGTATGGGCTCAAACAAGCTTCCAGAGGTTGGTACCAACTTCTCACAAGTTTCTCTTTGCTCAAGGATTTCAGACTTCACCAACACACTTCACTCTTTTACAGATACAGAGCTCAATGAGGGGTCATTCTACATGTAGATGACATTATTCTTACAAGTAGCGATAGTGTAATCACACACCTTGTAGCTGCAACGAACATAAAATTTTCCATTAAAGACCTTACAAGGATTGATCATTCCAAATGTAGTTGGAGCACTATTTTACTTCTTGGTATCTCGTATAAACCAACTCAATGTGGGGTTGTCTTAACTCAAGCTAAGTATGCAGCTGGATTTTTGGCAAAGAGCAAGGTTCTCTGAGTGCAAATCAGCTGCATTTGAAGACTGAAGTGTCACCTGATTTCACTCCGTTGTCAGGAAGCTGATGCTACAATGTTTATAAGTGATGTTGGATGTCTTCAATATTTGACTGTAACCAGACCTGATTGTATGGTGTTCATTAGCTTGTCAAAAAAAGCATAATCGTAATTCAGCACATTAGAAAATACGTGGGGTAAAATTCACTATTGTAAGTGTTCCAAAAGAGTGAACTAGAGCTTGTGGCTTACTCTGATAATGATTGGGCTGGACGCTAGAGGTGCAATGCATAGAAAGTCAGACATGTAGGGTTTTGATGAAGGTTACGAAGCGGAAATACAAAAAATTTATCTAGCTCAAAACTCTCCATGAATCGCAGGTGAAGCATCATAACATGATGAAGGAAGAAAGGTTGCCTCAGCGATACCAGGATGGGAAGATCACATACAAAGAATAGCATCTTTGTGTCTACGGTATCCACACGAATAGACCTCGGGCTTCTTCTCCAATGGTTCTAGCAATCGTGAGAAGAAGGATGAACTTGGACGTGCACGGGCTGGATCACATCCATCAACGCGGCAAGGAGAGGACACGGCATCACCATGTCGTGGGCACAAGAGAGGGGCGACACCAAGAGGAGGTCGACGACTCCTAGGGGCGGTTAGGGTTTTGGCCGAACCCTTCACGAAGAAAAATATATATTTTTCTCTTTTTCTCTAGCTCTCTAGTAAACTGTGTGGAGTAGGAATTAATTAAGAGTAAATTCTCATAGCCTATAAATCCTATTTATAGCTAGAGAAATCCATCTTTGCCCATAAATCCAACAATGTGGGACTACTTACATTCTAGTACACGATTGCTCTCTAGTCCAACTAATGAGCGCAGTTTACACTTTAGTCCAATCAATTCATTATTGCTATTTAGTCCAACTAATTAGCAATAATCCCAGCTTGATCTATTATTGTGTGTGACCCTGTAGGTTCCTAATTACGTTGGCAGTAATAAAAATTATTATAAACATTGAGCGGTATCTAGCAATATATCAATGCTCCCAAGTAATAGGAATGTCATTGATCTGACTAACCTCTGTGACCAATGTTACCGCGTTGTATAATCCATTTGTCTCATCTATCCGGATTGGACACAAGACATGGGGTGTCACACTTGTATATCCAATCCATAGTTTCTCGATCTGTTAGTAGACTTAGATAAACAAATAACATCAATATCTCATATTGATTTATTCGAGCATGGTCATGCATTTTTCTAAGTCTCACTCATCGAGTGGCCATGAATATTTACTCCCGTTATGTGGGAGGGACAAATCCTCTCTACATCACCACCATATCTCAGCTTGCTTCATACCATGTCTGATTAAAGTCTTTATAGTTAGCCAGTTACGGTGTAACGTTTGACGATATCAAAACATGATAATTCACAACTCGAGTATCTCATGACTTCAAGTCTAAGGATCACAACACCATTGTCACTATGAGAAGCGCTTATGACATTCACATAACTCCCATGTATTCTCATGGTGGGTCAATCCAGTACTCTATTACTCCTAATATGCACCCATGTGTTAGACTTGATATCCCCACATCAATCTACCCACATACTAAACTCGATGCAATACACTCGTCCTATTAACTGTAGTACTCGAATAGGGATATTAAGAATATAACATTTATATTCTAAGGACTTCATTCATGCTAGCATATCTCCATTTCGATAACATAATGAATAGTAAGTCCATATCAATGTCACGATAAATTGATTGCCTCTAGGGAACAATTCCAATAATCTCCCACTTGCACTAGAGTCAATCTAGTGCATCATATGCCTATTGATCTATTGCGGCCCTCACGCTTTCACTGCGGAAGAGGTAAGAGAGACATATGCTGATACTTTGCATATATTCACATCTCCTCTATTGACAATCGAATAAGATCGAATATTCAGAGTATTTGCATCTAATGCAACAATACACTCAGTCCTCTGTGATAGAATCGGCAACTGAATCTTGTCTGGAACCTTTTCAGCTCACAGCCCCTCAACTAAGGCAAAATACAAAACTTGACTATGATCTGGAATCATCCTTGTTGGATTGGAAGTTCGCGTCATTGTAACTATTTACAGTGAACACTTCCTATCCTCCATATATCAAGAATTCGTCCTTAGTTCTTCTCAAGTACATAAGGATTTTCTTGATCAATATCCAATGACTCACATCTGGATATGACTGGTATCATCGCGTCATTCTCAAATGACATGTCTGGCCCTTGCACATAACATGGCGTATCTATAAATCTTAAATGTACGGTCCTTTATCAATCGGATTGGAAGGACAATAAGCCTTCCAAAGACTAACTCCATGTGACATAGGTAAGAATCCATATTCTTGCATGTTGAACCGTTTCAACACCTTTGTCATTATATGCACTTCGAATTAAGCCAAACAACTTTATTGATCTATCTTTTCAAGATTGTCCATAGTCGGACCCAATAGTGACACAGCCAAACGGAGAATGTTTTTGGGTACCCACTTGCCGGATTTTTGCAAAATATGGGTACCGCCAGTGCAATTTTGCCTAAAAGGGATATGATATCGCAGAAGGGAGAGATTAATGAAAAAAAACCATCGTTACACTTGTCTTTGCCCAAAAAAGGGTTAAAGACATTTTGCACCCTCGTGTTTTGGATTATATACAAAAACAACCCTATTCTTTGGGGATATATAAAAACGACCCCCGTCTAGACAAAAACCACCCTATCAGTAGATGGACGTTAGACGAAAAGCACCCTTATGTTACAATCAATTAGTATGGGGTGCAATATGTCCCTTTTATGACCATTTTATCCCTTTTTGTATTTTCGTATTTATTATGTTGATGTTCTTGACCACCATTCTTGGTGTTCTTGACCACAACCTCCACCACCCCCTCCACCGCCGCCGCCACCACCACCACCACCACCACCACCACCATATGTTCTTGGTGATCTTGCTTGGTGTTCTTCACAACCACCAGTTACTGCCAATTCAAACCCACCAACTCCTAAACCAAACCATCAGACCACCAACAAGCCACTGCCAATTAAATCCTAACTAACCTCTTCAAAATCCACTGGAACCATCCTAATATCCTTTCCTAACAGCTCACAAACCATACCAATATACATCCCTTCACCTTAAACCCAGTTCCCCGATGCCAACATCACCTCCACCTTCGCATCCAAACTTCCTCAATCTCCTTCAGCCTCTTCTTCATGTCCTCCAAATCCTAAATTAGCAGTAAAATAAACAAAAAGCACACACAAAAAGTAAAGGCAAAGCACAATCAACACAACTTCATGAGAGAGAAGTAGACGAAGGTTTGATCTTGGAGCTAGGGTCTTCTTCATCATCCCTAGTCATCTTGACATCGGCATCCATCTCATCGCCAGGGATTTCTCCTCCGTAGACTTCGTGCTCCTGCTCTTGGTCTTCTTGGTGCTCCATCTCCTCTATCACTCTGTGAACCCTCTGTTTCAGATATGAGGCAAGAGAGAACCCTCGGATAATCCTCTGCAGCAGCGAGGAGAACAGTGGTGAGTGATAGAACTCGAAACCAACCCAACAATGGCTTTATCAAACAGCTCCACTCTCTTCACGACCCATTATCAACACCAAATCACTCTTCAATTCATCCCAAACCCGCCAACCCACATTCTCTCTCCTCCCCAACGAACCCAATCTCAGATCCCGCCACCCCATCTATGCCCTCCACGCTTTGGAACCCGCCAAAACACCCGCCGTCGCCGACAAGCCCCTCAAAGCATCGCCACCGTG
Source organism: Linanthus parryae (assembly GCA_023055425.1). Taxonomy (NCBI): domain Eukaryota; kingdom Viridiplantae; phylum Streptophyta; class Magnoliopsida; order Ericales; family Polemoniaceae; genus Linanthus; species Linanthus parryae. The sequence continues at coordinate 184,688,766 of JALGPY010000001.1, read as the reverse complement.
GCCGACAGAGGTTTCAGGGAAACGGAGCCCCAAGAGCTGGAGAACCTAGAAGGCTTTTCAAATTTCAGAGTACCTAGATCAATCAGAGCTCGATTTGGTGCTCAAAACCATCGGAGGAGGAGGAGAAGGAGTGGTCGGAGAATAAGGGGCCGGCGGATGGTTTTCAGACGGTGGTAGTTATGTCGATGGTGGTGAGAGAGGTGGGGAAGGGGAAGGAGGCAACTTGGGGTAGATAGTGAGGAAGAGGAAGGAAAAAAAGTATTTATAGTGTGATAATTTTTTCCAAAATGAGGGTAAATATGTCTTTTTACCCCTCCGTTAGTGTGCCGTTAGCCACTACACTATAAAAAAATCCGAGCTTTGGCAGCGGCTGGAACCGCTGGCATAGACCCCTAAACCCGCTGGAATAGATCTACCGCAGCGGGTGCGTATGCGCTGGCAAATGATCCATTAGCCGCCGCTATGTCCCTGCTGGCTTAGCTCTCGAGCGGCGGGTGGGAAATCCGCTGCGGTAGGTACCTACGGCGGCGGTTACAGCCGCTGGTATAGCTGAGAATATATTGCAGCGGCTTCAGTCGATGGGCTAGTTCGATATCTATTGCAGCAGTTATCAAGCACTGACATAGCTCATAATCTATCACGGCGGCTCTAGCCGCCACGAATGCTTCTGGTCTACTTCCGCAGCTACAGCCACCGAGAAAGCATTTCATCAATAACTGGTCTTGAGTCGGTGGCTTAACCGTTGCAGAAGCTTATTTTGGCAACTTAGCTGCTTCGACAGCCTCCCCCAAGCAATAAAATAATCCCACAACCTATTAGAACCTCGAACTGAATAAGAACGTTTTATCTGTCTCAACATAAGGTGCTAAATTACCAACACCAAATGATATCAAGTACCATTCACAACAATAGACTAAATGAAACTATAAATTCAGTCAAAAGTATTTACAAAATTCCAAAACCTCAGTCACTGGAGGTGTCATCCTATCAAAATTTACTGACTTCGAAGTTCCACTGACTTCATTAGTAGAGACTGATAGTCACTAATAGTGTTTCAATTTGATCAATTTCAAGTTCTACTGAGTTCGTATAAATCGCCAGTCCAAGTGAGAGCGAGTCACAATTAGTAGTTCAATTTGGTCAATTCGTAGCTCGATTCAGCTCAGTAGTAGAGATCAAGCCGAAATTGGCCAATTCGAAGCCAACTGAGTCCATCAGTACAAATGGAGAGTACAATTGAATATCAAAGTCAAACGTCATATGGAATAAAGATGGTCCAATTTCATCAATAATTAGTATAAACTAATGGTTCGATTGAGGTATGAGTCGGAATAAAGAGTTCGCCTAGTCATTTGGTAGTTCGATTAAGTTCACTAGTTCAATCAGGTTAATTAGTAGTCCACTTCAGTTCATTATGAGGGTTCGAGTTTGATTTGGTTACTTGGAATTTCAATTGAGTTCATTATTAGAGATCGAATGCCCGATTTAGGGGGTATGTAACAATAAAGAGACAACTTTTGTGAGTTAGAAGTTCGATTGAGTTCATTAGTAGAGACCGATAGTTTGGTCAATTAGAAGTTCAATTGAGTTCATCAGTAGAGCTTGACAGTCCAATTCAAATACGAGTCACAATCGAGAATAATTTTTTGTTCACTAAAGCTCAACTGAGTTCGTTGGCAGTGAACGGCGGTCTAATCGAGGGGCCAAGCACAATCAATACTTCAATTGCAAGTTATTTGTACATGAGGACAATGCATTTGAGCGACGAGTCACAAGTTATAGCCAAATTTTCTCAGCTAGTCGTTTGATTTAGTTAATTACTTCTTGCGGTGTAATTGGGGATGAACCATAGTCGGGGGTCCAAGCCAGTAGATTAGTGATTCAATTTAAGTCCACTAGTAAAGACTGATTGTCCAATTGAGAAGAGAGTCACCACTGAGAGTCCAGTTTGGTCAACTCATCATCCGATTTAGTTCATTACTAGAGGTAGACTGTTCAATTAAGGGCAAGGTCATATCAGATAGTTCAATTAAGTCACTTACATGTTTTGTTGAGTCTAACAGTAGAGCTCGCCAGTATAAGTTGAGGTGTGAGTCACAGTAGAGTGTATAATTTGGTCAACTAGGATTTTAATTGAGTAATAAGTAGATGTCGACAATTTAATTGAGAGATGAGTTTCAATCGAGACTCCAATTCAGAGGCTAAGTGAAAATCAAGAGTACAATTTGGTCTATTAAAGCTTAATTGAGTTTATTAGGCATATTAGTTTGATTGCGTCCATATATTAATATATTTTTAATGAAAACCCATTATTAAGCACAATCGTAAAGAAATAACAGAAAATGTAATAATGTTAATCTATAATAAATTAATAAGTAGTTCTCATTATAAAAATAAACTTTGAAGTGTATTTTTATTATTTTACTCAATAATAAACTTGGACATGTTTATTTTATTTTAAAAGATTCAAAATAAAAATAAACCAATTGTTATAATTCAAGATAACGATGTTAATTTATTTTACATTCCACCACAGTCATAAAATCAGTATTGGTGTGGTGGAAAGTCTTAACATACTTCAAGCTGCAGGTCCTTGGTTTGATTCGTAGTATCAAAAGATACCTTTTTTAAGCGTTCTATGCCAGCGCTTTCAACCGCCGCTGTTTGGGAGCATTACCAGCGGCTGATGGGATCCGCTGCTAGAAGAGAGGTATACCAGCGGCTCACTTTCTAACCGCTGGCAAAAAGATCTGTGCCAGCGGCTGTGGGTCTAACTGCTGCTAAAAAGTGTCTATACCAGCGGCTATATAGTCACCCGCTGCAACAGAAAAAGATATGGTTGCGGGTTCGGTACCCGCTGCTACAGAACGTCTTTTTCCGGCGGTTGTGTTTTACCCGCTGGCATAGGTACTCAATAGCAGCGGCTTTAGAAGCCGCCAGTAAAAAAGTCGCTGCTGTAGCTCTAATTTCCTGTATTGCTAACTCTGACATGGGTGGTTTTTGTATATCTCCGAAAATTAGGGTTTTTTTGTATATAATCCAAAACACGAGGGTACAAAATGTCTTTAACTAAAAAAAACATCGTTACACGTGTGTTAAAGTTAGGAAACATCGTCATATCGTACTAATGTCCAGTACAAACACGGGCATGCACGCACAATAGAAGGAAAAAGCAAATCTGGTGGGGGTACAGATAGGTAGACTTCTTCTTTCCCGAATCAAATTGTACCTCTTTGAATCCCTTCCCCATATTTATTAAGGACCAGATGACCGCCTTATGGTTCGAGTTGGGCGTTCGAAGCAACAATTAAATGGCACATAGTGGCTTGGACTGCTTTGATTTGGCTTCCTGTCATACCCTGGGGGTCGAAGAGTATTTTAGAGAAACTGTGGGCTAGACATAATATAATAATAGGGGGGGTCATTATGTGGTTTAGTAATATTAGGGGTGCTATTTTGTATTTCAGAAAACTATTACCGTATATATAACCCAGATTTGGGGAATAACAGTAACAATCGAATATTACTCAATTTCAGAGAATTTTCTCTCGTTTCGTTATCGTTTTCATCTGCAAAACCCTCGCCGTGAATCGGTCGGAAAATCCGGGTCAGGGCTTCGGGTCCTGACACTTCCATCCGCAGATTTTGTTTCAAAGGTAACCCTATAACCCTCCTCCTCCTCCTCTTCCTCTGGGTTCACAAGTGTATCGATTGCTTGTTGTGTACTAGTATTTAGCAAATTTGTTCTTTTTTTCTGGTCGAAAGATACCTAATGGGCTGGGTCTTCCCGTATGCGTAAATTGTGGGGGTTGATGTGCAAGGCAAGGGAAGGGAGGGGGTAACTCATGATGAAGATGAATTTAGGTTTGATTGGGTACTAACTAACTAATTTGTTAATCCTAACTCCAATTGGGCAAAACCCAGATTTATAATCGAGAAACCATGGCCTTGTTTGTACATACGGACTTCGTATATTATTTGAGATGAGATGAAATTATAATCCGAGTATTTTTGTGAATGAAGAGGGGCTACATGAAATTCATAATCCTCAATTCTCTCCTCAGCATCATAACAGCCACTTATGATGTACTTGTTCTAAACCCGAAACACTATCATGCAAATCAACTCCTCAAAGCTAATTCATAATCCTCAATTCTCCGTACATTCATAATGTTTGTTTAATTGAATCTATATAGCTGAAGAAACTAAACTATTATGTTTAGGTACGTATTCTTTCAAAGCATCAGAAATCAAAATGAGCTCAAGAGTCCTTACGGGTGTGAAGCAAATCTATAATTTTGAAGTGTACTACCAGAGCCCACTAATACTATAAGGACCGAAAAAAACCAGGGGTTTCCGAGCAAATTATATTTCAGACTTTTGAAAACACTTGAAGAAGAAGTTGGTGACGTGATCTAATGATAGCAACAGAGTGGGTGAATTTGAGTTTTGTAAATGTTATTGGCAAATCTGAGGTGCATATTATGCGTTACTGGCCAGCCTCACCCAGAGTGGCTTGTATATTTAACTCATGTTGGAGCCCCTCATTCTAAGGATGTCTTTTCATTGTGCCAAGCTATTATTTCCCATCTTCGGTTTAGTTGTGAGTGTAGGACATGGATTAATCCAGGATTTACTAGTCTGTGTATTTTAGGTGACTACACCTCAAAGTCCTATGACAAACTTACACCTCAGGGATCTTATTTGGTGAAAGACAGACATAGCATTCGTTTTATTTGGGTGAAAGCAAAAAATCTACCTCTACACAGTTACGGCCACCCTTATGCATAAAGTCACAAAGTACTCCTACAGTATCTTTTGCTAACAAAGTTTATAGAATGACCAATGTGCCACATTCAATCATTGAAAATTAACAACCCACTATCTAAAATCTAAAAAGACCTAATCTCTCCTTCTTACAGTCCCGTTTCGACCACCTCCGTTCTCCACCAACACCACCAGTGCCACCAAATTAAACTCTCACCCTTCCTTCCACCATCATATCTAACCTCCATACCCATGGTAACCACAACCTCTATTGATCCCCACCTTGAATTTCAGACACAGCTCGCCCCAATTGAGCTACCAACCATTGATCTCTATACATGACTCTCTTCCTCTAGTTCGTTTTTTCTTCACCAAGGTAGTTTTTATCTTTATGCCAACATTGGTGTTGTTGGTGAAGAAGTAGGAGGGAGGGGGAAGGGAGATTGTAAATTAATTCTGTTGAGTACATGTGCGGAAGGGGAATGGTTCTCCACCAACATCCATCTACAAAACTGCCGCATCTATCATCTAATGGAGAAAATCCTAAATCTGGATCTACACTCAGATCCAATTCTGGGTTGGACAAATGGGAGGAGAGTAGATTTGAAAAACCAGCATTTGTATATGTTATCTCCAAAACTCATAGAAGAGAGAGAGAGAGGAGGTCAACGTCAAGCTCGTGTAGACAACCTCCTCAAGACTAAGCTCGTGGCAGTGTTGGCGACGTTTCCAGATTTGCTTCTTGGTCATCATGATCTTCTTCTCCTCATACTTCTTGTCTTCTTCGCTTCAGGTTTTAATTTTTTTGATGTTATTCTTGGCTTCCGAGCTTTTTGATATGACAAAGTAGCCGAAGCGGCGGTTGGGAAACACATTTATCAGTATGTAATCAGGGTTCTGGCAACCATGATTCTGTAGTTATGTTCACAAACTATGATATGAACATGAAACAATTAAAAAATATGAAAAAGCTCAATTTGTTGCTTCTTGTTTGTTTGGAGCGGAAGATATTAAATTCGACTAAATTAAATCCCAAATCGGAGCAAACATGTCCCGTACAAACAAGTCAAATATTTGAATTTGTGCCTAGATCCAAGCAGGAAGAAGACCCAGAGAGTGAACAGAGCAACATTGAAGCAACAATGAACCATCTTTGAAAATCGATAAAGGAGGAGGAGTGTTCTACTGCAACTTGATCTCCCAGATCGAGGGTATTGTCTGGTTTCATGTTCTTCCCAATTTCTTCCTGTATACTTTTTTAAACTAATTATTCTTTTCAATTTTATTCTTCTTTTTATTTTTTATTTTTATCTTCTTACCGAGTAGTAGTTATTCTTTTTATTAATTGGTTTAATTTTAGTTTGAAGAATTTGATACTAGTGAGGTAGGGATGAAATCGACTTTAAACTTTATTGGGGGTAAAACATAATAACAATTAAAGTGGATGGGAGTATTTATCAAAAAAAAAAAAAATAATAAAAAATAAATAAAGTGGATGGGAGTGTGAAATAATGTGAAGGACATTATTGTCTTTTCTGTAGTTATGGTACCATGGCTGGAACAAAAATAAAATTTGGGTACCACCAATGCCAAAATTTAAACTGTGGGTACTAAATTGTAACAAAAGTCAAAAGTCGGGTACCACCAGTGGAATTTGGCCGTGTAAGTTTTCTGAAGAGGGGGGGGGGGGGGGGGGGGACTACGTTTTCTGAAGTTGGCAACCTGTAGTCTGTAGGGGTGAAATTGTCCGTCAATCAAACTAGAGGTGGTGAAAGTGTCTTTTACGCCGCCCTATAGTATGCTTTGTGTACTTATATATTCACTTGTTCGGTGTAGCATCCAAGGAAGGAGTGGCGAGTTGTGTACCTGTCGCGATGGCCGACTGGAGTTCCCTCCCTTCGGAGATCGTCCGTTTATTTGCGGACAAGCTGGTACTTATTGAAGATTTCACGTCAATAACCTCCGTCTGCCAATCTTTCAAAGATGCCGCCGATAAAGACCGCCGCCCTACAGACCAGTCTTCTCAGCCTCCGTGGCTGTTGCTATGCTGCCCGGACATCGACGGCGACGCCGATCCTCCAAATAACAAGAGAGGTATATATAGTATTTATAACAATAAAAAGTTTTACATGGATCTTCCGGAGCTCTACGGCAGACGCTGCTGGGGATCTCCCTATGGCTGGATCATAACCCTAGGCCACGATCTCAAACTACACCTCTTCAATCCCTTGAACCGCCGTCGCATTGATCTGCCGGAGATCACCTGTGATAACACCAAGTTCAATGATGAGGATGACAGGAAGACTTGGATCCGCAGGTATTTCATAGAGCGGGCCATATTGATCAAGAGACCTCCTGGTTCTTACTCTTCTTCTCCGGGCTATGATGATTTTCTTGTTGCAGTTTTAGATTACGATGAGAGTTTCAGAGTAATGAGGCCTCGCACTAACACCTGGCACACCTTAAAACGTCCCTGCGGTTCTCACACGGGAGCTCTCTATGATATCGTGTCTTACCAAGACAAAATCTACGCACTGGCGGTTTCTGGTAGACTCATGATTTGCTCCAATCTAGATGGGCCTGATCCCCCAACTGCGGAAGATTATGTTCCACCCGACCGCACTCTGATCAGGGGATCAGACAAACTCTACCTTGTAGAATCTAGGGGAGAACTTTTGTTGATTGTTCGCTGCAGAACCCGTGACGAACAAAATGAGGAGCAAGAATGCTACTATACTGATTACTTTTACGTGTACAAACTCAATCATCAGAGCAAAAAGTGGATTGAAGTTGTTGATTTAGAGGACCGAGCCTTCTTTGTGGGCGGCTGTCAATGTGTAGTACTTTCGTCGGCGGAAGGTGTCAACTGTCGAAGTAATTGCATCTACTTTGCTGATGATACATATGACTACTTCATAGGGAAGACGCGCGGACTTGACATGGGAATATTTGATTTTGAAGAAGCGACGGTCGTGCCTTTCTATGAAGGCGATGATTCGTTGTCTTCTTACTCTACTCCAACATGGTTCACTCCTTCACTTGCTTAAGGGTATGACTTTGCACTTCGGAATCCTGCCACCAATCAGTTCAGAAGAATTTGCCCTGAGGGTGCTGGTGTCCGCTTGGGCCGATATAGCGCAGGCTTTTGTTTTGATCCGGTCAAAAACACATTCAAGGTTCTGGCGACATTTGTTCCTTTCCAAGAAGAAAAAGGAGTGGTTACGGCGAGTGTCAGCGCATTCGCGTTGAATGCTAATAGTAGAACATGCTCCAACAGATGCATGTACTGGACAGTAGGTTACAGCAATAATGAAAGAAGACTCACCACCAGCAAGTATATTATGTACTTTGACATGGTTGATGAGGTGTTTGGGCGCATCCATTTGCCTTGTCCTCGTAGGGCTTATGCATGTCTTGCAAGTTACAAAGATTCAGTTGCTGTGATTGATCGTTCGGGTTATGACGGTAGGCTTGATAGTTATGGTTTTGACGTGTTGGTTCTGATGGAAGAAGATTCGGGGAAATCATTGTCAAAAAACTGACTTGTATACCGCAGGAATACCATGGCAAGTATCCTCAGGGGTTTTTGGGTAACTCTGATGAGGTTAACTTGGCAGTTTTGATACGTCTGGACTTTTGTTTGTGCTATATGAAGACTGGGGCTGTCAGAGTTATTCGGAAAAAGTTGCCCTGGGTTGTTCCAGTTTAGCGAAAGTTTAACTTTGATTTGTTTAGAGGACAAGTACTGGTAGTAGTTTTTGTAGAGATTCTTGTTTTGAATGCTGAATGCTTTATTCCAGGAACAAACACTTTAACACCACGCCACAAGTATTTGATTTAGATCATTGCACTCGTTTGATCTCTATCAAACAGTAATCAACTGTTTGACTGTTCACAAATGGTTCTAATTCTCTTAGAATACCGTTTTTCTCATTTTCCCGGAAAATTGATTTGATTGCTATTTTGGGGATGAATAACTGTTGTGGAACTTCATAATTTTCCAACAGATGTTTGTTTGTTTTCTAATTTTATTTGCTTTCTCTGTCGTATTAAAACTAGTCCTAGGTACGTGTTGTTTTTTCACGTTCATCATGTTTAAATTGCCACAATACCGACGGAATTCAAATTTATGGTTCGGGGTTGCCAATATATAACATTTTTTCTTCGCCGTTTTATACAAAAGTTCTTATTAGTGGCACAACATGTCCTTTATGTTCGTGATTTCTGAGAGGTTTGGCTAGAGTGGCTGCATCAAACAACAAGTAAATATAATTGTTGAACGCACAAAGTTGATCGGGACCTCATGAGAGGCGTATTTGGGGGGAAAACATGTCATTAAGAGAAAGTTGATTTGCAGAACCGAATAAAGCTATGGTGTATAGCTATTGGAATATATGAAACATTTTAGCATCACATGCAATCGTTGGAAATAACAGGTACAACGGTGAAATCTGACTAATATGACAGAACCAGAATCAAAGTTTTCTCAGCCAATTTCCAACAGGGCTACAGAATACCCTGGAGGCTCTCTTCGACTTTGTAGCAGTTCAGGATTAATGCATTAGGGAACTCCTTTGATGTCATGGCTAGAGGCCGGAAAGGTCAAAGTTTCCAATAAAACGAGTCCGGCTTCCAATAGAACTAAGTATAACAATGAATCTCAAAGTTCCCCTAATTTTTTAGATTTACTGTTATTCACTGATATAAATTGATATGTGACTGCAATCGTTTTAGTTCTAGTGTCAGACAAACTCCAAGCAGCTTCCTCATTCTCTCGTACACTTCAAACCCCAGAGGCTTAGTCTTAACGTCTTCCAATTGATACTTTGATCTCTTGTTAAGCCACCAAGAAAGTGAAATCTGACATCGATGTGTTACTCCTACTCCTCCTACCATGCATTAATTAATTACTGGATTTTTTGATAGTTTACTGGCAGAACTATTGTCACTGAAAATATTGGTGCACTTGTTCAAGACCAATTTTCTCAAGAATCCTCCACATCCAAACACTTCGGCAAGCACAAGAAGCAGCTGCTACGAACTCTTCCTTAGTTGTGGAGAGGGTGATGACAGGTTGCTTCTTTGAGGACCATGGTACTGCTTTGCACCTGAGCTAAGCAATAAATCATATCCAGATGTACTCTTTTTATATTATCTCCAAAAAGAAGACGTACCCTTTTACTTCTTCCGTAACGCCTCTTTCTCTACGTTTTGATTTTTATCACTAGTGACTGGTTTACTTTGATGCGGTGATTTGGATGGCAAAACGATCTAATTTTTTCATGGTATTGTAGAGTAAAAGTTGTTCTATAACACGGTGAAAAAAGTTATCAAAAAATTGTATCGTTTTGTGATCTAAACAACCCGGTCAAAGTGACCTACATACGAGTCAAAAAGTCAAAGCGTAGAGAAAGATGCGATACGGGAAAGTAAAAGATAGTCCTTCCCACCTTTTGACCCACCACTCCTTTGTCCTGAGTTACTCAATATCTAGACTTCGCCTAGCATCAGATCTGCTACTCAAGTATCTGTGGTCAGCACTTGTAGATGATAGTGATTTGTGCACTATCTTCAAAGGTGAAATGCAGGCTTCTGATCTTGTGTCGCCGTTCTGAACAGAAATCACCCAAATGCAAGTGTCATCCTTCCACCAATGGGAGTTGGTCCAAGTGGTAAACAATTTGGTTCCGCTTAAGCAGGTCTCGGATTCGAGTCTCGGATTCGAGTCCTTGTGTATGCAGAAAACTCCCACTAAGAGACTCACCTACCATACCGGGCATGCGACCCGAGTCGGACCGGATTACGGGACAAAGCACCGGAACCGGTTGGAAAACCAAAAAAAAAAAAAAAAAAAAAAAACAGTGTCATCCTTCCCTCAAAGTTTCTCGTTTGGTCGGGAAAATGAAGTTTTGTCAACTGCAGCAGTAGAAGTAGAACCAGACTCTTTACTAGAAGACAAATCGTGTTTAACTCTCTTTTCATGGGCATAGTTGCTATATTTTGACTTTTCTTACTTTGAAAACCTATAACCATGATTTGGATTCATGTCTACATCATCAGCATTCCTTGTACTAGATCTTCCTCTATCACTCACCAATGTTACTCTAGCACTACTCACAGTCTCTACTACCAATATCACCATCTTCGCGATATTTATCATCCCTATACTACTATCCATTTGGCCATCTCCAGAATGTTTATCTTCCTTTTTCTCAAATAAAAAAAAAAAAAACACTCAAAAAAATTTCCAAAAAAAAAAGAATGTTTATCTTCCTTGTGTTTAGAACCTCTATTTGTCATCTTAACGATACTTGGTGTCCTTGTGTCTGCTATCTCTAGTATCATCTCCTTGGTACTTAGTATCTCTATGCCTATCATCTGATCCTTATGCTTCTCATCTTTGTACCTCGATTCTGTTGGGTTTTGTCTCGAATTCCGCAAGACGAATCGGTGTACCCGATGCGTCTGATTTGTCCTCTGAGGAGGTGATCTCTGAGGAGGTGATCTCTGAGGAGGTGATGGCTAGGGCTTGGTGGGCTTTTCCACCTCCTCTATATTAGTATAAATAGAGGTGCTAGCTATTGTTTCTAATTGAGTAGAGTTGAGAGAGATTGGTGAGAGATATCTTTGAGCGGATGTGTGAGGTTAGGGTTTCATAGATGTAGTCTATGAGGATGAGAGTACCGCGTCGACGTGGTCCGCGGATTGAGCCGTCTCTCCCCTACGATGTATTCCCTCATTGATATAGTGAAATTCTCCTCCTCCCGTGGATGTAGGCGGTTTGGCCGAACCACGTTAAATTCTTGTGTTGTCGTTTTCTTCTCCCCTATGGCGTGTGTTGAGTGTGTGATCGTGTGGCGTATTTTTTGCTTCCGTTACGGCGGGAATTCGACGGATAATTCCCCAACAAGTGGTATCAGAGCCTGGTTCACGATCCGGGTGGAGCACGCAGGTGAAAGGACGAAGAAGAAAACAAGAAAAGAATTGGAAAAAAAAGTGTTGAAGATGCGAATCGGGTGGTCCAAATTGATTCGGGTGTTCAGAGCTGCCTGTAAGTCCGATTGGGCTCGAACAGGAGGTGAACCATAGGTTTTTGGACGTTCCCGACGCGATGGCGGGATCAGATTCTGCAAATTGTCGCTGGATTTTGCAGAATGCTGACGTGGCAGTTTGCGGTGAGATCCAACGGTCCAAAATTGTTCGGGTGGTTACGGCGTGCCTGTAGATCGGATTGGGATGAGTCAGGAGTCTAACCCTATGTTTTTGGACGTCGCGGATTCATCCGTACGGTCAGAATTTGGAGATTCTGAGTCGATTGAGAAGGTCGGCATCAACCGATATCGATAGGCAGATCGAAGACGGCGGGATGCGATCAGGGTCAATCAAGTTCAAGTCCAATCAGGTGGGGTCAATTAGAGGCGTTTTCCTAATTGAACGTTCGATTGGCAACCTATGCAGGCTTGGGAGTGTGTTGACAGGTGGAGCTGCTGTTCAACATAGGCAAGAAGCATAGGTGTTTGTGTGATTGTGAGCACGTGACGCAACTGTTGCAGAGGGTGTCTAGTTAGATACGTGGGCAACTAGTGCAAGGAAATTCACAAGAAGCTCCGGGGCAGAGATTGAGACGGTGGACGCATTTGACGAGGCCATGGCTTGGTGGCGTCCTGATATCTCTGTGTATGGTTTGTGACGATAACTCTTGAGCAACTCGAGGCAAGAAGAGAGGTAAGTCGCGGCGGGTTCGCAAAGCGGTGGCTTTGCAAGACGTCTTGGTTAAGGCGTGGGATCGAACAGGAGAAGCAACAATGCAAGGAGAAGCACTCAGGGCTGGCGTAGAGAAACACGTGGTTGACGTGTGAGGACGCCGAAGCATGGTAATAGTGCAGGCTATGCAGAAGTTGCAGGTTGTTCGAGACGGTGCTCAAGTGACGAGAACGGTGATGAAGAAAACTACTGCAGTAGTGAAGAGGAAGGGAGTCTCGTTTGCACTTGACGTGGTTGGTGGAGAAATCTCCAGTGATGAGCTAGCTGGTGGAGAGATGGAGCCACACTACTCCCCAAAGTGTCATGCTTTGGGACGCACCCGTGTCGGAGGTGCAAGGCGGTGCCCTAGGAGGGGGTGCAGAGCATCTCTGTGGTGATGCGATGGCGGTCCATGCAGTTGGAGCATGGCGGATGCGGCGGAGTTGACATCAACAACGGAGTTGGCTGTGGAATTTGCTAGGCGCTTGCAGAATTCAAGCCAAGGTGGAGTTTGTTGGGTTTTGTCTCGAATTCCGCAAGACGAATCGGTGTACCCGATGCGTCTGATTTGTCCTCTGAGGAGGTGATCTCTGAGGAGGTGATCTCTGAGGAGGTGATGGCTAGGGCTTGGTGGGCTTTTCCACCTCCTCTATATTAGTATAAATAGAGGTGCTAGCTATTGTTTCTAATTGAGTAGAGTTGAGAGAGATTGGTGAGAGATATCTTTGAGCGGATGTGTGAGGTTAGGGTTTCATAGATGTAGTCTATGAGGATGAGAGTACCGCGTCGACGTGGTCCGCGGATTGAGCCGTCTCTCCCCTACGATGTATTCCCTCATTGATATAGTGAAATTCTCCTCCTCCCGTGGATGTAGGCGGTTTGGCCGAACCACGTTAAATTCTTGTGTTGTCGTTTTCTTCTCCCCTATGGCGTGTGTTGAGTGTGTGATCGTGTGGCGTATTTTTTGCTTCCGTTACGGCGGGAATTCGACGGATAATTCCCCAACAGATTCCTTATCACGCTCACCCCTCGACGATGGTCGTTTATCTTCAATTTCCTTTGCATGGACCTGCTGTTTGGCTCATCCCTCCGCTTCCTAGTACGTTTCTCCGAACTGAAAATTTTCATGTACTTTAACAGTTCAACATCGACTTTCAAAACTCCCTGATTTTGTGCTCTACCTTCCGATGACTGCACAGCGCAGCAGTCAAAGCACGCCAGCACTGTGAACGGAGTTAAAAACTCATCATTGTGGAAGGTGATCCCTATCACGGAAGTTATCAAACCAAACAGTCACTTATCATAAGTTTTCTTCAGACTCAGTGATAAGTATGAAAGCGAAAACTTCATCAATCGACCAGGATGTTACGAAGAAAAGTATCGATAAAAGAGAATTTGATAGATTGAGCAGAGAATTGAAAGAAGACAGAACAAGAAATTGATAAGACAGAATAGGGAGACAGATCAGAGAATGATATTCTTCATTATTGAGTGCTGATACTGAAATATTACAATGCTTAAATAATAAACTCCTAACTCTAAACCTAACGAGCCTCTCTACGGGCTACTAAATAAATAATAAATACTAATAAATAACTAATTAACGCAATAACTAGTAATTAACTAAATAACTAAATATTATGATACGATATCCCGTATCATTACCCGTATCACAGGACCTCCATCTCAAGCATCAATCTCTTCTTGCAGGATTTATTGTTTCAAAAATAATGCAGCTGGCTTCTACTTACGGCATCAAATACCTGTATTAGCATAGTATGCTGCTTCTGTTGTCCATATCCCACACAGTCAAAAGGCGACATACATACTCTTTGCACTTCTTTCTTCTAACCATTCAGACAGTGTTACCTGGCCTACTGATGGTAAACAGTACCCGATAAAGAGAACTATACACAATACCCAAGTCCTACAGGACTGAGAGCATCTCCAAGAGATGGAGGATAAAAATTTGTCCTTGGACCAAATTTGGTTGTGGAGCAAAATTTGCTCCTCCACTTTGTTGCTTGAGCTCCTACAGTGAAGAGCAAAATTTGTCCTTGGACCAAATTATATTATTTTATTACTTTTTATTATTATTAATTAATTATATTTCTATATTCATTAATCTTAAGTAACTAAGTAATGTTAATCTAAAAAAAAAGTTACTGAGTAATGTTTATTTAAACAAATAGTGTGTAATTAATATAATATTTAATCATTTACTTAAAAATACTTGATTTATTTAAAAATAAATAAAAAACTTAATTTGATTTTATTATCACTATTTCCAATGGTCATATTTCAATACATATATTCTAACACCTATATTCCAGCAATATATTCCAATACATATATTTCAAGGTTTAAAAATGAGGGTGGAATCAATTTTTTGATTAAAAAACATTTTTTTATGTTTTGCTCCTATGAACAGTAAATCCCAGGTTTTGTCCTCCATTTCATTGTCTTTGATTTTGTTCCAGGAGATGCTCTTTCTGCTGCTGCTGGAGCTGTGTTTTCCCTGACGTGGAGCATTTTTTGGTCCAAATGGTGGTTTGCTCCTTCTGTTGGAGTTGCTCTGAGCCCTGTGATGCTTCCCTCTGTAGCTCTTTACAAGGCAATCATAGACTTGTCTGAGATTTTATCTCGGGCATGCATCAATGTTAATAACATGATCGCCGTCACAGAATCACAGGAGAGATAAAATTTCCCATAACAATAGAATCTTGGTTTGGGAACACGGAGTTGTTTGTAGTTATCTGCATCAAGTTCGCACTTCAAATCTCTAAAGCGCTCATCTGTTAAACCTGCAATCCCACCAATCCTTCAATTTCTCTATTCCCAGATTTCCTGTCGACTTGAGTGCCTTCAAGATGCTCAAAGTACCTTCTGCAGTGACTCTCACTCCCGCCACACATAAGCTTATTATCCCTGGATTTTGCTCAAGTGCATGATTCACAACCGTCCCAATGAAGACTCTCAAGCACTCCACTTGTTATAACCTGGAGTATCGAGCAAAACGATAAACAAACTATCAAGAATAAGACAGAATTTACGTGATTCACTAACGATCGCGTTACCTACCTCCATGAACAGAAACCATAAATTTATTATCAGATGGGAGAAACCCAAATTACACCAGACTACACCACATATAAGTTATGCCACGGCCTATAGCCTTTATTTACACCTAAGACACTAACAAGCAGCCTAAACAACCCATAAACCTTCTAAAATGGACAACGAAACAAAACTGCCCAGCCCCGACCTGCCCTGGTCGCACGACCAGCAGAAAGTCCTCTTGCTGCTTGTTTTCTTCCTTGTCTTCCCTTCTGTGTTGCTCGCCCGACTTGCTAGTCGCTTTGAGTTATTCACAACACCAGTAGACTTTGGAATCTCTGCAGCACTATCCTAGACCAAATTCAGCTTTGCAAGAAACCAATCTTCACCTCTCTTCTATTCAATTTATTCACGTATTCTATTAATTGTCAAAATGTTGATCTAGCTACAGAGAAGATATGTGCATAAAGAATAACTTGATGATCAACTCTCTATGTTTCAACTTATTCATACAAAAAAACCAAGTAGCAGACTCGTATATCATATATATGGCCTTACAGTATACCTAGATTGTATGCTATGCAAGTCCATGACTATGTCACGTACAGATCATGATCCAACCATATCTCATACGATCTAACAGTTAAACAACTTGTCGCGCGAATAACTGATAGTAACACATAATCATATTATGGTTTCACAATATAACTCTGGCACCACTCTTGTGTTTTCGGCATTCAAACACAGCAGATGAGAAAAAAAAAATTGCCTAAAACCCACCAAGGACTAAATGGTGACGATCATGAACGATGAAGGTTACATTGCCTTTACGGTATCCACACGAACGATATGAAATGAACTTCCTCTTTTCTGATGCTAGTCTGCTGGAGGAAGTTCGATGACTTCTTCTCACGAAATCTGCTATACTCGGACGGAAGAAACTACTCGAATCTATATCTCTCACTTCAAAACTTAACTATTTTGTATCGTATACAAATAGTGCAACGTGCATAAACCTTATCTATGGTTTATAGTGTATTTATAGAGATGAGAAGGAATCCGACTTGTCCTTTAATCCTAATAGCTAGGATTGGTTTAATACTTCAGCCTGAAATTCATATTTGTTCTTTAGTCCAACCAATGAGCAATAAGTTTCAGTTTGATTAATTCTTGTGTGTGACCATGTACGTTCTCGATGCGTTGAAAGTGATAATTAAGTTATATTTAATAATTAAAAATACTCGGCAACATCTAGCAATATATAACTGCTACCCAAGTAATTGGAATGCAACTGATTTGACAAACTTCTATGATAGATGTTACTGTATCGTATAATCTCTTTGGTCATATATCCATATTAGACACAAGGCATGGAGTGTGACCCTTGTATATCCAATCTACATTTTCTTGATTCATTTAGTAGACTTAGCAGAAAAATGATATCAGTATCTCATATTGATTCATTTGAGCATGACCATGCATTTTCAGATGTCATACTCAACGAGTGGCCATGGGGATATTTACTCTCATTAGGTAGGAGGTATAAATCCTACCTACATCACTCACACCCCTAATCACGGTAAAGGGCATGTCCAATAACAAATTTTAGAATCATCTTGTTACAACACATGTTTAACGATATTAAAACATGTCACTCTTCATCTAGGGAATGTTGTGACTTCAAGTAATAGGACAACAACACCATTTTCATTATGAGCAGCACTTGTGACATCCACATAACATCCTCGTAATTTTCTCATGGCGATTCAGTCAAATACGTCATTAATTTAAATACGTAGCCAGGTGTTAGACTTGATAACTCATACCAATCTACCCATATACTAGTCTCGATGCATTATAGTCGTCCTAATTCAGCATAATACTAGGCTATGGATATTTAAAAAAATAATTTATATTTTAAGGATTGCATTGGGTCAACATATAGCCGTATATATACTATTCTAATGCAGTTTCACCTTTGATGATTTGTGTGTCATAAGATATCTTGAATTAACGACAGAATAGAAAAAATGTTAGATGGTTGCTTTGTTTATGAAATAAGGATGAAGAAGTTAAGTTATTAACTCATATGTGTGTGTGAGAGAGAGTGTGAGTGTATTATGTTACGTGTGTGTGTATTATGATATAAAACTTTCGAACAAAATGAACATTGATATATGATGGTTGGAAGAAAATGATACTCGTAATATACAAAATGAACATGATATAGTTCAAGACATAATCCATTGGAAAAAAAATATGACACGGTTCTTTGTTGGAAACATAGATTCAATATCAAATTCATGGCAGTCTTGAAAATGGACAAGCAACAGTAAATAAGATTTTGTCAAGTGAAAGCACTGGTGAACCATATTGAAGGGTTAATTGGTAGAGAACAACCACCTTCATACAAAGATTCAACATTGTCTTCATTGACATCGTATATCCTCATATATTGTCTATGGAATTCTTTGGATAGATCATAATTATCATCAATTCAGTAAATATAATTCCGTCAGTAGTTGAAATCTTCTAGTCGATGAATAGATATCAAACCAGAAGTGCTTAGAAACAAAGAACAATCGCTCAGGTTTTGTTCAATTGCAACCCACTTTTTGGCCCTGAATTTCAACTAGAATGCTCGAAATCCAAGTGTAAGGTACGGAGGGTATGGAGGTTCATAGTCCTTGTGACAAACTAACAAGAGAATCTCTCCAAAATACTCCAATATGTAAAGCGTCACGTTATCTAAACCTTCAAACAGCTCATCCACCTATGGTACAGATTCTTCAATAGTTGGTTGATGAGGACCACAATGGAATTGGAGAATATTAAGAGCTTGCCACGGTTACACAAAGCATAAATTTGGCCTTTGTAACAAGCAATATATCTGATGGCATACTTCATCGGGGAAGTGGTTGAGTTCATCCCGGGCATCATGCATCATTACTCGGAAAGAACCAATTCCGCCAGTCATTACCATGATGAAGCCTTTTATTAGAATGGCTATTTGTCGTCAACGGTTAAATAATGAGATTTTTTTCTTATTAGAATGTCTCTTTGGATGTAATGCCAGTGGGAGAATTTAACAATCGCTACATGTGATAAAAGTCTATGTTGTCATGATGGCACGCATAGTGTCTCATACTTGGTTTGTTTATCCTGAATCTTAACAGTTGATACTCTGTCCCTGTAATTTGGTCATCAAAACAATATAACACTTCAATAATCTTCTCCTAGTAATATAGAGTAAAACTAAATTCTAGGATCAAAGTGAACCCGTGAATAGTGCACTGAAAAAGATTCAGGAAAAACTAAGGTAGTACTACTCTGCCCTTTACATGTGTTGTGGTCGCCGACTCATGTGCAATCCTTATTTCATTGACCACCCCTTCTACTTCTTATATATAAGAGTCTTAATCGTTATTGTACATTATGTGATAGCTCCGAATTAACGCTTTTATGAGAGATAGCTTACATAGACGTATAAGATGATGGATGTATTAAGGGGGCTTCTCTAATTTATAATGACTAGGTAATGTAATTAACATTCAAGATAAGCCCGTCTTGGCAATCTTTATGGTCCTATGCTCACTTCAAAAATTTATAGTATTAAAGGACATTGTAGATCTTTTAGAATGAACTTTCATGCGTGTTCATTTCCTATAGAAAATTTCATGTTCTTTTATTTGTATATATTCTTGTTAAAGACATATGAAAGGATATATCGATAGAGATAGATGGTACTTCACCAAAATTTGAATAATGTCTAACTAGAGCTACTTTCATTACAGCATGCCGGTCATGTTGTATATATGCTATGTGCTATTGAAGATTACACATCATTGAACCATGAGTATATGACCTATGTAACTGTGGAAGGCTATTAATTTTTACGATTTTGATAGTTCTAATCCACCAACTACAAAAGAGTTTGTAATAGTTGATTCACGGTTTAAAGGTTTAGCTAACCAGACACTTAACATTGTGGAGTCTTAAGGAGCACTTATGACGCTGGTTCGACACATGGAAGATGGACATCCATACTGTACCTTTTATTTTGAGAAATTCGAGTAGGACTCTAATTTTGATAATCCATACTTCTGATTGTCTATAAGAGGAATAACATGTGTCAATTAATCTATCAAGAATGAATTTCTCAAATCAAACCAAATAACAACATCAAGGATGAGGGTGGGTAGGACAATAAGTCTGACACTTAGGCTATCCGTAACCTGATTGGATTTTCCAATTTTAATACATTTCCCTATGTCCATTTTAAGTTACCCTACAGGTGTTAAATCCTTTATTGGATTCCCGCTCTGATACCACCTGCAACAACCTCCTTATTTGGATCGGACAAGACCGGGAGGGTGTTGCCAAAATAAACGTCGGAAATCCAAAGCAATATAATCCATACACATTCTTAAACCATTAAGTTAATGCATGATGTCTCTGAGTCATAAACACATACTAATAACTATTATACTACGATTAGATTAGCATTACTAGACTACTACTCGTGATATTATCCGTCTAAATGTGTCTCGTGCCCGGATACTCTTTATCCCCTGCTCCTAAACTTGTGGTGAAAGAAAGACAAGAAACCCCAATTTTCGAAAGAGTCGGCATAAAATACTGAGCGAGTAAACACCCAAACATGTAAACAGATTGTAAGGCATGCTATATTTTCAAGTAAAGATCAACAATAAAGAAGGAATTAATACAACAACTGAGATATCAAGTAACAACACTTGTAAACAATAACCGGTCAACTTACTTCGTAAATCTCAATTGGGAAGTAAATTATTCCCGGTTCTTTTTTTATCTCAATATCCTCTTCAAATTCCATAATATTAATTTGTTGCAACGGGGAGAGCTATTCTTTCAATTGGGGAAATGTATATTTCCAATCAATCCTTACTCTAGAAACCATGACCAAAAAGTGTTGACACTCCTTAAAGACTTCTTGCGGCAAGAAGGGTAAGTACATGGATACTCAAGGTGAATCGCGACCGAACCAAATCAAAATAAATCAATGGGTCGAGTGACCGTAATCAACAATGACCAATATTAATAATATATTGATCCTCGAGCGACTCTTTCAACTTTACGTTTTTGAGTATTATCACTTTTCTTGTGAGAGTTTCAAATAAATACATCTCAACACATAATTAAAGGAAATATCATGTATAACACATTTCACATTTTGAAAATAATCTGAAATCTCACGTATATCAGATATAGAGATGGCAATTGAGTCCTATCCGATCCGATATCCGACATGATCCGGTTCTATTGGAGCAAATCCGATCCGCTTACAAATGGATCAGATATGGATCACAATTTTTGTGATCCGTGAAACCCGATCCGATAAGGTTATCATACTTAATTAATTCAATGCTATACATGTATTAATATAACTACATGTGTAAATTTTACTACGTTTTCTTCAGATAACGTTCTGAGTTTGATATGTCTATATTTTTGTTGTGAATAAATTCTCAAAATTATAAATGTAAAGTGTATGTTAATCCAATTTGGATTGTAATTCATGTAGTCATAGGTCATATGAACTAAAAATATTATTCACCATGATTTGATGGATAGTCTGATACGAATCTGGCAGAATCTGGTCTGAGTTCAATCCAATCTGAAACCTTAAGGATCGGATCTGGATCTAAGATGATCCGATCCAAACTCGATCCATTGCCATCCCTATGAAAGAAAAATAAATATTTAGATATGAAGAAACAAACAGTGACACTAGACTTGGCATGTTTACTCACCTGATCCAATAGCAATTATCACGCAAAAGGTCATGCGAATGATCATATCCCTCGTCTACAAACTCGTCACCTACAAATTCATAGTTCCTAAGTCAAACACAAGTCCAACTATGAAAGTATGAGGTGTGCAACGTCATAAACTCTTAGTGAATGTCCTAACTCGTTTCCCCCTCATACGCTAGCATGCAAGTTTATAATAAAACGATACTATTCTCAACAATATTAAAATAATACTCACATATTTCTCCTAGCAAGAAATTGTATTTCATAATTTAGAGATTAATAAATTATCTTACCTAGAAAATACTAATTATAAAACAACACATTTATTTTAAATAACTACACAGTTCTATTTAATATATTAAAATAACTTTTACTTAATATGAGAGACAATTTAACTAAGAGATTTTTAATATTAGAAAGAATATATAATAATAGTGAGATAAGGTAATTAGTAGTGATATTATAAAATATTTATAGAAGGAAGTTAATTTATTGCTATTTATAAAATTAGATAAAAGATGAATTTCTTGACATTATGGAACGATAATCAATTATTATTTAGTAAGGGAAAATATAGATTTTGAATTAGAGGAACAATCCTCTAAATATTTCAAAAATAATTATCTAATTGCACAATACATAAATATTTATTTACCAATCAGCTTGAAAAATATTTGAAGTTATCTATTTAAACAAAACAAAATTTAAATATGAACACAATATATTTCAACATATTTATTTTTCAACAGAACAACACTAGTTTAATTTATAAAAATATATTTTTATGAAATTTCAACACCCAAATTACGTTTTTACAGTTTGAATAAAAATATATAAATTTTAATTCTCAAACAGATGTATTTTATATATATAAATTTCAGAAAACAATTTTAATCCAAATATTCTATTTTTAATGTCATATGTAATATACAGTTTATGTCAAGATTTCTACAAAACGTACAAATAGATACCCCACTACTAAAGGCAGTTTCATAAGTGATAACTCGTACCCTTATGTTTTAAGAGCGTACATACACTACTCCCAAATGCATTCCTACGTACATGCACTCCACCCATTCAACCCAAATTCGATTTGAGCGATCAAGATCATGTTTTGACTAGTTAAAATGAACTAGGGTGCGGTTTAGTTTACCCTCACCAAGAATCGCAAGAAACGTCCAAAATGGGTCGTTTCAAATTCTTCGTCGAGGAGTCGCCGATGTTGGTTGAGGGGCTGCTTTCGGTGGATGGGGCTACGACTAAGCTTGTTTAAAGTCTCCTCGGACCTCTAGGTGGTGATAGAGAAAGTTTTTTATGTGTGGGTATCCCTGAATCGGTCGACTCATAAAGTTGCTAGCAATTATGGTGTTTCTGACGAGTTCAATGGTGGCTGCTTTTGTTGTCCACTGTTCCTTTGGTTTATGTCACTCATTCAGCTCGTATTGGAGAGAAAGCGCAAGGGGATAGAGAATAGAAGGATTTGGAAAGAACCCCGGGTAGTTGGTGGCGTGGTGGCTTCACGTCAAGCTGCATGTCAGCCTTCTCCAGCGGCTACTCTGGCTGGGCCTACTATCGTTGCTTCTGTTGCGGTCTTTGGTGGACAGAGAGAGGAAAGAGAGGTAAAGTGGAGGCATATGTAAGATCGAGGTAGTGGTATTAGTGATGGGGTTGTTGTCAATGCCGAAGGTGATGGTGGTGGTGATATTTGTGGTGGTTGTGGTGGGGTTATGCCAAAGAAAAGTGGAAGGGGGATGAACTTATATAGAGAGCTAAGGCGGTGAGGGTCGAGGCGGTGATGAATGTCGCGGTGTAGGAAAAAAATTCCCGAAGAAGATGAACTTTTTTCTAGATAGTTGGCATCCGAGTATAAAATGCTATAGTTTGGTGAGTGTTTGGTTTAATGCGGTGGTTGCACATACATAATTTTCTAAAATAACGAATGCGATTAAACTCGTGAATATTGTTTAAAATACTCTAAAAATCCTACATGAGTCTCTTAGTTAATAAATTATAACTTCCCAAAATTACTCAAATCACTACTTGCAAATTAAAACCGGATATCACGTCTCAAATTAATAAATTACCCCTTCTAAACATACGTAATATTACACCGTGCATATCTATGTGGATCTGTTAGTTCTAGGTTTCGTTAGCGTTGTCTAGAGCCTCCTAGGCTACAAGTATAGGTTCTTATCTTTCTACATAGTGGTTTACTCACGAACCAAACGGTGATAAAGTTGTTCACTTGACGAACTACCAGAGTTACTGCTATCATCGACTTGATTCAAGTGAGACTTGGATTGCCATAGGCGGGGGGTGCTACACAACAGGTTGCAGAAACTAGGTAGACAAAAGGTAGTGTGGTCAGTAGCTGATCCGAGGGACAGCTCGTTATTTATCCTGTATCAGACGTTTGGTGAAATAAAGTGCCTAGCACTTGTTGTTGCTAGAAGGTAGGGTTTTACTCCTCAATTTCCTTCTCAGGCGGAGAACACAGTGAAGGTTTTCCCTTGGTAAAATCTCGCGTGGCGTGTTTGTTACTCTTTGTATAATATTTTCAACTGTTAGATTAGTTCTACTCTTAAGCGTTATACTACTGCATCTATATTTTATCTTTATGCAAGTTCTTGTAATAGTATAGATTCTATCTTATAGTCGTATCTATTACGTAATCTATCAAATTGTCTGCAAGAACTGTTCCTATTGGCTCTACAATTGTAGTCTTTTGTTGTATCGCGAATTGAGGGTGTAAAGTCCCAAAATCCAGGGGTTTGTTTTAGGATAATAAATAAACAAAATCGGCAGACACCACCTGCGGCTCCACCGCGGGTACCAAAACAAAGACTCGCCTGCCACACAGGTACCGTCTGAGCAACCAGCTTAGGTGCCAAAGACAATATCGTATATCAACAAACACTTGTTCATTTATTAATAAAAGACGATACAACGGTACGTGACACTGAAGTTGAAAAGTGATATTTTTATACAAGCGATAAAAAATAAACGATTACAATATTCAGATAACAAGCTTTAATCAAATCTAATAAAGCTATCACTTCAATTCTACCGTATGATCCGTCGTAACCTGCAAACACTGTTAGGGGGTGAGCTCGCGCCCAGTAGGTCGTTCACCGTAACAGTAGGGTGAAATGCAATAAACAATATAATTATGGCAGGTTACATGCAATATCACGTAATAATCATTTAGCACATAATAGCATGCGAATAGATAATAACAACAATAAATAGATCAACACAAAGCATGTTGATATACATATCAACATATATTTAACACGAAGCATGCTCTTAAACTGTAAGCGATAACAATATTGTAAACTGCTTAACCCCCTACCTCAATAGTAGCATCTGATAACGACCTTAAAATAATAACAGCAGCTCCAAGTAAAGCATGATCCTAGTACCTATCTCTCTCTCAATTATCGGTATTCGACTTGAATATGGAATGAGAAATAACTAATGCACTAGGCCCTATTTATATATGATGACAACCAATCAGGTATCGATGTGTCATAGGGACACGTGGCATCCTTGTAGGGGTCAGAGGCCAGAATCGCGACACATGTCACATAGGTGTCACGCATGCAGAGCATGAGGCTATGGCGGTGACACGCAGGAGGGTTATGTGTCAGAAGCGTCTGACTTGCAGTAGGACACGTGTTGCGCATGTGACGAAGCTTCCACACGACGACACGCAGCATGGGAATGTGACAAGCATCTGGGACTGGGGCTAAGGCATTGACACGTGTCACCCTATGTGTATCCTGGTACACACTTATACCCGTACAAGCTATACACACTCTATAATACTTGTCATTATGTACTAATCATGATTAATTAAGCCAATTAACACTTAGACAAATGACTAATACTAATTATTCTCTAAATATTTTTATCCTTAATGTAGCGATTAAAGAAGATATTAGGACTTATGGTGTATTTCTGGACAATCTTAACTATTATAGTTTCACAATTATGGGTTTATTTATCAAATTACCAAGTACTTAAACATGGAAGTCATTGAAGTAATGTAAGCTTAAGAAGCACAAAAATTACATATTCTACACAATGAAACGACTGAACTGCATACAATAGTAATTAAGCATGCTTACAGGTTATGTCAAAGTTACGTATTCACAAAGAAATGCAAATAATTGCCTATTTTCAGAATTTCGAGATATTACAGCGGGCGTATAGGAGGATACACACTTGTATACTGTGGTTTATCTTCTGCTCCTGTGCTCTCCCATCCTTTTTCAGTTAGTTTCAGAGCCTGGTTACCTTAGTTTATATTATTATTTAACTGGACTAACATAAAGATCAAAGAGAGCTTGGTAAACTCTCTTGATGCATGACGTTGTTCACAATTTTTTATAGCAGTGCTATATTCAGACGATGAATGGATCTCAGCATCAAGAAAGATATGGACACCAATGCACGCTCCGAGAAGGGTGCACAAGATCATGTGAATAAGGGAAAAACAACTACAAGTGATTTACCTCCAGTTTCGTGGTAGAATTTCAAGTTGAATGATGTCTGGAGAAAGCCTGTTGTTTCAGGATATAAGATTGATATCACCTCAAACACATCTCAATGTAAATCCAAAATTATTTCCAAGGAGAAGTTTGACTGTCTTGTTAAGGAGATGGTCGAACTACAGTCCACAATAGAGAGACTGAAGAATGAATCTGTTGAGGCTCATGAAGACCGGCGTGTGCTCGCATGCTCTCTCATGAAAGGCTGAATATAACAATAACACCTCAAGAAGTACATAGGAGAAGGTGATTGAAGGAATGGACTTCTTCAAACTCAAGTTCACGCTCTCTCAGAAGAACTTAATCAGGCGAAGGAAAAAAGGGAACATTAGAAGAAAAAGAATGTGGTCATCAAGTATGAGTTAATCAAACTCAGAACACAAATTGATCTTCTTAAAAGAGACTTACTCAATCTTAGGACGAAAATGAGACTCTGGCCGACCAATGCAAGGCTACAAAGGCCAAAGCAGAAACTGCACCACTAAAGACCAGTGGTTCCACGTAAGAATAACTTTCGAAGACTGTTGTTCCCAATGGAGAGGAGTCAAAGTACTTCTTGAACTCTAAGACCAACATGCAGGGTTGCAAAAGAAAACCAGCATGCCACCCGTGCAAGAAGAAAGGGCATGTTCACTATGTATTTCCTAAACTTGGTGTGTTTTAAACCTTTTGTTCCTTCTCACTCTTTTGTTCCTGTTTTCCATCACTGTGGTATAATTGGGCACAAAAGGCATGAGTATTTTGCTTATCATAATAATTTTTTAGGAATAAGTCATTCTTTTGGTTCCTCTAGTCATTTTCATGCTTTGATCCCGTATCATTGAAATATATCCCTATATATTTACATGGAGGAATAAGCGATGCTAAACAAAGAGACCTCCGCATACACAATTGTCAACTCTGATTAAAGATCTGTTTAAGACAGTTTCTGCGAAAATAACTGAACCTACAGAAAAGAATGATAAAGAAAATATTGTTACCTACAATGTTGACCATGTCATTCCTAAAGACATAGATTATTGCCATGATTGTAGAGATAAAAATAAGTTTTTCCATACTTTTCATAGGAATGGAAATATTACTTCTCTTTCTCCTTTTCGAATTCTCTGAAGTACTCATTTATTCAAAAGGCTAGAGATGTTCATAGAATTAAAGGTAAGAATCCTCATATGTGCTTACATGATACCTCCTATAGCTCTAGGAGAAGAACTTTACTGATAAGCCAGTTATCCAACAAAGAAGGTCACATTGCCCTTTTACTGCAACTGATCCCCTTTGTAGTAGCATACACTCTATTGTGTTTGTCGCGGAACGAGCAAGGGGGAGTTATTAGTTTTTTGTTAGATTTCATTACTGTTAGTCATATGTGTCTTTCAAAAAGCATGAGCTTCACATGATTACTTGTTTACTTTCTTTACAAGTTGCATGCGTTCTTATTTTCACTGCATGCCTACGTGTTAATCAGAACTATGTCATGTGACTGCTCTGAGCGATGTGGTTCAACAGATCGAGACTTACCATGGCGACCTATGTCGAATGATTCGAACTTGTTCCCTCACTCACATGTGTGTCTCTTGATTAAACTCACTGTATGCATCACATCACTCATAATGCTTTTAGATCCCATGTTATATTCCTTATGTGTTATTGTATGTCAAACTGGTTAAAATCTTGAGGAGTATAGTATGCGTCATTGCTTCTTCCATAAGCTCTGACGTAGTACTCTCTAGACACTTGTCTTCTCCCATGTCACTTAGTATGGCATGCCTATTATGTTTTCTGGTAGTACTTACCGGTTTGCGGTAAAGTATAAAAGTGAGATCTTTTCAGTTGTTGCTCCCTTAGTTTGATAGATTATGCAAGATACAGGGATTACAGCTCGTGTGATTGCTCCACACATTTTTCTTTGTCTCCAAGGATGAAGCTTGGAAGATCATGGAACAAGACTTCTCTACTACTCTCCAGACTGCAGCTCTTCTTGCTTAGACTAACATGGCTTTTCCGGAGATTGAAAGAAGTGAAACGTTGTTCTGGCTTGTCCTAAGAGCTGAAGTATCACGATTCATTGAGACACATTTTTCCCAGAACCTCTTGAATTCGTGTGACACATTGTGAAGATTGCGATTCCTTCGGTATTCCAGAAACATTACGGTTTAGAGAAATCTTCAAAGCTTCCAGCAAACACGCTCGGTGGATTGACGATAGTCCATCATGAGTGTCTCGGAGTATTTGCTCGTGCTCATCATGGTATTTCCCAGCACATGTGTAACTCTAAACTGGGTTCAGATGCGTCTCTTCGCTTATCTATATGTATGACTCTTCTTTCACTGAACTCGTATGTACAACCTCACATGCTTCACGTCCAAAAAACTAATACGTCCTGATCTTACTATACGTCTATATTATTCTCCATCAAAACACCATTTATATAGGGTGTGGTAGTAAAACATTGTCATTCACATATGACAATATAATATGTTATGAATATTCACAATATCAAAAACATATTTCATAACACATAATTGATTTTCCTGAAGTTAATAATTTTTATAAGAAATTAATTTATTAAATATTCACAATATAAATCTATTTTAAAAAATTTAACCCGTTTCCTCTAAAAAAAATTAACCTGTTTCATCGGGTTGAATCGATATGTTACGATTTGATTTTGTGTTTGTTAAATAAATAAATACTTGGATAATAGGTTTGGTTAAACATTCTTTAAGTTAAACCTACTGGGTCGAATATTTTTTTAATGAAATAAACGATCCAAACTGGTATCCGCTCACCGCTAATCAGGGTGCGTTTGGCAGAGTAGTTTTTTTATTATTTTTTTTGGTGAAAAAAATAAATGGTTTCTATTGTTTGGTTGGGGTGGTTTAAAACCTGATTTTTAAATCAGTTTTTTCAGTTTTATGCATGTGGAAAAAAAATATCTTCTTGGAGTTTTTTTCCAGTTTTTCCTACTTTTTAGTAACCCCATAATACCCTCATATATTGCTTATATTACCAAACTCTTATAGGTCATCTCTTTATTATCCTTATCTACTTTCGTTGCTCATTCTCTTTATGTGTGTCGGTTAAGTTCTCTCCACCATCGACTGAAACTTCGGGAATACTCTATTTAGCTTATTGTTGTTTCTTCTATTGCTTCGTTTTCAAGATTTTCTTCATCCAATCTTTTCATGATTTTGTGGCAAGATATTATTGGGTGCAATCAGTGTATATTAATTCGATTCACTACAATATAAGTCCATAACTCCATGTATATGTTTGTTGGGTTAAGTATGTGCTTGTCTGATATTGACTATGCATACCTTCATGGAAGGAACTGACTAATTTTAACTTCTAGGCCCTAAACTCAATTTCCCCACTTCAATTCTATTTCTTTAAACTCTATTTCCCTACTTAAAAGATATTTCTTTTGGGATTCTCTCATTAAAGTATGCATATAACCAGCGAAGGAGCCAATTACTTTTTAAGCACAAAACCTATTTTGTAGGCTTGTTTCTCCTACTTCCCAACTTGGTCATTCGGCTACTATGAGTATGTAATGAATTGTTTCTAATTTTGATTTCGGCTATTTTTTTGGTTGAGTATGAAAGTTGATTTGTTCTATAACTTTTGTGTGGAATTCAAGTATGAAAATTTGTTTTTTTAGATGTCAAAAATATTGTTAATTTGTTTTTCAACTTGTTATCTTCCACGAAATCGTTGAAACTCGTGAAATCGTTTACTTTTTGCCTCATATTTGTTGTTCGTGAATCTGTAAAAGAAATCAAGTGGAAGGTATATTTGTCATTTTATATAATGCATCTAGTTTAAAAACCACTGTCAAACACATTTATCTAGTTTTTAATCTAATTTAAAAATCATCACCAAACACACTGGTTTGATCAGAATCTCTAAAAAAAATCAAATAATTTTCACCACTATCTAAAAACTAATTTTTCCACCAAATATCATTCTACCAAACTCACCCTCAGTATAATGTTCGATGGAGTTTTGTAAGGGAGATTGATTCTTATAAAGCAGAAAATGATTCTTACAAAGCCACTAACATTATTTTCTGCTTTGTAAGAATCATTACCTTTTGTAAGAGACTTTGATGCACGTTCTTGTACAAAGAGAGTAGTGGATGATATAATCGCAAACCTCAAGGGTTGTTTTTCTAATTTACCGCATGTCGAGAATTCCAAAGCTTATTTGTAGACAGTAACTTTTGGAAGTTGCTTTTAATGGGTGTCTCGGTACACGCCCGTCCCGTGTCAGTGGTGTATTTAAAAGGAGCCTAGTTTACTCTTCTTGGTAAAACTACAGAGAGAGACTATTATTACTGCTTTGAATACTTCGTCTGAACGCGCATCTGTCAGACCACTTTACTCATCATCTATAACAACATAGGCTCCTCCTCTCAAAAAAATGGCCGACTGGAGATCAATCCCTCACGACCTCGTCCGTTCGATTGCCAATAAGTTACCGGCTTTCGAAGATTACACTGCCCTGGCCGCTGTGTGCCGATCCTACAGATCTGCCACAAAGGCTGAGAAGTGGCGTTTTTATCAACCGCCGTGGCTGTTGCTGTCCTGCGAGGATGAGTACGACGGAAAACATCTACACCCTGAGAGGAGGCGTTTACTGAGTGTGTACAAAAACTGTAAGCAGTTTAGCCTGAATCTGCCGGAGCTCGTCGGCAGACGGTGCTGGGGAACTCCTCATGGATGGATCATAACCTTGGGATTGGACAGGAAGATGCAACTCTTCAACCCCTTGACCCGCCGTTGTATCGCCCTCCCAGATGTCATCTCTGCTGATAGGGTGGCTGACGACGTTTTAGTGCGGAGGTATTGTTGTACTACTACATCCCTTTAAAATTATCTTTCTACAATTTGGGCTTCCTTTTTCTATTTACTTCAATTATTCACTGTTCGTATTCCTCGAGAATTCTGTTTTTCTCTATCTTTCACTTTTGAGTTTTACCACTATTTATCAGGTAGTTTTGACCCGATGATTTGATCAGCAATACAATACAATTTTTTGGTAAATTTTTCGTAGTGTTGTACAGAAACTTTACACTACAACAACATTAAAAAAATCGAAAAATTGTATACACCATTAAAAAAAATTCGAAAAATTGTATCGTTTTGCTATCCAAATCACCGGGTCAAAGTGACATGAGTCAAAACGGGAAGAAAGAGAAGAAACAGACCAAGTACTGTGGGGGAAAGTTTTCTTGAGGAGTCTTTTTGTTAACTGTGGTGTCAAACCTTGTGTGCGACCTCGACAAATCCACGTTCTTAAGTTAACTTACAATTTAGATAGTTATGTCAATTCGCTGTGATCCCACTTGTAACGGGAGTTTATATGATTCGAACTTGAACCTAAAGGCAAACCCTTAAATCTCATACAACATCCACTAGGCCAACCAAGGTAACGGAGGAAAGTTTTAACAAGTCAATGATCTGTTAGTAGGTCATACTACCTCTGTTTCTTCTCTTTCAGCCTACTTCAGTTTTTGTCACTATTCACTGAGTCACTTTGACCCGGTAATTTAACTGTACTAGTCGAACGATATTAGAATTTGGTAATCTTTGTATGGTCTCGTAGAGTAAACTCTATTCTACAACACCATACAAAAACTTCTAAAAAAATAATATTGTTTTGCTATCTAAATCACTGAGTCAAAGTGACCAAGTTACGGGTTGAAAAGTCAAAATAGGACAATCTAGAAGAAACGGAGTAAGTTAATAGAAGAAGCAGAGGTAGTAGACTATGAAGGCATCTGCCGAAAAGATATATTTTAACTTTTCATGCATCTGAAAAGAAAATTTAATATTTTAACTTTTCGTGACTATAAGATGTACCGTAATACTACTAAATCTGGATGGGATTTTTCTGTTCATAGAGAGCTATGTTTTTAATTTTGGACCGTTGGATTGAATGGCTCATAGCCTTTGGATCTTCAACAATTCTCAACCCTTTTTTATTTGACATGTGCTGGCCTACTAACATATTCTCTCCTGTATTCTCTCCTCACCTCTCATCAACATTTTAGTTTTTCCTTCTGAACCACTAAAGTTTGTTGTTTTTATGTGTTAATCACAGTTTTACAAACTAAATAAATACTTCAACATCCATCACTTATCTTTTTGCACACTATACTCCCCGATAAATGGTTGTAGTCCTAACGGGACGGTTCATCCCTTAGTAAATTGTAAATAATAAACTACACTATTACAATAATTATCAGAGATTGACATGGGAAAGATCTGTCAGAAGTGGGAGGGCAGTTGAAGAGATAAGGATTGTGCATGAGCTGGCAACCACATCATGCGTAGCACGGGCATAATGGTACTACCTCCGTTTCTTCTGAATCTTTCAGTGCACTATTCACTGGGTCAAAGTGACCCAATGATTTGGTTTACTCATAACCAAATTCTTAGATCGTTTTGCTAAAGTTATCTGGGAAGAAACACAAATGAAGTATGTGGCACCATGCTGGACCATCATGGCTTGAATAAAGATTTATCAGATGTAGCCAATGTACGATCATCAATTTCCTGATCTTTTTCTCATAAAATAGCCTTTATCTAACAAAACGCACTAAAATTACATGTTATGCTAAATGAAATATAGGTAAATTTAGATTCTTTTCACAGGAGATGCTAGTATGTTAGTGGTTTTATAGGCGTTTCTATGGTGAACTGTGGTGATTGGTACTGTAAAACTAATACTTCTGGAAGTATTGTGGAAGAAGAGATGAGTAGACAAAATCTAAAGAAAACTCTCCTTTGTAGCGTCTACTTCTGATCACATTTCGATGATCCCAAAACCTAAGTCAGAGTGTACAATTTGGTTCATGGGTTTCGAGAAGCTCTTTCATGTACAAAATTGACTTGGTCTGGAACATCTCTGGAGGGAGACGTGCAGTAGGGAGTTATTTCTTTAGAGATAGTTTGAAGCCACTTTCAAGCAATTTGGATTTTACAGGCTATTATAACCCGTGATTGTTCATGTTGACGTGATTATTAGTTCTCGAGTTTCTATTTCTGAATACTTTCGATTTACATACATTATTATTATTTTCTAACAGGCATTACATGAAAAGAGCCATTCTAATAAAAAAGTCTCCTTCTTCAAGCTGTGACGACAAAGAAGACTTCATTGTGGTAACAGCTAACGGAATTGGTTCTTTCCAAGTAACAAGGCAAGATGCATGGGAGGAACTCAACCACGTACCCTCCCCATCTTCCCTGTTGGCGAAGTATGTCATAAGAGATATTGTTTGCTACAAGGGCCAAATCTATGCCCTGTGTAACCGCGGCAAGCTCTTAATATGTTCCAATCTCCATTGTGGTCCCGATCCGCCAACTGTTGAAGAATTTGTACCACCGGATGATGAGTTGTTTGAAGATTTAGATGACGAGACGTTTTACATTCTGGAGTCCTTGGGTGAGCTTCTCTTGATAGTTCGACACAAGGACTATGAACCTTCACACCCTCCGTACCCTACACTTGGTTTTCAGGCATTCAAGTTGGACTTTGAGACCAAGAAGTGGGTTGAAATTGACCTAGACCTAGGCGACTGTGCTTTGTTTCTGGGCACTTCTGGGTCAATATCCATTCCTCGGCCAGAAGATTTCAATTGCCGGCGGAATTGCGTTTACTACACTGATGATAATTATGATCTATCCAAGAAATTCATTGGACGAGACATGGGGATATACGATGTCAAAGAAGCCACCATTGAATCTTTGTACGAAGGTGATGGTTCTGTTTCCACCTATAGTCCTCCAACTTGGTTCATCCCTGCTTTCACTTGACAAAATCTTATTTTTACTCGTACTTGTTCAATTTAATGTCTTCCATGAATTTGGTATCTAAATTATGTTTCTAATAAAGATTTGTGTTATAATAGTTCTCGCTGGACCTTGTCTTGCACTATATCATGCTCACTTTGGAGTAGTATTTCTTTACAACCATTGTATACCAATGTTCACTTTGTTGGCAAGTGTTACATCATTATAACACTATATAAATGTATATACATAACATAATACATACAATGAGTTAAAAACAAGAACTTCTTCGCCCTTATTTCATAACCAGAGTCAACCATCTTACGTTTTTTAGTATTCCATTGTTAATTTGAAATATCTTCTGACAATCAAATCATCGGAGGTGAAACCACAGTAGAATATTAGTAGCCACACCAGAATATTAGTAACCCAGTTCAATATATTCGAAATTGAGTATTTGGCAAGTAGAGCTTCTTTATTGCGTCAATGTGTAGCGCTTGTTTGACTTGAAACTTTAAATGTTCAAGCAACAACATTTATTTCTCCTCTAATAGTTGCGAACAGTTTAGACAACAAAGATATAAACAAGAGTGCTTCGAAACAAAGCATTCTCTGTTGGCGATTGTCAAAGTGTAGTCCTCTCCTCAGCTTAAAGCATTAACAGTAGCAGTAGAAGAAGTGTTGAAATGATATGGGCATATTTGATTTCCAATCAGGGATTTTTCGAGCCTTTACAAAGGTGCTGATTCGTTATCTTTTCACTCTACTCCGACTTATGATTCATTCCTCCATTTGCTTCTGGGTCTGGGCTATCATTTTTTAGAACGGTCTAGACTATCTCCTATCTGCTGACAAGTTCCAGTGTTAATGAATTAAATGCCTTACAATTGAACTATGTCAAGACTATTCTCGTGTTAATTTGGTAGTGTTCAACTTTTGTGACTTGATGATCATTCTTAATTACGTGGAGAAGCTTCCGTACGAAAGGCTGTTCATAACCCCTTCATTGTGTGTACTTCCTTCAAATCAATATCCTCTATGCTCAACGGTGCAAGAGATTTCTTTTGGTTACGGTTTGGTAGTTCGATAAAAAAAAGTTATTGGGTCTGACTCTGATTCATGGAGTCTTTTCTGGGTCTGAGCAATCAGGTGCTATTTGTAATTTGTCGGTCTGATGTGCTTCTCTAAGATCTGGTTCCAGAGTGTGCCAGTGTGACCGCTTGGTCTGTTGGAGCTTAGGAGACTCCCAATTTGTGGGTTTATAGGACATTATTGAAGCTCAGTTTTTATTGGAGATTTCTTGGTATGTATCTTCTGTCCATCTTGCTGGCCTACTCTCATTCTGAGTGAGAAATGAATGTGAGGTACAGATTTGTGCAAAGAAAGTTGCTCTGAGTGTGGTAAATTTCATTGCTACATAGTACTCCTTTGGATTTGGGTGAAGTTGCATGTTTCTTCAAAAACTGGTTATGTATTGCTTGTGTTTGAGGTCCAGCATACGCTTGCCTCTCATCGGCTGTGTGGATCTAATTGAGGGTTGCAACCCGTCAGTGTTCAAAGACCGAAGTCTGGTTTCATGATTTGGGAGAGAAAGGAGGGAAAACGTGAGGAAGATACTAAAATACGGTAGTTTGGTTTTAAAAATACCAAAATACGGATGTTTCTCCTAATAATACCAAAATATGGATGTTTCTCCTAATAATACAAAAATATGGACTTTTTGAACCTCCTATTCAAAAGAACGTATATTTGAATGAAACTCGTCATGAACATGAGATTTTTAAAATTTGTGGGCAGCCCGGGCAGGCATAAACCTCGTTTACGAATGGAGTTATGATCTCATAAAAACTCAATTTCGAGATGGGGTTTCTACGGAACCTTCATAGGTATTTTTTTTTTTGAAACCTCATGTTGAACAAGAGGTTTCTACGGGTAAAACCGCTGCTTGTACATGAGATGAGATTTCTGAGTCCAGACCTAGTCAACATTATATATATCATAGTTCTATCCCAGCAACATCATCGATGATGATGATGATGTAACCTCATGTTTAAAAATTAGAATTTGAAGTAATTTCTATGATTGTATTTGCTTATTTCTTTTGTTCGATATCTTCTTTTCTGGGACTGCAAGGAAGAACTTCAGTTTACAAAAAAGAAGGGTAGATGTTATACCCTTCACATCCACAGAACAACAAAAGGAAGCTCCTCTCCACTGGCGAGGACCAGACCGGAACATATCCTATTAAGCTTCAGAGAAAGAGAATTAAAAAACTGGTGAAATAAGGGCAACATTTCATGAAAAAAATTAGAAGCAGAACCAGAACCAAAGCTTATAGAAGTTATTGTTCTTTTATAGGGAAAATTCTTAATATTGACCAAAATCTGCATAAGAAACTGAAGTAGTTCAATGCCTTGGGATTTAGAACATTTTTTCTCTGCAAAGTAAGATATAACTGGGCAAGAAGAGGTACTTAAAGAATGATTCCCATAAGAACCAAATTCTAATCTTGATATACGCATTCTCTGTCGCCACTTTATCTTCCAGGTAACGAAATTAAAGCATTTTCCTTTGATTATAAATCTGCCAGCCGTGCATCTGCAAAGTAAGATATAACTGGGCAAGAAGATCACAAATCATAAACCAAATAGACTATCAGAAACCGCTGCTGACAAGTATTTTTAAAAATCGACAATTTCGATCAGCAATTTATAATGATGAATGATAATTTATTAGATTTCATGGAACATTAATTACTATGAATGTGCCGACGTCAATGTCTATTGGTTTCAATTTATAATTATTGACTTCTCATTTCCTTAGAAATTCAGAATTTTAAAAGATATTGAGATGATTGTTAAAGAACACAAAAAGCGAGTTCCTCCATGAACTACTGTTCAAATTTTGTGAACATCTTTACCAGTATGTATCATCTAAACCAACATGGCCTTCCAGCTACAGTCATGTGAAAGATGTTAACCAAAAATGATGACACTGTAACTTATCCTAATGCATTGTATCTCAGCGCCCATTAAAGACATGGTTTGAAATATGTTTAAAACGATAATAATACAAAATCGAAAGTTGAGAAATAAGAGGTGGTCTGCCATTTGACAATTAGTTTTGACGTCTCTACATGTCTATTGAAATAAACATAAAGACACCAACATAAAAGATTGAGTTCCGCAGATCCAATTTGATGGTTGGATTCACAGGGTTAAGGTACAATGTTAGAAGATGAAGAGACACGCATCTCTACCCATTTTGATCTAGAGGCTTAGCTCAAGCGGAAAGAGCTTAAGAGCATTAGAGGAAAGCTCATGAGATGATAGGTTCAATCCTTGTTAAAGCAGACAATTCAGTGTACGGTACCTGATACATGTATCAGACATACATATCAGTGGTTTCTGATAGTCTATTACAAAAACACATTAACACCAGTTTGTGCCATAAAAGCCAGGACAAAACAAGCCATTCACTTCAAAAGATCACAAATCTACATCGTGCCACTTCCTTGTGTAAGGTTTAACTGGGCAAGAAGAGGAACTTATACAAGGACTCCCGGTTATTTAAGAACTTAAAGGTATTTCAAAGTTCTGGATAAATCGTCAGTACCAAATGAGAAAGGGTGTCTACCTAACTTGGTAGAATCAGGTGAAAAGATGAACTTTCAAAGTGTGCTAAGAAATACTCAGAAGTCGCATAGCACCATGCGTTGTAAAAAAAAAAATCTAAGTATGAATGAATCAAAAAATAATATCTAAGAGTAAGCCGT
This sequence comes from Linanthus parryae, assembly GCA_023055425.1. Classification (NCBI taxonomy): domain Eukaryota; kingdom Viridiplantae; phylum Streptophyta; class Magnoliopsida; order Ericales; family Polemoniaceae; genus Linanthus; species Linanthus parryae. The sequence goes on along the minus strand of JALGPY010000001.1, from coordinate 184,651,280 downwards.
TTTCCATTACTTGATGTCCTGCTATCTAAGAGGGGGGAGCTGTGCAACGTCAGCCATGGCTGCTACCTTCAGAATTCTTGCACACAGTCTCGCGCTTTCGCTTCAGCAAGTCCATATCTGACTTCAGTCTATTGTTTCTTGGTTGCCCTTTACCTTGACGGAGAGCCACGCAAGGCAAAATGGAAGGCCCTGTGGACTCTGGCCAATAATCTTCATGCTCGATTGGCATTATGGTGCGCTCATAGCATTTCTTCCACGAGCGCACATATAGCTCCTCACTAACAAATTGCTTCCAGTCGTATCCTAACGATTGGCACATTGCAATAACATGAGAACACGATACTTGGTATATTTTCCATTTTCCGCAAGAACAATACCGATCCGCTAGTCGTACTGTTTGAACGTTTGCACCACCCCTGGGCCTACATTGTGTCAATATGGTGTAGATACCTTGCTGTAAATGATGTGGCTGTAGAATATGGGTACCAGCCTTCTTTTGCCAATCGCTAATCTGCTCATGCACCACTGGTGTAACAGCCATCTCAGACTCCTCGTACGCAACACATCCCTTCTTATACCGGAAGGCAAAGAACTCCGATAGTTTGTAGAATATACATTGAACTAGTGCTGTTATAGGCAACGCCCTTGGACCTTTCAAAATAGAATTAAACGATTCAACAAGATTGCTTGTTAGTTGTCCTTGCCGTCTTCCTCCATCATGGGACAGTGTCCACTTTTGTACCGGGCACTCAACTCGCAACCACCGTTCAGCTGCTTCATCAATTGATTTGATAGCCTCCATGACTCTCTCAAATTTCGAATTTGATGCTTCTTTGCTGCTTGCATCATTAAATCACCCAAAGTATCACTTTTAAATTTCTTTACAAAATTAGCTTTGTAATGGCGTATACAGTGACAATGGAACACCTCATTCGGTTGGTCTGCCCAACCATTGCGCCGCTTTCCCACGACCTCTTTTATAGCGTTCCCCCTGTCAGATATAAGGCATATTCCCCGTCGATCCTTAGCAACCTCAGACCTTAGATGTTTCAAGAAAAATGCCCAACTACCTTCTGATTCTTTATCAACCACGGCAAAGGCAAGCAGAATTTTTTGGTTATTAACATCTACACTGTTTGCTATCAACAAGACACCCTTGTATTTTCCAGTTAGAAAAGTACCGTCAATGGCAACAACCGGTCTGCAGTGCCTAAATCCTTCAATTGATCCACTTAAAGACCAGAAAACGTACTTGAAATGCACAACCTCAGACTTCTCTGTTGGTAGACTATCAAACACAACCACTGTTCCGGGATTGTATTTTTTCATTGCTGCCATAAACCTGGGAAGCTCATTAAAAGACTCTTCCCAATTTTCAAATACGATTTGAATTGCTAAGTTCCTAGCAATACATGCCTTCCTTCTAGAGGTGGTGACAGACCTAGCTTGTACCGCCAAGATAATTTCAGCGATGCTAAGTTCTGGATTCACTTTTACTTGCTGCTCAATCAGTTGCGCCACGAACTTTGAAGTCATGTGAGAATGGTCTGAACATTCAACCATGTATAAGCACGTATGGGGGCCTTTGTATCTTGTGATTTCCCACTGATTTCCACGTCGTATGTTACACGATGCTCGTAATCGCCACTTGCATTTCTCCTCCTTTTGCTTCTTGCAAATTAGAACCATGGTATTTCTTTCTGACTCCTGAACAGAGAATCGCCGGTTTCTAGCAACGGAATAAATCTGAAGTGACCGCTTCACACTCTCCTTGTTCGGAAATAAAATGCCAACCAATGGCTCATGGGTTAAAGGGTTCCACTCTGACCCCAACATAACGGAACGATCAACATCCAAGTTTCTTCCATCAATATCCTCCATATCAATCTGAGTGAAAATATCAGACATAGGTTGATGTAATTTTACATTTTGTGGCACATCTAGAACATCTATAGCATCAGAATTACCACATTGTTCTGACCCTTCTAACCCTGTAGCTTCTTCACAATCAAATGATGCATCACCGTCGTCAATGATATCTTCATCAGGAAGTTCATGACCAGCAGGTCTACCACAAGGTGAAAATATGTTATCAAACCTGTCAGAATCATAGGAGAAACATCCATATTTTGGTATTATTAGGAGAAACATCCATATTTTGGTATTATTAGGAGAAACATCCGTATTTTGGTATTTTTTAGCCCAAACTACCGTATTTTAGTATCTTCCTCGGAAAAAGTAGCATCTTGATACAAAACTTGACGAAATATAAACTTCATCCTTGGACTAAGGGTGTTTAATCAAATTATTTGGGCACAAATTGAGAGTGGCCCTTGAAGATTATAACATAAACTTAAATGTGTAATTGCGCTCTAGTCCCTGATACCTCAACTATGTCACAATTCAGACGTAACGTAACCACATACTTTTACATATTGACAAACACAACCCCATTTGTCATTCACTCTCAAGTTGGATGACCTCCAGAAGTACTTGAAGCTTGCTGAACTGAATCATGAAGACCAATAGCATTACAGAGACACTTAAACCTCTTAGCAACTATTTTTCTAGTGAGCAAATCATTTTACTGAACTTCAGATGCCACGTGAGAATCAACAAGATCACCGGCAGCCACCCCGTCCCTCACAAAATAACAGTATAGTATAATGTGTTTGGTTCTGATGCGCATAACTGGATTTGGAGAGAGAGAAAGTGCAGACACATTGTGATAATACGTTGGAGTAAGAAAGAGGTACCTTAAGTTCATTTTATATTAGCTTGAGCCAAATCAAATCAGCAGCTATATGTGCCAATGCTATGAATTCTCCTTCTGTTGAGTACCTTGAGTACCTTGACAGTAGGGGTGAGCACGGGTCGGGTCGGCCGGGTAATTTGCCGTTATGGCATCCGACCCGACCTATGGTATGGGAAATCTCAGTCCGAACCCGATCGAAACAACAACAAAACCCGTTGATTTCGGGTTCATCGGGTACGGCCGGGTTCGGACGGGTTCCAACCTGGTAAGAAATAAAAGCTTTCCGCCGGAGAAAAATGGCGGATATGAACTTAACCCGGCGGCCGGAGACGAAGAAGAAAGATGAGAAATATTTTTGGTATAGAACATGTGTCGATCTAGCAAGAATATGCGTCTGATGCTTGTAGGAAAGCGACAATTGGTTGGAGCATCGACTAGATCTGGGCAAGAAAGTCCCTCCTCGTGCTTTTTTCTTCACGATTCAATCCTCTTCCTTCTTCCTTTGTTAGTCGATTCTCATACTTATCTTCCTCTGTTAGTAGTTACCGAAGAGTGCGGCTGATTTGTTTGCTGGAAGAAGGACGAAATTGTCGGCTTGATTGTAGAGAGAGGGACGAGATCTTCGGCCTGACTTGAGCGAGAGAAGGAAACCACCGCACAAAAATCACTCACTCTCTCTCTCTTGAAACAACAAAGGGAAAAGGGAGAGGCGGCTTAACCTAGGTGGGGGTTGTGGGTATATGTGTATGTTAGCCGTGGATAGTGGGTATGGATATTTTATATATTAAATATATTCAACAATTATTCGTTCTTCGGGTGATCCGGGTTTAATCGGGTAAAAATTAATATGACCAGCGGATCACCCGATTTTGGACGGGTCTCGACTTTTCTAACCCAAAATCCATCAAGTTTACCCATTCTAACTCAATTTTCGGGTTGATTCGGGTCGATCCGGGCGGGTATCACGAGTTGGTCGGCTTTTGCTCACCCCTACTTGACACTATGTCTTGCTTCTTTGAAGTCCAAGATGTGAGATTGTTTCCAAAAAAACACACAAGAGCCATTGACTGGCTTTCCATCCATTACACCTCCAGCTAACACTATACCATATATGTGAACCTGTGATTAGTCTTGGTCTAATCCTCTGCAGTTCCAACTTAAGATTTTCATGGCTGATTTGGGAGTTGTTGAGGGAAAACCAACCTATGCCCTTCATGCAAGGTGAAAGAGGAAAAAGGTTGATGTTTGAATCTCAAAGATAAAGAGCCGAATCAGAAGAAGATCTAAGGGGCTCCATGCGTTTTTTAAATTTAAAATTGAAGAACTCCATAGAAAAAGGGATTAAAATTAAAGTTTTCATTTATACATTTTTGCATGCTTGATTAATCTTCGTTCTAAGTTTCTTACCCCTTTGTCCTTGTTCATCAGCCAGCATCTACGAGGCAGCCACATCCCTCTTCTTGATTGGTTTCTTCTGGGAATTGAAGTCTCCTTGTGGATCTTTTTGCTTTGTTTCTACTAGCACCTCCCTTCTTAACTTTGACAGCATATTTGGCACCACCACGTTTACCCCTAGAATTTTTTGGAATGGAAAACTTATATATTCTCTCAGCTTGTAACTTCTGTTCAATCTTCTTCATATCGGCAGCCCTTTGAACCAAATCACACTCAGTTTCTATGGTAACATATGGGGCAAAGTTCAGAGCTATCATGACAAAGCCAGTATGACTCAACTTTTTGTAGGTAGTAGGTAGGGTTCTCATGATGATGTGAGGTGAGGAGGTGGCGAAACAATGTCAATGGACAAAGTAGAGCTTTTTGTAGTGGTGATTTGCAGTAACCGATGCAACTCTTGGATGAGTGAGTCATTGAATTTGGAAGTGGTGGTTCCAAGGGGCATGGGTGGAGAATGGAACGACGCATGCATCTCAGTGGAAGATGAACCGATAGGGGTTGAATGAGCAGGGTGAGTCTCCAAAGGGTCCACAATGAAGCAATTACACAGGCATGTAACTGCTCCAGCCACTGAAAACACATTTGAGCATTTAGTGCAGTAGGTGGAGGGTATCGATGATGATGGCTTATAAAAGAGGTTCCTTCTTCCAAACATGATCCATTTTGTTGATTGAGAGTAGAGGGATTAGAGTGGTGTGTGAAAAGTGTCTAGTCCGGTGAGGAGAGATCATCCAAAGCAAAAAACCAATCCTTGTGGTGGACCTTAGTTGGGATCCTGGCTGAGTGGGGGTTCTGAAAATTAAAAGTTTGGTTTAAAACTAGTAACAAACTTCATGGTACGGTGAGGGTTGAATTTTAAGTGGGCTTTTAGATAGTGAATAAAGAGCTGTCTTTGAGGATTTACATGGAGGGGTAGGCTAGAGAGATGATGAGATTGCAGGTGCCTTGCTTCTGTCTTTCCAAAACTTCAACAAAGTTGGAAGTGCATGTCTTGTTTGAGTGACTATCTTACGACAACGATAGAAAACGTTAAAGATCCTCTCATCCCTGAAGTAGATCAAATTTTTACGCTCATTAGGAGCATGCGCATAAGTGTCTGGCACCAGGGTTTCATCCAGTCTTATTCTGGTTTTGATCCTTAGCCCTTGCATGCTCCTGATCCTATCATAGGACCAATAAACCACCAATAAATCACCAGCTAAGTTACCAGAATCCTCAGCAAGTTCTATATAGAAAACTTCCACAGGGAAGTTTGGGATTTGAAATCATAAATCAATTGTGGAGAAATCAACTTCAAAGAGAGCCTGATTAGGTAACCTTTCCTTGAAGACTACACTGAGACCATGAAAGGTAACCACCGATTCATTGAGAAAAAACAGTTTATCCTCCTTACTCTGAAAATGAAACAAGTACAGTGATCCCTTCTTTTCTATCCAAATGTGACCAAAATTTTTCTTGTTTTTTGAAATTTCTTGTTGCATGACTATTGGTGATAAAACTTTCCCCCCTATAAACTTGGCTATCAGGGTGTTCTTCATGAGTGCCCTAAAGGCAAAAACCTTTATAGGATCAAGAGTGAGGACAGCCTTTCTTATGAGGAACCGGTAGAAGATGTACTATGAAAGACAAACCTAAAGGAGTCTGACATTGAGAGCAAAGGACTGAGAGGAACACAACCAAGAAAGAAAATACTAGGAGAAGTAGATCAAGAAACAGAAAGAAGAGTGTCTTGAAAAGTAAACCGCTGAAATTGTTCTTATAGCTCCATGAGGATCCTGCAAAAGATATGGTTAGATTAAATAACTTGAAGAAATGAAAATTTGACAATAACAAGGCGTGCAAATGATGAGAAAGATGAGGAAGAGAATGGAGAAGAAGGAAGGGAAGAGATAATTATCATTAGGGCTAATTTGAGAGGCTCAAGGAGCAGTGGCAAAGGCTCTAGAGAGAGAGAGCAGTTTACAAGTCTTTCTTGTTTCTAAATTCGGTGTGAAATCCTTGAGCAAAAAGAAAAACTTGTGAAGAAGCTTGTTTGAGTCCATACAATGCCTCCTTGAGAGAGAGAGAGAGCAAAAAAATGTTGAATGTATGGGTTCTTCAAACCCAGTCGGTTACCTCATATAAACAGTTTCAGTTAGTGGACCATGCAGGAAGGTATTGCTCACATCAAATTGTCTAAGAGAAGAGCTTAAGATTAGCAAGAGTCAAGATTAATTTGATGGTTTGCTGCTTGACAACAGGGTTGGAAGTGTCATTACAATCAAGATCCTCTTGTTGATGGAACCCGTCTGCATCTAATCTTGCTTTGTACTTGGCTATAGACCCATATGCGTTATGCTTGGAACACCCACTTGTGGCAATAATGTTTATGTCTGATGGAGCAGGGACGAGAAACTTGATTGGGAATTAGAGAGTTTGAATGATTGCTCTTGGGAGAAAGTTTTCCCAACTGTCTAATAGTATTATGGATTTGCTACATTCTTATCCATTAGGTATGGATTTCTGTACTTTAACCGCATTATTAGGTTGGATAGAGGACATGGAAAATAATTTTGGGATAAATCCGGTTGATTTTTGGTATTGAACAATGTGCACAAGAGATTCCGGCAGGGAAATCTCCGTGTACACCGTACGTAGTGGATCAAGGATCGCACAGGAAGAATAGGGGTGTGTGTAGGGAGAGAGCAAGTCAGTAGCAATGTCTGAGAGAGAGACAGAGGTTTGGCAGAGCTTCCGCGTATGGCAGTGTGTCCTCCTTTGTATGGAAAGGTTAACGATGTATATATACTGGAGAACGTGACCGTTGTAGTGTGGTTAATGCGCCCATTGATGGCGGCTTAATTAGCTTAACCATAACGGCACGTTCGTCCGAGTATATAGGAACCGTTAGAGCACGTGGTGCGCGAGTACCGGAACCGTTACGAGGTTGACCGGGTTTGACCGGATTGACCGGGTTTGACCGGATTGACCGGGTCTAGGGAGCTCGTGCCATAGATCTCTCAAAACAGTTACTAAAGGTCGCGCGCGGGCTTGGCTCGCACGCGACAGGGCTTACTCTAGCCTCCAGACCACAAAGTCCCTACAAGTCCCGTGCAGTGGTATGCGAGGGCTCTGTCTCGCAGCCCCCACATGGATCAGCGCGGCTGGTGATCCAGTGTGTATGGAGCACAATATGGTGTGCTGGATGGTTGCCACGTGGCCTAGATCTGCCATATCATAAAGCAGTATCTACATTAGCCCCCTTTCTGCGCGTGAAGGCTTGTAGCTGTATAGGCTTCCATGCGCGGAAACCAACATGCGCGTCGTCGTCACGCACCAATTCATATACGGGTAAGTTCAGCCCCCGTGCGTGTCATTATGACCTAAAACCCCTAGAGTCGTGCCGTCTGACCTTTAGGGTTTTAGGCGTGACGTCAGCCCGTCCTGTGATTGCGCGACACGACGGTGACGGTTGCGATTCGACTACTGAAGGGACGCAACCCTTCATTCTTCTGGATAAATACCTTGTATCCCATCATTGCAAGGCATTGCTTCTTTCTCTTAAAGTGAATGGTACCCGGAGATCTTCGGGAGCAGATCCAAATAATCAATCATCAGTTCAAGACTGCAAATCGTATTCTTCAATTGTGCATCTCCAAGCAGGCTTCAAGGAAACAAGGTTGGCCTCGTTTGCTTTTGATTTAAACTACCAGTGTTTGCCTTGAACTGCGTTGAATCTGTAAACCCATGAAATCTGTGAAGAGGCTTTGATCTTTAAACCTGCTTCGTTTTTAATCTTTCAACAATATTGGGTCTTGCAAATCCCCAATTTCTAAAATCGGCACCGGAACTGTCTGCTTTCCTTTGCATAGATCTCGAATTCCAAAATTCAAACTGAAGTGTGGTATTTCTCCCCCCCTTTTTTTTTGCCCTTTCGCAGGAATGGCCAAAACAAGAGTAACCAGACCCGTCAAGGAAGATGAAGAGATGCCGGAGCTTCCGCAGGCTCTGTGGCGAAAAGCCCCCTTTCTGGGTGGGAAAGATTTTTACCACGCGAGGGTGAAGGCGAAGAGGATGCCTGATCCTGTTCCCATTGAGCAGTTGTTAACGCTGACTCGCCCAGTTAACTCAGCCTTGCTCGAGTTAGTTGGCTCCGAGGATGTGGTTCGATTGGGAATCGAGAATGGGCACTTCCCATACACTGCAATTTCTACTCAGGCGTTTGTCCAGAAGTTGGACTATATGGATGAGTGGACTGACCACGTGTTGGGTAATTACGCCGAAACTCTCGATAAAGCCGGCATTTTCTTCGCTGTCCGTGCTATGAAGGGTGCTGCCGTGAAGCTGGATCAGTCCATGCTTCTAGACCTTCTGTCCCGCTATTCGCCTGCGACTCACACGTTTCACTTTGCTGAGTTCGAGGCTGCCCCCACGCTCGAGGACGTTCAAATGCTGTATGAGCTTTCCCCCATGGGCGAGGTGGACCCCTTGAGTCACTTGAGAACACCTGCGGAATTGGCCTTGTACGCGCAGATGGAAGAGTGCCTAGCAGAGGTAAAGAAAATCTCCACTCGGTGGACCAGTACGAAACCTCTTCCGAACTGGCAGCTAGTGGATACGTCTGCGAAGAATACCTGGAACAAGTGGTTGCAGTACTTCTTCCGAGACTATGCAAACAGCAGCATCACTAAGAAGCTTTTGAGCGAGGACCCGGAGGCCGAGAATTATGTAGAGGGCAAGGGTTATCATTTGACCCTTTGCGCCTTTCTCTGCGCTTGGCTGTCGAGGTATCTGATTGATGGTCACCCCCATGACGGGGTCTTCTACCATGTGCTGCCACTTGCGGTGAGGCTCGCTCTTGGCCAGAGGGTCGCACTTGGACCCTTGGTCTTGGGCACGTTATATTATAGGCTGGACCAGCTGGTTCTGGCGATGAGGGAATCGCGCGGCCGTCTCGATGTTCTGACCTTTGTCAATATCAGCTTTTTGACAATGTGGGTTTTCGAGCGCTGGCCGTCTTATGCTCCAACTCCCCTCCCACTTGAGAAGTGGTGTCCCCCAGGCGAGACGGAAGCGTTCAACAGCGGGAGAGCTGCGAGATGGTTTGGAGCAAGCAACACCAAGTGTACTTGGAGCTTGATATGCGACAAACGAAGGGAGTTCACTGCCAGGCCCTACGCCACACGTGTCGAGAACGTGCGGTGGTTTCCAAAGCTATACCCTTCCAAAGGTATGGTCTTGTCAGAAGACCTTCTCTTTGAAAAGGGGCCGCATTTCCACGAGCGCTATCGTGAGTTCTTTTGCTGGTGTCTGCGAGGTTCTCTTCCTGCACTTGCAGAGCACATCCGTGAGCTCGCGCCCCGGTATGAAAGGCTTACAGTGGATGTTGACCCCACTCGGGTCTCGCCTCAGTTTGGTTTCGATGCGGTGGCCCCATCAATCTGGCCCCAGTCTATCGTCAGAGGGTGCTACAAGCGCTTGCTGACAAAGGAGTGCAAGACGGTCCTCATGAGCAATCTTCCCTTCGAGCAGCCTGCGGGAACTCGCAAGGGTGGTTGTTCCCAGAACTGGATCGCATACTGGATTGCCCAGCAGACGAGGATGGAGACGGAGGCGGCGGCGCAGCCAGGAAGGGCCCCCTTGATCAAGAGAAACTCTTTTCCGTTTCGCCCCAATTGCAGTTTGAGCGAGTCTGAGTACGGTTGCTACTCGTTGTTGGACCGCGAGAATCATTTGTGCCCCGATTTCATTCTGAAGGAGCAGGTCAATGCAATCAAGAAGGGCGACACGCAGGTCATCAAATATAGCAAGGCGTTTGCTGAGGTAAGCAGTTTCCTTGTGTGCTTTGAGCTCTTTGATTTGCTTGCACTGATGCTTTTTGTTCTGTATTGTCTAGTGTCATGTGCGGAGGTTCGCAGCTGGTGACCGTTCCAAATCGCTGGTGGATACCATTGTTGCCACCAGAAGGAGGGGGGAGTCGTATCGGCTAGCATGGAGGATGGATGCCGAGGTCGAAACAAAAGTTCGCGGGGTCATGAACACCTTTGCTGACTCGCTGATAGACAACCCTCCGGCTCCGTCTCCTCCTAGAGATGACCCGTCCCCTCCGGCGACTGCGGCGCCGAGAGCGAAGAGACCTAGGCAAAAGGGGATTACGATTTCTTCCCCTAGGAGCGCTCCAGCTTCTCCCCCAGTGAGGTCCCTTTCCATCAAGGACAAAGGCAAGGGCCGTATGCCCAGCAAAGTGCGAAAAGATCTCGCAGTTGAGACTTTCGTTCCATTCAACCAAGAGGAGGAAGAGAGACAGGAGCCCCAGACAAGTGATGAAGAAGCAACAGTTGTGATGTGCGAGGAAGAATCAGGAGGTACTTCCGTCGCATCTCCTTGCCCTTTATCATGACTTCTGTGCAGTTCTTTTCTCTGAACCAATTTTGTATTCGCAGATGATGATGATGAAGCCGTTGGTGGCCTCGTGGCCAAGAGGCAAAAGAGAGATGCCCACTCTGGCGTTTCAGATGATCCCATAAGCGAGGATGTTCTTGCTGAATCCCGGAGGACAGCCGCGGAGGCTGCTGAAAGAAGAAGGCAGCGAGAGGAAGAGGAACTCGAGCTTGTGAAACAGCGGAGCCTCGAGGAGCGGCATGTTGACGACTTAGTGCGTCCAGCTGGCGAGGAAGACGAGCTTCCCGAAGAAGTGGCTCCTCATGTGGAGGAGGAAGATGAGGTCCCTGGAGAGGACACAGCAGAGCTAGAGCAAGTCCAAGCGGACTTCGCAGAGATCGCAGGTGGCGATAAAGGTGAGATCTTCAATCTCGCAGTTACTTATAGAGATGTAATTGTGGGTGCGTTAAAGCACGGTGTGTCAAAGCCTGACATTCGCCGTTGGTTGGTAAGCAAATGCGGAGAACCCTCAGGTAATTATTTTGAGTGATATGCGCATACTAGGCTTTAGTCACTTGAGGCAAAATCATGACTGGTTTACTCGCGTCCCAGGTCACGCTTCTCTTAAAGATTTGCTTAGTGAGGATACACTGATAGGGCACGGTTCCACGTCCCTAGTGTATGATGAGGATACCTCAATCCCACCTTCGCGTGGAGGTGCTTATTCTTAGCTTTAGTAAAGATAGTGAAATAACTTATAACACAAGTTACCTCATATTATCGCATTCGGTATCGCAGGTCATGCTGAGGAGCCTGAGCTGGAGCAGAGAAGTCAGCCTTCTGCATCCCATGTTCCAATTTCGAGCTCCCATACCGAGAAGCCCGTCGCAGCTGCTGGACACGTGAGTGAGCGTCTCGAGGATGTCATCGAACTTTCCGATGATGTCGAAGCTGATGCTGTGCCGATGGACGAAGGTGTCCGTACTGGCGGTGAGGAAGAAAGGACAAGTGATGCTAATATTTTCGCATCTGGGAGTGTCCGTCCAGCGACTTCGGCTGTCCCCTCGCCTCCGGCGATGTTTGAACCGGAAGCACCTATTCCTGCGTGGAGTATTTGGGGCTCGCAGGTTGGGAATGTAGTCGCAGCTGGTGCGGCCTACACTCTTCCTCCTAACTATGAGAGTTTGGAGCTCGCAGCTGATAGGAGAGCCATGGAGCAAGGGCAGTCTTCGAACAACCCGGTGGCTCGCATTCCCTCTATTCATGAAATTCTGGAAGGCACTGGTAAGCAGAGATTTTACCATTCGCACGTCACATTATTTGCTTGCGAGTTTTGACATCATGACTTGTTTTTGATGTCTCAGGTTTGAAGCAAACCGATGTAGACTGGGTGGTTCGGATGCGCCTCAGATACCCCCGATCGTTTGTGAGGTGTCTGGAGATTAGTCCTTTTGACAGGAGGCTATTCCTTACTGAAGCCATCTGGATACTAGAGCAGCTGTGCGCGGCTACACCTGCGACCATTTCGGCCCAGAGTGCCGAATTGCTGTGTGGCATGTGCCAAAATCTCGTGCTCAAAGTCCAAGGCAGACTTGGTTTCAAATTCCTCAAGGACAGAGTTACACTGATTCGCGCAGCTGTAACTCTGAATCTCGGGCACCAGAATCTCGCAGCTGAGATGCAGAAGGTGGAGCAGCAGAAGCAAAAGGTTGATGAAGCTTTGAAGCTGTATCATGAAATGAATGCCAAGTGCGAGCAACTAAAGCAAGAAGTGCAACAAGTGGAGAGGCTGATCGAGCAGTTCGAGCCCCAGGACTCCTTAGTCAAAAATTTGTTTTGACTTTTCGAATTTTGAAAAGAAAACAGGAAAATGGTTGAGACATTAATGTAATATTTTGAAACATTAATGTAATGTTGCTAGGGTTTCTCCCCCTTCTTTTTTAACAACAAACAATGAGTTTGCCCGTTTTGCCCCTTTCGGGATTTGATTGGACATTTCTGTGCATATCCAATTATGACATCAGCAATTGATTCTTTGCTTGATTTTCGCGCTAATTTCTCGGCAGATAAGCACGCTTCCGTTGGGAAGTCCATCCGAATCATGACTATCCGTCATTTATTAGGATACGCAACCGAATCGTCGTAGCCTTTAGTAGGGTAATTGATTGTTACCGCTTTTCAAGGCGTAAGTGATTGAACTTACCCTCTTTTTTGAATTTTGCTGACTCATCTTAGGCGACCGAAGAGTCTCCACAGGGCCTATATAAACCCTGTCTTTGCCATTTGGGTTCTTCTATCCCAAACATGTGCTTTGCCGTGAGTCCTTGCGACTGCTGGCTTCAACGCTTGCTTTTCGTTGATTCATGGCAACTTCAAGTTTTGAATCCTGAGTTTGCGCTTTGTGCCATAGAAATAGTTTCCAAGATCCACTTTATGAGGCTTATTGCCGTTTATAACCGTCATAAAGAGGATGCAGATAATACCTCATGTGTGTTCGAAGAAATTTCTTCGTGTATTATGTGTGCAGGTCATGTTTCCGGCCGCCTCGTGGCGAGGTGCAGCGCCGTAGTGACCGTGCAACCGTCTCGTAATGAACGGCGGAATTCTCCTCCAGCATCCCTGGAGGAGAGTTTCTTGCCTCTTCGTTCTTGAACTCAGGAGGCTCGCCAACGCCCTTGTCTATCATGACAAGGAGCCCAGTACCAGAGGAATGACGGCTTCCCCTGTTTTGCATGACGGCATATGCCGGAACAGGTGGTTCCTCTGGTACATATCTTGATCAGACAGGGGTTTCGTCAGACCCTAAGATCTTTGGACGTGGATTCGCCCGGCTCTTGCCGCTAAGGATGTAGCGAATGGCGAGTTAATCTCTTCGCAGATGCATCCTACGTGCTACAGATCTTTGGCCTCAGATCTGCGTACTGTGCTGCCGGTGTCAAGACCGGTGGATTCTCTCTTTTCTTAGTCGAGAGTTCCCTTGGCGCATTTCTGGCTTACCAGCCATTTTTCGAATGTATTGTAAGCCATGTTGGCTGTGTAGTTAGATGCGAGCTTTTCGCTTGTAAGCTGCTATCTAGATAGATAAATTGTAAGTCATTTGACTCATACTGATATATAGCTTTTGTACTATTTGCTCTCTTTGCAACAAAATACAATTTCGCATGCGTTTCGGCTTGTTTTGCCTTGCATAATGCCATGTAATGATTTCACATATGCGATGTCAATTTACAGATATTTCGCTAGATCATTCGAGATCGTAATTTCGCAGCTGTGCCATCTTGACGGATGGGCTTGTAGTTGGTCGTTGTAAATCGTATGAGATCACGTTCACAACGTTGTTATCGTTCCAGATAATTTTCCAGAGATCAATCAAGATCGTTGAGCTGTGCAAATTGCTATCATAGAAGATAGGCTTTGTTTGAGATCTTTTCTCGCATAAACTGCTATCACAGCAGACAGATCTTTAGAAGATCTAATAAGGTGACTCTGCACTCGTGTTGCCATCACATCAGACAGGTTTGGATAATTAACCAAAATTGCTATCGTATCAGATAGGCTTGAGAAGATCATTATAAGATCGCATCTGTATAGCCCGCTATCTCAAGAGATAGGCGTTAGATGATCGATTGAGATCGTTTTTGTATTCCGCTGCTATCGCAAAAGATAGACTTTGGATGATCATGTAAGATCGTGTTTTCGTTTGGGTGCTATCGCAAGAGATAGGCTTTAATGATCACTTAAGATCGTATTTGTATTTGATTGCTACCATGAGAGATAGGCTTTAGATGATCACTTAAGATCGCATTTGCGTTTGGCTGCTATCGCAAGAGATAGGCTTTAATGATCACTTAAAATCGCATTTGCATTTGGCTGCTATCGCAAGAGATAGGCTTTAATGATCACTTAAGATCGCATTTGCATGTGATTGCTACCATGAGAGATAGGCTTTAGATGATCACTTAAGATCGCATTTGCGTTTGGCTGCTATCGTAAGAGATAGGCTTTAATGATCACTTAAGATCGCATTTGCATTTGGCTGCTATCGCAAGAGATAGGCTTTAATGATCACTTAAGATCGCATTTGCATTTGATTGCTACCATGAGAGATAGGTTTTAGGTGATCACTTAAGATCGCATTTGCGTTTGGCTGCTATCGTAAGAGATAGGCTTTAATGATCACTTAAGATCGCATTCGCGTGTAACTGCTATCGTAAGAGATAGGCTTTAGATGATCGATTAAGATCACATTTGTAGTGGCTGCCATCGTAGGAGATGGGCTTTAGATGATCACTTAAGATCGCGTTCGCGTGTAGCTGCTATCGTAAGAGATAGGCTTTAGATGATCGATTAAGATCACATTTGTATTGGCTGCCATCGTAGGAGATGGGCTTTAGATGATCACTTAAGATCGCATTTGTATTTAGTTGCTATCGTAAGAGATAGGCTTTAGATGATCGATTAAGATCACATTTGTAGTGGCTGCCATCGTAGGAGATGGGCTTTAGATGATCAATTAAGATCGCGTTTGTGTTTGGCTGCTATCGTAAAAGATAGGCTTTAGATGATCGATTGAGATCGCGTTTGCTATCATATGAGATAGGCTTTGATGATCAATTAAGATCGCGTTCGCTATCGTAAGAGATAGGCTTTGATGATCATTTAAGATCGCGTTCGCTATCGTAAGAGATAGGCTTTGATGATCAGTTAAGATCGCGTTCGCTATCGTAAGGGATAGGCTTTGATGATCAGTTAAGATCGCGTTCGCTATCGTAAGGGATAGGCTTTGATGATCATTTAAGATCGTGTTCGCTATCGTAAGGGATAGGCTTTGATGATCATTTAAGATCGTGTTTACATTTGTTACTATTGAAGCGAATAAATCATTGTTAACAGTTGTAACAAATTAGATAAGCGATATAAACAGCTAATAAATGTGAACTTCTCATTTGGGAGAATTCTTTTATTATGACATTCTCATATGGGAGAGATAGGATTACAATCCTCTCATATGGGAGAGGAGATTGCGAATATCGTAGCCACATGAGACATTAAGCAACGTTATCATAAAACGTATGAAATAAGAGAAGTCAGGGATAGTACTTCTTGATCCAGCGCATGTTGACTGAGCTTGGAGTTGAGGTTGTGCCGTGCAACCTTCGTATGCTGCAGTAGCCGCTATCGAAGACTTCTGTGACTTCGAAGGGTCCCTCCCAATTAGCTGCGAACTTTGGGTGGGTTGCCTCTCGCATGCAGTGATCAGATGCGCGCAGGACCAGGTCGCCAACTGCGAAATCCCGTCGCTGGACTGTCTTGTTATAGGCGCGAGCGATTCTCTCTTGGTACCGCTTGTTAGTCCTTTTGGCTTGTTCTCGCTTTTCTTCCAGCAAGACTAAATCATGATCGCGTTGATTTTCATAGAGTGCGTGGAAGGCCAGCCTTGCCGAATTGACTCTGACCTCCGCAGGTACCACAGCTTCGGCCCCATAACATAGTAGAAATGGCGAGGCCCCTGTAGGTGTCCTTGGAGAAGTTCTGTAGGCCCACAGAGCTGTGTTAAGGGAGTCGGCCCACTTCTTGTGGTCATCTGCGACCATCTTGCTCAGAATTCGCAACAGCGTTTTGTTAGTCGCTTCGGCTTGTCCATTTCCCTTTGGATAATAGGGGGTGGAGCATATTTGCCTGATATTGTACTCCGCGAGTTTGGTAGCTACCTGACGATTAACAAAAGGAGTACCGTTATCTGAAAGAATAGTATTTGGGATTCCGAACCTGCATACGATGTTTTCCTGGATGAAGTTAACCACAGCCAGCGCGTTTGCCGTCTTCAGTGGTATTGCTTCCACCCATTTGGTGAACAGTTCGGTTGCAGTGAGAATGAAATGGTTCCCATGTGACGTTGGTCGGATGGGGCCAATGAAGTCCAGAGCCCATGTATGAAATGGCCATGGCGTCCCTAATGCATGTAGATCCACGGCAGGAGCGTGCACTAGGTTCCCTTTGAATTGGCATTCTTGGCAGCGTCGCACCTTGGTGCGGCAATCGACTTCCATCGTGGGCCAGAAGTATCCGATTGAGAGGAGTTGTCTGCATAATTTCGCACCTCCCTGGTGTTCCACCTGATGGGAGAGGTCCATGACTTCTTGTGCTTCCCTATCGTCTAGGCATCGCAGCAAGTTGCCTTCGTGACCTTTTCGCCAAAGCAGATTTTCTTGAACCACATATCGAGAAGCTTTCCTCTTCAATTTGTCTGCCTCTTTTCTCGATTCGGGTGCAGTGCCCTTGGTGAGGAATTCAAACAATGGCTTTCTCCAGTCTGTGTCGTCGTCGATTAGAGCGACAAGTAGAGAATCTTTGATTAGTGCGCAACTTTCGCACTTCCCTTGTATCAGGGCTGCGGCTGTAGACATGCTTGGCCAATGGATGCCATATCTCTGAGCTTTCCTGTAGATTGACACCTCGCTTTCTCCGCAAGCGTGTTGGTGAATCTTTTCCAACAGCTGTTGTCCCTCTTGCTCGGAGACGCAACGCATGAGTATTCCTCCAGGACCCTTGTAGTAAAGGGTGTTGTCGTGGATGCAGTATCCTTTCGTGAGTACCCAGCTTCCGCTACTGGTGCCTTTCGCAATAGCTTGCAAGATTGCTTTTCGCCAGTCTGCGTCATCCATGTGTTCATCGTCGCACGCATCTTCTGTTAATGCCGACGATGTTCGCACTTCGATGGAAATCCTTGCGGGGCATTTGTCTATGCTGACCTTAGATCCCAGAGTTGCTAAGGCGTCTGCATGCCTGTTGTCCGCTCGGGGTTTGTGCTCGTATTTCACGTCGCAGAATTGCTGCATCAGCTTTTGCACTAGGGTGCGGTATGGCAGGAGGTTGATCTCCTTTAAACCATATTCGCCCGAGGCCTGTTTAACAATCAGTTTGGAATCTCCCATGACTGTTAAGTTGCTCACTTCCAAAGCTTTCGCCGCACGGAGTCCCGCGATCAGAGCTTCGTATTCTGCCTCGTTGTTCGTGACTGCGAAGTTGAGTTTTGCGGACATCTGTATGACTTCCCCGTCCGGCTTTGTCAAGACTATCCCAATGCCTCCACCTTTTCTGGTTGACGAACCATCGAAGTGGAGGGTCCAATAGGGCACGTCGATCGCGTAGATTTCAGGGCCTTCGAGTTCTTCCTCGATCACAGGTTCGTGACTGTTGTCAGGAAACTGTGCCAGCAGATCTGCTACCGCCTGCGACTTGATCGCTCTTGGTTTTACGCATGTGATATCGTATTGAGAGATGGTCATGTACCATTTCGCCAATCTCCCGCCCGGAGTAGTGTGAGTTAGCAGGTATCTTATGGGGTCGCTTTTGGTGACCACCACTACTTTGTGCGATGCAAAATAGTGTCTCAACTTCTCTATTACGAAGAATAAAGCAAGGCAATGACGTTCGATGTCCGTGTGCCTTGATTCAGCAGGCTGCACAATGCGAGAGATGTAATAGATAGGCCTCTCTTGTCCCTCATAGATCTGAGCCAAGAGCGCTCCTATAGATTTCCTTGTCGATGTAAGGTATAGCAGAAGCGGCGATCCCAGTTGAGGCGCGATCATTATCTTTGGGGATGTGAGTAGCTCCTTTAGCTTTTCGAATGCGGCTTCGTGATCAGGAGCCCAGTTGTACACGGCGTCCTTCTTGAGGAGAGTGCTGAAGCAGCATGTGATTTCAGCGATTGCTGGGATGAATCTCCGCAGATATGACAATTTTCCCAAGAATGTTTTCAAGGTACTTTGGTCTTGAGGTGGCGTCATGCTGGTGATGGCTGACACTTTCGCAGGGTCAGGCTCGATCCCTTGGCGATGGACTACGCATCCCAGAAACTTCCCCGAAGTCACGCCGAATGCGCATTTCATGGGGTTCATTTTCAGTTGAAAGCTCCTGCATCTGTTGAATACCTTTCGCAGGTCTGCAAGGTGATCTGCTTCATGCCTGGATTTGACTACCAGGTCATCCACATAGAATTCCACTTCTTTGTGCATCATGTCGTGGAATAGGGCCATCATGGCCCGCTGATAGGTTGCGCCTGCATTCTTAAGACCGAATGGCATTACCGTATAGTTGAATACCCCCACGGGAGTGATGAATGCAGTTTTCCTTGCATCTTCGGGATCCATCTTGATTTGATTGTACCCGCTGAAGCCGTCCATGAAACTGAACATGCGATGGCCTGCTGTTGAATCAATGAGCAAATCGATGTTAGGCAATGGGAAATCGTCCTTAGGACAGAAGCGATTAAGATCTCGGAAGTCCACGCAGATGCGGAGCTGTCCGTTCTTCTTCACCACTGGCACGATGTTGGCCAACCATGTGGGATGGTGATTGGGCTCTATGAACTTGGCATCTAGGAGTTTGACAATCTCCTGTTTGATCTTCACGTTGAGCTCTGGCCTAAAGCTTCTGGTGCTTTGCTTGACCGGTTTAGACCCTGGGATGATGTCTAAACGGTGCATGGTGATGCTCGCGTCCAGACCCGGCATCTCGTCGTATTCCCATGCGAACACGTCCTTGTATTCAGTTAGGAGCTGCAGCAGTCCTTGTTCCTCTTCGCTTGTGAGGTCCGCACTCAGGAAGACTGGTCTTTTCTTTTCCTCGTTCGGGCTGAGGAACACTTCCTTAAGCTCTTGCTTTTGTGGTCTTGGCCTGTCTTCCATGCATTCGGGGGCTTCTTTAAGTTTCTCCTCTGGAGTGCCCTGTGTTGGCTCTTCTGTGAGCGCAACTTGCTCGATTTGATTGATTTGCCCAGGGACATCCCCATGCCCGTGTGAGGACGTCCCCGCGCACCTTCATATGCGATAGCATTTCTTCCCGTTGGCGTAGAAGCTCTCTATCTCCTTGCCCTCGGGGTCGTGCTTTGCGATCCTCTTCAGAGTGTAAACACTCTTGCGATGATATGCGATGCGCGGCGCCTCTTCGTGGGTAGGCGGCTTTTCTTCGGTGTCTCCCCTTGTCACCATCACGCCTGCAGGTGACTGGTCCTTGATGTCCTCCCAGAGAGGTAAAGGAGTAGGGTTGAATGGTCCGGGTGTTTGCTCGTCCGCCATCTCGGTGAACCACACCGCCTCGCTGAGATGCGCTTCGTCCAAATTGAACGGGTTAGTTGAGGCCGGTATCTCGACAATCCTGTCGTTCCAGATAGCTTTCATCACTTGGTGAGCCGTTGAAGGGATTGCGTCAAAGCGATGAATCCAGGCCCGACCTATGATCATGTGGTATGTGGTGTTCGCGTCTATGACATAGAACTTCGCCGAGCACTTGATTTTGCCGATCTGAACGCCCAGGCGGATCCACCCGATCGTCATTCTGGAATCGCTTCCGAATCCCACCAGCGGGGATGGACGCTTGACTACCTTGTGCTCGGGGATCCCTGCTAGCTTCAGTGTGTGGAGTGGAACAACATTGACCGCTGCTCCTCCATCGACGAATGCTCGCTTGAATTCGACGCCGTTGATGATGGCGGTCACGTACAGGGGCCTCTGGTGGCTCGCATCTGTCTTTTTATCGCTGGCAGAAAAGGTCATAATCTTTTCTGTGGAACGGGACGCCCTGACGACTTTCCCGTTGGAGACCACGAGGTCCTCCTCGTAGTCCTCTGCTACCCTTAAGATTGCTTTTGTCATGTCCGCTCGACATTTTTCGGAGAAGTTCATCTCGTTGAAGAATCTGTCGAAGCCGTGCGACCCTTTCATGCGGTCGGCACGCTCATCTTCCGTGTCCATGCTGTAGTCTTCATCTTCATGGACTTCAGCAACGATGGGCAGACCATCCTCTGCGACTTCTTCCAAGTCAACTATCGAGATCATGGCGACCTCTTTGCCTTTTGAGCCCGAATCTGTATGGGCAGGCAGCGGGTTGTTGCGCACATCCTTCCGATGGTCGCTGACGATGAGTTCGCCGCTCTTCATCTTCTGATCGAGTGCGAATCTGAGCTTCTTGCACTCGGCTGTGGGGTGCATGACCTTGCCGTGGTATTCGCACCACTTAGGGTCCCTCGTCATCTCCTTGGAGGGTGCTTTCTCGAGCGGTGGGAGGACGCCGTCCTTACGCCACTGTCTGCAGAGATCGCTTGCCTCCTCCACCGAGCATGGCAGGGGCGGTGCGTCGAAGTTTGTAACTTTTGCTTGCTTCTGGGGCGAAACTGCAGTGACCTCAGCTTCGCGTCCTCGCTTGTAGCCGAATCTGCCGATCTTGTAGGTGGTGCCGCTCGCAGGTCGTTCTGGAGCGCTCTTCTTTCTCTGTCTCTCGACGATGGGCTCGATGTTCATCGTGCACTCGATGAGCTTTGAAAACGTGGGTGTTTGCAAATTGATTAGCATGCTCTTGTACTCATCTCGCATGCACTGCAGGCATATCTCTACGAGCCGGCTTTCGAGCATGGGATCCTTGCACTCCAAGGACTTCGCTCTGAATTTCTTGATGAAAGTGATTCCATCTTCCTCGCGTTTCTGATACATCCGCGAGAGATGGATCATCGTCACCTTTTCTTCCATCTGGAAGAACTTGGTGTAGAACTTCTGGACCATGTCGTCCCAAGTCTTCACAGATCCGGGCTCCAACGTCCGGTACCATTTGTATGCTACATTCCCAAGAGTCTTTGGGAACTCTCGCATCAGCAGTTTGGGATCAGCTCCGTATGGACCCATGACATCGATGAAACGCATGACATGCTCATGAGCGTTTCCATTGACGTCTTCGAACTTGTCCCATTTGGGAGCCTTGTACCCTGCCGGGTTAGGCATGAGATAGATCTCTCGTGGAATGGGTGGATCGTTGTCTAGCTTCGGGATGATGGTATCCGCGAGCGATTGATGAGCTAGGATGGAGTCCACGCGCTTCTGCAAGGACGTCATGCATTCTGGGAGGCTTCCCTCGGTAGCTGCCGGAGGGGCTGCCGTAGGCGGTGGCGACACATATGTCGCCGGAGGATTGGGAGTGTATTGGCTACCCGCGTTTCCCCATATGGTCGCCGGTGGAGGCAGAGTGTACTGCAAAGTTGGGTTAGACGCCAAAGCCGTGGGCTGAGAGGCGTGAGCGGCAGGGGGTAGCATTTGCGCTGTTGATCCTTGGATCGAAGGCAGCTGCGCGGCTGACGGTGGAGTTTGCAGATGAGGGTTGGGAGGCGTGGCCGATACTCCCAATCCTGGAGCAGTAGGGGTTCCTCCTCCCTGAGGGGTGGCGGTACCTGGTGGAGGATTTGGCGCAAGGGTGCCCAGAACGGCCAAGATCCGCTCCAACTGCGCAGATTGAGACTTGAGAGCTTTTGCCTGACTTTGGACAGTGGCGTCCAAAGACTCCAAAGTTGGTGCCTCGCCGGGAGTCGTCGGAGTACGGCGGACTTCGTCTCCCGAGGGAGTTTCGGTGGAAGGCGACCGGTTGCTGACATCATCCTCCTGAGACATGGTTGCTTTTGCTGGTAAGTTTCACGTCGGGTTCACCAAAATGTGCACAAGAGATTCCGGCAGGGAAATCTCCGTGTACACCGTACGTAGTGGATCAAGGATCGCACAGGAAGAATAGGGGTGTGTGTAGGGAGAGAGCAAGTCAGTAGCAATGTCTGAGAGAGAGACAGAGGTTTGGCAGAGCTTCCGCGTATGGCAGTGTGTCCTCCTTTGTATGGAAAGGTTAACGATGTATATATACTGGAGAACGTGACCGTTGTAGTGTGGTTAATGCGCCCATTGATGGCGGCTTAATTAGCTTAACCATAACGGCACGTTCGTCCGAGTATATAGGAACCGTTAGAGCACGTGGTGCGCGAGTACCGGAACCGTTACGAGGTTGACCGGGTTTGACCGGATTGACCGGGTTTGACCGGATTGACCGGGTCTAGGGAGCTCGTGCCATAGATCTCTCAAAACAGTTACTAAAGGTCGCGCGCGGGCTTGGCTCGCACGCGACAGGGCTTACTCTAGCCTCCAGACCACAAAGTCCCTACAAGTCCCGTGCAGTGGTATGCGAGGGCTCTGTCTCGCAGCCCCCACATGGATCAGCGCGGCTGGTGATCCAGTGTGTATGGAGCACAATATGGTGTGCTGGATGGTTGCCACGTGGCCTAGATCTGCCATGTCATAAAGCAGTATCTACAAACAACTTGAATCGAACACAGTTGAAGATCGGTTTCTCGCAGAGCTGAATTTGGTATGGGATAGTGCTGCAAGAGATTCGAGAGACGTCAATTTGGTTGAATGAACAGATGAGGGCTACATTCTGATCCATTCGGTATGGATTTCTGTACTTTAACCGCATTATTAGGTTGGATAGAGGATACGGAAAATAATTTTGGAATAAATCCGGTTGATTTTTTGTATTGAACAAATTGAATCGAACACAGTTGAAGATCGGTTTCTCGCAGAGCTGAATTTGGTATGAGATAGTCCAGCAGGAGATTCGAGAGACGTCAATTTGGTTGAAGGCTGGATTGTGAGATACTGACTTTGTTTCTGACGCATATCGGGCGATATGTAACGGTACCGACAGGCACCGAAACCGTTTCGCCCGATACACTACGTGTGACCGGATTCACACCCGAACCGTCCAAATACATTACGATACCCTTGGTTTTCGAGCGATGCGTTCCGATACCCTTGGTTTTTGGGAGATACCCTTGGTTAACATTCACGCGTTTGGTTTCGGATTTCCGTTACGATTTCTCTGATATGGGCTGATGTCGTTATCCGCTACCGAAACAGATACGTGGACTGATACCGTTATTTAAATCCTTGGGGGTGATGCATTGTGGTTATTAGGATGTGCAGAACCTTGTCAAAATGGGTTGCAAATCCTTTTATGATGCAGTTTGAGACAATCCTCATATGAGGATGAATATTAACTTTAGCCACCCATACTGATGATACTCTATTACGACTAACTTTCAGACGAAAGGAAGGAACTCTTGGATGCTTGAGTCTAGTGGAGTGCTTGAGAATCACTGGGACTGCTGTGAATCAAATAGTTGAACAAAATCCAGGGGTGACAAAGTTATGTGTGGTGGGATGTGTGAGAAGAAACCGATGCAAAGAGTATATATGCCGTCTTTAGGCTGTGAGATAATGGTTAAAAAAACCAGCATCCTTTTCTGATATAGGTATTTCATGCCTTAAGTAGTAGCCAGCTGCATTATTTTGGAATCAGTAAATCCTGCAAGAAGGGAATGAGCTGGAGTCCTGGTGGCTCGATGAAATTTTAGCTTTCATACCTATCACTTGATGAAAAACAAAAGATGTTTACTAGTCCAGAGGTACCTTCGATTTTGGTTTTAATTTTTTAGATGGAGAAAGGGCTACCCTGATAGCCAAGCAGTTGAAAACAGCTCTTGTGCTTGAGATACTACTAGAGGAGGTTACTGGTTATATCCATCCAACAACCAATGTGCCAAAAATAAAAACAAAAATTCACATTCGTGTGAAATGGCTGCTCGGTCACCTCTGCTGAAGAGGAAAAAGATAGACGTGGCTCGTTGGTTTGATAACTTCTGTCAAGTTTCACAATGATAAGTTCTAACTCAGTTCACCGTGCTTTGACTGCCACGCTATGCTGTCCTCGGAAGTAAGAGTACGAAATCAGGGAGTTTTGAAAGTTGAGGTTGCATTGTGGCAGTATCACTTTACCTGTAATTAAACCTTGAAAAATTACTGAATTGTTAATGCACATGAAAATTTTCAGTTCATTTTCAGTTCGGAAGTAAGAACACGAAATCAGAGAATTTGAAAGTTGAGGTTGCATTGTGGCAGTTTCACTATGGGTTGGTTTGCTGTGGACTTTTTGGAGTTTAACCTGTGTTTTATGAGTTTGGTAAAAAGATTTTGTGCTGTTAAATAGTCAGTCATGTGACAGTTTTGTTATTTAGCAAAAGTTACCATTATAACATTTTTTTGTCACCTTTTTTCTTCCTCCAATTCTACACTACTAAGTTGAAAATTCAAAATTCAAAAATTTCACTCAAAAAAATTCTGACCAAACCTTTACAAAAAGTTCAAAAACCAAAAAATTGAATTTTGTATTAAATTCTAGAAAAAGCCCACACCAATATATTGGTGGGGGTATGCAACCTGTAATTAAACCTTGAAAAATAACTGTTAAAGTTTTCAGTTCGGATAAGGAACTTGAGAAACGCACTAGGAAGCGGAGGGATGGGTCAAACAGCAGATCGATGCAAAAAGTTGAAGATAACGACCGTTGTCAAGGGGTGAGTTAAACACAATTTTATCTTCGAGGAAAGAGTATGGTTCTACTTCTACTGCTGCAGTTGACGACAACACTTAATTTTCCTGACCCAACGAGAAGTCTTTAGGGAAGGACGACTTGCATTTGGGTGATTTCTGTGCTGAACGACCATACCACTCTGTTCCCTCTCTTTCTCCCCCTTGGAGAGGGCACAGAGATTAAGGAAAAAATGCCTTTGACTGTCTTACCCCTACAATTTCACTAAAAGTCTCTCTCTGTCCTCCTCCTCTCTCTGTCCTCTTCTATCTTCCTCCTCCTCCTCTCTCTCTCGTTGATACCAGCAAACACCACCCCTACCACCACTACCACCACCAGGACTCCAGAAGAACCACCCAAACGCAGATCCAAACATAAATCACACAAATGCATATGAAATCAAACAAATACAGAGGTAGAGTGGATGTTAAAAATGAAATCAAACAAAAACAGATGAAGAAAAGAAGATGAATCTGGGCGTCGCCGAACAGCCTCCAACCTCCGCTGCCTCCGGATTTTGAAGCACAAGCAGTGCTCGCCACCACCGCCGTCGAGATTGAAATCAATCAAAAACAGAGGAAGAAGGGAAGACGAATTTGGGAGTCGCCGAGCCGCCTCCAACCTCCGCTGCCTCCGGATCTTGAAGCTCTAGCAGTGCCTCGCCACCACCACCGTCGAGATCGTCTTTATGGCCGTCGACATCGCCGTCGAAAGCACTAGCAGTGCCTCGCCACCTCCGCCGTCGAGATCGAGTTTATAGCCGTCGTCATCGCTGTCTAGATCTTGTCGTCGAGCCGCCTCCAATGTCGAATCCTTCTTCGTCTCCTTCATCTGCTGGGTTTCCCTTCTTCGTCCCCTTCTCCTTCCTCTCTCTGTAGCTCTACTGCCTCCCTCTTTCTCTCTCCTTATCCTCTATATGAGTGGTGAAAAATAAACGGATGAGAAGAAAATTGGGTGGGGTTTGTTTTTTAGAGAAAAAATAGATTGGATGGGGGTATGTTCAAATGATATGAGGGGTATTGATGGTAAGGGTATACATGTAATTGACCATCATTAAACATGCCAAATAAGGAAAGGGGGAGAAAGAAACACTACAAAAAAAATAGTCAAATACGACGGCCAAAAAAAACAACGGCCTAAAAGACCGTCGTATTTTATACATAAATGACGGTTAAGTAACTACCGTCGTATTTAACGCAAATACTACGGCCAGGTATTTTTACCGTCGTATGTATACATTTAAAACGACACGTGCCATACGGCCGTTGCTTCTAGTATCTATACGGCCGTCGTATTCCTTTGTAGCGACGCCGTTTAGCCTTAATTAGAAGCGCACGTCTTTTTCTTTTTCTTCTTCCTTTTTTTTTTCCTGAAAGCTAAAGCGTACTTAGTACTTACCCAACTTCTCGTCAATCCACGTTCTGAGAAAAAACCCTCGTCTCGTCTCGTCCGTCTCTGCGGCAGTAGTTTAGCCACCGTCAATCGGTGCGAGCCTCAGGTAAGCCTCGTCTCTTCTCTCTTTCCTCTCTCTCTCCATTGATAAGTCTCTATAATCGTTCAATTGTACTGATGAATGGATTGTACTGATGAATGCTTCGGTGGCTGATTCAACTGTAGTGTCCAGTGTTCGTGGCAAGAACTCGGAATCAGAGTCCAAGCATATCTTCGTCTTCTTCAGCAGATTTAAGGTACGTCTGTCCCTCTTTTCGCCTCTTTCTCTGGGTCTGATTCATGCCTAATGGATCTCTCCCCACTTTTATCCTCTTCTTCCGATTGATTATCTTTAGGTTTGCAATTGATGATTTGGGACTGATTTGGTGGCCTAGGGTTTAGATCAGTTTTTCTAACCCTAGTATTTGGTGCTCATTTACGATTGAATAACTTTATCACGTGAAAATCAGTTTGTTGTTTGTTTAAAGAAACATCATGTTATGAAAGCTGAGAATTTTTTGTTCATCGTCTTTGTGTGTTTCGATTTGAGTGACTGGCGGGAGGGTTGGGTACGATTTTGGTGGTGGTTGATTCCACTTGGATGACTGGTGGTAGACTTTCTGTTTACAGTGAGGGATGAAGAAGATTGAATGAGGGGAGAGGGATATATGAATCAAGAGAAGAGAGAAAGTAGGTGTGTTGGCACCATCGATTCTATATGAAAACACAACGAAGAATACGTACTTGGGTTTCACTCTTTAAGATTATTTGATTGAGAACATACCCATGTATCTCTTCGTAGAAGTTTGGGCTACAACACAAGTCAACAGGGTCCAGGGCTTTCTTTCAATGGTTTTCACTCTTTAAGATTATTTGATTGAGTCCAGCTTGGGGTGAAGTTGAGAAAATCAAAGACCTGGAAAGAAATCACTTCTCTATGTACCATCTTTCAATTCTTACCTTTTTAACTTCACAAAAAGAAGTACGACATAAAATAGGTGACATTTTGGTAGATTTATCAAGTGAAACGTACATGGTACATCCTTAAACTCCTTGAATAGTCCTCCTTGACACTCATATTGGGACGAAGGGTGTATAAACTTTCGTTTTAGCATCAGACTGCACTTCTTCTTTAGAACATTTTGGATTTCAGATGTTACACATGAATACACTTCCAATTTGCATGAGGGGGAGTACATATCATTTTGTCTAATTTTGCCTTTGAAATAATTTTTGTGCAAGGAAAAACCACATTTGTTCCCAACACACCTGTTCAACTTAGTATAAAGTACAAAACTTTTGCAGCCTGTACAAAATTGTGAAATCTATTTCCATGTTTTCCGCGTAACAACCATACGTTGTAGATTCGTCATGTTATTTGCTTTAGTTGTTGGAATGAACTCCCAATTCATTCATGATCACGTGCATTCTCCAAATTCTTGCTTCTAAATTCTAAATTGGTGTTGGTTACGAATGACAATTACATGTAAAATGGTTGGATTGTGAAGTGCTATTGCTCAAACTCTTTTTGGGTTTTTGCCGGGCAGGTTATAAAAATTTCTTGACCTAGTTTTTAGAGAGGTATGATAAATGCAGGGTAGTTATAGCGATATGGCACCATCGATTCTATATGAAAACACAGCGAAGAATACGTACCTGGGTTTCAACAACCCAATGAAGAGTTTCACAATCCTCTAATTCTACCTCACTGAACACAACAAATTCGAAGAGATAGATGATGTAATTCTAATTCTACCTCACTGAACACACAATCCTCTTAGAGGTAAGAGCTCTACAATGAAATGTCTGGGACATAGCTATATTATTATTATTATTATTATTATTATTATTATTATTATTATTATTATTATTATTATTATTATTATTATTATTATTATTATAGTTTTGCTGCTTCTTTGAGCTGATGCATGTTTCAGGTCTGATGTTAGAGATGCATGTCTCACTAGTGTCGAAATAAAACCACACAAGCAATCAGTTCTAGTGAATATGTGATAGATAAGGAAGGATGGTCTGGTAATGTGAAATACAAAGTTTCAGAGCATATATACGGTCATGGAGCTAGAGGAGTCTTGATCTTGAAGCAAAACTGGGGGCATTCACCAATTCGTTGAATGAGTGGCTTTTGAGGTGCATATTTCATGAACCTGAAGAAACTCCTAATGGCCCTGTTCCATTTGGCCCTAGATTAGGCATCCACTGACCAAAAAGTATCAAGCATCAATACCCAAGCAATTGCCAAGCTAATGGAGAAACTCTGTGTCTCTTACCTACCATTGTGATTAGTTGTAGATTCCCAAAGTAGTATGTTTTGAAAAACAGTACATGAAGGATAACCTACGAAAGATTTGGTATATTATTATTATTATTATTATTATTATTATTATTATTATTATTATTATTATTATTATTATTATTATTATGTCTCTGCCTTTACATTTTGTATTGGGTTATAAAGCTAGCAAGAGTGAGCTTCTTCTGTTTTCCACATTGCTTTGGGTAATGTGGTGTCTTGCTGTTTCAGGACAAACTTTCAATTAGGACCACCTTTCACTTGAGGCTTCCTACGTTCTCCCCAAGAGCAGGTTTGTTTCAAATTTCTTAATTTGCTCGAAGTCATATTATCTTGCACTATGAAAACGTTTTTGTCTGAATCATGTTTCAAATTCTGCTGAAGCATTATGATTGATGATTCATCACACCACAAAGCCACTTTTTTGTTGCTTTTTTTCATTGATTAGTTTTCTGGTCTTGAGAAGATGAAAAAGTGTAGGAATGATCAGACTTTCTTTCTATGCCGAACCAAGACCCAATTCTCCTTCATGAAAACAAGTTATTATGTTTGAAATCTGAATAATTTGCTCGAAATTCCAAGTTTGTCAAACTAGTTATACATTCACCAACCCCTAAATATCTGTTGTAAGCGCATCATAGGGCTAGTTTTGTGCAGATATGTTTACATTATGTCTATTATGTTTGAATGTTGGCTGTTATGTCTCTTATAGTGTTATTCTACGCTAATTTAGATTAATAAATGTCACTATCTACTTGTTTAACGGGCTAGTTTTGTGCAGATTTTTTCTTTTACCCGAATACATATGATGGATAAAAGTTGGATTCATCTGAGCGCAAAGTCGTCTATGCAATATCTGGTTGGTTGTGGGTCATTTTTAGATTTTGCATTCTCCAACAACAATGGGTTGGATGTGATACAATGTCCATGTACGAAGTGCATGAATCGGTATCATCACAAGAGGCTCGACGTACTAGATCATCTCCTTTGGAACGGATTTGACACAAATTACAAAATTTGGACACGGCATGGAGAGTCAGCCTCTTTTGGTATCACCGAAGAGAATACTGAAAGTAGGAATAACGAGTTTGGGGATGAAATGTTTGATATGCTACACGATGCATTCGGTCATCCGCACATGGATAAAGAGGGTGGAATGGAAGATATGGATGAAGAGACTTCAGACTTCTACAAATTGTTAGATGACGCAGAGAAGGAATTGTATCCAAGTTGTACGAAGTTCTCAACTCTCTCATTCACTGTTAGATTATTTCATTTGAAAGTGTTGTATGGTTGGAGTGACAAGTCATTCAATGAGTTGTTGAAGTTGTTGAAAGATGTGCTTCCAGTAGGCGAGACAGTGCCCAAGTCATACTACAAAGCAAAAAAGTTTTTCAGGTCATTAGGTTTCAATTACAAGAAGATTGATGCTTGCCTTGACGATTGCATGTTGTTTTGGAAGGAAAACGAAGGACTAGAGGCTTGTGCTGTTTGTGGTAAAGAAAGATATGAATACGTCGAGGAAGATGATGATGATGATGGTATGACCAAGAAGAAACGCAAGGCTATCAAGAGGATGTGTTACTTCCCTTTAAAGCCAAGACTTAGAAGGTTGTTTATGTCTTCAAAAACAGCTTCCTCAATGAAATGGCATTCAGAAGAAAGAGTAGACGATGGTGTAATGTGACACCCTGCGGACACTCCTGCTTGGAAATCATTGGATGAGCGACATCCAGACTTTGCTGCAGAGAGTCGAAATATAAGGCTTGGTTTAGCATCTGATGGTTTCAATCCTTTCAGAACAATGCACATTCCTTATAGCACGTGGCCAGTCGTGTTAATTATTTACAACTTTGCACCGTGGCTACTTATGAAACCAGCATCCTACATTTTGTCTATCTTGATTGATGGGCCTGAAAGTCCTGGAAATAATATTGATATTTACTTGCAACCATTGATAGAGGAACTTAATGAGTTTTGGACCCCTGGTATTCGTGCTTTTGATGCAGCAAGTAATTCAATGTTTCAATTGCGTGCCGCTCTTCTGTGGACCATAAATGATTTCCCTGCCTACGCCATGATGTCAGGTTGGAGCACCAAGGGAAAGTTTGCGTGTCCAAATTGCAATAAAGATACTGATTTTGTTCGGCTCAAACATTGTAAGAAGTTCTGTTATCTAGGTCATCGAAGATTCTTAGATGCGGATCACAAGTTGCGAAGAGATGCTACAAATTGTTATTGCAAAAGAGAAAGTAGACCGAGTCCCACGATGTTGTCAGGTGAAGACATTTTGAGACAAGTACAACACATTGACAATAAATTTGGGAAGTATGATGATGATACAAAGAAACGGAAGAGGACGGCCATCAGCAAAAATACACCTGCACATATACCGACTTACAATTGGAAGAAAAAAAGCATATTTTTTGAGTTGCCTTATTGGAGCGGTCACTTGATACGACACAATCTCGATGTCATGCACACTGAGAAAAACATATGTGAGAGTATTTTGCATACTTTGCTGGATGTGAAAGGCAAAAGCAAGGATGGCATCAAGGCTCGCAGAGATCTCAAAGATATGCGTATTCGCAAGTCCCTACACCCCGTACCGCGTGGTAATGGCAGATTTGAGTTGCCACCAGCAGCTTTTACGATGTCTAATGATGAGAAGACTACATTTTGTAAGGTTCTAAAGAGTGTTAAAGTGCCCAACAATTATTCGTCTAACCTCTCTAGATGTGTGAAGGTAAAGGAGAAAACCATTTCCGGATTAAAGAGCCACGATTTTCAT
Organism: Linanthus parryae; assembly: GCA_023055425.1. Lineage (NCBI taxonomy): Eukaryota > Viridiplantae > Streptophyta > Magnoliopsida > Ericales > Polemoniaceae > Linanthus > Linanthus parryae. The sequence goes on along the minus strand of JALGPY010000001.1, from coordinate 184,619,939 downwards.
GTGTTGATGCAACAAATTTTACCCGTGGCCATCCGTAGAGCTTAACCATCAAATGCAGCTAAGATTTTGATGGATTTATGCAATTACTTCAGGAGTCTATGTGAGAAGGAGTTGCATGAATCTGAGATTGCACAGATTCAAGAGCGTATCAAAGTAACACTGTGTGAAATGGAGAAGATGTTCCCACCATCTTTCTTTGATATAATGGCACATTTGCCCATTCATTTGGCCGAGGAAGCTAGTGTGGCAGGGCCAGTTTGGACAAGATGGATGTATGGTATTGAGAGGTGCGTACAAATTTATTATAAATTATACATTGTTATTGAATTTTTATGAACTTCATTATTTATTTTATGAAATTAGGTATCTAGTTACGCTTAAGCAATACGTGCGGAAAAGAAATTACCCTGAAGGATCTATAGCTGACGGGTATTTGGCAGAAGAATGCTTAGCATTTTGCAGCAGGTACCTGGATGAGGATGTTGAAACAAAGCTGAACCGACCTGCACGATATACAGATGGTGGAAATGGAAAACAAGTCAAGTTTATCCTATCGGAGATTGAGCTACAACAAGCTCATAGATACGTCTTAGCAAACACTTCGTCCGTTGACCCATATCGTGAGTGAGTATACACCTACCCCATTCTATTTGAATATGATATCTCTACGTATAAATCTTTCATCTTGCTAAAACTATTTCAGGATTCACTTTCGTCACCTGAAAAAGACAAATATGCGGAAATTAGCTCCTCATGCTATAGAAAAAAAACATAATGAAGAGTTTCCAATGTGGCTTAAAGATTATGTAAGTCACTGCTCATATGTTGTCCATACTACTTCAATTGTGACATTTACTAAACCTCTTTTTTCACACCATAGGTTTTGCAGACGAACGGTGACCGTAACATACCCGAGGAAGTTAAAATCTTAAGTGGAGGACCTAGCATTTATTCGGTGAGATACAAAAAAGGGTATACGATCAACGGTCTGAAGTTCCACACTGTATCATATGGTGCAAACAAGAAAAGTCAGAATACTGGAGTAACATTAAGAGCAGATACACCGAGTTACTCTAGTGTTAAAGATAAAAGACCTGTAACTGGACCAGTGTCTTACCATGGAAGATTGAGAGATGTCATAGAATTGCACTACTCAATGGACGTGAAGTTTGATTTATTTAAATGCGATTGGGTGAACCCAACACTTGGCCAGAAAGTGGATAAGTTCAACTTCACAGTTGTTAATTTCAAGCATCTCCTCTACCAAGGAAATCTTATATCAGATGAACCGTTTCTATTTGCATCTCAAGCAGAACAAGTGTGGTATGTCCCAGATCCCATTGATCCAGACTGGAGTGTGGCTGTGACAATGAAAGCTCGAGGCGCTTTCAACACGTCCACACTGGCGACATGTCCTCAAGCAGAGCCTTATGGGTTTCAACAATTGAATACTCTAGAGGACACAACCAATATTGAGGATGAATGTGTTAGAACAGATGTTCCTGCAATTTTGATCATTGATGATACAAATGATGATCATATTGTTGCTGGCGATAGAGATGCGAATGATGATTTTATTGTTGATGATGAAGATACTGAATACGACGATGCTGTGGGTGAAGACAGTGATGAGGTTGATGAGGACGACGATGTTGGTGACGATGATGACGATGATGACGATGAAGAGGGTGATGATGGTGATGACGGAGATGATGGTGATGAGTGATGACGGTTATGCGTGGGGATAGATAATAATTGTTTAGATTTAGTTATTTTGGATTTGGCAAGTATGATCTTTGTAATTGGAGAGTGGTTCAATTGAAGATTAGTTCAGTTTGTTTCTTACAATTGGTTGTTTTTTCTGGCCTAGTATTGATTGTTTTGACACAGTGCATGTTATTTTACATGTAGTATATAATCATTTATTTTAATGAACTGATTACTGAAAATAATATCATATTCTTATTTGTTTAGATTGCAATGGTGAACCGTACAGACGTATCGCGCAAAAGAGCTGCATCAACACCTCTTCAGCAGAATCGGAGCGCACCTTTTGCTGCACCGAGGTCTAAACATACCAACATCCCTTCGACTTCCGATCCAGGACTTCAGGAGGAGAGTTCAAATGATGCAGATCCTTCTAATGATGACCACGCCATACCATCACCACATGAAAGTTTTGAAGGTAACAACATAGTAATTCAATGATTTTATTTGCAACCTGAAACTGTCGTGGCTGGGTTCAAATGTTAATTTCTCTCACACCGTTGACCAAAGTTGTACAGAAGTAGGTCTAGCAATTTGCTACTTAACTAACAAAGAAGAGAAATGTCCGCACAAAAGTGTTCAGCTGTGGGCAAACTAGCATACTACATTCCACAAAAGTTGTAAAATTGCTGTAGGTTCCCGAACTTTGATCCTTGAACTGACCGTGGATAGAAATTCTAGCAGATCAAACCCAATAACTCTGACCTTTAATCCTTCTTTTTCTGAAATAAACAAGGATTGTACCCTTACTCGCAGCCCAGTGTAATATTGCTCAATAATTACTCAATGGTTAGTGTATTTGCAACCTGAAACTGTTGTGGCAGGGTTCAAATGTTAATTTCTCTCAAACCGTTGAGTCAAAACCTACGAAACTCGGAAAGTAGGATCCTAATAGTGTCTTATACTTCCCACAAAAACAGTTTTTGGAAATATAGAGAGGTTGAGGAGTTTTGGAGGGAAAAGGTGTGGCTGATCGTAAGAAAGTCAGAACTGAAACTGTAACTTTAAAATTCAATAACTCCAAAACCGTCTGTCGAAAACTTGTGAAATTTGTACACAATGTTGATAAAGAAGTCTATAATCTTCTACTAAAACAGTTTTTGAAAAGCATGATTCAATCTTGCGTTATGCGTAAAAATACAATGGTTAGTGTATTTGCAACCTGAAACTGTCGTGGCAGGGTTCAAATGTTAATTTCTCTCAAACCGTTGAGTCAAAACTTACGAAACTCGGACAGTAGGATCCTAATAGTGTCTAATACTTCCCACAAAAACAGTTTTTGGAAATATAGAGAGGTTGAGGAATTTTGAGGGAAAACGTGTGGCTGATCGTAAGAAAGTCAGAACTGAAACTGTAACTTTAAAATTCAATAACTCCAAAACCGTCGGTCGAAAACTTGTGAAATTTGTACACAATGTTGATAAATAATTCTATAATCTCCTACTAAAATAGTTTTTGAAAAGCATGAGTGAATCTTGCGTTATGCGTAAAAATACAATGGTTATCGTATTTGCAACCTGAAACTGTTGTGGCAGGGTTCAAATGTTAATTTCTCTCAAACCGTTGAGTCAAAACCTACGAAACTCGGACAGTAGGATCCAAATAGTGTCTAATACTTCCCACAAAAACAGTTTTTGGAAATATAGAGAGGTTGAGGAGTTTTGAGGGAAAACGTGTGGCTGATCGTAAGAAAGTCAGAACTGAAACTGTAACTTTAAAATTCAATAACTCCAAAACCGTCGGTCGAAAACTTGTGATATTTGTACACAATGTTGATAAAGAAGTCTATAATCTCCTACTAAAACAGTTTTTGAAAAGCATGATTCAATCTTGCGTTATGCGTAAAAATACAATGGTTATTGTATTTGCAACCTGAAACTGTCGTGGCAGGGTTCAAATGTTAATTTCTCTCAAACCGTTGAGTCAAAACCTACGAAACTCGGACAGTAGGATCCTAATAGTGTCTAATACTTCCCACAAAAATTTTTTTTGGAAATATAGAGAGGTTGAGGAGTTTTGAGGGAAAATGTGTGGCTGATCGTAAGAAAGTCAGAACTGAAACTGTAACTTTAAAATTCAATAACTCCAAAACCGTCGGTCGAAAACTTGTGAAATTTGTACACAATGTTGATAAAGAAGTCTATAATCTCCTACTAAAACAGTTTTTGAAAAGCATGATTCAATCTTGCGTTATGCGTAAAAACATTTGGTGTGCATTCACCCAATTTGTATTAGATTTTATACTAAAATTAACATTTTTATAATTGGTGTGCCTTCACCCAGGTTTTACGACTCATATTAATTAATTCTTATATATTGTTCTATATGCTACATGTTGTTAGATTCTTCATCCAACTCTCACAAGAAGAAACGGTCAGATGCTCAACCACTCAGCGGATGGGAGAGTGGTACAGCTAATTGATTGTCGAAGTGAACAAGTTGAATCAGCCTTGTTGCGAAAAATCTCCAATTCTTGGAAGTCAACTCGGGGTGATGGTTAAGGATGGGTCGCAGTTTCCTTTGACTCCGAAACATTGGGACGACAAAAGTTTAATCGAAAAAAAAGAGAAAGCATGGAATACAATCAAGGTATAATATAATTTAACCATTTAATGTATACATCTTTTGTATGAATTTTGGTACCTAAAATATCTTATAGTATTAAGATAGTATTTGACTGATAATGAGAAGTTTGAGTGAACTAGTTTTCACAATGTTTATTAATGCGTTACATACATGGTTTCATTTTCACAGAAGAATACAGGTCTGAGCGATGAATCGAAAGAAATTGTGTTGGCAAATCTTGGCAGGTTATGGAAAGATTGGAAGGCAACCTTGAAGAAAAAGTACTACATGAAATATGATACCGATGAGGAGCGGTTATCGAATTGTCCCGCTAGAGTTAGTCCAGACCAGTGGAAGGACATGGTGAAGCACTGGGGTAAACCAGAGACAGAGGCATGTATCTTTTGTTAAGCTAATATTGTTATTAGATATAGGCTGACTTTAATGTGGTGGCTAAAGTTGTAATCTATGTCAGGCTGAAAGTCTACAAAATAGCGTGAACAAGGCCGAGATAACTGATCCTCCTAAGAGTGGTAGGAGGAGCATTCCACAGATTCAGGATAAGGTATTCCATATTTGTTACTTTCCGAGCCATTTGTACATTACCTACAAATATTTACGCATTTTCCCATATATTTTTAAACTGGACCAAGTTTTTGCATACTGAGTTTTTGCTATGTGGTGCATTTACATGCCGCCTGGTGTTGTCCCTCGCCCTCTCAATGTGATTACTGCTTAATGTTTATATGGTCATAATCAGATCATATTAGTCACTGCACAAGCAACAAGAGCCCATTTTTTCAACTGGAGACTAAGCTTTTGATGCTCAAAAGTAATAATAGGTATAAAGTTTCATTATTTTATCTTTAGCAACCTATCTATTCCAGGATGTCCACTGCTGAAGATAATGACGTTAAACTTAAGAATCTCTCATCTGGTGTGTGTTTTGTATTCTGTACTCTGGGCTGTTTTCTCTATTGTTTCTTTCACTCTCTTCCTCTCAAGCTTTAAAGTTGTCATCTTTCACTTGTTTGTGATTTAGAATTTTCTCTTATATTCCTTTATTAAGTCAGCTGATATGCTGATGTACTCTTGTAATATTCATGTTCTTATTGATTAAAAATGTACATTACCTACAAATATTTACGCATTTTCCCATATATTGTTAAACTGGACCAAGTTTTTACAATTTTCTTTTGCAATATTGAATCCTAGGTAAGCATTGAAATTCATTACGTTTGATATTGTTATATAGTTACAAAAGGCTGGGAGGCCAAATGACCGTTGTGAAGTATACATTGAGACAAGAGGAGGAGATTCGGAGACTCTGGTAAGAATTTTGTATTCTTTAAATATAAATGCAAGCATGTTCAGTTCATCTTTATATTTGAGGTAGGAGGTCAAATATTATACTCGACATTTGTTTCGTAGGCGGAGATCAAAGGAAAACTCGAATCTATTCCACAAGAGGAACAAACAACCGAGTATCGTGCGGAAGTTTTCACCAATGTTGTAGGACCAGACAGACATGGCCGTGTGAAATGTTTGGGCAGTGGGTTATGTCCAACAAAAGTATTTGGATCCAATAACTCCAAATCTTCGAAGAAACAGGTTGCTCAGTTGGAGTCTCAAATTGAAGAAATGCGGTCTGCTAACCAAGAAACTCAGGATCGATTGAAAGCAATGGAAGCTCAAGTGACATCTATGACAGGAATGTTCGCTTCGTTTTTAGGAAGAGGTACAGGTGACAACTCCATTCAACCTGACATTACACATATGACGGAATTGTTAGCTTCGATTTTTGGTAGAGGTGCAAGTGACCCCTTAACCATTCCACTATTGGTTGATCCATCAGCTGCTGCACCACGTATGACTCCATCGCCATCTCATGCTATTACTCCTCCCCTTCGCAATCCAATACCCCCAAATACTGCTCCTCCTCCTCCATCACTTCGCAATCCAATACCCCCAAGTACTACTCCTCCTTTATCACTTCGCAATCCAATCCCCTCAAGTACTGCTCCTCCTCCATCACTTCGCAATCCAATACCATTCAATGCTCCGCCATCTTCTCCACCAGCATCTGATCAGATTAATGTCACAAATTCTACTCCAGGACAAACAGTCGGGACTATTCAGGTGACTTATATTACCATGAACATGTCATATTTTTATTGTTCTTTATCTAAAATTTATCTTCCATAAGTTCATTTATTGTGATTAAAAAATGCATTATGTGGATGGATATGAAGCTTAAAAAATGCATTGTTTGAAGGGATATGAAGCTACTTGTCATATCTTAACTGAATTTTAGATATAGTTAATGTCAAATGATAAGTTTGTAGAACTAACTAATGAAATATCTAGTAAATTCTATAGTAGATGGAAAATACATAATTGTGATTAATCTAACTTTTTTCTTGAAGATTTTTAACTTCAAATTTCATTGTACTCAGGTTATCGGAGGATGTCTTTGTTGGACCTACACCGTTTTATCTTATTAGATAGGTACTCATGGTTGTTGTACTTGTTTGTTTTGCTGTAGGTTGGGTCGAAGGTTGATATTTTGTCAAAATCAAAACCTCGTTTTGCAATAGCACGTGGTGTTATAGAAGCTACTGATCCATCTACTATAGTGCATGGATTGCGGTTGGGGAAAACTTATGTAGGGGTTAGAATCGAGACATGCATTGAGGGTAAATTCAAGTTGTGTCACAAAATTTCATGCGGGGACGATATACAAAGTGCAAAAGGACAGTGCGTCGTATGGCCAACGAAATTGGTATGCATTTTTTTTATAATTATCTCTTATAATTTGCTAATTTCGCTAGATGCATTATTACAAATAATTCTATTTTTTTTGGTTGTGGTACAGGTCAAATTACTGAAGTAGTAAAGTGAAGATTATCTTGAAGCAGTGTTGAGTTTAACAAATTGGTTAATGAACGCTCTTGTTTGATGGCATGTGAATTTTGATGCTCAAGTAGAAAGCATAATCGTAGTGGACGTTGGTGCCGAGTCGTGATTAATGGCTTTTTGTAGTTAATTTTAAGTCATTTTTTGGTGGCTAAGTATTGAATTGAATTAATTGTGATGTTTTGACATGCTCTTCAGGAAGATTGGTATGTAAACACTTTGCGGATTTTGATGGATTTTATTCCAAGAATTTTCTGGGCATGTTTTTGTGATTTTTGTGGATAGATTTGTTGCATGAGTTGGAGCAGGTTTAGAGAAGTGCAAAACAATTCAGGGACCTTTGGAAAAATGTACATAACGACGGTCATCAAGCTGTCGTAAATATACGTAAACGACGGTCAGGGAGTAAACTCGGGAAACCGTCGTATATATACGTTACGACGGTCGTTATAAACCGTTGTATTTTCTTCTAACGACGGTCCTAAACGAGCCGTCGTATTTTCAAGTTTACGGCGGTCATAGTAAAACCGTCGTATTTAGTTTTAACGACGGTCACAAACAAGCCGTCGTATTTATACCTTTTAACGACGGTCGCAACTATACCGTCGTATAGCATTTAATACGACGGCCACTAACCGTCGTATAAGTAAAAACGACGCCATTCCATACGACGATCAGTTTGCCGTCGTAAATGTATAAACGACGCGAATTTTCTCATATACGACGCTTTTTGGCCGTCGTATTTGACAATTTTTTTTGTAGTGAAAGGGAACGTACCGAAATAGAAAGGGGGAGAAAGAAAGGGAACGGAGTGGTATGCTGCTTCAGCTTATAAAGATTTGTTAAACCTTGTGTTGGATCTTTCTCAAATGAAAGCTTGGAAAGAGATTTGGCAAGTTAGAGGTTTTCAGAGATGGAAAACTCTCATCTGGTTGGTAAGGCACCATAAGCTTTGTACTGAAAAGTTTAACCATCTGAGAAAAATTGTGAATTCTCCTCTTTGTCCTTTCTGTCAAGAGTGTGAATATACAGTTCATGCATTAAGAGATTGCGTTTGGGTTTCAAATATTTGGAAGAAATTGGTGCAGATATACAATCGGGATAGCTTCTTTCAACTTCCAATTCAGGATTGAATTGATGCTAACATTCAAAAGACAAATTGGGGTTTGACTTCTTGAGTCCCATGTTCCACAATTGTTCTTACTGGCATCTCCAACACATGGCTGTGGCACAATAAGAAAATCCATGACGCAGATTTTAGGATGCCTCCTAATCCTGATGTTGAAAACTAATGAACTTTCTAGAAAAAGGAAGAGAAGTCCTAAGTGCAATTATCTAGAAGTAATGGGCTATGGAGAAATGCCCTAGAAATAAATTTGTAATATCTAGAAGTGTTGGGCTAAACTAGAATAGCCTAGAAATATCTATGAATTAACTATAATGTTAGGGGGCTTGTTGTAGTATAGTCTAGAACCAAGGTCTAGATAGAAAATATAGAAAATTCTAGAGAAACTTGGTGGATTCCTCCACCATCCTATGTAGTCCTATAAATATGACAAGATGTACGATGTTTCTACATTGAATCAACTAATGAAGACTTATCTTCTCCACTACTAGCATACCAACTACCTACTACTCCTCTCTTCTACAACACTATACACTTTAGCCCCTCTCCACCAAAACAATAACCTACACACTTCCGCATCACTCCTCTCCTACAACTAACCAACACTAACATCACTCACCCTCTAAAAACCAACAAGTGGTATCAGAGCCTCGTCCGATTATACAATTGGGCGTTGCTTCCGTCACAAACTAAACAACTAACCTACAATGATGGCCAATATGCTATCCAACAACCAAATCTCCATTCCAATATTCAACGGGGAGAATTATGAATATTGGGCGATTAAGATGAGGACATTCTTCATGTCCCAAGGCCTATGGGATATCGCCGACAACGGGTTCAACAATCCAACGGATATTTCAAGTCTTACAAACGAGGAGAAGGAGAAATTAGAAAAAGACAAGGAGAAGGACAACATGGCTCTCTACTACATACAAATGGCTATGGCGGATTCAATATTTCCAAGGATATGTGGAGCTACAAGTGCCAAGCAAGCATGGGATAGCTTGAAGGAGGATTTTCAAGGAAGTCTCAAGGTACGTAATATTAAGCTCCAAACAATGAGAAGAAATATGGCTAATATGAGGATGAAAGAATCCGAGACCATTAAGGAATATTACTCAAGGCTAAGAGAACTAGTTAATCAATTGAGATCATATGGGGAAGACTACACCGATAAGATGGTAGTAGAGAAGATTCTAATTAGTCTCCCTAGTATATACGATCCGATCGTTACAACGACTGAGGCGACGGCGGATCTCACCACTCTGTGAGTCACAGACTTAGTGGGAACTCTAGAAGCTTACGAGAAAAGATTGAGTATGCGTGAAACCGAGTCAATGGAGAACGCATTTCAGTCTAAGCTCAAAATACGGTCTCAGAATTCTAGAAATATAAAGAATTTTGGAGAGAATTCTAGAATACAAGAAAATTATAGGATTAAGGAGAAAGGAGGAGAAAGAAAAGAAAAATATCCGCCATGCCGCATCTGCAACAAGACGAGCCACTTGGAGAAAGACTGTTGGCACAAAGGAAAGCCAAAGTGCCAAAAGTGTGACATCACATGGAGAAAGACTGCCGCTTGAAGAAAAAATATCAAGCCAATTATTCCGAGGAAAAAGAAGATGAAGGCAACATGTTCTATGCATGCCACGCTGCAGCAGAAGTAAAGAACGACACGTGGTATGTCGACGGCGGTTGCAGCAATCACATGACAGGAGATGAGAAGATATTCAAGTACATCGACAGATCAGTCAAATCCCAAGTCAAGCTCGGGAATGGAGAACTAGTGGAGGTCGAAGGCAAAGGAACCATCGCGGTGAACACCAAAAAAGGTACGCGCTTTATTCGCGATGTACTACTTGTGCCTAAACTAAATATACAAATCTATTAAGCGTGGGTCAAATGTTGGAAAGAGGATATTCCCTCTACTTTAATGGAGACTCATGCAAAATATACGATAACAAAAACAAGAATCAGGTGATTTTTACTGTGAAGATGCAGCAACAAAGGAATTTCCCGATTCGATGGCAGTACGCTAAGAATACTGCTTGGAATTGGAAGGATGAGAAGGTTAAAAAACAAACCACTATGGTTCCAAGACTGAGAACGCCAAGCCGAGATCAAACGCGAGAAGAAAAAGATGGAGTACAGACTCCGCAAGCACCTACATCTCAGTCAAGTCCAAGAACAACACCCTCATCTTCCAGAAGTGAAGAACCATCAGAATCACCAGTACAGAGAGTACGATCACTTGCTGACCTATACGAGACATGCACATTTACGACCATGGATCCCAAAAGCTTAAGGGCAATAAGAAATAAGGAAGAACGGGTCAAAGGAAAGGGGAGAAGATCAAGAAGATCAAGAAAGCAAAGAACCAGATAGCCAGTAATGGAGCCACCAAAGAAAGAATGCTCTGCACGAAGCATAATCATAGCAACCCTATCCGGAAGCACAAGACAATGTCAACTACTAAAGGCTACTCGCAGCTATCAAGGTTCAAGGCTGAAGCTCAACGAGAAGACGTATTCGCAAAATCCCATCCGAGATCAAAGTTCAAGAATCTACGAGAGTTGCAGGGAGTTACTAGAAAGTTCATTAAGGAGGAGTGTTGAAAACTAATGAACTTTCTAGAAAAAGGAAGAGAAGTCCTAAGTGCAATTATCTAGAAGTAATGGGCTATGGGGAATGCCCTAGAAATAATTTTGTAATATCTAGAAGTGTTGGGCTAAACTAGAATAGCCTAGAAATATCTATGAATTAACTATAATGTTAGGGGGCTTGTTGTAGTATAGTCTAGAACCAAGGTCTAGATAGAAAATATAGAAAATTCTAGAGAAACTTGGTGGATTCCTCCACCATCCTATGTAGTCCTATAAATAGGACAAGATGTACTATGTTTCTACATTGAATCAACTAATGAAGACTTATCTTCTCCACTACTATCATACCAACTACCTACTACTCCTCTCTTCTACAACACTATACACTTTAGTCCCTCTCCACCAAAACAATAACCTACACACTTCCGCATCACTCCTCTCCTACAACTAACCAACACTAACATCACTCACCCTCCAAAAACCAACACCTGATCAGTTGATCTATCGGCAAGCAAGAAGAACTGAGGGTTATTTGCTGTTATCTGGTTCTTCAATTATGTAGAAACCTATGTTGGTTTTTCTGGTAAAAGCCTCCTCTAAATGGTTTTAAGGTAAGTGTGGATTGTGCAGGTATGGTAGGCCAAGTTTTAGCAATTGGTATTGTCTGTAGAAGCATATGAGAGAGGGGATATGGGGCTGAGAGAAGAAAATTGCTGCTTCCTCGGTGTTACAGGGGGAAATCTGGGCTATTCTTGAAGGTCTATCAATGATATGTGATTGAAAGATGGAGCATGTTCTGGTGGAAACTGATTCTCAGGAGGCTGTGCAGCTCATTTTGGAGGGTTCTTTTACAACCCCTTTCTGGAATCAGTTACTCATATTTGGAGGGAAGCCAACAAGCTTGCTGATTTCATACCTAAATGTGGAGTGAGATCTGGAGATGTAGATGAAGATCTTACTGTACATCCTCTTGGCTGCTTAATTCTGTTAGAGGAAGATAGACTTAAATAGGTTCAGTGAGGTTGTTTTTGTAAGGGTCTTAGACCCTGTTTGTTTACCCAAAAAAAAAACAATAAAACATTGTCATCTGCTTGAAAAAAATCATCTCCTCCTGGATGTGACCCTATTACGACTTCCTCTGCCTTCCGTGGATGAATAGTCCTTTCTATCTTTTGACCCACCACTCCTTTGTCCCGATTCCTCAATATCTATACTTCGCCTAACATCAGATCTGCTACTCAAGTATCTGTGTGTTGAATTCGAGACAAAACTCAACAAACTCCACCTTGGCTTGAATTCTGCAAGCGCCTAGCAAATTCCTCAGCCAACTCTGTTGTTGATGTCAACTCCACCGCATCTGCCATGCTCCAACTGCATGGACCGCCATCGCACGAACCTGGCTCTGATACCACTTGTTGTGAAAAACGAAAAAATATGCAGAAAGAAAGAATCAAAACCACGTAAATCTGTGTGTTTTGATTCTTTCTTTCTGCATATTTTTTCGTTTTTCACAACAAGTGGTATCAGAGCCAGGTTCGTGCGCGCTGCCGTGGTGAATCAAAAAAGGTGAGATGTGTGGTGTTCTCATGGATGGGTGTTCCATGAATGGTGAGCCAGGTTCCTGCAGACGGTCAAATTCCTGTGTTGCTCCAGCAGGTGGGTCTGGCAGATGGTGGTCCGGTGCACTCTCACAAAGGTGATTCCAAGAAATTCGGCGAATGCTTCCAGGCAAGGTGGAGCATGTTGAAGGGCTCACACATGAAGGGGGGAGATTGTTAGGTGTCATGTGTGAGCAAGTTTGTCCCACATCGGGATGGTGAACATGAGGTTCATGGTTAAAATAGTATGATTTGGGCCCTAACTCATAAGGTTGACTTTTTGGGTAAGTGGGTGTCCCAGATCATACTATGGTGCTCCTCTCTCGCGGTGCTTAATCTCCCTACACTGTGGTCAGCACTTGTAGATGATGGTGATTTGTCCACTATCTGCGAAGGTGAAATGCAGGCGTTTGACTTGTATGGTCGTTCAGCACAGAAATCACCCAAATGCAAGTCATCCTTCCCTAAAGACTTCTCGTTGGGTCAGGAAAATTAAGTGTTGTCGTCAACTGCAGCAGTAGAAGTAGAACCATACTCTTTCCTAGAAGATAAAATTGTGTTTAACTCACCCCTTCATCTTCAACTTTTTGCATCGATCTGCTGTTTGACCCATCCCTCCGCTTCCTAGTGCGTTTCTCAAGTTCCTTATCCGATCTGAAAACTTTAACAGTTATTTTTCAAGGTTTAATTACAGGTTGCATACCCCCACCAATATATTGGTGTGGGCTTTTTCTAGAATTTAATACAAAATTCAATTTTTTGGTTTTTGAACTTTTTGTAAAGGTTTGGTCAGAATTTTTTTGAGTGAAATTTTTGGATTTTGAATTTTCAACTTAGTAGTGTAGAATTGGAGGAAGAAAAAAGGTGACAAAAAAATGTTATAATGGTAACTTTTGCTAAATAACAAAACTGTCACATGACTGACTATTTAACAGCACAAAATATTTTTACCAAACTCATAAAACACAGGTTAAACTCCAAAAAGTCCACAGCAAACCAACCCATAGTGAAACTGCCACAATGCAACCTCAACTTTCAAATTCTCTGATTTCGTGTTCTTACTTCCGAACTGAAAATGAACTGAAAATTTTCATGTGCATTAACAATTCAGTAATTTTTCAAGGTTTAATTACAGGTAAAGTGATACTGCCACAATGCAACCTCAACTTTCAAAACTCCCTGATTTCGTACTCTTACTTCCGAGGACAGCATAGCGTGGCAGTCAAAGCACGGTGAACTGAGTTAGAACTTATCATTGTGAAACTTGACAGAAGTTATCAAACCAACGAGCCACGTCTATCTTTTTCCTCTTCAGCAGAGGTGACCGAGCAGCCATTTCACACGAATGTGAATTTTTGTTTTTATTTTTGGCACATTGGTTGTTGGATGGATATAACCAGTAACCTCCTCTAGTAGTATCTCAAGCACAAGAGCTGTTTTCAACTGCTTGGCTATCAGGGTAGCCCTTTCTCCATCTAAAAAATTAAAACCAAAATCGAAGGTACCTCTGGACTAGTAAACATCTTTTGTTTTTCATCAAGTGATAGGTATGAAAGCTAAAATTTCATCGAGCCACCAGGACTCCAGCTCATTCCCTTCTTGCAGGATTTACTGATTCCAAAATAATGCAGCTGGCTACTACTTAAGGCATGAAATACCTATATCAGAAAAGGATGCTGGTTTTTTTAACCATTATCTCACAGCCTAAAGACGGCATATATACTCTTTGCATCGGTTTCTTCTCACACATCCCACCACACATAACTTTGTCACCCCTGGATTTTGTTCAACTATTTGATTCACAGCAGTCCCAGTGATTCTCAAGCACTCCACTAGACTCAAGCATCCTAGAGTTCCTTCCTTTCGTCTGAAAGTTAGTCGTAATAGAGTATCATCAGTATGGGTGGCTAATGTTAATATTCATCCTCATATGAGGATTGTCTCAAACTGCATCATAAAAGGATTTGCAACCCATTTTGACAAGGTTCTGCACATCCTAATAACCACAATGCATCACCCCCAAGGATTTAAATAACGGTATCAGTCCACGTATCTGTTTCGGTAGCGGATAACGACATCAGCCCATATCAGAGAAATCGTAACGGAAATCCGAAACCAAACGCGTGAATGTTAACCAAGGGTATCTCCCAAAAACCAAGGGTATCGGAACGCATCGCTCGAAAACCAAGGGTATCGTAATGTATTTGGACGGTTCGGGTGTGAATCCGGTCACACGTAGTGTATCGGGCGAAACGGTTTCGGTGCCTGTCGGTACCGTTACATATCGCCCGATATGCGTCAGAAACAAAGTCAGTATCTCACAATCCAGCCCTCATCTGTTCATTCAACCAAATTGACGTCTCTCGAATCTCCTGCTGGACTATCTCATACCAAATTCAGCTCTGCGAGAAACCGATCTTCAACTGTGTTCGATTCAATTTGTTCAATACAAAAAATCAACCGGATTTATTCCAAAATTATTTTCCGTATCCTCTATCCAACCTAATAATGCGGTTAAAGTACAGAAATCCATACCGAATGGATCAGAATGTAGCCCTCATCTGTTCATTCAACCAAATTGACGTCTCTCGAATCTCTTGCAGCACTATCCCATACCAAATTCAGCTCTGCGAGAAACCAATCTTCAACTGTGTTCGATTCAAGTTGTTCAATACCAAAAATCAACCGGATTTATCCCAAAATTATTTTCCATGTCCTCTATCCAACCTAATAATGCGGTTAAAGTACAGAAATCCATACCTAATGGATAAGAATGTAGCAAATCCATAATACTATTAGACAGTTGGGAAAACTTTCTCCCAAGAGCAATCATTCAAACTCTCTAATTCCCAATCAAGTTTCTCGTCCCTGCTCCATCAGACATAAACATTATTGCCACAAGTGGGTGTTCCAAGCATAACGCATATGGGTCTATAGCCAAGTACAAAGCAAGATTAGATGCAGACGGGTTCCATCAACAAGAGGATCTTGATTGTAATGACACTTCCAACCCTGTTGTCAAGCAGCAAACCATCAAATTAATCTTGACTCCTGCTAATCACTTAAGCTCGCCTCTTAGACAATTTGATGTGAGCAATACCTTCCTGCATAGTCCACTAACTGAAACTGTTTATATGAGGTAACCGACTGGGTTTGAAGATCCCATACATTCAACATTTGTTTGCTCTCTCTCTCTCAAGGAGGCATTGTATGGACTCAAACAAGCTTCTTCACAAGTTTTTCTTTTTGCTCAAGGATTTCACACCGAATTTAGAAACAAGAAAGACTTGTAAACTGCTCTCTCTCTCTCTAGAGCCTTTGCCACTGCTCCTTGAGCCTCTCAAATCAGCCCTAATGATAATTATCTCTTCCCTTCCTTCTTCTCCATTCTCTTCCTCATCTTTCTCATCATTTGCACGCCTTGTTACTGTCAAATTTTCATTTCTTCAAGTTATTTAATCTAACCATATCTTTTGCAGGATCCTCTTGGAGCTATAAGAACAATTTCAACGGTTTACTTTTCAAGACACTCTTCTTTCTGTTTCTTGATCTACTTCTCCTAGTATTTTCTTTCTTGGTTGTGTTCCTCTCAGTCATTTGCTCTCAATTTCAGACTCCTTTAGGTTTGTCTTTCATAGTACATCTTCTACCGGTTCCTCATAAGAAAGGCTAGATGAAAGGGGATTAGTCCTCACTCTTGATCCTATAAAGGTTTTTGCCTTTAGGGCACTCATGAAGAACACCCTGATAGCCAAGTTTATAGGGGGAAAGTTTTATCACCAATAGTCATGCAACAAGAAATTTCAAAAAACAAGAAAAATTTTGGTCACATTTGGATAGAAAAGAAGGGATCACTGTACTTGTTTCATTTTCAGAGTAAGGAGGATAAACTGTTTTTTCTCAATGAATCAGTGGTTACCTTTCATGGTCTCAGTGTAGTCTACAAGGAAAGGTTACCTAATCAGGCTCTTCTTGAAGTTGATTTCTCAACAATTGATTTATGATTTCAAATCCCAAACTTCCCTGTGGAAGTTTTCTATATAGAACTTGCTGAGGATTCTGGTAACTTAGCTGGTGATTTATTGGTGGTTTATTGGTCCTATGATAGGATCAGGAGCATGCAAGGGCTAAGGATCAAAACCAGAATAAGACTGGATGAAACCCTGGTGCCAGACACTTATGCGCATTCTCCTAATGAGCGTAAAAATTTGATCTACTTCAGGGATGAGAGGATCTTTAACGTTTTCTATCGTTGTCGTAAGATAGTCACTCAAACAAGACATGCACTTCCAACTTTGTTGAAGTTTTGGAAAGACAGAAGCAAGGCACCTGCAATCTCATCATCTCTCTAGCCTACCCCTCCATGTAAATCCTCAAAGACAGCTCTTTATTCACTATCTAAAAGCCCACTTAAAATTCAACCCTCACCGTACCATGAAGTTTGATACTAGTTTTAAACCAAACTTTTAATTTTCAGAACCCCCACTCAGCCAGGATCCCAACTAAGGTCCACCACAAGGATTGGTTTTTGCTTTGGATGATCTCTCCTCACCGGACTAGACACTTTTCACACACCACTCTAATCCCTCTACTCTCAATCAACAAAATGGATCATGTTTGGAAGAAGGAACCTCTTTTATAAGCCATCATCATCGATACCCTCCACCTACTGCAAATCACCACTACAAAAAGCTCTACTTTGTCCATTGACATTGTTTCGCCACCTCCTCACCTCACATCATCATGAGAATCCTACCTACTACCTACAAAAAGTTGAGTCATACTGGCTTTGTCATGATAGCTCTGAACTTTGCCCCATCTGTTACCATAAAACTAAGTGTGATTTGGTTCAAAGGGCTGCCGATATGATGAAGATTGAACAGAAGTTACAAGCTGAGAGAATATATAATTTTTCCATTCCAAAAAAGTCTAGGGGTAAACGTGGTGGTGCCAAATATGCTGTCAAAGTTAAGAAGGGAGGTGCTAGTATAAACAAAGCAAAAAGATCCACAAGGAGACTTCAATTTCATCCCAGAAGAAACCAATCAAGAAGAGGGATGTGGCTGCCTCGTAGATGCTGGCTGATGAACAAGGACAAAGGGGTAAGAAACTTAGAACGAAGATTAATCAAGCATGCAAAAATGTATAAATGAAAACTTTAATTTTAATCCCTTTTTCTAAGGAGTTCTTCAATTTTAAATTTAAAAAACGCATGCAGCCCCTTAGATCTTCTTCTGATTCGGCTCTTTATCTTTGAGATTCAAACATCAACCTTTTTCCTCTTTCACCTTGCATGAAGGGCATAGGGTGGTTTTCCCTCAACAACTCCCAAATCAGCCATGAAATCTTAAGTTGGAACTGCAGAGGATTAGACCAAGACTCACAGGTTCTCATATATGGTATAGTGTTAGCTGGAGGTGTAATGGATGGAAAGCCAGTCAATGGCTCTTGTGTGTTTTTTTGGAAACAATCTCACATCTTGGACTTCAAAGAAGCAAGACATAGTGTCAAGTAGGGGTGAGCAAAACCCGACCAACTCGTGATACCCGCCCGGATCGACCCGAATCAACCCGAAAATTGAGAGGAATGGGTAAACTTGATTGGGTTTGGGTTAGAAAAGTCGAGACCCGTCCAAAATCGGGTGATCCGCGGGTCATATTAATTTTTACCCGATTAAACCCGGATCACCCGAAGAACGAATAATTGTTGAATATATTTAATATATAAAATATCCATACCCACTATCCACGGCTAGCATACACATATACCCACAACCCCCACCTAGGTTAAGCCGCCTCTCCCTTTCCCTTTGTTGTTTCAAGAGAGAGAGAGAGAGTGAGTGATTTTTGTGCGGTGGTTTCCTTCTCTCGCACAAGTCAGGCCGAAGATCTCGTCCCTCTCTCTACAATCAAGCCGACAATTTCGTCCTTCTTCCTGCAAACAAATCAGCCGCACTCTTCGGTAACTACTAACAGAGGAAGATAAGTATGAGAATCGACTAACAGAGGAAGAAGGAAGAGGATTGAATCGTGAAGAAAAAGGCACGAGGAGGGACTTTCTTTCCAAGATCGAGTCGATGCTCCAACCAATTGTCGCTTTCCTACAAGCATCAGACGCATATTCTTGATAGATCGACACATGTTCTATACCAAAAATATTTCTCATCTTTCTTCTTCGTCTCCGGCCGCCGGGTTAAGTTCATATCCGCCATTTTTCTCCGGCGGAAAGCTTTTTTTTCTTACCTGGTTGGAACCCGGCCGAACCCGGCCGTACCCGATGAACCCGAAATCAACGGGTTTTGTTGTTGTTTCGATCGGGTTCAGACTGAGATTTCCCATACCATAGGTCGGGTCGGATGCCATAACGGCAAATTACCCGGCCGACCCGACCCGTGCTCAGCCCTACTGTCAAGGTACTAAAGGTACTTAACAGAAGGAGAATTCATAGCATTGGCACATACAGCTGCTGATTTGATTTGGCTCAAGCTAATATAAAATGAACTTAAGGTACCTCTTGCTTACTCCAACGTATTATCACAATGTGTCTGCACTTTCTCTCTCTCCAAATCCAGTTATGCGCAGCAGAACCAAACACATTAAACTATACTGTTATTTTGTGAGGGACGGGGTGGCTGCCGGTGATCTTGTTGATTCTCATGTGGCATCTGAAGTTCAGTAAAATGATTTGCTCACTAGAACAATAGTTGCTAAGAGGTTTAAGTGTCTCTGTAATGCTATTGGTCTTCATGATTCAGTTCAGCAAGCTTCAAGTACTTCTGGAGGTCATCCAACTTGAGAGTGAATGACAAATGGGGTTGTGTTTGTCAATATGTAAAAGTATGTGGTTACGTTACGTCTGAATTGTGACATAGTTGAGGTATCAGGGACTAGAGCGCAATTACACATTTACGTTTATGTTATAATCTTCAAGGGCCACTCTCAATTTGTGCCCAAATAATTTGATTAAACACCCTTAGTCCAAGGATGAAGTTTATATTTCGTCAAGTTTTGTATCAAGATGCTACTTTTTCCGAGGAAGATACTAAAATACGGTAGTTTGGGCTAAAAAATACCAAAATACGGATGTTTCTCCTAATAATACCAAAATATGGATGTTTCTCCTATGATTCTGACAGGTTTGATAACATATTTTCACCTTGTGGTAGACCTGCTGGTCATGAACTTCCTGATGAAGATATCATTGACGACGGTGATGCATCATTTGATTGTGAAGAAGCTACAGGGTTAGAATGGTCAGAAAAATGTGGTAATTCTGCTGCTAGAGATGTTCTAGATGTGCCACAAAATGTAAAATTACATCAACCTATGTCTGATATTTTCACTCAGATTGATATGGAGGATATTGATGGAAGAAACTTGGATGTTGATCGTTCCGTTATGTTGGGGTCAGAGTGGAACCCTTTAACCCATGAGCCATTGGTTGGAATTTTATTTCCGAACAAGGAGAGTGTGAAGCGGTCACTTCAGATTTATTCCGTTGCTAGAAACCGGCGATTCTCTGTTCAGGAGTCAGAAAGAAATACCATGGTTCTAATTTGCAAGAAGCAAAAGGAGGAGAAATGCAAGTGGCGATTACGAGCATCGTGTAAGATACGATCTGGAAATTGACGCGAATTCTTAACGCGCTTAAACGCAAGTATATGGTCAAGTAGTAAGTGGAGTATTTTAGACTCCGAATTATCGAACCCAAGGGAATTAGACGATTAATAGTCAATTAAGAGTTAATAATATGATACTTAAGTAACCGGTAAAAAGTGTTTGATTTGAAGGTTCGTCACCCACAAACAAGTGACTTAAACTAAATAACAACTAAGTTAACTATTTTTGTATGCTTTTCTGCTGAAAAGATTAATTATCACGGAATACGATTATGGAGAAGAACTAGGCAATCAATGGTCCCTAGGGTTCTTAGTAATTTCTGGATTACGCTTGAAACACTCTAGTTATATCTAATTATACCGGGTTACACTCATAACACTCTTCTGTCGATCTCATGTGAATTTGCGTTTCAATTGACTTTGGGTCCTTTCGGTCCACCTCAGTCTACCTTCACGTTCTAGTTGGCTCGTTAGGCTCGCTCACCGGGTCCTGTCGGTCCATCGTTTTCACTAAGTCCTAGCCAATTCCAACCGAAACAACCCCCACTTGGTTAATCAAGTTCTTATCTCCTCTCAATCTCAAAGACTACAAGACTACTCACTATGTTCTTTAATACGTCTTGATTAGTTCACTTTCGTGCAACTATCTCAACAAATAGTACCCTACGGGTGATCAAGCCAAGAATACTAAAAATAAGCACAAGAACATAAGAGCTAACTAGAACATATACTAGATTTAAGCATAAACGTGAATCAAGTCATCAATCCGGAAAAATACTAATCAAAACCCTAGTTCTCCATCAATTGCCTAGCTTAGAGAGTTTAGCTAGACATGAAATAGTTTAACAGAGTCAAAATATCCATAATCATAGAAGAGAGATGAAGAAGATGATATCAAACGCTAAAATCTTCAAAGGTTGAAGATCCTTCGTCAATGGCGCTCCTCCTTGCTTCGTCCGTCTCTCTCTCCTTGCTCGTTGCCTCCTCTTTCACTTATGTCCCTTCTTTTTAGATCTAGGGCTTCTTAATTAATCATCCAAGTATTAATTAATAGCCCAATACCCCTCAGTTAATGATCCCGTACGTGCGCTGCCTCTGGGTTCAGATCGCACGATCATCTTAAATCAAGTCATGTGATCTCCTTTGCAAAAGCTCCAAGGCCTATAGCTGATCATGTGATCTCCTTAGTTCCTGCGATCACCAAGTCTGCTCCTTTGTGGGGTGCTAAAGTGTCATTAATCAAACTTGTTAAAATGACACTTTAACACCCTCTTGCCATCTTTTCCACATTTTCTTGCAATCTCTCTCTCTCTCCTGAGCTTTCGCATAAGTTCCGAAGTTCCCTTTCCCTCTCCTCTTGATCCGTGCTCCATGTCCTGTCAAACACAACACGAAAACAACCCGTGCGATCAAAAGTGACAAAATAAATGTAAATAATGTGAAAAGCGCCCGTATTATCAATCACCCACGACAAGCTCAACTCTCTCAAAAATCTCACAAAAACGCTCTATAAGACGACTAAATCCAATATATGCCCACAAATAGGTAGTAAACAATGCCAAACATTAACTCCTATTCGGAGTTATCAAATCCCCCACACTACCTTTTTGCGCGTTCCGAGCAAAATCGCAAGACACTACACAAACCCGAATCCATGTCACCACCAACCACAACCTTGCATACTTCATTCAATTCACCGTTGCATACTTATCCTTACTAGCCAACTCAATAACGACACAAGACTCGACAATGCAACAATATGATGCACATGCAAACTACGACTCGATCCTACACAAACACATATATACACAAAACACACTTTTTATCTTTTTGGTTGAGATCGGGCAATCTCCATTGGCTTAAATCGATTATCATGAAGTGATGAGAACTCTAGGAACAAAGCATGAGTTGAAACTAAACTCGACAACGAGACTCTCCCCTAGTTAGTATAGAAAGCCTAACTTCACTAAGTACAAGAGTACGCTACCTCTTCGCGTGTGCCACGAAATAAGAGGCTACACTAGGCAAAGCCACATCCAAGGTCCGAGCTCCTAATCCGCTAACGGTTTTCACATGATGAGGCTTAGGGACATATAGATAATCTCGTCGAAATCAAGTCCTAAGCGTCACACTCTCACATCAAATCCCACATCTCACACACCCTCACCACGATGATAGAAACCGAAAACCGAAGCTCACCACCTCCGGCCCTCAATTCCCTCAAACCCCGGTACACTAGTGATCTTCGTGGCCATCGTCGTTTGTCGTGCATGAAACGTGAACCGTCGTCGTCAAAGTAGCCCCACCACTCGTTCCAATTCAATTCCAACTCAAACTTTATTTCATCTCCCCTTTTTATTTTTCTCTCTTTTTTTTTCATTTTCTGTTTTTTTTTCTCATTTTTTTTAATAACACAATTCTTCTCAAAATACCATCAAAATCTTACAATAATATCCGAGTGGTTTTCAAATAGTCAAATATGCTAGGAGAAGGAAACACGTAAATCGATGAATGAATATCACATAAAAATATCATCTCCTCCTAACTCAATCAAAATCCATGTCAAGTCCAAGCCGCAAAATCAACGAAGCACATGTGTGGGAGTGGAGTCGTCACAAGGTCACACTCAATGTCCGGAGTCAAAAGTCGACACCCCCACACTCGAATGTAACCATATCCCCTCTCAAGTAGTCCCGAAGATGAATGTATCTCGTGCCTAATCCAACCAATCCTCCTACACCAAATTAATCGAAACCGGTACCTAGCACGATCCACCAATTAAATTCACCCAACCCAATTCCGTGCGTATTAGATTCACGCACTCGCGGCTCTCCACAACTGTGTCCATCATGTAATGGCATGGATCACCGCCACACCGAAGTGCGCAAGCCCACTCACTCACCCTCGCATCCCCTCGTACATAATCAATGAAGTGCAAGCGAGATGTAGAGCTCAACGAAATGTATAATCACTCCCTCATCGAACCCCCTCAACTACACAACTCCCTCGTGACGCACTAAAGTGGTGATTCTAATCAATTTTTGATGAAGGCCAAGAATCGTCACCCTAGGTCCGAAGGCTAGCAAAGAATCCAAGGTTCAAATTGGGGCGTCCAATGGTCCTACAAGGTGAGTTCTAAAAGCAGTGAGTGCTCTAATACACAACCTCGCACAGCTGTTTCGTGTGCCACTACGAGGCGGGTTGGCGACTACCTAAGACGTACACATGGATATTTGGCTTGTTTAGCTCACACCTAGCTCAGCTCTTGTAAGAAAATAGGCACACACTTTGGCTTTAAAAATCACGTAAGTGTTAGAAATAGGTAGGCACTCCCGTAAAGAAAGTCTCTCTATACCTACTAGGGGGGGCTCACGTCGTCACTCTCGGTCGCAAATCATGCTCTACGCCTAAAATCCTCACACTTCGCGATTTATCAAATTTTAGCCTCTTTTGATTGCCCTTTTTCTCAAAATTTTATCTTTTTCAATTTTTTATTTTTTATTTATTTATTTTTTTCATATAATTCCTACTCTACATGCAAAGCCGACACGAACGAACTACACAACTGACTCGATAGGGTAGGTAGACTCAAATAATAAAAACGTGCAATATAAAACACAAACACATATATACACAACTAACACATCACGATACGACAAAATAACATAAAACACGACATTGACCACACAAATATAACACAGTACGACCTAACAATCTATATGCAGACAGGGTAATGCAGACACAGACTGGCTAGTCAAGACTAAAAATCCCCCCACACTAGAATGCTTCGTTGTCCCCAACGAATGTAGAGATCAATCACGAGGACTCGGCATTTCTAATGCGAGGGGTGGTGAATCTACTCATCCTCCATCTTACGTTTCCCTTTTCTAGCCGAAGAACCCGTAAGTGATTTGCCCTGATGACGCCCCATCTCACACATGTATCAATTAACCAACCAATGCAGCAAGTATAAGCGTAAAAATCAATTAATACGAGAAAGTTCAGAAATACCTGATAAAACCCCTCGGTGTCCCTGTCAAAACCCCGCAAACAGTTTGCTGAAATTCCAAAAGACGGAGAACGAATCGACGAATCTTTGTGCTAGGGCTTGGGCTTCCTTCTTCTCCCCCACACTTGTCTCTTACAAACTAGCGAAATTGGTTTCACAATAGTTGTAGAGGATCTTGAGGCGATCAAAACCCCTATCTTGTTTCTGAATTTGAGCAACTTCTTCAATTGTTGTTCTTGAGTACTGAGAGAAATCCACGAGAGAGAGAGAGAGGGACGTCAATGACTTTGTGGCGTCCTTTGATCTGTAAGGATCTTATGTTCCTCCCAGGTTTGCGAAAAAGACACTTAGACCCCCCTGCTTTCCCGTCTCCCCTTCTAAATAGTTGGACACGTTGGATTGTTAAGTAGATCGCATGATCTGCTAAAATCAGGTCATGCGACTTGCTTAGTAGATCGCTTGATCTGCTACTCAAGTAGCTGAAGCAGTGAGTTCACCAAATTGCCGCATGAATTTTTTTTTAAGTCCCAAAGCAAGTGCAGGATCTGCCAAATCAAGTCATGCGACTTGCTTAGTAGATCGCATGATCTGCTACTCAAGTAGCAGAAGCAGTCAGTTCTTCAACTTGCCGCACGCGGAAAAAAACTAAGTACCAGGCCAAGTCGCAGGATCTGCCAACTCAGGTCATGCGACCTCCTGAAGCTTTTTCTTCTTTTTTTTTCTACTCCCCTCTTTGAAACAATTCTCGGCTTCATCTTGCTATAACTTACGCACCCGGACTCCGATGCGTGCGTATAATATATCGTTGGAAATCTCGTTTCGTGCTCGTTCTAATTTTGCCAAAAGTGATTCCAAGATTTTTGGAGTATAGCTCACCAATTCCGGTCTTGCTATCACTTTGGTAGTGTTGCTAGTTTTGTGCTTTCGCAGTTCGTCGCAAATCCTCTTTGCACACATCAAGAAGGGGAGTCACGGGTGCGTCTCCAACCTGTAATCCTGTAGAGACTCATTTCAAATGTCAGCTTCTCGCTCTCTCACCCCTCATATAACAAAATACTACGAAAACACACACGACAGTATTTAAAACACACTCTCTATACTAAAGCAGAAAATACGTTGGGTTGCCTCCCAACAAGCGCTTGTTATTTACGGTCGACGGCCCGACCCAGTTACCTCTGCCACCTCACGAGGGTGGTCTGGCACTTTGTGCCGCTTCCATCTTTGCTTTCCTGTGCTGAATTTGAAGCACTGCTTCATGTGTGTGCACTGCTGATGGCTTATTTCTATCCCAGTAGTCGGGTGGATCCCCTTGCGACAACTCTGGGATTTGGCGTTTCACTTGTACAGCAAATGGCACACCTGGCTGATACTCCCATGAACACTGGGGTGACAGTTTGAAGACCCGAAAAGTCTCCATGTCATCATGTACCATCATAATCAGTTCTCCATTCTCTACGTCAATGAGAGTACGACCAGTCGCCAAGAATGGCCTGCCCAGAATGATAGGCACATCACCCGCTGGCATGTCTAGTATGACGAAGTCAGCTGGAATTATCAGGCTCCCAACTCTCACAAGCACATCTTTTATCATCCCACATGATCTCTTGGACGATTTATCTGCAAATTGGAGAGTTATCCAGGTTTTCGGGGCTCCCCCACACCTAACTTTTTGAATACCGACAACGGCATCAAATTCACGCTCGCTCCCAGATCACATAGAGCTCTTCCAGTGTAGGAATCACCCAATTTAGCCTCAATGACAAAGCTACCTGGATCCTTCTTTTTCTTAGGTAACCCATGCAAAACACATGAACTAACCTGTTCATTTAAGTTTACTCTCTGAAATTCATCCACCCCTTTCTTTCCAAGAACTGCATCTTTAATAAATCGAGCATACTTAGGCATCTTTTGAAGTGCCTCAATCAATGGGATATTGATATGCAGTTTAGAGAAGACATTCAAAAAGCGCTTGTATTCCTCAGAATCATCCTTATTCTTCCTAGTACGTAATGGAAATGGTAGTTCTGGAGAAGAAGGAGAAGATGGAAGTGGTACCTCGGTAGATTTCTCTGCATCCTGGAGAATCATGCCCTTCGATTGGGGGATCATGACAGGTGTCTTCTCAGAATCGAAGACTTCATGTTCCTTCGCCTTTGAGGCTTCTGCTCTAGCATGACTTGGATATGGAGGATCTGTAAGTGCAATACCACTTCGAGTAGTGATGGCTTGAGCCTGTCCCTCTGATGTGTCAACAATGCTACCCAGTGCCCTTTGTTCAAGTTGTTCCTTTAGATCTTTTATTTCTGATTGAGAACTTGAAGTGCAATTGCTACAGAGCTGACCTGTGTGGACATGTCTGTCATGTGCTGAGCCATCGTCTTTATTATCCTTGTCATCTCGGTCAACTCTAATGGTGGTACTGGCTGCTGCTGATGCATCTCTGAAACATTTGCTTCATGCACTACCTCTACCGCATTCACCTGAACAGTGTTATAAGCCATCTTTTCATCTCTTACCAGTTCCATGTGCCTGTACTGGTAATCCATGCTCTCTTCTTGCTGAACCAAGCATCTCATCAATGCATATGCCCCTTCATGATCACAGTTAAATAAGAAGTTTCCCCCAGCTTCTGTATCCATTTTGTCTCTATTGGGTTGTCCAAGTGAATCATAGAAAACCTGGATTAACTGTCGCTTGTCAATTCCATGGTTGGGACATCTACGTAGCAAATGATTGAAGCGCTCCCATGCTTTGACAAGTGATTCATCCTGCTTTTGCCTGAACATCCAGATCTTATTCTGAAGTTGAATCACACGTGAGATAGGATAGAACTTACTCATGAACCGTGTGACACACTCTTCCCATGATTTGATTGAACAGGATGGCATGGAGTCCAGCCAATCCATCGCAACTCCCTTGAGACAATGAGAAAAGAGCATCAGTTTGAGCGCTTCAGATGTGACCCCACTATATCGAATTAGCCCACAGCGGCTCTGAAATCTCCCAATGAATGCATGTGGGTCTTCCTCGTCTGTCCCCGCAAAAGTGCACTGTTCCTGAGCAAACTGAATAGTTCCCAGCTTGAGACAGAAGGTTTCTGCCTGAATTGGTGGCACCACAATTGCTGGCTCCCTTCCTTTAAGATCCGCCTCAAATGCCTAAATTATTGCTTTCCCTGAACGATTATATGGCATTGAGGTCGGGTGCGGTCTAGATGTTGCTGCCAGTGCTTTCTCTACAGCTTCAGCCACCAAAGCTTGTAGCTGCTCTGTGGTGAGGCTAATCTGCCCTTGGCCTTCCGCCATCGCTACCTGAGAAAACAACACTAGCACACCCGTGAGGTAAAAAAATAGTAACAGAAAGAAAATTAAAGAAGTACCCTAAATTAATTTTTAACTAAACTAATAAATCGTTTAATTCCCCGGCAACGGCGCCAAAAACTTGACGCGAATTCTTAACGCGCTTAAACGCAAGTATACGGTCAAGTAGTAAGTGGAGTATTTTAGACTCCCAATTATCGAACCCAAGGGAATTAGACGATTAATATTCAATTAAGAGTTAATAATATGATACTTAAGTAACCGGTAAAAAGTGTTTGATTTGAAGGTTCGTCACCCACAAACAAGTGACTTAAACTAAATAACAACTAAGTTAACTATTTTTGTATGCTTTTCTGCTGAAAAAATTAATTATCACGGAATACGATTATGGAGAAGAACTAGGCAATCAATGGTCCCTAGGGTTCTTAGTAATTTCTGGATTACGCTTGAAACACTCTAGTTATGTCTAATTATACCGGGTTACACTCATCACACTCTTCTGTCGATCTCATGTGAATTTGCGTTTCAATTGACTTTGGGTCCTTTCGGTCCACCTCAGTCTACCTTCACGTTCTAGTAGGCTCGTTAGGCTCGCTCACCGGGTCCTGTCGGTCCACCGTTTTCACTAAGTCCTAGCCAATTCCAACCGAAACAACCCCCACTTGGTTAATCAAGTTCTTATCTCCTCTCAGTCTCAAAGACTACAAGACTACTCACTATGTTATTTAACACGTCTTGATTAGTTCACTTTCGTGCAACTATCTCAACAAATAGTACCCTACGGGTGATCAAGCCAAGAATACTAAAAATAAGCACAAGAACATAAGAGCTAACTAGAACATATACTAGATTTAAGCATAAACGTGAATCAAGTCATCAATCCGGAAAAATACTAATCAAAACCCTAGTTCTCCATCAATTGCCTAGCTTAGAGAGTTTAGCTAGACATGAAATAGTTTAACAGAGTCAAAATATCCATAATCATAGAAGAGAGATGAAGAAGATGATATCAAACGCTAAAATCTTCAAAGGTTGAAGATCCTTCGTCAATGGCGCTCCTCCTTGCTTCGTCCGTCTCTCTCTCCTTGCTCGTTGCCTCCTCTTTCACGTATGTCCCTTATTTTTAGATCTAGGGCTTCTTAATTAATCATCCAAGTATTAATTAATAGCCCCAATACCCCTCAGTTAATGATCCCGTACGTGCGCTGCCTCTGGGTTCAGATCGCGCGATCATCTTAAATCAAGTCATGTGATCTCCTTTGCAAAAGCTCCAAGTCCTATAGCTGATCATGTGATCTCCTTAGTTCCTGCGATCACCAAGTCGGCTCCTTTGTGGGGTGCTAAAGTGTCATTAATCAAACTTTTTAAAATGACACTTTAACACCCTCTTGCCATCTTTTCCACATTTTCTTGCAATCTCTCTCTCCCGAGCTTTCGCATAAGTTCCAAAGTTCCCTTTCCCTCTCCTCTTGATCTGTGCTCCATGTCCTGTCAAACACAACACGAAAACAACCCGTGCGATCAAAAGTGACAAAATAAATGTAAATAATGTGAAAAGCGCCCGGATTATCAATCACCCACGACAAGCTCAACTCTCTCAAAAATCTCACAAAAACGCTCTAAAAGACGACTAAATCCAATATATGCCCACAAATAGGTAGTAAACAATGCCAAACATTAACTCCTATTCGGAGTTATCAGAAATCAGTGGGAAATCACAAGATACAAAGGCCCCCATACGTGCTTATACATGGTTGAAGGTTCAGACCATTCTCAAATGACTTCAAAGTCCGTGGCGCAACTGATTGAGCAGCAAGTAAAAGTGAATCCAGAACTTAGCATCGCTGAAATTATCTTGGCGGTACAAGCTAGGTCTGTCACCATCTCTAGAAGGAAGGCATGTATTGCTAGGAACTTAGCAATTCAAAGCGTATTTGGAAATTGGGAAGAGTCTTTTAATGAGCTTCCCAGGTTTATGGCAGCAATGAAAAAATACAATCCCGGAACAGTGGTTGTGTTTGATAGTCTACCAACAGAGAAGTCTGAGGTTGTGCATTTCAAGTACGTTTTCTGGTCTTTAAGTGGATCCATTGAAGGATTTAGGCACTGCAGACCGGTTGTTGCTATTGACGGTACTTTTCTAACTGGAAAATACAAGGGTGTCTTGTTGATAGCAAACAGTGTAGATGCTAATAACCAAAAATTTCCGCTTGCCTTTGCCGTGGTTGATAAAGAATCAGAAGGTAGTTGGGCATTTTTCTTGAAACATCTAAGGTCTGAGGTTGCTAAGGATCGACGGGGAATATACCTTATATCTGACAGGGGGAACGCTGTAAAAGAGGCCGTGGGAAAGCGGCGCAATGGTTGGGCAGACCAACCATATGAGGTGTTCCATTGTCACTGTATACGCCATTACAAAGCTAATTTTGTAAAGAAATTTAAAAGTGATACTTTGGGTGATTTAATGATGCAAGCAGCAAAGAAGCATCAAATTCGAAATTTGAGAGAGTCATGGAGGCTATCAAATCAATTGATGAAGCAGCTGAACGGTGGTTGCGAGTTGAGTGCCGGTACAAAAGTGGACACTGTCCCATGATGGAGGAAGACGGCAAGGACAACTAACAAGCAATCTTGTTGAATCGTTTAATTCTATTTTGAAAGGTCCAAGGGCGTTGCCTATAACAGCACTAGTTCAATGTATATTCTACAAACTATCGGAGTTCTTTGCCTTCCGGTATAAGAAGGGATGTGTTGCGTACGAGGAGTCTGAGATGGCTGTTACACCAGTGGTGCATGAGCAGATTAGCGATTGGCAAAAGAAGGCTGGTACACATATTCTACAGCCACATCATTTACAGCAAGGTATCTACACCATATTGACACAATGTAGGCCCAGGGGTGGTGGAAACGTTCAAACAGTACGACTAGCGGATCGGTATTGTTCTTGCGGAAAATGGAAAATATACCAAGTACCGTGTTCTCATGTTATTGCAGTGTGCCAATCGTTAGGATACGACTGGAAGCAATTTGTTAGTGAGGAGCTATATGTGCGCTCGTGGAAGAAATGCTATGAGCGCACCATAATGCCAATCGAGCATGAAGATTATTGGCCAGAGTCCACAGGGCCTTCCATTTTGCCTTGCGTGGCTCTCCATCAAGGTAAAGGGCGACCAAGAAACAATAGACTGAAGTCAGATATGGACTTGCTGAAGCGAAAGCGCGAGACTGTGTGCAAGAATTCTGAAGGTAGCAGCCATGGCTCACGTTGCACGGCTCCCCCCTCTTAGATAGCAGGACATCAAGTAATGGAAAACGGCTTACTCTTAGATATTATTTTTTGATTCATTCATACTTAGATTTTTTTTACAACGCATGGTGCTATGCGATTTCTGAGTATTTCTTAGCACACTTTGAAAGTTCATCTTTTCACCTGATTCTACCAAGTTAGGTAGACACCCTTTCTCATTTGGTACTGACGATTTATCCAGAACTTTGAAATACCTTTAAGTTCTTAAATAACCAGGAGTCCTTGTATAAGTTCCTCTTCTTGCCCAGTTAAACCTTACACAAGGAAGTGGCATGAGGTAGATTTGTGATCTTTTGAAGTGAATGGCTTGTTTTGTCCTGGCTTTTATGGCACAAACTGGTGTTAATGTTCTTTTGTAATAGACTATCAGAAACCACTGATATGTATGTCTGATACATGTATCAGGTACCGTACACTGAATTGTCTGCTTTTACAAGGATTGAACCTATCATCTCATGAGCTTTCCTCTAATGCTTTTAAGCTCTTTCGCTTGAGCTAAGCCTCTAGATCAAAATGGGTAGAGATGCGTGTCTCTTCATCTTCTAACATTGTACCTTAACCCTGTGAATCCAACCATCAAACTGGATCTGCGGAACTCAATCTTTTATGTTGGTGTCTTTATGTTTCTTTCAATAGACATGTAGAGACGTCAAAACTAATTGTCAAATGGCAGACCACCTCTTATTTCTCAACTTTCGATTTTGTATTATTATCGTTTTAAACATATTTCAAACCATGTCTTTAATGGGCGCTGAGATACAATGCATTAGGATAAGTTACAGTGTCATCATTTTTGGTTAACATCTTTCACATGACTATAGCTGGAAGGCCATGTTGGTTTAGATGATACATACTGGTAAAGATGTTCACAAAATTTGAACAGTAGTTCATGGAGGAACTCGGTTTTTGTGTTCTTTAACAATCATTTCAATATCTTTTAAAATTCTGAATTTCTAAGGAAATGAGAAGTCAATAATTATAAATTGAAACCAATAAACATTGACGTCGGCACATTCATAGTAATTAATGTTCCATGAAATCTAATAAATTATCATCCATCATTATAAATTGCTGATCAAAATTGTCGATTTTTAAAAATACTTGTCAGCAGTGGTTTCTGATAGTCTATTTGGTTTATGATTTGTGATCTTCTTGCCCAGTTATATCTTACTTTGCAGATGCACGGCTGGCAGATTTATAATCAAAGGAAAATGCTTTAATTTCGTTACCTGGAAGATAAAGTGGCGACAGAGAATGCGTATATCAAGATTAGAATTTGGTTCTTATGGGAATCATTCTTTAAGTACCTCTTCTTGCCCAGTTATATCTTACTTTGCAGAGAAAAAATGTTCTAAATCCCAAGCCATTGAACTACTTCAGTTTCTTATGCAGATTTTGGTCAATATTAAGAATTTTCTCTATAAAAGAACTATAACTTCTATAAGCTTTGGTTCTGGTTCTGCTTCTCATTTTTTTCATGAAATGTTGCCCTTATTTCACCAGTTTTTTAATTCTCTTTCTCTGAAGCTTAATAGGATATGTTCCGGTCTAGTCCTCGCCAGTGGAGAGGAGCTTCCTTTTGTTGTTCTGTAGATGTGAAGGGTATAACATCTACCCTTCTTTTTTGTAAACTGAAGTTCTTCCTTGCAGTCCCAGGAAAGAAGATATCGAACAAAAGAAATAAGCAAATACAATCATAGAAATTACTTCAAATTCTAATTTTTAAACATGAGGTTACATCATCATCATCATCGATGATGTTGCTGGGATAGAACTATGATATATGTAATGTTGACTAGGTCTGGACTCAGAAATCTCATCTCATGTACAAGCAGCGGTTTTACCCGTAGAAACCTCTTGTTCAACATGAGGTTTCAAAAAAAAAAAAAAAAAATTACCTATGAAGGTTCCGTAGAAACCCCATCTCGAAATTGAGTTTTTATGAGAACATAACTCCATTCGTAAACGAGGTTTATGCCTGCCCGGGCTGCCCACAAATTTTAAAAATCTCATGTTCATGACGAGTTTTCATTCAAATATACGTTCTTTTGAATAGGAGGTTCAAAAAGTCAATATTTTTGTATTATTAGGAGAAACATCCATATTTTGGTATTATTAGGAGAAACATCCGTATTTTGGTATTTTAAAACCAAACTACCGTATTTTAGTATCTTCCTCACTTTTTCCCCTCCTTTCTCTCCCAAATCATGAAACCAGACTTCGGTCTTTGAACACTGACGGGTTGCAACCCTCAATTAGATCCACACAGCCGATGAGAGGCAAGAGTATGCAGGACCTCAAACACAAGCAATACATAACCAGTTTTTGAAGAAACATGCAACTTCACCCAAATCCAAAGGAGTATGTAGCAATGAAATTTACCACACTCAGAGCAACTTTCTTTGCACAAATCTGTACGACTGTACCTCACATTCATTTCTCACTCAGAATGAGAGTAGGCCAGCAAGATGGACAGAAGATACATACCAAGAAATCTCCAATAAAAACTGAGCTTCAATAATGTCCTATAAACCCACAAATTGGGAGTCTCCTAAGCTCCAACAGACCAAGCGGTCACACTGGCACACTCTGGAACCAGATCTTAGAGAAGCACATCAGACCGACAAATTACAAATAGCACCTGATTGCTCAGACCCAGAAAAGACTCCATGAATCAGAGTCAGACCAAACAACTTTTTTTTATCGAACTACCAAACCGTAACCAAAAGAAATCTCTTGCACCGTTGAGCATAGAGGATATTGATTTGAAGGAAGTACACACAATGAAGGGGTTATGAACAGCCTTTCGTATGGAAGCTTCTCCACGTAATTAAGAATGATCATCAAGTCACAAAAGTTGAACACTACCAAATTAACACGAGAATAGTCTTGACATAGTTCAATTGTAAGGCATTTAATTCATTAACACTGGAACTTGTCAGCAGATAGGAGATAGTCTAGACCGTTTTAAAAAATGATAGCCCAGACCCAGAAGCAAATGGAGGAATGAATCATAAGTCGGAGTAGAGTGAAAAGATAACGAATCAGCACCTTTGTAAAGGCTCAAAAAATCCCTGATTGGAAATCAAATATGCCCATATCATTTCAACACTTCTTCTACTGCTACTGTTAATGCTTTAAGCTGAGGAGAGGACTACACTTTGACAATCGCCAACAGAGAATGCTTTGTTTCGAAGCACTCTTGTTTATATCTTTGTTGTCTAAACCGTTCGCAACTATTAGAGGAGAAATAAATGTTGTTGCTTGAACATTTAAAGTTTCAAGTCAAACAAGCGCTACACATTGACGCAATAAAGAAGCTCTACTTGCCAAATCCTCAATTTCGAATATATTGAACTGGGTTACTAATATTCTGGTGTGGCTACTAATATTCTACTGTGGTTTCACCTCCGATGATTTGATTGTCAGAAGATATTTCAAATTAACAATGGAATACTAAAAAACGTAAGATGGTTGACTCTGGTTATGAAATAAGGGCGAAGAAGTTCTTGTTTTTCACTCATTGTATGTATTATGTTATGTATATACATTTATAGTGTTATAATGATGTAACACTTGCGAACAAAGTGAACATTGGTATACAATGGTTGTAAAGAAATACAACTCCGAAGTGAGCATGATATAGTGCAAGACTAGGTCCAGCGAAAACTAATTATAACACAAATCTTTATTAGAAACATAATTTAGATACCAAATTCATGGAAGACATTAAATTGAACAAGTACGAGTAAAAATAAGATTTGTCAAGTGAAAGCAGGGATGAACCAAGTTGGAGGACTATAGGTGGAAAGAGAACCATCACCTTCGTACAAAGATTCAATGGTGTCTTCTTTGACATCGTATATCCCCATGTCTCGTCCAATGAATTTCTTGGATAGATCATAATTATCATCAGTGTAGTAAACGCAATTCCTCCGGCAATTGAAATCTTCTGGCCGAGGAATGGATATTGACCCAGAAGTGCCCAGAAACAAAGCACAGTCGCCTAGGTCTAGGTCAATTTCAACCCACTTCTTGGTCTCAAAGTCCAACTTGAATGCCTGAAAACCAAGTGTAGGGTACGGAGGGTGTGAAGGTTCATAGTCCTTGTGTCGAACTATCAAGAGAAGCTCACCCAAGGACTCCAGAATGTAAAGCGTCTCGTCATCTAAATCTTCAAACAACTCATCATCTGGTGGTACAAATTCTTCAACAGTTGGCGGATCGGGACCACAATGGAGATTGGAACATATTAAGAGCTTGCCGCGGTTACACAGGGCATAGATTTGGCCCTTGTAGCAAACAATATCCCTTATGACATACTTCGCCAACAGGGAAGATGGGGAGGGTACGTGGTTGAGTTCCTCCCATGCATCTTGCCTTGTTACTTGGAAAGAACCAATTCCGTTAGCTGTTACCACAATGAAGTCTTCTTTGTCGTCACAGCTTGAAGAAGGAGACTTTTTTATTAGAATGGCTCTTTCCATGTAATGCCTGTTAGAAAATAATAATAATGTATGTAAATCATAAGTATTCAGAAATAGAAACTCAATAACTAATAATCACGTCAACATGAACAATGACGGGTTATAATAGCCTGTAAAATACAAATTGCTTGAAAGTGGCTTCAAACTATCTCTAAAGAAATAACTCCCTACTGCACGTCTCCCTCCAGAGATGTTCCAGACCAAGTCAATTTTGTACATGAAAGAGCTTGTCGAAACCCATGAACCAAATTGTACACTGTGACTTCGGTTTTGGGATCATCGGAATGTGATCAGAAGTAGACGCTACAAAGGAGAGTTTTCTTTAGATTTTGTCTACTCATCTCTTCTTCCACAATACTTCCAGAAGTATTAGTTTTACAGTACCAATCACCACAGTTCACCGTAGAATAAACGCCTATAAAACCACTAACATACTAGCATCTCCTGTGAAAAGAATATAAATTTACCTATTTTCCATTTAGCATAACATGTAATTTTAGTGCGTTTTGTTAGATAAAGGCTATTTTATGAGAAAAAAGATCAGGATGGTGCCACATACTTCATCTGTGTTTCTTCCCAGATAACTTTAGGGAAGTCATTTGACCCGATAATTTGGTTAGCAAAATGATCTAAGAATTTAGTTATGAGTAAACCAAATCATTGGGTCACTTTGACCCAATGAATAGTGCACTGAAAGATTAAGAAGAAACGGAGGTAGTACCATTATGCCCGTGCTACGCATGATGTGGTTGCCAGCTCATGCACAATCCTTATCTCTTCAACTGCCCTCCCACTTCTGACAGATCTTTCCCATGTCAATCTGTGATAATTATTGTAATAGTGTAGTTTATTATTTACAATTTACTAAGGGATGAACCGTCCCGTTAGGACTACAACCATTTATCGGGGAGTATAGTGTGCAAAAAGATAAGTGATGGATGTTGAAGTATTTATTTAGTTTGTAAAACTGTGATTAACACATAAAAACAACAAACTTCAGTGGTTCAGAAGGAAAAACTAAAATGTTGATGAGAGGAGAGGAGAGAATATGTTAGTAGGCCAGCACATGTCAAATAAAAAAGGGTTGAGAATTGTTGAAGATCCAAAGGCTATGAGCCATTCAATCCAACGGTCCAAAATTAAAAACATAGCTCTCTATGAACAGAAAAATCCCATCCAGATTTAGTAGTATTACGGTACATCTTATAGTCACGAAAAGTTAAAATATTAAATTTTCTTTTCAGATGCATGAAAAGTTAAAATATATCTTTTCGGCAGATGCCTTCATAGTCTACTACCTCTGCTTCTTCTATTAACTTACTCCGTTTCTTCTAGATTGTCCTATTTTAACTTTTCAAACCGTAACTTGGTCACTTTGACTCAGTGATTTAGATAGCAAAACAATATTATTTTTTTAGAAGTTTTTGTATGGTGTTGTAGAATAGAGTTTACTCTACGAGACCATACAAAGATTACCAAATTCTAATATCGTTTGACTAGTACAGTTAAATTACCGGGTCAAAGTGACTCAGTGAATAGTGACAAAAACTGAAGTAGGCTGAAAGAGAAGAAACAGAGGTAGTACGACCTACTTACAGATCATTGACTTGTTACAACATTCCTCCGTGACCTTGGTTGGCCTTTAGGTTCAAGTTCGAATCATATAAACTTCCATTACAGGTGGTATCAGAGCGAATGGACATAACTATCTTTCAGCCTACTTCAGTTTTTGTCGAGGTACCACGCACACAAGGTTTGACACCACGGTTAACAGAAAGATTCCTCCCCCACAGTAAGTAATACTACCTCCGTTTCTTCTCTATCACACCAGTTTGACTTTTGTCACTATTCAATGTGTCACTTTGACCTGGTGATTTGTGTGGCAAAACGATTCAATTGTTTGATAATTTTTTCATGGCGTTGTAGAGGAAACGTTGCTCTATAACACGGTGAAAAAAATATCAAAATGTAGCATTGTTTTACTATCCAAATTACCCGGTCAAAGTGACCCAGATACGAGTCAAAAAGTCAAACTGGTGTGATAGAGAAGAAACGGAGGTAGTAAAAGAATATGGCCAGTGAATTCTTGAGGAATACGAACAGTGAATAATTGAAGTAAATAGAAAATTGCAAAGAAACCCCAAATTGAAGAAAGATAAATTTTAAAGGAATGTACTATCTCCGTTCTCTCTCTTACTTCACAGTTTGACTTTTTTCTTCCGTAATTGGGTCACTTTGACCCGATGATTTGAATAGCAAAACGACTATTTTTTTTGGTGATTTTTCTATGGTGTTGTAGAGTAAACGTTACTCTAAATCATCGTGCAAAAATTATCAAATTCTTATATCGTTTTACTAATAAAATCATCAAATCAAAGTGATTCAGTGAATAGTGATAAGACTTCAAACTGTGAAGATAGATAGA
The DNA here is from genome assembly GCA_023055425.1 of Linanthus parryae. Lineage (NCBI taxonomy): Eukaryota > Viridiplantae > Streptophyta > Magnoliopsida > Ericales > Polemoniaceae > Linanthus > Linanthus parryae. The sequence goes on along the minus strand of JALGPY010000001.1, from coordinate 184,582,195 downwards.
GAACAGAGGAAGTATAACAATACCTTCGCACTAAAACGTCGTCAGCCACCCTATCAGCAGAGATGACATCTGGGAGGGCGATAAAACGGCGGGTCAAGGGGTTGAAGAGTTGCATCTTCCTGTCCAATCCTAAGAGCATCTCCAACCCATTGCTTTTTCCCCCTCCCCTCACCTCCCCCTCCCCCTCCCCCTCCCCTCACGGGCCCACCATTTTCCCCCTCCCCCTCCCCCTCCCCTTCCACCAAACTACTAATCGTCTCCAACCCATTTCTTTCCCCTCATTCAAAAATTAATTTGTAATATATATTTAATAATTTAAAAATGAATTATTAATACCAAAAAATGTAAATGAAAAATTGTTTACCAATGTGTGTGTACACACACAGACATACACACAAAAAAAGATGTTAATAATGATAGCAATGATAATAATACTAATAATAATTAAAATAATATTAACAAACAAAACTTTTATTCGAAAATATAATGATTACAAGTACGAAAAATTCGTTATTACAAGAAATAAAATTAAACACTAATACAAAAATGCAACGAGTAGAGCGATAAAACACACAAATTGAAATAAACCAACCTAACAACGATTACAAGTTCTTACGTTAGTTGATATGATTAAATTTTTTGAAAAAATAAGATACGATGACTTTTCGTAAATATACTTTCCAACAATCGTGAATACATTATTAATTTTAAAAAAGAAAAATAAAAATATTAATAATAATAATTAAATACATAATATAATCACAAAATAGTAGTATGTGTAAATTAAATTATCAAATATACAATTAATTAATCATTCCATGTAGGGGGAGGGGGAGGGGATGTCCATGGGGAAATCCCCCCTAACCATCCCTCACCCAAGGCAAAATTTATCCCCATAGCACCCCTTCCCCCTCCCCCTCCCCCCATGGGGTTGGACATGAACCATATTTTTATACGATTTTCCCCTTCCCCCTCCCCCTCCCCCCATGGGGTTGGAGATGCTCTAAGGTTATGATCCATCCATGAGGTGTTCCCCAGCACCGTCTTCCGACGAGCTCCGGCAGATTCAGGCTAAACTGCTTACAGTTTTTGTACACACTCAGTAAACGCCTCCTCTCAGGGTGTAGATGTTTTCCGCCGTCCTCATCCTCGCAGGACAGCAACAGCCACGGCGGCTGAGAAAACTCCTTCCCTGGCTCAGCCTTTGTGGCAGATCTGTAGGACCGGCACACAGCGGCCAGGGCCGTGTAATCTTCGAACGCTGGTAACTTATTGGCAATCGAACGGACGAGGTCGTGAGGGATTGATCTCCAGTCGGCCATTTTTTTTAGAGGAGGAGCCTATGTTGTTATAGATGATGAGTAAAGTGGTCTGAGATGCGCGGTCAGACGAACTATTCAAAGCAGTAATAATAGTCTCTCTTTGTACTTTTACCAAGAAGAGTAAAACTAGGCTCCTTTTAAATACACAACTGACACGGGACGGGCGTGTACAGAGGCACCCGTTAAAAGCAACTTCCTAAATTGCCGTCTAGAAATAAGCTTTGGAATTCTCGACATGCGGTAAATTATAAAACAACCCCTGAGGTTTGCGATTATATCATCCACTACTCTCTTTGTAGAAGAACGTGCATCGAAGTCTCTTACAAAATTCCCTCGAACTTTATACTGATTAGGTTAAAGAATTGTATTCTGCGTGAGGCTTCACTTCTACTACCTCTGTTTCGTCTGTTTCGTCTGCGTTTGACTTTTTAACCCGTAACTGATTCACTTTGACTTGGTGATTTGGGTACCAAAACGATGTAATTTTTTAACAATTTTTTCATGGTATTTTAGAATAAACTTTCCTCTATAACACCATGCAAAGATTACCAAATTCTTGTATCGTTTTGCTAATCAAATTACCGGATGAAAGTAACCCAGTGAATAGTGACAAAAGTGAAGTGGGCTGAAACAGACGAAACAGAGGTAGTAATTCCCTCTAACTGATTTATAAAAGTTTCCATCTTCTAAAAAAAATAGCGGATAGCATTTTGGATCGTTTATTTCATTAAAAAATATTCGGCGCAGTAGGTTTAAGTTAAAGAATGTTCAACTCAAACCTATCTAAGTATTTATTTATCTATGAAACAAAAAATCAAATCGTAACATACCGATTCAACCCGATGAAACGCGTTGAAAAATTTAAAATAGATTGATATTGTGAATATTTAATAATTTAATTTTTTATTAAAAGTTATTAACTTAAGGAAAATCAATTATATGTTATGAATTATGTTATTGATATTGTGAATATTCATAACATATTATATTGTCATATGTGAATGACACTGTTTTACTGCAACACTCTATATAAATGGTGTTTAATGGAGAATAATTTAGACATATAGTAAGATCAGGACGTATTAGTTTTAAGGACATGAAGCATGTGAGGTTGTACATACGAGTTCACTGAAAGAAGAGTCATATATAGATAAGCGAAAAGACGCACCTGAGCCCAGTTTAGAGTTACACATGTGCTGGGAAATACCATGATGAGCACGAGCAAATACTCCGGGACACTCAAGATGGACTATCGTCAATCCACCGAGAGTGTTTGCTGGAAGCTTCGAAGAGTTCTCTAAACCGTAATGTTTCTGGAATATCGAAGGAATCCCAATCTTCACAATGTGTCACACGAATTCAAGAGGTTCGGGACAAAATTTGTCTCAATGAATTCGTGATACTTCAGCTATTAGGACACGCGAGAACAACGTTTCACTTCTTTCAATCTCCGGCCAAGCCATGTTAGTCTAAGCAAGAAGAGCTGCAGTCTGGAGTGGTAGAGAAGTCTTGTTCAATGATCTTCCAAGCTTCATCCTTGGAGAAAGAGGAAAACGTGTGGAGCAATCACACGAGTTGTATAGGGTTTTGATCATGGATACGCAGCGAAATAAAAAATAATTTATCCGAGCAAGACCCTCCAAGGATCACAGAAAGAGAATTCATAACGATAGTAAATGAATCGTGTCATGTACCTTGTAGGTCTCCTTTGATGACTTCAAACGCGAATAATATCACGTCTCCACGGTTGATCCACGCCTAGGATTGAGATCTAGATCCTCCAAACACCTTGTGCTAGCTAGGACGAATGGAAGAGGATGATGAAATCACGCAACGGAGACAAGAGGAGTGTTCAACCTCCTCTCTTGGCTGAAGGGTAGGGGCGGACGGCAAGGGGTTTCAGCCCTCTTGTTGTCTTGCTCTCTCTTTCCTTCTCTCCTACTCAGCTATGTTATGAGCATTAGTATGTAGGGAAGGAAGGTAGGAGCATCCTTTATATAGTCCAACAACTCATTGTTATTACATAAAGACCCTCTCCTAATCCTATCAAGTTTGGATTAGTCCAACTTGCATATTAGTCCGACTAAATTAGCAAGTTGTTGCGATTTGATCCTTCTAATTAATTAATTATATTAATTAATTCTCAAGTCTAGTTCAATTCATATGGCGTGTGACCTCATAGGTTTCTACTTAGTTGGTAGTAACTATTTAATAATATGGGGCAGTCTCTAGCAAAGCATCCATACTACCCAACTAATATAAATAGTCATCCGACAAACCTTGTACAAGTATTGTCTCATCCCTTTGTCTCAATATCCGGATTGGACACGAGACATACAAGTCACACTCGTATATCAAATTCATTGTTCCTCGATCCTGGGAGTAGCCTTATTCGTGCAAATAACATCAATATCCTATATTGATTTATTTGAGTCTGGCCAGACATTCTATAAGCACTATCCCTCGAGTGGCCTAGGATATTTGCTCCCGTTATGTGGGAGGGAAAATTTTTTATGTACATACAATTACGATATCTAAGCTTGCTTCCTATTGTGTCTGATACGCGCCTTTATGACTACCAGTAAGGGTGTAGCGTTTGACGCTACCAAAACACAATACTCCACAACTAGATGATCTAGTAACTTCAAGTCTAAGGATGACAATACCGTTGTCACCGCGAGAAGCACTTGTGACTTTATATAACGTGTATGTAGCCTTCTCGGAGATGGGTCAATCCAGTATGCCACTACTCCTAATGCATACCCATGTGTTGGATCATGATATCTCCATATCATTCCAATCTCATACTAGTCTATAGATGATTGTCCCATTAATCATTATAATGGATCAGGGATATTTAAGATAAATAACACAATTGTAAATCTAAATAATTCATTATATTAAATATCCAACAAATAATAGAATAAATGTTCTAGCCAATTTATTGTTTATACTAAACTAGATTGCCTCTATGGCACCTATTCCAACAAGTTGTACTCCCTGTATCTTGCATAATCTATCAAACTGAATAACTGAAAAGATCTCACTTGTATGCTTTACCGCAAACCGGTTAGTACTACCAGAAAACATAATAGGCATGCCATACTAAGTGACATGGGAGCAGAGAAGTGTCTAGAGAGTACTACGTCAGAGCTTATGGAAGAAGCAATGACGCATACTATACTCTTCAAGATTTTAACCAGTTTGACATACAATAACACGTAAGGGATATAACCTGGGAATCTAAAAACATTATGAGTGATGTGATGCACACAGTGAGTTTAATCAGGAGACACACGTGTGAATGAGGGAACATGTTCAAATCATTCAACATAGGTCGTCATGGTAAGTCTCGGTCTGTAGAATCACATCGCTCAAAGCACTCACTTGATATAGTTCTAATTAACACGTAGGCATGCAGTGAAAATAAGAACGTATGCAACTTGTAAAGCAAGTAAACAAGTAATCATGCGAAGTTCATGCTTTTTCAAAGACACAGTAATGAAATCTAACAAAAAACTAATAACTCCCCCTTGCTCGTGTCGCGACAAACACAAAAGAAACACATTCTAAAGAGTGTATGCTACTACAAGATAAGCAATAGACATAGCGGCAGGGGAGACTCTTCACAAAGGTGGATCAGTGGAGTCGATTCCACCGGATCAGTTGCTGACTGGGTACCTCTTCCCATTAGTATACTAGTAGTAAAGGGGAGATCCCGAGATTCCGTAATTCCTTAAGAGGAAATTGCTTCTTGGATAACCTCTAGCAATATGTCCAATACCAAGAAAAATAGAGCACTTAGTGACCTTGGTTGAGCTCTTATCCCTAGATTTCTTATTCAATTCAGTAAGTTTGACGATAGTCGAGAATTTAGGCGCAATGTGACCTTCTTTGTTGGATAACTGGTGTGTACAAGGAAATCCTAAGGAGAGATCCAAGTGTACACCTCGAGTAGGGGATTAGAACACAGAGAAGTGTAAGGTAGTGAGTAGGGAGAGAGTAAGCAAAGGCAACTGCTCTTAAAAGTGGGACAGTAGACTAGCAAAAGATCTGAGAGAGATTAGGGTGTCCAAGAGAATCAGAGAGATCTCCTGGAGGGTTAACGATCCTATATATAGTGGGGAAGTGACCGTTATAAAGGGGGTTAATGCACCATAAATGGCGGCTTAATGCTAGCCCCTGCATCGGCATGTTCAACCGCATATATAGGGACCGTTACGCACCTGCCCGCATATATCGGAGACCGTTATGAGATCGTCCGCATTTATGGGATACACGAGACTTAAACCTCTCAGTCAGTTACCAGAGGTCGCGCGCGGGCTTGGTTTTCACTCTCGCGCAACGGATCTTACTCTAGCCTCCAAACCGCTAAGTCCCTAGATGTCCCGTGTGGTTGGTACGCGAGGGCCCTGTCTCGCAGCCCCCAGGTGGATAAGCATGGGTAGTTATCCGGTGTGTATGGATCAAAGCTAGGTGTGTTGGATGGCTGCCACGTGGCTGTGATCTGTCTGTCTGGAAAGCACAATCTACATTAGCCCCCTTTTGAGCGGATGTCACACGCTCTTTTGTCGTGCAGTCGCGTAAAACCAGTCGTGCGTGGTCCCCAGACAGATCCTCGTACCAATTTGACTAAAATTCAAATCCCTAGCCCCATGTATAGCCTTCAATAGAGCATGGCATGACGCGTTTTGCAAACGACCTCCATAAGAGGCGAAAAAGAATCATCAAGAGCAGAAGAGATATCTTGATCATCCTCGTAATTCAAGAATTTGTTTGAGGAAGACCAATAGTTTAGCCTCGTAATTCTCGCAGATTGTAACTTGAATCTTTTGAATCAGTCTGATTTTGATGTATCAATTTTGAATCATTTATCGCTGTGGCTTTCGCAGTTTGAACTTTTGTAAGGCCGTACGCGAAATTATGTTTATCTGGATTTTGCTTATTGAAAAGCGCTTTTGCTTTTGCTTCGCGGATGTTGAGCGTAATTTTGCCATCTTGATTAGATAGACTTGTAGTAATAAAGTTATGGCTAAACATCTTGCTATTGACGAAATAGATAGGCTTTCAATCGCGTATTGCTGCTATCTAAGTAGATAAGCTTTTGTTCGAGCATGATTGCTATCTGAACAGATAGGCTTGTAATGAATTTTGCTGCTATCTAAACAGATAGGCTTATCAAGAATGGCTGCTATCTAGATAGATAGGCTTATCAAGAATGGATGCTATCTAGACAGATAAGCTTAATCAAGAATGGCTGCTATCTAGATAGATAGGCTTAAGGCAAGAACTAACGTTGTCTAAACAGATAGGTTTAAGCTCACATATCATACCATCTTAGGCTGGTGCTGCTGTCTAAATAGGTAGACTTAAACTCGCGCATTAGTGCTGTCTGGGCAGATAAGCTTTGGATTGAGCACAGTTGCTATCTAAACAGATAAGCATTTACTCGCGAATTGATGCTATCTAAATAGTTAGGCTTAAATATCGCTGCTATCTAAGCAGATAGGCTTAGTGTTGCTATCTTAGACAGATAGGCTTGTATCGAGTTTTGTTGCTATCTAGACAGATAGGCTTGAGTTCGGATATTAGTGCTATCTAACCATATAGGCTTAAGTTTTGTTGCTATCTAAACAGATACGCTTGAGTTCGCGTATTGCTGCTATCTAAACAGATAGGCTTTGTTCCCACTCGCTGCTATCTAAACAGATAGGCTTTATCAAGAATTGCTGCTATCTAAACAGATAGGCTTTGTTCGCACTTGCTGCTATCTAAACAGATAGACTTTATCAAGAATTGATGCTATCTAAACAGATAGGCTTTGTTCGCATACCGGTGCTATCTAAGCAGATATGCTTTCCGTCAAGCGTGATTGCTATCTTATATCAAGTAATTTTGCTGCTATCGAGACAGATAGCTTAATTCTCGCATATTGGTGCTATCTAGACATATAGGCTTGAATTGATTTTTGCTGCTATCTAGAAAGATAGGCTTATCGAGCGTGGCTGCTATCTAGGCAGATAGGCTTTATCAAGAATTTTGCTGCTATCTAAACAGATAGGCTTAAGTTTGCTGCTATCTAAATAGATAGGCTTAAGTTTGCTACTATCTAGACAAATAGGCTTAAGTATTGCTGCTATCTAAACAGATAGGCTTATGTTTGCTGCTATCTAAAGAGATAGGCTTAAGTTTGCTGCTATCTAGACAGATAGACTTAAGTTTGCTGCTATCTAGACAGATAGGCTTAAGTTTGCTGCTATCTAGACAGAGAGGCTTATGTTTGCTGCTATCTAAACCAATAGGCTTATGTTTGCTGCTATCTAAACAAATAGGCTTAAGTTTTCTGCTATCTAGACAGATTGGCTTAAGATTGCTGCTATCTAAAAAGATAGGCTTAAGTTCGCTGCTATCTAGACAGATAGGCTTTAGTTTGCTCCTATCTAAACATGTAGGCTTATGTTTTATGAATCAAGCGATTGATTGCAAATCATAAGGGACAATGAAGCGAATGACACAAGTAAAACGATTGTTAATGTAGTCCTCATATGGGAGGAAAGCACTAGAGTGAAAGTTTGGGCAAGTAAAGTTCTAAGGATAGTTTTTCTTCATACCATGTTAATATGCGATTTATTTCCCTTTGGGCTCCTTTTCAGAGTGAGACGACAAAGGATTGCTGCGCACGTCTTCAGTTGGATCAGAACCCCCCGATCCTCGATCATTCAAGTATCTCGTCTTTTGCTTCTCCACGATGGGCTCGATGTTCCTAGTACAGTCAATTAATTTGGAGAAAGTAGGCATCTGCAAATTAATTAACTTACTTTGTATTCGTCTCGCATACCTTGGAGACAGATTTCAACGAGGCGGCCCTCGGCCACCTCATCCACGCATTCCAGGGACTTGGTTCTGAACTTCTCTATGAATGCGACGCCTTCTTCGTCATGTTTGTGGTGCATGCGCGACAGGTGTATCGTCGTAACCTTCTCCTCAACCTAGAAGAACTTGGTGTAAAACTTCTTGACCATGTCTTCCCAGGTTCTGATGGAGCCTGCCTCTAGAGTTCTGTACCATTTGTATGCGACATGTCCCAAAGATTTTGGGAATTCACGCATCAGTAGCTGCGGATCAACTCTGTGTGGACCCATCAAGTCAATGAACCTCATCACGTGCTCGTGCGCATTTCTGCTTACCTCATCAAACTTTTCCCATTTGGGTGCTTTGTACCCAGCAGGATTGGGCATTAGGTATATGTCCCGCGGGATAGGAGGTGCACTGTCAACTTTTGGGATGACAGTATTCGCGAAACTCTGATTTGCGATGATGCTGTCTAAACTTTGTTCCAGGGCTGCTACGTTAGCGGGTGTACTCCCCCCAAGGGTTGATGACGGTGTCGCAGCAAAACCCGAAATATAGGGCGTATTGGGATCGTAGGCGGGTGGAGGCGCATAACTCCCTTGGGCCCCATTCGCGTGTGCAGGCCACAAAGAGTATGGAGAGGGATTCCCAGCAGATATCAGCGACGGTCCTAATTGGAGCCTTGGTGCCTGGGGTGCAGGACCATTGGGGAGAGAAGATTGCGGGTTTGGCTTAACAGCTGTGTGTACCATAGAATTTGTGGTTACCCCTAGTGGAGGCAGCGGAGTTGCTAATGATGGGGCTAAAGCCCCCTGAGCAGTGTTCTGAACAAATCCTCCCAGAATCGCCATGATCTGGGCGATCTGGACGGACTGAGCTTGCATGGTCTTGGCTTGCCTCTGAATGGTAGCCTGCAACGCCTCCAAAGAAGGATTGCCTACAGTGGGTGCTTGGGTGTTGGTGTTAGTATTGGTGATGGTGTTATGGGTCTCCTCTCCTTGGGTTTTGTCTCTTAAAGAATATTGATCGCCCTCACGACGATTGGTTTCAAGAGACATGGCTGTTCGGTTAATTGGTTGAAGCTTTGAAGGTGGATGATTTACGTCGGGTTCACCAAATTGTGTACAAGGAAATCCTCAAGAGAGATCCAAGTGTACACCTCGAGTAGGGGATTAGAACACATAGAAGTGTAAGGTAGTGAGTAGGGAGAGAGTAAGCAAAGGAAACTGCTCTTAAAAGTGGGACAGTAGACTAGCAAAAGATCTGAGAGAGATTAGGGTGTCCAAGAGAATCAGAGAGATCTCCTGGAGGGTTAACGATCTTATATATAGTGGGGAAGTGACCGTTGTAAAGGGGGTTAATGCACCATAAATGGAGGCTTAATGATAGCCCCTGTATCGGCACGTTCAGCCGCATATATAGGGACCGTTACGCACCTGCCCGCATATATCGGATAATGTTATGAGATCGTCCGCATTTTATGGGATACACGAGCCTTAAACCTCTCAGTCAGTTAACAGAGGTCGCGCGCGAGCTTGGTTGTCACTCTCGCGTGACGGATCTTACTCTAGCCTCCAAACCACTAAGTCCATACAGGTCCCGTGTGGTTGGTACGCGAGGGCTCTGTCTCGCAGCCCCCAGGTGGATAAGCATGGGTAGTTATCCCGTGTGTATGGAGCACAGCTAGGTGTGCTGGATGGCTGCCACGTGGCTGTGATATGTCTTTCTGGAAAGCACCATCTACAACTAGCTTATCAGTAAAGTTCTTCTCCAAGGGCTATACGAGGTATCATGTAAGCACATATGAGGATTCTTACCTTTAATTCTATGAACTTCTCTAGCCTTTTGAATAAATGAGTACTTCATAGAATTACGAGAAGGAGAAATAGAAGTAATCTTTCCATTCATATGAAAAGTATGGAAAAACTTATTTCCCTTTTACAATCATGGCAATAATCTATGTATTTAGGAATGCAATGGTCATTATTGTAGGTAACAATCTTTTCTTTATCATTATTTTCTGTAGGTTAAGTTATTTTCGCAGAAAATATCTTGAAGATATCTTTAACCGGAGTTGACAATTGTGTATGCAGAGGTCTCTTTGTTTAGTATCGCCTACTCCTCCATGTAAATCTATAGGGATATATTTCAATGATACGGGATCAAAGCATGAAAATGACTAGAGGAACCAAAATAATGACTTATTCCTAACAAATTATTATGATAAGCAAAATACTTATGCCTTTTATGTCCGATTATACCACAGTGATGGCAAACAGGAACAAAAGAGTGAGAAGGAACATAAGGTTTAAAATACACCAAGTCTAGGACATTGGTTTTCTTTTGCATCCCTGCATGTTGGTCTTAGAGTTCCAGAAGTACTTTGACTCCTGTCCATTGGGAACAACAGTATTCGAAAGTTCTTTTTACGTGGAACCACTGGCCTATAGTGATGCAGATTCTTCTTTGGCCTTTGCATTCTTGCATTGGTCGGCCAGAGTCTCCTTTTCTTCTTATGATTGAGTAAGTCTCTTTAAGAAGATCAATTTGTGTTTTGAGTTTGATAGACTCATACTTGATGACCACATTCTCTTTCTTGTAATGTTTCTTTTCTTCCTTCGTCTGATTTAAGTTCTTCTGAGAGAGCGTGAACTTGATTTTGAAGAATTCCATTCCTTAAATCACCTTCTCCTATGTCTTTCTTGAGGTGTTCTTGTTCTACCCAGCTTTTCTTGAGATAGCATGCAAGAACACGCCGGTTTTCATGATCCTCAGCAGATTCATTCTTCAGTCTCTCTATTGTGGACTGTAGTTCGAAACATCTCCTTAACAAGACAATCACTTCTCCTTGGAAATAATTTTGGAGTCACATTGAGATGTGTTTGAGGTTATATCAATCTTATATTCTGAAACAACAGGCTTTCACCAGGCATCTTTCAACTTGAAATTCTACCACGAAGCTGGAGGGAAATCACGTGTAGTTGTTTTTCCCTTATTCACGTGATCTTGTGAACCCTTCTTGGAGCGTCCATTGGTGTCCATATCTTTCTTGATGCTGAGATTCATTCAGCGTCTGAATATAGCATTGCTCGAAAAAAATTTGGGAACAACGTCATGCATCAAGAGAGTTTACCAACCTCTCTTTGATCTTTATGTTAGTTTAGTTAAATAATAACATAAACTAAGGTAACCAGGATCTGACACCAATTGAAAAATGATGGGAGAGCACAGGCGCAAAAGATGAACCACACGAGTACAAGTGCGTATCATCCTATACGCCCTCTGTAATATCTCGAAAGTTTGAAAATAGGAAATTATTTGCATTCTTTGTGAATACGTGACTTTGACATAACCTGTTAGCATGCTTAGTTGCTATTTTATGCAGTCCAGTCGTTTCATTGTGTAGAATATGTAATTGTTGTGCTTCTTAAGCTTACATTACTTCAATGAATTCCATGTATAAGTACTTAGTAATTTGATAAACCCATAATTGTGAAACTATAATAGTTAAGCTCGTCCAGAATTACATCAGTATTCCTAATATCTTCTTTAATCGCTAAATTAAGGATAAAAATATTTAGAGAATAATTAATATTAATCATTTTTCTAAGTGTTAATTAGCTTAATTAATCGTGATTAGTACATAATGACAAGTACTTTAGAGTGTGTATAGCTTGTATGGGTATAAGTGTGTACCAGGAGACACATAGGGTGACACGTGTCACTGCCTTAGCCCCTGTCCCAGATGCTTAAGACATTCCTCTGCTGCGTGTCGTCGTGTGGCAGCTTTCTTCACATGTGTGACACGTGTCTTACTGCAAATCCGATGCTTCTAACACATAACCCTCCTGCGTGTCACGACCATAGCCTTCTGCTCTACATGCGTGACACCTATGCGACGTGTGTCGCGATTCTGGCCTCTGACCCCTACATGGATGCCACGTGTCCCCACGACACATCGACACCTGATTGGTTGCCATCATCTATAAATAGGGTCTAGTGCATTAGTTATCTCCCATTCCATATTCAAGTCGAATACGATAAGTGAGAGAGAGATAGGTACTGGGATCATACTATACTTGGAGTTGCTGTTATTATTTTAAAGTCGTTATCAGATGCTACTATTGAGGTAGGGGTTATGTATTTTACAATATTTTTATCTCTTACGGTTTAAGAGCATGCTTCATGTTAAATATATGTCGATATGTATATCAACATGCTTTGTGTCGATCCGCTTATTGTTGTTATTATCATTTCGCATGCTATTATTTGCTAAATGATTATTACGTGATATTGTGTGTAACCTGCCATAATTATACTCCCTCCGTCCTGCAAAGATAGTCCATATTTTTATTTTGGTATGTCCCAAAATGGTTGTCCACTTACATTTTCAAGGTAAAAATACACTGAAGTTACAATAATGCCCATTCATATTCAATGCACATAATCTTGGAGAAAACGAAATCAAGGATAATAGTGAAAATTTCATGTCAAAAAATTGTAGTGGGATGCATTAATTGAATGTCTCCAAAAAAAGTTGTAGTTTCAAAAACGGACTATCTTTGCGGGACGGAGGGAGTATTGTTTATTGCATTTCACCATACTGTTGCGGTGAACGACCTACTGGGCGCGAACTCACCCCCTAACAGTGTTTGCAGGTTAGGGCGGACGGATCAGACGGTATAATCGAAGTGATAGCTTTATTAGATTTGATTAAAGCTTGTTATCTGAATATTGTAATCGTTTATTTGTCATCGCTTGTATAAAAATATCACTTAGAACTTCATTGTCACGTACTGCTGTATCTTTTTTTATTAATAAATGAACAAGTGTTTGTTGAGATACGATATTGTCTTTGGTACCTGAGCTGGTTCTTAGACGGTACCTGTTTGGAAGGCGAGTCTTTTTATTGGTACCCGCGGTGGAGCCGCAGGTGGTGTCGGTTGGATCGTCGTGCCGGTTTCGTTTATTTCTTATCCTAAAATAAAGCCATGGATTTTGGGACTTTACACCCTCAATTCCCGATACAACGGAAGACTACAATCGTAGAGCCAATAGGATCAGTTCTTGCAGACGATTTGATAGATTATGTAATAGATATGAATATAAGATAGAATCTATACTATTACAAGAACTTGCGTAAAGATAAAATGTAGATGCAGTAGTATAACGCTTAAGAGTATAACTAATCTAACAGTTGAAATTTTATACAAAAAGTAACAAACATGCCACACGAGATTTTTACCAAGGGGAAACCTTCACTGTGTTCTCCGCCTGAGAAGGACATTTAGGAGTAAAACCATACCTGCTAGCAACAACAAGTGCTAGGCCCTTTATTGCACCGAATGTCTGATACAAGATAGATAACGGGCTGTCCCTCAAATCAGCTACTCACTGCACTACCTTTTGTCTACCTAGTTTCTGCAACCTCTTGTGTAGCACCCCACGCTTGTGGCAATCCAAGTCTCACTTGAATCTAGTCGATGATAGCAGTAACTCCAGTAGTTCCTCAAGTGAATAACTTTATCACCGTTTGGTTCGTAAGTAAACCACTCTGTAGAAAGATAAGAACCTATACCTGTAGCCTAGGAGACTCTAGATAACGCTAACGAAACCTAGAACTAACAGATCCACATGGATAAACACGGTGTAATATTATGTATGTTTAGAAGGGGTAATTTATTAATTTGAGATGTGATATCCGCTTTTAATTTTCAAGTAGTGATTTGGGTAATTTTCGGAAGTTATAATTTATTAGCTAAGAGACTCGTATAGGATTTTTAGAGTATTTTAGACAATATTCACGATATTATTCGAATTCGTTATTTTAGAAAATTACACATGTGGAACCACCGCATTAAACCAAACACTCACAACACTCTAGCATTTTCTACTCAATGCCAACTATCTACAAAAAAGTTCATCTTCTTCGGGATTTTTTTTCCTACACCGCGACATTCATCACCTCCTCAACCCTCACCGCCTTAGCTCTATATATAAGTTCATCCCTCTTCCACTTTTCTCTGGAACAACCCCACCACTGCCACCAGAAATAGCACCGCAACCATCACCGCCACCATCATCTTCGATGTAATACCCCTATTTTTAATGGGGTATTTGGTGTGTTATTCTTAAGTTTGGAATTAGAATTATTCTTTTCTAAACTGGAAGGTATGCATTTGTAGCTTCTTTAACTTAGGTGTGGGGGGTTAAAGGGTCATTTCTCAAAATTAGGTGTAAACCCACTCTCCCTTTCTCTCTCTAACTGATCGGAAAACATTCAACAAAACAAACCCACTTTTCCCCGTCGATCCCCATTTCTCCCACGAAAACTCCCACGACCCTCCTCAATCTCAACCTCTTCACCAATATATCGAATCATCGTCCTCTCTTCGTCACCTACATCTCTCTCACTATGTTTTCAAGAACAAAGCAAATCCAACATTGCCTCTGTTTTCCAGAACCACCGACGAACACCCACCACCGCTCCCTGCTCTTTTTCCGGCGAAATCACCATAATAAACTCGCCCCTTCCTATTCTCCTTTCCGAAGAACCATTAGGAGAAACAGAGCTCTCAACGGCTCTGTATTTGTGTCGACCCGATTCCGACCCGATTGAACCCACCACCGTCGGAACTCTTTTCCGCCGTCCTTCTCACCTCCGGTTGTCTTGCTTACCCCGGCGACCAGTAGCAGAACGTAGTAGTAGCAGCAGCGGAAGCGCCAAAGTCCTCAATCGACGCCATATCCTCCACTTCATCCTTCTTCAATCTGTAAACAAAGTCCCTCTTTTTATTTCAGTTTTCCTTCCAATTGCTCCTTGATTTCTGATCTGCATTGTTAGCTATGTAGGTTTGAATAAGACTATTTTAATCAATCTTGTTGGGGAAGATGATGTAACTGAAAAGGGGCAATTGAATTTGAGGTTGTTATTCATGTTTAGGAATCTGTTGGGGAGGTGATTGTCATTTTAGAAGAGTTCTTTTCATGAAATGGTGGTTGTACCAAATGTGGGGTAATTGTGTCAATTTTATGAATCAGTTGGGGTGGTTGCTGTGCTTGCATAAACTCTGGGGGGAGGCCATAGTTAATAACTATAAACTGTTTTCTTGATTGTTATTCTTATACCTATAATTAGTGTTTTCTTATTGAAAAATAATTATAAGTAATTGGTTTCTCTGATGTAAAAAAATAAAATAAATAAGTTTTATAGTATAATTTTATATGAAGAGTTTTATTAATAAAAACACATAGACGTTGCTAAATAAAATTTGTGTTCTTAGGAATTACCACTCCGTTCTCTCTCTTTCTATCCATTTGACTTTTTTGACTCGTATTTAGGTCACTTTGACCGGTTGATTTAGATAGCAAAACAATGCAATTTTTTATAAATTTTTCGCCGTATTATGGAACAAATTTAACACTACAGTACAATAAAAATATTATCAAAAAGTTCCATCATATTTCTATCCAAATCACCGAGTCAAATGACCAAGTGAATAGTGACAAAAGTCTATTTGGATAGAAAAAGAGAGAACGGAGTGGTAGTTAACTTTACATTACGTGTTTATCTTCGATCCAAGTAAGTCATATGCACAATACTTTCAAACTGTCAAAATGTCTCTTGGCGTGTGTTACCTTTCAAATGCTCCTGAACTACTATAATCGTGATACTGGGAAAAAATTGGTAAGTCTTGAATCTCAGTTGCAAGTTGTGTACGAGAGAATCCTGCAGAGAGAATTCAAATATACACCAAGAATAGAGGATAGAAAGGACACAGGAAGTGTAAGGCTGTGTGTAGGGAGAGAGTAAGGCAATAGCACTGTATGAGAGAGAGACAAAATTTTGGCAGAGCTTTCGCGTATCTCAGGTGGTTCTCTCTTGTATGAAAGGGTTAACGATCCTATATATAACGGAGAATGTGACCCTTGTAGTGTGGTTAATGCGCCCATCAATGGCGGCTTAATTAGCTTAACCACAACGGCACGTTCGTCCGCGTATATAGGGACCGTTACAGCACGTTATCCGCGTATACCGGAACCGTTACGAGGTTGACCGGGTTTGACCGGGTTATCCGGGTTTATGGGGCTCGTGCCATAAATCTCTCAAAAGCAGTTACTAGGGGTCGCGCGCGGGCTTGGTTGTCGCTCGCGCGACAGGACTTACTCTAGCCTCCAAACCACTAAGTCCCTACAAGTCCCGTGCGGTGGTATGCGAGGGCCCTGTCTCGCAGCCCCCACGTGGATCAGCGCGGCTGGTGATCCAGTGTGTGTGGAGCACAGTATGGTGTGCTGGATGGTCGCCACGTGGCTAAGATCTGCCTGTCCAGAAAGCACTATCTACATTAGCCCCCTTTCTGCGCGTGAAGACGCATAGCCGGATAGGCTTCCATGCGCAGGAACCAACGTACGCGTCGCCGCCACGCACCAATTCAAATACACGCAAATTCAGCCCCCATGCGTGTCATTATGACCTAAAATCCCTAGAGTCGTGTCGTCTGGTCTTTTAGGGTTTTTGGCGTGACGTTAGCTTGTCCTGTGATTTCTCTTAAAGTGAATGATACCCGGAAGCCTTGAAGAGCAGATTCAAATAATCAATCATCAATTCTTTCTTGTCAATCGTCTTCTTCAACTGTCTGCATCCAAACAAGCTTTACCAAAACAAGGTTGGCCTTGTTCAATTTTATTTAACATATCGATATATGCTTTGAACTGTGTTGGATCTGCAAACCCGTGACTGTCTGAAACATACCATCCATTGGAAACTGCGAAGGAGACCTTGTTCTCTAAACTCAGAATCGATCTAATACCCTGGATTGTAAAGATTTTGAATGTGTGGGATTTCTGAAATTCCCAATAATGCAAACGATTCTGAACTTTCAAACTCCAAAATTGACACTGAACTGTTCATCTTTCTTCTGATAAAGCCTCGTTGCTTCAAACTGAATCTCGAAATTCAAACTAAAGTATGTGTATTTCTCCCCCCTTTTTTCTTGCTTTTCCGCAGGAATGGCAAAGACAAAAGGAACCAAACCCGTTAAAGAGGTCGAAGAGATACATGATCTTCCCCAGACCTTATGGCGGAAAGCCCCTATCTGGGTGGCAAAGACTTTTACCATGCTATGGTTAAGGTGAAGAACCTGCCAACCCCTGTTCCTGCTGAAGAATTGCAAACACTGACCCCTCCTGTTAATGCGGCCATGCTCGAATTGATCGATTCCAAGAATGTGGTTTGATTAGGGGTTGAGAATGGGTTTTTTCCGTATACTGCAATTTCCACTCAAGCGTTTGTTCAGAAATTTGACTTTATGGATGAGTGGATTGACCATGTACTGACCCATCATGCCATTGCTTTGAACGATGCTGGCATATATTTTGCAGTCCGTGCTATGAAGGGTGCTGCCGTGAAGCTGGATCAGTCCATTCTTCTAAACCTTCTCTCGCTCTACTCGCCTGCGACTCACACATTTCACTTTTCTGAGTTCGAGGCTGCTCCCACTCTTGAAGATGTCCACATGGTGTATGATCTGTCTCCTGTGGGTGATGTGGATCCTCTGAGTCCCTTGAGGACTGATGCAGAGCTTGCTTTGTACAAGCAGATGGAGGAATGCTTGTCAGAGGTGAATAAAATTTCCACCCAGTGGACACCTGCGGAGCTTCTTCCTGACTGGCAACTGGTTGATACATCTGCGAAGAACACTTGGGGCAAGTGGATGCAGTACTTCTTCCGCGATTATGCGAGTAGTAGTATCACCAAGAAACTTCTGAGCCAGAACCCAAAGGCTAAAAATTATGTGAATGGCAAGGGTTATCATCTGACCCTATGTGCTTTTCTCTGCGCCTGGCTGTCGAGGTATTTGATCGATGGCCACCCTCATGATGGGGTCTTCTATCATGTCCTTCCACTTGCTATGAAACTGACCCTTGGTCAAAAGGTCGCACTTGGGCCTCTAGTCTTTGGCACCCTGTACCATAGATTGGACCAAATGGTAGTAGCAATCAAGGACTAGGGCGGTCGCCTCGATGTGCTGACCTATGTCAATATTGCCTTCCTGACTATGTGGGTCTTCGAGCGATGGCCCTCTTATGCTCCTGTTCCTTCTAAGCCCAGTAAGTGGTGTGTCCCGGGTGCGGAGGAAGAGCGTAACAGTGGCAAGGCTGCGAGATGGTTTGGAACTCACTTTCCTAAGTGCACCTGGAGCCTGATATGCGACGATCGCAGCGAGTTTACAGCTAGGCCTTATGCCACGCTCGTTGAGAATGTGCGATGGTTCCCAAAACTGTATCCTTCCAAGGCTGTTGCTTTCTCGGAAGATCTCCTTTTCGAGGGCGGGAAGCATTTCCACGAGCGCTATCGCGAATTCTTCTGCTGGTGTCTAAGAGGCTCTCTTCCTGCTCTTGCAGAGTATGTTCGCGAGCTTACTCCTAGATACGAGAGGATCACGGTGGATGTCGATCCTACTCGCGTTTCTCCCTAGTTTGGCTTTGATGCGGTGGCACCATCGATCTGGCCGCAGTCCGTCATAAGGGGCTGCTACAAGCGACTGCTGTCTGGCGAGTGCAAGACAATCCTAAGGAGCAATCTTACCTTCAAGCAGCCCCCATGTGATCGCGTGGGTGGCTACTCCAAGAATTGGGTTGCCTGTTGGAATACCCAACAAGCAAGGTTTGAGACGCAGTCGACCCCTCGGCCAAGCAGAGCTCCTGTGATCAAGATGAATTCTTTCCCTTTCCGTCCCAACTGTAGCCTGGAGGACACCCAATATGGCTGCTATTCGTTGTTGGACCACGAGAATCATTTGTGTCCCTCTACCATCCTTGAAGAGAAGATGGTTGTAGTTAAGAAAGGTGATTCGCACATCATCAAATACAGCGAAACTTTCGCCAAGGTAACAATATTTTTTTGCACGCATTAAGTTTCTTTATTCCGATGGGTCGAAACTTATGCTCCACTTTCTGCTGTAGTGCTATGTGAGGAGGTTCACATCTGTCTTCTTGTCGCTTGCGGATAAGGTTATGACCTTTTCTGTAGAGCGAGACGCCCTGACAACCTTTCCGTTGGAGACCACGATATCCTCCTCGTAATCTTCAGCTATCCTCAGGATCGCCTTTGTCATTTCCTTCCGGCATTTCTCCGAGAAGTTCATTTCATCGAAGAACCTGCTGAACCTGTGCGACCCCTTCATCCGATCGGCACGTTCGTCCTCCGTGTCTATGCTGTAGTCCTCGTCATTGTGGATCTCAGCAATGATGGGTAGACCATCCTCCGCATCCATAGTCGAGATCATGGCAACCTCTTTGCCCTTCGGATTTTGCTCCGCGTGGGCAGGTAGTGGATTGTTTCGCACATCCTGCCTCTGGTCGATGACAATCAGCTCGCCATTTTTCATCTTTTGGCTTACCATGATTCTGAGCTTCTTACATTCAGCGGTGGGGTGCATGACCTTTCCGTGACATTCGCACCACTTTGGGTCCCTCACCATCTCCTTGGAGGGTTTTCTTTCGAGCGGCGGCAGGATACCATCCTTACGCCATTGTCTGCACAAGTCACTCGCTTCCTCCACCGAACATGGCAGAGGTGGCGCGTCGAAGTTCGCGACCTTTGGCTGCTTTTGGGGCGAGACCGTATTCACTTCGGCTTCACGTCCCCTTTTGTAGCTGAACCTCCCAATGTTAAAGGTAGTCCCGCTCGGGGATCTCTCAGAGGCGTGCCTCTTTTTCTGCCTCTCTACTATAGGCTCTATGTTCTTTGTGCATTCTATCAGCTTCGAAAATGTAGGAGTTTGCAGGTTGATAAGCATACCTTTGTACTCGTCTCGCATGCATTGCATGCATATCTCCACGAGTCTGCTCTCGAGTATCACATCTTTTCATTCCAAGGACTTGGCCCTGAACTTCTTGATGAATGTTACTCCATCCTCCTCGCGCTTCTGGTACATCCGCGAGAGATGAATCATTGTCACATTTTCTTCCATCTGGAAGAATTTGGTGTAGAACTTCTGAACCATATCGTCCCAGGTCTTTACGGATCCATCTTCCAACGTCCTGTACCACTTGTAGGCCACGTTCCCCAGGGATTTCGGGAACTCGCGCATCAGCAGCTTAGGATCAGCCCCATATGGCCCCATCACATCGATGAAACGCATGACATGCTCGTGGGCGTTTCCATTGACATCTTCGAACTTGTCCCATTTAGGAGCCTTGTACCCAGCAGGGTTAGGCATGAGGTAGATCTCGCGTGGGATAGGTGGATCGTTGTCAAGCTTCGGGATGATGGTGTCCCCGAACAGTTGATTAGCTAGGATGGTTTCTATGCGCCGCTGCAGCGACGTCATACACTCCGGCGCACTTCCCCCAGCAGCAGGAGGAGGGGTTGTTGCAGTTGGAGGTGACACATATGCCGCGGAAGGGCTAGGAACGTACTGTGGATTCGCATTGCCCCACGCCGCCGGCGGAGGAGGCAAAGGATATTGTGAAGACGGGTTAGATGTCAGGATTGGCGGTTGAGGCACGTGAGCGGTAAGGGGCAACATTTGAGCTGTTTGCCCCTGAACTGAGGGTAACTGCGTTGTTGCCGGTGGAGTTTGAAGGTTAGGATTAGGTGGTGTGGTTGATACTCCCAATCCTTGAGTGGTGGAAACTCCTCCTCCCTGAGAGACGGCAGTGGCTGATGCGGGATTTGGGGCGAGAGTCCCCAGGATAGCCATTATCCGTTCCAGCTGCTCAGATTGAGCTTTGAGAGCCTTCGCCTGGTTATGGATGGTAGCGTCCAAGGCCTCTAACGTCGGAGCTTCACCGGCGGCTGTAGGAGTACGGCGGGCCTCCTCTCCCGAGGTGGTCTCCGTGGAAGGCGATCTGTTACTGACATCATCTTCATGAGACATGGTTGCTTTCAATGGTAAGTTCACGTCGGGTTCACCAAATGTGTACGAGAGAATCCTGCAGAGAGAATTCAATATACACCAAGAGTAGAGGATAGAAAGGACACAGGAAGTGTAAGGCTGTGTGTAGGGAGAGAGTAAGGCAATAGCACTGTATGAGAGAGAGACAAGATTTCGGCAGAGCTTTCGCGTATCTCAGGTGGTTCTCTCTTGTATGAAAGGGTTAATGATCCTATATATAACAGGGAATGTGACGTTGTAGTGTGGTTAATGCGCCCATCAATGGCGGCTTAATTAGCTTAACCACAACGGCACGTTCGTCCGCGTATATAGGGACCGTTACAGCACGTTATCCGCGTATACCAGAACCGTTACGAGGTTGACCGGGTTTGACCGGGTTATCCGGGTTTATGGGGCTCGTTCCATAAATCTCTCAAAAGCAGTAACTAGGGGTCGCGCGCGGGCTTGGTTGTCGCTCGCGCGACAGGACTTACTCTAGCCTCCAAACCACTAAGTCCCTACAAGTCCCGTGCGGTGGTATGCGAGGGCCCTGTCTCGCAGCCCCCACGTGGATCAGCGCGGCTGGTGATCTAGTGTGTGTGGAGCACAGTATGGTGTGCTGGATGGTCGCCACGTGGCTAAGATCTGCCTGTCCAGAAAGCACTATCTACACAAGTACTACTTTGAAAATGTGTGGTTACATGTGAAAACTCGAATAAGTGGTCACTAACTTGGTTATGTGAAATGATAATTGTACGATAATAGAATTGGGAACGATGTGCAGAGGATGCGGGTGAAGGCTACGGCCGGGAACACCTTTGTGTGATTTCGATATTGTACTTACCCTCTTATTTATCGTGAAATCTATGAGTACTACCTATGCATGTTTAGGTAACGACTGTATATGGGTGTCGAAACTTAAGGTCTCATAAGAATGGTTAGGGCGGGATAGTGAAGGGCTATCTACTAACGTCCGGGGAGAAATTGGTACATCCCAACATGCACCCCATTATTATTATTTATTCCATCGTGACCTCTTTGTCCACATCATACTCGTTGGGGCTCGTGGGCTACGCCTCAACCAAACTGAACATTAAAATCTGGATCTTGGTTACTGGTTATATGTGCTCGAAATCTCTCCACCTTTGGAATACTACCACTGCGTTTATCAATTACTCATTATCATCTTTAAAATGGGATTTTAGCAAATCGTGTGTTATTTTTTTTACCCAAAACTCTGTTTTACATATTTTGGTATATCTTACTTAGTTTTTACTAAATAAAATTTTTCTGCGGTCGGCTTTGTCTATTGTAAAACCCGCAGGTTGGCATTGAGGTGGGGAAAACGCGCACACATGTTGAAGCTTAAGGATTTAGCATCAAGTAAAGTTTAGTTTCAATGTTATCACTTAGTTTGTTAGTAAATGTTCATTTCTTTGTCTCCAAACGTTTTGGAGGGTTTCTCCTTTTATTTATGAATAATATACTTGGAAATTTCGGTTGAGCTTTACTAGCTGTGAACCGTGGTCCTTCGGGCTGTTTCAGGTGGTATCAGAGCCGACGGTTCTAAGCTAGTGCAATTCTCCAAATTCCTTTAATAAAGTGAAATTAAATATTAAAAGAATTTTCGAAGGAAATCTAAAATTCACTTAGGCCAACTAAAACTGATAATAAAATTAAACAAGCCGGGGTTTGGGGATAGCTTAGCAGTGTTCATAATTGTCCTCTCTGAATATTTGAGAATTGTCTGTGGATTTGAGAATTTTACTATGTGCCCTACTTGTGTTATTTTTGTCTCGCCATGTGAATATTACTATGATGTTACTTAGCATATGTGGAAATTACTGTTTGGTTATTTAGATTGTCTATATTTAAATTTTCGTTGCGAGATTGTGTGCATACGTGGATTAGAACCTTTCTGAGACTGTTTCTTTCTCTTTTCTCAGATGGCCGCCCAACCTCACCTGCCCTACCAGCTCTACAGCCTTAGGATTCCCCACTACTCATGGCCTACTTAGGACCTCAGGAGGAAATGATCGATTACTTCATTCGTGTGCATGAACGCTGCAATGATTGGAGTTTCTCTAAATTTGGAGATAACCGCTTTCGAAACCAATTAGTGGTGAGTCATTGCATCCTCAATGGACTTCCCAAAGTGAAACCATGGCTGGCAATAAAGGATGACATCGATGACTTGGTGCACGAGGGTGAAGAAGGGAACTTGGTACCTAACGATGGATTTTGGAAGCATAACGGCGTTTGCATGTTTCGACTCCGCGAACTATATGACAGGTTGCAAGAAGCGGCCGATCGACTCGTACAAGAGGAGAATGAAGAACCAAAAGAGGAAGAGTCTGATGAGGAATCCGAGTCAGATCCGGAGGAACTGGTGGAACAGGAAGCGCAAGAGGAATAGATTCCCGAAGAGGAGGAAGTGCCCGATCAGATTCCAGGGGAATATGGAGCAGGTAGACAGCCCATCCCCGCTCCTATTGACCTCAAAAATATACACCGAGTAGAGCTTGTGATGTACCAGCCCGGTCAGGAAACTATAGCACATTATTGTGCCTATATGAGAGATATATGCTTTGCATGGGGCCATTTCGATGACCGACATAGCCACCCTTTGACCATATGCTACTTCATACTCCGAGGATTGCCTAATGTGCACCCTTGGAGGAGCCTGAGGTACCAGTACCGCGATGTACTCGTTTGGAACGCGTGGGGCGAGGCTGTACCTAACGAATCTAGGTAAAAACATCGGGAGCAGGACGTGTACGAGATTGACCCGCTTAAGATTCAAGTACGGCTAGAGGACTTAGATCAGAGTGTGGGCCGGGAGAACATGGATGTGGATCAGGAAGAAGAGCACGTTCAGGATGAAGAGCACGTTCAGGATGAAGAGGAAATAGGGGAAGACGAGATCGACTTTCCAAAGACTGGCTATGAGTGCCTGACTGACGATGAGGAGCCCTAAAACACCCCACCATTCACCCCATAGTTGCGTTTTCTATACTTCATTGCATTTTTCCAAGTGAGAACGATTAGGATTAGGATTCTGATTCAATATATGTTCTTTTCTGTTGGATTAATTACTCGGTTGGATTTCCCATGTGTATTATGTGGTATTTGAATCAATGGACGCGTGGTTGTTTTATAATATGTCTCACATGTATATGATTATGCGGTATTTGATTCAGGAGCGTTGTTCCTCTTTATCTTGTCACCTTTGGTTAAAGGCCTAGGATTACTTACTCCAATCTCATATCTGTCTCGATCTCGAATTTTATTGACTTGTGACACCCTGTACCCTCGACTAGCTAACCTAGAAGAAAGACTACCATCTACCTAGTTTAGTGACTAAGGAAACCCTAATATCGGGTGTTAACTTGAGTGACGGGGACGTCACTCCCTTTTTAAGGGGAAGGTGATCAAACACCCCAAATGTTGTTCGCTTATTCAATATGATGTTTGTGCTTTCTTGTGCATTAGAAATTTCACCCTTGCATCGTGCATATAGGCAAAATGTTTTCTCTGGGAAGTTATTGTTTTACGTTTCGAGGAAGAAGCGTTGTTTTAAGGGGAAGGTGATGTAATACCCCCATTTTAATAGGGTATTTGGTGTGTTATTCTTAAGTTTGGGGTTAGAACTATTCTTTCCTAAACTGGGAGGTATGCATTTGTAGTTTCCTTAACTTAGGTATGGGGGTTAAAGTGTCATTTCTCAAACTTAGGTGTAAACCCACTCCCCCCTTCTTCTCTCTATCTGATCGGAAAACATTCAACAAAACAAACCCACTTTTCCCCCGTCGATCCCCATTTCTCCCACGAAAACTCCCACGACCCTCCTCAATCTCAACCCCGTCACCAATATATCGAATCATCGTCCTCTCTTCGTCACCTACATCTCTCTCACTATGTTTTCAAGAACAAAGCAAATCCAACATTTCCTCTGTTTTCCAGAACCACCGACGAACACCCACCACTGCTCCCTGCTCTTTTTCCGGCGAAATCACAATAATAAACTCGCCCCTTCCCGTTCTCCTTTCCGACGAACTAGTAGGAGAACTTGAGCTCTCATCGGCTCTGTTTTTGTGCCGACCCGACTCTGACCTGATTGAACCCACCACCTTCGAAACTCTCTTTCCGCCGTCCTTCTCGCCTCCGGTTGTCTTGCTTACTCTGGTGACCAGTAGTAGAAGGTAGTAGCAGCAGCAGTGGAAACGCGGAAGTCCTCAATTGACACCATCTCCTCCACTTCATTGTTCTTCTATCGGTAAACAAAGTCCCTCTTTTTATTTCAGTTTTCCTTCCAATTGCTCCTAGATTTCTGATGTGGACTGTTAGCTATGTGGGTTTGAATAAGACTCTGTTAATCAATCTTGTTGGGGAAGATGTTGTAACTGAAAAGGGGCAATTGAATTTGAGGTTGTTATGCATGTTTAGGAATCTGTTGGGGAGGTGATTGTCATTTTAGAAGAGTTCTTTTCATGAAATGGTGGTTGTACTAAATGTGGGGTAATTGTGTCAATTTTATGAATCAGTTCGGGTGGTTGTTGTGCTTGCATAAACTCTGGGGGGAGTGACTATGTTAATAACTATAAAGTGTTTTCTTCTTATTGTTATTCTTATACCTATAATTAGTGTTTTCTTATTGAAAAATAATTATAAGTAATTAGTTTCTATGATGTAAAAAAATAAAATAAATAAGTTCTATAGTATAATTTTAAATGAAGAGTTTTATTAATAAAAGTAAATAGCCGTTGCTAAATAAAATTTGTGTTCTTAAGAATTAGTTAACTTTAAATGGAAAATCATCGAGTCTTGACCAAGTTCCGACTTAGTCGGAGACACCGAGTGCACGAACCAGCCCCCAGATCCATTCCGCCATGAATCCTTCACTAGAGATCAACAATCACCCTGTTCCACCATCGTCCATACCCTCCTCATCATCACAACCCCCATTGTATACCGGCGATAGAGCTCCAAAGATGTCGGAAGAAGAAGAAGAGATAGTGCAGTTTGAAGATGAGTTCTGTATCAAAGCCATTGAGGATTTCTCCTACAGCCTGGTAGGTACCTTACTCACGACAGATCGAGTTAGTTCCTGGGCTATGAAACTCCGTTTCAAGAAGCTATGGATTGAAGGAGACAAAGTCAATATTTTTGAGGTAAACCCTAACCTGTTCATCTTCAAGTTCCCAACAAAAGAGGCTATGACTAGGGTACTCTCCGGAGGACCGTGGATTTTCGACGACTACCTGCTACAACTCAAGCCATGGATAGCCACAACCACTGCAGATATGTCCAAAGAAGTCTTCCCCTCCGTTGATGTTTGGGTTCAAATTCACCGACTTCTGACTGTTTTCCTCACCCCGGAGGCAGCCAAGAGGGCAGTCATCAAACTAGGTGAGTTTGTCGAAGGTGATAAAAGACTTCTGCCAGGAGAACAAGGTGATTATATGCAAGTCCGGGTTCGTATTGACGCACACAAGCCGTTGAAGAGGGGCTGCCACATTGGCGTCCTTGACGGTAAAGTATGGGTCGACTATAAATACGAACGGATTCAACACGTATGCCACTGGTGTGGCCGCCTCACACACGCTAGTGAACAGTGTACGTTTGTTAATGAATCGACCATGCAGAACACTGACCCAAGCTTTGGTAGTTGGTTGTTGTACCGACCTCCTCCAAGACCAAAGAGGACTCCCCTAGTGAACACTGAGGAAGTCGAAGTCAACAGAGAAAAATTCCCAGCAAACCAGGATGATTCCTCACACCACTCAAACGAAATGGAAGTAGAAGACTCAATCTCAACCCAAACATCGCCAATGGAGAAACACAATTCCGGGCAAACAGTCTTTAACAACCCTCTTGCTAACCCCAAATTACAGCAAATTCCCCATCACCCCGCTCCACAAACACCGTCGACCATGGCAAGAGACAAGGGTGTAATAAAACAAGACCCTGGTTTGAACAAACCCACCAACCCGCAGATGAATCAGGCACAGAGCGCAAAAGAAGCATTAGCAAAGAGGAAAAATCCAAGATTTGACTATCAGTCCGAACCCAAGGGAAAAACAACAGGACCGTAGACAAAGTACATCTCGGGCTCAAAGCAGTAGACAATGTACGAGCACTGGAGCTGCAATCCGTGATGTGGAGGAAGGGGTAGCCTTAAAGAACCCAAATGCGACAATGGCGGCGACTGCGAATAAGCAGTCCCGCCAAGCGCAATGAATGCGCTGAGCTGGAACATACGGGGGCTTGGGAACCTCCGTAATGTTCTAGCTCTCCAAAGCCTCGTAAGAGGTAAGCGCCCCGACCTTGTGTTCCTTATGGAGACGAGGTTTTCACAGTCGGAGATGGATGAAGTCAGAGTCAAGCTAGGGTATCCCGCCGGCCATAGCGTTGACAGTGTGGGTAGAAGCGATGGGTTGGCTCTTTTATGGAACGACAAATTTGATGTGCAGGTACGGTTCAGTTCTATTCATCACATTGATTGTTTCGTCAAGGAAAATTTCAGTAACAGTGTTTGGCAGTTTACGGGTTTCTATGTGGACCCGTTGAAAGTAACAGAAAGAATTCTCGGGAACTACTCTCAAGAATTAGATGTTCTCCTACAATACCATGGTGTGTTGTAGGGGATTTCAACGCAGTACTATCCAGCTCAGAGAAGGATGGTATTCGAAGTATTGATACGCAACTTGCTGACGATTTTCGCGCTGCTTTATCTGAAAACAAACTCTTGGACCTGGGTTTTAGTGGCAATCCTTTTACTTGGACTAGCAACTCAAGAAACGGGCGAAGAACTAGAGAAAGACTTGACAGACCAGTTGTTAGCCTTGAATGGTTAAATATGTTCCAGAAAGCTTCTGTGGTTCACTTAGTAAGCACAGTTTCAGACCATGTTCCTATACTGCTTTGCTGCGAAAAGAAGAAGATTAATTAAGCGCGCTTTCACTATGAGTCCATGTGGAATCACCACGCTGATTTTGCAAATGTTATTGCTACACGATGGTCTAACTTGCAAGGTATCGAGCTTGATAAAAAACTCGAAACAATGGCGATGAAACTTAAGGAGTGGGATCGGTTGGTTTTTGGGAGCGTGAAAAAGAAAATGAAATTGTTTCGAGCCCGTATCGAGCAGCTAGAAGGAAGCCCGAACATAGATGCAGTAGAAAACGAGATAAAAGAATGCAAAGTTGAACTCAATCACATTCTTCTCCGCGAGGAAGAAATGTGGCATCAAAGATCAAGAACCCAATGACTCAAAAAGGGTGATTCAAACACCCGTTATTTTCATCTCAAAGCCTCAATACGAAAGTCGCGAAACACCCTCAAGGGCTTGGAGGACTGCTCGGGTCAGTGGGTTACGGACATAAATGGAATTATTGACATTTTGGAAGATCATTTCTCGCGGTTGTTTCGTTCAGCAGTCCTGTCGGAGAACCAGATGGCAGCAGTCACCATGCACATCCCGTGCGCCTTGACTGAAAGTCATAGAGCAGACCTCGATCGGACCTTTGAGAGAAAATAAATAGACGAAGCACTAGGCCAAATGACCCCTACAAAGGCCCCGGGGTAAGACGGTTTCCCAGCTTAGTTTTTCCAGAAGAATTGGCATATTCTCGGCAATGAGGTCTCAGCCACATGTCTGCAAATATTGAATGGATCAATGAGCATCAAAGAGTTCAACCATACCATCATATCCCTGATTCCGAAAGTTAAACAGGTACGATATCCTAGTGATCTTCGCCCGATAAGTCTATGTACAGTTATATACAAATTAGTGACTAAAACGGTAGCTAATCGTCTTAAAACTGTACTAGACTTGCTTATTTCCGAATATCAGAGTGCCTTCGTACCAGGTCCCCTTATTACCGATAATATACTTACTGCTTTTGAGCTTCTGCACTCGATGAGAACCAGAAAGAAAGGACTGACAGGTTACATGGCGCTTAAGCTAGATATGACAAAAGCGTATGATCGCATTGAGTGGGACTTCCTCGATGCCGTTATGCTCAAGATGGGATTTAGTAACAATTGGGTGAGACTAATTAGTGACTGCATTTGCACTTCCTCATTCTCGTTCTCAGTTTATGGACAATGTAGTGGACATGTTATCCCAGAAAGGGGGCTCCGACAGGGATGCCCCCTCTCCCCATACTTTTTTTTTTTTTACTTTTTAGTCAGGCTCTTTCACGATCTCTTTCAGCAGCCATCTCCGAGAAGAAGATAATAGGTTACAGCCTCTCGAGGGGGTCCTATTGTTTCTCATTTATTCTTTGCAGTCGAAAGTATGCTTTTTT
The DNA here is from genome assembly GCA_023055425.1 of Linanthus parryae. Classification (NCBI taxonomy): domain Eukaryota; kingdom Viridiplantae; phylum Streptophyta; class Magnoliopsida; order Ericales; family Polemoniaceae; genus Linanthus; species Linanthus parryae. Next base: position 184,552,828 of record JALGPY010000001.1, on the reverse strand, counting down.
CATAGGCTACAACAAGTGAGATTAATCAAATCCAGGAAGTGATTACAAAGTATGAAAAGGCCTCGGGTCGACTAGTCAACTACAACAAATCGTCAGTGATTTTCTCAGCAAACGTGTACCCCCTCTTTCAGGCCGATCTCAGTCATTTACTTGGGGTGAAAAGGGCCGCTAGTCATGAGAAGTACTTGGGGCTACCGGCAGCAATTGGGAAGGGGAGGATGAAGCACTTTGGGGAACTTACAGAAAAGGTGATGACCAAACTGAAAGGGTGGAAGCAGCTATCTCTCTTAGTAGCATGTAGAGAAATCTTAATTAAAGCAGTCATTCAGTCCATTCCAGTTTATACGATGAATTTCTTTAAGCTTCCAGATACAATGTGCAACAAGATTGAATCCCTATGTAGCAACTTTTGGTGGGGAAAGAATGAAGGCCAGAGAGGGGGCCATTGGCTCTCGTGGAGAAAGATTAAAAACTTGAAAGAGCAAGGTGGTCTTGCCTTCAAAGATCTAAAGGACTTCAATACAGCGCTTTTGGGGAAACAGTTCTGGAGATTGATGACGTCAGTCGCTCGTTAGCCGTGTCTTCAAGCACAAGTACTACCCCTACAGTCACATTTTAGATACAGAGGTGCAGAACAATGCCTCTTTTGGTTGGAAGAGCATCTTCAACAGTAAATATTTGATAAAAAGTGGGGTGAGATGGAAGATTGGAGATGGTCAATCAATCCGTGTGTTTCATGACCCTTGGCTCAAGCGGCCGAATAGTTTTAGACCGCTAGTTGTTACCTCTGATTTTCACAGTTTACGTGTGTCTGATCTTATTACACAAAGGTTTTGGGACCTCGACAAGGTTAGCAACATTATGCCCATGGTCGATGAAACAGAAGTCCAAAGGGTTGTTATCCCCTTTCTCCCAAGACCAGATCGATTAGTGTCGCACTACACGGAGGAAGACACTTATACCTCAAAGTCGGGTTACGAGCTGCTCCAAAATCATAAAGAAGTCACCCCACTGCACCAAGGAACTAGTTCAAACTCATCCGGTCCGTGGCTCAAAAAGCTGTGGCGAATCAAAATTCCAAAGAAGTGATTATATACTACTTGGAGGGTGTGTACACGAGATTCCTTTGAGGAAGATTCAAACGTACACCAAGAACAGAGAATGAGAAACACAGGGAAGTGTAAGGTAGTGAGTAGGCAGAGAGTAAGACAATAGCAACTGTATGAGAGAGAGACAGTATTTTGGTAGAGATTCCGCGTAGTTAATAAGATTAGTGCTATGAAATGAAGGGTTAACGATCGTATATATAGTCGAGAATGTGACCGTTGCAGTGGGTTAATGCGCCCATTAATGGCGGCTTAATTACCTTAACCATAACGACACGTTCGTCCACATATATAGGGACCGTTACGCTTTTCGTCCGCGTATACCTGAACCGTTATGAGGTTGACCGGGTTTATGGAGCACATGGCCATAAATCTCTCAAAGAAGTTACCAAGGGTCGCACACGGGCTTGGTTGTCGCTCGCGCGCGACGGAACTTACTCTAGCCTCCAAACCACTAAGTCCCTACAAGTCCTGTATTGGTATGCGGGGCCCTGTCTCGCAGCCCCCACGTGGATCAGCGCGTGTGGTGATCCTGTGTATGTGGACACATCTAGGTGTGTTGGATCACTGCCACGTGGCTATGATCTGTCTGTCTGGAAAGCACTATCTATAGAGTGGATGGCATAACTCTTTAGAAATGAAGGACATAAATGCAAAGTCCAACCCAGAAGTCCACCCTTTATGCCCCTTGTGCCAAGGTGCAAATGAATCTGTCATGCACATGTTAATGGAATGCCCTTTCACAACGAAAAATTGGAAACTGGTCCTTAGTGAAGATTTTCTCATGTCAAGGAGGGGAGATATGAAACAGTGGATGCCCCAAGTAATTGAAGAACTAAGCCCAGCAGATCGACGTGAATTTCCTACCACGGTGTGGCTTCTTTGGGCAACCTGGAACCAAGTGGTCTTCAAGAATAAGAGGAAATCACCGGAAGATTTGGCCAAACAAATCTGGAACTACCTGGAAGAACTCTCGACGCAATAAACAACACATTTAGGACTAATGTGGTGCCCGCGAAACCTGAGCAGTCCAACTGGATCCCCCCCAGCACCAAACTGGATTAAGGCGAACACAGACGGGGCGTGGAACTCGGCTGATAGGGTAGGAGCTGCGGGGGTGGTCTTCAGAAACGATAGGGGTGCTTTTGTTGCAGGCCTGACATCACCACTAACGGCATGAGCTTCACCCGGCGAAGCAGAATGCTTGGCGATTTTGGAAGCACTAAGAATTGCGGTCCGCCATGACTACAAGAAGGTGATAATTGAATTCGATGCCCAAACGATAATTCGCAAGCTCAAGTAAGGAAGGGAGCGGAGCGACGTCTCGTTTAGCGACCTGGAACAAATTATTGTTGATTGTCTGAACAGCGCTCAGAAACTCACGGAGATAGTCTTCAAGCATACGGGAAGGGACAACGACAAAGTTGCACATGAGTTTGCCACATATGGACTTAACAACTAAAATCTTTGTATCTGGCCAAATTTGGAGCCCAACTGGGCTAGTTCTCTTCTTCTTAAAGATGTAATAGGTCTATCCACCACTTGATTACATTTATAGAAGATGTTTTCACTAAAAAAAAATTAGTTAACTTTACATTTCGTGTTTATTAAAAGATTTTCTTATATAAATAAATATATATTCTTTTAATGAGAAAAGTTAAATTTTCTTTTATATTAATACCAATTTTGAATATTATGCTATTTTATAAATAATTAATTGTAAATAGAATCCAAGTATATAATTAATTACTTTAAAGCTTGTTTTATTGTTTTAATTTTATTATTTGACTTAATATCATAACTATATAAATTAATATCCTTTTATAATACTAGAGTTGCGTAATGTAATTTGGGGTAAAATTAAATCGGGAACTGGTAAGGGAAATATTCTATGCATTTGCATATATGACATAATTGCATTTGTTGTATGAGTTTGGTCACGTGTTAATGTTAGGATCATTTGACTATTGTACATTTCGGGTTTGTAGACGATCAGTTTGTTGAGGATCCGTGCTACGAATAGTATTTCTGTGCTTGCTTGTGTGTGTGGAGCTTTCTTCGATCTAAGTAAGTTATATGCACGATACTTTCAAACTGTCAAAATGTCTCTTGGCGTGTGTTACCTTTCAAATGCTCATGAACTACTATAATCATGATACTGAGAAAAAATTGATAAGTCTTGAATCTCTGTTGCAAGTAATACTTTGAAAATGTGTGGTTACATGTGAAAACTCGAATAAGTGGTCCCTAACTTGGTTATGTGAAATGATAATTGTACGATGATTGAATTGGGAACGATGTGCAGATGATGCGCGTAAAGGCTACGGCCGGGAACACCTTTGTGAGATTTTCCTAGGGTAATTACCCTCTTATTTATCGTGGAATCTATGAGTACTACCTATGCATGTTTAGGTCACGACTGTATATGGGTGTCGACACCTAAGGTCTCATTAGAATGGTTAGAGCGGGATAGTGAAGGGCTATCTACTAACGTCCGGGGAGAAATTGGTACATCCCAACATGCACCGCATTATTATTATTTATTCCATCGTGACCTCTTTGTCCACATCATACTCGTTGGGGCTCGTGGGCTACGCCTCAACCAAACCGAACATTAAAATCTGGATCTTGGTTACTGGTTATATGTGCTTGAAATCTCTCCAGCTTTGGGTTACTACCACTGCGTTTATCAGTTACTCATTATCATCTTTAAAATGGGATTTTAGCAAATTGTGTGTTATTTTTTTAGCAAAAACTCTGATTTACATATTGTGGTATATCTTACTTAGTTTTTACTAAATAAAATTTTTCTGCGGTCGGCTTTGTCTATTGTAGAACCCGTAGGTTGGCATTGAGGTGGGGGAAACGCGCACACATGTTGAAGCTTAAGGATTTAGCAGCAAATAAAGTTTAGTTTCAATGTTATCACTTAGTTTGTTAGTAAATGTTCATTTCTTTGTCTCCAAACCTTTTGTTGGGGGGGGGGGGGGGGGTTCTCCTTTTATTTATGAATAAAATATACTTGGAAATATTGGTTGAGTTGTAATAGCTGTGAACCGTGGTCCTTCGTGCTATTTCATTCGGCATTAACAACAACCCCATCACTAAATCCACTACCTCTATCTTACATTTGCCTCCAGTTTCCCTCTTTTTCCTCTCGTTGTCCACTAGAGACAGCAACAGAAGAAGAGATAGTAGGCCCGCCAGAGCAGCCGCTGGAGAAGGCTGATATGCAGCCTGACGTGAAGCCATCACGCCACCAACTACCCAGGGTTCTTTCCAAATCCTTCTATTCTCTCTCCCCTTGCGCGCTCTCTCCAATACGAGCTGAATGAGTGACATAAACCAAAGTAACAATGGCCAAGAAAAACAACCACCATTGAACCTGTCAGAAACACCATAATTGCAGGCAAGTTTTTGAGCCGGCCGATTCAGGGATACCCACGTATCGAAAACTTTCCCTATCACCACCTAGAGGTCCTAGGAGACTTTAGACAAGCTTAGCCGGAGCCCCATCCACCGAAAGCAACCCCTCAACCAACATCGGCGACTCCTCGACGAAGAATTTGAAATGGCCCATTTTTTGGACCGTTTCTTGCGATTCTTGGTGAGGGTAAACTCTAAACCGCACCCTAGTTCATTTTAACTAGTCAAAACATGATCTTGAGGGCTCAAATCGAATTTGGGTTGAATGGGTGGAGAGCATGTACGTAGGAATGCATTTCGGAGTAGTTTATATACTTTCTTAAAACATAAGGGTACGAGTTATCACTTATGAAACTGCCTTTAATAGTGGGTATCTATTTGTACGTTTTGTAAAACTGTTTACATAAACTGTATATTACATATGACATTACAAATAGAATATTTGGATTAAAATTATTTTCTGAAATTTATATATATGATATATATTTGAGAATTAAATTTATATATTTTTGTTCAAACTATAAAAACGTAATTTGGGTGTTAAAATATCATAAGAATATATTTTTATAAATTGAACTAGTGTTGTTCTGTTAAAAAATAAATAATTTGAAATATAATGTGTTCATATTTAAATTTTGTTTTTGTTTAAATAGATAGTTTCAAATATTTTTCAAGTTGATTGGTAAATAAATATTCCTATATTGTGCTATTAGATAATTATTTTTGAAATATTTAGAGGATTGTTCCTCTAATTCAAAATCTATATTTTCCCTTACTAAATAATAATTGATTATCGTTCCATAATGCCAAGAAATTCATCTTTTATCTAATTTTATAAATAGCGATAAATTAACTTCTTTCAATAAATATTTTATAATATCACAACGAATTACCTTATCACTATTATTATATGTTCTTTCTAATATTAAAAATCTCTTAGTTAAATTGTCTCTCATTTTAAGTAAAAGTTATTTTAAAAATATTAAATAGAATTGTGTAGTTATTTAAAATAAACGTTTTGTTTTACAATTAGTATTTTCTAGGTAAGAGAATTTATTAATCTCTAAATTATGAAATAGGATTTCTTGCTAGGAAAAATTTATGAGTATTATTTTAATATTGTTGAGAATAGTATCGTTTTAATTTGAACTTGCATGCTAGCATATGAGGGGGAAACGGGTTAGGACATTCATTAAGAGTTTATGACGTTGCAAACCTCATACTTTCATAGTTGGACTTGTGTTTCACTTAGGAACTATGAATTTGTAGGTGACGAGTTCGTAGACGAGGGCTATGATCATTCGCAGGAGCTTTTGAGTGATAATTCCTATTGAATCAGGTGAGTAAACATGCCAAGTCTAGTGTTACTGTTTGTTTCTTCATGTCTAAATATTTATTTTTTCTTTCATTATCAAAATGTGAATTCTGATTAGGGATGGCAATGGATCGAGTTTGGATCGGATCATCTTAGATCCATATCCGATCATTAACGTTTCAGGTTGGATTGAACTCGGACCGGATTCTGCCGGATTTAAATCAGACTATCCATCGATTCATGGTGAATAGTATTTTTAGTTCATATGACCTAAGACTACATGAATTACATCCAAATTGGATTAACATACACTTTACATTTATAATTTTGAGAATTTATTCACAACAAAAATGTAGACATATCAAACTCAGAACGTTATCTGAAGAAAACATAGTAAAATTTACACCTGTAGTTATATTAATACATGTATAGTATTGAATTAATTAAGTATGATAACCTAATCGGATTGGGTTTCACGGATCACAAAAATTGTGATCGATATCTGATCCACTTGTACACGGATTAGATTTGCTCCAATAGAACCGGGTCATGTTGGATATCGGATCAGATTGAACTCAATTGCCATCTCTATATCTGATATACGTGATATTTCTGATTATTTTCAAAATGTGAAATGTGTTATACACGATATTTCCTTTAATTATGTGTTGAGATGTATTTCTTTGAAACTCTCACAAGAAAAGTGATAATGTGCAATAACGTAAAGTTGAAAGAGTTGCTCGAGGAGAAATATATTATTAATATTGGTCGTTGTTGATTATGGTCACTTAACCCATTGATTTATTTTGATTTGGTTCGGTCGCGATTCACCTTGAGTATCCATGTACTTACCCTTCTTGCCGCAAGAAGTCTTTAAGGGGTGTCAACACTTTTGGTCATGGTTGCTAGAGTAAGGATTGATTGGAAATATACATTTTCCCATTTGAAAGAATAGCTCTCCCCGTTGCAACAAATTAATATTATGGAATTTAAAGAGGATATTGAGATAAAAAAAAAGAACCAGGAATAATTTACTTCCCAGTTGAGATTTACGAAGTAAGTTGACCGGTTATTGTTTACAAGTGTTGTTACTTGATATCTCAGTTGCTGTATTAATTCATTCTTTATTTTTGATCTTTACTTGAAAATATAGCATGTCTTACAATCTGTTTACATGTTTGGGTGTTTACTCGCTCAGTATTTCATGCCGAATCTTTCGAAAATTGGGGTTTCTTGTCTTTCTCGCACCACAGATTTAGGAGCAGGGGATAAAGAGTATCCGGGAACGAGACACATCTAGACGGATAATATCATGAGTAGTAGTCTAGTAATGCTAATCTAATCGTAGTATAATAGTTATTAGTATGTGTTTAGGACTCAGAGACATCATGAGTTAACTTAATGGTTTAAGAATGTGTATGAATTATATTGCTTTGGATATCCATCGTTTCTTTTGGAAACACCCTCCCGGTCTTGTTCGATCCAGATAATGAGGTTGTTGCAGGTGGTATCAGAGCGGGAATCCAATAAAGGATTTGACACCTATAGGGTAACTTAAAATGGACATAGGGCAATGTATTAAAATTGGAAAATCCAATCGGGTTACGGATAGCCTAAGTGTCAGAGTTATTGTCCCACCCACCCTCATCCTTGATGTTGTTATTTGATTTGATTTGAGAAATTCATTCTTGATAGATTGATTGACAAATGTTATTCCTCTTATAGACAATGAGAAGTATGTATTATCAAAATTAGAGTCCTACTCGAATGCCTCAAAATAAAAGGTACAGTATGGATGTCCGTCTTCCATGTGTCGAACCTGCGGCATAAGTTCCCCTTAAGACTCCACAATGTAAAGTGTCTGGTTAGCTAAACCTTCAAAACTTGAATCAAGTATTACAAACTCTTTTGTAGTTGGTGGATTATAACTATCAAAATCGTAAAAATTAATAGCCTTCCACAGCTACATAGAGAATATATTTCACTCTTTTAACATGGTTCAATGATGTGTAATCTTCAATAGCACATAGCATACATACAACATGAACGACATGCTGTAATGAAAGTAGCTCTAGTTAGACATTATTCAAGTTCTGGTGAAGTACCATCTATCTATATCGATATATCCTTTCATATGTCTTTAACAAGAATACATACAAATAAAAGAATACGAAATTTTCTATAGGAAATGAACCAGCATGAAAGTTCATTCTAAAATATCTACAATGTCCTTTAATACTACAAATTTTAGAAGTGAGCATAGAACCATAAAGATTGCTAAGACGTATTTATCTTGACTGTTAATTACATTACCTAGTCATTATAAATTAGAGAAGCCCCCTTCATACATCCATCATCTAATACGTCTATGTAAGCTATCTCTCATAAAAGAGTTAATTCGGAGCTATCACAAAATGTACAATAACGATTAAGATTCTTATATATAAGAAGTAGAAAGGGTGGTCAATGAAATAAAGATTGCACATGAGTCGGCGACCACAACGCATGTAAAAAGGCAGAGTAGTGCTACCTTAGTTTTTCCTGAATCTTTTTCAGTGCACTATTCACGGGTTCACTTTGATCCTAGGATTTAGTTTTACTCTATGATACTAGGAGAAGATTATCAAATTGTTACATTGTTTTGATGACCGAATTACAGGGACAAAGTATCAACTGTTAAGATTCAGGAGAAACAAACCAAGTATGAGACACCGTGCCATCATGGCTTGAACATAGACTTTTATCACATGTAGCGATTGTTAATATTCTCCAAATGGCATTGCATCCAAAGAGACATTCTAATAATAAAAAAATCTCATTCTTTAACCGTTTATGACAAATAGCCATTCTAATAAAAGGCTTCATCATGGTAATGACTGACGGAATTGGTTCTTTCCGAGTAATGATGCATGATGCCTGAGAGGTACTCAACCACTTCCTCGGTGAGGTATGCCATTAGATATATTGCTTGTTACAAAGGCCAAATTTATGCTTTGTGTAACTGTGGAAAGCTCTTAATATGCTCCAATTTTCATTGTGGTCTTGATCAACCAACTGTAGATGAATCTGTACCATAGCTGGATGAACTGTTTGAAGGTTTAGATAACATGACGCTTTACATATTGGAGCATTTTGGAGAGATTCTCTTGTAGGTTCGTCACAAGGGCTATGAACCTCCATACCCTCCGTACCTTACACTTGGTTTTCGCGCATTCAAGTTGGAATTTCGGGCCAAAAAGTGGGTTGAAATTGAACAAAACCTGAGCGATTGTTCTTTCTTTGTAGGCACTTCTTGTTTGATATCCATTCATCGGCTAGAAGATTTCAACTACTGGCGGAATTGTATTTACTGCATTGATGATAATTATGATCTATCCAAAGAATTCCATATACAAGATATGAGGATATACGATGTCAATGAAGACAATGTTGAATCTTTTTTTATTAAGGTTGTTCTCTCTACCAATAGTCCTTCAACATGGTTCACCAGCGCTTTCACTTGACAAAATCTTATTTACTTTTGCTTGTCCTTTTTCAAGACAGCCATGAATTTGATATTGAACCTATGTTTCCAACAAAGGACTATGTCATATTTTGTTTCCAATGGATTATGTCTTAAAATATATCATGTTCATTTTGTATATTACGGGTATCATTTTCTTACAACCATCATATATCAATGTTCATTTTGTTCGAAAGTGTTATATCATAATACACACACACACGTAACATAATACACTCACACTCTCTCTCGCACACATATGAGTTATTAACTTAACTTCTTCATCCTTATTTCATAAACAAAGCAACCATCTAACATTTTTTGTATTCTGTCGTTAATTCAAAATATATTGTGACACACAAATCATCAAAGGTGAAACTGCATTAGAATAGTATATATACGGTGATATGTTCACCCAATGAAATCCTTAAAATATAAATTATTTTTTAAATATCCATAGTCTAGTATTTTGGTGAATTAGGACGACTATAATGCATCGAGACTAGTATATGGGTAGATTGATATGAGTTATCAAGTCTAACACCTGGCTACGTATTAAAATTAATGACGTATTTGATTGACTCTCCATGAGAGCATTACGTGGATGTTATGTGGATGTCACAAGTGCTTCTCATAATGAAAATGGTACTGTTGTCTTATTACTTGAAGTCAACACATTCCCTAGATAAGGAGTGACATGTTTTAATATCCTTAAACATGCTTTGTAACAAGATGATTCTAAAATTTGTTATTGGACATGCCATTAACCCTGATTAGGGGTGCGAGTGATGTAGGTAGGATTTATACCTCCTACCTAATGAGAGTAAATATCCCCATGGCCACTCGTTGAGTTTGACATCTGAAAACGCATGGTCATGCTATGAATCAATATGAGATACTGATATCATTTTTCTGCTAAGTCTACTTAATGAATCAAGAAACTGTAGAGTGGATATACAAGGGTGACACTCCATACCTTATGTCTAATATGGATATATGGCCATTATACGATACAGTAACATCTATCATAGAGGTTTGTCAAATCAGTTGCATTCCAATTACTTGGGTAGCAATTATATATTGCTAGATGTTGCAGAGTATTTGTAATTATTAAATATAATTTAATTATTACTTTCACCGCATCAGGAACATACACGGTCACACACAAGAATTAATCAAACTGAAACTTATTGCTTATTGGTTGGACTAAAGAGCAAATATGGATTTCAGGCTGAAGTATAAAACCAATCCTAACTATTAGGATTAAAGGACAAGTCGAATTCCTTCTCATCTCTATAAATACCCTATAAACCATAGATAGGGTTTATGCACATTGCACTATTTGTAAACGATACAAAATAGTTAAGTTTTGAAGTGAGAGATATAGATTCAACTAGTTTCTTCCGTCCGTGTATAGCAGATTTCGTGAGATGAAGTCATCGAACTTACTCCAACAGACTAGCATCAGAAAAGAGGAAGTTCATTTCATATCGTTCGTGTGGATACTGTAAAGGCAGTTTAACCTTCATCGTTAGTGATCGTCACCATTTAGTCCTTGGTGGGTTTTAGGCAAAAAATTTTCTTATCTGCTGTGTTTGAATGCCGAAAACGCAAGAGTGGTGCCAGAGTTATATTGTGAAACCATAATATGATTATGTGTTACTATCAGTTATTCGCACGACAGGTTGTTTAACTGTTAGATCGTATGAGATATGGTTGGATCATGATCTGTACGTGACATAGTCATGGACTTGCACATCATACAATCTGGGTATACTGTAAAGCCATATATATGATATACAAGTCTGCTACTTGGGTTTTTTCCGTATGAATAAGTTGAAACATTGAGAGTTGATCTTCAAGTTATTATTTATGCACATATCGTCTCTGTAGCTAGATCAACATTTTGACAATTAAAAGAACACGTGAATAAATTGAATAGAAGAGAGGTGAAGATTGGTTTCTTGCAGAGCTGAATTTGGTCTAGGATAGTGCTGCAGAGATTCCAAAGTCTACTGGTGTAGGGAATAACTCAAAGCGACTAGCAAGTCGGGCGAGCAACACAGCAGGGAAGACAAGGAAGAAAACAAGCAGCAAGAGGACTTTCTGCTGGTCGTGCGACCAGGGCAGGTCGGGGCTGGGCAGTTTTGTTTCGTTGTCCATTTTAGAAGGTTTATGGGTTGTTTAGGCTGCTTGTTAGTGTCTTAGGTGTAAATAAAGGCTATAGGCCGTGGCATAACTTATATGTGGTGTAGTCTGGTGTAATTTGGGTTTCTCCCATCTGATAATAAATTTATGGTTTCTGTTCATGGAGGTAGGTAACGCGATCGTTAGTGAATCACGTAAATTCTGTCTTATTCTTGATAGTTTGTTTATTGTTTTGCTCGATACTCCAGGTTATAACAAGTGGAGTGCTTGAGAGTCTTCATTGGGACGGTTGTGAATCATGCACTTGAGCAAAATCCAGGGATAATAAGCTTATGTGTGGCGGGAGTGAGAGTCACTGCAGAAGGTACTTTGAGCATCTTGAAGGCACTCAAGTCGACAGGAAATCTGGGAATAGAGAAATTGAAGGATTGGTGGGATTGCAGGTTTAACAGATGAGCGCTTTAGAGATTTGAAGTGCGAACTTGATGCAGATAACTACAAACAACTCCGTGTTCCCAAACCAAGATTCTATTGTTATGGGAAATTTTATCTCTCCTGTGAGTCTGTGACGGCGATCATGTTATTAACATTGATGCATGCCCGAGATATAAAATCTCAGACAAGTCTATGATTGCCTTGTAAAGAGCTACAGAGGGAAGCATCACAGGGCTCAGAGCAACTCCAACAGAAGGAGCAAACCACCATTTAGACCAAAAAATGCTCCACGTCAGGGAAAACACAGCTCCAGCAGAGAGAGCATCTGCTGGAGCAAAATCAAAGACAATGAAATGGAGGACAAAACCTGGGACTTACTGTTCATAGGAGCAAAACATAAAAAACTGATTTTTAATCAAAAAATTGATTCCACCCTCATTTTTAAACCTTGAAATATATGTATTGGAATATATTGCTGGAATATAGGTGTTAGAATATATGTATTGAAATATGACCATTGGAAATAGTGATAATAAAATCAAATTAAGTTTTTTATTTATTTTTAAATAAATCAAGTATTTTTAAGTAAATGATTAAATATTATATTAATTACACACTATTTGTTTAAATAAACATTACTTAGTTAGATTAACATTACTTAGTTACTTAAGATTAATGAATATAGAAATATAATTAATTAATAATAATAAAAAGTAATAAAATAATATAATTTGGTCAAAGGACAAATTTTGCTCCTCACTGTTGGAGCTCAAGCAACAAAGTGGAGGAGCAAATTTTGCTCCACAACCAAATTTGGTCCAAGGAAAAATTTTTATCCTCCATCTCTTGGAGATGCTCTCAGTCCTGTAGGACTTGGGTATTGTGTATAGTTCTCTTTATCGGGTACTGTTTACCATCAGTAGGCCAGGTAACACTGTCTGAATGGTTAGAAGAAAGAAGTGCAAAGAGTATGTATGTCGCCTTTTGACTGTGTGGGATATGGACTACAGAAGCAGCATACTATGCTAATACAGGTATTTGATGCCGTAAGTAGAAGCCAGCTGCATTATTTTTGAAACAATAAATCCTGCAAGAAGAGATTGATGCTTGAGATGGAGGTCCTGGTCGCTTGATGAAGTTTTCGCTTTCATACTTATCACCGAGTCTGAAGAAAACTTATGATAAGTGACTGTTTGGTTTGATAACTTCCGTGATAGGGATCACCTTCCACAATGATGAGTTTTAACTCCGTTCACAGTGCTGGCGTGCTTTGACTGCTGCGCTGTGCAGTCATCGGAAGGTAGAGCACAAAATAGGGAGTTTTGAAAGTCGATGTTGCAATGTGGCAGTTTCACTATATTGGTGGGGGATATGCAAACTGTAATTAAACCTTGAAAAATTACTGAACTGTTAAAGTACATGAAAATTTTCAGTTCGGAGAAACGTACTAGGAAGCAGAGGGATGAGTCAAACAGCAGGTCGATGCAAAGGAAATTGAAGATAAACGACCATCGTCGAGGGGTGAGCATGATAAGGAATCGAGGTACAAAGATGAGAAGCATAAGGATCAGATGATAGGCATAGAGATACTAAGTACGAAGGAGATGATACTAGAGATAGCAGACACAAGGACACCAAGTATCGTTAAGATGACAAATAGAGGTTCTAAACACAAGGAAGATAAACATTCTTTTTCTTTGGAAATTTTTTTGAGTTTTTTTTTTTTTTTTTTTTTTTTTTTTTTTTTTTTTTGAGAAAAAGGAAGATAAACATTCTGGAGATGGCCAAATGGATAGTAGTATAGGGATGATAAATATCGCGAAGATGGTGATATTGGTACGTATTAGAGACTGTGAGTGGTGCTAGAGTACGTAACATTGGTGAGTGATAGAGGAAGATCTAGTACAAGGAATGCTGATGATGTAGACATGAATCCAAATCATGGTTATAGGTTTTCAAAGTAAGAAGAGTCGAAATATAGCAACTATGCCCATGAAAAGAGAGTTAAACACGATTTGTCTTCTAGTAAAGAGTATGGTTCTACTTCTACTGCTGCAGTTGACAAAACTTCATTTTCCCGACCAAACGAGAAATTTTGAGGGAAGGATGACACTTGCATTTGGGTGATTTTATGTTCTGAACGGCGACACAAGATCAGAAGCCTGCATTTCACCTTTGAAGATAGTGCACAAATCACTATCATCTACAAGTGCTGACCACAGATACTTGAGTAGCAGATCTGATGCTAGGCGAAGTCTAGATATTGAGTAACTCAGGACAAAGGAGTGGTGGGTCAAAAGATGGGAAGGACTATCTTTTACTTTCCCGTATCGCATCTTTCTCTACGCTTTGACTTTTTGACTCGTATGTAGGTCACTTTGACCGGGTTATTTAGATCACAAAACGATACGATTTTTTGATAACTTTTTTCACCGTGTTATAGAACAACTTTTACTCTACAATACCATGAAAAAATTAGATCGTTTTGCCATCCAAATCACCTGATCAAAGTGAACCAGTCACTAGTGATAGAAGTCAAAACGTAGAGAAAGAGGCGTTACGGAAGAAGTAAAAGGGTACGTCTTCTTTTTGGAGATAATATAAAAAGAGTACATCTGGATATGATTTATTGCTTAGCTCAGGTGCAGTGCAGTACCATGGTCCTCAAAGAAGCAACCTGTCATCACCCTCTCCACAACTAAAGAAGAGTTCGTAGCAGCTGCTTCTTGTGCTTGCCGAAGTGTTTGGATGCGGAGGATTCTTGAGAAAATTGGTCTTGAACAAGTTAAGTGCACCAATATTTTCAGTGACAATAGTTCTGCCAGTAAACTATCAAAAAATCCAGTAATTAATTAATGCATGGTAGGAGGAGTAGGAGTAAACACATCGATGTCAGATTTCACTTTCTTGGTGGCTTAACAAGAGATCAAAGGATCAATTGGAAGACGTTAAGACTAAGCCTCTGGGGTTTGAAGTGTACGAGAGAATGAGGAAGCTGCTTGGAGTTTGTCTGACACTAGAACTAAAACGATTGCAGTCACATATCAATTTATATCAGTGAATAACAGTAAATCTAAAAAATTAGGGGAACTTTGAGATTCATTGTTATACTTAGTTCTATTGGAAGCCGGACTCGTTGTATTGGAAACTTTGACCTTTCCGGCCTCTGACAATGACATCAAAGGAGTTCCCTAATGCATTAATCCTGAACTGCTACAAAGTCGAAGAGAGCCTCCAGGGTAAAATATTCTGTAGCCCTGTTGGAAATTGGCTGAGAAAACTTTGATTCTGGTTCTGTCATATTAGTCAGATTTCACCGTTGTACCTATTATTTCCAACGATTGCATGTGATGCTAAAATGTTTCATATATTCCAATAGCTATACACCATAGCTTTATTCGGTTCTGCAAATCAACTTTCTCTTAATGACATGTTTCCCCCCAAATACGCCTCTCATGAGGTCCCGATCAACTTTGTGCGTTCAACAATTATATTTACTTTTGTTTGATGCAGCCACTCTAGCCAAATCTCTCAGAAATCACGAACATAAAGGACATGTTGTGCCCCTAATAAGAACTTTTGTATAAAACGGCGAAGAAAAAATGTTATATATTGGCAACCCCGAACCATAATTTGAATTCCGTCGGTATTGTGGCAATCCAAACATGATCAATGTGAAAAAACAACACGTACCTAGGACAAGTTTTAATACGACAGAGAAAGCAAATAAAATTAGAAAACAAACAAACATCTGTTGGAAAATTATGAAGTTCCACAACAGTTATTCATCCCCAAAATAGCAATCAAATCAATTTTCCGGGAAAATGAGAAAAACGGTATTCTAAGAAAATTAGAACCATTTGTGAACAGTCAAACAGTTGATTACTGTTTGATAGAGATCAAACGAGTGCAATGATCTAAATCAAATACTTGTGGCGTGGTGTTAAAGTGTTTGTTCCTGGAATAAAGCATTCAGCATTCAAAACAAGAATCTCTACAAAAACTACTACCAGTACTTGTCCTCTAAACAAATCAAAGTTAACTTTCGCTAAACTGGAACAACCCAGGGCAACTTTTTCCGAATAACTCTGTGACAGCCCCAGTCTTCATATAGCACAAACAAAAGTCCGGACGTATCAAAACTACCAAGTTAACCTCATCAGAGTTACCCAACAACCCCTGAGGATACTTGCCCTGGTATTCCTGCGGTATACAAGTCAGTTTTTTGACAATGATTTCCCCGAATCTTCTTCCATCAGAACCCACACGTCAAAACCATAACTATCAAGCCTACCATCATAACCCGAACAAGCAATCACAGCAACTGAATCTTTGTAACTTGCAAGACATGCATAAGCCCTACGAGGACAAGGCAAATGGATGCGCCCAAACACCTCATCAACCATGTCAAAGTACATAATATACTTGCTGGTGGTGAGTCTTCTTTCATTATTGCTGTAACCTACTGTCCAGTACATGCATCTGTTGGAGCATGTTCTACTATTAGAGATTTCATCACAGCCTGGAAATCTCAAATGGGTGGTGTCGAATTCCTTTACACTCCAAGAATTAGCATTCAACGCGAATGCGCTGACACTCGCCGTAACCACTACTTTTTCTTCTTGGAAAGGAACAAATGTCGCCAGAACCTTGAATGTGTTTTTGACTGGATCAAAACAAAAGCCTGCGCTAATATCGGCCCAAGCGGACACCAGCACCCTCAGGGTCAATTCTTCTGAACTGATTGGTGGCAGGATTCCAAAGTGCAAAGCCATACCCTTAAGCAAGTGAAGGAGTGAACCATGTCGGAGTAGAGTAAGAAGACAACGAATCATCACCTTCATAGAAAGGCACGACCGTCCCTTCTTCAAAATCAAATATTCCCATGTCAAGTCCGCGCGTCTTGCCTATGAAGTAGTCATATGTATCATCAGCAAAGTAGATGCAATTACTCCGACAGTTGACACCTTCCGCTGACGAAAGTACTACAGTTTGACAGCCGCCCACAAAGAAGGCCCGGTCCTCTAAATCAACAACTTCAATCCACTTTTTGCTCTGATGATTCAGTTTGTACACGTAAAAGTAATCAGTATAGAATCGTTCTTCTTCCCCGTGTTCGTCAAGAGTTCTGCAACGAACAATCAACAAAAGTTCTCCCCTAGATTCTACAAGGTAGAGTTTGTCGAATCCCTTGATTAGAGTGCTGTCGGGTGGAACATAATCTTCCGCAGTTGGGGGATCAGGCCCATCTAGATTGGAGCAAATCATGAGTCTACCAGAAACCGACAGTGCATAGAGTTTGTCTTGGTAAGACACGATATCATAGAGAGCTCCCGTGTTAGAACCGCAGGTTCGTTTTAAGGTGTGCCAGGTGTTAGTGCGAGACCTCATCACTCTGAAACTCAATTTGTAATCTAAAACTGCAACAAGAAAGTCATCATAGCCAGGAGTAGAAGAATAAGAATCAGGAGGTCTCTTGATCAATATGGCCCGCTCTATGAAAACCCTGCGGATCCAAGTCTTCCTGAAATTCTCATCATCGAACTTGGTCTTATCACAGGTGATCTCCGGCAGATCGATGCGACTGCGGTTCAAGGGATTGAAGAGGTGTAGTTTGAGATCGTGGCCTAGGGTTATGATCCAGCCATAGGGAGATCCCCAGCAGCGTCTGCCGTAGAGCTCCGGAAGATCCATGTAAAACTTTTTGTTGTTATAAATACTAAATATACCTCTCTTGTTATTTGGAGGATCGGCGTCGCCGTCGATGTCCGGGCAGCATAGCAACAGCCACGGAGGCTGAGAAGACTGGTCTGTAGGGCGGCGGTCTTTACCGGCGGCAGCTTTGAAAGAGCGGCAGACGGAGGTTAACGACGTGAAATCTTCAATGACCACCAGGTTGTCCGCAAATAAACGGACAATCTCCGAAGGGAGGGAACTCCAGTCGGCCATCGCGACAGGTACACAACTCGCCGCTCCTCCCTTGGACGCTACACAAGACAAGTGAATATATAAGTACACATAATTCATCAAAAATAATAATAATATATAAGTACTCATAGCATACGATAGGGCGGCGTAAAAGACACCCACTTCCACCCCTACAGTGTGCCGACTTCAGAATACTTACTCCCCAACTTCAGCAAGCTTACTCCCCATATTGTGACAACGTAAAAGACATTTATCCCCCTCACCCTCTAGTTTTGATTGAAGGACACTTTCACCCTTCCTAGTTTGGAAATTGTAACTTTCACCCCTACAATGTGCCAACTTCAAAAATCTTATACCCCATATTGTGACATCACTGTGTGGAGTTTGGTGCTCTCGCAAAAATAGTTGTTACACAAATTTGTCTATCTATTATGCAAAATGTAGGGCCAATATATTTTTTGCCTGACGTGAAGGCTAATTTGTCTCCCAAACTATATCTAGTGCAGACCCTGCCCCCAGACCAAATGTGTCACAGTCAAGGTGTGCAAGTTATTTATAGTTCGGCACACTGAAGGGGTGAAATAGTCCTTTCCAAACTACAAGGGGTGAAGTGTACTTTACTCAAACTAGAGGGGGTGAAAGTGTCAGCTACCCAAAATATATTAGTATCATAATAATATTGGAAAATAGCACAAACCACCCCAGATGTATGGTAATTTACCATCTCCCTACCCTGAGGTCTCCACATTAACAGGAATGTGACCAACAGAGACTCACGGACAAAAAGTACATTCTACTCCGGCACTCAACAGAATTTACAGTCCATTAATTTACAATCTCCCCCCACCCACACACCACTTCTTCACCAACAGCGCCAATGTTGGCACCAATCCACCACCGAAAAATGCCAACAGAGACCTCTGTATCATTTTCTCCTCCTTTGTCCACTCTAACCTCACCACCACCATCAAATCAAAGACCATTCCAGCCAAAATTGATCAAAACCCTTCTAGGGGTTCTCGATGGTAGTTTGATTGCGTTGTGTCGGAAACGTGGGCTCTCAATTGCTGAGGTTGAGAACAACCCTCATAGTTGGTGATTCAAATTGGTTCTTCGCCCAGTTGTGATCTTGATCTGAACTGGTTCTTGTTCAATTATGATATACTTGATATGCGGTTCAAATGTGTATTGGTTCAGGTCTGTGGTTCGTGCGGCAATTTGGGGTCGTTGATTTGGGGATGGTCGAGGTCGTGAGGAGAGGAGTTAGCTCCGTCTGGGTTGATTCGTGGTCGTGCTCAAGTGGAGGCCGAGAGCTGGAGGTTTGGTTGCTTGTGTTGGTGGTTCTAGGTCGGCGAGGGAGGATGATAGTGGTGGTGGGTCGTACGCAGAGAAAGGTAGAGAATTGAGTCGTGGGGTTGATTTCAAGTTGTGTTTTGTTGTGCCCAGGAAGTTCTTTACTTCTCTCCACAGAGAATGTATACACTCAGGAAGTGTTGTGCTCTCCGCAGCAAATTCTGGAAGTGGAAATGTGGTGCGGAATGTGCTCGTAAAAACCTTGCGGTCAAAATCACCGGATTTCTAGCTCAACTGGTCAAAAACCATGTGCGGGCGTATGAAAGCCTGTTTTATGTATGTTAGAACTAGTCATGTTTAGTTCTTTAATGAAGGAAACCTTAAACTTGTACATTAAAGAAACTGCGCATAAAAAAGTTTGGGTATTACTAAATGAAATTCATATTAGTCACCTAAATATGAATTTTTATATTAAATAAACATATACATTAAATAAACTTATTTGATATTTCATTATTCCTATACATATTAATATTTAATTTTTACTTTGAAATTAATTTTTTAATTATTAAGAATATATATTAAATATATACGGAAAATATTAATTTTTAACTTGGGGTCCAACAAGTGGCCAAACCACTGAGCCGTCCGTCCAACATCCGGTTCAAGGTCCGGTCCGGTTTATAAATCTATACAAACAGGAAAAAGAAAGGGTAAAAGGGATAGACCAACCTGGATTATGGCATAAAGATAAAAACAACCTTGGTGTAGAAAAAAACAAACTAGTGGAAGACTGCGATGTATAGAGATCAATGGTTGGTAGCTCGATTGGGGCGAGATATGTCTGAAATTCAAGGTGGGGATCAATAGAGGTTATGGTTACCATGGGTATGAAGGTCAGTCAGATATGATGGTGGAAGGAAGGGTGAGAGCTGAATTTGGTGGCAGTGGTGGTGTTGGTGGAGAACGGAGGTGGTAGAAACGGGACTGTAAGAAGAAGAGATTAGGTCTTTTTAAATAGTGGGTGGATAATTTTCAATGATTGAATCTGGCACATTGGTCATTCTATAAACTTTGTTAGCAAAAGATACTGTAGGAGTACTTTGTGACTTTATGCACAAGGGTGGCCGTAGCTGTGTAGGGGTAGTTTTTTTGCTTTCACCCAAATAAAATGAATGCTATGTCTGTCTTTCACCAAATAAGATCAATGAGGTGTAAGTTTGTAATCATAGGACTTTGAGGTGTAGCCACCTAAAATGCACAGACTAGTAAACCCTGGATTAATCCATGTCCTACACTCACAACTAAACCGTGGATGGGAACTAATAGCTTGGCACAATGAAAAGACATCCTTAGAATGAGGGGCTCCAACATGAGTTATATATACAAGCCACTCTGGGTGAGCCAGTAACGCATAATATGCACCTAAGATTTGCCAATAACATTTACAAACTCAAATTCACCAACTCTGTTGCTATCTTTAGATCATGTCACCAAATTCTTCTTTAAGTGTTTGCAAAAGTCCGAAATATAATTTGCTTGGAAACCCCTGGTTTTTTTCGGGTCCTTATAGTATAAGTGGGCTCTGGTAGTACACTTCAATATTATAGATTTGTTTCACAACCGTAAGGACCCTTTAGACTGCTTACATAGAGATTCAATTGAACAAACGTTAGGAATGTACAGAGACTGCTTACAAATCCAATCATTATGCTCCGGGTTAAGTAGCATTGAGGAGTTGATTTGCAAAATAGTGTTTCGGGTTTAGAACAAGTACATCATAAGTGGCTATTATAATGATGAAGAGAGAATTGAGGATTATAAATTTTATAGTAGCCACCCATCATTCACAAAAATAGTCAGATTATAGTTTCATCTCATCTCAAATAATATAGGAAGTCCGTATGTACAAACAGTGGCGGAGCCAGGAAATCGAACCTGCCAGGGCAAAATTAGGATGTGACGGAAATTTTTAATTTCAGCCGGGGCATTTATGTATTTTTCAAAGGATCTTAGTGTAAAAAACTATAATTAAAGGGGTATTAGTGGAGTTTTCGAAAAGTTGCCACCCCTAACCCTCCCTCCGCCTCTGTTACAGACAAGGCCATGGCTTCTCGATTTGAAATCTTGGTTTGCCCAATCGGAGTTACTACCACTGTTTCTTCTCTTTCAGCCTACTTCACTTTTTGTCACTATTGACTGGAACACTTTGACTCAGATTTGATTAGTAAAACGATCCACGAATTTGGTAATTTTGCATGCTCTTGTACAGTAAACTTTATTCTATAATAAAATTAAAAGAAAAATAAAAAAATTATATCGTTTTGCTATCTAATTCACCGAATCAAAGTGACCCAGTTACGGATTAAAAAGTCAAAGTAAAACAATTCAGAAGAAACGGAGGTAGTAGTAATCAAACCTAAATCCATCTCATCATGAGTCACTCCCCTCCCCACAATTTAAGCAACAGCAAGTAGTGGAAGACCCAGCCCATTAGGAATCTTTCGACCAGAAAAAAGAACAAATTTGCTAAAGTAAATACTAAGTACACATCAACAAGCAATCGAGCCCAGATGAAGAGAAGGAGGAGGAGGGTTATAGGGTTACCTTTGAAACAAAATCTGCGGGTGGAAGTGTCAGGACCCGAAGCCCTGACCCGGATTTTCCGACCGATTCACGGCGAGGGTTTTGCAGATGAAAACGATAACGATAACGAAACGAGAGAAAATTCTCTGAAATTGAGTAATATTCGATTGATACTGTTATTCCCCAAATACGGGTTACATATACGGTAATAGTTTTCTGAAATACAAAATAGCTCCCCTAATTATTACTAAACCACATAATGACCACCCTATTATTATATTATGTCTAGCCCATAGTTTCTCTAAAATACTATTCGACCCCCATGGCATGACAGGAAACCAAATCAAAGCAGTCCAAGCCACTGTGTGCCTTTTAATTGCTGCTCCAACGCCCAAGTCGAACCATAAGCCGGTCATTTGGTCCTTAATAAATATGGGAAAGGGATTCAAAGAGGTACAATTTGATTCGGGAAAGAGGAAGTCTACCTATCTGTTCCCACGCCAGATTTGTTTTTTTTTTTCTTCTTCAGCTCTTATTGTGTGCGCGCCCGTGTATGTACTAGACAATTAGTAGTACGATATACGACGTTTCCTATTTTAACACACGTATAACTACTTCTCAGACAAAAAACACACGTGTCACAATGTTTTTTTTCCTAACACAAGTGTAAAGATGATTATTACTTCTTCCGTTCTCTCTCTATCTTGCTACTTTCTTTTTTCGTCTGTTCTCTTTCTATCTTTTTTTTTTTTTTTTATTTTTAGCCATTTTTGGAGGGTAAGTGACAATTTTGCCCCTTAACCACTCCATCAATTAATACCCTCCAATTTAAACAGCGGTGTTATTGGGCATGCATTAGGACTGTAATTCAGTAGCAATTTAGTGGGGAAAATGGGCTAGAAAGAGGGGAAAAATCAGATCATGGGTGTTTCCATAACTTAGGGGGGTTTCTACGTAATCGTCGCGACTATATAAGCGGTTTTTGGAGCTCTTTCTGGGCAGAGTGGAAAAGCAATGAAAATTAGCTTGTATCATTGTTTATTTGGAAGAATAAAAACGTTGGGAGAGTTCTCGTAAGTTGTGTGTTCATTCGTTTACGTTTGCCAACTGAACGGTGATTTCGTTCGTCGTTTTGGAGGTTGAACGAAGCGGTAAACTTCGTTGCCGCATGGTGTCGTTTTGTGTGATTAAAATCCGGCCCTGTGACAGTAGGTATTGTATTGGTGGGTAACATTACCGTGTATCCCATTTTGCACCGTATAATGGGAGAAATTACTATCCTAAGGATAGGTCCTGTACCACCTTAGCTTACATAAATTTATAACTAATACATATTGGGAAAAAAAGGCGCATTGCATGCTCGAACTCATGACCAAATGATTATTAGAGACACGCTCTACCAGCTCCACTGGAGAAGCTTTTGTGTTCAAACATATGTGGGTAATTCATTTATTTTGATATGTGGGTAATTTATTTATTTTAATTAGGGGCACAATTGAAAAAAATCTACAAAATAGAGGCAATCTAGTGTTTCTAGAAAATGGGGGGGGGGGGGGGGGGGACGTGCCTCCCCTGCCCCTACATGGATCCACCCCTGCGTAGGATTCTTGAGAAAATTGGTCTTGAACAAGTTAGGTGCATAATATTTTCAGTGACAATAGTTAGTTCTGTCAGTAAACTGTAAAAAAAATCCAGTAATGCATAGTAGGAGTAAACACATCGATGTTACATTTCACTTTCTTGGCGTCTTAACAATAGATAGAGTTATTAAGTTGGAGCATTGACATTGTAGTTCAAAGGATCAATTGGCAGACATTGAGACTAAGCCTCTGTGGTTTGAAGTGTACGAGAGAGCGAGGAAGCTGCTCGGAGTTTGTCTGACACCGGAAGTAAAATTGATTGCAGTCACATATCAGTTATTTCAGTGTGAACAAAAACAACCATGTAACTCAGACAAATTTTAATAAGACAAAGAAAGCAAATAAAATTAGAAAACAAACAAACAAACATCTGTTGATTTTTTGGAAAACAAGTTGGCTGCACGTGCGTTGCACGTGGCACCTGCCATTTACGTTAAAATCTTGATATTCAAAATATTTATACCTTTTTTCTAACTCAAAAGACGATATAGATTAAAAAGACGCATACATCACACTACATGGCTATTGCAACATACATAGATAATTAGGCAAATCCCTTGCAGTTCATGAGCAGAATGTAATTCACATCTGGAAACTTTCTTCATTTCGCATCATGTCAACCTTTGAGCAAGCTCAAAAAAAAAAAAAAAAAAAAATGTCTTCATCAATCATAATGGCAACCTGTCAACAAACTTTTGAATTTCATGAGGAGGTATGATAGTTGCTATTTCCTTAGAACAATCTTCTCTTGAATGATAGCCATAAGTCAAGTCAGTTTTGAGTAAAACCAAGTTCTAATTATTATTATTAATAATTTCTGAAGGTCAGGAAGGATCTATCACATACAGATCTACAACATAAATTATAGCGGAAGATTCATGTGTTTACCTTGTCTTCCTAAGCTCCTTTATGCAGCGGATGATCGTTTGTTGTTTGCTTTCACGCGCCTCCTTCTTGATCTTGCTCCCACCAATCAAGTGTGAATCTCGAGGACGAACACTTTGTTCCACACCACGTTCCACTTCCTTGGATGAAGTTGGAGAGAGACTAGGGTTCTCTACAACTAGTATGAATCTAGACAGAGTAACTTTATTCTCTGGAACAGCATTAAGCCTTAGCATTATAGCACACCTTAATGTGTAGGAGGCTACCTCTTTATATAGGCAAAACTTCTCCTAGGTTTGCACATAAACCCCTAGGGTTTGAGCCTTAGCTACTAACCCCTCTAGTTTGTGCATTAGTGTAACTAACCCCATAAGGTTACGATAATTACATTGAGCACCCCACATGGGCGCACCAATTGCTAACATCTCCCACTCGCACAGTGGGGTTGCACAATCCATCCAGTCTCTATCAATCTCCAACTTTCTATCATCTACAAAAGAGTATTGTGTGGCCGTGGCGTGTGACCGGTGAGAGTACCTGCATTTCGGGAGATCCGTACACCAAACTCGTATAGCCAGCATGGGAAGGCACCCTCTCGGGAGATCCACATACCAAACTCGTATAGCCAGCGCAGGAAGGCACCCTTAAAACATATAACAGTGATAATGCTCTCCGTAACTCTCGTATTCCCCAGATTCCTCCGATTGTCATCTCGTGGACCATGAGCACCTGACTTGTCCCGAAGGCCATGCTCCAATGAGTCCACATCTCCTTTATATTTTCATATCCTACATGATCCCATAAGATCTTGCAGGTGGGCCCAATGAAGATAATAAAGAGCGATGCAACGAGAATCTTTCCTTACATACATGTGTCACTCAGATTCGGCTCAGCTGCTTTCCCCGCAGTGTCCGGAAGGCCGAATCATCCATAGCCGTAAGGTGTCATGCCAAAGTAGCACCACCGACCCGTCTCCTCATGACACGGATGTAAGTACAAAGGGTATACAGTGTCAATCATCTTTATATGATCGACGAGGCTCACACGATGAGGAATCCCAGGGAATAATTCTACTCATCACCTCATGGTCACTCATAAGCACGCGTTATTCAAGGGGAATATGCACCATAGTGTTTAAACTCTGATCAGAGCGCATGTCTTATCCTTGCAAAGGACCACTATGCAGATGAAAATCCGGTAGCCCTTATGGCCACCAGCCCGAGTACTGCCATGTCACACTATTATGAACAATTATCAGTTCTCGCATCTGGCTTTCTCACACAGACTGTACATGATTCGGGTAATAACCATGTTCGATTGGCCATAACCAACCTCACCTTGGAACTTATTTCCAATGCGACAATTGAATCCGTCTGACAGGCTCCTAGCTCTACTGATAGACATCAAGCTCTTATCATTGGCCATATGCTCATATGAAGAAGGCATCTCATATCATATAGTAGGCTTTCAGCGCTTATCGGGATTCTGTCTCATCTTCCGCCACACCCAGACATATCCAGGATATTGCGAAGGCGGTCGCTCGTGTGAGTGAGCCGACCTAGTGTCTGCGTGACATGCTCTATGCTAGTACCGGAAATGTAACATATCATACATGTATCAAAAACAACATGCTGCTTAAAAACAAATCCAATTAAAATCCAGTCAATCAATGTCTCGTGTGCTCATCAATCATATTGCTAGTTATCGACTACCAAGTCCCAATTTTCTAAAGCAATCCACAAAGACAATTCTTAGGTGGTTTAGAAATGGGATGAGCCAACATCCTGGCCCATAGTCGATCCGCTCCAGGATTACTCTCTAGGTAGTTATTTCACCTTTTGTGAAATAGTACCCTCGACCATGTGTTTGTCTTCACCGCACTGTTATAGCCATATGCTAGCACTACTCATGGTAATAGGTTTGTTGATAGCTCATAAGCTTACAAGAAACCCTTTTCAGTTAAACACATTTCTGCCCTATGGCAGAACAGGCAATCGTGCTTCGCTTCCATGGTTGATGGAGCGGTTAATACGATCACGCAACACTTATATTGCATTTGTTCCATGCGAGTCTATCATCGAGCATGGACGATAGCCTGAGTTGGATCCATGTGCATCTAGGTCCCCACCCTAGTTAGCATGTATGGCTAAGTAGTCGAAGCATCATCTTCGATAGTCATAGCACGTGATCCATCATATAGAGTATCCTGGTTACAATCTTGTGTCCTAAATTGGAATATCCTGAAATCCAATTCTTCCGATTGCATAGCGTTCGCTAGGTCTAAGTATACACAATAGTGCATATAAGACTTATACTGCATCAGGCACTCTGGTTATCTGGTCATTCTTATATGGTGTCTCTCAGGGCACATGCCTAGGCTCGTAAAGTCTTGTGCTGAGCTACAGGAGTACAATTACTCCTTAGGGGACTCGAACAATCCCTAAGCTCCACTAGCCAATAGTGTGTCATCGATATTAAGTGACGTGATCTTCAACTCTCTACTAGTAAGAGTGATACACAGCGGTTTCCATTTGTTATCATAAACATATAGTAAACGATCCCTGATGAAATACCACTGTCCAGAGGACTAGCTAAGATCCCATATGGACTTAGTTAGCTTGCACACATTCTGTGCATTTTGACCTTAGTCACCTCTAGGATTTCTCCATTAAGAAATTCAGTCGTCACGTCTATCGAGAATGGATCCACAACTATTGATGCTACCAAGCGAATCAACGTAACCCTTACCACCTGTAGATACTGTTTTATGACATGGCAGATCTAGGCCACGTGGCAACCATCCAGCACACCATATTGTGCTCCACACACACAGGATCACCAGCCGAGCTGATCCATGTGGGGGCTGCGAGACAGAGCCCTCGCATACCACTGCACGGGACTTGTAGGGACTTTGTGGTCTGGAGACGAATGCGTCTCAGATACCCCCGATCGTTTGTGAGATCTCTAGAGATTGGACCTTTTGACAGGAGGCTATTCCTTACTGAAGCCATCTGGATACTGGAGCAGCTGTCTGCGGCTACACCTGCGACCATTTCGGCCCAGAGTGCTGAATTGCTGTGTGGCATGTGCCAAAATCTCTTGTTCAAAGTCCAAGGCAGACTTGGTTTCAAATTCCTCAAGGACAGAGTTACACTGATTCGCGCAGCTGTAACTTTGAATCTCGGTCACCAGAATCTCGCAGCTGAGATGCAGAAGGTGGAGCAGCAAAAGCAAAGGGTTGATGAAGCTGTCAAGCTGTATCAGGAAATGAATGCCAAGTGCGAGCAACTGAAGCAAGAAGTGAAACAAGTGGAGAAGCTGAGCGAGCAGTTCGAGCCCCATGATTCTTTAATCAAGAATTTGTTTTGACTTTTCGAATTTTGAAAAGAAAACAGGAAAATGGCTGAGACATTAATGTAATGTTTTGAAACATTAATGTAATATTGCTAGGGTTTCTCCCCCTTTTTTTTTTAACAACAAACAATGAGTTTGCCCGTTTTGCCCTTTTTTTTTGGGATTTGATTGGACATTTCTGTGCATATCCAATTATGACATCAGCAATTGATTTTCTGCTTGATTTTCGCGCTAATTTCTCGGCAGATAAGCACGCTTCCGTTGGGAAGTCCATCCGAATCATGACTATCCGTCATTTATTAGGATACGCAACTGAATCGTCGTAGCCTTTAGTAGGGTAATTGATTGTTACCGCTTTTCAAGGCGTAAGTGATTGAACTTACCCTCTTTTTGAATTTTGCTGACTCATCTTAGGCAACCGAAGAGTCTCCACAGGGTCTATATAAACCCTGTCTTTGCCATTTGGGTTCTTCATCCCAAACATGTGCTTTGCCGTGAGTCCTTATGACTGCTGGCTTCAACGCTTGTTTTTCGTTGATTCATGGCAACTTCAAGTTTTGAATCCTGAGTTTGCGCTTTGTGCCATAGAAATAGTTTCCAAGATCCACTTTATGAGGCTTATTGCTGTTTATAACCGTCATAAAGAGGATGCAGATAATACCTCATGTGTGTTCGAAGAAATTTCTTCGTGTATTATGTGTGCAGGTCATGTTTCCGGCCGCCTCGTGGCGAGGTGTAGCGCCGAAGTGACCGTGCTACCGTCTCGTAATGAACGGCGGAATTCTCCTCCAGCATCTCCGGGGAAGAATCCGTTGCCCTCACATTTGTGAGGTCGGGGTGCTCGTCAATGCCCTTGTCCAACATGACAAGGAATCCATCACCAGAGGAATGACTGCTTCGCCTGTTGTGCGGAGTATCCTCTGTCGGCACAGGAAGCTCCTCCGGCGCCTATCTTGGTCAGACAGAGGCTTTTGTCATTCCTTGGGGTCTTGGGCGCATCGTATCCCTGACCTTGCTGCTAGGGATGTGGCGAATGACGAGTTGATCTCTTCGCGGCAGCATCCCTTTTGCTATAGATCTTTGGCAGCGGATCTGCGTACTGTGCTGCCGGTATCAGGACCGGTGGATTCTCTCTTTTCTTATTCGAGAGTTCCCTTGGCGCATCTCTGGCTTACCAGCCATTTTTCGAATGTATTGTGAGCCATGTTGGCTGTATAGTTAGATGCGAGCTTTTCGCTTGTAAGCTGCTATCTAGATAGATAAATTGTAAGTCATTTGACTCATAATGATATATAGCTTTTGTACTATTTGCTCTCTTTGCAACAAAATACAATTTCGCATGCGTTTCGGCTTGTTTTGCCTTGCATAATGCCATGTAATGATTTCTCATGCGCAGATGTTTAGCTAGATCATTCG
Source organism: Linanthus parryae (assembly GCA_023055425.1). Taxonomy (NCBI): domain Eukaryota; kingdom Viridiplantae; phylum Streptophyta; class Magnoliopsida; order Ericales; family Polemoniaceae; genus Linanthus; species Linanthus parryae. Next base: position 184,523,794 of record JALGPY010000001.1, on the reverse strand, counting down.
AGATCGTAATTTCGCAGATGTGCCATTTTGACGAATGGGCTTGTAGGTGTTCGTTGTAAATCGCATGAGATCACGTTCACAACTTTGCTATCATAACAGATAGTTTTTTTTTTTTAACAGATCAATTGAGATCATTGAGCGGTGCGAATTGCTATCATAGAAGATAGGCTTTATTAGAGGATTGCTTGAGATAGTTTCTCGCATGAATTGCTATCGCAGCAGACAGACCTTTAGAAGGTCTAGCAAGATTGTTCTGCAGTTACGTCATCATTGTAACATACGGACTTGGGTGATCAACTAAAATCACTTTGCGTACAAATTGCTACCGTAACAGATAGGCTTGAGAAGATCATATAAGATCGCATTTGAGTAAACCGCTATCGTGAGAGATAGGATTTTGATAATCGATTGAGATTGGCTCAAAAAGATCATACAAGATCGCACTTGAGTAAACCGCTATCGTGAGAGATAGGATTTTGATAATCGATTGAGATCGTTTTTGTATTTTTGCCGCTATCGTAGGAGATAGGCTTTGGATGATTACTTGAGATCGCATTTGCATCGGCTGCCATCATAAGGGATGGGCTTTAGATGATCAGTTAAAATCGCGTTTATGCTGACCGCTATCGTGAGAGATAGGCTTTGGATGATCATTTAAGATCGCATTTGCATTGGTTACCAGCAAAAGCAACCATGTCTCAGGAGGACGATGTCAGCAACCGATCTCCTTCCACTGAAACTCCCTCGGGAGACGAGGCTCGCCGTACTCCGACGACTCCCGGCGAGGCGCCAACTTTAGAGTCTTTGGACGCCACTGTCCAAAGTCAGGCAAAAGCTCTCAAGTCTCAGTCCGCGCAGTTAGAACGGATCTTAGCCGTTCTGGGCACTCTTGCGCCAAATCCTCCACCTGCCACCGCTATCCCCCAGGGAGGAGGAACCCCTACCGCTCCAGGATTGGGAGTGTCGGCCACGCCTCCCAACCCTCATCTGCAAACTCCACCGTCGGCCACGCAGCTGCCTTCGGTTCAAGGGTCGACGGCACAAATGCTGCCCCCTGCTGCTCACGCCTCTCAGCCCCCGGCTTTGGCGTCCAACCCAGCTCTGCAGTACACTCTGCCTCCACCAGCGACAATCTGGGGAAACGCGGGTAGCCAATACACCCCCAATCCTCCGGCAGCATATGTGTCGCCACCGCCTACGGCAACCCCTCCGTCAACTACCGAGGGAAGCATTCCAGAATGCATGACGTCTTTGCAGAAGCGCGTGGACTCCATCTTGGCTCATCAGTCGTTCGCGGATACCATCATCCCGAAGCTAGACAACGATCCACCCATCCCACGAGAGATCTATCTCATGCCTAACCCGGCGGGGTACAAGGCTCCCAAATGGGACAAGTTCGAGGACGTTAATGGAAACGCTCATGAGCATGTCATGCATTTCATCGATGTCATGGGTCCATACGGAGCCGATCCCAAACTGTTGATGCGGGAATTCCCAAAAACTCTTGGGAATGTAGCATACAAATGGTACCGAACATTGGAGGCCGGATCTGTGAAAACTTGGGACGACATGGTCCAGAAGTTCTATACCAAGTTCTTCCAGATGGAAGAAAAGGTGACGATGATCCATCTCTCACGGATGTATCAGAAACGCGAGGAAGATGGAATCACTTTCATCAAGAAATTCAGAGCGAAATCCTTGGAGTGCAAGGATCCAATGCTCGAAAGCCGGCTCGTAGAGATATGCCTGCAGTGCATGCGAGACGAGTACAAAAGCATGCTGATCAATTTGCAAACACCTACGTTTTCAAAGCTCATCGAATGCACGATGAACATCGAGCCCATTGTCGAGAGACAGAGAAAGAAGAGCGCTCCAGAACGACCTGCGAGCGGCACCACCTACAAGATCGGCAGATTTGGCTACAAGCGGGGACGCGAAGCTGAGGTCAATACAGTTTCGCCCCAGAAGCAAACAAAGGCTGCAAACTTCGATGCACCGCCTCTGCCATGCTCGGTGGAGGAAGCCAGCGATCTCTGCAGACAGTGGCGTAAGGACGGCGTCCTACCACCGCTCGAGAAAGCACCCTCCAAGGAGATGACGAGGGACCCTAAGTGGTGCGAATACCACGGCAAGGTCATGCACCCCACAGCCGAGTGCAAGAAGCTTAGATTCACGCTCGATCAGAAGATGAAGAGCGGCGAACTCATCGTCAGCGACCATCGGAAGGATGTGCGCAACAACCCGCTGCCTGCCCATACGGATTCAGGCTCAAAAGGCAAAGAGGTCGCCATGATCTCGATAGTGGACTTGGAAGAAGTCGCAGAGGATGGTCTGCCCATCGTTGCTGAAGTCCATGAAGATGAAGACTACAGCATGGACACGGAAGATGAGCGTGCCGACCGCATGAAAGGGTCGCACGGCTTCGACAAATTCTTCAACGAGATGAACTTCTCCGAAAAATGTCGAGCGGACATGACAAAAGCAATCTTAAGGGTAGCAGAGGACTACGAGGAGGACCTCGTGGTCTCCAACGGGAAAGTCGTCAGGGCGTCCCGTTCCACAGGAAAAGATTATGACCTTTTCTGCCAGCGACAAGAAGACGGATGCGAGCCACCAGAGGCCCCTGTACGTGACCGCCATCATCAACGGCGTCGAATTCAAGCGAGCATTCGTCGATGGAGGAGCAGCGGTCGATGTTGTTCCACTCCACACACTGAAGCTAGCAGGGATCCCCGAACACAAGGTAGTCAAGCGTCCATCCCCGCTGGTGGGATTCGGAAGCGATTCCAGAATGACGATCGGGTGGATCCGCCTGGGCGTTCAGATCGGCAAAATCAAGTGCTCGGCGAAGTTCTATGTCATAGACGCGAACACCACATACCACATGATCATAGGTCGGGCCTGGATTCATCGCTTTGACGCGATTCCTTCGACGGCTCACCAGGTGATGAAAGCTATCTGGAACGACAGGATTGTCGAGATACCGGCCTCAACTAACCCGTTCAACTTGGACGAAGCACATCTCAGCGAGGCGGTGTGGTTCACCGAGATGGCGGACGAGCAAACACCCGGACCATTCAACCCCACTCCTTTACCTCTCTGGGAGGACATCAAGGACCAGTCACCTGCAGGCGTGATGGTGACAAGGGGAGATACCAAGGAAACGCCGCCTACTCACGAAGAGGCGCCGCGCATCGCATATCACCGCAAGAGTGTGTACACTCTGAAGAGGATCACAAAGCATGACCCTGAGGGCAAGGAGATAGAGAGCTTCTACGCCAACGGGAAGAAATGCTATCGCATATGAAGGTGCGCGGGGACGTCCTCACACGGGCATGGGGATGTCCCTGGGCAAATCAATCAAATCGAGCAAGTTGCGCTGACAGAAGAGCCAACACAGGGTACTCCAGAGGAGAAACTCAAAGAAGCGCCCGAATGCATGGAAGACAGGCCAAGACCACAAAAGCAAGAGCTTAAGGAAGTGTTCCTCAGCCCGAACGAGGAAAAGAAAAGGCCAGTCTTCCTGAGTGCGGACCTCACAAGCGAAGAGGAACAAGGACTGCTGCAGCTCCTAACCGAATACAAGGACGTGTTCGCATGGGAATATGACGAGATGCCGGGTCTGGACACGAGCATCACCATGCACCGTTTAGACATAATCCCAGGGTCTAAACCGGTCAAGCAAAGCACCAGAAGTTTCAGGCCAGAACTCAACGTGAAGATCAAACAGGAGATTGTCAAACTCCTAGACGCCAAGTTCATAGAGCCAAATCACCACCCCACATGGTTGGCCAACATCGTGCCAGTGGTGAAGAAGAACGGACAGCTCCGCATCTGCGTGGACTTCCGAGATCTCAATCGCTTCTGTCCTAAGGACGATTTCCCACTGCCTAATATCGACTTGCTCATCGATTCAACGGCAGGCCATCGCATGTTCAGTTTCATGGACGGCTTCAGCGGGTACAATCAAATCAAGATGGATCCCGAAGATGCAAGGAAAACTGCATTCATCACTCCCGTGGGGGTATTCAACTATACGGTAATGCCATTCGGTCTTAAGAATGCAGGCGCAACCTATCAGCGGGCCATGATGGCTCTATTCCACGACATGATGCACAAAGAAGTGGAATTCTATGTGGATGACTTGGTAGTCAAATCCAAGTATGAAGCAGATCAACTTGCAGACCTGCGAAAGGTATTCAACAGATGCAGGAGCTTTCAACTGAAAATGAACCCCATGAAATGCGCATTCGGCGTGACTTCGGGGAAGTTTTTGGGATGTGTAGTTCATCGCCAATGGATCGAGCCTGACCCTGCGAAAGTGTCAGCCATCACCAGCATGACGCCACCTCACGACCAAAGTACCTTGAAAACATTCTTGGGAAAATTGTCATATCTGCGGAGATTCATCCCAGCAATCGCCGAAATTACATGCTGCTTCAGCACTCTCCTCAAGAAGGACGCCGCGTACAACTGGGCTCCTGATCACGAAGCCGCATTCGAAAAGCTAAAGGAGCTACTCACATCCCCAAAGATAATGATCGCGCCTCAACTGGGATCGCCGCTTCTGCTATACCTTACATCGACAAGGAAATCTATAGGAGCGCTCTTGGCTCAGATCTATGAGGGACAAGAGAGGCCTATCTATTACATCTCTCGCATTGTGCAGCCTGCTGAATCAAGGTACACGGACATCGAACGTCATTGCCTTGCTTTATTCTTCGTAATAGAGAAGTTGAGACACTATTTTGCATCGCACAAAGTAGTGGTGGTCACCAAAAGCGACCCCATAAGATACCTGCTAACTCACACTACTCCGGGCGGAAGATTGGCGAAATGGTACATGACCATCTCTCAATACGATATCACATGCGTGAAACCAAGAGCGATCAAGTCACAAGCGGTAGCAGATCTGTTGGCACAGTTCCCCGACAACAGTCACGAACCTGTGATCGAGGAAGAGCTCGAAGGTCCTGAAATCTACGCGATTGACGTGCCCTATTGGACCCTCCACTTCGACGGTTCGTCAACCAGAAAAGGCGGAGGCATTGGGATAGTCTTGACAAAGCCGGACGGTGAAATCATACAGATGTCCGCAAAACTCAACTTCGCAGTCACGAACAACGAGGCGGAATACGAGGCTCTGATCGCGGGGCTCCGTGCGGCGAAAGCTTTGGAAGTGAGCAACTTAACAGTCATGGGAGATTCCAAGCTGATTGTTAAGCAGGCCTCGGGCGAATATGGTTTAAAGGAGATCAACCTCCTGCCATACCGTACCCTAGTGCAAAAGCTGATGCAGCAATTCTGCGACGTGAAGTACGAGCACAAACCCCGAGCGGACAACAGGCATGCAGACGCCTTAGCAACTCTGGGATCTAAGGTCAGCATAGACAAATGCCCCGCAAGGATTTCCATCGAAGTGCGAACATCGTCGGCATTAACAGAAGATGCGTGCGACGATGAACACATGGATGACGCAGACTGGCGAAAAGCAATCCTGCAAGCTATTGCGAAAGGCACCAGTAGCGAAAGCTGGGTACTCACGAAAGGATACTGCATCCACGACAACACCCTTTACTACAAGGGTCCTGGAGGAATACTCATGCGATGTGTCTCCGAGCAAGAGGGACAACAGCTGTTAGAAAAGATTCACCAACACGCTTGTGGAGAAAGCGAGGTGTCAATCTACAGGAAAGCTCAGAGATATGGCATTCATTGGCCAGGCATGTCAACAGCTGCAGCCCTGATACAAGGGAAGTGCGAAAGTTGCGCACTAATCAAAGACTCTCTACTCGTCGCTCTAACCGATGACGACGCAGATTGGAGGAAGCCATTGTTTGAGTTCCTCACCAAGGGCACCGTACCAGAATCGAGAAAAGAAGCTGACAAATTGAAGAGGAAAGCCTCTCGATACCTGGTTCAGGAAAACCTGCTTTGGCGAAAAGGTCACGAGGGCAACTTGCTGCGATGCCTAGACGGCAGGGAAGCACAAGAAGTCATGGACCTTTCCCATCAAGTGGAACACCAGGGAGGTGCGAAATTATGCAGACAACTCCTCTCAATCGGATACTTCTGGCCCACGATGGAAGTCGATTGCCGCACCAAGGTGCGACGCTGCCAAGAATGCCAATTCAAAGGGAACCTAGTGCACGCTCCTGCCGTGGATCTACATGCATTAGGGACGCCATGGCCATTTCATACATGGGCTCTGGACTTCATTGGCCCCATCCGACCAACGTCACATGGGAACCACTTCATTCTCACTGCAACCGAGCTGTTCACCAAATGGGTGGAAGCAATACCACTAAAGACGGCGAACGCGCTGGCTGTGGTTAACTTCATCCAGGAAAACATCGTATGCAGGTTTGGAATCCCAAACACTATCCTTTCAGATAACGGTACTCCTTTTGTTAATCGTCAGGTAGCTACGAAACTCGCGGAGTACAATATCAGGCAGATATGCTCTACCCCCTATTATCCAAAGGGAAACGGACAAGCCGAAGCGACTAACAAAACGCTGTTGAGAATTCTGAGCAAGATGGTCGCAGATGACCACAAGAAGTGGGCCGACTCCCTTAACATAGCTCTGTGGGCCTACAGAACTTCTCCAAGGACACCTACAGGGGCCTCGCCATTTCTACTATGTTATGGGGCCGAAGCTGTAGTACCTGCGGAGGTCAGAGTCAATTCGGCAAGGCTGGCCTTCCATGCACTCTATGAAAATCAACGCGATCATGATTTAGTCTTGCTGGAAGAAAAGCGAGAACAAGCCAAAAGGACTAACAAGCGGTACCAAGAAAGAATCGCTCGCGCCTATAACAAGACAGTCCAGCGAAGGGATTTCGCAGTTGGCGACCTAGTCTTGCGCGCATCTGATCACTGCATGCGAGAAGCGACTCACCCAAAGTTCGCAGCTAATTGGGAAGGACCCTTCGAAGTCACAGAAGTCTTCGATAGCGGCTACTGCAGCATACGAAGGTTGCACGGCACAACCTCAGCTCCAAGCTCAGTCAACATGCGCTGGATCAAGAAGTACTATCCTTGACTTCTCTTATTTCATACGTTTTATGATAACGTTGCTTAATGACTCATGTGGCTATGATTAACGCAATCTCCTCTCCCATATGAGAGGATTGTAATCCTATCTCTCCCATATGAGAATGTCATAATAAAAGAATTCTCCCAAATGAGAAGTTCATATTTTTAGCTGTTTATATCGCTTTACCTAATTTGTTACAACTGTTACCAATGATTTATTCGCTGCAATAGTAACAAATACAAACACGATCTTAAGTGATCATCAAAGCCTATCTCTTACGATAGCAAACGCGATCTTGATTGATCATCAAAGCCTATCTCTTACGATAGCGAACGCGATCTTAATTGATCATCAAAGCCTATCTCTTACGATAGCGAACGCGATCTTAATTGATCATCAAAGCCTATCTCATACGATAGCAAACGCGATCTCGATCGATCATCTAAAGCCTATCTTTTACGATAGCAGCCAAACGCAAATGCGATCTTAATTGATCATCAAAGCCTATCTCATATGATAGCAAACGCGATCTCAATCGATCATCTAAAGCCCATCTCTTACGATGGCAGCCAATACAAATGCGATCTTAAGTGATCATCCGAAGCCTATCTTTTACGATAGAAGTCAACATAAACGTGATCTTAATTGATCATCTAAAAGCCCATCTCTTACGATGGCAGCCAATACAAATGCGATCTTAAGTGATCATCCGAAGCCTATCTTTTACGATAGCAGTCAACATAAACGTGATCTTAATTGATCATCTAAAAGCCCATCTCTTACGATGGCGACCAATGCAAATGCGATCTTAAGTGATCATCCAAAGCCTATCTCTTACGATAGCAGTCAACATAAACGTGATCTTAACTGATCATCTAAAAGCCCATCTCTTACGATGGTAACCAATGCAAATGCGATCTTAAATGATCATCCAAAGCCTATCTCTCACGATAGCGGTCAGCATAAACGCGATTTTAACTGATCATCTAAAGCCCATCCCTTATGATGGCAGCCGATGCAAATGCGATCTCAAGCGATTATCAAAATCCTATCTCTCACGATAGCGGTTTACTCAAGTGCGATCTTGTATGATCTTTTTGAGCCAATCTCAATCGATTATCAAAATCCTATCTCTCACGATAGCGGTTTACTCAAATGCGATCTTATATGATCTTCTCAAGCCTATCTGTTACGGTAGCAATTTGTACGCAAAGTGATTTTAGTTGATCACCCAAGTCCGTATGTTACAATGATGACGTAACTGCAGAACAATCTTGCTAGACCTTCTAAAGGTCTGTCTGCTGCGATAGCAATTCATGCGAGAAACTATCTCAAGCAATCCTCTAATAAAGCCTATCTTCTATGATAGCAATTCGCACCGCTCAATGATCTCAATTGATCTGTTAAAAAAAAAAACTATCTGTTATGATAGCAAAGTTGTGAACGTGATCTCATGCGATTTACAACGAACACCTACAAGCCCATTCGTCAAAATGGCACATCTGCGAAATTACGATCTAGAATGATCTAGCTAAACATCTGCGCATGAGAAATCATTACATGGCATTATGCAAGGCAAAACAAGCCGAAACGCATGCGAAATTGTATTTTGTTGCAAAGAGAGCAAATAGTACAAAAGCTATATATCATTATGAGTCAAATGACTTACAATTTATCTATCTAGATAGCAGCTTACAAGCGAAAAGCTCGCATCTAACTATACAGCCAACATGGCTCACAATACATTCGAAAAATGGCTGGTAAGCCAGAGATGCGCCAAGGGAACTCTCGAATAAGAAAAGAGAGAATCCACCGGTCCTGATACCGGCAGCACTGTACGCAGATCCGCGGCCAAAGATCTATAGCAAAAGGGATGCTGCCGCGAAGAGATCAACTCGTCATTCGCCACATCCCTAGCAGCAAGGTCAGGGATACGATGCGCCCAAGACCCCAAGGAATGACAAAAGCCTCTGTCTGACCAAGATAGGCGCCGGAGGAGCTTCCTGTGCCGACAGAGGATACTCCGCACAACAGGCGAAGCAGTCATTCCTCTGGTGATGGATTCCTTGTCATGTTGGACAAGGGCATTGACGAGCACCCCGACCTCACAAATGTGAGGGCAACGGATTCTTCCCCGGAGATGCTGGAGGAGAATTCCGCCGTTCATTACGAGACGGTAGCACGGTCACTTCGGCGCTACACCTCGCCACGAGGCGGCCGGAAACATGACCTGCACACATAATACACGAAGAAATTTCTTCGAACACACATGAGGTATTATCTGCATCCTCTTTATGACGGTTATAAACAGCAATAAGCCTCATAAAGTGGATCTTGGAAACTATTTCTATGGCACAAAGCGCAAACTCAGGATTCAAAACTTGAAGTTGCCATGAATCAACGAAAAACAAGCGTTGAAGCCAGCAGTCATAAGGACTCACGGCAAAGCACATGTTTGGGATGAAGAACCCAAATGGCAAAGACAGGGTTTATATAGACCCTGTGGAGACTCTTCGGTTGCCTAAGATGAGTCAGCAAAATTCAAAAAGAGGGTAGGTTCAATCACTTACGCCTTGAAAAGCGGTAACAATCAATTACCCTACTAAAGGCTACGACGATTCAGTTGCGTATCCTAATAAATGACGGATAGTCATGATTCGGATGGACTTCCCAACGGAAGCGTGCTTATCTGCCGAGAAATTAGCGCGAAAATCAAGCAGAAAATCAATTGCTGATGTCATAATTGGATATGCACAGAAATGTCCAATCAAATCCCAAAAAAAAGGGGCAAAACGGGCAAACTCATTGTTTGTTGTTAAAAAAAAGGGGGAGAAACCCTAGCAATATTACATTAATGTTTCAAAACATTACATTAATGTCTCAGCCATTTTCCTGTTTTCTTTTCAAAATTCGAAAAGTCAAAACAAATTCTTGATTAAAGAATCATGGGGCTCGAACTGCTCGCTCAGCTTCTCCACTTGTTTCACTTCTTGCTTCAGTTGCTCGCACTTGGCATTCATTTCCTGATACAGCTTGACAGCTTCATCAACCCTTTGCTTTTGCTGCTCCACCTTCTGCATCTCAGCTGCGAGATTCTGGTGACCGAGATTCAAAGTTACAGCTGCGCGAATCAGTGTAACTCTGTCCTTGAGGAATTTGAAACCAAGTCTGCCTTGGACTTTGAACAAGAGATTTTGGCACATGCCACACAGCAATTCAGCACTCTGGGCCGAAATGGTCGCAGGTGTAGCCGCAGACAGCTGCTCCAGTATCTAGATGGCTTCAGTAAGGAATAGCCTCCTGTCAAAAGGTCCAATCTCCAGAGATCTCACAAACGATCGGGGGTATCTGAGACGCATTCGAACCACCCAGTCTACATCGGTTTGCTTCAAACCTGAGACATCAAAAATGGTTATAATGCCAGAACTCGCAAGCAAATAATGCGACGTGCGAACGGTAAATCTTTACTTACCAGTGCCTTCCAGAATTTCATGAAGAGAAGGGATGCGGGCCACTGGGTTGTTCGAAGACTGCCCTCGCTCCATGGCTCTCCTATCAGCTGCAAGCTCCAACCTCTCATAGTCAGGAGGAAGAATGTAGGCCGCACCAGCTGCGACTACATTCCCAACCTGCGAGCCCCAAATGCTCCACGCAGGAATGGGTACTTCTGGTTCAGTCATCGCCGGAGGCGAAGGGACAGCCGAAGTCGCTGGACGGACACTCCCAGATGCGAAAATGTTAGCATCACCTGTCCTTTCTTCCTCACCACCAGTACGGACACCTTCGTCCATCGGCACAGCATCAGCTTCGACATCATCGGAGAGTTCGATGACATCCTCGAGATGCTCACGTGCGTGTCCAGCAGCTGCGACGGGCTTCTCGGTATGGGAGCTCGAAATTGGAACATGGGATGCAGAAGGCTGACTCCTCTGCTCCAGCTCAGGTTCCTCAGCATGACCTGCGACACCAAATGCGATAATATGAGGTAACTTGTGTTATAAGTTATTTCGCTATCTTTACTAAAGCTAAGAATAAGAACCTCCACGCGAAGGTGGGATTGAGGTATCCTCATCGTACACTAGGGACGTGGAACCGTGCCCTATCAGTGTATCCTCACTAAGCAAATCTTTAAGAGAAGCGTGACCTGGGACGCGAGTAAACCAGTCATGATTTTGCCTCAAGTGGCTGCGGCCTAGTATGCGCATATCACTCAAAATAATTACCTGAGGGTTCTCCGCATTTGCTTACCAACCAACGGCGAATGTCAGGCTTTGACACACCGTGCTTTAACGCACCCATAATTACATCTCTATAAGTAACTGCGAGATTGAAGATCTCACCTTTATCGCCACCTGCGATCTCTGCGAAGTCCGCTTGGACTTGCTCTAGCTCTGCTGCGTCCTCTCCAGGAACCTCATCTTCCTCCTCCACATGAGGAGCCACTTCTTCGGGAAGCTCGTCTTCCTCGCCAGTTGGACACACTAAGTCGTCAACATGCAGCTCCTCGAGGCTCCGCTGTTTCACAAGCTCGAGCTCCTCTTCCTCTCGCTGCCTTCTTCTTTCAGCAGCCTCCGCGGCTGTCTTCCGGGATTCAGCAAGAACATCCTCGCTTATAGGATCATCTGAAATGCCAGAATGGGCATCTTTCTTTTGCCTCTTGGCCACAAGGCCACCGACGGCTTCATCATCATCATCTGCAAATACATATTTGGTTCAAAGAAAAGAACTACAAAGAAGTCTAGATAAAAGGCAAGGAGATGCGACGGAAGTACCTCCTGACTCTTCCTCGCACATCACAACTGTTGCTTCTTCTTCATCACTTGCCTGGGGCTCCTGTCTCTCTTCCTCCTCTTGGTTGAATGGAACGAAAATCTCAACTGCGAGATCTTTTCGCACTTTGCTGGGCATACGACCCTTGCCTTTGTCCTTGATGGAAAGGGACCTCACTGGGGGAGAAGCTGGAGCGCTCCTAGGGGAAGAAATCGTAATCCCCTTTTGCCTAGGTCTCTTCGCTCTCGGCGCCGCAGTCGCTGGAGGGGACGGGTCATCTCTAGGAGGAGACGGAGCCGGAGGGTTGTCTATCAGCGAGTCAGCAAAAGTGTTCATGACCCCGCGAACTTTTGTTTCGACCTCGGCATCCATCCTCCATGCTAGCCGGTACGACTCCCCCCTCCTTCTGGTGGCAACAATGGTGTCCACCAGCGATTTGGAGCTATCACCAGCTGCGAACCTCCGCACATGACACTAAACAATACAGAACGAAAAGAATCAGCGCGAGGAAATCAAAAGGCTCAAAGCACACAAGGAAATTGCTTACCTCAGCAAACGCCTTGCTATATTTGACGACCTGCGTGTCACCCTTCTTGATTGCGTCGACTTGCTCCTTCAGAATGAAATCGGGGCACAAATGATTCTCACGGTCCCACAGCGAGTAGCAACCATACTCAGACTCGCTCAAACTGCAATTGGGGCGAAAGGGAAAAGAGTTTCTCTTGATCAAGGGGGCCTTTCCTGGCTGCGCCGCCGCCTCCGTCTCAATCCTCGTTTGCTGGGCAACCCAGTATGCGATCCAGTTCTGGGAACAACCACCCTTGCGAGTTCCCGCAGGCTGCTCAAAGGGAGTTGATCAAGGGGGCCTTTCCTGGCTGCGCCGCCGCCTCCGTCTCAATCCTCGTTTGCTGGGCAACCCAGTATGCGATCCAGTTCTGGGAACAACCACCCTTGCGAGTTCCCGCAGGCTGCTCAAAGGGAAGATTGCTCATGAGGACTGTCTTGCACTCCTTTGTCAGCAAGCGCTTGTAGCACCCTCTGATAATAGACTGGGGCCAGATCGATGGGGCCACCGCATCAAAACCAAACTGAGGAGAGACCCGAGTAGGGTCAACATCCACTGTAAGTCTTTCATACCGTGGCGCGAGCTCACGAATATGCTCTGCAAGGGCAGGAAGAGAACCCCGCAGACACCAACAGAAGAAGTCACGATAGCGTTCGTGGAAATGCGGCCCCTTTTCAAAGAGAAGGTCTTCTGACAAGACCATACCTCTGGAAGGGTATAGCTTTGGAAACCACCGCACATTCTCAACACGTGTGGCATAGGGCCTGGCAGTAAACTCCTTTCGTTTGTCGCATATCAAACTCCAAGTACACTTGGTGTTGCTTGCTCCAAACCATCTCGCAGCCCTTCCGCTGTTGCGTGCCTCCGTCTCGCCTGGGGGACACCACTTCTCAAGTGGGAGGGGAGTTGGAGCATAAGACGGCCAGCGCTCGAAAACCCACATTGTCAAAAAGCTGATATTGACAAAGGTCAGGACATCGAGGCGGCCACGCGATTCCCTCATCGCCAGAACCAGCTGATCCAGCCTGTAATATAGCGTCCCCAGGACCAAGGGTCCGAGTGCGACTCTCTGGCCAAGAGCGAGCCTCACAGCAAGTGGTAGCACATGGTAGAAGACCCCGTCATGGGGATGACCATCAATCAGATACCTCGACAGCCAAGCACAGAGAAAGGCGCAAAGGGTTAAATGATAGCCCTTGCCCTCTACATAATTCTCGGCCTCCGGGTTCTCGCTCAAGAGCTTCTTAGTGATGCTGCTGTTCGCATAGTCTCGGAAGAAGTACTGCAACCACTTGTTCCAGGTATTCTTCGCAGACGTATCCACTAGCTGCCAGTTCGGAAGAGGCTTCATAGTGGTCCACCGAGTAGAGATTTTCTTTACCTCTGCTAGGCACTCCTCCATCTGCGCGTACAAGGCCATTTCAGCAGATGTCCTCAAGTGGCTCAAGGGGTCCACCTCGCCCATGGGGGAAAGCTCATACAGCATTTGAACGTCCTCGAGCGTGGGGGCAGCCTCGAACTCAGCAAAATGAAACGTGTGAGTCGCGGGCGAATAACGGGACAGAAGGTCTAGAAGCATGGACTGATCCAACTTCACGGCAGCACCCTTCATAGCACGGATAGCAAAGAAAATGCCGGCTTTATCAAGAGTCTCGGCATGATGATCCAATACGTGGTCAATCCACTCATCCATGTAGTCCAATTTCTGGACGAACGCTTGAGTAGAAATCGCAGTATACGGGAAGTGCCCGTTCTCGATCCCCAATCGGACTACATCCTCGGAACCAACCCACTCGAGCAGGGCTGAGTTAACTGGGCGAGTCAACGTCAGCAATTGCTCAGCAGGAACAGGATCAGGCATCCTCTTCGCCTTCACCCTCGCATGATAAAAATCCTTCCCACCCAGAAAGGGGGCTTTACGCCACAGAGCCTGCGGAAGCTCCGGCATCTCTTCGTCTTCCTTCACGGGTCTGGTTACTCTTGTCTTGGCCATTCCTGCGAAAGGGCAAGAAAAAGGGGGGAGAAATACCACACCACACTTCAGTTTGAATTTTGGAATTTGAGATCTATGCAAACCAAAGCAAACAGTTCCGGTGCCGATTTCAGAAATTGGGGAGTTGATATTGTTGAAAGATTAAAACGAAGCGGGTTCAAAGATCAAAAGCCTCTTCACAAATTTCATGGATTTACAGATTCAATGCGATTCAAGGCAAACACTGGTAGTTTAAATCAAAAGTAAACGAAGCCAACCTTGTTTCCTTGAAGCTTGCCTGGATATGCACAATTGGAGAATACGATTTGCAGTTCTGAACTGGTGATTGATTATCTGGATCTGCTCTCGAAGATCTCCGGGTACCATTCACTTTAAGAGAAAGAAGTAATGCTTTGCAATGATGGGATACAAGGTATTTATCCAGAAGAATGAAGGGTTGCGTCCCTTCAGTAGTCGAATCGCAACCGTCACCGTCGTGTCGCGCAATCACAGGACGGGCTGACGTCACGCCTAAAACCCTAAAGGTCAGACGGCACGACTCTAGGGGTTTTAGGTCATAATGACACGCACGGGGGCTGAACCTACCCGTATTTGAATTGATGCGTGGCGACGACGCGCATGTTGGTTTCCGCGCATGGAAGCCTATACAGCTATGAGCCTTCACGCGCAGAAAGGGGGCTAATGTAGATACTGCTTTATGACATGGCAGATCTAGGCCACGTGGCAACCATCCAGCACACCATATTGTGCTCCACACACACAGGATCACCAGCCGAGCTGATCCATGTGGGGGCTGCGAGACAGAGCCCTCGCATACCACTGCACGGGACTTGTAGGGACTTTGTGGTCTGGAGGCTAGAGTAAGCCCTGTCGCGTGCGAGCCAAGCCCGCGCGCGACCTTTAGTAACTGTTTTGAGAGATTTATGGCACGAGCTCCATAAACCCGGTCAATCCGGTCAAACCCGGTCAACCTCGTAACGGTTCCGGTACTCGCGCACCACGTGCTCTAACGGTTCCTATATACTCGGACGGACGTGCCGTTATGGTTAAGCTAATTAAGCCGCCATTAATGGGCGCATTAACCACACTACAACGGTCACGTTCTCCAGTATATATACATCGTTAACCTTTCCATACAAAGGAGGACACACTGCCATACGCGGAAGCTCTGCCAAACCTCTGTCTCTCTCTCAGACATTGCTATTGACTTACTCTCTCCCTACACACACCCCTATTCTTCCTGTGCGATCCCTGATCCACTACGTACGGTGTACACGGAGGTCTCCCCGCCGGAATCTCTTGTGCACATTTTGGTGAACCCGACGTGAAACTTACCAGCAAAAGCAACCATGTCTCAGGAGGACGATGTCAGCAACCGATCTCCTTCCACTGAAACTCCCTCGGGAGACGAGGCTCGCCGTACTCCGACGACTCCCGGCGAGGCGCCAACTTTAGAGTCTTTGGACGCCACTGTCCAAAGTCAGGCAAAAGCTCTCAAGTCTCAGTCCGCGCAGTTAGAACGAATCTTAGCCGTTCTGGGCACTCTTGCGCCAAATCCTCCACCTGCCACCGCTATCCCCCAGGGAGGAGGAACCCCTACCGCTCCAGGATTGGGAGTGTCGGCCACGCCTCCCAACCCTCATCTGCAAACTCCACCGTCGGCCACGCAGCTGCCTTCGGTTCAAGGGTCGACGGCACAAATGCTGCCCCCTGCTGCTCACGCCTCTCAGCCCCCGGCTTTGGCGTCCAACCCAGCTCTGCAGTACACTCTGCCTCCAACAGCGACAATCTGGGGAAACGCGGGTAGCCAATACACCCCCAATCCTCCGGCAGCATATGTGTCGCCACCGCCTACGGCAACCCCTCCGTCAACTACCGAGGGAAGCATTCCAGAATGCATGACGTCTTTGCAGAAGCGCGTGGACTCCATCTTGGCTCATCAGTCGTTCGCGGATACCATCATCCCGAAGCTAGACAACGATCCACCCATCCCACGAGAGATCTATCTCATGCCTAACCCGGCGGGGTACAAGGCTCCCAAATGGGACAAGTTCGAGGACGTTAATGGAAACGCTCATGAGCATGTCATGCGTTTCATCGATGTCATGGGTCCATACGGAGCCGATCCCAAACTGTTGATGCGGGAATTCCCAAAGACTCTTGGGAATGTAGCATACAAATGGTACTGAACATTGGAGGCCGGATCTGTGAAAACTTGGGACGACATGGTCCAGAAGTTCTATACCAAGTTCTTCCAGATGGAAGAAAAGGTGACGATGATCCATCTCTCACGGATGTATCAGAAACGCGAGGAAGATGGAATCACTTTCATCAGGAAATTCAGAGCGAAATCCTTGGAGTGCAAGGATCCAATGCTCGAAAGCCGGCTCGTAGAGATATGCCTGCAGTGCATGCGAGACGAGTACAAAAGCATGCTGATCAATTTGCAAACACCTACGTTTTCAAAGCTCATCGAATGCACGATGAACATCGAGCCCATTGTCGAGAGACAGAGAAAGAAGAACGCTCCAGAACGACCTGCGAGCGGCACCACCTACAAGATCGGCAGATTTGGCTACAAGCGGGGACGCGAAGCTGAGGTCAATACAGTTTCGCCCCAGAAGCAAGCAAAGGCTGCAAACTTCGATGCACCGCCTCTGCCATGCTCGGTGGAGGAAGCCAGCGATCTCTGCAGACAGTGGCGTAAGGACGGCGTCCTACCACCGCTCGAGAAAGCACCCTCCAAGGAGATGACGAGGGACCCTAAGTGGTGCGAATACCACGGCAAGGTCATGCACCCCACAGCCGAGTGCAAGAAGCTTAGATTCACGCTCGATCAGAAGATGAAGAGCGGCGAACTCATCGTCAGCGACCATCGGAAGGATGTGCGCAACAACCCGCTGCCTGCCCATACGGATTCAGGCTCAAAAGGCAAAGAGGTCGCCATGATCTCGATAGTGGACTTGGAAGAAGTCGCAGAGGATGGTCTGCCCATCGTTGCTGAAGTCCATGAAGATGAAGACTACAGCATGGACACGGAAGATGAGCGTGCCGACCGCATGAAAGGGTCGCACGGCTTCGACAAATTCTTCAACGAGATGAACTTCTCCGAAAAATGTCGAGCGGACATGACAAAAGCAATCTTAAGGGTAGCAGAGGACTACGAGGAGGACCTCGTGGTCTCCAACGGGAAAGTCGTCAGGGCGTCCCGTTCCACAGAAAAGATTATGACCTTTTCTGCCAGCGACAAGAAGACGGATGCGAGCCACCAGAGGCCCCTGTACGTGACCGCCATCATCAACGGCGTCGAATTCAAGCGAGCATTCGTCGATGGAGGAGCAGCGGTCAATGTTGTTCCACTCCACACACTGAAGCTAGCAGGGATCCCCGAACACAAGGTAGTCAAGCGTCCATCCCCGCTGGTGGGATTCGGAAGCGATTCCAGAATGACGATCGGGTGGATCCGCCTGGGCGTTCAGATCGGCAAAATCAAGTGCTCGGCGAAGTTCTATGTCATAGACGCGAACACCACATACCACATGATCATAGGTCGGGCCTGGATTCATCGCTTTGACGCGATTCCTTCGACGGCTCACCAGGTGATGAAAGCTATCTGGAACGACAGGATTGTCGAGATACCGGCCTCAACTAACCCGTTCAACTTGGACGAAGCACATCTCAGCGAGGCGGTGTGGTTCACCGAGATGGCGGACGAGCAAACACCCGGACCATTCAACCCCACTCCTTTACCTCTCTGGGAGGACATCAAGGACCAGTCACCTGCAGGCGTGATGGTGACAAGGGGAGATACCAGGGAAACGCCGCCTACTCACGAAGAGGCGCCGCGCATCGCATATCACCGCAAGAGTGTGTACACTCTGAAGAGGATCACAAAGCATGACCCTGAGGGCAAGGAGATAGAGAGCTTCTACGCCAACGGGAAGAAATGCTATCGCATATGAAGGTGCGCGGGGACGTCCTCACACGGGCATGGGGATGTCCCTGGGCAAATCAATCAAATCGAGCAAGTTGCGCTGACAGAAGAGCCAACACAGGGTACTCCAGAGGAGAAACTCAAAGAAGCGCCCGAATGCATGGAAGACAGGCCAAGACCACAAAAGCAAGAGCTTAAGGAAGTGTTCCTCAGCCCGAACGAGGAAAAGAAAAGGCCAGTCTTCCTGAGTGCGGACCTCACAAGCGAAGAGGAACAAGGACTGCTGCAGCTCCTAACCGAATACAAGGACGTGTTCGCATGGGAATATGACGAGATGCCGGGTCTAGACACGAGCATCACCATGCACCGTTTAGACATCATCCCAGGATCTAAACCGGTCAAGCAAAGCACCAGAAGTTTCAGGCCAGAACTCAACGTGAAGATCAAACAGGAGATTGTCAAACTCCTAGACGCCAAGTTCATAGAGCCAAATCACCACCCCACATGGTTGGCCAACATCGTGCCAGTGGTGAAGAAGAACGGACAGCTCCGCATCTGCGTGGACTTCCGAGATCTCAATCGCTTCTGTCCTAAGGACGATTTCCCACTGCCTAATATCGACTTGCTCATCGATTCAACGGCAGGCCATCGCATGTTCAGTTTCATGGACGGCTTCAGCGGGTACAATCAAATCAAGATGGATCCCGAAGATGCAAGGAAAACTGCATTCATCACTCCCGTGGGGGTATTCAACTATACGGTAATGCCATTCGGTCTTAAGAATGCAGGCGCAACCTATCAGCGGGCCATGATGGCTCTATTCCACGACATGATGCACAAAGAAGTGGAATTCTATGTGGATGACTTGGTAGTCAAATCCAAGTATGAAGCAGATCACCTTGCAGACCTGCGAAAGGTATTCAACAGATGCAGGAGCTTTCAACTGAAAATGAACCCCATGAAATGCGCATTCGGCGTGACTTCGGGGAAGTTTTTGGGATGTGTAGTTCATCGCCAAGGGATCGAGCCTGACCCTGCGAAAGTGTCAGCCATCACCAGCATGACGCCACCTCACGACCAAAGTACCTTGAAAACATTCTTGGGAAAATTGTCATATCTGCGGAGATTCATCCCAGCAATCGCCGAAATTACATGCTGCTTCAGCACTCTCCTCAAGAAGGACGCCGCGTACAACTGGGCTCCTGATCACGAAGCCGCATTCGAAAAGCTAAAGGAGCTACTCACATCCCCAAAGATAATGATCGCGCCTCAACTGGGATCGCCGCTTCTGCTATACCTTACATCGACAAGGAAATCTATAGGAGCGCTCTTGGCTCAGATCTATGAGGGACAAGAGAGGCCTATCTATTACATCTCTCGCATTGTGCAGCCTGCTGAATCAAGGTACACGGACATCGAACGTCATTGCCTTGCTTTATTCTTCGTAATAGAGAAGTTGAGACACTATTTTGCATCGCACAAAGTAGTGGTGGTCACCAAAAGCGACCCCATAAGATACCTGCTAACTCACACTACTCCGGGCGGAAGATTGGCGAAATGGTACATGACCATCTCTCAATACGATATCACATGCGTGAAACCAAGAGCGATCAAGTCACAAGCGGTAGCAGATCTGTTGGCACAGTTCCCCGACAACAGTCACGAACCTGTGATCGAGGAAGAGCTCGAAGGTCCTGAAATCTACGCGATTGACGTGCCCTATTGGACCCTCCACTTCGACGGTTCTTCAACCAGAAAAGGCGGAGGCATTGGGATAGTCTTGACAAAGCCGGACGGTGAAATCATACAGATGTCCGCAAAACTCAACTTCGCAGTCACGAACAACGAGGCGGAATACGAGGCTCTGATCGCGGGGCTCCGTGCGGCGAAAGCTTTGGAAGTGAGCAACTTAACAGTCATGGGAGATTCCAAGCTGATTGTTAAGCAGGCCTCGGGCGAATATGGTTTAAAGGAGATCAACCTCCTGCCATACCGTACCCTAGTGCAAAAGCTGATGCAGCAATTCTGCGACGTGAAGTACGAGCACAAACCCCGAGCGGACAACAGGCATGCAGACGCCTTAGCAACTCTGGGATCTAAGGTCAGCATAGACAAATGCCCCGCAAGGATTTCCATCGAAGTGCGAACATCGTCGGCATTAACAGAAGATGCGTGCGACGATGAACACATGGATGACGCAGACTGGCGAAAAGCAATCCTGCAAGCTATTGCGAAAGGCACCAGTAGCGAAAGCTGGGTACTCACGAAAGGATACTGCATCCACGACAACACCCTTTACTACAAGGGTCCTGGAGGAATACTCATGCGATGTGTCTCCGAGCAAGAGGGACAACAGCTGTTAGAAAAGATTCACCAACACGCTTGTGGAGAAAGCGAGGTGTCAATCTACAGGAAAGCTCAGAGATATGGCATTCATTGGCCAGGCATGTCAACAGCTGCAGCCCTGATACAAGGGAAGTGCGAAAGTTGCGCACTAATCAAAGACTCTCTACTCGTCGCTCTAACCGATGACGACGCAGATTGGAGGAAGCCATTGTTTGAGTTCCTCACCAAGGGCACCGTACCAGAATCGAGAAAAGAAGCTGACAAATTGAAGAGGAAAGCCTCTCGATACCTGGTTCAGGAAAACCTGCTTTGGCGAAAAGGTCACGAGGGCAACTTGCTGCGATGCCTAGACGGCAGGGAAGCACAAGAAGTCATGGACCTTTCCCATCAAGTGGAACACCAGGGAGGTGCGAAATTATGCAGACAACTCCTCTCAATCGGATACTTCCGGCCCACGATGGAAGTCGATTGCCGCACCAAGGTGCGACGCTGCCAAGAATGCCAATTCAAAGGGAACCTAGTGCACGCTCCTGCCGTGGATCTACATGCATTAGGGACGCCATGGCCATTTCATACATGGGCTCTGGACTTCATTGGCCCCATCCGACCAACGTCACATGGGAACCACTTCATTCTCACTGCAACCGAGCTGTTCACCAAATGGTTGGAAGCAATACCACTAAAGACGGCGAACGCGCTGGCTGTGGTTAACTTCATCCAGGAAAACATCGTATGCAGGTTTGGAATCCCAAACACTATCCTTTCAGATAACGGTACTCCTTTTGTTAATCGTCAGGTAGCTACGAAACTCGCGGAGTACAATATCAGGCAGATATGCTCTACCCCCTATTATCCAAAGGGAAACGGACAAGCCGAAGCGACTAACAAAACGCTGTTGAGAATTCTGAGCAAGATGGTCGCAGATGACCACAAGAAGTGGGCCGACTCCCTTAACATAGCTCTGTGGGCCTACAGAACTTCTCCAAGGACACCTACAGGGGCCTCGCCATTTCTACTATGTTATGGGGCCGAAGCTGTAGTACCTGCGGAGGTCAGAGTCAATTCGGCAAGGCTGGCCTTCCATGCACTCTATGAAAATCAACGCGATCATGATTTAGTCTTGCTGGAAGAAAAGCGAGAACAAGCCAAAAGGACTAACAAGCGGTACCAAGAAAGAATCGCTCGCGCCTATAACAAGACAGTCCAGCGAAGGGATTTCGCAGTTGGCGACCTAGTCTTGCGCGCATCTGATCACTGCATGCGAGAAGCGACTCACCCAAAGTTCGCAGCTAATTGGGAAGGACCCTTCGAAGTCACAGAAGTCTTCGATAGCGGCTACTGCAGCATACGAAGGTTGCACGGCACAACCTCAGCTCCAAGCTCAGTCAACATGCGCTGGATCAAGAAGTACTATCCTTGACTTCTCTTATTTCATACGTTTTATGATAACGTTGCTTAATGACTCATGTGGCTATGATTAACGCAATCTCCTCTCCCATATGAGAGGATTGTAATCCTATCTCTCCCATATGAGAATGTCATAATAAAAGAATTCTCCCAAATGAGAAGTTCATATTTTTAGCTGTTTATATCGCTTTACCTAATTTGTTACAACTGTTACCAATGATTTATTCGCTGCAATAGTAACAAATACAAACACGATCTTAAGTGATCATCAAAGCCTATCTCTTACGATAGCAAACGCGATCTTGATTGATCATCAAAGCCTATCTCTTACGATAGCGAACGCGATCTTAATTGATCATCAAAGCCTATCTCTTACGATAGCGAACGCGATCTTAATTGATCATCAAAGCCTATCTCATACGATAGCAAACGCGATCTCGATCGATCATCTAAAGCCTATCTTTTACGATAGCAGCCAAACGCAAATGCGATCTTAATTGATCATCAAAGCCTATTGTGCACAAGAGATTCCGGCAGGGAGACCTCCGTGTACACCGTACGTAGTGGATCAGGGATCGCACAGGAAGAATAGGGGTGTGTGTAGGGAGAGAGTAAGTCAGTAGCAATGTCTGAGAGAGAGACAGAGGTTTGGCAGAGCTTCCGCGTATGGCAGTGTTGTTCTCCTTTGTATGGAAAGGTTAACGATGTATATATACTGGAGAACATGACCGTTGTAGTGTGGTTAATGCGCCCATTGATGGCGGCTTAATTAGCTTAACCATAACGGCACGTTCGTCCGAGTATATAGGAACCGTTAGAGCACGTGGTGCGCGAGTACCGGAACCGTTACGAGGTTGACCGGGTTTGACCGGATTGACCGGGTTTAGGGAGCTCGTGCCATAGATCTCTCAAAACAGTTACTAAAGGTCGCGCGCGGGCTTGGCTCGCACGCGACAGGGCTTACTCTAGCCTCCAGACCACAAAGTCCCTACAAGTCCCGTGCAGTGGTATGCGAGGGCTCTGTCTCGCAGCCCCCACATGGATCAGCTCGGCTGGTGATCCTGTGTGTGTGGAGCACAATATGGTGTGCTGGATGGTTGCCACGTGGCCTAGATCTGCCATGTCATAAAGCAGTATCTACATTAGCCCCCTTTCTGCGCGTGAAGGCTCATAGCTGTATAGGCTTCCATGCGCGGAAACCAACATGCGCGTCGTCGTCACGCACCAATTCAAATACGGGTAGATTCAGCCCCCGTGCGTGTAATTATGACCTAAAACCCCTAGAGTCGTGCCGTCTGACCTTTAGGGTTTTAGGCGTGACGTCAGCCCGTCCTGTGATTGCGCGACACGACGGTGACGGTTGCGATTCGACTACTGAAGGGACGCAACCCTTCATTCTTCTGGATAAATACCTTGTATCCCATCATTGCAAAGCATTGCTTCTTTCTCTTAAAGTGAATGGTACCCGGAGATCTTCGGGAGCAGATCCAAATAATCAATCATCAGTTCAAGACTGCAAATCGTATTCTTCAATTGTGCATCTCCAAGCAGGCTTCAAGGAAACATGGTTGGCCTCGTTTACTTTCGATTTAAACTACCAGTGTTTGCCTTGAATCGCATTGAATCTGTAAACCCATGAAGTCTGTGAAGAGGCTTTGATCTTTAAACCTGCTTCGTTCTTAATCTTTCAACAATATTGGGTCTTGCAAATCCCCAATTTCTGAAATCGGCCCCGGAACTGTCTGCTTTCCTTTGCATAGATCTCAAATTCCAAAATTCAAACTGAAGTGTGGTATTTCTCCCCCCCTTTTTTTTTGCCCTTTCGCAGGAATGGCCAAAACAAGAGTAACCAGACCCGTCAAGGAAGATGAAGAGATGCCGGAGCTTCCGCAGGCTCTGTGGCGAAAAGCCCCTTTCTGGGTGGGAAAGATTTTTACCACGCGAGGGTGAAGGCGAAGAGGATGCCTGATCCTGTTCCCGTTGAGCAGTTGTTAACGCTGACTCGCCCAGTTAACTCAGCCTTGCTCGAGTTAGTTGGCTCCGAGGATGTGGTTCGATTGGGAATCGAGAATGGGCACTTCCGATACACTGCAATTTCTACTCAGGCGTTTGTCCAGAAATTGGACTATATGGATGAGTGGACTGACCACGTGTTGGGTAATTACGCCGAAACTCTCGATAAAGCCGGCATTTTCTTCGCTGTTCGTGCTATGAAGGGTGCTGCCGTGAAGTTGGATCAGTCCATGCTTCTAGACCTTCTGTCCCGCTATTCGCCTGCGACTCACACGTTTCACTTTGCTGAGTTCGAGGCTGCCCCCACGCTCGAGGACGTTCAAATGCTGTATGAGCTTTCCCCCATGGGCGAGGTGGACCCCTTGAGTCACTTAAGAACACCTGCGGAATTGGCCTTGTACGCGCAGATGGAGGAGTGCCTAGCAGAGGTAAAGAAAATCTCCACTCGGTGGACCAGTACGAAACCTCTTCCGAACTGGCAGCTGGTTGATACATCTGCGAAGAATACCTGGAACAAGTGGTTGCAGTACTTCTTCCGAGACTATGCGAGCAACAGCATTACTAAGAAGCTTTTGAGCGGAAACCCGAAGGCCGAGAATTACGTAGAGGGCAAGGGTTATCATCTGACCCTTTGCGCCTTTCTTTGTGCTTGGCTGTCGAGGTATCTGATTGATGGTCACCCCCATGACGGGGTCTTCTACCATGTGCTGCCACTTGCGGTGAGGCTCGCTCTTGGCCAGAGAGTCGCGCTCGGACCCTTGGTCTTGGGTACGTTGTATTATAGGCTGGACCAGCTGGTTCTGGCGATGAGGGAATCGCGCGGCCGTCTCGATGTTCTGACCTTTGTCAATATCAGCTTTTTGACAATGTGGGTTTTTGAGCGCTGGCCGTCTTATGCTCCAACTCCCCTCCCACTTGAGAAGTGGTGTCCCCCAGGCGAGACGGAAGCGTTCAACAGCGGGAGAGCTGCGAGATGGTTTGGAGCAAGCAACACCAAGTGTACTTGGAGCTTGATATGCGACAAACGAAGGGAGTTCACTGCCAGGCCCTACGCCACACGTGTCGAGAATGTGCGGTGGTTTCCAAAGCTATACCCTTCCAAAGGTATGGTCTTGTCAGAAGACCTTCTCTTTGAAAAGGGGCCGCATTTCCACGAGCGTTATCGTGAGTTCTTTTGCTGGTGTCTGCGAGGTTCTCTTCCTGCACTTGCAGAGCACATTCGTGAGCTCGCGCCACGATATGAAAGGCTTACAGTGGATGTTGACCCCACTCGGGTCTCTCCTCAGTTTGGTTTCGATGCGGTGGCCCCATCAATCTGGCCCCAGTCTATCGTCAGAGGGTGCTACAAGCGCTTGCTGACAAAGGAGTGCAAGACGGTCCTCATGAGCAATCTTCCTTTCGAGCAGCCTGCGGGAACTCGCAAGGGTGGTTGTTCCCAGAACTGGATCGCATACTGGATTGCCCAGCAGACGAGGATGGAGACGGAGGCGGCGGCGCAGCCAGGTAGGGCCCCCTTGATCAAGAGAAACTCTTTTCCGTTTCGCCCCAATTGCAGTTTGAGCGAGTCTGAGTACGGTTGCTACTCGTTGTTGGACCGCGAGAATCATTTGTGCCCCGATTTCATTTTGAAGGAGCAGGTCGATGCAATCAAGAAGGGTGACACGCAGGTCATCAAATATAGCAAGGCGTTTGCTGAGGTAAGCAGTTTCTTTGTGTGCTTTGAGCTCTTTGATTTGCTTGCACTGATGCTTTTTGTTCTGTATTGTCCAGTGTCATGTGCGGAGGTTCGCAGCTGGTGACCGTTCCAAATCGCTGGTGGACACCATTGTTGCCACCAGAAGGAAAGGGGAATCGTATCGGCTAGCATGGAGGATGGATGCCGTGGTCGAAACAAAGGTTCGCGCAGTCATGAATACTTTCGCTGACTCGCTGATAGACAACCCTCCGGCTCCGTCTCCTCCTAGAGATGACCCGTCCCCTCCAGCGACTGCGGCGCCGAGAGCGAAAAGACCTAGGCAAAAGGGGATTACGATTTCTTCCCCTAGGAGCGCTCCAGCTTCTCCCCCAGTGAGGTCCCTTTCCATCAAGGACAAAGGCAAGGGTCGTATGCCCAGCAAAGTGCGAAAAGATCTCGCAGTTGAGACTTTCGTTCCATTCAATCAAGAGGAAGAGGAAGAGAGGCCGGAGCCCCAAGCAAGTAATGAAGAAGAAGAAGGAACAGTTGTGATGCACGAGGAAGAGTCAGGAGGTACTTCCGTCGCATTTCCTTGTCCTTTATCATGACTTTTGTGCAGTTCTTTTCTTTGAACCAATTTTGTATTCGCAGATGATGATGATGAAGCCGTTGGTGGCCTCGTGGCCAAGAGGCAAAAGAGAGATGCCCGCTCTGGCGTTTCAGATGATCCCATAAGCGAGGATGTTCTTGCTGAGTCCCGGAGGACAGCCGCGGAGGCTGCTGAAAGAAGAAGGCAGCGAGAGGAAGAGGAACTCGAGCTTGTGAAACAGCGGAGCCTCGAGGAGCTGCATGTTGACGACTTAGTGCGTCCAGCTGGCGAGGAAGACGAGCTTCCCGAAGAAGTGGCTCCTCATGTGGAGGAGGAAGATGAGGTTCCTGGAGAGGACACAGCAGAGCTAGAGCAAGTCCAAGCGGACTTCGCAGAGATCGCAGGTGGCGATAAAGGTGAGATCTTCAATCTCGCAGTTACTTATAGAGATGTAATTGTGGGTGCGTTGAAGCACGGTGTGTCAAAGCCTGACATTCGCCGTTGGTTGGTAAGCAAATGCGGAGAACCCTCAGGTAATTATTTTGAGTGATATGCGTATACTAGGCTTTAGCCACTTGAGGCAAAATCATGACTGGTTTACTCGCGTCCGAGGTCACGCTTCTCTTAAAGATTTGCTTAGTGAGGATACACTGATAGGGCGCGGTTCCACGTCCCTAGTGTATGATGAGGATACCTCAATCCCACCTTCGCGTGGAGGTGCTTATTCTTAGCTTTAGTAAAGATAGTGAAATAACTTATAACACAAGTTACCTCATATCATCGCATTCGGTATCGCAGGTCATGCTGAGGAACCTGAGCTGGAGCAGAGAAGTCAGCCTTCTGCATCCTATGTTCCAATTTCGAGCTCCCATACCGAGAAGCCCGTCGCAGCTGCTGGACACGTAAGTGAGCGTCTCGAGGATGTCATCGAACTTTCCGATGATGTCGAAGCTGATGCTGTGCCGATGGACGAAGGTGTCCGTACTGGCGGTGAGGAAGAAAGGACAAGTGATGCTAATATTTTCGCATCTGGGAGTGTCCGTCCAGCGACTTCGGCTGTCCCCTCGCCTCCGGCGATGACTGAACCGGAAGCACCTATTCCTGCGTGGAGTATTTGGGGCTCGCAGGTTGGGAATGTAGTCGCAGCTGGTGTGGCCTACACTCTTCCTCCTGACTATGAGAGGTTGGAGCTCGCAGCTGATAGGAGAGCCATGGAGCGAGGGCAGTCTTCGAACAACCCGGTAGCTCGCATTCCCTCTATTCATGAAATTCTGGAAGGGACTGGTAAGCAGAGATTTTACCATTCGCACGTCGCATTATTTGCTTGCGAGTTTTGACATCATGACTCGTTTTTGATGTCTCAGGTTTGAAGCAAACCGATGTAGACTGGGTGGTTCGAATGCGCCTCAGATACCCCCGATCGTTTGTGAGGTGTTTGGAGATCAGTCCTTTTGACAGGAGGCTATTCCTTACTGAAGCCATCTGGATACTAGAGCAGCTGTGTGCGGCTACACCTGCGACCATTTCGGCCCAGAGTGCTGAATTGCTGTGTGGCATGTGCCAAAATCTCGTGCTCAAAGTCCAAGGCAGACTTGGTTTCAAATTCCTCAAGGACAGAGTTACACTGATTCGCGCAGCTGTAACTCTGAATCTCGGGCACCAGAATCTCGCAGCTGAGATGCAGAAGGTGGAGCAGCAGAAGCAAAAGGTTGATGAAGCTTTGAAGCTGTATCATGAAATGAATGCCAAGTGCGGGCAACTAAAGCAAGAAGTGCAACAAGTGGAGAGGCTGATCGAGCAGTTCGAGCCCCAGGACTCCTTAGTCAAAAATTTGTTTTGACTTTTCGAATTTTGAAAAGAAAACAGGAAAATGGTTGAGACATTAATGTAATATTTTGAAACATTAATGTAATGTTGCTAGGGTTTCTCCCCCTTCTTTTTTAACAACAAACAATGAGTTTGCCCGTTTTGCCCCTTTCGGGATTTGATTGGACATTTCTGTGCATATCCAATTATGACATCAGCAATTGATTCTTTGCTTGATTTTCGCGCTAATTTCTCGGCAGATAAGCACGCTTCCGTTGGGAAGTCCATCCGAATCATGACTATCCGTCATTTATTAGGATACGCAACCGAATCGTCGTAGCCTTTAGTAGGGTAATTGATTGTTACCGCTTTTCAAGGCGTAAGTGATTGAACTTACCCTCTTTTTGAATTTGCTGACTCATCTTAAGCAACCGAAGAGTCTCCACAGGGCCTATGTAAACCCCATCTTTGCCATTTGGGCTCTTTCATCCCAAACATGTGCCTCGCCGTGAGTCCTTGCGACTGCTGGCTTCAACGCTTGCTTTTCGTTGATTCGTGGCAACTTCAAGTTTTGAATCCTGAGTTTGCGCTTTGTGCTATAGAAATAGTTTCCAAGATCCACTTTATGAGGCTTATTGCTGTTTATAACCGTCATAAAGAGGATGCAGACAATATCTCATGTATGTTCGAAGAAATTTCTTCGTGTATTATGTGTGTAGGTCATGTTTTCGGCCGCCTCGTGGCGAGGTGCAGCGCCGAAGTGACCGTGCTACCGTCTCGTAATGAACGGCGTGATTCTTCTTCAGCATCTCCGAAGAAGAATCCGTCGCCTTCACATTTGTGAGGTCGGGGTGCTCGTCAATGCCCTTGTCCAACATGACAAGGAGTCCATCACCAGAGGAATGACTGCTTCGCCTGTCTTGCGGAGTAGCATCTGTCGGAACAGGAAGCTCCTCCGGCGCCTATCTTGATCAGACAGAGGCTTTAGTCATTCTTTGGGGTCTTGGGCATATCGTATCCCTGACCTTGCTGCTAGGGATGTGGCGAATGACGAGTTGATCTCTTCGCGGCAGCATCCCTTTTGCTATAGATCTTTGGCCGCGGATTCGCGCACTGTGCTGCCGGTGTCAGGACCGGTGGATTCTCTCTTTTCTTAACCGAGAGTTCCCTTGGCGCATCTCTGGCTTATCAGCCATTTTCCGAATGTATTGTAAGCCATGTTGGCTGTGTAGTTAGATGCGAGCTTTTCGTTTGTAAGTTGCCATCTAGATAGATAAATTGTAAGTCATTTGACTCATAATGATATATAGCTTTTGTATTATTTGCTCTTTTTGCAACAAAATACAATTTCGCATGCGTTTCGGCTTGTTTTGCCTTGCATAATGACATGTAATGATTTCACACATGCGATGTCAATTTACAGATATTTCGCTAGATCATTCGAGATCGTAATTTCGCAGCTTTGCCATCTTGACGGATGGGCTTGTAATTGGTCGTTGTAAATCGTATGAGATCACGTTTACAACGTTGTTATCGTTCCAGATAATTTTCCAGAGATCAATCAAGATCGTTGAGCTGTGCAAATTGCTATCATAGAAGATAGGCTTTGTTTGAGATCGTTTCTCGCATAAACTGCTATCATAGCAGACGGATCTTTAGAAGATCTAATAAGATGATTCTGCACTCGCGTCGCCATCATATCAGAAGGGTTTGGATAATTAACCAAAATTGCTATCGTAACAGATAGGCTTGAGAAGATCATTATAAGATCGCATCTGTATAACCCGCTATCTCAAGAGATAGGCGTTAGATAATCGATTGAGATCGTTTTTGTATTTCGCTGCTATCGCAAAAGATAGGCTTTGGATGATCATGTAAGATCGTATTTTCGTTCGGGTGCTATCGCAAGAGATAGGCTTTAATGATCACTTAAGATCGCATTCGTATTTGATTGCTATCATGAGAGATAAGCTTTAGATGATCACTTAAGATCGCATTTGCGTTTGGCTGCTATCGCAAGAGATAGGCTTTAATGATCACTTAAGATCGCATTTGCATTTGATTGCTACCATGAGAGATAGGCTTTAGATGATCACTTAAGATCGCATTTGCGTTTGGCTGCTATCGTAAGAGATAGGCTTTAATGATCACTTAAGATCACATTTGCATTTGATTGCTACCATGAGAGATAGGCTTTAAATGATCAATTAAGATCGCATTTGCATTGGCTGCCATCGTAGGAGATGG
The DNA here is from genome assembly GCA_023055425.1 of Linanthus parryae. Lineage (NCBI taxonomy): Eukaryota > Viridiplantae > Streptophyta > Magnoliopsida > Ericales > Polemoniaceae > Linanthus > Linanthus parryae. The sequence goes on along the minus strand of JALGPY010000001.1, from coordinate 184,493,410 downwards.
GCTTTAGATGATCACTTAAGATCGCATTCGCGTGTAACTGCTATCGTAAGAGATAGGCTTTAGATGATCGATTAAGATCACATTTGTAGTGGCTGCCATCGTAGGAGATGGGCTTTAGATGATCACTTAAGATCGCGTTTGCTATCATATGAGATAGGCTTTGATGATCATTTAAGATCACATTTGCAGTGGTTGCCATCGTAAGAGATGGGCTTTGGATGATCGATTGAGATCGCGTTTGCTATCGTATGAGATAGGCTTTGATGACCAATTAAGATCGCATTTGCATTGGGTGCCATCGTAAGAGATGGGCTTTGGATGATTGATTGAGATCGCGTTTGCTATCGTATGAGATAGGCTTTAATGATCAATTAAGATCGCATTTGCATTGGGTGCCATCGTAAGAGATGGGCTTTGGATGATCGATTGAGATCGCGTTTGCTATCGTATGAGATAGGCTTTAATGATCAATTAAGATCGCGTTTGTGTTTGCTGCTATCGCAAGAGATAGGCTTTGATGATCGATTAAGATCACATTTGTATTGGCTGCCATCGTAGGAAATGGGCTTTAGATGATCAATTAAGATCGTATTTGTGTTGACTGCTGTCGTGAGAGATTTAGATGATCGATTGAGATCGCGTTTGCTATCGTATGAGATAGGCTTTGATGATCAATTAAGATCGCGTTCGCTATCGTAAGAGATAGGCTTCGATGATCAGTTAAGATCGTGTTTGCGTTTGGCTGCTATCGTAAAAGATAGGCTTTAGATGATCGATTGAGATCGCATTTGCTATCGTAAGAGATAGGCTTCGATGATCAATTAAGATCGCGTTTGTATCTGTTACTATTGCAGCGAATAAATCATGGTTAACAGTTGTAACAAATTAGATAAAGCGATATAAACAGCTAAAAAATATGAACTTCTCATTTGGGAGAATTCTTTTATTATGACATTCTCATATGGGAGAGATAGGATTACAATCCTCTCATATGGGAGAGGAGATTGCGAATATCGTAGCCACATGAGACATTAAGCAACGTTATCATAAAACGTATGAAATAAGAGAAGTCAAGGATAGTACTTCTTGATCCAGCGCATGTTGACTGAGCTTGGAGTTGAGGTTGTGCCGTGCAACCTTCGTATGCTGCAGTAGCCGCTATCGAAGACTTCTGTGACTTCGAAGGGTCCCTCCCAATTAGCTGCGAACTTTGGGTGGGTTGCCTCTCGCATGCAGTGATCAGATGCGCGCAGGACCAGGTCGCCAACTGCGAAATCCCGTCGCTGGACTGTCTTGTTATAGGCGCGAGCGATTCTCTCTTGGTACCGCTTGTTAGTCCTTTTGGCTTGTTCTCGCTTTTCTTCCAGCAAGACTAAATCATGATCGCGTTGGTTTTCGTAGAGCGCGTGGAAGGCCAGCCTTGCCGAATTGACTCTGACCTCCGCAGGTACCACAGCTTCGGCCCCATAACATAGTAGAAATGGCGAGGCCCCTGTGGGTGTCCTTGGAGAAGTTCTGTAGGCCCGCAGAGCTATGTTAAGAGAGTCGGCCCACTTCTTGTGGTCATCTGCGACCATCTTGCTCAGAATTCTCAGCAGCGTTTTGTTAGTCGCCTCGGCCTGTCCGTTTCCCTTTGGATAATAGGGGGTAGAGCATATCTGCCTGATATTGTACTCCGCAAGTTTTGTAGCTACCTGACGATTAACAAAAGGAGTACCGTTATCTGAAAGAATAGTATTCGGGATTCCGAACCTGCATACGATGTTTTCCTGGATGAAGTTGACCACAGCCAGCGCGTTTGCCGTCTTCAGTGGTATTGCTTCCACCCATTTGGTGAACAGCTCAGTTGCGGTGAGAATGAAATGGTTCCCATGTGACGTTGGTCGGATGGGGCCAATGAAGTCCAAAGCCCATGTGTGAAATGGCCATGGCGTTCCTAGTGCATGTAGGTCCACGGCGGGAGCGTGCACTAGGTTCCCTTTGAATTGACATTCTTGGCAGCGTCGCACCTTGGTGCGGCAATCGACTTCCATCGTGGGCCAGAAGTATCCGATTGAGAGGAGCTGTCTGCATAATTTCGCACCTCCCTGGTGTTCCACCTGATGGGAGAGGTCCATGACTTCTTGTGCTTCCCTATCGTCTAGGCATCGCAGCAAGTTGCCTTCGTGACCTTTTCGCCAAAGCAGATTTTCTTGAACCACATATCGAGAAGCTTTCCTCTTCAATTTGTCTGCCTCTTTTCTCGATTCGGGTACAGTGCCCTTGGTGAGGAATTCAAACAATGGCTTTCTCCAGTCCGTGTCGTCGTCGGTTAGAGCGACAAGTAGAGAATCTTTGATTAGTGCGCAACTTTCGCACTTCCCTTGTATCAGGGCTGCGGCTGTAGACATGCTTGGCCAATGGATGCCATATCTCTGAGCTTTCCTGTAGATTGACACCTCGCTTTCTCCGCAAGCGTGTTGGTGAATCTTTTCCAGCAGCTGTTGTCCCTCTTGCTCGGAGACACATCGCATGAGTATTCCTCCAGGACCCTTGTAGTAAAGGGTGTTGTCGTGGATGCAGTATCCTTTCGTGAGTACCCAGCTTTCGCTACTGGTGCCTTTCGCAATAGCTTGCAATATTGCTTTTCGCCAGTCTGCGTCATCCATGTGTTCATCGTCGCATGCATCTTCTGTTAATGCCGACGACGTTCGCACTTCGATGGAAATCCTTGCGGGGCATTTGTCTATGCTGACCTTAGATCCCAGAGTTGCTAGGGCGTCTGCATGCCTATTGTCCGCTCGGGGTTTGTGCTCGTATTTCACGTCGCAGAATTGCTGCATCTGCTTCTGGACTAGGGTACGGTATGGCAGGAGGTTGATCTCCTTTAAACCATATTCGCCCGAGGCCTGCTTAACAATCAGCTTGGAATCTCCCATGACTGTTAAGTTGTTCACTTCCAAAGCTTTCGCTGCACGGAGCCCCGCGATCAGAGCCTCGTATTCCGCCTCGTTGTTCGTGACTGCGAAGTTGAGTTTTGCGGACATCTGTATGACTTCACCGTCCGGCTTTGTCAAGACTATCCCAATGCCTCCACCTTTTCTGGTTGACGAACCGTCGAAGTGGAGGGTCCAATAGGGCACGTCAATCGCGTAGATTTCAGGGCCTTCGAGCTCCTCCTCGATCACAGGTTCGTGACTGTTGTCGGGGAACTGTGCCAACAGATCTGCTACCGCCTGCGACTTGATCGCTCTTGGTTTCACGCATGTGATGTCGTATTGAGAGATGGTCATATACCATTTCGCCAATCTCCCGCCCGGAGTAGTGTGAGTTAGCAGGTATCTTATGGGGTCGCTTTTGGTGACCACCACTACTTTGTGCGATGCAAAATAGTGTCTCAACTTCTCTATCACAAAGAATAAGGCAAGGCAATGACGTTCGATGTCTGTGTACCTTGATTCAGCAGGCTGCACAATGCGAGAGATGTAATAGATAGGCCTCTCTTGGCCCTCATATACCTGGGCCAAGAGTGCTCCTATAGATCTCCTTGTTGATGTAAGATATAGCAGGAGCGGTGATCCCAGTTGAGGTGCGATCATGATCTTTGGGGATGTAAGTATCTCCTTTAGCTTTTCGAATGCTGCTTCGTGGTCAGGAGCCCAGTTGTACGCGGCGTCCTTCCTGAGAAGAGTGCTGAAACAGCATGTAATTTCGGCGATTGCCGGGATGAATCTCCGCAGATATGACAATTTTCCCAAGAATGTTTTCAAGGCACTTTGGTTGTGAGGTGGCGTCATGCTGGTGATAGCTGACACTTTCGCAGGGTCAGGCTCGATCCCTTGGCGATGGACCACGCACCCCAAAAACTTCCCCGAGGTCACGCCGAATGCGCATTTCATGGGGTTCATTTTCAGTTGAAAGCTCCTGCATCTGTTGAACACTTTTCGCAGGTCTGCAAGGTGATCTGCTTCATGCCTGGATTTGACTACCAGGTCATCCACATAGAAGCGCCTGCGTTCTTGAGACCAAATGGCATTACCGTGTAGTTGAATACCCCCACGGGAGTGATGAATGCAGTTTTCTGTGCATCTTCGGGATCCATCTTGATTTGATTGTACCCGCTGAAGCCGTCCATGAAACTGAACATGCGATGGCCTGCCGTCGAATCGATGAGCAAGTCGATGTTAGGCAGTGGGAAATCGTCCTTAGGGCAGAAACGGTTGAGATCGCGGAAGTCCACGCATATGCGGAGCTGTCCGTTCTTCTTCACCACCGGCACGATGTTGGCTAACCATGTAGGATGGTGGTTTGGCTCTATGAACTTGGAGTCCAGGAGTTTGACAATCTCCTGTTTGATCTTCACGTTGAGCTCTGGCCTGAAGCTTCTGGTGCTTTGCTTGACCGGTTTAGACCCTGGGATGACGTCTAAACGGTGCATAGTGATGCTCGTGTCCAGACCTGGCATCTCATCGTATTCCCATGCGAATACATCCTTGTACTCAGTTAGGAGTTGCAGCAGCCCTTGTTCCTCTTCGCTTGTGAGGTCCGCACTCAGGAAGACTGGCCTCCTCTTTTCCTCGTTCGGGCTGAGGAACACTTCCTTTAGCTCTTGATTTTGTGGTCTTGGCCTGTCTTCCATGCATTCGGGCGCTTCTTTGAGTTTCTCGTCTGAAACGATCTGTGTTGGCTCTTCTGTCAGCGCAACTTGTTTGATTTGATTGATTTGCCCAGGGACACCCCCATGCCCGTGTGAGGACGTCCCCGCGCACCTTCATATGCGATAGCATTTCTTCCCGTTGGCGTAGAAGCTCTCTATCTCTTTACCCTCGGGGTCATGCTTTGCAATCCTCTTCAGGGTATACACATTCTTTCGATGATATGCGATACGCGGCGCCTCTTCGTATGCAGGCGGCTTTTCGTTTGCATCTCCCCTTGTTACCATCACGCCTGCAGGTGACTGGTCCTTGATGTCCTCCCAAAGAGGCAAAGGAGTAGGGTTGAATGGTCCAGGTGTTTGCTCGTCGGCCATCTCGGTGAACCACACCGCCTCGCTGAGATGTGCTTCATCCAAGTTGAATGGGTTGGTTGAGGCCGGTATTTCGACAATCCTGTCGTTCCAGATAGCTTTCATCATCTGGTGAGCCGTGGAAGGGATTGCGTCGAAGCGATGAATCCAGGCTCGACCGATGATCATGCGATATGTGGTGTTCGCATCTATGACGTAGAACTTCGCCGAACACTTGATCTTACCGATCTGAACGCCTAGGCGGATCCATCCGATCGTCATCCTAGAGTCGCTCCCGAATCCCACCAGCGGGGATGGACGCTTGACCACCTTGTGCTCGGGGATCCCTGCTAGCTTCAGTGTGTGGAGTGGAACAACATTGACCGCTGCTCCTCCATCGACGAATGCTCGCTTAAATTCGACGCCGTTGATGATGGCGGTCACGTACAGGGGCCTCTGGTGGCTCGCATCTGTCTTCTTGTCGCTGGCAGAAAAGGTCATGATCTTTTCTGTAGGACGGGACGCCCTGATGACTTTCCCGTTGGAGACCACGAGCTCCTCTTCGTAGTCCTCCGCTATCCTTAAGATTGCTTTTGTCATATCCGATCGGCATCTTTCTGAGAAGTTCATCTCATCGAAGAATTTGCTGAAGCCGTGCGACCCTTTCATGCGGTCGGCACGCTCATCCTCCGTATCCATGCTATAGTCTTCCTCTTCATGGACTTCAGCAACGATGGGTAGACCATCCTCTGCGACTTCTTCCAAGTCTACTATAGAGATCATGGCGACCTCCTTGCCCTTTGAGCCCGAATCTGTATGGGCAGGCAGCGGGTTGTTGCGCACGTCCTTCCGGTGGTCGCTGACGATGAGTTCGCCGTTCTTCATCTTCTGGTCGAACGCGAATCTGAGCTTCTTGCACTCGGCCGTGGGGTGCATGACTTTGCCGTGGTATTCACACCACTTGGGGTCCCTCGTCATCTCCTTGGAGGGTGCTTTCTCAAGCGGCGGCAGGATGCCGTCCTTGCGCCACTGTCTGCAGAGATCGCTCGCTTCCTCCACCGAGCATGGCAGAGGCGGTGCGTCGAAGTTTGTAACTTTTGCTTGCTTCTGGGGCGAAACTGCATTAACCTCAGCTTCGCGTCCTCGCTTGTAGCCGAATCTGCCGATCTTGTAGGTGGTGCCGCTCGCAGGTCGTTCTGGAGCGCTCTTCTTTCTCTGTCTCTCGACGATGGGCTCGATGTTCATCGTGCACTCGATGAGCTTTGAAAACGTCGGTGTTTGCAAATTGATCAGCATGCTTTTGTATTCGTCTCGCATGCACTGCAGGCATATCTCTACGAGCCGGCTTTCGAGCATGGGATCCTTGCACTCCAAGGATTTCGCTCTGAATTTCTTGATGAAAGTGATTCCATCTTCCTCGCGTTTCTGATACATCCGTGAGAGGTGGATCATCGTCACCTTCTCTTCCATCTGGAAGAATTTGGTGTAGAACTTCTGGACCATGTCGTCCCAAGTCTTCACAGATCCGGGCTCCAACGTCCGGTACCATTTGTATGCTACATTCCCAAGAGTCTTTGGGAACTCTCGCATCAGCAGCTTGGGATCAGCTCCGTATGGACCCATGACGTCAATGAAACGCATGACATGCTCATGAGCGTTTCCATTGACGTCCTCGAACTTATCCCATTTGGGGGCTTTGTACCCCGCCGGGTTAGGCATGAGATAGATCTCTCGTGGAATGGGTGGATCGTTGTCTAGCTTCGGGATGATGGTATCCGCTAGCGATTGATGAGCTAGGATGGAGTCCACGCGCTTCTGCAAGGACGTCATGCATTCTGGGAGGCTTCCCTCGGTAGCTGCCGGAGGGGTTGCCGTAGGCGGTGGCGACACATATGCCGCCGGAGGATTGGGAGTGTATTGACTGCCCGCGTTTCCCCAAATCGTCGCTGGTGGAGGCAGAGTGTACTGCAAAGTTGGGTTAGACGCCAAAGCCGTGGGCTGAGAGGCGTGAGCAGCAGGGGGTAGCATTTGCGCCGTTGACCCTTGGACCGAAGGCAGCTGCGCGGCTGATGGTGGAGTTTGCAGATGAGGGTTGGGAGGCGTGGCCGACACTCCCAATCCTGGAGCGGTAGGGGTTCCTCCTCCCTGGGGGATAGCGGCGGCAGGTGGAGGATTTGGCGCAAGAGTGCCCAGAACGGCCAAGATCCGTTCTAACTGCGCGGACTGAGACTTGAGAGCTTTTGCCTGACTTTGGACAGTGGCGTCCAAAGACTCCAAAGTTGGCGCCTCGCCGGGAGTCGTCGGAGTATGGCGAGCCTCGTCTCCCGAGGGAGTTTCGGTGGAAGGCGACCGGTTGCTGACATCATCCTCCTGAGACATGGTTGCTTTTGCTGGTAAGTTTCACGTCGGGTTCACCAAAATGTGCACAAGAGATTCCGGCAGGGAGACCTCCGTGTACACCGTACGTAGTGGATCAGGGATCGCACAGGAAGAATAGGGGTGTGTGTAGGGAGAGAGTAAGTCAGTAGCAATGTCTGAGAGAGAGACAGAGGTTTGGCAGAGCTTCCGCGTATGGCAGTGTTGTTCTCCTTTGTATGGAAAGGTTAACGATGTATATATACTGGAGAACATGACCGTTGTAGTGTGGTTAATGCGCCCATTGATGGCGGCTTAATTAGCTTAACCATAACGGCACGTTCGTCCGAGTATATAGGAACCGTTAGAGCACGTGGTGCGCGAGTACCGGAACCGTTACGAGGTTGACCGGGTTTGACCGGATTGACCGGGTTTAGGGAGCTCGTGCCATAGATCTCTCAAAACAGTTACTAAAGGTCGCGCGCGGGCTTGGCTCGCACGCGACAGGGCTTACTCTAGCCTCCAGACCACAAAGTCCCTACAAGTCCCGTGCAGTGGTATGCGAGGGCTCTGTCTCGCAGCCCCCACATGGATCAGCTCGGCTGGTGATCCTGTGTGTGTGGAGCACAATATGGTGTGCTGGATGGTTGCCACGTGGCCTAGATCTGCCATGTCATAAAGCAGTATCTACACCTATCTCATATGATAGCAAACGCGATCTCAATCGATCATCTAAAGCCCATCTCTTACGATGGCAGCCAATACAAATGCGATCTTAAGTGATCATCCGAAGCCTATCTTTTACGATAGCAGTCAACATAAACGTGATCTTAATTGATCATCTAAAAGCCCATCTCTTACGATGGCAGCCAATACAAATGCGATCTTAAGTGATCATCCGAAGCCTATCTTTTACGATAGCAGTCAACATAAACGTGATCTTAATTGATCATCTAAAAGCCCATCTCTTACGATGGCGACCAATGCAAATGCGATCTTAAGTGATCATCCAAAGCCTATCTCTTACGATAGCAGTCAACATAAACGTGATCTTAACTGATCATCTAAAAGCCCATCTCTTACGATGGTAACCAATGCAAATGCGATCTTAAATGATCATCCAAAGCCTATCTCTCACGATAGCGGTCAGCATAAACGCGATTTTAACTGATCATCTAAAGCCCATCCCTTATGATGGCAGCCGATGCAAATGCGATCTCAAGCGATTATCAAAATCCTATCTCTCACGATAGCGGTTTACTCAAGTGCGATCTTGTATGATCTTTTTGAGCCAATCTCAATCGATTATCAAAATCCTATCTCTCACGATAGCGGTTTACTCAAATGCGATCTTATATGATCTTCTCAAGCCTATCTGTTACGGTAGCAATTTGTACGCAAAGTGATTTTAGTTGATCACCCAAGTCCGTATGTTACAATGATGACGTAACTGCAGAACAATCTTGCTAGACCTTCTAAAGGTCTGTCTGCTGCGATAGCAATTCATGCGAGAAACTATCTCAAGCAATCCTCTAATAAAGCCTATCTTCTATGATAGCAATTCGCACCGCTCAATGATCTCAATTGATCTGTTAAAAAAAAAAAACTATCTGTTATGATAGCAAAGTTGTGAACGTGATCTCATGCGATTTACAACGAACACCTACAAGCCCATTCGTCAAAATGGCACATCTGCGAAATTACGATCTCGAATGATCTAGCTAAACATCTGCGCATGAGAAATCATTACATGGCATTATGCAAGGCAAAACAAGCCGAAACGCATGCGAAATTGTATTTTGTTGCAAAGAGAGCAAATAGTACAAAAGCTATATATCATTATGAGTCAAATGACTTACAATTTATCTATCTAGATAGCAGCTTACAAGCGAAAAGCTCGCATCTAACTATACAGCCAACATGGCTCACAATACATTCGAAAAATGGCTGGTAAGCCAGAGATGCGCCAAGGGAACTCTCGAATAAGAAAAGAGAGAATCCACCGGTCCTGATACCGGCAGCACAGTACGCAGATCCGCGGCCAAAGATCTATAGCAAAAGGGATGCTGCCGCGAAGAGATCAACTCGTCATTCGCCACATCCCTAGCAGCAAGGTCAGGGATACGATGCGCCCAAGACCCCAAGGAATGACAAAAGCCTCTGTCTGACCAAGATAGGCGCCGGAGGAGCTTCCTGTGCCGACAGAGGATACTCCGCACAACAGGCGAAGCAGTCATTCCTCTGGTGATGGATTCCTTGTCATGTTGGACAAGGGCATTGACGAGCACCCCGACCTCACAAATGTGAGGGCAACGGATTCTTCCCCGGAGATGCTGGAGGAGAATTCCGCCGTTCATTACGAGACGGTAGCACGGTCACTTCGGCGCTACACCTCGCCACGAGGCGGCCGGAAACATGACCTGCACACATAATACACGAAGAAATTTCTTCGAACACACATGAGGTATTATCTGCATCCTCTTTATGACGGTTATAAACAGCAATAAGCCTCATAAAGTGGATCTTGGAAACTATTTCTATGGCACAAAGCGCAAACTCAGGATTCAAAACTTGAAGTTGCCATGAATCAACGAAAAACAAGCGTTGAAGCCAGCAGTCATAAGGACTCACGGAAAAGCACATGTTTGGGATGAAGAACCCAAATGGCAAAGACAGGGTTTATATAGACCCTGTGGAGACTCTTCGGTTGCCTAAGATGAGTCAGCAAAATTCAAAAAGAGGGTAAGTTCAATCACTTACGCCTTGAAAAGCGGTAACAATCAATTACCCTACTAAAGGCTACGACGATTCAGTTGCGTATCCTAATAAATGACGGATAGTCATGATTCGGATGGACTTCCCAACGGAAGCGTGCTTATCTGCCGAGAAATTAGCGCGAAAATCAAGCAGAAAATCAATTGCTGATGTCATAATTGGATATGCACAGAAATGTCCAATCAAATCCCAAAAAAAAAAGGGCAAAACGGGCAAACTCATTGTTTGTTGTTAAAAAAAAAGGGGGAGAAACCCTAGCAATATTACATTAATGTTTCAAAACATTACATTAATGTCTCAGCCATTTTCCTGTTTTCTTTTCAAAATTCGAAAAGTCAAAACAAATTCTTGATTAAAGAATCATGGGGCTCGAACTGCTCGCTCAGCTTCTCCACTTGTTTCACTTCTTGCTTCAGTTGCTCGCACTTGGCATTCATTTCCTGATACAGCTTGACAGCTTCATCAACCCTTTGCTTTTGCTGCTCCACCTTCTGCATCTCAGCTGCGAGATTCTGGTGACCGAGATTCAAAGTTACAGCTGCGCGAATCAGTGTAACTCTGTCCTTGAGGAATTTGAAACCAAGTCTACCTTGGACTTTGAACAAGAGATTTTGGCACATGCCACACAGCAATTCAGCACTCTGGGCCGAAATGGTCGCAGGTGTAGCCGCAGACAGCTGCTCCAGTATCCAGATGGCTTCAGTAAGGAATAGCCTCCTGTCAAAAGGTCCAATCTCTAGAGATCTCACAAACGATCGGGGGTATCTGAGACGCATTCGAACCACCCAGTCTACATCGGTTTGCTTCAAACCTGAGACATCAAAAATGGTTATAATGCCAGAACTCGCAAGCAAATAATGCGACGTGCGAACGGTAAATCTTTACTTACCAGTGCCTTCCAGAATTTCATGAAGAGAAGGGATGCGGGCCACTGGGTTGTTCGAAGACTGCCCTCGCTCCATGGCTCTCCTATCAGCTGCAAGCTCCAACCTCTCATAGTCAGGAGGAAGAATGTAGGCCGCACCAGCTGCGACTACATTCCCACCTGCAAGTCGATATTAGGCAGTGGGAAATCGTCCTTAGGACAGAAGCGATTGAGATCTCGGAAGTCCACGCAGATGCGGAGCTGTCCGTTCTGCAGTACACTCTGCCTCCACCAGCGACAATCTGGGGAAACGCGGGTAGCCAATACACCCCCAATCCTCCGGCAGCATATGTGTCGCCACCGCCTACGGCAACCCCTCCGTCAACTACCGAGGGAAGCATTCCAGAATGCATGACGTCTTTGCAGAAGCGCGTGGACTCCATCTTGGCTCATCAGTCGTTCGCGGATACCATCATCCCGAAGCTAGACAACGATCCACCCATCCCACGAGAGATCTATCTCATGCCTAACCCGGCGGGGTACAAGGCTCCCAAATGGGACAAGTTCGAGGACGTTAATGGAAACGCTCATGAGCATGTCATGCGTTTCATCGATGTCATGGGTCCATACGGAGCCGATCCCAAACTGTTGATGCGGGAATTCCCAAAAACTCTTGGGAATGTAGCATACAAATGGTACCGAACATTGGAGGCCGGATCTGTGAAAACTTGGGACGACATGGTCCAGAAGTTCTATACCAAGTTCTTCCAGATGGAAGAAAAGGTGACGATGATCCATCTCTCACGGATGTATCAGAAACGCGAGGAAGATGGAATCACTTTCATCAAGAAATTCAGAGCGAAATCCTTGGAGTGCAAGGATCCAATGCTCGAAAGCCGGCTCGTAGAGATATGCCTGCAGTGCATGCGAGACGAGTACAAAAGCATGCTGATCAATTTGCAAACACCTACGTTTTCAAAGCTCATCGAATGCACGATGAACATCAAGCCCATTGTCGAGAGACAGAGAAAGAAGAGCGCTCCAGAACGACCTGCGAGCGGCACCACCTACAAGATCGGCAGATTTGGCTACAAGCGGGGACGCGAAGCTGAGGTCAATACAGTTTCGCCCCAGAAGCAAGCAAAGGCTGCAAACTTCGATGCACCGCCTCTGCCATGCTCGGTGGAGGAAGCCAGCGATCTCTGCAGACAGTGGCGTAAGGACGGCGTCCTACCACCGCTCGAGAAAGCACCCTCCAAGGAGATGACGAGGGACCCTAAGTGGTGCGAATACCACGGCAAGGTCATGCACCCCACAGCCGAGTGCAAGAAGCTTAGATTCACGCTCGATCAGAAGATGAAGAGCGGCGAACTCATCGTCAGCGACCATCGGAAGGATGTGCGCAACAACCCGCTGCCTGCCCATACGGATTCAGGCTCAAAAGGCAAAGAGGTCGCCATGATCTCGATAGTGGACTTGGAAGAAGTCGCAGAGGATGGTCTGCCCATCGTTGCTGAAGTCCATGAAGATGAAGACTACAGCATGGACACGGAAGATGAGCGTGCCGACCGCATGAAAGGGTCGCACGGCTTCGACAAATTCTTCAACGAGATGAACTTCTCCGAAAAATGTCGAGCGGACATGACAAAAGCAATCTTAAGGGTAGCAGAGGACTACGAGGAGGACCTCGTGGTCTCCAACGGGAAAGTCGTCAGGGCGTCCCGTTCCACAGAAAAGATTATGACATTTTCTGCCAGCGACAAGAAGACGGATGCGAGCCACCAGAGGCCCCTGTACGTGACCGCCATCATCAACGGCGTCGAATTCAAGCGAGCATTCGTCGATGGAGGAGCAGCGGTCAATGTTGTTCCACTCCACACACTGAAGCTAGCAGGGATCCCCGAACACAAGGTAGTCAAGCGTCCATCCCCGCTGGTGGGATTCGGAAGCGATTCCAGAATGACGATCGGGTGGATCCGCCTGGGCGTTCAGATCGGCAAAATCAAGTGCTCGGCGAAGTTCTATGTCATAGACGCGAACACCACATACCACATGATCATAGGTCGGGCCTGGATTCATCGCTTTGACGCGATTCCTTCGACGGCTCACCAGGTGATGAAAGCTATCTGGAACGACAGGATTGTCGAGATACCGGCCTCAACTAACCCGTTCAACTTGGACGAAGCACATCTCAGCGAGGCGGTGTGGTTCACCGAGATGGCGGACGAGCAAACACCCGGACCATTCAACCCCACTCCTTTACCTCTCTGGGAGGACATCAAGGACCAGTCACCTGCAGGCGTGATGGTGACAAGGGGAGATACCAAGGAAACGCCGCCTACTCACGAAGAGGCGCCGCGCATCGCATATCACCGCAAGAGTGTGTACACTCTGAAGAGGATCACAAAGCATGACCCTGAGGGCAAGGAGATAGAGAGCTTCTACGCCAACCGGAAGAAATGCTATCGCATATGAAGGTGCGCGGGGACGTCCTCACACGGGCATGGGGATGTCCCTGGGCAAATCAATCAAATCGAGCAAGTTGCGCTGACAGAAGAGCCAACACAGGGTACTCCAGAGGAGAAACTCAAAGAAGCGCCCGAATGCATGGAAGACAGGCCAAGACCACAAAAGCAAGAGCTTAAGGAAGTGTTCCTCAGCCCGAACGAGGAAAAGAAAAGGCCAGTCTTCCTGAGTGCGGACCTCACAAGCGAAGAGGAACAAGGACTGCTGCAGCTCCTAACCGAATACAAGGACGTGTTCGCATGGGAATATGACGAGATGCCGGGTCTAGACACGAGCATCACCATGCACCGTTTAGACATCATCCCAGGGTCTAAACCGGTCAAGCAAAGCACCAGAAGTTTCAGGCCAGAACTCAACGTGAAGATCAAACAGGAGATTGTCAAACTCCTAGACGCCAAGTTCATAGAGCCAAATCACCACCCCACATGGTTGGCCAACATCGTGCCAGTGGTGAAGAAGAACGGACAGCTCCGCATCTGCGTGGACTTCCGAGATCTCAATCGCTTCTGTCCTAAGGACGATTTCCCGCTGCCTAATATCGACTTGCTCATCGATTCAACGGCAGGCCATCGCATGTTCAGTTTCATGGACGGCTTCAGCGGGTACAATCAAATCAAGATGGATCCCGAAGATGCAAGGAAAACTGCATTCATCACTCCCGTGGGGGTATTCAACTATACGGTAATGCCATTCGGTCTTAAGAATGCAGGCGCAACCTATCAGCGGGCCATGATGGCTCTATTCCACGACATGATGCACAAAGAAGTGGAATTCTATGTGGATGACTTGGTAGTCAAATCCAAGTATGAAGCAGATCACCTTGCAGACCTGCGAAAGGTATTCAACAGATGCAGGAGCTTTCAACTGAAAATGAACCCCATGAAATGCGCATTCGGCGTGACTTCGGGGAAGTTTTTGGGATGTGTAGTTCATCGCCAATGGATCGAGCCTGACCCTGCGAAAGTGTCAGCCATCACCAGCATGACGCCACCTCACGACCAAAGTACCTTGAAAACATTCTTGGGAAAATTGTCATATCTGCGGAGATTCATCCCAGCAATCGCCGAAATTACATGCTGCTTCAGCACTCTCCTCAAGAAGGACGCCGCGTACAACTGGGCTCCTGATCACGAAGCCGCATTCGAAAAGCTAAAGGAGCTACTCACATCCCCAAAGATAATGATCGCGCCTCAACTGGGATCGCCGCTTCTGCTATACCTTACATCGACAAGGAAATCTATAGGAGCGCTCTTGGCTCAGATCTATGAGGGACAAGAGAGGCCTATCTATTACATCTCTCGCATTGTGCAGCCTGCTGAATCAAGGTACACGGACATCGAACGTCATTGCCTTGCTTTATTCTTCGTAATAGAGAAGTTGAGACACTATTTTGCATCGCACAAAGTAGTGGGGTCACCAAAAGCGACCCCATAAGATACCTGCTAACTCACACTACTCCGGGCGGAAGATTGGCGAAATGGTACATGACCATCTCTCAATACGATATCACATGCGTGAAACCAAGAGCGATCAAGTCACAAGCGGTAGCAGATCTGTTGGCACAGTTCCCCGACAACAGTCACGAACCTGTGATCGAGGAAGAGCTCGAAGGTCCTGAAATCTACGCGATTGACGTGCCCTATTGGACCCTCCACTTCGACGGTTCGTCAACCAGAAAAGGCGGAGGCATTGGGATAGTCTTGACAAAGCCGGACGGTGAAATCATACAGATGTCCGCAAAACTCAACTTCGCAGTCACGAACAACGAGGCGGAATACGAGGCTCTGATCGCGGGGCTCCGTGCGGCGAAAGCTTTGGAAGTGAGCAACTTAACAGTCATGGGAGATTCCAAGCTGATTGTTAAGCAGGCCTCGGGCGAATATGGTTTAAAGGAGATCAACCTCCTGCCATACCGTACCCTAGTGCAAAAGCTGATGCAGCAATTCTGCGACGTGAAGTACGAGCACAAACCCCGAGCGGACAACAGGCATGCAGACGCCTTAGCAACTCTGGGATCTAAGGTCAGCATAGACAAATGCCCCGCAAGGATTTCCATCGAAGTGCGAACATCGTCGGCATTAACAGAAGATGCGTGCGACGATGAACACATGGATGACGCAGACTGGCGAAAAGCAATCCTGCAAGCTATTGCGAAAGGCACCAGTAGCGAAAGCTGGGTACTCACGAAAGGATACTGCATCCACGACAACACCCTTTACTACAAGGGTCCTGGAGGAATACTCATGCGATGTGTCTCCGAGCAAGAGGGACAACAGCTGTTAGAAAAGATTCACCAACACGCTTGTGGAGAAAGCGAGGTGTCAATCTACAGGAAAGCTCAGAGATATGGCATTCATTGGCCAGGCATGTCAACAGTTGCAGCCCTGATACAAGGGAAGTGCGAAAGTTGCGCACTAATCAAAGACTCTCTACTCGTCGCTCTAACCGATGACGACGCAGATTGGAGGAAGCCATTGTTTGAGTTCCTCACCAAGGGCACCGTACCAGAATCGAGAAAAGAAGCTGACAAATTGAAGAGGAAAGCCTCTCGATACCTGGTTCAGGAAAACCTGCTTTGGCGAAAAGGTCACGAGGGCAACTTGCTGCGATGCCTAGACGGCAGGGAAGCACAAGAAGTCATGGACCTTTCCCATCAAGTGGAACACCAGGGAGGTGCGAAATTATGCAGACAACTCCTCTCAATCGGATACTTCTGGCCCACGATGGAAGTCGATTGCCGCACCAAGGTGCGACGCTGCCAAGAATGCCAATTCAAAGGGAACCTAGTGCACGCTCCTGCCGTGGATCTACATGCATTAGGGACGCCATGGCCATTTCATACATGGGCTCTGGACTTCATTGGCCCCATCCGACCAACGTCACATGGGAACCACTTCATTCTCACTGCAACCGAGCTGTTCACCAAATGGGTGGAAGCAATACCACTAAAGACGGCGAACGCGCTGGCTGTGGTTAACTTCATCCAGGAAAACATCGTATGCAGGTTTGGAATCCCAAACACTATCCTTTCAGATAACGGTACTCCTTTTGTTAATCGTCAGGTAGCTACGAAACTCGCGGAGTACAATATCAGGCAGATATGCTCTACCCCCTATTATCCAAAGGGAAACGGACAAGCCGAAGCGACTAACAAAACGCTGTTGAGAATTCTGAGCAAGATGGTCGCAGATGACCACAAGAAGTGGGCCGACTCCCTTAACATAGCTCTGTGGGCCTACAGAACTTCTCCAAGGACACCTACAGGGGCCTCGCCATTTCTACTATGTTATGGGGCCGAAGCTGTAGTACCTGCGGAGGTCAGAGTCAATTCGGCAAGGCTGGCCTTCCATGCACTCTATGAAAATCAACGCGATCATGATTTAGTCTTGCTGGAAGAAAAGCGAGAACAAGCCAAAAGGACTAACAAGCGGTACCAAGAAAGAATCGCTCGTGCCTATAACAAGACAGTCCAGCGAAGGGATTTCACAGTTGGCGACCTAGTCTTGCGCGCATCTGATCACTGCATGCGAGAAGCGACTCACCCAAAGTTCGCAGCTAATTGGGAAGGACCCTTCGAAGTCACAGAAGTCTTCGATAGCGGCTACTGCAGCATACGAAGGTTGCACGGCACAACCTCAGCTCCAAGCTCAGTCAACATGCGCTGGATCAAGAAGTACTATCCTTGACTTCTCTTATTTCATACGTTTTATGATAACGTTGCTTAATGACTCATGTGGCTATGATTAACGCAATCTCCTCTCCCATATGAGAGGATTGTAATCCTATCTCTCCCATATGAGAATGTCATAATAAAAGAATTCTCCCAAATGAGAAGTTCATATTTTTAGCTGTTTATATCGCTTTACCTAATTTGTTACAACTGTTACCAATGATTTATTCGCTGCAATAGTAACAAATACAAACACGATCTTAAGTGATCATCAAAGCCTATCTCTTACGATAGCAAACGCGATCTTGATTGATCATCAAAGCCTATCTCTTACGATAGCGAACGCGATCTTAATTGATCATCAAAGCCTATCTCTTACGATAGCGAACGCGATCTTAATTGATCATCAAAGCCTATCTCATACGATAGCAAACGCGATCTCGATCGATCATCTAAAGCCTATCTTTTACGATAGCAGCCAAACGCAAATGCGATCTTAATTGATCATCAAAGCCTATCTCATATGATAGCAAACGCGATCTCAATCGATCATCTAAAGCCCATCTCTTACGATGGCAGCCAATACAAATGCGATCTTAAGTGATCATCCGAAGCCTATCTTTTACGATAGCAGTCAACATAAACGTGATCTTAATTGATCATCTAAAAGCCCATCTCTTACGATGGCAGCCAATACAAATGCGATCTTAAGTGATCATCCGAAGCCTATCTTTTACGATAGCAGTCAACATAAACGTGATCTTAATTGATCATCTAAAAGCCCATCTCTTACGATGGCGACCAATGCAAATGCGATCTTAAGTGATCATCCAAAGCCTATCTCTTACGATAGCAGTCAACATAAACGTGATCTTAACTGATCATCTAAAAGCCCATCTCTTACGATGGTAACCAATGCAAATGCGATCTTAAATGATCATCCAAAGCCTATCTCTCACGATAGCGGTCAGCATAAACGCGATTTTAACTGATCATCTAAAGCCCATCCCTTATGATGGCAGCCGATGCAAATGCGATCTCAAGTGATCATCCAAAGCCTATCTCCTACGATAGCGGCAAAAATACAAAAACGATCTCAATCGATTATCAAAATCCTATCTCTCACGATAGCGGTTTACTCAAGTGCGATCTTGTACGATCTTTTTGAGCCAATCTCAATCGATTATCAAAATCCTATCTCTCACGATAGCGGTTTACTCAAATGCGATCTTATATGATCTTCTCAAGCCTATCTGTTACGGTAGCAATTTGTACGCAAAGTGATTTTAGTTGATCACCCAAGTCCGTATGTTACAATGATGACGTAACTGCAGAACAATCTTGCTAGACCTTCTAAAGGTCTGTCTGCTGCGATAGCAATTCATGCGAGAAACTATCTCAAGCAATCCTCTAATAAAGCCTATCTTCTATGATAGCAATTCGCACCGCTCAATGATCTCAATTGATCTGTTAAAAAAAAACTATCTGTTATGATAGCAAAGTTGTGAACGTGATCTCATACGATTTACAACGAACACCTGCAAGCCCATTCGTCAAAATGGCACATCTGCGAAATTACGATCTCGAATGATCTAGCTAAACATCTGCGCATGAGAAATCATTACATGGCATTATGCAAGGCGAAACAAGCCGAAACGCATGCGAAATTGTATTTTGTTGCAAAGAGAGCAAATAGTACAAAAGCTATATATCATTATGAGTCAAATGACTTACAATTTATCTATCTAGATAGCAGCTTACAAGCGAAAAGCTCGCATCTAACTACACAGCCAACATGGCTCACAATACATTCGAAAAATGGCTGGTAAGCCAGAGATGCGCCAAGGGAACTCTCGAATAAGAAAAGAGAGAATCCACCGGTCCTGATACCGGCAGCACAGTACGCAGATCCGCGGCCAAAGATCTATAGCAAAAGGGATGCTGCCGCGAAGAGATCAACTCGTCATTCGCCACATCCCTAGCAGCAAGGTCAGGGATACGATGCGCCCAAGACCCCAAGGAATGACAAAAGCCTCTGTCTGACCAAGATAGGCGCCGGAGGAGCTTCCTGTGCCGACAGAGGATACTCCGCACAACAGGCGAAGCAGTCATTCCTCTGGTGAGGGATTCCTTGTCATGTTGGACAAGGGCATTGACGAGCACCCCGACCTCACAAATGTGAGGGCAACGGATTCTTCCCCGGAGATGCTGGAGGAGAATTCCGCCGTTCATTACGAGACGGTAGCACGGTCACTTCGGCGCTACACCTCGCCACGAGGCGGCCGGAAACATGACCTGCACACATAATACACGAAGAAATTTCTTCGAACACACATGAGGTATTATCTGCATCCTCTTTATGACCGTTATAAACAGCAATAAGCCTCATAAAGTGGATCTTGGAAACTATTTCTATGGCACAAAGCGCAAACTCAGGATTCAAAACTTGAAGTTGCCATGAATCAACGAAAAACAAGCGTTGAAGCCAGCAGTCATAAGGACTCACGGCAAAGCACATGTTTGGGATGAAGAACCCAAATGGCAAAGACAGGGTTTATATAGACCCTGTGGAGACTCTTCGGTTGCCTAAGATGAGTCAGCAAAATTCAAAAAGAGGGTAAGTTCAATCACTTACGCCTTGAAAAGCGGTAACAATCAATTACCCTACTAAAGGCTACGACGATTCAGTTGCGTATCCTAATAAATGACGGATAGTCATGATTCGGATGGACTTCCCAACGGAAGCGTGCTTATCTGCCGAGAAATTAGCGCGAAAATCAAGCAGAAAATCAATTGCTGATGTCATAATTGGATATGCACAGAAATGTCCAATCAAATCCCAAAAAAAAGGGCAAAACGGGCAAACTCATTGTTTGTTGTTAAAAAAAAAGGGGGAGAAACCCTAGCAATATTACATTAATGTTTCAAAACATTACATTAATGTCTCAGCCATTTTCCTGTTTTCTTTTCAAAATTCGAAAAGTCAAAACAAATTCTTGATTAAAGAATCATGGGGCTCGAACTGCTCGCTCAGCTTCTCCACTTGTTTCACTTCTTGCTTCAGTTGCTCGCACTTGGCATTCATTTCCTGATACAGCTTGACAGCTTCATCAACCCTTTGCTTTTGCTGCTCCACCTTCTGCATCTCAGCTGCGAGATTCTGGTGACCGAGATTCAAAGTTACAGCTGCGCGAATCAGTGTAACTCTGTCCTTGAGGAATTTGAAACCAAGTCTGCCTTGGACTTTGAACAAGAGATTTTGGCACATGCCACACAGCAATTCAGCACTCTGGGCCGAAATGGTCGCAGGTGTAGCCGCAGACAGCTGCTCCAGTATCCAGATGGCTTCAGTAAGGAATAGCCTCCTGTCAAAAGGTCCAATCTCCAGAGATCTCACAAACGATCGGGGGTATCTGAGACGCATTCAAACCACCCAGTCTACATCGGTTTGCTTCAAACCTGAGACATCAAAAATGGTTATAATGCCAGAACTCGCAAGCAAATAATGCGACGTGCGAACGGTAAATCTTTACTTACCAGTGCCTTCCAGAATTTCATGAAGAGAAGGGATGCGGGCCACTGGGTTGTTCGAAGACTGCCCTCGCTCCATGGCTCTCCTATCAGCTGCAAGCTCCAACCTCTCATAGTCAGGAGGAAGAATGTAGGCCGCACCAGCTGCGACTACATTCCCAACCTGCGAGCCCCAAATGCTCCACGCAGGAATGGGTACTTCTGGTTCAGTCATCGCCGGAGGCGAAGGGACAGCCGAAGTCGCTGGACGGACACTCCCAGATGCGAAAATGTTAGCATCACCTGTCCTTTCTTCCTCACCACCAGTACGGACACCTTCGTCCATCGGCACAGCATCAGCTTCGACATCATCGGAGAGTTCGATGACATCCTCGAGATGCTCACGTGCGTGTCCAGCAGCTGCGACGGGCTTCTCGGTATGGGAGCTCGAAATTGGAACATGGGATGCAGAAGGCTGACTCCTCTGCTCCAGCTCAGGTTCCTCAGCATGACCTGCGACACCAAATGCGATAATATGAGGTAACTTGTGTTATAAGTTATTTCGCTATCTTTACTAAAGCTAAGAATAAGCACCTCCACGCGAAGGTGGGATTGAGGTATCCTCATCGTACACTAGGGACGTGGAACCGTGCCCTATCAGTGTATCCTCACTAAGCAAATCTTTAAGAGAAGCGTGACCTGGGACGCGAGTAAACCAGTCATGATTTTGCCTCAAGTGGCTGCGGCCTAGTATGCGCATATCACTCAAAATAATTACCTGAGGGTTCTCCGCATTTGCTTACCAACCAACGGCGAATGTCAGGCTTTGACACACCGTGCTTTAACGCACCCATAATTACATCTCTATAAGTAACTGCGAGATTGAAGATCTCACCTTTATCGCCACCTGCGATCTCTGCGAAGTCCGCTTGGACTTGCTCTAGCTCTGCTGCGTCCTCTCCAAGAACCTCATCTTCCTCCTCCACATGAGGAGCCACTTCTTCGGGAAGCTCGTCTTCCTCGCCAGTTGGACGCACTAAGTCGTCAACATGCAGCTCCTCGAGGCTCCGCTGTTTCACAAGCTCGAGCTCCTCTTCCTCTCGCTGCCTTCTTCTTTCAGCAGCCTCCGCGGCTGTCTTCCGGGATTCAGCAAGAACATCCTCGCTTATAGGATCATCTGAAATGCCAGAATGGGCATCTTTCTTTTGCCTCTTGGCCACAAGGCCACCGACGGCTTCATCATCATCATCTGCAAATACATATTTGGTTCAAAGAAAAGAACTACAAAGAAGTCTAGATAAAAAGCAAGGAGATGCGACGGAAGTACCTCCTGACTCTTCCTCGCACATCACAACTGTTGCTTCTTCTTCATCACTTGCCTGGGGCTCCTGTCTCTCTTCCTCCTCTTGGTTGAATGGAACGAAAGTCTCAACTGCGAGATCTTTTCGCACTTTGCTGGGCATACGACCCTTGCCTTTGTCCTTGATGGAAAGGGACCTCACTGGGGGAGAAGCTGGAGCGCTCCTAGGGGAAGAAATCGTAATCCCCTTTTGCCTAGGTCTCTTCGCTCTCGGCGCCGCAGTCGCTGGAGGGGACGGGTCATCTCTAGGAGGAGACGGAGCCGGAGGGTTGTCTATCAGCGAGTCAGCAAAAGTGTTCATGACCCCGCGAACTTTTGTTTCGACCTCGGCATCCATCCTCCATGCTAGCCGGTACGACTCCCCCCTCCTTCTGGTGGCAACAATGGTGTCCACCAGCGATTTGGAGCGATCACCAGCTGCGAATCTCCGCACATGACACTAAACAATACAGAACGAAAAGCATCAGCGCGAGGAAATCAAAAGGCTCAAAGCACACAAGGAAATTGCTTACCTCAGCAAACGCCTTGCTATATTTGACGACCTGCGTGTCACCCTTCTTGATTGCGTCGACTTGCTCCTTCAGAATGAAATCGGGGCACAAATGATTCTCACGGTCCCACAGCGAGTAGCAACCATACTCAGACTCGCTCAAACTGCAATTGGGGCGAAAGGGAAAAGAGTTTCTCTTGATCAAGGGGGCCTTTCCTGGCTGCGCCGCCGCCTCCGTCTCAATCCTCGTTTGCTGGGCAACCCAGTATGCGATCCAGTTCTGGGAACAACCACCCTTGCGAGTTCCCGCAGGCTGCTCAAAGGGAAGATTGCTCATGAGGACTGTCTTGCACTCCTTTGTCAGCAAGCGCTTGTAGCACCCTCTGATAATAGACTGGGGCCAGATCGATGGGGCCACCGCATCAAAACCAAACTGAGGAGAGACCCGAGTAGGGTCAACATCCACTGTAAGTCTTTCATACCGTGGCGCGAGCTCACGAATATGCTCTGCAAGGGCAGGAAGAGAACCCCGCAGACACCAACAGAAGAAGTCACGATAGCGTTCGTGGAAATGCGGCCCCTTTTCAAAGAGAAGGTCTTCTGACAAGACCATACCTCTGGAAGGGTATAGCTTTGGAAACCACCGCACATTCTCAACACGTGTGGCATAGGGCCTGGCAGTAAACTCCTTTCGTTTGTCGCATATCAAACTCCAAGTACACTTGGTGTTGCTTGCTCCAAACCATCTCGCAGCCCTTCCGCTGTTGCGTGCCTCCGTCTCGCCTGGGGGACACCACTTCTCAAGTGGGAGGGGAGTTGGAGCATAAGACGGCCAGCGCTCGAAAACCCACATTGTCAAAAAGCTGATATTGACAAAGGTCAGGACATCGAGGCGGCCACGCGATTCCCTCATCGCCAGAACCAGCTGATCCAGCCTGTAATATAGCGTCCCCAGGACCAAGGGTCCGAGTGCGACTCTCTGGCCAAGAGCGAGCCTCACAGCAAGTGGTAGCACATGGTAGAAGACCCCGTCATGGGGATGACCATCAATCAGATACCTCGACAGCCAAGCACAGAGAAAGGCGCAAAGGTTTAAATGATAGCCCTTGCCCTCTACATAATTCTCGGCCTCCGGGTTCTCGCTCAAGAGCTTCTTAGTGATGCCGCTGTTCGCATAGTCTCGGAAGAAGTACTGCAACCACTTGTTCCAGGTATTCTTCGCAGACGTATCCACTAGCTGCCAGTTCGGAAGAGGCTTCATAGTAGTCCACCGAGTAGAGATTTTCTTTACCTCTGCTAGGCACTCCTCCATCTGCGCGTACAAGGCCATTTCAGCAGATGTCCTCAAGTGGCTCAAGGGGTCCACCTCGCCCATGGGGGAAAGCTCATACAACATTTGAACGTCCTCGAGCGTGGGGGCAGCCTCGAACTCAGCAAAATGAAACGTGTGAGTCGCGGGCGAATAACGGGACAGAAGGTCTAGAAGCATGGACTGATCCAACTTCACGGCAGCACCCTTCATAGCACGGATAGCAAAGAAAACGCCGGCTTTATCAAGAGTCTCGGCATGATGATCCAATACGTGGTCAATCCACTCATCCATGTAGTCCAATTTCTGGACGAACGCTTGAGTAGAAATCGCAGTATACGGGAAGTGCCCGTTCTCGATCCCCAATCGGACTACATCCTCGGAACCAACCCACTCGAGCAGGGCTGAGTTAACTGGGCGAGTCAACGTCAGCAATTGCTCAGCAGGAACAGGATCAGGCATCCTCTTCGCCTTCACCCTCGCATGATAAAAATCCTTCCCACCCAGAAAGGGGGCTTTACGCCACAGAGCCTGCGGAAGCTCCGGCATCTCTTCGTCTTCCTTCACGGGTCTGGTTACTCTTGTCTTGGCCATTCCTGCGAAAGGGCAAGAAAAAGGGGGGAGAAATACCACACCACACTTCAGTTTGAATTTTGGAATTTGAGATCTATGCAAACCAAAGCAAACAGTTCCGGTGCCGATTTCAGAAATTGGGGAGTTGATATTGTTGAAAGATTAAAACGAAGCGGGTTCAAAGATCAAAAGCCTCTTCACAAATTTCATGGATTTACAGATTCAATGCGATTCAAGGCAAACACTGGTAGTTTAAATCAAAAGTAAACGAAGCCAACCTTGTTTCCTTGAAGCTTGCCTGGATATGCACAATTGGAGAATACGATTTGCAGTTCTGAACTGGTGATTGATTATCTGGATCTGCTCTCGAAGATCTCCGGGTACCATTCACTTTAAGAGAAAGAAGTAATGCTTTGCAATGATGGGATACAAGGTATTTATCCAGAAGAATGAAGGGTTGCGTCCCTTCAGTAGTCGAATCGCAACCGTCACCGTCGTGTCGCGCAATCACAGGACGGGCTGACGTCACGCCTAAAACCCTAAAGGTCAGACGGCACGACTCTAGGGGTTTTAGGTCATAATGACACGCACGGGGGCTGAACCTACCCGTATTTGAATTGGTGCGTGGCGACGACGCGCATGTTGGTTTCCGCGCATGGAAGCCTATACAGCTATGAGCCTTCACGCGCAGAAAGGGGGCTAATGTAGATACTGCTTTATGACATGGCAGATCTAGGCCACGTGGCAACCATCCAGCACACCATATTGTGCTCCACACACACAGGATCACCAGCCGAGCTGATCCATGTGGGGGCTGCGAGACAGAGCCCTCGCATACCACTGCACGGGACTTGTAGGGACTTTGTGGTCTGGAGGCTAGAGTAAGCCCTGTCGCGTGCGAGCCAAGCCCGCGCGCGACCTTTAGTAACTGTTTTGAGAGATTTATGGCACGAGCTCCATAAACCCGGTCAATCCGGTCAAACCCGGTCAACCTCGTAACGGTTCCGGTACTCGCGCACCACGTGCTCTAACGGTTCCTATATACTCGGACGAACGTGCCGTTATGGTTAAGCTAATTAAGCCGCCATTAATGGGCGCATTAACCACACTACAACGGTCACGTTCTCCAGTATATATACATCGTTAACCTTTCCATACAAAGGAGGACACACTGCCATACGCGGAAGCTCTGCCAAACCTCTGTCTCTCTCTCAGACATTGCTATTGACTTACTCTCTCCCTACACACACCCCTATTCTTCCTGTGCGATCCCTGATCCACTACGTACGGTGTACACGGAGGTCTCCCCGCCGGAATCTCTTGTGCACATTTTGGTGAACCCGACGTGAAACTTACCAGCAAAAGCAACCATGTCTCAGGAGGACGATGTCAGCAACCGATCTCCTTCCACTGAAACTCCCTCGGGAGACGAGGCTCGCCGTACTCTGACGACTCCCGGCGAGGCGCCAACTTTAGAGTCTTTGGACGCCACTGTCCAAAGTCAGGCAAAAGCTCTCAAGTCTCAGTCCGCGCAGTTAGAACGGATCTTAGCCGTTCTGGGCACTCTTGCGCCAAATCCTCCACCTGCCACCGCTATCCCCCAGGGAGGAGGAACCCCTACCGCTCCAGGATTGGGAGTGTCGGCCACGCCTCCCAACCCTCATCTGCAAACTCCACCGTCGGCCACGCAGCTGCCTTCGGTTCAAGGGTCGACGGCACAAATGCTGCCCCCTGCTGCTCACGCCTCTCAGCCCCCGGCTTTGGCGTCCAACCCAGCTCTGCAGTACACTCTGCCTCCACCAGCGACAATCTGGGGAAACGCGGGTAGCCAATACACCCCCAATCCTCCGGCAGCATATGTGTCGCCACCGCCTACGGCAACCCCTCCGTCAACTACCGAGGGAAGCATTCCAGAATGCATGACGTCTTTGCAGAAGCGCGTGGACTCCATCTTGGCTCATCAGTCGTTCGCGGATACCATCATCCCGAAGCTAGACAACGATCCACCCATCCCACGAGAGATCTATCTCATGCCTAACCCGGCGGGGTACAAGGCTCCCAAATGGGACAAGTTCGAGGACGTTAATGGAAACGCTCATGAGCATGTCATGCGTTTCATCGATGTCATGGGTCCATACGGAGCCGATCCCAAACTGTTGATGCGGGAATTCCCAAAAACTCTTGGGAATGTAGCATACAAATGGTACCGAACATTGGAGGCCGGATCTGTGAAAACTTGGGACGACATGGTCCAGAAGTTCTATACCAAGTTCTTCCAGATGGAAGAAAAGGTGACGATGATCCATCTCTCACGGATGTATCAGAAACGCGAGGAAGATGGAATCACTTTCATCAAGAAATTCAGAGCGAAATCCTTGGAGTGCAAGGATCCAATGCTCGAAAGCCGGCTCGTAGAGATATGCCTGCAGTGCATGCGAGACGAGTACAAAAGCATGCTGATCAATTTGCAAACACCTACGTTTTCAAAGCTCATCGAATGCACGATGAACATCGAGCCCATTGTCGAGAGACAGAGAAAGAAGAGCGCTCCAGAACGACCTGCGAGCGGCACCACCTACAAGATCGGCAGATTTGGCTACAAGCGGGGACGCGAAGCTGAGGTCAATACAGTTTTGCCCCAGAAGCAAGCAAAGGCTGCAAACTTCGATGCACCGCCTCTGCCATGCTCGGTGGAGGAAGCCAGCGATCTCTGCAGACAGTGGCGTAAGGACGGCGTCCTACCACCGCTCGAGAAAGCACCCTCCAAGGAGATGACGAGGGACCCTAAGTGGTGCGAATACCACGGCAAGGTCATGCACCCCACAGCCGAGTGCAAGAAGCTTAGATTCACGCTCGATCAGAAGATGAAGAGCGGCGAACTCATCGTCAGCGACCATCGGAAGGATGTGCGCAACAACCCGCTGCCTGCCCATACGGATTCAGGCTCAAAAGGCAAAGAGGTCGCCATGATCTCGATAGTGGACTTGGAAGAAGTCGCAGAGGATGGTCTGCCCATCGTTGCTGAAGTCCATGAAGATGAAGACTACAGCATGGACACGGAAGATGAGCGTGCCGACCGCATGAAAGGGTCGCACGGCTTCGACAAATTCTTCAACGAGATGAACTTCTCCGAAAAATGTCGAGCGGACATGACAAAAGCAATCTTAAGGGTAGCAGAGGACTACGAGGAGGACCTCGTGGTCTCCAACGGGAAAGTCGTCAGGGCGTCCCGTTCCACAGAAAAGATTATGACCTTTTCTGCCAGCGACAAGAAGACGGATGCGAGCCACCAGAGGCCCCTGTACGTGACCGCCATCATCAACGGCGTCGAATTCAAGCGAGCATTCGTCGATGGAGGAGCAGCGGTCAATGTTGTTCCACTCCACACACTGAAGCTAGCAGGGATCCCCGAACACAAGGTAGTCAAGCGTCCATCCCCGCTGGTGGGATTCGGAAGCGATTCCAGAATGACGATCGGGTGGATCCGCCTGGGCGTTCAGATCGGCAAAATCAAGTGCTCGGCGAAGTTCTATGTCATAGACGCGAACACCACATACCACATGATCATAGGTCGGACCTGGATTCATCGCTTTGACGCGATTCCTTCGACGGCTCACCAGGTGATGAAAGCTATCTGGAACGACAGGATTGTCGAGATACCGGCCTCAACTAACCCGTTCAACTTGGACGAAGCACATCTCAGCGAGGCGGTGTGGTTCACCGAGATGGCGGACGAGCAAACACCCGGACCATTCAACCCCACTCCTTTACCTCTCTGGGAGGACATCAAGGACCAGTCACCTGCAGGCGTGATGGTGACAAGGGGAGATACCAAGGAAACGCCTCCTACTCACGAAGAGGCGCCGCGCATCGCATATCACCGCAAGAGTGTGTACACTCTGAAGAGGATCACAAAGCATGACCCTGAGGGCAAGGAGATAGAGAGCTTCTACGCCAACGGGAAGAAATGCTATCGCATATGAAGGTGCGCGGGGACGTCCTCACACGGGCATGGGGATGTCCCTGGGCAAATCAATCAAATCGAGCAAGTTGCGCTGACAGAAGAGCCAACACAGGGTACTCCAGAGGAGAAACTCAAAGAAGCGCCCGAATGCATGGAAGACAGGCCAAGACCACAAAAGCAAGAGCTTAAGGAAGTGTTCCTCAGCCCGAACGAGGAAAAGAAAAGGCCAGTCTTCCTGAGTGCGGACCTCACAAGCGAAGAGGAACAAGGACTGCTGCAGCTCCTAACCGAATACAAGGACGTGTTCGCATGGGAATATGACGAGATGCCGGGTCTAGACACGAGCATCACCATGCACCGTTTAGACATCATCCCAGGGTCTAAACCGGTCAAGCAAAGCACCAGAAGTTTCAGGCCAGAACTCAACGTGAAGATCAAACAGGAGATTGTCAAACTCCTAGACGCCAAGTTCATAGAGCCAAATCACCACCCCACATGGTTGGCCAACATCGTGCCAGTGGTGAAGAAGAACGGACAGCTCCGCATCTGCGTGGACTTCCAAGATCTCAATCGCTCCTGTCCTAAGGACGATTTCCCGCTGCCTAATATCGACTTGCTCATCGATTCAACGGCAGGCCATCGCATGTTCAGTTTCATGGACGGCTTCAGCGGGTACAATCAAATCAAGATGGATCCCGAAGATGCAAGGAAAACTGCATTCATCACTCCCGTGGGGGTATTCAACTATACGGTAATGCCATTCGGTCTTAAGAATGCAGGCGCAACCTATCAGCGGGCCATGATGGCTCTATTCCACGACGTGATGCACAAAGAAGTGGAATTCTATGTGGATGACTTGGTAGTCAAATCCAAGTATGAAGCAGATCACCTTGCAGACCTGCGAAAGGTATTCAACAGATGCAGGAGCTTTCAACTGAAAATGAACCCCATGAAATGCGCATTCGGCGTGACTTCGGGGAAGTTTTTGGGATGTGTAGTTCATCGCCAAGGGATCGAGCCTGACCCTGCGAAAGTGTCAGCCATCACCAGCATGACGCCACCTCACGACCAAAGTACCTTGAAAACATTCTTGGGAAAATTGTCATATCTGCGGAGATTCATCCCAGCAATCGCCGAAATTACATGCTGCTTCAGCACTCTCCTCAAGAAGGACGCCGCGTACAACTGGGCTCCTGATCACGAAGCCGCATTCGAAAAGCTAAAGGAGCTACTCACATCCCCAAAGATAATGATCGCGCCTCAACTGGGATCGCCGCTTCTGCTATACCTTACATCGACAAGGAAATCTATAGGAGCGCTCTTGGCTCAGATCTATGAGGGACAAGAGAGGCCTATCTATTACATCTCTCGCATTGTGCAGCCTGCTGAATCAAGGTACACGGACATCGAACGTCATTGCCTTGCTTTATTCTTCGTAATAGAGAAGTTGAGACACTATTTTGCATCGCACAAAGTAGTGGTGGTCACCAAAAGCGACCCCATAAGATACCTGCTAACTCACACTACTCCGGGCGGAAGATTGGCGAAATGGTACATGACCATCTCTCAATACGATATCACATGCGTGAAACCAAGAGCGATCAAGTCACAAGCGGTAGCAGATCTGTTGGCACAGTTCCCCGACAACAGTCACGAACCTGTGATCGAGGAAGAGCTCGAAGGTCCTGAAATCTACGCGATTGACGTGCCCTATTGGACCCTCCACTTCGACGGTTCGTCAACCAGAAAAGGCGGAGGCATTGGGATAGTCTTGACAAAGCCGGACGGTGAAATCATACAGATGTCCGCAAAACTCAACTTCGCAGTCACGAACAACGAGGCGGAATACGAGGCTCTGATCGCGGGGCTCCGTGCGGCGAAAGCTTTGGAAGTGAGCAACTTAACAGTCATGGGAGATTCCAAGCTGATTGTTAAGCAGGCCTCGGGCGAATATGGTTTAAAGGAGATCAACCTCCTGCCATACCGTACCCTAGTGCAAAAGCTGATGCAGCAATTCTGCGACGTGAAGTACGAGCACAAACCCCGAGCGGACAACAGGCATGCAGACGCCTTAGCAACTCTGGGATCTAAGGTCAGCATAGACAAATGCCCCGCAAGGATTTCCATCGAAGTGCGAACATCGTCGGCATTAACAGAAGATGCGTGCGACGATGAACACATGGATGACGCAGACTGGCGAAAAGCAATCCTGCAAGCTATTGCGAAAGGCACCAGTAGCGAAAGCTGGGTACTCACGAAAGGATACTGCATCCACGACAACACCCTTTACTACAAGGGTCCTGGAGGAATACTCATGCGATGTGTCTCCGAGCAAGAGGGACAACAGCTGTTAGAAAAGATTCACCAACACGCTTGTGGAGAAAGCGAGGTGTCAATCTACAGGAAAGCTCAGAGATATGGCATTCATTGGCCAGGCATGTCAACAGCTGCAGCCCTGATACAAGGGAAGTGCGAAAGTTGCGCACTAATCAAAGACTCTCTACTCGTCGCTCTAACCGATGACGACGCAGATTGGAGGAAGCCATTGTTTGAGTTCCTCACCAAGGGCACCGTACCAGAATCGAGAAAAGAAGCTGACAAATTGAAGAGGAAAGCCTCTCGATACCTGGTTCAGGAAAACCTGCTTTGGCGAAAAGGTCACGAGGGCAACTTGCTGCGATGCCTAGACGGCAGGGAAGCACAAGAAGTCATGGACCTTTCCCATCAAGTGGAACACCAGGGAGGTGCGAAATTATGCAGACAACTCCTCTCAATCGGATACTTCTGGCCCACGATGGAAGTCGATTGCCGCACCAAGGTGCGACGCTGCCAAGAATGCCAATTCAAAGGGAACCTAGTGCACGCTCCTGCCGTGGATCTACATGCATTAGGGACGCCATGGCCATTTCATACATGGGCTCTGGACTTCATTGGCCCCATCCGACCAACGTCACATGGGAACCACTTCATTCTCACTGCAACCGAGCTGTTCACCAAATGGGTGGAAGCAATACCACTAAAGACGGCGAACGCGCTGGCTGTGGTTAACTTCATCCAGGAAAACATCGTATGCAGGTTTGGAATCCCAAACACTATCCTTTCAGATAACGGTACTCCTTTTGTTAATCGTCAGGTAGCTACGAAACTCGCGGAGTACAATATCAGGCAGATATGCTCTACCCCCTATTATCCAAAGGGAAACGGACAAGCCGAAGCGACTAACAAAACGCTGTTGAGAATTCTGAGCAAGATGGTCGCAGATGACCACAAGAAGTGGGCCGACTCCCTTAACATAGCTCTGTGGGCCTACAGAACTTCTCCAAGGACACCTACAGGGGCCTCGCCATTTCTACTATGTTATGGGGCCGAAGCTGTAGTACCTGCGGAGGTCAGAGTCAATTCGGCAAGGCTGGCCTTCCATGCACTCTATGAAAATCAACGCGATCATGATTTAGTCTTGCTGGAAGAAAAGCGAGAACAAGCCAAAAGGACTAACAAGCGGTACCAAGAAAGAATCGCTCGCGCCTATAACAAGACAGTCCAGCGAAGGGATTTCGCAGTTGGCGACCTAGTCTTACGCGCATCTGATCACTGCATGCGAGAAGCGACTCACCCAAAGTTCGCAGCTAATTGGGAAGGACCCTTCGAAGTCACAGAAGTCTTCGATAGCGGCTACTGCAGCATACGAAGGTTGCACGGCACAACCTCAGCTCCAAGCTCAGTCAACATGCGCTGGATCAAGAAGTACTATCCTTGACTTCTCTTATTTCATACGTTTTATGATAACGTTGCTTAATGACTCATGTGGCTATGATTAACGCAATCTCCTCTCCCATATGAGAGGATTGTAATCCTATCTCTCCCATATGAGAATGTCATAATAAAAGAATTCTCCCAAATGAGAAGTTCATATTTTTAGCTGTTTATATCGCTTTACCTAATTTGTTACAACTGTTACCAATGATTTATTCGCTGCAATAGTAACAAATACAAACACGATCTTAAGTGATCATCAAAGCCTATCTCTTACGATAGCAAACGCGATCTTAATTGATCATCAAAGCCTATCTCATACGATAGCAAACGCGATCTCGATCGATCATCTAAAGCCTATCTTTTACGATAGCAGCCAAACGCAAATGCGATCTTAATTGATCATCAAAGCCTATCTCATATGATAGCAAACGCGATCTTAATTGATCATCTAAAAGCCCATCTCTTACGATGGCAGCCAATACAAATGCGATCTTAAGTGATCATCCGAAGCCTATCTTTTACGATAGCAGTCAACATAAACGTGATCTTAATTGATCATCTAAAAGCCCATCTCTTACGATGGCAGCCAATACAAATGCGATCTTAATTGATCATCAAAGCCTATCTCATACGATAGCAAACGCGATCTCGATCGATCATCTAAAGCCTATCTTTTACGATAGCAGCCAAACGCAAATGCGATCTTAATTGATCATCAAAGCCTATCTCATATGATAGCAAACGCGATCTTAATTGGTCATCTAAAAGCCCATCTCTTACGATGGCAGCCAATACAAATGCGATCTTAAGTGATCATCCGAAGCCTATCTTTTACGATAGCAGTCAACATAAACGTGATCTTAATTGATCATCTAAAAGCCCATCTCTTACGATGGCAGCCAATATAAATGCGATCTTAAGTGATCATCCGAAGCCTATCTTTTACGATAGCAGTCAACATAAACGTGATCTTAATTGATCATCTAAAAGCCCATCTCTTACGATGGCAACCAATGCAAATGCGATCTTAAGTGATCATCCAAAGCCTATCTCTTACGATAGCAGTCAACATAAACGTGATCTTAACTGATCATCTAAAAGCCCATCTCTTACGATGGTAACCAATGCAAATGCGATCTTAAATGATCATCCAAAGCCTATCTCTCACGATAGCGGTCAGCATAAACGCGATTTTAACTGATCATCTAAAGCCCATCCCTTATGATGGCAGCCGATGCAAATGCGATCTCAAGCGATTATCAAAATCCTATCTCTCACGATAGCGGTTTACTCAAGTGCGATCTCGTATGATCTTTTTGAGCCAATCTCAATCGATTATCAAAATCCTATCTCTCACGATAGCGGTTTACTCAAATGCGATCTTATATGATCTTCTCAAGCCTATCTGCTACGGTAGCAATTTGTACGCAAAGTGATTTTAGTTGATCACCCAAGTCCGTATGTTACAATGATGACGTAACTGCAGAACAATCTTGCTAGACCTTCTAAAGGTCTGTCTGCTGCGATAGCAATTCATGCGAGAAACTATCTCAAGCAATCCTCTAATAAAGCCTATCTTCTATGATAGCAATTCGCACCGCTCAATGATCTCAATTGATCTGTTAAAAAAAAAACTATCTGTTATGATAGCAAAGTTGTGAACGAGATCTCATACGATTTACAACGAACACCTGCAAGCCCATTCGTCAAGATGGCACAACAGCGAAATTATGATCTCGAATGATCTAACGAAACATCTGCGCATTGACATCGCATATGTGAAATCATTACATGGCATTATGCAAGGCAAAACAAGCCGAAACGCATGCGAAATTGTATTTTGTTGCAAAGAGAGCAAATAGTACAAAAGCTATATATCATTATGAGTCAAATGACTTACAATTTATCTATCTAGATAGCAGCTTACAAGCGAAAAGCTCGCATCTAACTACACAGCCAACATGGCTCACAATACATTCGAAAAATGGCTGGTAAGCCAGAGATGCGCCAAGGGAACTCTCGAATAAGAAAAGAGAGAATCCACCGGTCCTGATACCGGCAGCACAGTACGCAGATCCGCGGCCAAAGATCTATAGCAAAAGGGATGCTGCCGCGAAGAGATCAACTCGTCATTCGCCACATCCCTAGCAGCAAGGTCAGGGATACGATGCGCCCAAGACCCCAAGGAATGACAAAAGCCTCTGTCTGACCAAGATAGGCGCCGGAGGAGCTTCCTGTGCCGACAGAGGATACTCCGCACAACAGGCGAAGCAGTCATTCCTCTGGTGATGGATTCCTTGTCATGTTGGACAAGGGCATTGACGAGCACCCCGACCTCACAAATGTGAGGGCAACGGATTCTTCCCCGGAGATGCTGGAGGAGAATTCCGCCGTTCATTACGAGACGGTAGCACGGTCACTTCGGCGCTACACCTCGCCACGAGGCGGCCGGAAACATGACCTGCACACATAATACACGAAGAAATTTCTTCGAACACACATGAGGTATTATCTGCATCCTCTTTATGACCGTTATAAACAGCAATAAGCCTCATAAAGTGGATCTTGGAAACTATTTCTATGGCACAAAGCGCAAACTCAAGATTCAAAACTTGAAGTTGCCATGAATCAACGAAAAACAAGCGTTGAAGCCAGCAGTCATAAGGACTCACGGCAAAGCACATGTTTGGGATGAAGAACCCAAATGGCAAAGACAGGGTTTATATAGACCCTGTGGAGACTCTTCGGTTGCCTAAGATGAGTCAGCAAAATTCAAAAAGAGGGTAAGTTCAATCACTTACGCCTTGAAAAGCGGTAACAATCAATTACCCTACTAAAGGCTACGACGATTCAGTTGCGTATCCTAATAAATGACGGATAGTCATGATTCGGGTGGACTTCCCAACGGAAGCGTGCTTATCTGCCGAGAAATTAGCGCGAAAATCAAGCAGAAAATCAATTGCTGATGTCATAATTGGATATGCACAGAAATGTCCAATCAAATCCCAAAAAAAGGGCAAAACGGGCAAACTCATTGTTTGTTGTTAAAAAAAAGGGGGAGAAACCCTAGCAATATTACATTAATGTTTCAAAACATTACATTAATGTCTCAGCCATTTTCCTGTTTTCTTTTCAAAATTCGAAAAGTCAAAACAAATTCTTGATTAAAGAATCATGGGGCTCGAACTGCTCGCTCAGCTTCTCCACTTGTTTCACTTCTTGCTTCAGTTGCTCGCACTTGGCATTCATTTCCTGATACAGCTTGACAGCTTCATCAACCCTTTGCTTTTGCTGCTCCACCTTCTGCATCTCAGCTGCGAGATTCTGGTGACCGAGATTCAAAGTTACAGCTGCGCGAATCAGTGTAACTCTGTCCTTGAGGAATTTGAAACCAAGTCTGCCTTGGACTTTGAACAAGAGATTTTGGCACATGCCACACAGCAATTCAGCACTCTGGGCCGAAATGGTCGCAGGTGTAGCCGCAGACAGCTGCTCCAGTATCCAGATGGCTTCAGTAAGGAATAGCCTCCTGTCAAAAGGTCCAATCTCCAGAGATCTCACAAACGATCGGGGGTATCTGAGACGCATTCGAACCACCCAGTCTACATCGGTTTGCTTCAAACCTGAGACATCAAAAATGGTTATAATGCCAGAACTCGCAAGCAAATAATGCGACGTGCGAACGGTAAATCTTTACTTACCAGTGCCTTCCAGAATTTCATGAAGAGAAGGGATGCGGGCCACTGGGATGTTCGAAGACTGCCCTCGCTCCATGGCTCTCCTATCAGCTGCAAGCTCCAACCTCTCATAGTCAGGAGGAAGAATGTAGGCCGCACCAGCTGCGACTACATTCCCAACCTGCGAGCCCCAAATGCTCCACGCAGGAATAGGTGCTTCTGGTCCAGTCATCGCCGGAGGCGAAGGGACAGCCGAAGTCGCTGGACGGACACTCCCAGATGCGAAAATGTTAGCATCACCTGTCCTTTCTTCCTCACCACCAGTACGGACACCTTCGTCCATCGGCACAGCATCAGCTTCGACATCATCGGAGAGTTCGATGACATCCTCGAGATGCTCACGTGCGTGTCCAGCAGCTGCGACGGGCTTCTCGGTATGGGAGCTCGAAATTGGAACATGGGATGCAGAAGGCTGACTCCTCTGCTCCAGCTCAGGTTCCTCAGCATGACCTGCGATACCAAATGCGATAATATGAGGTAACTTGTGTTATAAGTTATTTCGCTATCTTTACTAAAGCTAAGAATAAGCACCTCCACGCGAAGGTGGGATTGAGGTATCCTCATCGTACACTAGGGACGTGGAACCGTGCCCTATCAGTGTATCCTCACTAAGCAAATCTTTAAGAGAAGCGTGACCTGGGACGCGAGTAAACCAGTCATGATTTTGCCTCAAGTGGCTGCGGCCTAGTATGCGCATATCACTCAAAATAATTACCTGAGGGTTCTCCGCATTTGCTTACCAACCAACGGCGAATGTCAGGCTTTGACACACCGTGCTTTAACGCACCCACAATTACATCTCTATAAGTAACTGCGAGATTGAAGATCTCACCTTTATCGCCACCTGCGATCTCTGCGAAGTCCGCTTGGACTTGCTCTAGCTCTGCTGCGTCCTCTCCAGAAACCTCATCTTCCTCCTCCACATGAGGAGCCACTTCTTCGGGAAGCTCGTCTTCCTCGCCAGTTGGACGCACTAAGTCGTCAACATGCAGCTCCTCGAGGCTCCGCTGTTTCACAAGCTCGAGCTCCTCTTCCTCTCGCTGCCTTCTTCTTTCAGCAGCCTCCGCGGCTGTCTTCCGGGATTCAGCAAGAACATCCTCGCTTATAGGATCATCTGAAATGCCAGAATGGGCATCTTTCTTTTGCCTCTTGGCCACAAGGCCACCGACGGCTTCATCATCATCATCTGCAAATACATATTTGGTTCAAGGAAAAGAACTACAAAGAAGTCTAGATAAAAGGCAAGGAGATGCGACGGAAGTACCTCCTGACTCTTCCTCGCACATCACAACTGTTGCTTCTTCTTCATCACTTGCCTGGGGCTCCTGTCTCTCTTCCTCCTCTTGGTTGAATGGAACGAAAGTCTCAACTGCGAGATCTTTTCGCACTTTGCTGGGCATACGACCCTTGCCTTTGTCCTTGATGGAAAGGGACCTCACTGGGGGAGAAGCTGGAGCGCTCCTAGGGGAAGAAATCGTAATCCCCTTTTGCCTAGGTCTCTTCGCTCTCGGCGCCGCAGTCGCTGGAGGGGACGGGTCATCTCTAGGAGGAGACGGAGCCGGAGGGTTGTCTATCAGCGAGTCAGCAAAAGTGTTCATGACCCCGCGAACTTTTGTTTCGACCTCGGCATCCATCCTCCATGCTAGCCGGTACGACTCCCCCCTCCTTCTGGTGGCAACAATGGTGTCCACCAGCGATTTGGAGTGATCACCAGCTGCGAACCTCCGCACATGACACTAAACAATACAGAACGAAAAGCATCAGCGCGAGGAAATCAAAAGGCTCAAAGCACACAAGGAAATTGCTTACCTCAGCAAACGCCTTGCTATATTTGACGACCTGCGTGTCACCCTTCTTGATTGTGTCGACTTGCTCCTTCAGAATGAAATCGGGGCACAAATGATTCTCACGGTCCCACAGCGAGTAGCAACCATACTCAGACTCGCTCAAACTGCAATTGGGGCGAAAGGGAAAAGAGTTTCTCTTGATCAAGGGGGCCTTTCCTGGCTGCGCCGCCGCCTCCGTCTCAATCCTCGTTTGCTGGGCAACCCAGTATGCGATCCAGTTCTGGGAACAACCACCCTTGCGAGTTCCCGCAGGCTGCTCAAAGGGAAGATTGCTCATGAGGACTGTCTTGCACTCCTTTGTCAGCAAGCGCTTGTAGCACCCTCTGATAATAGACTGGGGCCAGATCGATGGGGCCACCGCATCAAAACCAAACTGAGGAGAGACCCGAGTAGGGTCAACATCCACTGTAAGTCTTTCATACCGTGGCGCGAGCTCACGAATATGCTCTGCAAGGGCAGGAAGAGAACCCCGCAGACACCAACAGAAGAAGTCACGATAGCGTTCGTGGAAATGCGGCCCCTTTTCAAAGAGAAGGTCTTCTGACAAGACCATACCTCTGGAAGGGTATAGCTTTGGAAACCACCGCACATTCTCAACACGTGTGGCATAGGGCCTGGCAGTAAACTCCTTTCGTTTGTCGCATATCAAACTCCAAGTACACTTGGTGTTGCTTGCTCCAAACCATCTCGCAGCCCTTCCGCTGTTGCGTGCCTCCGTCTCGCCTGGGGGACACCACTTCTCAAGTGGGAGGGGAGTTGGAGCATAAGACGGCCAGCGCTCGAAAACCCACATTGTCAAAAAGCTGATATTGACAAAGGTCAGGACATCGAGGCGGCCACGCGATTCCCTCATCGCCAGAACCAGCTGATCCAGCCTGTAATATAGCGTCCCCAGGACCAAGGGTCCGAGTGCGACTCTCTGGCCAAGAGCGAGACTCACAGCAAGTGGTAGCACATGGTAGAAGACCCCGTCATGGGTATGACCATCAATCAGATACCTCGACAGCCAAGCACAGAGAAAGGCGCAAAGGGTTAAATGATAGCCCTTGCCCTCTACATAATTCTCGGCCTCCGGGTTCTCGCTCAAGAGCTTCTTAGTGATGCTGCTGTTCGCATAGTCTCGGAAGAAGTACTGCAACCACTTGTTCCAGGTATTCTTCGCAGACGTATCCACTAGCTGCCAGTTCGGAAGAGGCTTCATAGTGGTCCACCGAGTAGAGATTTTCTTTACCTCTGCTAGGCACTCCTCCATCTGCGCGTACAAGGCCATTTCAGCAGATGTCCTCAAGTGGCTCAAGGGGTCCACCTCGCCCATGGGGGAAAGCTCATACAGCATTTGAACGTCCTCGAGCGTGGGGGCAGCCTCGAACTCAGCAAAATGAAACGTGTGAGTCGCGGGCGAATAACGGGACAGAAGGTCTAGAAGCATGGACTGATCCAACTTCACGGCAGCACCCTTCATAGCACGGATAGCAAAGAAAATGCCGGCTTTATCAAGAGTCTCGGCATGATGATCCAATACGTGGTCAATCCACTCATCCATGTAGTCCAATTTCTGGACGAACGCTTGAGTAGAAATCGCAGTATACGGGAAGTGCCCGTTCTCGATCCCCAATCGGACTACATCCTCGGAACCAACCCACTCGAGCAGGGCTGAGTTAACTGGGCGAGTCAACGTCAGCAATTGCTCAGCAGGAACAGGATCAGGCATCCTCTTCGCCTTCACCCTCGCATGATAAAAATCCTTCCCACCCAGAAAGGGGGCTTTACGCCACAGAGCCTGCGGAAGCTCCGGCATCTCTTCGTCTTCCTTCACGGGTCTGGTTACTCTTGTCTTGGCCATTCCTGCGAAAGGGCAAGAAAAAGGGGGGAGAAATACCACACCACACTTCAGTTTGAATTTTGGAATTTGAGATCTATGCAAACCAAAGCAAACAGTTCCGGTGCCGATTTCAGAAATTGGGGAGTTGATATTGTTGAAAGATTAAAACGAAGCGGGTTCAAAGATCAAAAGCCTCTTCACAAATTTCATGGATTTACAGATTCAATGCGATTCAAGGCAAACACTGGTAGTTTAAATCAAAAGTAAACGAAGCCAACCTTGTTTCCTTGAAGCTTGCCTGGATATGCACAATTGGAGAATACGATTTGCAGTTCTGAACTGGTGATTGATTATCTGGATCTGCTCTCGAAGATCTCCGGGTACCATTCACTTTAAGAGAAAGAAGTAATGCTTTGCAATGATGGGATACAAGGTATTTATCCAGAAGAATGAAGGGTTGCGTCCCTTCAGTAGTCGAATCGCAACCGTCACCGTCGTGTCGCGCAATCACAGGACGGGCTGACGTCACGCCTAAAACCCTAAAGGTCAGACGGCACGACTCTAGGGGTTTTAGGTCATAATGACACGCACGGGGGCTGAACCTACCCGTATTTGAATTGGTGCGTGGCGACGACGCGCATGTTGGTTTCCGCGCATGGAAGCCTATACAGCTACGAGCCTTCACGCGCAGAAAGGGGGCTAATGTAGATACTGCTTTATGACATGGCAGATCTAGGCCACGTGGCAACCATCCAGCACACCATATTGTGCTCCACACACACAGGATCACCATCCGAGCTGATCCATGTGGGGGCTGCGA
The DNA here is from genome assembly GCA_023055425.1 of Linanthus parryae. Taxonomy (NCBI): domain Eukaryota; kingdom Viridiplantae; phylum Streptophyta; class Magnoliopsida; order Ericales; family Polemoniaceae; genus Linanthus; species Linanthus parryae. The sequence goes on along the minus strand of JALGPY010000001.1, from coordinate 184,453,047 downwards.
GACAGAGCCCTCGCATACCACTGCACGGGACTTGTAGGGACTTTGTGGTCTGGAGGCTAGAGTAAGCCCTGTCGCGTGCGAGCCAAGCCCGCGCGCGACCTTTAGTAACTGTTTTGAGAGATTTATGGCACGAGCTCCATAAACCCGGTCAATCCGGTCAAACCCGGTCAACCTCGTAACGGTTCCGGTACTCGCGCACCACGTGCTCTAACGGTTCCTATATACTCGGACGAACGTGCCGTTATGGTTAAGCTAATTAAGCCGCCATTAATGGGCGCATTAACCACACTACAACGGTCACGTTCTCCAGTATATATACATCGTTAACCTTTCCATACAAAGGAGGACACACTGCCATACGCGGAAGCTCTGCCAAACCTCTGTCTCTCTCTCAGACATTGCTATTGACTTACTCTCTCCCTACACACACCCCTATTCTTCCTGTGCGATCCCTGATCCACTACGTACGGTGTACACGGAGGTCTCCCCGCCGGAATCTCTTGTGCACACCACCCAAAGCCTTGGGAAGGATTCCTCGTTGAACCAACGCAAATTCGTCGGATCGACTCAAATTCGTCGGATCGACTCAAATTCGTCGATGTCTACTCTCAGATGAGTGTAGGCTTATTCGCTTCTACGCAAGTCGTATGCCTTACCACGCTTCCGTCTGGGTCTCTGATTGACCTTGGAAATCCATTAATCTCCAATAGTCTTCCATCCAGTTGGAAATCCAACCTAGTTCTTAAACTCGGTTGGCCCTTTATAGACTCTAATTCATCCTGTAAAGCTTACTATTCATTCTTCATAATTAGGGAACGATAAGGCCTAGGATTCTATCATATCGTTTATGCAAGGTGATCCTAAATATCATCCCTTCGATCTCAAGTAGTCGATGGGTATGCTCCTATGAGCAATTCCTTTGCATTGGAGGATCATCATTTACTCTCATCCCTTATGGATGGAGTATCCTGCTTGGAAAGTCACTCCCACTGTCCGAAGGATCCTTGAGGGACTAATTCCTCATAATCAACTAAGGAACATGGTATCTTCCAGCGGTACCTCCATGCTCGTGGAGATTATCGTCTCTACGAACATATCCCTTAATTATGGACATATCTCATGAGAAATCATATATCTCGTAAATCCAATTTGTTGCACTACCTATCGGCTATTGCGTTTCAAATACGCAACCCCTAGAGTGCTCCAAATAGCATAAGAAGATATGTTACTCCATGAAGATATGTTTCTTCCATCTAGGATCTAACTCCAAATTCTTTCTTGTCAGGTGATGAAAGATCCTGGGACAATATCCTAGGTTCATTATTCTCTTGCGTGGTGACCCTTATGGTCTTCCTTTCGATGTCAATTCATCCACGGGATATGCTCCAAAGAGCGTTCCTACGCAATGAGGATTCCTCCACATAGTCATAATCTATGATGGGCTATTCACTAGACAAGTTACTCCCAATGTCCTGAAGATCTGTAGGAACAATTTCCTGTTGATCATTCAGGGATGGGGTGTCATCCAGTGAAACCTTTATTTCGTAGAGACTTATTTCTTAACGAACCTCTTCCTGACTTGAAATTTAGTTAGTACATAAATTGCCGATCCCCATGGCCCAAGGTGACCTCATATAGGTTGCCTATTGGTCCACATCTCGTAGGGTGTAGGCTTCAGACTTGGTGGACTTATGGTTTGATAGCCATTTAGCAAGTTGTCTCCTCCGAATAGGGGAATTTTTTCTTTGCATTCTCTATCATACATCAGACCATCTCTTACAGTATCCTATTCCCCTTTATCCTCTACAGCATATTGCTGGGGCGTGGGGATAGCCAACTGCCTTACTCCTCTCCATCACATAGCTCTTGCTAAGATAGATACTTCCAGTCTCATTCTGTCCAAGGACATATCCTTTTATCCAGACGGTTTTCTACCTTTTGTAGAGACCTGTCTGAAGCACCCTTGTGCCTCAGACTTATGTGGCCTAAGCGCACACAGTTGAGACGCGGACAATAATCTACGAATGTGATGGAACAGTAAGCACCATGTCTTAGCTTTAACAATTTAATGGAACATAACAACAGAATGAATAAGATATAAAGACTCAGTAGTCCTTAATGCTCTACTGGATGGTTTGCGTTTCGCCTTTCTTGTCCGGCAAGAACCACACACAGGTAAGGGTACCTTGGGCGAAATCCAAGCAGGCCTGCCCTAGCTAGCCTGAACATCCTTTCCTGTCACTGTGTGTCTTAATCTAGCGCGCCACATATTAGAATCTTAAGTCATACTCTTAAGTTGACATCCAAGAATTATGAGGCGTTACTCATGCTAGAATCTTAAGAACGCAAACACCATGATATAACCATATCCAAAGTTAAAACTGTGACCAAAACAAATTTTGGTGGCTACTCCCTCAAAGATAATCCTTTTGGATCCTTAGACGAGAATTTAGTGCCAGGTCTGGCCTTTTCTCTTAGTCTTAGGAAGACTCCTTTGCCTTTTTAGCGTTTGCCAGTCTTGGGTAATATTGGTCTTATACCAACATTTCCCTTAAATTCATTTATCCTTGCCCCACCTGTTGCCTCGGTCATAATACCGGGCTAGGGACTATATCTGCCTATCATACTTCACTAAGTATGATCATACCTTTCCAACAGCCTTTAGCAATCATATATTGCTTAGACATCCGAAGTATGCTGGACTAGTATTCTTAGCAAACCCTTTTGCTTAGATCCTAGAACAGTGTGATGTTTGGTCTAATCCAAACATCCTGACATGTTTTGGTCTTATCCAAACATCCTGACACGTGCAAAGTGTGTCATATGACGTTCCATGAAACGTGGCAGAGATTGCAGCAAATTGCAAATCGGATAGCTTGTACCTGACAACCCTTAACCCTCTTATCATATATGGCATCAATCTCAGACGTTAAAGTCGAGTGCTCAATATTATGATATGAGCCATAACTCATAGTTAAGGAAGATTATTTATGACTCACTACTCACAAATTTATGTACGCAAATGGCTAAGATGGATCCAAGATTCTTCTTCGGCTTCCTACAATTTTAAAAGTGGTCATGAACATGCTGATGAGGTCATTTCCCCACCTTTTCATAGCATGCTCCATGACATTATCTTGACTGCTGCCTCCCACTATTGGTGAGCCTAAAGATAATGTCTATGTGCTGCTGTGACAACTTATTCATCACAGGTTCGACCATGTTGTAGGTGGTTCGACAACCTATGTCCAACTGATGGTTACATAGTACGACGACTTATCATGTCGTTGTTGTCACCATTTAACCTTTACAGTTTCGATTTAGACACGATTGATAGAGACATTGTGGAAGTTAATCACTAGCATTTACTTAGCTCCAAAATAACATGTGACATCGATTAAAACTTAATAGTTCCTCACAAGGACTCCACCAAAACCTAGCGTATATCCTAGGAATCAAATCTCATCACTTGTGATTTCCTATCAATTTTAATCATGTCATCATGTGAGCTCTTTTGTTTTAGTTCTTTAGCATGCGAGGTTAAACATATATCCAATCACACGCAGTTATAACATAAAACAAGCATAAGCATAAATAAATATGCAATGGATGTGGCACCTAAGGTGCACTCCCACTATTGAGAGTACTTCTTGAGCAAGTCTTGAACTCCATCTCATGCCATCTCGCCTTCTTGAGGACTCCAAGCTTGAGGCTCCTTTAGACCGTCTATTTGCTCCATGCACCTTGCGCCATAGCTTTTGGTTTGGCCACCTCTCTTGAAGTTTCAATCTTCAATCTCTACTAACTATCTTATTTCTAATAAGAATTAACCTCATAGAGGCGAGTGGATGAGAAGAGAAGACACTAGAGTATAGAGAGGCACGACACGCAGGCCGTATTTTGATTACATATTCAAAAACCAAAACCAAAACCAAGATATAAAACATCTATGCCACATCCATGCATCAAACACATCCATTCAACCCACAACAGCATGTATAACAATATAATAAACATACTGAAATTTTAAGGAAATTTCCGGAATTAATCTCTAATTATTGGAAATTAATAAGCAATAATCTAATCAACTAAAAAGATCGATAATTGCTCCCTACCACTTAGGGTCTCACCACCTATGGCAAAACGTGGGGAAAATGACCTAAGTCTCCCGAAAAAATTTGGGCTCAAAACAGTGTGTTTAAGGTCGTCAAACTGCCTCGGGAAGTGTGCTAAACACTAATTAATTAATCTGGAAATTACTAAAATTTTTCGTCACTCCAAAAATTATGAAAAAATATCCACAAAATAGGAAATTTAATTTGGAGTCCCTAGGAAAAAACCAGACGAAAAATGACGGCAGGAGGAGGCCGCACGCGCCCTCACGCGCCGCCGCGCGTGGGCGCGTCCGCCTCCGCCACGCGCCGACGTCGGCCCATGTGCCACGTGGCATGCCACGTCAGCACATATGCTGACGTCAGCCGCCACGTCACCCCTGCCACGGTATTGCCACGTCAGCTGCCACGTCAGCCGACAATTGGCTGCCACGTCATTGCCACGTCAGCCACTTGCTGACGTGGCACCGCCACATCATCTGCCACGTCAGCCCTAGGGCCACGTCAGCAGCCGCCGCCAGCCCTTAGGCGCGTGGAGCGCGTGGAGGCGGCGTCGGTGGCGCGTGAAGCCCACGCGCCGCCTTCCCGTGCTCCGTTCCCGACGAAAATGATTTTTCCGGGATCATCTTTTCGTCCTGATCCTGATTATGTGGTCAAAATCCAATTTTAACAAGTTTTGAAAAACGTGTTCTACTGATTGGATCTAGCAGTCCAGATTAATACAGTTCCGAATCTTTGAAAAATTCATAACTAATTCATCGTAAATCCAAAAAATATAAAATTTATATATCTGGAATCCTCGTGAAAAACCCTACCTAACCATATAGGTTTCGTCTACTGGTTATGAAATTTCAGAAACTCGATTTTTAATACAGATTCGGGAACGCATATCGAGGCACGAAAAACAAACTTATGGCTCTGATACCAATGAAGGTCGGGAAGGATCTATCACATACAGATCTACAACATGAATTATAGCGGAAGATTCATGTGTTTACCTTGTCTTCCTAAGCTCCTTTATGCAGTGGATGATCGTTTGTTGTTTGCTTTCACGCGCCTCCTTCTTGATCTTGCTCCCACCAATCAAGTGTGAATCTCGAGGACGAACACTTTGTTCCAAACCACGTTCCACCTCCTTGGATGAAGTTGGAGAGAGACTAGGGTTCTCTACAACTAGTATGAATCTAGACGGAGTAACTTTATTCTCTGGAATAGCATTAAGCCTTAGCATTATAGCACACCTTAATGTGTAGGAGGCTACCTCTTTATATAGGCAAAACTTCTCCTAGGTTTGCACATAAACCCCTAGGGTTTGAGCCTTAGCTACTAACCCCTCTAGTTTGTGCATTAGTGTAACTAACCCCATAAGGTGACGATAATTACATTGGGCACCCCACATGGGCGCACCAATTGCTAACAATTTCTAAAGTTAGATCTTTCTGACTACATCAAGTTCAGAAAGAAAAGTAGCAAATATCAATTCCCGCCATACGCTTATGCTTAGCCCAGGCTCTATCAGCAACTAAGATACAAAAATTGGAATGCTTTTTTAACTGTTTCTTCAAAGCCCCATGAAGTGCTCTTTTATTTTTTATTTTTTAGAAGACTTTTTTATTTTTTTTATTCTGTGTTGATTCTGCAGTTAAGCTCTATCAAACCATTGAGCACAAAATTACAAAATTCAGTTATCTACCCATCTAATTTGTCAGCACAATATTCACTGCAAAATATAAATTAATTAAAACGTCCCATTATTCTTATTTATGAAGGAAATTTTACATATGACAAAATTACAATATCAGCGGAAGTATTTAAAATCCATTAGTTCACCTCCATAGTTATCACCCTCATATCCCACGCAACTTGTTATAGGACTCGTGATACTCTTGTCAATCTCAAGTTCTCAACTATCTCAGCAAAATAATTGACCATTTACACTGGCTACCAAGTTAGTTCCAACCAAAACAATCCAACATTGACGCCAAAGCTCAAACTCTCCGGTCATCACTGATGCTTCTAAAAAACCACATAAATAAAAACATTCACCATGACTACCAACCACTCATTAAACTACCACCACAACCAGAACGACCACTATAGCAGACATACACCACAATTATTCATCAAATCTGTAGACGGAAGAAAACAATACAAAGTTCATGATTTCGATCCCGAAAGTAATTTGATCAAATTCCGTCAATCAATTATCCTGTTCTGTCCTCGTTTTGAGAATCTCCTCCTAATAGTATATTATGGTGGTGGGTTGAGAGTCAAACCCCACCAGTTTTTATCTTCAACTTCAACCGTTAAACCAATTTTCCTATGGCTGTTTGCTTTCTCTTATATTTCTCCACCCTTCTCATATTATATGCATCTACTGCATGCAATTCCAATCTTCCTTTGGATTGATTCAAGAGTCAGAATTATCTTACTCTCAAGAGTCAGTTTCCTGCTTTGGATTGATTCATGTGGGCATGAATCTTGAAGGGGAGTGCTTTGTCAGGAGATGAAGAGAAGGACCAAAGTGAAAAGAAAAGTAAACTGATGACCTATAATGTGGAATGAAGTGCAAAGGGGTATAAACTAATGACTTGAACTTTGGAGTAGCAGTAACCGTACGATCATGAAATCGGGAGGATCTGGGCCGTTAGTATGTTTTAAACGTTGGGTTTGAATTGTGTAAGTGGAACGACATCGTTCCACTCGGCGGGATGGCGTGGCGTCTGGCGTGGCACTAGCTCGGCAGCTGATTGGGCGAGAAGCGTCACAATGCCACCGTGGCACAAGCCGTTAGCCATTTAGTGTTATTACAAATCGGTCCTAAACTTCTGTTATTTCTATTAGATCCAAAAGTGTATAAGTACTGTATTTCTCATTTGATTTGGTATTATGAAAATTGTTATTCTCTGCAAATCATCTTCTTCCTCTCTCGCGAATCTCTCTTCTTCTGTGAAATCTAGGTCAGGAACCTCAAGTTCCTGACAAATTGGTATCAGAGCCTTCTTCCCTCTGTGAACTCTGAGCAATGGGGCAAAGAAAGAACACCACAGCTGTAGAAATGGAGGCTATGGATGGTGTGATGGGACATCTACACGCCGTCGATGAGGCGATTCTGGAGCTGCGCCAGGAGTACGGCGAGCTCAGGCATGGCCAGGAGGAACTCAGGCATGGACAGGATCTGATCCATGGACAGCTTTTGCAACTCAACCAAATTGGGGATCTGAAACTAGGTCATGAAGAACTCAAAGAGGAGCTTCAGAAATTGGCAAATTGTTTGAATCTAATGGCTAACAAAAAGGAGAAAGAGAGAATTGAAGCTTCTAGTTCAGCCACTAGGTCACCAGCAAGCCTTTTGGGAAAAGGCAAGGCTCCACAACACTCAGCAGGTACTCCATTAAGCTCTAAGAGATTTGAGAAGTGTGAAGAACAATGCAATGACATGTCTAGAGTTTCAAATTCATATAAATTGCCTATTCCAAAAGTAGAGTTTCCTAAATTTACTGGAGAAGATCCACTAGGCTGGATAGTGAAGGCTGATAGATATTTTCAGCTGCACAGCTTGAATGATTTACAGAAACTCATACTAGTATCTCTCAATTTGAGTAATGAAGCTGAAACTTGGTTTAGTGCTGAATTTGAATCCCTGGATGGACTCACTTGGAAGGAGTTTTGTGAGATGTTATGTGAGGAATTTCTAGAACCTGGACATGACAATGTGCTAGCTGAATTACAAAAACTGGAACAGAACGGGAGTGTAGCTGATTTTCAAAGTAAATTTGACACACTTAGGCCAAGAGTGAAAGCTCTTTTTCCCTGGACTGATGACAACTACTTCATGAAGACTTTTTTGGGAGGTCTGAAGTTAGAAATTAGAAGTCAAGTACAACAACTAGCTCCTAGCAGTTTGGCACAAGCCAAAGCAATGGCCAAGCTACAAGAGTTGTATTGTAACCAGCAACACCAAAATGTGGTGCAGACAGTGAGCAGTATGATGAAAAATAATAACAAAAGTGTGCAGCTAAAATCTTACACTCCATTCACAAGTGAGAAGAAGAATGTGGCAACTCCTACAATGCCTTATAAAAAGCTCACTCAAGAAGAAATGAAGGCTAGAAGAGCTAAGAATCTGTGTTACTTTTGTGAGGAAACTTATGTGCCAGGTCACAAGTGTAAGAAGCCACAATTATTTCTCATTTCTGGAGAAGAGGAGGCAGGAAATGAAGAAGTTTTAAGTCAAGAAGGAGACATTGTTGCTGAAGAAGATGGAGAGCTAGAAAATAAATGAGAAATGGAGATTTCCTTGCATGCTATTACTGGTAATATGGGAGCTCAAACTATTAGACTACAAGGCCATGTAGGGAAGCAGAAAGTGCATATACTCATTGATTCTGGTAGCACTCATAATTTTATAGATAAAGACACTGCCAAGAGAATACAGTGTGTATCACTCCCTAGTCACTCCATGAGGGTCACTGTGGCAAATGGCAGCCAAATTGAGAGCTCAGGGGTGTGTCCCAAAGTGAAACTGAAACTACAAGGGCAAGTGATTGAGGCTGATATGAGGGTTATAGCTTTGGGTGGTTGTGACATGGTTTTGGGGGTACATTGGTTACAAGAAGTTAGTCCTGTAAAAATGGATTTCAAAGAGATGACAATCACTGTCAATTTGCTTGGCTCACCAGTTCAGTTCAAAGCACACAAGGAAGGGTGTCAGTACAAGGCAGCTAACTTTCACTCCTTACAAGCTTATTGTGCAGAAAATGAGTTTGTAACAGTAGGCCATCTCTATAGCATCACTGGCACAGAACTTAAGGAAATCACAAAACTACCCCACAAGTTTGGAGAAATGCTTGATAAGTTCAAAATAGTGTTTGATGAACCCAAGACACTCCCACCTCAAAGGAGCCATGATCATCACATCCCTCTTAAACCAGGAGCTCAACCAGTGTGCCTGAGACCTTACAGGTATCCCCATGTACAGAAAACAGAAATTGAGAATTTGGTACAGGAAATGCTGAACAATGGGGTCATTCAGCACAGTACTAGCTCTTTTGCCTCTCCAGTACTGCTAGTCAAAAAGAAGGATGGTTCTTGGAGATTTTGTGTTGACTACAGGGGCTTAAATGAAATCACTGTCAAGGAAAAGTTTCCTATTCCTATCATTGATGAGTTGCTAGATGAACTGCATGGTGCTCATTGTTTTTCTAAATTGGATTTGAGATCTGGCTATCACCAAGTTAGGATGGCTGAAGACGACATTCACAAAACAGCTTTTAGGACTCATGAGGGTTTATATGAGTTCAAAGTAATGCCCTTTGGATTGACTAATGCTCCAGCTACTTTTCAAAGTTTGATGAACAAGGTATTCAAACCTTACCTCAGAAAGTTCCTACTTCTGTTTTTTGATGACATTTTAGTCTACAACAAGACAGAAGAGGAGCATTTGCAGCATTTACAGTCAACTTTGGAGTTAATGTTGAAAAATGAGTTGTATGCAAAAATGTCTAAGTGTTCATTTCTGCAATCTTCTATTGAGTATTTAGGGCATTTAATTAGCTTTGAAGGGGTGCAAGCTGATCCCAACAAAATTGCAGCTATGTTGTCCTGGCCTATTCCCACCACTATTAAAGCTTTGAGGGGCTTTCTTGGTCTTACTGGCTATTACAGGAGGTTTGTGAAGGATTATGGAGTGATAGCTAGACCCCTCACTGCTCTGCTTAAGAAAGGAGCTTTTGGGTGAAATGCAGAAGCTCAAACAGCTTTTGAAAAACTCAGAAATGCCATGAGTACCACTCCAGTCTTAGCATTGCCTGATTTCACTAAAATGTTTGTTTTGGAAACTGATGCTAGCCATTGGGGGCTTGGTGCTGTTCTTATGCAAGAAGGAAGGCCACTTGCCTATTTCAGTAAGTCTTTGGCTAATAAACACTTGGGGTATTCCACTTATGAAAAGGAGTTGTTAGCTGTTGTGCAAGCTGTGTCCAAGTGGAGGTCTTATTTAGAAATTGCCAAATTCCAAATAAGAACTGATCATTACAGTCTCAAGTTCTTCCTAGAGCAGAAAATTAGCACACTACTTCAGCAGAAATGGGTTAGCAAGTTGATGGGGCTGGATTATGAGATAGTCTTCAAGAAAGGCAAGGAAAATTTGGTAGCTGATGCATTATCTAGGGTGGCTCAAGAAGGACAATGCCTAGCCATTTCTGTGGCTGTGCCTAAGTGGGTGAAAGAAGTCTGCAAATCCTATGAAGGTGATGAGTGGGCTACTCAACAGATAGCTAAATTGACTATTGCTCCTGATGATAATGATGATTTCTTGTTACAAGATGGATTAATTAAGAAAAAGCAGCTCATATATGTGGGCACCACTTCTACACTTAGAACAACATTGATTTCTGAAATGCATAATAGTGGTGTGGGTGCTCACTCTGGTATTAGGGGAACTTACAAGAGGCTCTCTGCTGTGTTTTTCTGGCCACACATGAGTAAACATGTCAAGACCTGGGTTAAGGAATGTGATATCTGCCAGAGAATGAAAGGGGAGAATGTGCCTTATCCAGGGTTATTGCAACCTCTACCTGTTCCAAACAAACCCTGGGCTCACATTAGCATGGATTTTGTAGAAGGGCTGCCTAAATCTGGGGGAAAGAATGCTATTCTAGTGGTAATTGATAGATTCTCCAAGTATGGACACTTTTTGGCTCTCACTCACCCCTATAGTGCAGCTGACATTGCTCAAATCTTTCTGGATAATGTGCACAAGTTACATGGGTTGCCAGAATCTATTGTTAGTGACAGGGACAGCATCTTCCTCAGCCAGTTTTGGAGTTTGCTGTTCAAAGGAGTGGGTACTAAATTGCATTATTCAACTGCCTATCACCCCCAAACTGATGGGCAGACTGAGAGGCTAAACCAGTGTTTGGAAAATTATCTGAGGTGTGTCACAACTGATAGGCCCCATCACTGGTCTAATTGGTTGCCATTAGCTGAATTTTGGTATAATACATCTTTTCACAGCAGTCTCAAGATCACTCCCTTTGAAGCCTTGTATGGGTATGCTCCAGTTATCCCTACTTTTCATCAGCTTAACAAGAGTGGAGTGCCAGAATTGGATCAGTTTATGGAGGAAAGGAAGAAAATGGTGTTGCTATTAAAAGCTAACCTGCTCAAAGCACAGGAGAGGATGTGTCATTTTGCCAATCTACACAGGAAGGAAATAGAGTTTCAAGTGGGGGATAAGGTCTTTCTCAAGTTACAACCCTATAGGCAGGGTACTGTGGTTAACAGAAGCAATCAGAAGCTGGCTGCTAAGTTTTATGGCCCATTTACTGTCTTAAAGAGAATTGGTGCAGTAGCTTATCAGCTGGAATTGCCTCCCCAAGCTCAGGTACACTCTGTCTTCCATGTGTCCCAGCTGAAATTAGCTCATGGAACTGCTACTGTTGCTGTTTCCCCTATGTTGCCAAGAGTAGGCCCTGCAGGTCAGCTCTTGTGTAAACCTTTAGCCATTCTTGACAGAAAATTGGTTAAAAAGAACAATGCACCTGTGGTGATGGCATTGGTGCATTGGGCCAATTCCTTGCCTTCAGAGGCAACTTGGGAGGATTATCTTACTCTCAAGAGTCCGTTTCCTGCTTTGGATTGATTCATGTGGGCATGAATCTTGAAGGGGAGTGCTTTGTCAGGAGATGAAGAGAAGGACCAAAGTGAAAAGAAAAGTAAACTGATGACCTATAATGTGGACTGAAGTGCAAAGGGGTATAAACTAATGACTTGAACTTTGGAGTAGCAGTAACCGTATGATCATGAAATCGGGAGGATCTGGGCCGTTAGTATGTTTTAAACGTTGGGTTTGAATTGTGTAAGTGGAACGGCATCGTTCCACTCGGCGGGATGGCGTGGCGTCTGGCGTGGCCCTAGCTCGGCAGCTGATTGGGCGAGAAGCGTCACAATGCCACCGTGGCACAAGCCGTTAGCCATTTAGTGTTATTACAAATCGGCCCTAAACTTCTGTTATTTCTATTAGATCCAAAAGTGTATAAGTACTGTATTTCTCATTTGATTTGGTATTATGAAAATTGTTATTCTCTGCAAATCTTCTTCTTCCTCTCTCGCGAATCTCTCTTCTTCTGTGAAATCTAGGTCAGGAACCTCAAGTTCCTGACATCCTTCGATCTTATTAATTATTTCATTTGTTTCTTTGACTATTACTTTTTTTTGTGATTGTGGGCGTACTTGTGTTGATACTATTTTGTATCAATGAATCTGACCTTCTCCTATCACTATTGTTTGAGCTTGACGTTCAGTGACCAACAATTCTTCCATTTTCTTTCGAGTTTGTCCTTTAAAAGTCCGGAACCTCAATCCCTATTCCCTAACACCGGTATATCAAGCAATAAGAAATCATATAACAAAGGAAATCAAGTGTCATTGAAAGCAATGGACTGGTTTTTCACATAGAGATTGAAGAAATAGGCACCCTTTATAGAGGAACAATGACCTCAAATACACATGACTGTATTCAGACCACCGACCTTAACATTCACCATGTATATATTTTCCAAAAACTTATAATCTAAGCATTAAGACCTGCCTTGGTAAGAGCCTGACATTAGAATATGGATTCCTGCCCCCTATATTCCATTTAGATTACCTTGTTGCTACTATGTTGGATAAAGTACACTTTGCAGAGAACGTCGTTATTTCGCGCTGTCTCAAACGTATAATTGAAAAACTATTACAGGTAAAAATGATATTCAGGGGTGCGAAGGGGCAGAATATGATGGCCACTGGAACCACCGGCAGGATCAGACCATTCCATCAACAAGAACATCATGTTATCGCACGACATGAGGCCTAATTTACCATCTACCAATCCAACAAAGTTGCAACAGAGAGTTTAATTTGATATGGAAGAGCAATTAGTTTTTTTTTTTCATGTTTCTTATCATTAAGCGGTGAAATTCGATGGATAACGTAAGAATGTTGCAACTAAAGGAGAATTCTTGTTTGCAAAAAAAATAATAATAAATAAAAATGAGAATTTTAAAACCTGGTCTTGGAATAGGATTATACGGTTACCGCACAAGTGATGCAGTAACATGATATGAAGAGGGAGTGGTATATAAGAAAGTTTTGTGTGTACGCCCTCAGCGGATAGCCGAACACAGAGAAAATAAGGCCGAATAAGTGGTCTAGTAAGGATGTAGGAGAACTGTGCAAAGTAACAAACGGTAGAAAATTCGTACAACCATTACCTGCAGAAGAGTCATATGGATTGAAGCTGCAATTGGAGAAACAACAGCCGGCCCGATTGATACTGTGAATGAAACGAATGACTTGCCAAAAGAAACAAACAGAATATTTCCGAGAAAAACCAATTGAAAGATATCATATGAAGGCGTCGTGACCTGTGATTCACCAAAGTTGTCGTTGGAGCAGATCAAAGCAACGCCATCCAGCAACATCAGTGAGCCGATCATGTGCCAAGGAGTTTGACGGGAAATTGTTTTAGCAACCGTATATCAAGCGCCTGTGCACTTTGGTGAGGCACCGCTTCGTTTCGTAACGATGTAAACCGTGTAGTCAACGGATGCCATGTTTTGTTGAAGGGTAATTTGGTCAGTTCAAAAAGGTTAGGAACAAATCAGGGTTAGGAACACTCTGCGGTTAGGAACACTACAAACTTTTAAGTAGTAGAGATTATGAAGTTCCACCATAGTCATTCATCCCCAAAATAGCAATCAAATCAATTTTTCGGGAAAAATGAAGAAACGGTATTCCAAGAAAATTAGAACCATTTGTGTACAGTACTGTTTGACAGAGATCAAACGATTGCAATGATGTAAATCAAATACGTGTGACGTGACAATAAAGTGTTTGTTCCTGGAATAAAGCATTTAAAACAAGAATCTCTGCAAAAACTACTACTTGTCCTCTAACAAATCAAAGCCAAATTTTCGCTAAACTGGAAAAACTCAGGGCAACTTTTCCCGAATAACTCGGTGACAGCCCCAGTCTTCATATTGCACAAATAAAAGTCAGAACGTATCAAAACTACCAAATTAACCTCATCAGCGTTACTAACAAACCCCAGAGGATACTTGACATGGTATTCCTGCGGTATACAGGTCACTTTCTTAGACCATGATTTCCTCGAATCTTCTTCCATCAGAACCCACACGTCAAAACCATAACTATCAAGCTTACCATCATAACCCGACGAGCAATCACAGCAACCGAGTCTTTGTAACTTGCAAGACGTGCAAAAGCCCTAAGGGGACAAGGCAAATCGATGCGCCCAAACACCTCATCAGCCATATCAAAATACAGAATATACTTGCTAACGAGTCTTCTTTCATTATTATTGACTTATTGTAACCTACTGTCCAGTACATGCCTGTTGGAGCATGTTCTACTATTAGAGATTTTATCACAGCCTGGAAATCTCAGATGGGTGGTGTCGAATTCCTTTGCACTCCAAGAATTAGCATTCAACACGAATGCACCGACACTCGCCGTAACCACTCCTTTTTCTTCGTGGAAAGAAACGGACGTCGCCAGAACCTTGAATGTGTTTTTGACCGGATCAAAACAAAAGCCTGCGCCATATCGGCCCAAGCGGACACCAGCACCCTCAGGGTCAATTCTTCTGAACTGAATGGTGGCAGGATTCCAAAGTGCAAAGCCATACCCTTAAGCAAGTGAAGGAGTGAACCACGTTGGAGTAGAGTAAGAAGACAACGAATCATCGCCTTCATAGAAAGGCACGACCGTCGCTTCTTCAAAATCAAATATTCCCATGTCAAGTCCGCGCGTCTTCCCTATGAAGTAGTCATATGTATCATCAGCAAAGTAGATGCAATTACTTCGACAGTTGACACCTTCCGCCGACGAAAGTACTACACATTGACAGCCGCCCACAAAGAAGGCCCGGTCCTCTAAATCAACAACTTCAATCCACTTTTTGCTCTGATGATTGAGTTTGTACACGTAAAAGTAATCAGTATAGTAGCGTTCTTGCTCCTCATTTTGTTCGTCACGGGTTCTGCAGCGAACAATCAACAAAAGTTCTCCCCTAGATTCTACAAGGTAGAGTTTGTCTGATCCCCTGATCAGAGTGCGGTCGGGTGGAACATAATCTTCCGCAGTTGGGGGATCAGGCCCATCTAGATTAGAGCAAATCATGAGCCTACCAGAAACCGCAAGTGCGTAGATTTTGTCTTGGTAAGACACGATATCATAGAGAGCTCCAGTGTGAGAACCGCAGGGACGTTTTAAGGTGTGCCAGGTGTTAGTGCGAGGCCTCATTACTCTGAAACTCTCATCGTAATCTAAAACTGCAACAAGAAAGTCATCATAGCCCGGAGAAGAAGAGTAAGAACCAGGAGGTCTCTTGATCAATATGGCCCGCTCTATGAAATACCTGCGGATCCAAGTCTTCCTGTCATCCTCATCATTGAACTTGGTGTTATCACAGGTGATCTCCGGCAGATCAATGCGACGGCGGTTCAAGGGATTGAAGAGGTGTAGTTTGAGATCGAGGTCTAGGGTTATGATCCAGCCATAGGGAGATCCCCAGCAGCGTCTTCCGTAGAGCTCCGGAAGATCCATGTAAAACTTTTTATTGTTATAAATACTAAATATACCTCTCTTGTTGTTGGGAGGATCGGCGTCGCCATCGATGTCTGGGCAGCATAGCAACAGCCACGGAGGCTGAGAAGACAGGTCTGTAGGGCGGCGGTCGTTATCGGCGGCAGCTTTGAAAGAGCGGCAGACGGAGGTTAACGACGTGAAATATTCAATGACCACCAGCTTGTCCGCAAATAAACGGACGATCTCCGAAGGGAGGGAACTCCAGTCGGCCATCGCGACAGGTACACAACTCGCGGCTCCTTCCTTGGACGCTACACAAGACAAGTGAATATATAAGTACACAAAGCATACTATAGGGCAGCATAAAAGACACTTTCACCCCTCTAGTTTGATTGAAGGACACTTTCACTCCTACAGATTGCCAACTTCAGAAAACTTACTCGGCCAAATTCCACGGGTGGTACCCGACTTTTGACTTTTGTTACAATTTAGTACCCGCAGTTTAAATTTTGGCATTGGTGGTATCCAAATTTTATTTTTGTTGCAGCCATGGTACCATAACTACTGAAAAGACAATAATGTCCTTCACATTATTTCACACTCCCCTCCAATTTAATTGTTATTATGTTTTACCCCAATAAAGTTCGATTTCATCCCTACCTCTTAACACTAGTATCAAATTCTTCAAACTAAAATTAAACCAATTAATAAAAAGAATAATTACTACTCAGTAAGAAGATAAAAATAAAAAATAAAAAATAAAAAGAAGAATAAAATTGAATAGAATAATTAGTTTAAAAAAGTATACAGGAAGAAATTGGGAAGAACATGAAACCAGACAATACCCTCGGTCTGGGAGATTAAGTTGCAGTAGAACACTCCTCCTCCTTTATCGATTTTCAAAGATGGTTCATTGTTGCTTCAATGTTTCTCTGTTCACTCTCTGAGTCTTATTCCTGCTTGGATCTAGGCACAAATTCAAAGATTTGACTTGTTTGAACGGGACATGTTTGCTCCGATTTGGGATTTAATTTAGTCGAATTTAATATCTTCCGCTCCAAACAAACAAGAAGCAACAAATTGAGCTTTTTCATATTTTTTAATTGTTTCATGTTCATATCATAGTTTGTGAACATAACTACAGAATCATGGTTGCCCAGAACCCTGATTACATACTGATAAATGTGTTTCCCCAACCGCCTCTTCGGCTACATTGTCATATCAAAAAGCTCGGAAGCCAAGAATAACATCAAAAAATTAAAACCTGAAGCGAAGAAGACAAGAAGTATGGGGAGAAGAAGATGATGATGAACAAGAAGCAAATCTAGAAACGTCGCCAACGTCTTCTTCGCTAACACTGCCACGAGCTTAGTCTTGAGGAGGTTGTCTACAGGAGCTTGACGTTGACCTCCTCTCTCTCTCTCTCTTCTATAAGTTTTGGAGATAACATATACAAACGCTGATTTTTCAAATCTACTCTCCTCCCATTCGTCCAACCCAGAATTGGATCTGAGTGTAGATCCAGATTTAGGATTTTCTTCATTAGATGATAGTTGCGGCAGTTTTGTAGACACAGGTGTTAAGTTAGAGATGGAGGTTGGTGGAGAACCATTCCCCTTCCGCACATGTTCTTCTCCTTCAACGCCTTAGAAGACTTATTTTTTCCTTCTTTTCTGTTAATTCGCTACCATCTTTTTGCAAGTTATAATTCAATACAAATTAAGATCATAGGTGGTAGTATTTTGTACTTTTTTTATTCATTTATTTTTATTTTTGTATTTAGGTTGATTTTACTTTTAAATAGTTTTTGTATAATTATTAAAGGGTAGAGATAAAATTAACTCCATATATAGTGACCTGTCCATATATTAACTCCATATATAGAGATGCAAAAGGTAAGGCGCAATATATTTTTGCCTGATGTGAAGGCTAATTTGTCTCCCTAAGTATTTCTAGTGACAGAACATGTCCCCAGACCAAATGTGTCACAATCAAGATGTACAAGTTATTTAAAGTTTGCACACTGAAGGGGTAAAATACTCCTTTTCCAAACTAGAAGGGGGAAAGTGCCTTTTAGTCAAACTAGAGGGGGTGAAGTGTCATTTACCCAAAACATTTTCGTATCATAATAATATTGGAAAATAGCACAAACCACCCCAGATGTATGGTAATTTACCATCTCGCTACCCTGAGGTTTCCACATTGCCAGAAATATCAACAGAGACTGAGGGACAAACTAAAAGTCCATTCTACTCCAATACTCAACAGAATATTCAGTCCATTAATTAAGAATCGCACCCCCCCCCCCCCCCCCCCCCGCCCCCAACTTCTTCACCAACAACACCAATGTTGGCACCAATCCACCACCAAAAAAATCCCAACAGAGACCTCTGTATCATTTTCTCCCCCGTTGTCAATCTCTAATCTCATCACCACCATCAAATCAAACCCCATTCCAGCCCCAATTGACCAAAACCCTTTGAGGGGTTCTCGATGGTGTTTGATTGCATCATGTCGGAGATGTGGGCTCTCAATTGCAGAGGTTGAGAACAACCCTCTTGGTTGGTGATTCAAATTGGTTCTATGATATGATCGCTCAGTTGTGATCTTGATGTGAACTGTTTCTTGTTCAATTATTATGATTTAGTTGATTTGCGGTTCAGAGGTCTATTGGTTCAGGTTTGTGGTTTGTACGGCAATTTGAGGGCGTTAATTTGGGGAATGTGTACACTCAGGAAGTGTTGTGCCCAGTAGGATGTTCTCTCCGCAGCAAATTCTGTAAGTGGAATGTGGTGCGGAATGTGCTCACGAAAACCTTGCGGTCAAAATCACTGGATTTCTACCTCAACTGGTAAATCGGACCGGTCAAAAACCATGTGTGGGCATTTGAAAGCCTGTTTTATGTATGTTATAACTAGTCATTTTTAGATCTTTAATGAAAGAAAACCGTAAACTTATACATTAAAGAAAGTGTGCATAAAAAAGTTTGTGTATAACTAAGTGAAACTCATTTTATTAGTCACCTAAATATGAATTTTTATATTAAATAAATGTATACATTAAATAAACTTATTTGATATTTCATTATTCCTATACATATTAATATTTATTTTTTTACTTTGAAATTATTTTTTTAATTATTAAGATTATATATTAAATATATAGGGAAAAATATTAATTTAACTTGTGGTCAAACAAGTGGCCAAACCACTGAACCGTCCGTCCAACATCCGGTTTAAGGTCCGGTCCAGTCCGGTTTATAAATCTATACGTACAGGAAAAAGAAAGGATAAAAGGCATAGACCAACCTGGATTATGGCATAAAGATAAAAACTACCTTGGTGTAGAAAAAAACGAACTAGTGGAACACTGCGATGTGTAGAGATCAATGGTTGGTAGCTCGATTGGGGCGAGCTATGCCTGGGTATCAGTAGAGGTTGTGGTTACCATGGGTATGGAGGTCAGATATGATGGTGGAAGGAAGGGTGAGAGTTTGATTTGGTGGCAGTGGTGGTGTTGGTGGAGAACGGAGGTGGTAGAAACGGGACTGTAAGAAGGAGAGATTGGGTTGTTAATTTTGAATGATTGAATGTTGCACATTGGCCATTCTATAAACTTTGTTAGCGTAGGAGTACTTATTGACTTTATGCATAAGGGTGGCCGTAGCTGTGTAGGGGCAGTTTTTTGCTTTCACCCAAATAAAATGAATGCTGTGTCTGTCTTTCACCAAATAAGATCCCTGAGGTGTAAGTTTGTCATCATAGGACTTTGAGGTGTAGTCACCTAAAATACACAGACTAGTAAATCCTGGATTAATCCATGTCCTACACTCACAACTAAACCGAGGATGGGAAATAATAGCTTGGCACAATGAAAAGACATCCTTAGAATGAGGGGCTCCAACATGAGTTAAATATACAAGCCACTCTGGGTGAGGCTGGCCAGTAACCCATAATATGCACCTAAGATTTGCCAATAACATTTACAAACTCAAATTCACCCACTCTGTTGCTATCATTAGATGATGTCACCAACTTCTTCGAGTGTTTGCAAAAGTCTGAAATATAATTTGCTTGAAAACTCCTGGTTTTTTTCGGGTCCTAATAGTATTAGTGTGCTCTGGTAGTAACACTTCAAAATTATAGATTTGTTTCACAACCGCAAGGACTCTTGAGATTGCTTACATAGAGATTCAATTGAACAAACGTTAGGAATGTACAGAGACTGCTTACAAATCCAATCATTATGCTCCGGGTTAATTAGCATTGAGGAGTTGATTTGCATAATAGTGTTTCGGGTTTAGAACAAGTACATCATAAGTGGCTATTATAATGATGAAGAGAGAATTGAGGATTATAAATTTTATAGTAGCCACTCATCATTCACAAAAATAGTCACATTAGAATTTCATCTCATCTCAAATAATATAGGAAGTCCGTATGTACACACAGTGGCGGAGCCATGAAATCGAACCAGCCCGGGCAAAATTAAGATGTGGCGGAAATTTTTAATTTCAGTCGGAGCATTTATGTATTTTTAAGGGATCTTAAGTGTAAAATAGCTATAATTAAAGGGGTGTTAGTGGAGTTTTCGAAAATTTGCCACCCCTAACCCTACCTCCGCCCCTGTTACAGACAAGGCCATGGCTTCTCGATTTGAAATCTTGTTTTGCCCAATCGGAGTTACTACCTCTGTTTCTTCTCATTCAGCCTACTTCACTTTTTGTCACTATTCACTTGAACACTTTGACTCAGATTTGATTAGCAAAACGATCCAAGAATTTGGTAATTTGCATGCTCTTGTACAGTAAACTTTATTCTATAATAAAATAAAAAAAAAATCAAAAACTTGTATCGATTTGCTATCTAATTCACCGAGTCCAAGTAACCCAGTTACGGATTAAAAAGCCAAAGTAAAACAATTTAGAAGAAACGGAGGTAGTAGTAATCAAACCTAAATCCATCTTCATCATGAGTCACTCCCCTCCCCTAAATTTAAGCAACAGCAAGTACTGGAAGACCCAGCCCATTAGGAAAGAGAAACCCCTTTCGACCAGAAAAATAACAAATTTGCTAAAGTAAATACTAAGTACACATCAGCAAAAAAGTACACATCAGCAAGCAATCGAGCCCAGATGAAGGGAAGGACGAGGAGGGTTATAGGGTTACCTTTGAAACAAAATCTGCGGGTGGAAGTGTCAGGACCCGAAGCCCTGACACGGATTTTCCGACCGATTCACGGCGAGGGATTTGCAGATGAAACGAGAGAAAATTCTCTGAAATTGAGTAATATTCGATTGATACTGTTATTCCCCAAATCTGGGTTATATATATACGGTAATAGTTTTCTGAAATACAAAAGAGCACCCCCAATATTACTAAACCACATAATGACCCCCCTATTATTATATTATATCTAGCCCATAGTTTCTCTAAAATACTATTCGACCCCCAGGGCATGACAGGAAGCCAAATCAAAGCAGTCCAAGCCACTTATGTGCCTTTTAAATGCTGCTTCCAACGCCCAAGTCGAACCATAAGTCGGTCATCTGGTCCTTGATAAATATGCGAAAGGGATTCAAAGAGGTACAACCAACCTAGAGCTGTTTGACTCTGGAAAGAAGAAGTCATCTGTCCGTACTCACGCCAAATTTTTTTTCCTTCTATTGTGCGTGTGTGCCCGTGTTTGTACTGGACAATTAGTACAATATGACGACGTTTCCTAGCTTTAACACACATGTAACAATGTTTTTTTTGAGTTAAAGACATTTTTGTACCCTCGTGTTTTGGATTATGTACAAAAACAACCCTGATTTTCGGAGATATACAAAAATCATCCATGTCAGAGTTAGCACTACAGCTACAGCAGCGGCTTTTTACTGGCGGCTTCTAAAGCAATTGAGTACCTATGCCGGTGGGTAAAACACAACCGCCGGAAAAAGACGTTCTGTAGCAGCGGCTACCGAACCCTCAACCATATCTTTTTTCTGTTGCAGCGGGTGACTATATAGTCGCTGGTATAGACACTTTTTAGCAACAGTTAGACCCACAGCCGCTGGCACAGATCTTTTTGCCAGCGGTTAGAAAGTGAGCTGCTGGTATACCTCTCTTCTAGCAGCGGATCCCATCAGCCGCTGGTAATGCTCCCAAACAGCGGTGGTTGAAAGCGCTGGCATAGAACGCTTAAAAAAATATCTTTTGATACTACGAATCGAACCAAGGACCCAAGGACCTGCAGCTTGAAGTGTGTTAAGACTTTCCACCACACCAATACTGATATTGTGATTGTGGTGGAATGTAAAATAAATTAATATCGTTATCTTGAATTATAACAATTGGTTTATTTTTATTTTGAATCTTTCAAAATAAAATAAGCATGTCCAAGTTTATTATTGAGTAAAATAATAAAAATACACTTCTAAGTTTATTTTTATAATGAGAAATACTTATTAATTTATAATAGATTAACATTATTACATTTTTGGTTATTTCTTTACGATTGTGCTTAATAATGGGTTTTCATTAAAAATATATTAATATACGGACGCAATCAAACTAATATACCTAATAACTCAATTAAGCTTTAATAGACCAAATTGTACTCTTGATTTTCACTTAGCCTCTGAATTGGATTCTAGATTGAAACTCATCTCTCAATTAAATTGTCGACATCTACTTATTAACTCAATTAAAATCCTAGTTGACCAAATTATACACTCTAATGTGACTCACCTCAACTTATACTGGCGAGCTCTACTGTTAGACTCAACAAAACATGACTTAATTGAACTATCTGATATGACCTTGCCCTTAATTGAACAGTCTACCTCTAGTAATGAACTAAATCGGATGATGAGTTGACCAAACTGGACTCTTAGTGGTGACTCTCTTCTCAATTGGACAATCAGTCTTTACTAGTGGACTTAAATTGAATCACTAATCTACTGGCTTGGACCCCCGACTATGGTTCATCCCCAATTACACCGCCAGTCTCTTGTAATTAACTAAATCAAACGACTAGCTGAGAAAATTCGGCTATAACTTGTGACTCATCGCTCAAATGCATTGTCCTCCTGTACAAATAACTTGCAATTGAAGTATCGATTGTGCTTGGCCCCTCGATTAGACCGCCGTTCACTGCCAACGAACTCAGTTGAGCTTTAGTGAACAAAAAATTATGCTCGATTGTGACTCGTATTTGAATTGGACTGTCAAGCTCTACTGATGAACCCAACTGAACTTTTAATTGACCAAACTATCGGTCTCTACTAATGAACTCAATCGAACTTCTAACTCACAAAAGTTGTCTTTTTATTGATTCATACCCCCTGAATCGGGCATTCGATCTCTAATAATGAACTCAATTGAAATTCCAAGTAACCAATTCAAACTCGAACCCTCATAATGAACTGAAGTGGACTACTAATTAACCAGATTGAACTAGTGAACTTAATCGAACTACCAAATGACTAGCGAACTCTTTATTTTGACTCATACCTCAATCGAACCATTAGTTTATACTAATTATTGATGAAATTGGACCATCTTTATTCCATATGACGTTTGACTTTGATATTCAATTGTACTCTCCATGTGTACTGATGGACTCAGTTGGCTTCGAATTGGCCAATTTCGGCTTGATCTCTACTACTGAGCTGAATCAAGCTACGAATCTACCAAATTGAACTACTAATTGTGACTCGCTCTCACTTGGGCTGGCGATTTATACGAACTCAGTAGAACTTGAAATTGATCAAATTGAAACACTATTAGTGACTATCAGTCTCTACTAATGAAGTCAGTGGAACTTCGAAGTCAGTAAATTTTGATAGGATGACACCTCAAGTGACTGAGGTTTTGGAATTTTGTAAATACTTTTGACTGAATTTGTAGTTTCATTTAGTCTATTGTTGTGAATGGTACTTGAGATCATTTGGTGTTGGTTATTTAGCACCTTATGTCGGGACAGATAAAACGTTCTTATTCAGTTGGAGGTTCTAATAGGTTGTGGGATTGTTTTATTGCTTGGGGGAGGCTGTCGAAGCAGCTAAGTTGCCAAAATAAGCTTCTGCAACGGTTAAGTCACCGGCTCAAGACCAGTTAATGATGAAATGCTTTCCCGGTGGCTGTAGCCGCTGCAGTAGACCAGAAGCATTCGTGGCGGCTAGAGTCGCCAGGATAGATTACGAGCTATGTCAGTGCTTGAAAAATGCTGCAATAGATATCGAACTAGCCCAGCGACTGAAGCCGCTGCAATATATTCTCAGCTATACCAGCGGCTGTAGCCGCCGCCGTAGGTACCTACCGCAGCGACTTTACCACCCGCCGCTCGAGAGCTAAGCCAGCAGGGACATAGCGGCGGCTAATGGATCATTTGCCAGCGCATACGCACCCGCTGCGGTAGATCTATTCCAGCGGGTTTAGGGGTCTATGCCAGCGGTTCCAGCCGCTGCCAAAGCTCGGATTTCTTGTAGTGTAGTGGCTAACGGCACACTAACAGAGGGGTAAAAAGACATATTTACCCTCATTTTGGAAAAAAGTATCACACTATAAATACTTTTTTTCCTTCCTCTTCCTCACTATCTACCCCAAGTTGCCTCCTTCCCCTTCCCCACCTCTCTCACCACCATCGACATAACTACCACCGTCTGCAACCCAGCCGCCGTCCCCTTATTCTCCGACCACTCCTTCTCCTCCTCCTCCGATGGTTTTGAGCACCAAATCGAGCTCCGATTGATCTAGGTACTCTGAAATTTGAAGGGCCTTATAGGTTCTCCAGCTTTTGGGGCTCCGTTTCCCTGAAACCTCTGTCGACCACGGTGGCGATGCTTTGAGGGGCTTGTCGGCGACGGCGGGTGTTTTGGCGGGTTCCAAAGCTTGGAGAGCGGAGATGGGGTGGCGGGATCTGAGATTGGGTTCGTTGGGGAGGAGAGAGAATGTGGGTTGGCGGGTTTGGGATGAATTGAAGAGTGATTTGGTGTTGATAATGGGTCGTGAAGAGAGTGGAGCTGTTTGATAACGCCATTTGGGGTTGGTTTCGAGTTCTGTCACTCACCACTGTTCTCCTCGTTGCTGCAGAGGATTAACCGAGGGTTCTCTCTTGCCTCAGATTTGAAACAGAGGGTTCACAGAGTGATAGAAGAGATGGAGCACCAAGAATACCAAGAGCAGGAGCACGAAGTCTACGTAGGAGAAATCCCTGGCGATGAGATGGATGCCGATAACAAGATGACTAGGGATGATGAAGTAGACCCTATCTCCAAGATCAAACCTTCGTCTACTTCTCTCTAATGAAGTTGTGTTGATTGTGCTTTGCCTTTACTTTTTGTGTGTGTTTTTTGTTGATTTTACTGCTAATTTAGGATTTGGAGGACATGAAGAAGAGGCTGAAGGAGATTGAGGAAGTTTGGCTGCGAAGGTGGAGGTGATGTTGGCATCGAGGAACTGGGTTTAAGGTGAAGGGAGGTATATTGGTATGGTTTGTGAGCTGTTAGGAAAGGATATTAGGATGGTTCCAGTGGATTTTGAAGAGGTTAGTTAGGATTTAATTGGCAGTGGCTTTTTGGTGGGCTGATGGTTTGGTTTAGGAGTTGGTGGGTTTGAATTGGCAGTAACTGGTGGTTGTGAACAACACCAAGCAAGATCACCAAGAACAGGTGGTGGTGACGGTAGTAGAGGTAGCGGTGGTGGTGGCGGTGGTGGAGGTTGTGGTCAAGAACACCAAGAATGGTGGTCAAGAACATCAACATAATAAATACGAAAATACAAAAAGGGATAAAATGGTCATAAAATGGTCATATTGCACCCCATACTAATTGATTGTAACATAAGGGTGCTTTTCGTCTAACGTCCATCCACTGACAGGGGTGGTTTTTGTCTAGACAGGGGTGGTTTTTATATATCCCCAAAGAATAGGGTTGTTTTTTTATATAATCCAAAACACGAGGGTGCAAAATGTCTTTAACCCTTTTTTGGGAAAAGACAAGTGTAACGATGTTTTTTTTTTCATTAATCTCTCCCTTCCGCGATATCAGATCCCTTTTAGGGGATTTCAATGTTTTTTAGGAAATTCTAATTTTTGAAAAAAAAAACATTTTTTTTGCAAACACAAGTGTAACGATGGTTATTATTATATGGCAAAATTGCACCGGCGGTACCCATATTTTGCAAAAATCCGGCAAGTGGGTACCCAAAAACATTCTCCGTTTGGCTGTGTCACTATTGGGTCCGACTATGGACAATCTTGAAAAGATAGATCAATAAAGTTGTTTGGCTTAATTAGAAGTGCATATAATGACAAAGGTGTTGAAACGGTTCAACATGCAAGAATATGGATTCTTACCTATGTCACATGGAGTTAGTCTTTGGAAGGCTTATTGTCCTTCCAATTCGACTGAGAAAGGACCGTACATTTAAGATTTATAGGATACACCATGTTATGTGCAAGGGCCAGACATGTCATTTGAGAATGACGCGATAATACCAGTCATATCCAGATGAGAGTCATTGGATATTGATCAAGAAAATCCTTATGTACTTGAGAAGAACTAAGGACGAATTCTTGATATATGGAGGATAGGAAGTGTTCACTGTAAATAGTTACAATGACGCGAACTTCCAATCCAACAAGGATGATTCTAGATCATAGTCAAGTTTTGTGTTTTGCCTTAGTTGAGGGGCTGTGAGCTGAAAAGGTTCCAGGCAAGATTCAGTTGCTGATTCTATCACAGAGGACTGAGTGTATTGTTGCATTAGATGCAAATACTCAGAATATTCGATCTCATTCGATTGTCAATAGGGGAGATGTGAATATATGCAAAGTATCAGCATATGTCTCTCTTACCTCTTCCGCAGTGAAAGCGTGAGGGCCGCAATAGATCAATAGGCATATGATGCACTAGATTGACTCTAGTGCAAGTGCGAGATTGTTGGAATTGTGCCCTAGAGGCAATCAATTTATCGTGACATTGATATGGACTTACTATTCATTATGTTATCGAAATGGAGATATGCTAGCATAATGAAGTCCTTAGAATATAAATGTTATATTCTTAATATCCCTAGTCGAGTACTACGATTAATAGGACGACTGTATTGCATCGAGACTAGTATGTGGGTAGATTGATATGGGGATATCAAGTCTAACACATGGGTACATATTAGGAGTAATAGAGTACTGGATTGACCCACCATGAGAATACATGGGAGTTATGTGAATGTCACAAGCGCTTCTCATAGTGACAATGGTGTTGTGATCCTTAGACTTGAAGTCACTAGATACTCTAGTTGTGAATTATCATGTTTTGATATCGTCAAACGTTACATCGTAACTGGGTAACTATAAAGGCTTTAATCAGACATGGTATGAAGCAAGCTAAGAGATGGTAGTGATGTAGAGAGGATTTGTCCCTCCCACATAACGGGAGTAAATATCCATGGCCACTCGATGAGTGAGACTTAGAAAAATGCATGGCCATGCTCGTATAAATCAATATGAGATATTGATGTTATTTGCTTATCTAAGTCTACTTACAGATCGAGAAACTATGGATTGGATATACAAGTGTGACACTCCATGTCTTGTGTTTAATCCGGATAGATGAGACAAATGGATTATACAACGCGGTAACATTGGTCACAGAGGTTAGTCAGATCAATGACATTCCTATTACTTGGGAGCATTGATGTATTGCTAGATACCGCTCAATGTTTGTAATAATTGTTATTACTGCCAACGTAATTAGGAACCTACAGGGTCACACACAATAATAGATCAAGCTGGGATAATTGCTTATTAGTTGGACTAAATAGCAATAATGAATTGATTGGACTAAAGTGTAAAATGCGCTCATTAGTTGGACTAGAGAGCAATTGTGTACTAGAATGTAAGTAGTCCCACATTGTTGGATTTATGGGCAAAGATGGATTTCTCTAGCTATAAATAGGATTTATAGGCTATGAGAATTTACTCTTAATTAATTCCTACTCCACACAGTTTAATAGAGAGCTAGAGAAAAAGAGAAAAATATATATTTTTCTTCATGAAGGGTTCGGCCAAAACCCTAACCGCCCCTAGGAGCCGTCGACCTCCTCTTGGTGTCGCCCCTCTCTTGTGCCCACGACATGGTGATGTCGTGTCCTCTCCTTGCCGCGTTGATGAATGTGATCCAGCCCGTGCACGTCCAAGTTCATCCTTCTTCTCACGATTGCTAGCACCATTGGAGAAGAAGCCCGAGGTCTATTCGTGTGGATACCGTAGACACAAAGATGCTATTCTTTTTATGTGATCTTCCCATCCTGGCATCGCTGAGGCAACCTTTCTTCCTTCATCATGTTATGATGCTTCACCTGCGATTCATGGAGGGTTTTGAGCAGTATAAATTTTTTGTATTTCCGCTGCGTAACCTTCATCAAAACCCTACATGTCTGGCTTTCAATGCAATGCACCTCTAGGGTCCAGCCCAATCATTATCAGAGTAAGCCACAAGCTCTAGTTCACTCTTTTGGAACACTTACAATAGTGAATTTTACCCCACGTATTTTCTAATGTGCTGAATTACGATTATGCTTTTTTTGACAGGCTAATGAACACCATACAATCAGGTCTGGTTACAGCCAAATATTGAAGACATCCAACATCACTTATAAACATTGTAGCATCAGCTTCCTGACAACGGAGTGAAATCAGGTGACACTTCAGTCTTCAAATGCAGCTGATTTGCACTCAGAGAACCTTGCTCTTTGCCAAAAATCCAGCTGCATACTTAGCTTGAGTTAAGACAACCCCACATTGAGTTGGTTTATACGAGATACCAAGAAGTAAAATAGTGCTCCAACTACATTTGGAATGATCAATCCTTGTAAGGTCTTTAATGGAAAATTTTCTGTTCGTTGCGGCTACAAGGTGTGTGATTACACTATCGCTACTTGTAAGAATAATGTCATCTACATGTAGAATGACCGCTCATTGAGCTCTGTATCTGTAAAAGAGTGAAGTGTGTTGGTGAAGTCTGTAATCCTTGAGCAAAGAGAAACTTGTGAGAAGTTGATACCAACCTCTGGAAGCTGTTTCAGCCCATACAATGCTTTCTTGAGAGAGAGCAGGCAAATGTTGAGTGTATGGAATCTTCAAACCCAGGTGGGTTGCCTCATATAAATAGTTTCAGTTAGTAGACCACCATGCAGGAAGGCATTGCTCACATCAAAGGGGCCAGCTGAAGTGATTAGCGAGAGTCAATACTAGTTTGATGGTTTGCTGCTTCACAACAGGGCTGGAATTGTCAATACAATCAAGATCCTCCTATTGATTGAACCCTTTTGCAACAAATCTGGCTTTGTACTTGGCTATAGACGCATATGCGTTTTTTTACGTAAACACCAACTTATGCAATAATGATTGTCTGATGGAGCAGAGACAAGTAATTTGATTAAATTAGAGAAATCCGTGCTATTGCTCTTGGGGAAAGCTGGGAAACTGTCTGACATGTTATCATTTTGCTACATTCTGATCCACTCGGTATGGATTTCTGTACCTTTACCATATTATTAGGTTAGATAGAGGATATGGGAAATAATTTAGGATAAATCCGGTTGATTTTAGTACTGAATAAATTGAATAGAGGAAAGTTGAAGATTGGTTTCTCGCAGAGCTGAATTGGTATGGGATACTGCAGCAGAGATTCAAGAGACATCGATTCGGTCGAAAGAACGGAGAAGGGCTGGATTATGGGACGCTGGCCTTGTTTTTGACAACAACATAGACTACGTAATGGTATTCTGCTTTGAGGAATACTAGGTAGCAAATGATGCTGGTACTTGCATGAATACTGGGTAGCGAATGATGCCCTGATATCTCTCTCTAGATGGCAGTGGAGGTGATGCATTGTATTTTCTATTAGTTATCTGGGTGTGCAGGACCTTGTCCAAATGGCTTGCAAATCCTATTATGATGCAGTCCGAGACGATCCTCTTATGTGGATCAATGTTAACATATAAATCACCCATTAATTGAGAAGATTACTGGTGATGCTCAATTACGATTAACTAGCAGGCAAAAGGAAGGAACTCTTGAATGCTTGAGTCTAGTGGAGTGCTTGAGAGTCAATGCGACTGCTGTGAATCATGTACTTGAACAAAATCCAGGGATGACAAAGTTATGTGTGGTGGGATGTGTGAGCGTAACTATCAAAGGTATTGTGTATAGCTCGCTTTATCAAGGACTAGAGATAGCAGACACAAGGACACCAAGTATCGTGAAGATGACAAATAGAGGTTCTAAACACAAGGAAGATAAACATAGATGGCCAAAGGGATAGTAGTTATATGGATGCTCGCGAAGATGGTGATAGTGGTAGTAGAGACTGTGAACGGTGCCAGAGTTTGGTGAATGATAGAGGAAGATAAAGTAAAAAGAATGCTGTTGTAGGCATGAATCCAAATCATAGCATAAGGGGGAATTTCCCTAGCTCAAGTTCTCATGCTGCTAAAGATCGTTACAGGTTTTCAAAGCAAAGAAGAGCTGACAACAACACTTCATTTTCCTGACCAAAGGAGAAGTCTTTGGGGAAGGATGACGTGCATTTGGGTGATTTCTGTGCTACGACGACACAATCAGAATCCTACATTTCACCTTTGAAGATAGTGCACAAATTACCATCATCTTTTATAAAAGAGTACTTTTTTTATATGATTTATTGCTTAGCTCAGGTGCAGTACCATGGTCCTCAAAGAAGCAACCTGTCGTCACCCTCTATAGACTAAAGAAGAGTCCGTAGCAGCTTCTTCTTCTGCATGCCGAGTGTTTGGATGCCGAGGATTCTTGAGAAAATTGGTCTTGAACAAGTTAAGTGCACTAATATTTTCAGTGATAATAGTTCTGCCAGTAAACTGTCCAAAAATTCCAGTAATGCATGGTAGGAGTAAACACATTGGTGGCTTAACAAGAGATATAGTTATTAAGTTGGAGCATTGATATTGTAGTTCAATGGCAGACATAAAGACTGAGCTCTGGGGTCTGAAGTGTACGAGAGAATGAGGAAGCTGCTCGAAGTTTGTCTGACACCAGAACTAAAATGATTGCAGTCACAGATCAGTTTAATTCAGTGAATAACAAACTTTTAAATTCTCAATCTGCTTGAGATGTTACTTCTGTACCAAAAAGTAGGGTAACTTTAAGATTCATTGTTACACTTAGTTCTATTGGAAGCTTTGACCTTTCCAGCCTCAGGCCATTACATCAAAGGAGTTCCCTAATGCATTACATTAATCTGAACTGCTACGAATACGAAGAGTCTCCAGAATAGGATATTCTGTAGCCCTGTCGGAAATCGGCTGAGAAAACTTTGATTTTTGGTTCCATCATATTAGTCAGATTTCACCGTTGTACCTATTATTTCCAGTAATTGCATATGTGATGCTAAAATGTTTCATATATTCCAATAGGCTTACACCATAGCTTTATTCGGTTCTGCCAATCAATTTTCTCGTAATGACAAGTTTTCCCCAAAATATGCCTCTCATGAGGTCCCAATCAACTTTGTGCGTTCAACAACTATATCTACTTGCTGTTTGATGCAGCCACTGTAGCTAACCCTCTCAGAAATCTCAAACAGAAAGGACATGTTGCGCTCCAAATAAGAACTTTAGTATAAACATCGAAGAAAAAATGTTATATATTGGCAACCCGGAACCATAAATTCAAAATCTGTCGGTATTGTTAGGTTTTGACGTAAATGTGGCAATCTCCAAACTTGGTGGATGTGAACAAAAACAAACACGTACCTCCGACAAGTTGTAATGAGACAAAAGAAAGCAAATAAAATTAGAAAACAAACAAACACCTGTTGGAAAATTCTAAAGTTCTACAACAGTCATTCATCCCCAAAATAGCAATCAAATCAATTTTCCGGGAAAATGAAAAAAACGGTATTCTAAGAAAATTAGAACCTTGTGAACAGTCAAACAGTTGATTACTGTTTGATAGAGATCACACGATTGCAACGATCTAAATCAAATACTTCTGGTGTGACAAGAAAGTGTTTGTTCCTGGAATAAAGCATTTAAAACAAGAATCTCTAACAAATCAAAGCCAAACTCTCGCTAAACTGGAACAACGTCCCAGGGCAAGTTTTCCCGAATAACTCTGTGACAGCCCCAGTCTTCATATTGCACAAATAAAAGTCAGAACGTATCAAAACTACCAAATTAACGTCATCAGCGTTACCAAAAAACCCCAGGAGGATACTTGACATGGTATTCCTGTGGCATACAAGTCAGTTTCTTAGACCATGATTTCCTCGAATCTTCTTCCATCAGCACCCACACTTCAAATCTATAACTATCAAGCTTACCGTCATAACCCGAACGATCAATCACAGCAACTGAATCTTTGTAACTTGCAAGACATGCATAAGCCCCAAGGGGACAAGGCAAATCGATGCGCCCAAACACCTCATCAACCATATCAAAATACAGAATATACTTGCTAATGAGTCTTCTTTCATTAATATTGTAACCTACTGTCCAGTACATGCATCTGTTGGAGCATGTTGTATCATTAGAGATTTTATCACATCCTGGAAATCTCAGATTGGTGGTGTCGAATTCCTTTGCACTCCAAGAATTATCATTCAACGTGAATGTGCCGACCCTCGCCCTAACCACTTCTTTTCCTTCTTGGAAATAAACGGATGTTGCCAGAACCTTGAAAGTGTTTTTGACGGGATCAAAACAAAAGCCTGCCCCATAATAGCCCAAGCGGACACCGGCACCCTCAGAGCCAATTCTTCTGAACTGATTGGTGGCAGGATTCCAAAGTGCAAAGTCATGTTCCAATGCATGGAATGATGAGAGGGATAAACAAACTACTCCTTTAGAACAACCCACCACATGCATATTATCGTAGGTATAACCGCGGATAGTCAAATCCTTAGGTGTATCGAAGATTCGGAAGGAGAAGGTGGTGTCAGATTCAGGTTTCAAAAAATAATCAGATGAATGGTAGTAAAAAGAGGCTTGTTTGTGTTTGTTTGTAGCATAATGTGTGTCAATAAAACTTGGAGAGATGATGATATCTTACCAGCTTTTGCAGACGCACTTGAATCGCAACAAAGAGCTAGCCGGGAGCTTCGGGAGGATCTCATCCCCTATCACATCGAGTGGTAACTCCCTTCCTCTCATCCTCTTTCTTCCATAGTCTAACATCGAAGGCTGCACGATAACAACGATCGGTTTACGAGTGCCAAACTTAGGGTTTGATGTTTGTAATGCCGTTTCAGAGGTCATTTCCATCAAGGAAAAGAGGTGACATATTAGTAGAAAACTATAAGGATTCCATAAGTTTCAATAAGTTCCCCAACTTTAGTAAGCATCCATTTTGGTCCCCCCCCCCCCCCCCCCCTAGGGATGGCAATATGGTTCGATCCGATCTGAGATCCGAGCGATATGGATCGGATCCGAATCCGATCCAATTGAAAATGGATCGGATTTGGATCCGGAAAGCAAGACCCGAACGGATTTGGATCTGGATTTGGATCTAAGGGCAGATCCACCGGATTCCGACCCGATCCGATCCGACGTATATGTGTGCTTTACAAGTATACCTCTATTACCTCCCCACTTACACTTATAAGAAGAATACTATAGTAAATCCAACCTACAAAGCTATTTCTTTTGTATTTTAAGTTTAATAACTTACAAATATGTCTTAGCCTATGAAATAGTGTTTATTTTTTTATGTTATTTTTTATATTTATTGCAAACTGGAGCCGGATCGATCCGAATCCGATCCGACCACGTACAATATGGATCTATGCATCGGATTTGGATCAGCTGATTGAAACCTGATCCGAACTGATCCGAATCCGGTGATGATCCGAACGGATCTGTATCGGATCTGGATCTCATTTTTGCTGGTTGGATCTGGATCGAGAAGGGCATGATCCGATCCGGATCCGACCCGTTGCCATCCCTACCCCCCCCCCCCCCAAAAAAAAAAAAATAAGGATATCGCATTCACTGAATACATAAACTCATGTTTGCGGTCAGATTTTCATACACCGGAAACAAGAATTTCAAACTGAAAGGAACATTTTTGGTATTCCACAACACGCAATTTCATACATTTAGAAGGGTCAAGGGGCATGAAGCCCACCTCGGGACCGCCGTCGCACATCCCCCACTTTAATGTCAATAATAGTTTGTGAGGGAATTTTGGTCATTTTAAATAATTAAAGTTATTTAATTAAGAAATGCGGAGAAAAATTTGGGACGTCCCAACAAAAAGTTTAGGGGGAAAGAGATGGGTCGGAGTGGTAAGTGATTTGTCCCCGACTCCGAGATTTTAACCCTTGGCCTGACCGAGCTGCAATAGCATCTTCCATGTAAAGACTAGGCATGCACCGGCCCGACCCACCATCCCATATTCTCCTCCAGAAATGCAAAAATCTATATTAAAGGGTAGGGATTGGGTAGAGTGCTGGCAAATTTTTAGGGTTTCATAGGGCCCACTTTTTTTATTCTGGTTTCGGACAGTAATGCAGCATGTTTAACAGGCATTTACGAATATACCTAATAAAGGACAAAAAATAACCGATAACAAATAGTAAAACTGATTAAAGCCGGTTTCTTGAAATACTAACATCTTTCGTAAAGTACATAATATTATAATAAAACGATTTGACAACAACATTTTTGATAAGTTCATGTTGACACATCGCCCCACTATCTTCGCACCATACGTACCCCCACCCCACCTTCTCTTACTCTCTCATTTCATTAACTCCCCAAGTCTCTGGAGCAATTCTTAGGTTTCATGTCTCTGTGTTGACTTCGCCATCACCATCCCCTCATCTTCAATCACTAGCCAAAACAACCCACACAAACGTCCCTTCCGTTTGAACAACTCCTCCTCCTGCTCGAACAAAAGATCACCCACAACCACAAACATCATCCAACATCAGCGCACCTTCAATTACCCTTATGCGATAAATTCATCTCTGCTCCATCGATCAAAACCATCACCACCCTCTCAAATTTCGTCGATTCAATCAAAGCAACAAGCACTGCTCCTCCAACTCAGAAACATACAACCACTCACCCAAAACCCAACACCACCATACTTCCCATGATCTGGTGAACCTGCCATGGAACCCTACATTCTCGCCAGCAAAAACCCAGCGACCCCATTGAATGCGAACTGCAACCACCCCAGCACCAACATCCCAACACCACCTCAGTCTTTTGTTAATTTCAGCCGCCTTCAAGAACTCTAGAATTTGGGTAATTCTTCTCGCATCGCTCTTCGACTGAATTGAGGGTGGCAATAGGTTGGCAATGGGTCGGGGAGTATTTGGTGACTGATTTGGATTAATTTGGTGAGGTTTTGGGTCGTTTTGGGGTTGTGGACGAGCTAGAAGCGGCAACCATGCAAAGGTTTGTTATGTTTCTTCTCTTGAATCCTGTTTTGTCAGAGACACTTCATTTCATGGAGAAAATATCTTAAAGGGTTATGTGTCTCTACTTTATTTTATCTTCGAAGTCTGACTATTGTCATATGTTTTCGGAAAACTCCTGTCACGCAAGATTTCAGCTCCAAAAACGGACGTTTGACCAGTCAACGGAGACTTCGAAGATATTTTTGCTGTTTTTTGTAGTTTTTCAGTTTTCGTATTTTGACTTCTTTAGTTATCCCTATTTGGGTCAGACTATCATTTACGCATTATTTTCAATAAGGCCAATAGTTTTGGGCCAGTTTTGTAATTTTGCTATTTTTGGTAAAATTAGGATTTACAGCTATTTATACCCGGCTTGTGGATAAAGTTGGACAGTTTATGATATTATTACTTCTGAAATTCTAGAGAGCTTTTGTTCCCTACTTTTCGTACCCTTTTTCATAGCTTGATTCCGCTGTGATCCCTCGTTGGGCGAATAACCCGGCGTCAAGTACGTGTTGGAAAATATCGATTTCGGGTCGACTTTGGACCCGATTTATGAAGAATCGGGTTATCGATTCGTCGAGGTGAAATTAGTTATGGAAACCTTATGTCGAGGTGATCGTCCTACTACTTTATTTCGACCCAAATCGAGTTCGAGTGAATGAAAAATTCATAGGTGAAGATGGCTACCTCAAGAGGTGAAGGAGGCAACTTCAAATGGGAAAATTAATTCTTCCCACATTGGAGGGAAGAACAAACTTGTTCACCTTATGTAGTTAAAGTTTGAACTAAAGGGCACACCCTTTGGGTGGTACACATTTTGTGTAGCAGGGAGGACCTAGCTATGGTCTGAACCACCAAGCGCGCGCGCCGCCGTCCAGCCGGCACGGGCCGGGCCGTGACGTGGGCTTGGGCTTTGGGCCTGATTAAGCAATGACTTAATCTTTTTGGTCCAAAAACCAACTCCTTTCCAGAATTATAATCAGCCCGAAAAATAATTCTTCACCAGTTTTTGTAACTGCTCTTTGCTCTTTTTGAACAGTTGCAACCGTTTTCCTAACGGGTGTCTGTCTTCTTTAAAAGACAAACACCTTCCTCTGTTTAATCATTCCAAAATCCAGTACTCTTCCTCCTTCAACACAGTGAGATATTCACACCAATTAACAGGTTCGAAGGGTGCAATCTAGACGGTACTTCTGCTTGCACGGCGAGACGCGATTATCCTTGGAGACCTTCGCTCCGGATCAACAGTACCAACTGGGAGCGAATAAAGCCTTAAGGCCATCGTGTCTATGCACGAGATCGTCTCTGCTTTACTGCTGCATTTCTCCAGACTCTGTAAGTTTTGTTCTTTCAGTTTATTTTCATTTTCGGGTCAGATTCTTGTACAGGTTCCAACAGTACAGGATATAGATTGCTTCCATAAGAATAAACAATTCTCTCACTTTTTTGAACCCTTTGCAGCTATCTAGCTCTGTTCTCTAGTCGAAGCCTCTAAGGGAAGTACTACTTCACCTACTTTGCACAATGACAGAAGCCGTTGGGACGCAATTCCCATCGATAACACAGGAAACGGTAGTAGGAACTCTGCAATAAGAATACCGGGTTGATAATAATGATCCGAACGGATGGCTGACCAAACTTGTTCATAAAAAAAAAAAAAAAAAAAAAAAAAAAAAAAAATTAAGCCAAGTCATTTGTATAAGTCTTTATGAATGGATAACCAGCATTATTACCTTCTAGCTTCCCTTTCCAAGTTGGGGTTCAGTGAAGATTAGGAGTATGCATCGATTCAGCAGCTACAAGTACTTTGGTCCACTATTGGATTGTGAGACTCCAAAAGAAATGTTGACTAAATGATGTTTACAGAGTTTTGAGGAAGGTGCAAATGACTGAAGGGTAAACGCTATGAGTCAAGCTGGTGAAGATATGCTGATCAAAGCTGTGTTTCAAGCATTTCCCTCACAGACTTCGAGCATCTACTCAGCTTACTCTCTTGGAAAGCAAGAAATGATAAGTTCCTTGGAGCTAGAGGTTTTTAGGAGGTCTTTATCTTTAGGAGAGTCGTATTGGCATAAACAGATCTTCCATATGGACAGTGTTGGAGACATCAAGATAAGGACATGGTAAAGATAAATCCAGACTTTGGTTTTGATGAAGATACAATTATGGGTTGCACGGGAATGGTTCCTCGGCCCTCGGGATTGCTCAGCTCGCTCTCTTTACAATAATAAAATCACATATACCCAGTACAGTTCTACAGAGGATATTCAAGCCTACACCAGAAGGCGGGTGGACCTGCTTGAGGGCACAGTGAAAAAAAGTCTGCAAATACTTTTCCCTTTCAATTGGTATTTAAAATTATGCTCATCATGATAATATGCCCCAACAAAGATCTCAGGGCGTACGCCTCTTGAGTTCAAACATAGGGAAGACCCAAGGGCTCTCTACTAACCTCCTCAACTGCGGGTCTATCAGCCCGAGTTTTCTTAGGTTGATTTACTCTCTAGTATGGTTTGCAGGCTATTGCACTGAAGCAAGGTTTACTCAATGTTGCGGTTTTCACATCATGAATATATATGTGTGTGTATGTGTGTGTGTGTGTGTGAATAAAGAGCAGAATGGAGTAAGCTATACATGTATATTACATTACATTATATGGGTCGGCTCTAGAAATTAAGAGCGGAACCTCCTTATGTTTGGGCTCAAGTCACCGAGTTCAAACATAGGCTATAGCTCAGCTCATTGATCCCATAGACATGCTTACAATGTATTATTCGGCCCAATCAATTTTCTCGTAATGAAAAGTTTTCCCCAAAATATGCCTCTCATGAGGTCCCAATCAACTTTGTGCGTTCAACAACTATATCTACTTGCTGTTTGATGCAGCCACTGTAGCCAACCCTCTCAGAAATCTCGAACAGAAAGGACATGTTCATGCGCTCCAAATAAGAACTTTAGTATAAACATCGAAGAAAAAATGTTATATATTCGCAACTTGGAATCAGAAATTCAAAATCCGTCGGTATTGTTAGGTTTTGACGTAAATGTGGCAATCTCCAAACTTGGTGGATGTGAACAAAAACAAACACGTACCTCCGACAAGTTTTAATGAGACAAAAGAAAGCAAATAAAATTAGAAAACAAACAAACACCTGTTGGAAAATTCTAAAGTTCCACAACAGTCATTCATCCCCAAAATAGCAATCAGATCAATTTTCCGGGAAAATGAAAAAAAGGTATTCTAAGAAAATTAGAACCTTGTGAACAGTCAAACAGTTGATTACTGTTTGATAGAGATCACACGATGGCAACGATCTAAATCAAATACTTCTGGCGTGACAATAAAGTGTTTGTTCCTGGAATAAAGCATTTAAAACAAGAATCTCTAACAAATCAAAGCCAAACTCTCGCTAAACTGGAAGAACGTCCCAGGGCAAGTTTTCCCGAATAACTCTATGACAGCCCCAGTCTTCATATTGCACAAATAAAAGTCAGAACGTATCAAAACTACCAAATTAACCTCATCAGCGTTACCAAAAAACCCCAGAGGATACTTGACATGGTATTCCTGTGGTATACAAGTCAGTTTCTTAGACCATGATTTCCTCGAATCTTCTTCCATCAGCACCCACACGTCAAAACCATAACTATCAAGCTTACCGCCATAACCCGAACGAGCAATCACAGCAACTGAATCTTTGTAACTTGCAAGACATGCATAAGCCCCAAGGGGACAAGGCAAATTGATGCGCCCAAACACCTCATCAACCATGTCATAGTACAGAATGTACTTGCTAATGAGTCTTCTTTCATTATTATGGTAACCTACTGTCCAGTACATGCATCTGTTGGAGCATGTTGTATCATTAGAGATTTTATCACATCCTGGAAATCTCAGATTGGTGGTGTCGAATTCCTTTGCACTCCAAGAATTATCATTCAACGTGAATGTGCCGACACTCGCCGTAACCACTTCTTTTCCTTCTTGGAAATAAACGGATGTTGCCAGAACCTTGAAAGTGTTTTTGACGGGATCAAAACAAAAGCCTGCCCCATAATAGCCCAAGCGGACACCGGCACCCTCAGGGCCAATTCTTCTGAACTGATTGGTGGCAGGATTCCAAAGTGCAAAGTCATGTTCCATTGCATGGAATGATGAGAGGGATAAACAAACTACTCCTTTAGAACAACCCACCATATGCATATCAAGGCCAGTATAACCACGGATAGTCAGATCCTTAGGTGTATCGAAGACTCGGAAGGAGAAGGTGGTGTCAGATTTAGGTTTCAAACAATAATCACATGAATGGTAGTAAAAAGAGGCTTGTTTGTGTTTGTTTGTAGCATAATGTGTCTCAATAAAACTTGGAGAGATGATGATATCATACCAGCTTTTGCAGACGCACTTGAATCGCAACAAAGAGCTAGCCGGGAGCTTCGGGAGGATCTCATCTCTTATCACATCGAGTGGTAACTCGCTTCCTCTCATCCTCCGTCTTCCATCCTGGTATAACATCGAAGGCTGCACGACAACAATGATCGGTTTACGAGTGCCAAACTTAGGGTTTGATGTTTATAATGCCGTTTCATAGGTCATTTCCCTCAAGGAAAAGAGGTGACATATTATTAGTAGAAAACTATAAGGACTCCAGAAGTTTCAATAAGTTTCCCAACTTTAGTAAGCATCCATTTTGGTCCCCCAAAAAAATAAGGACATCGTGTTCACTGAATACATGAACTCATGTTTGCGGTCAGATTTTAATACACCGGAAACCAGAATTTCAAACTGAAAGGAACATTTTTGGTATTCCACAACACTTAATTTCATACATTTAGAAGGGTCAAGGTGGCATGAAGCCCACCTCGGGACCGCCGTCGCACAGCCCCCACTTTAATGTCAATAATAGTTTGTGAGGGTATTTTGGTCATTTTAAATAATTAAAGTTATTTAATAAAGAAATGCGGAGAAAAATTTGGGACGTCCCAACAAAAAAATTAGGGGGAAAGAGATGGGTCGGAGTGGTAAGTGATTTGTCCCCGACTCCGAGATTTTAACCCTTGGCCTGACCCAGCTGCAATAGCATCTTCCATGTAAAGACTAGGCATGCACCAGCCCGACCCACCATCCCATATTCTCCTCCAGAAATGCAAAAATCTATATTAAAGGGTAGGGATTGGCTAGAGTTCTTGCAAATTTTTAGGGTTTCATAGGGCCCACTTTTTTTTTTTTTTATTCTGGTTTCGGACAGTAATTAGGGGGTGCAACTTGGGCGGGTTGAACCCGACCAACCCGAGCCCAGCCCGAACTTAAATAGGGCCCGGACACATAGTTTTGGTAATTTGGACGGGCTTGGACAAGAATTCTCAGCCCGAATTGCAATTAGGGTCGGGCTTGGGCACAAATATCGAACGACGGGCTAACCCGAATTGCCCGATTTGCATGACCGCTACGTATAAATATTATATTTTGAAAAAATTATGTAGCATATCTAACATGAATATGCTACTTTTCTTTCAAGTATTGGCGAATCATTGTTTTGTTCTTCAACTAGTTCATTTGGTTTTTCGCCAACAATTAATTATTCTCTAGTGTTTTTAATAAGATATTAATTTTAATGTACTAGCCCGAATTCAACCCGAACCCGAATTGATTCATACGAATTTGGACTCGGACAGGTTGACAATGCTCTTAACTCGGGTCGAGTTGGGCTTGGGCAGCCACGACATAACTCGGGCTCGGGCTTGGACAGGGGTGCCAACCCGTCCAGCCCGCCCGAGTTGCAGTCCTAACAGTAATGCAGCATGTTTAACAGGCTTTTACAAAAATACCTAATAAAGGACAAAAACATAACCGATAACAAATAGTAAAACTGATTAAAGCCGGTTTCTTGAAATACTAACATCTTTCGTAAAGTACATAATATTATAATAAAACGATTTGACAACAACATTTTTGATAAGTTCATGTTGACACATCGCTCCACTATCTTCGCACCATACGTACCCCCACCCCACCTTCTCTTACTCTCTCATTTCATTAACTCCCCAAGTCTCTGGAGCAATTGTTAGGTCTCATGTCTCTGTGTTGACTTCGCCATCACCATCCCCACATCTTCAATCGCTAGCCAAAACAACCCACACAAACAACCATCCCTCCCATTTGAAAAACTCCTTCTCCCCCTCCTCCTCATGCTCGAACAAAACATCACCCACAACCACAAACATCATCGAACACCAGCGCACCTTCAATTACCCTTCTGCGATCAATTCATCTCTACCTCCATCGATCAAAACCATCACCACCCTCTCAAATTTCGTCGATTCAATCAAAGCAACAAGCACTGCT
This sequence comes from Linanthus parryae, assembly GCA_023055425.1. Lineage (NCBI taxonomy): Eukaryota > Viridiplantae > Streptophyta > Magnoliopsida > Ericales > Polemoniaceae > Linanthus > Linanthus parryae. The sequence continues at coordinate 184,411,559 of JALGPY010000001.1, read as the reverse complement.
CCTCCAACCCAGAAACATACAACCACTCTCCCAAAACCCAACACCACCATACATCCCATGATCTGGTGAACCTGCCATGTGTAGATAGTGCTTTCTGAGCTGACAGATCTTGGCCACGTGGCAACCATCCAGCACACCATATTGTGCTCCACACACACTGGATCACCAGCCGAGCTGATCCATGTGGGGGCTGCGAGAAAGAGCCCTCGCATACCACTGCACGGGACTTGTAGGGACTTAGTGGTTTGGAGGCTAGAGTAAGCCCTGTCGCGTGCGAGCCAAGCCCGCACGCGACCTTTAGTAACTGTTTTGAGAGATTTATGGCACGAGCTCCATAAACCCGGTCAATCCGGTCAAACCCGGTCAACCTCGTAACGGTTCCGGTATTCGCGCACAACGTGCTGTAACGGTCCCTATATACTCGGACGAACGTGCCGTTATGGTTAAGCTAATTAAGTCGCCATCAATGGGCGCATTAACCACACTACAACGGTCACGTTCCCTGCTATATATAGGACGTTAACCTTTCCATACAAAGAAGAACACACTGGCCATACGCGGAAGCTCTGCCAAACATCTGTCTCTCTCTCAGACATTACTACTGCCTTACTCTCTCCCTACACACAACCCCACTCTTCCTGTGCGATCCTTGATCCTATACATACGGTGTACACGGAGGTCTCCCCGCCAGAATCTCTTGTGCACATTTTGGTGAACCCGACGTGAACTTACCAGCAAAAGCAACCATGTCTCAGGAGGATGATATCAGCAACATATCACCTTCCACCGAAACCGCCTCGGGAGAGGAAACCCGCCGTACTCCTACCACTCCCGGCGAGACACTGACGCTAGAGTCTTTGGACGCCACTGTCCAAAGTCAGGCGAAAGCTCTCAAAGCTCAGTCTGCGCAATCGGAACGGATCTTGGCCGTTCTAGGCACCCTTGCGCCAAATCCTTCGTCATCTACCGTCGTCCCTCAAGGAGGAGGAGCCCCTACTGCTCCGGGACTGGGAGTGTCAACCACACCTCCCAACCCTAATCTGCAGACTCCACCAGCGACTACGCAGCTGCCTTCGATTCAGGGGTCAACAGCTCAGATGTTGCCTCTCGCTGCCCATACTCCTCAGCTCTCGGCTTTGGCGTCTAACCCAACTCTGCAGTACCCTTTGCCTCCTTCAACGGAGATCTGGGGCAATGCGAGTAGTCAATACGTTCCCAATCCTTCGACGGCATATGTGTCGCCTCCGCCTGCAGCAACCCCTCCTTCAGCTACCGAAGGAAGCATTCCAGAGTGCATGACGTCTCTGCAGAAGCGCATGGACACTATTCTGGCTCATCAGTCATTCGCGGATACCATTAACCCGAAGTTAGACAACGATCCACCCATTCCACGAGAGATCTATCTCATGCCTAACCCGGCGGGGTACAAGGCTCCTAAATGGGACAAGTTCGAGGATGTCAACGGAAACGCTCATGAGCATGTCATGCGTTTCATTGATGTCATGGGGCCGTACGGAGCTGATCCCAAACTGCTGATGCGAGAGTTCCCGAAATCTCTAGGGAACGTAGCGTACAAATGGTACCGAACATTGGAAGCCGGATCCGTGAAGACTTGGGACGACATGGTCCAGAAGTTCTACACCAAGTTCTTCCAGATGGAAGAAAAGGTGACGATGATCCATCTCTCGCGGATGTATCAGAAGCGCGAGGAGGACGGGATCACTTTCATCAAGAAATTCAGGGCGAAGTCCTTGGAATGCAAAGACCCAATGCTCGAAAGCCGGCTCGTAGAGATATGCCTGCAGTGCATGCGAGATGAATACAAAGGTATGCTCATCAATTTGCAAACACCTGCGTTTTCAAAGTTAATTGAATGCACGAAGAACATAGAGCCTATAGTCGAGAGGCAGAAAAAGAAGAACGCTCCGGAGCGATCTTCGAGCGGCGCCACCTACAAGATCGGAAGATTCAGCTACAAGAGGGGACGTGAAGCTGAGGTCAATACAGTTTCACCCCAGAAGCAAGCGAAGGTTGTGAACTTCGACGTACCACCCCTACCATGCTCGGTAGAGGAGGCAAGCGACCTCTGCAGGCAGTGGCGTAAGGACGGTGTCCTACCGCCACTCGAGAAGATACCCTCCAAGGAGATGGTGAGAGACCCTAAGTGGTGCGAGTACCACGGCAAGGTCATGCACCCCACGGCTGAATGCAAGAAGCTCAGGTTCGCGTTCGACCAGAAGATGAAGAACGGCGAGCTGATCGTCAGTGATCACAGGAAGGATGTACGCAACAACCCACTTCCTGCTCATGCGGAGCAAGGCTCGAAAGGCAAAGAGGTCGCCATGATCTCGATCGTAGACTTGGAAGAAGTCGCAGAGGATGGTCTACCCATCATTGCCGAGGTCCATGAAGACGAAGACTACATCATGGACACAGAAGATGAGCGTGCCGACCGGATGAAGGGGTCGCAGGGCTTCAGCAGATTCTTCGACGAGATGAATTTCTCGGAGAAATGTCGGACATAAATGACGAAGGCGATCTTAAGGATAGCAGAGGACTATGAGGAGGATCTTGTAGTCTCCAACGGGAAAGTCATCAGGGCGTCTCGCTCTACAGAAAAGATTATGACCTTTTCTGCCAGCGACAAGAAGACAGCGGGAAGAGGAGGAGCTCGAGCGTGTGAGACAGCGGAGCCTCGAAGAGCAACATGTTGAGGACTTAGTGCGTCCAGCTAGCGAGGAAGATGGGCTTCCCGAAGAAGTGGCTCCCCAGGCGGAGGAGGAGGATGCGGTTCCAGATTAGGATGCAGCAGCCCTGGAGCAAGTCCAAGCGGACTTTGAAGAAATCGCAGGCGGCGATAAAGGTGAGATCTTAAATATCGCAGTAACTTATAGAGATGTTATTGTGGGTGCGTTAAAGCATGGTGTGTCAAAGACTGACATTCGCCGTTGGCTAGTAGACAAGTGCGGAGAACCTTCAGGTAATCATTTGAGCGATATGCATGTGCTAGACCTGAGCAACTTGAAACAGGATCATGACTGGTTTCTTCGCATCCCAGGTCACGCTCCTTTTAAGGATTTGCTTAATGAGGAGACACTAATAGGACATGGTTCCACGTCCTTAGTGTATGATGAAGATACCTCAATCCCACCTTCGCGTGGAGGTGCTTGCTCTTAGCTTTAGTAAAGATAGCAAAATAACTTATAACACGGGTTACCTCATACTATCGCATTTAATATCGCAGGCTATGCTGAGGAACCTGTGCTGGGACAAAGAAGTCAGCCTTCTGCGTCCTATGTTCCGATTCCGAGCTCCCATACCGAGAAGACTGGTCGAAGACTGTCCTCGTTCCATAGCTCTCCTGTCGGCTGCGAGCTCTGACCTCTCGTAGTCAGGAGGAAGAGTGTAGGCCGCACCAGCTGCGACTGCATTCCCAACCTGCGAGCCCCAAAAGCTCCACGCAGGAATAGGTGCCACTGGCTCAGTCATCGCCGGAGGCGAAGTGACAGCCGGAGCCGCTTGGCGAGGGACGCTCTCAGATGCGGAAGCATCAGCAGCACTTGTCCTTATTTCCTCAGCGCCGGTATAGGCATCTTCATCCATTAGCACAGCATCAGCTTCAGCATCATCGGAAAGTTCGATGATGTCCTCGAGAGGCTCACTTGCGTGTTCAGCAGCTGCGACGGGCTTCTCGGTATGGGAGCTCGGAATCGGAACATAGGACGCAGAAGGCTGACTTCTTTGTCCCAGCACAGGTTCCTCAGCATAGCCTGCGATATTAAATGCGATAGTATGAGGTAACTCGTGTTATAAGTTATTTTGCTATCTTTACTAAAGCTAAGAGCAAGCACCTCCACGCGAAGGTGGGATTGAGGTATCTTCATCATACACTAAGGACGTGGAACCATGTCCTATTAGTGTCTCCTCATTAAGCAAATCTTTAAAAGGAGCGTGACCTGGGATGCGAAGAAACCAGTCATGATCCTGTTTCAAGTTGCTCAGGTCTAGCACATGCATATCGCTCAAATGATTACCTGAAGGTTCTCCGCACTTGTCTACTAGCCAACGGCGAATGTCAGTCTTTGACACACCATGATTTAACTCACCCACAATAACATCTCTATAAGTTACTGCGAGATTGAAGATCTCACCTTTATCGCCGCCTGCGATTTCTTCAAAGTCCGCTTGGACTTGCTCCAGGGCTGCTGCATCCTCTTCTGGAACCGCATCCTCCTCCTCCGCCTGGGGAGCCACTTCTTCGGGAAGCTCATCTTCCTCGCTAGCTGGACGCACTAAGTCGTCAACATGTTGCTCTTCGAGGCTCCGCTGTCTCACACGCTCGAGCTCCTCCTCTTCCCGCTGTCTTCTTCTTTCAGCAGCCTCCGCGGCTGTCTTCCTGGACTCAGCAAGAACGTCCTCGCTGATGGGATCGTCTGGAACACCAGAATGGGTATCTCTCCTTTGTCTCTTGGCCAAAAAGCCACCGATGATCTCACCATCATCATCATCTGCGAAGAATTGATTGGTTTAAGAAAGAATCGCAAAAGAATTACGATAATGAGAAAGAAGACGCGACGGAGGTACCTCCTGATTCTTCCTCATGCATCACCACTGTTCTTTCTTCTTCTTCATCACTTTCTCTGGGCTCCTGTCTCTCTCCTTCTTCCTCTTGGTTGAATGGAACGAAAGTCTCAACTGCGAGCTCTTTCCGCACTTTGCTGGGCATGCGACCTTTGCCTTTGTCCTTGACAGAAAGGGACCTCGCTGGAGGAAAAGTTGGAGCACTTCTGGGGGAAGAAATTGTAATTCCCTTTTGCCTGGGTCTCTTCACTCTCGGCGCCGCAGTCGCTGGAGGGGACGGATCATCTCCGGGAGGAGACGAGGCCGGAGCATTGTCTATCACCGAGTCAGCAAAAGCATTCATGACTGCGCGAATCTTGGTTTTGACCTCAGGGTCCATCCTCCATGCTAGCAGAAACGGCTGCTTTTGTCTTCTGGTGGCAACAATGGTGTCAACCAATGACTTGGAGCGATCACCAGATGCGAATCTCCGCACATGACACTACAGCAAAACAGTACAGAATAAAGGCGTCAGCATAAGGAAATCAAGAAGCTTAACGCACGCGAAAAATTGCTTAACTTGGCAAAAGCCCCGCTATATCTGACGACATGCGTGTCGCCCTTCTTAACTGCGGCGACCTTCTCCTTCAGAATGATGTCAGGACACAAATGGTTCTCACGATCCAACAGTGAGTAGCAACCATATTCAGACTCGCTCAGGCTGCAATTGGGGCGAAACGGAAAAGAATTTCTCTTGATCAAGGGAGCTCTACTTGGCTGCGCGGCCGAATGCGTCTCAATCCTCGTTTGCTGGGCAACCCTGTATGCGAGCCAGTTCTGGGAACAACCACCCTCGCGGGTCCCTGCAGGCTGCTCAAAGGGAAGATTATTCATGAATACTGTCTTGCACTCCTTTGTTAGCAAGCGCTTATAGCAACCTCTGATAATGGACTGGGGCCAGATTGATGGTGCCACTGCATCGAAGCCAAACTGGGGAGAAACTCGAGTGGGGTCAACATCCACAGTAATTCTCTCGTACCTTGGCGCGAGCTCACGAATATGCTCTGCGAGGGCAGGAAGGGAACCTCGTAAACACCAGCAAAAGAACTCGCGATAGCGCTCATGGAAATGCGATCCCTTTTCAAAGAGAAGCTCTTATGAGAAGACAAAACCCTTAGAGGGGTACAAATTTGGAAACCATCGCATGTTCTCAATGCGTGTGGCATAGGGCCTGGCAGTAAACTCTTTCCGTTTGTCGCATATCAAACTCCAAACGCACTTGGTGTTGCTCGCTCCAAACCTCCTCGCAGCCCTGCCGCTGTTACGCTCTTCTGTCTTGCCTGGGGGACACCATTTGTCGAGTTTGAGAGCAGTTGGAGCGTAGGATGGCCATCGCTCGAAAACCCACATTGTCAAATAGGAAATATTGACAAAAGTCAGTACATCGAGGCGGCCACGCGACTCTTTCATGGCTAGAACCAGCTGATCAAGCCTATAGTACAGCGTGCCCAAGACCAAGGGTCCGAGTGCGACTCTCTGGCCAAGGGCGAGCCTCACAGCAAGTGGCAAAACATGGTAGAAGACCCCATCATGTGGGTGGCCGTCAATTAAGTACCTCGATAGCCAAGCGCAGAGGACAGCACAAAGGGTCAAGTGATAGCCTTTACCCTCTACATAATTCTCGGCCTCTGGGTTCTCACTCAGAAGCTTCTTAGTAATGCTGCTGTTCGCATAGTCTTGAAAGAAGTACTGCAACTATTTGTTCCAGGTGTTCTTCGCAGACGTATCAACCAACTGCCAGTTTGGAAGGGCCTTGGTAGTGGTCCACCGGGTGGAGATTTTCTTCACCTCTGCTAGGCATTCCTCCATCTGCGTGTATAAAGCAATCTCCGCAGATGTCCTCAAAGGACTCAAAGGGTCCACTTCACCCATGGGGGAAAGATCGTACAGCATATGCACGTCCTCGAGTGTGGGGGCAGCCTCGAACTCAGCAAAATGGAACATGTGAGTCGCAGGCGAGTAACGGGACAGAAGGTCTAGAAGCATGGACTGGTCCAGCTTCACGGTAGCACCCTTCATAGCACGGACAGCGAAGTATACGCCGGCTTCATCGAGAGTCGCGGCATGATTGGTCAACACGTGGTCAATCCACTCATCCATATAGTCCAATTTCTGGACGAACGCCTGGGTAGAAATCGCAGTGTAGGGGAAGTACCCATTCTCGATTCCCAATCGAACCACATCCTCGGAACCAATCAACTCGAGCAAGGCTGAGTTAACCGGGCGAGTCAGTGTTAGCAATCCCTCAACCGGGACAGGAGCAGGCATCCTCTTCGCCTTAACCCTCGCATGGTAGAAATCTTTGCCACCTAGATAGGGGGCTTTTCGCCACAAGGCCTGTGGAAGGTCGGGTATCTCTTCATCTTCCTTGACGGGTTTGGTTCCTTTTGTCTTGGCCATTCATGCGGAAGAGCAAGAAAAAAGGGGGGAGAAATACCACACTTCAGTTTGAATTTCGAAATTCAAGATCTATGAAAAGAAAGATGAACAGTTTCTAGTATCAATTTCAGAAATTAGGGGGTTGCATTATCGGTGATTTCAAGATCTCACATCCGAAGCCCTTATTATTGAAGGATTAAAGCAAAAGTGGGTTCAAAGATCAAAGCTTCTTCGCAAGTTTCAACAGATTATATGTTCTGGGGCTTACAGATTCAACGCAGTTCAAGGCAAACACTGGTATCTTAAATCAAAATTGAACAAGGCCAACCTTGTTTTCTTGAAGCCTGCTTGGATATGCACAACTGAAGAACACGATTTGCAGTTCTGAACTGGTGATTGATTATCTGAATCTGCTCTCGAAGATCTCCGGGTACCATTCACTTTAAGAGAAAGAAGTGATGCTTTGCAACAATGGAGGATACAAAGTATTTATCCAAAAACAATGAAGGGTTGCGTCCTTTCAGTAGTCGAATCGCAACCGTCACCGTCGAATCGCGCAATCACAGGACAAGCTGACGTCACGCCTAAAACCCTAAAGGTCAGACGACACGACTCTAGGGGTTTTAGGTCATAATGGCACGCACGGGGGCTGAACTTACCCGTATTTGAATTGGTGCGTGGCGACGACGCGTATGTTGGTTTCCGCGCATGGAAGTCTATACAGCTATGAGTCTTCACGCGCAGAAACGGGGCTAGTGTAGATAGTGCTTTCTGAGCTGACAGATCTTGGCCACGTGGCAACCATCCAGCACACCATATTGTGCTCCACACACACTGGATCACCAGCCGAGCTGATCCATGTGGGGGCTGCGAGACAGAGCCCTCGCATACCACTGCACGGGACTTGTAGGGACTTAGTGGTTTGGAGGCTAGAGTAAGCCCTGTCGCGTGCGAGCCAAGCCCGCACGCGACCTTTAGTAACTGTTTTGAGAGATTTATGGCACGAGCTCCATAAACCCGGTCAATCCGGTCAAACCCGGTCAACCTCGTAACGGTTCCGGTATTCGCGCACAACGTGCTGTAACGGTCCCTATATACTCGGACGAACGTGCCGTTATGGTTAAGCTAATTAAGCCGCCATCAATGGGCGCATTAACCACACTACAACGGTCACGTTCCCTGCTATATATAGGACGTTAACCTTTCCATACAAAGAAGAACACACTGGCCATACGCGGAAGCTCTGCCAAACCTCTTTCTCTCTCTCAGACATTACTACTGCCTTACTCTCTCCCTACACACAACCCCACTCTTCCTGTGCGATCCTTGATCCTATACATACGGTGTACATGGAGGTCTCCCCGCCGGAATCTCTTGTGCACACCATGGAACCCTACATTCTCGCCAGCAAAAACCCAGCGACCCCACCGAATGCGAACTGCAACCACCGCAGCACCAACATCCCAACACCACCTCAGTTTTTTGTTAATTTCAGCCGCCTTCAAGAAATCTAGAATTTGGGTAATTCTTCTCGCATCGCTCTTTGGCTGAATTGAGGGTGGCAATAGGTTGACAATGGGTCGGGGAGTATTTGGTGACCGATTTGGATTAACTTGGTGAGGTTTTGGGTCATTTTAGGGTTGTGGACGAGCTCGTTGCGGTAACCATGCAATGGTTTGTTATGTTTCTTCTCTTGAATCCTGTTTTGTTAGAGACACTTCATTTCATGTAGAGAAGATCTTAATGGGTTATGTGTCTCTACTTTATTTTATCTTCATAAGAAGGGATACCGGGATCTCAACTTTTACCTTTTAGTATTAGTACTGAGAATAGCTTGTGCTTCATCAGTAAAAAAAATTTTGCTCAATCAGGTTTCTATTCCAATCCCCCGAGTCTGTTAAAAGGTCTTTAATTAAGAAATCAGCAGGTAAATATTTAGGAGATAAAGGGATTCTTCCTAAACCTATGGGCAGCCATCTTGTGTGGTAGACCAGAGTGTTATAACCATTTCATATTCCTTGTCGGAAATATTTCCACATAATGTCTCTTGCATAAACCATGCCTTTCCAAATGCAGGACGATCTGTCTGTAGGGCATGATGATAAGGGATCAGAAAAATGATAATATTTACCTTTCATAACCCTAGCGACTAAACAATCAGGTTTTTCCCATAATCTCCACACTTGTTTGACTAGGAGGGAAAGGTTAAAAGCATGAAAATTTCTAGAACCCATACCACCTTCCTTTTTGGGAATACACATTTTATCCCATTTTCTCCAAATAATTCCTTTATCCTCCATATTACTTTTCCACCAAAAATTGGACAGAGCTTTTTGAATATCATTACAAACACCCAAGGGAAGAAGGTACATAGACATAATGTAAGTAGGTACAGCTTGAGCTCCAGTTTTGATAAGAACCTCTTTTTCCCCAAAAGAAAGAAATTTACTTTTCCAATCCGAGACTTTGTCAATAATCCTCTGTTTAAGGCTAGCGAAAAAACTTGAGTAGTTTCTACCCAGAATAACCGGGAAGCCCAAATATTTATCATGCCCAGTGGAGATAGGAATTAGAAAAACATAAGAAATATCCCTGTTGATGCTATTAGGGACTCTCATACTAAAAACCAGAGAAGACTTTTCTTTATTAATCATCTGACTTGAGGCATTGCAGTAGGTGTTAAGGATAGAGTGTAAAGTACAAGCATTAGTAGTTGTAGCCTGTTCAAAAAGTAGGCAGTCATCTGCAAATAAAAGATGAGATATAGGAGGACTATTCCCACTAGCTTTAACACCTTTAAGAAAATTATTACCCATAGCATTGTTAATAAGACCCGAAAGACCTTCCGTACAAATAACAAAAAGGTAAGGGCTAAGATGGTCACCCCGTCTAAGTCCACGACTAGAATTGAAGAGAGAAGTTCTTTGACCATTTATGAGAATGGTAAAACTAACCGTAGTAACACAATTCATAATTCTGTGAATAAAATTAGGGGGAAAACCAATTTTAGTTAAAAACAGCCAACAAATAACCCCACTCAATTCTATCATAAGCTTTCGCCATATCAAGTTTGAGAGAAAAAAACCCCACTTTGCTCTTTTGATTATGCATGGTATGAAGGGTTTCCATAGCAATAATAGCATTATCAGTAATAAGTCTTTGTTTCATAAAAGCAGATTGAGAATCGTCAATAATGAAAGGGAGGATATTTCTCAATCTATTAGCTATGGATTTAGAATTAATTTTGTATACCACATTACATAAACTTATAGGACGAAAATCCGTGACCCTTTTGGCATCTTTTTTTTTTGGAATTAAAAGAATACAAGATTCATTTAATTTAGAGATATCACTCCCATTATTAAGAAAATCAAGACTGCAGTTAATAATATCCTTCCCAATAATAGCCCAATAATTTTGAAAAAATAACGCAGGTAAACCGTCCGGACTGGGGGCTTTAAGGGGGTGCATCTCATTCAAAGCCTCTACAATTTCAGTCGCCGTAAAGGGAGAATCAAGCTCTTTGAACATAGTTTCAGAATTTTTTTTTGGAATAAAGTTAACCACATAGTCGAAGTTATTAGTCTCACTCGTAAACAGATTTTTAAAGTAGTTAACGAAAGTATCACCAATCTGAGCAGGATCAGTAACCACAAAGTTGTCATCTTTTTAATACTAGAAATTAAGTTTTTCCTCCTCCTATTAGAAGCAACCTTATGGAAAAAAGCTGTATTATTATCGCCTTCTTTAAGCCAGATAGCTCTCGATTTTTGTCTCCACTTAATTTCCTCATTTGAATTCAAAGTGTTAATATCAGTTATGGTTTTTAGGATCTGATCCAGGTTAGTAGCAGTAGCAGGCAGATTATGTAAATGATTCAGACGACAATGAAGCTCGTGGAGAAGACGATTATCATCTCTATGTTTCCTACTACCCCAGTTCTTTAGATTAACAGTAAGCATAGAGATTTTGTCATGTAAATCATGTAAGTTAACAGAACTAGATGTAGGATTATGGTTCCATACCTGTTGTATAATGGTTCTGCAACCCGGCGATTTTGTCCATTCTGCTGCAAAATGGGAACGTCGAGGACCAAGCTGCGGTGGCCGTGCCGAACTGATGGTCAGAAGAATCGGTATGTGATCTGAACCCGCTATCAAACGATTCTCTACACTCACGGTACTGAATAATGATTTCATCGCATGATTCATAACCACCCTGTCTAGTCTCTCTGCAACAAAATCTGCACCATGCCTTCTATTGTTCCAGGTAAACTCATAACCTTGATATCCCATATCTGCACCATGCCTTCTATTGCCACCTTCCACACTTCCGTCAGCATAGTTCCCGAAACGTTTGCCATTTTCCCAATTTTGTCCAACTTCTCCGTATTGATGGACTGATTGTACGCGGATGTCTTCAATAATGCGGTCGCTTGCTGGTTAGACAACGTTCGCAATTCTCTAATTTCCTGCTCGACACTGTCTAATCGTTCGCCAAACTTGTCGACTTTGTCGTTCACTGTCTTGAACTCCCCCCGGACCAGGGAAAACAAATCTTGCTTGAACGATTCCAAGTCCCCAATCTGAACAGAAGCTCTAGGGACCTCAGGTGCAGGAGTTGCATCATTTTGCTGGTCAGGCACTTCCGCAGGGGGGATAGAGGCTTCTCTAATTTGTTCTGTTCCCCCTTGTTCTTCTTCTGATTCATCGATGAGAAGAGTCTTCTGCTTCTTCCTCGTCGGACTAGCATCACTGGTTTGGGGTACATTCTTCTTCTTCCTTTGTGGGCCAACCGCAGCGACATTCTTGCCCTTCTTCTTCCGCTTCTTACTAGCCTCCACATCAACATCACCTTCTTCCGCTTCAACGTCATCTTCTTCCGCTTCAACATCATCTTGCGTCTGTACCTTACCAAAGTTGTAGGAAGGTTCGAAAGCACGATTCTCATGTTGATCATCCAATATTATAGTCTTTTCTTGAAAGACCGTGCTCCACCGTGGGAAAAGAGGCCTGCCAGGGTTACTACGATGGTGCTCAATGAAGCTTTGCCAGTAGGGCTCCGTCTTCTCTTCCTCCGTTGGCAAAAGAGTTGGATATACTTTCTTTACAGATTTCCAATAAGCGGAGGCTTCTTCCAAGGTTGCATTGCAATTTCTCCACTCCCAGTTATTCAACCTCGGTCGTATCGGTGCACCTTCCTTCTTCTTGGCCACATTGTCACCGAGCTCCGGTATGGCCTCGCAAATCCATGCCAGAAAGATGTGTGGGAAGCAATGCATGTTATACTTCCTGCGACGTTCGGGATCAAAATTGCAGTTCCAAACCTCTGTCTTCACTTGATCAAGGGACTCTTTCCACAAATAGCTCCCCCATGCGAAACTGTTAGCCCAATCGAGATCCGAGAACAACCCGAATGCATCCATGCACATCTCATACTTAGAGCTTTTCGTGTACACCAGCCTACCCATTATGCAAGCCATCGCCAACTTAGCATAATCAGTGAGTTTATCAGGGCTCAAGTCCTTTTCTTCTTGCAGCTTCTTAAGTGCATCTTCAACCTTACTGATTTTGATGTTAGTTCCCATCTTGTGGTTTTTGAGGTACTTCTTAGCCCAACCATATTCAATGATTTTCTCACCTAAACCATCGATTTTCCCAATTCTCAACCCCGACACCAAGCAAAACTCCTGCAATCCAAAACAAACCGGCATGTTGTTTACGTTGAACCACAACTCAGTGTCTTCTTTGTCCGAGTTGATCTTCGCATGCTGAACAAGATTTACTATCTGCCCCGGATAGTTGAACGGGCCACCATTAAGGTGCAACAAGAACTTCAACTGCGGGGGCCTAGTCTGTATCACTGCCCGTACCTCCGCACTAAGGAATTTCATAGTCTGCTCATAGTATTTCATATGGCACCTCGTAGTGATGTTCCCTCTTTCAATCAACTTCTTACACAAGGGTAGCGGTACGTCTCCTCCCAAATATTGAGCCAAGTCCGAAACCTTAAGTAACTGAACCTACATTATAAAACACAAATCGGTAAAATAACTGTCATACATAAGTTAGTGAGTTTTAATATAAGTTATAAACTGTGTAGGTAAGTTATCAATGTTAATCTAAGTTATAAACTTTGTATCTAACTTATTAATCATTTTAAGCTAATGATTTCAATTTATAGCTAATCTAAGTTATAAACTGTCTTGTTAATGTTTTGGTGTCAATCCTAAGAGTTCAGCAGTTCTTGTTAAAAAAAAAGTGTTCAGGGTGTGTTCAATTTAGTATGCAGTGTTGAACAATTCAAAATTTTTGTGTCAAAGTGTTCAGTAGTTCTGTATAACACAGAAGATATAAGAAAAATACACAGACGATACGGGAAAGGCACGGACGACCGAGAGGCCATTCACAGAGACGAACTCTGGCAAGGTCGTCTGCGTTTATACCCGGTCGTCGGCGTTTATATAGGATCGTCTGGTGCTACACCGGATCGTCTGGACTAGGTCGTCTCGGTAAATATATTTTCAACCGAGAAGACCATGCCAGACGATCCGGTCTATCACCAGACGATCCGGTTTAAACGCAGACGATCCGATTTAAACGCGGACGATCCGGTCCAGACTAGATCGTCTCGTAAAAATGCCATAGGCAGGTGTTTCGTCTCCTATCCACAAAAACTAGATCTAAGATCGTCACAACACATTCACCCAGATCGTCCAAGTTTTAACAAACACAAACATGAATCATACTAGTACACAAACTTGGATTTATATGAAACAACAAATCAAACACAAACTAAAATTCTAACCTTATAAACCCCGACAAGAATTGTGGGAATTGGGCGGTTGAGGATGCCGATAGTCCCGACGGTGGGGTGGGTAACAATGGCCTGAGTTTGATCAACACCGGCAGGGAGTGAGCCGGAGACGGTGGCAGCCATGGACGGCGATGATGAAGAGGAGGGAGCAGTTGTGGAGGACGACGCCATGGAGGGAGGAAGAGAGAGCAAGGGTCGGTTTTTTCGCAGTTGCAGAGAGAGAGAGAGAGTGCAGAGTGATTGTGATGGGTTGGGGTTTGGAAAAGAAAAAAGTAACCGTAGTTTTTTTTTTTATTAATAAAATCTGTTTAAATTTCAAAATTGTGTTTATTTTTTTGGTTAAACCCTAATCATAAAGGACCCCACCATCACTTATACTCCACCGGGTAAATTGGAACGACCAAGTTCGTAGGCGGTTTAAAGACCAATTTTTTCGGTTTCCGGTAGGCTCATGATTTGCTCCAATCTAGATGGGCCTGATCCCCCAACCGCGGAAGATTATGTCCCACCCGACCGCGATCTCATTTGGAGATCAGACAAGATCTACCTTGTGGAATCTAGGGGAGAACTTTTGTTGATTTTTCGTTGCAGAACTCGTGACCAACACGGGGAGGAAGAATGATTCTATACTGATTACTTTTACGTGTACAAACTGAATCATCAGAGCAAGAAGTGGATTGAAGTTGTTGACTTGGAGGACCGGGCCTTTTTTGTCGGCGGTTGTAAAACTGTAGTAGTTTCGTCGGCTGAAGGTGTGAACTGTCGGAGTAATTGCATCTACTTTGCTGATGATACGTATGCCTACTTCTTAGGGAAGACGCGGGGACTTGACATGGGCATATTTGATTTTGAAGAAGGGACAGTCGTGCCTTACTATGAAGGCGATGATTCGTTGTCTTCTTACTCTACTCCAACATGGTTCACTCCTTCACTTGCTTAAGGGTATGGACTAAATTATCGTTTATCTTATTGACATTTTAGTAGTTATGATGGACTCATTGACTCGTGTGTTTTTTGTTTGTTTGACTCATTTTTTTTCATCTGACTATGATTTTTTTTTTGAAAAAAAAATTGACAATTTAGTGCTTGTGACTTGTGAGGATTCAATGTTCTCCTATGTTTTTTATTGTTTAAGCAGTTTGTTACTGAAGGGCAGGAAGGATCTAACACATTCAGATCTACAACATGAATTAAAGCGGAATATTCATGTGTTTACCTTGTCTTCCTAAGCTCCTTAATGCAGCGGATGATCGTTGTGTTGCTTGCTTTCACGCGCCTCCTCTTTGATCTTGCTCCCACCAATCTAGTGTGAATCTCGAGGACGAACACTGATTTCCACACCACGTTCCACCTCCTTGGATGAAGTTGGAGAGAGACTAGGGTTCTCTACAACTAGTACGAATCTAGACAGAGTAACTTTATTCTCTGGAATAGCAATATAATATGTAGGAGGCTGCCTCTTTATATAGGCAAAACTTCTCCTAGGTTTGCACATAAACCCCTAGGGTTTGAGCCTTAGCTACTAACCCCTCTAGTTTGTGCATTAGTGCAACTAACCCCATAAGGTTATGATAATTACATTGGGCACCCCACATGGGCGCACCAATTGCTAACATCTCCCACTCGCACAGTGGGGTTGCACAATCTATCCAGTCTCCATCAATCTCCAACTTTCTATCATCTACAAAAGAGTATTGTGTGGCCGTGGCGTGTGACCGGTGAGAGTACCTGCATTTCTGGAGATCCGTACACCAAACCCGTATAGCCAGCATGGGAAGGCACCCTCTCGGGAGATCCACATACCAAACTCGTATAGCCAGCGCAGGAAGGCACCCTTAAAACATAAAACAGTGATAATGCTCTCCGTAACTCTCGTATCCCCCAGATTCCTCCGATTGTCATCTCGTGGATCATGAGCACCTGCCTTGTCCCGAAGGCCATGCTCCAATGAATCCACATCTCCTTTATATTTTCATATCCTGCATGATCCCATAAGATCTTGCAGGTGGGCCCAATGAAAGATAATAAAGAGCGATGCAACGAGAATCTTTCCTTACATACATGTGTCACTCAGATTCGGCTCAGCTGCTTTCCCAGCAGTGTCCGGAAGGCCGAATCATCCATAGCCGTAAGGTGTCACGCCAAAGTAGCACCACCGACCCGTCTCCTCATGACACAGATGTAAGTACAAAGGGTATACAGTGTCAATCATCCTTACATGATCGACGAGGCTCACACGATGAGGAATCCCAGGGACTAATTCTACTCATCACCTCATGGTCACTCATAAGCGCGCGTTATTCAAGGGGGAATATGCGCCATAGTGTTTAGACTCTGATCAGAGCGCATGTCTTATCCTTGCAAAAGGACCACTATGCAGATGTCTATCTGGTAGCCCTTATGGCCACCAGCCCGAGTGCTGCCATGTCACACTGTTGTGAACAATTATCAGCTCTCGCATCTGGCTTCTTCTACACAGACTATACATGGTTCGGGGTAGTAACCATGTTCGATTGGCCATAACCAACCTCACCTTGGAACTTATTTCCAATGCGACAATCGAATCCGTCCGACAGGCTCCTAGCTCTACTGATAGACTTCAAGCTCTTATCATAGGCCATATGCTCATATGAAGAAGGCATCTCATATCATATCGCAGGCTTTCAGCGCTTATCTGGATTCTGTCTCATCTTCCGCCACACCCAGACATATCCAGGATATTGCGAAGGCGGTCGCTCGTGTGCGTGAGCCGACCTAGTGTCTGCGTGACATGCTCTTTGCTAGTACAGGAAATGTAACATATCATACATGTATCAAAATAACATGCTGCTTGAAACAAATCCAATTAAAATCCAGTCAATCAATGTCTCGTGTGCTCATCAATCATATTGCTAGTTATCGACTACCAAGTCCCAATTTTCTAAAGATATCCACAAAGGCAATTCTCAAGTGGTTTAGAAATGGGATGAGCCAACATCCTGGCCCATAGTCGATCCACTCCTGGATTACTCTCTATAGGTAGTTATTTCACCTTTTGTGAAATAGTACCCTTGACTATGTGTTTGTTTTTACCGCAGCGTTATAGCCATGTGCTAGCACTACTCATGGTAATCGGTTTGTCGATAGCTCATAAGCTTACAAGAAACCTTCTCGGTTAAACACATTTCTGCCCTATGGCAGAACAGGCAATCGTGCTTCGCTTCCATGGTCAATGGAGCGGTCTAATACGATCATGCAACACTTATATTGCATTTGTTCCATGCGAGTCTTTCATCTAGCATGGACGATAGCCTGAGTCGGATCCAAGTGCATCTGGGTCCCCACCCTAGTTAGCATATGTGGCTAACTAGTCGAAGCATCTTCTTCGATAGTCATGGCACGTGATCCATCATATAGAGTATCCTGGTTACAATCTTGTGTCTTAAATTGGAATATCCTGGAATCCAATTCTTCCGATTGCATAGCGTTCGCTAGGTCTGAGTATATACCATAGTGCATAAAAGACTCATATTGCATCAGGCACTCTGGTCACTTGGTCATTCTTTTATGGTGTCTTTTAGGGCACATGCCTAGGCTCGTAAAGTCTTGCGCTGAGCTACAGGAGTACAATTACTCCTTAGGGGACTCGAACAATCCTTAAGCTCCATTAGCCAATAGTGTGTCATCGACATTAAGTGACGTGATCTTCAACTCTCTACTAGTAAGAGTGATACACAGCGGTTTCCATTTGTTATCGTAAACATATAGTAAACGATCCCTGATGAAATACCACTGTCCAGAGGACTAGCTAAGATCCCATATGGACTTAGTTAGCTTGCACACATTCTGTGCATTTGACCTTAGTCACCTCTAGGATTTCTCCACCGAGAAATTCAGTCGTCACGTCTATCGAGAATGGATCCACAACTATTGATGCTACCAAGCGAATCAACGTAATCCTTACCACCCAAAGCCTTGGGAAGGATGCCTTGTTGAACCAACACAAATTCGTCGGATCGACCCAAATTCGTCGATGTCTATCCTCAGAATGAGTGTAGACTTATTCGCTTCTACGCAAGTCATATGCCTTACCACGCTTCCGTCTGGGTCTCTGATTGACCTTGGAAATCCATTAATCTCCAATAGTCTTCCATCCAGTTGGAAATCCAACCTAGCCTTAAACTCGGTTGGCCCTTTATAGACTCTTATTCATCCTGTAAAGCTCACTATTCATTCTTCATAACTAGGGAACGATAAGGCCTAGGATTCTATCCTATCGTTTTAGCAAGGTGATCCTTAAGATCATCCCTTCGATCTCAAGTAGTCGATGGGGTATGCTCCTATGAGAAATTCCTTTGCATAGGAGGATCATCATTTGCTCTCATCCCTTATGGATGGGCACCCAGCTTGGAAAGTCACTCCCACTGTTCAAAAGATCCTTGAGAGACTAATTCCTCATAGTCGATTTAATGAACGGGTATCTTCCAGCGGTATCCTCCATGCTCGTTGAGATCACCATCTCTACGAACATATCCCTTAATTATGGACATCTCCAATGTGAGATCATATATTTCGTGAATCCATTTATGTTACACTACTTATCGGCTATTGCGTTTCAAATACGCAACCCCTAGGTTGCTCCGAATAGCATAAGAAGATACGTTACTCCATGAAGATACGTTTCTTCCGTCTAGGGTCTAATTTCAAATTCTTTCTTGTCAGGTGATGAAAGATCCTGGGACAATATCCTAGGTTCATCATTCTCTTGCGTGGTGACCCTTATGGTCTTCCTTTCGATGTCAATTCATCGACGAGGTACGCTCCAAAGAACGTTCCTACGCAAAAGAGGGTTCCTCCACATAGTCATAATCTATGATGGGCTGTTCACTAGGCATGTTACTCCCACTGTCCTGAAGATCCGTAGGAACTATTTCCTGTTGATCATTCAGGGATGGGGTGTCATCCAGTTAAACTTTTGTTTCGTAGAGACTTATTTCTCAACGAACCTCTTCCTGACTTGAAATTTAGTTAGTACATAAGCTGCCGATCCCAATGGCCTAAGGTGACCTCATTTAGGTTGCCTTTTGGTCCACATCTCGTAGGGTGTAGTGGCTACAGACTTGGTGGACTTATGGTTGCGTATGTTGATAGTCGTTTAGCAAAGTGTCTCCTCCGAATAGGGAACTTGTACTTTGCACGCTCTATCATACTTCAGACCATCTCTTACACTAACCTATTCCTTCTTATTCTCTACAGCACCCTGCTAAGGCGTGGGAATAGCCAACTGCCTTACTATTTCTCCATCACATAGCTCTTGCTAAGATAGATACTTCCAGTCTCATTTTGGCCAAGGACATATCCTTTTATCCAGACGGTTGTTCTACCTTTTGTAGAGACCTGTCTGAAGCACCCTTGTGCCTCAGACTTATGTGGCCCAAGCACACATAGTTGAGACGTGGACAATAATCTACGAATGTGATGGAGCAGTAAGCACCATGTCTTAGCTCTAACAAATAATGGAACACAATAACAGAATGAATAATATACAAAAGACTCAGTAGTCCCAAATGCTCTACTGGATGATTTTGCGCTTTTGCCTTTCATGTCCGGCAAGAACTACACACAGGTAAGGGTACCTTGGGCAAAATCCTAGCAGGCCTGCCCTAGCTAGCCTGAACATCCTTTCCTGTCAGCGTGTGTCTTAATCTAGCGCGCCACATATCAGAATCTTAAGTCATACTCTTAAGTTGACATTCAAGAATTCTGAGGCGTCATTCATGCTAGAATCTTAAGAACGCAAACACCATGATATAACCATATCCAAAGTTAAAACTGTGACCAAAATAAATTTTGGTGGCTACTCCCTCAAAGATAATCCTTTGGATCCTTAGACGAGAAATTAGTGCCAGGTCTGGACTTTTCTCTTAGTCTTAGGAAGACTCCTTAGCTCCCTTTTGGGTTTGCCAGTGTTGGGTAATATTGGTCTTATACCAATATTTCCCTTAAATTCATTTATCCTTGCCCCACATGTTGCCTTGGTCCTAATACCGGGCTAGGGACTATATATGCCTATCATACTTCATTAAGTATGTTCATACTTGGCATCAATCTCAGACGGTAAGGTCGAGTGCTCAATATTATGACATGAGCCATAACTCATAGTAGAGGTAGGATTATTATGAGCCAATGCTCAGAATTTATGTACGCAAATGGCTAAGACGGATCCAAGATTCTTCTTTGGCTTCCTACAATTTTAAAAGTGGTCTAGAACATGCTGATGAGGTCATTTCCCCACCTTTTCATAGCATGCTCTATGACATTATCTTGACTGCTGCCTTCCACTATTGGTGAGCCTAAAGATAATGTCTATGTGCTGCTGTGACAACTTATTCATCACAGGTTCGACCATGTTTGTAGGTGGCTGACAACATATGTTCACGAATGGTTACATAGTACGACGGCTTATCATGTCGTTGTTGTCACCATTTAGCCTTTACAGTTTCGATTTAGACACGATTGATAGAGACATTGTGGAAGTTAATCACTAGCATTTACTTAGCTCCAAAGTAACATGTGACATCGATTAAAACTTAATAGTTCCTCACAAGGACTCCACCAAAACCTAGCGTATATCCTAGGAATCAAATCTCATCACTTGTGATTTCCTATCAATTTTAATCATGTCATCATGTGAGCTCTTTTGTTTTAGTTCTTTAGCATGCGAGGTTAAACATATATACCCAATCACACGCAGTTATAACATAAAACAAGCATAAGCATAAATAAATATGCAATGGATGTGGCCCCTAAGGTGCACTCCCACTATTGAGAGCACTTCTTGAGCAAGTCCTGAACTCCATCTCACGCCATCTCGCCTACTTGAGGACTCCAAGCTTGAGGCTCCATTAGACCGTCTAATTGCTCCATGCACCTTGCGCCATAGTTTTTGGTTTGGCCACCTCTTGAAGCTTCAATCTTCAATCTCTACTAACTATCTTATTTCTAATAAGAAGTAACCTCATAGAGGCGAGTGGATGAGAAGAGAAGACACTAGAGTATAGAGAGGCACGACACGCAGGCCGTATTTTGATTACATATTCAAAAACCAAAACCAAAACCAAAATATAAAACATCTATGCCACATCCATGCACCAAACACATCCATTCAACCCACAACAGCATGTATAACAACATAATAAACATACTGGAATTTACTGGAAATTTCCAGAATTAAGCAATAATTACTGGAAATTAATAAGCAATAATCTAATCAACTAAAAAGATCGAAAATTGCTCCCTACCACTTAGGGTCTCACCACCTATGGAAAAACGTAGGGAAAAATGACCTAAGTCTCCAGAAAAAATTTGGGCTCAAAACATTGTGTTTAAGGTCGTCAAACTGCCTCGGGAAGTGTGCTAAACACTAATTAAGTAATCTGGAAATTACTAAAATTTTCCGTCGCTCCAAAAATTATGAAAAAATATCCACAAAATAGGAAATTTATTTTGGAGTCCCTAGGAAAATACCGGACGAAAAATGACGGCGAGAGGAGGCCGCACGCGCCCTCACGGGCCGCCGCGCGTGGGCGCGTCCGCCTCCGCCACGCGCCGAAGTCGGCCCATGTGCCACGTCAGCATGCCACGTGGCACGCCACGTCAACACCTATGCTGACGTCAGCTGCCACGTCATCGCCACGTCAGCCACTTGCTGACGTGGCACTGCCACGTCGTCTGCCAAGTCAGCCCTAGGGCCACGTCAGCAGCCGCCGCCAGCCCTTAGGCGCGTGGCCGCGCTTGGGGGCGGCGTCGGTGGCGCGTGAAGCCCATGCGCCGCCTTCCCGTGCTCCGTTCGCGACGAAATTAATTTTGCCGTGATCGTCTTTTCGTCCTGATCCCGATTATGTGGTCAAAATCCAATTTTAACAAGTTTTTGAAAAACGTGTTCTACTGATTGGATCTAGCAGTCCAGATTAATACAGTTCCGAAACTTTGAAAATTCATAACTAATTCACCGTAAATCCAAAAAATATAAAATTTATATATCTGGAATCCTCGTGAAAAACCCTACCTAACCATATAGGTTTCGTCTACTGGTTATGAAATTTCAGAAACGCGATTTTTAATACAGGTTCGGGAACGCTTATCGAGGCACGAAAAACAAGCCTAAGGCTCTGATACCAATGAAGGACAGGAAGGATCTAACACATTCAGATCTACAACATGAATTAAAGCGGAATATTCATGTGTTTACCTTGTCTTCCTAAGCTCCTTAATGCAGCGGATGATCGTTGTGTTGCTTGCTTTCACGCGCCTCCTCTTTGATCTTGCTCCCACCAATCTAGTGTGAATCTCGAGGACGAACACTGATTTCCACACCACGTTCCACCTCCTTGGATGAAGTTGGAGAGAGACTAGGGTTCTCTACAACTAGTATGAATCTAGACAGAGTAACTTTATTCTCTGGAATAGCAATATAATATGTAGGAGGCTGCCTCTTTATATAGGCAAAACTTCTCCTAGGTTTGCACATAAACCCCTAGGGTTTGAGCCTTAGCTACTAACCCCTCTAGTTTGTGCATTAGTGCAACTAACCCCATAAGGTTATGATAATTGCATTGGGCACCCCACATGGGCGCACCAATTGCTAACAGTTACCGAAATATTTTCGACTCCTCTGTATAGCTAACGAATCACCAAAGTCAATGATTTGATGTAAACAGCTGAGATTCATTTATACCACTCCGTCTCTGCTTTTTATTCCCATTTGACTTTTTGACTCGTATCTGGGTCACTTTAACCGGGTGATTTTGATAGCAAAATAATACGATTTTTTGATAATTTTTTCACCGTATTGTAGAGAAACTTTTACTCTACAACACTATGAAAAAATAATCAACAAATTACACCGGTTTGCTATTCAAATCACTGGGTCAAAGTGATCCAGTGAATAATGACAAAAGTTAAATTGGGAACAAAGAGGAGAGACAGACTGGTAAGCACATTCTTTAGTTCTGTACAATTATAAAAGGGTAAAAAACATTTTTCACCCTCCGATAATGGAAAAAAAGACATTTGCCCCTTAATATAAAAAAAATACATTTTACACCCCTATTAACGGATAGAGGGTGGACATATACCACCCTTTCTGTTACAATCCGTTAGTGGAGGGGTCTAAATTGACTTTTTTGTGACCATTTTACCCTTACAAATTGTTGACAAATAACACCATTTTTTTAATAATTGAATTCATATGTTCTTGGTGTTCTTGAGCTTCACCACCACCAACACCAGGAACATCAAAAACCAGAAGAAATAAGTTTATTGACCAAAAAACGTTCAGGTGGTGCAAGAGAAGGGTCTTGTGCGCCTCTAAGAAGCTCGCCGTAGGTGTCCTCGATGTGCTTCGAGATCCAAATCGACAGGTTCAAAGACCAAACCAACACTAATGGATTGTATTGAACATGTTCAAAGACTAAACCAAATTCAAATCGAGACCTGACCAACCACAATGGCCACCCACCACCAGTAGAATCCATACCAATCGGAACCCAAATCACCGCAATCCACCACCTCTCTCTGTAACTCAATTTCTCAATCTGGAATTTAGAGAGACGGAGAGAGGAGGGGCTGAAAGTGGCCTGGGCAGGGAGGGTGAGAAAGGGGAAGGACATGTCGAAAAAAGAGATCCATCTGCAGATTCAAAATCTTAACACCTCTCCTCTTTGTCATTCATTGCGTGTTGAGGGGTGATTCCGACAGCGATGAGAGATATAGACAGAAGAGAGAGAAACCATCTGGTGGGAAGGAAGACCTGGGTGCTCACCAACGACCCAATTCGCCGGACGTTCGCATGCGCCGTTCGAAGCCCAAGTTTCGGCTTCGCCTTCCATCTCTACAATTCCACCGAAACCGCCTGTGCTCTGGCTGGTCAGTACTTTGGTCTCTTCTCCAACGCCACCGCCCCTTCGTCGCTCCACTTCTCGCTGTTGAGTTCGACGTCGGTCAAAACCCGGAATTCAACGACCCCCAACAACAATCACGTCGGGGTGCATAATCTAGTTTAGATTTTGGTGGATCAGAGATGAGAGTGGGGAAGATGAAGATGGCTGAGGTGGAGAGGGAGGAGGGAGACGAACCAGAGGACAAATGAGGAGGGAGGAGGGAGACGAACCAGACTTAATGGATAGGTGAGTATGGTGAAATTGAGTTTACAAAATGAAAAGAAAATGGTGTCACAATGGTTTCCCCGAACATTATTCTAACTAGTCGTTAGCGCGGGAATACCTCAGTGAGATACTAATTGACATTAATATGCCCACTACCATTTTAATTGATGAAAATTGGTAGCAAAAAGAAAAACGAAGTTGTAAAAGAAATTAGTCTAAGAAAAACGATCAAATAGCTATGCGAGCTTTAATATAGTTAAGTGATAATTACTCTCATGACGCAATTTTTATTTTTTTAGATGTACCAATGCTTCTTAATTATTTTGTACATCTTTATTATAAAGTTACTAGGGGATTGCCCGTGCCCGAGGGCACTATCCCAACCAAAAGCTCTTAGCAAATGATAGACGCATGATGAAACAACACATCCATACATATACTTGTCAAAATATTAACTCTTTCAAGAGGGAGAAAAGTCTAATGTTGATTTACTCAAACATTACAAAAGAAAGAAAAAGAAAAAAAAAATCATTGCATTTGGCTTCTAACGTGGACTTCGAAGGAAAGATCACATGAACAACATATGCGAAAAGAAGGTAAAAATGAAAGTGCACGACCGGATCCATACATCCTCAACCCATACTTTGAGAAGAAAAAAAAAGCTATACAATCAGTACAACATCATGTATCTATACAATGAGTACAACATCCTGTAGCACTTGGCCTCTCTTATCAATTTTCGGTTCCGTCGTCCATTAATGGCCGAAATAAACGATCACACCACTGGTAGGTTAGATAGACAGAGTGTCACACTTTTAATACTTTTACGAACTTTTGATTGTTTGAACCTACATCAGGAAGATCGAAAACCTTGTAAGATCTTAGTATGCGGAATGGCTAAGCCCCATTGCCGACGTCTCTTTTAAGTAAAAATACCCATCTTTCAGTTTCCATTATGAAACATTTTCAGAGTTTTCTTTATAAAATCAGGAGCTTTCTTAATATAATTGAATCAAAACATCACTGCCCCTTTTAGAAGAATACATTTGCCTCGCCATTAATGGATTGGGTCCTCAATTGCCCAAATCACGCTCAGAATTCCTTCATCATGACTGCCCATTTTAGAAGTATTTTCCAGATGCTCCAAAAGAGCATGCATGAAGAAGGATAAGTCAGCTGCGAGATCAGCTTGGGTTGCTAAATTTAAAATTCTCAGTGGCGAAAGCTATGATGTTCTTCCCATACAACTCATCAAAATCAAGCACAGGTAGGCATGCTACTCCCCTTCAATAGCAAAAGAAGTACTGTAGTAAACGAAAATTTAGGTGGATCATAACAAATAGTAGTTTCATTGGTCCAGTAAACATCCAATACACAAAATTGCAGAGCACTGAAAATATTCATTTTTTCACTCAGTTGTAGTTAAAGAGCGCCATTTTTCACTACCCTTCAAAAGGTCGAGTAAAAATCAAGGAACAGTGATAGGAACTTTCAATTGAATGATTGTGTATGATTTACCAAAATCGCAAACAACAATGACATAAGTTAGTACCTGAATCTGTATTGAAAATTCTTTGAGGCTGTTTGCCCGTTATGGTGGTGGCAGTTGTATGTTAGCTTCCCCAATTGATGAAATCGGTTGAAATTGATTAAACTCATATCTGGAAATCAACACGAATTAAGCAAAATCAACATCCAAGAGAAGGTAAATCGAAATAGGTTAGAACAAAGACATAGACTATGATCAGTAAGAAGTGTCGTAACTTCGATTCATTCGAATAGAGTCACTGTCAGAGATAAAGACCAATACAATCAAGAAAATGCATTATATGAAGATAATTAAGAAGTATGAGATTGGATGGCTCGATCAGGTGATTGAGGCAATTGAATATCACAATATTGATTAGAACATAAACTGCAGTTAGAAAACCTCAATTTTCAACTACAAAATCAGAAACCCCCCAAATTCAGAACCTTGGCCCTCTCAGTTCATGAAATAATTTGCAATTGATATACCTGAAGTGAAGAAACACCAACATGAAGAAGCAAAATGGAAGTTCTTTTTTATATACCTGAAGTGAAAAAAACACCAACAGGAAGAAGCGAGACTATAGAGTGGTCGAATCCGTCACTGGTCAGAGTGAAACAACGCGGCGAAGCATCAACGCCGGCCCCTGGTTGTGATTCGTCGCAAGTTCGCGACCCACAAGTTGTCATTTGAACACTGGAATTGAACGAATTTATCTCTCTGCCCGTAGAATCAAAGAAGGTGAGATTGTGGGTGGAAAAGGAGAGAGACGAAGTGAGAGAGAGGGAAGAAGTGGGGAGTTGATTTGAGGTCGTGCTCCTAGGTCGTGTGTTTTTATTAATCAATAAGTATGTGAGATCTAAGGCTGGGGTTGATTCAATCTAACGATTGAAAAAAAGTCAACCGTTCTATTTTATAGAGTAGATGCATACCAAAATCTGAAATGATTGAAATATTTCCTTCTCAGTGCCACAAATCTAAATAGTGGTATACCAAAAGGCGATTGAAACCAATCCAGATACATGGATGGGTGAGAAAAACCCAGATGAGCAAAAGTGGAAAAGTTTCACCACTGAACTAATCAGAAACAACACGCCACCAAAATAAGACATTAGATATTGACAGCCAAAATGGAGAATGGGCAACTAAACTACAACCAATACCACTTGTGAAACCAAAACTCACCACCACTTACCCATTTATTGTCTTCCAACTCCCCCTCCTTAAAACCACCTAGTCTAGAACCAAGAAAAACAAAATAGCAATGACACTGATGGCCATTTCACGCATGAATTTATCTATATATTAATAACTTAATGGAGCCAACATGTTCTGCTCAAACAGATGCCAAAGAAATGTGAGTGAATCACTATCAATAGACAGATAGATTGTTACATAAAAAAGTTAGTATTTTCACATATAACACATATAATCAAATGATAAAGTAGAGACATATACCTGTTCGTTTCATTTAAACCTTCATCCAATTCCCTGACATGTTACTAATAAAACGAAACAACGTAAGAAATAAATCAATTGATGATTCCCCGAAAGGTCAAAAACTCGGTTACATATGCGAAAAGGTATAGCTTTACTGAAATCAAAGAAAATTAGAAGAAGGAGATGATGGTAGACAAACCTGAGTCGTTGCTCAAATTAGAAAAACCCTATCAATTTATTCTTCAGACTTATCTATTAGAAAAACCCTATCACCCCCTTTAGTGTTCTAACAAAGCTAAAAATCCTTAAAGTCGTTAATTTAGAACATGAGAAATGATGTTCACTGCTGAAACTTCATATTGAAACTCATCAGGTCATATGGTGTGCAGTGTGCACAATTTCTGTCAGTACCTAATAGCAGCCTAAACATAACCGCCTGAACAATCAAACCTCCATGAACATACTGATAGACATTTGTTTCACCAGCCATTCAAACATCCATGAACCTGCTAATACAACGGGATTAATTGATAGACATCTCTCATATTTAACAGTTACCTCATTGAATAACAGTTTAATTTCTTCGCCTTCTTGCGTCTCCTTATGCCTGCAAAGAGCAAAAACAAATATGAATTTCAAATACACGTAACTACCATCAAAGCTTCAATTCAAAAACAATATGAACATAAAGACTCATACACTGTCTCATGCACTAAAAAAAAAGACATAGAATCGAAAGAGAAAATGTGCATATAGGTAGGCAAAAGATTAAACATACCTAACAATTGAAAATTTTCTCCAATTGTTGATGCTTCCGTTAATCTGTGAAGAAAATGTCCACCCTACCAAGAAATCAAATAATCCCCAATCAGGATGATATTTAGAAAATCCCTAATTCATATGGGGACCTTCAACCCTTCAGAGTCGTTCCCTCGGGCACGATCAAAGCATTATTTCGTCGAGAGTAGTTCAGAATTACATACCTTTCAAGGCGACGAAAGATTCCTTCGATTTCTACTTGGGCTCGCTGGAGACGCTCCTCACGGACTGGGAAATCGATAAACCTGTTTGCGACCAAATAGGAAACGGTGAAAACGTCACTCTCTCTGTGAAGAAGAAGCTTATCTCTTCCTCTGTCTCTGTGATGCAGAAGCTTCGCCATTGATATTAAAACAGTGAAATTCAAACCAAGCAAAGCAATCGAAAAGCAATCGAGCCAGCAAAGCAATAGAACAGCAATCGATCCAGCAAAGCAATGAGCAAGAGCGAAAAAACAACTTACCGCTGCGATTCAGACGGCGACGGCGATTCGGCGACCCACCTCTGAGGATGAAACTGAATCTGACCGGTAGTGGGTGGGAGTGGGAAGGAGAGAGACGAATTGAGAGAGAGAGGGAAGAAGGTGGAGAGTTCAGTTTCAGATCGTGTGTTTTAATTCGGTCGTGTGTTTATTATTGAAAATTCACTTATTTAGGTAGGTGAGATCTAGGGCTGGGGTTGATTCAATCTAACGGCTGAAAAAAGTCAACCGTTCTAATTTATAGAATAGATTTTCAAGGAATAAACAATGATATATCACGGTATTTCTAATTATATTTGTGATTCCTGACCATTCAAATTTTGAAAGTACATGAACATAGGTAAAGGTGGAATTTACTCGAATAAACATGTTTAGCTCCCTAAATACTATTAATTGGCCTCAACTATATGTAACTACCTAAATATGCATGTTTTAAAATCCAGACTTAATGACACAAATTTTGAAACCAATATAGGATCGAAGAATTCTAGAAGTCTGGAACATGCATTATGTGAAAGTTAAAAATGAAAAAAGTGTTGTGAAGTACTCGGGGTTTGAAATACTTGCTCTGACGACGGTGCGGATTTCTTAACCAGTGGATTGTGGGGTTGTAGTCGACATCAGTGTCTTATTTTATCGTCTAGCCTCAAGTCATTTTTCGTTGTTTAGCGTACTTTTTAGAGAAATCTTTAGAGTACATAACTATCAGTGATTAAACTACGCAAAATGAGAAGGAGAAGGAGAAGGAGGAGAAATTATTTTCGAAGTAGCCAAAAGGGAGGGGAAAAAGTGAATAATAAAATATAATAACGGTTATAATCTGTATGTGAACTTGTTGGATCGAATATGTCAATTCTCTAGAGACGTTTTATTTAAATAACCGGCATTCCGCAGCCAATTTATGATCATTTTTTATTGAATATCACTATGATCTTTTCTGGTGTATACTGATGTTTGATAATGTGATATGATTTCACGACATGAACGTATCAAGTATTCAACAATAATTTAGACATTGACAAAGGGGCAGAATAGTTTATGAAGAATGACCATATCTGAAAGGAGAAGCGTAAGAGAAGTCCAATAAAATTTATCTATAAGCATGTAAGCAAGAAGATTATAATTTTGCAAATTTAAAGTAGATGAAAGGGTAAACTTTAAAGTTCTGTAGGGGGTACTTATTCTCGCGACGGCATGAGAAGATACTTCGACGATAAATTGAACAACAAACATCAGTGATGAAGATTTAATAGCAAAATGGAGACAAACATATACATAAGGTTTAAAATACCTATTGAGGGCGATCGCAGGATGGGAGAAGCGGTCAGTGATGAAGAAAGTTGATCCATCGTGAGGAACGGTTCATCGTATGTACCACAGTATTTGTAGAAGAAAACTGTTGGAGTTGTAAGAAGTTTGAGGAACTCATTTTATTGAACTTATTAACATAAGTTTGGGTTATTCTACTTGTACTCCTGTTTTTGTTTAGTGACATTTGCTTCATCTTGGTCTAAGTTTCATTGTATTATTGTTTAATTTCTGTGAAATAATTTAGTTTTGTTTTTCTTTAGTATATCTTGGTTTTTTTTATATACACTGGAAGGATGTATGCGGTTTATGTTCATTGAATCAACTAAAATATTCATTGTGCTGTTCTAAAAAACCAAAAACTATAGGCAAAGAAAAATTACAAGTAGTAATGACCTAATTAATTGTGAATGTATAGAGAAGTGAACAATAAACTCTTGACATGTTCTTTTATTTTAGTTTCATTGGATGAGGCTCAAGATTAGATCAAACACCCTTTCTTTCTATAACAGTGCAAGGAAATTAATTTCTCAATGTACCGGAAAATCAAAAGTTTTCGAACGTGTCATTTCTCTCAATGCATTGGATGATTACGTGTCATAAAGTCAAAATTTGACAAAGAAGCTGCGAAGCAAAACATTTGTTACGCAAAAAAATAATAATACGAAATTGTTTGAAAATCTCATTGGAAAGATTATGTACTGAATAACATCTTGGATGAGACATATTTGAAAATGTGTCATGTCCACTTTCAGTTATAAAAATAATAATTGCAGAAATCAGGAGTACAATTCGCAGTACAAATATAAGCCAATGCCATATTTGAAAAAGAGAAAATGAGAATCAGTCTAATTTTTCACAAAATAAAAATTTGGACTGGAAAAAGTGTATTTGCTTACTCCAATTTGACTAAATCTTAGATGGTAGGGTACGTATAAAATTTCCGTTTAAACATGTGAAATAAACCTTGATCTTAAATCCCAAATATATTTGAGAATGTGTCATATCCACTTTCAGTTATAAAAATAATAATGGCGGAAATCATGAGTACAATTCGCAGTACAAATATAAGCCAAGCCAAATTTTAAAAAGAGAAAATGAGAATCAGTCTAATTTTTCACAAAATAAAACTTAGACCGAAAAAAGTTTATTTGATTACTCCAATTAGACTAAATCTTAACTGGTAGTGTACTTATAAAATTTCCATTTCAACATGTGAAATAAACCTTGATCTTCAATCTCAAATGGTAACTTGTGTATGAACTACGAAAATAATTAAGAGAGGGATGAGAATCTCGTGTTGTTACCTTGTTCATGCCTTCATCAGAGATTAAGTAAACAACTCTATTATGTGCAACTTTTCCCTAAATCAGGAAAATGGGGCATGAAGTTGAAATTGAAATTACATACCTCCAAGTCTTATGAACAAAACATACTGATTGTATCTCACTGCTTTGATTTCAGAAGGTCTTCATGGTCCAAACACATGATGGCACTACAATGTAGTATGCATCAACTTATAACTGCAATAAATTTAAAAACAAATTCATAACTATATTGTGACCGTAAGAAGTGAAGGAGGAAAAAAGATTGAAGGAGACAAATGCACGATTATCAAGTCAGGATTGCAGTTGGATTTTTGACATTGGCAAAATATTAAGACTGATAATTCTAGTCAGAACCTGCAAAAAAAGTGATAAAATATGGGCACTCACCACATGGGATTATATTCCTACAAAGAAACCACTTAAGAAATAAGAAATATGCTTACAGAAGAGAGCCATTGATGATTTCACAGGTTCATGAACAAAATGACCGTAGTAATTAGCTTCTATTAGGGAATGAACTTCAACAAATATCCACTGAATACATTGAATAAGCTGCCTAAAATGGATCAAAAATTGGGTTCTCAATGCGCAGAAAAACAAAAAGGCTTGATAGTTAATTTCTTGAAAAGAGTGAGGCCACTTAGGAAGATTACATGGCATCAAATGTGACATGGCAGAAAACTATTGGCACACATAAGGATATTTGTTTGCCACATGGTCAAAATAACTGACATCTTGAAAAGAGTGAGGCCACTTAGGAAGATTACATGGCATCAAATGTGACATGGCAGAAAACTATTGGCACACATAAGGATATTTGTTTGCCACATGGTCAAAATAACTGACAAATGTCATTTAAAGAAAACTTCTTAAATGACATGTGGCAAAAAGATAAGACAATTCCTTAGGTTTTATATATATATAGATAACATATCACTATATCTATACTATTTATTTGTATTTACATATTATCACAAGTGTCTAATACCACTAAGTTCCTTCTCTTTTTCCCCATTTCTATTTTGGTACATTCCCTTTCTTTTTCTCCTTTTCCTCTTTTGACATGTTTAATAATGGACAAAGAAGAATTTAGCCTCACAATTAATACTCCACTTTTCATTTCAACATACCCACCCACCCAATTTTTTTCTCTATAAAAATAAACCCTACCCATTATCACCATTATCACCGCACATTTCGTTCAAATAGGATAGAGAGAGGGAAAGATAGAGGCACGACATAGCAAGAGAGAGAAAGAGATAGAGAGGAAGAAGAAGGGGAGGAGAAGAAGGGGAAATGGACGGCGGCGCTGTTGTGGATCTCGACGACGATCTTGATGACGGAGCTGCTGGTGGATTTCAATGGCAATCTCAACGGCGATAACGTCACCATCGACGAGGATCTCAAAGACCAAGGTATGTGTTCCTTATTTTTTTCTTTTTCTGACATCTACTCTTTAGATTCGTCATTTTCTACCGTGGATCTGTTATTATCGTAGAGGCGGCAGTGGTAGCGAGGTTAGAGGAAGATGAGGCGCCGACAGAGGCAGATCTGTGCTCTCCGACGAGGAGGCATGGCAAGGCGGCGATGGTTGCGACCAGGTTTGTTCTCTTCGGGGGTACCACACCAAGTGTCTTCTTCTTCTTCTTCTTCTTCTTCTTCTTCTTCTTCTTCTTCTTCTTCTTCTTCTTCTTCTTCTTCTTCTTCTCGACGACGCTATCCCTGACGGTACCACAACCAGTGATTCAAGATGCGGAGGCACCGCGGATCTTCTTCTCTTCTTCCTCTTTTTTGTTTGATTTCATCTTTAACGTTAATTTTCCCTCTGTAATTGTGTGATTTCATCTGTATTTGTTTTATTTCTGTTCGGATCTGATATTTAAATTGGGTGGTTCTACTGGTGGTGGTGGTGTTTGTTGCGTTTGTTGTTATCAACGAGAGAGAGGAGGAGGAGGAGAGAGAGGCTGAAGAAAGGGGATGACAGAGACACAATAAAGAGGACATAGCAGAGGGGTAACGGAGTCAAATGACCACTTTTCTTAATTCCCGAGCTTTCTCCAAGGGAGAGAAAGAAAGAGAACAAAGTGGTAATAAACAAAATTGTCACACCACTAACTGTTTCAACAACATTATTTTTTTACCTAGTATTTTACGTATCATTTCATCAACTTTTTATCACAATTTATTTTTCCACAACAACCAAATTCAACAAAAAGTTTAGAAAATCAAACCAATCTCATCCGTCCTAACTATTTTTGATATTTTAATCGATTATGGACTTTTTCAGTGCGTTTAGTGTAGACTTCCTTTGTACTACCTCCATTTCGCCAGCTTCTTTCTACTTTGAGATTTTCACCTGTAATTAAGTCACTTTGATCGGGTGATTTGGATAGCAAAATGATACGACTTTTGGGTAATACTTTCATAGTGTTGTAAAGTAAAGTTCACGCTACAAGACCACGAAAAGATTGCAAAATTCTTGCATCATTTTGCTAATCAAATCACCAGGTCCAAGTTACCCAGTGAATAGTGATAAAAGTAAAGTATGAAGAAACTGGTTAAACGACGGAGGTAATACAAGTTTCTAAATTATGTTATTTTGAACTTTGTTCCACTTAATAAGAAAATGACTATTATGACCATGTTAATTACTTGCATTTATGTACATATATACATCTCTATACTTCTTACACTTTTATACTGAAATAGTTAGATGTTAAAATGTACAGGAACCTCGTCATTTCTTCCAACAGCCAGCACGTGTTGTTCATGATTCGTGTTATGACATGTGTATCGCAAGCTAAGACGATGTAAAAGATAAAAAAAATATGTATATAATGTGGTTCACTAGTAATTAGCTAGCTACCTTTACGATAAAAAAATCCCGATCTTATTGAGAAAAACTCACCTGAATTACAACCCACATGACGCACACTAGAAAACTCTCATGCTGTCAAACCTATGTTGCTCAAACACATACTCTCTTTGTACCCTCTATGTGTGTGTCTATTGAGAACCAAATGCAAACCCTTTAAATACTGATATAAGTATTATGGCCGTGGAATTGTCAAAAGACACACCAACACCACTGCCTCAATGTGTTTCCATTTGTATTTCGCCTTAGCCTTTTTCTTTTGGCGGCTTGGAATTCAGGAGACTAACGAATCTCCACATTATCTTGTATCATCTCAGCAATCTGAACCATAACTGATGCTTCTTTCCAATAATCAGCCCAAACGTTAGAAGTTGTATGTGAAACCCTCACGCCACAAGTTGCTCAACCTTCGCCACGTTCCAGCTACGAGTGCCCCCATCGATGCTCCAATTCCCGTTGAGTTCTTGAAATCGAAACCCTATCGGTGCTCCAACCCCGGCCAAGTTCCTGGAATCGGACCACATGTTTGTTTTTCCAACTGCCACTGAGCTCCTAAAACAAAACCCCAATACGTTGCTCCAATTTCCACCAAATTTCTGCAACGTTTTGCGAAATTCCTCCAATTTCAACCAAATTTTTGCAATATTTCCCCCTTTCGCGCCTCATATGCGCCCCCTTGCACGTCTCACATGTTCCATGTCCCTCACCAGAGACTCCCCCATGCCAAATTTGCATTCTCGTCAATATCACGTATTCCATGCCCCCCAACAATGCTTAGAGAATGTAGTCAACCTCCAAAGTTGTTGCATCTATAGCCAGATCTGCAGATGCTTTCTTCGGACACTCACTCTTCCTGTGACCCTTCTCTTTACACAATGCGCATACGTCATTTGTTAAATTAGATCCCTTTTCTTCTTATCCTTGTATCCCTTGGCCTCCATGAATGCGCCATAAATCGAAACGTCTTTACCCGCCTCGATTCTCTCTCTGTGGCCACGCTTCATCTGTTCTCTCTCTCTCGCTCGCTCTCTTGCGGGAGAGAGATGACTCCTTCCCCACTCCTATGAAAATCAAGACCACCACCAACTACAGCCTTTGCGTCGGTGAGACCTCCCAGTCCGAATACCCACAATCGACGAAATTGGATGGAGGGAAGGTTGAAGAGGATTTCGACGAGGAGGAATGAGCTCGATTCGAAGGAGTGCATGCGGCGGCTAATTGGTGTTGGTGGGTGGGTGTTTGATTCGTGGTGATGGTATGCCCACTCTCTCTTTCTCTCCCCCCATCTGATCTCTCTCCCTCTCTCTTTCTAAGGTCTGGAGGGTTAGTTCAAATCCGAGTTGGAGTTTGATGGTGATTTCGGATCTTTTGAATGTTAAAGTTGAGGGTCGAAGGTTCAGCTTGGTGATTTCGGGCCTGTTTATCTTTTCGGGCCCTGCTTCTTCTGGTTTCCTTGCGGTAGACATATGGTGGTTTTGGATTTAGGTCTCAGGTATGTTGGTGGTAGGATGGTAGGTTGGGTGTTTGTAGGTCATTGTAATAGTTGGGTCTGGTATGTTTTTTATTGCTATTTGATGGGAGGTTTATGGATGGTGGGCATGGTAGCTGGTGGTGGATGGTTATGGACGTTAAATTAATTGTAGGTTGTGAATAGCGTTGGCAATTTGTGGGGTCTCCAATTGGAGGCATAGAAGGGTTGGTTGTCTGGGTTTTGTTGGTTGAAGGGTCTGATATGTTTTAGGTTGCTATTTGATGGGAGGTTTGTGGCTGGTGGTCATGGTGGCTGGTGTGTAATGGTTATGGTGTTAAAGATAGGATGTGGTGGTGTTTTTGCTGGTGGGGATGGTGGTGGGGGTGAACAACACATACACCAAAAATAAGGGGAAAAATATGTGGTATGGGCATTTTTGTAAATTCATTTTTCCAAGGGTAGAATGGTCACAAAAAGTCAAAATTTTCAAAAACGGACATATAACAGAAGGGTGGTATCTATGCACCCTCCATCCATGACAGGGGTGTTTGTCTCTGACAATGGGGTATTTGTATTTCGTCATAGCGCAGGGGTATCGGTAATTAAGTCATAATACATGGGTGGAAATTATCTTTTACCCATCTTTTTCTTAAAGGGAACAACTAGTAAAGTATGTACAATGCCACTTATTTAAAGAATCACGCTGGAAGAATTACTGCAAACACCGGATAACTTCTCTCCGCCGCTTTTATACCCTGTAGCACTCTCTCTTCTTGTAGAGTGCAGTGTCTCAGTCCCCCTCATTCTCCGAAGACGATGGCAAACTTCAAAAGCAACCATCAAAAGCTTGGAAGACGAAGAAAATGATCGGAGGACCCTTCACCTGCAATGTAAGCATGGCTTAGAGGGGATACTCCTGCTGTTACAAGTTTGATACCGAGGGAGACTTCAAGAAACACGAGGCTTTGATTCACAAAGATGTGGTGATGTAAGATGCTTATTTTTTTGATTGTGGGTTTGTGTTTTTTAGGTCTTTATTGAGAAGTTTCTATAAATTTCGACTCATATTGGATTTGGTTTATGGAGATTTGGGGATTTTCGAGTCAAATTTGGGGTTTGTACCTCTGTTTTTCATGAAAATTCATTTTCTGAGTTTGTGTTGATTGGGTCTTTATTGAGAAGTTTCTTTAAATTCAACTAAGATTGGAATCGATTTATGGAGATTTGGGGATTTTCAAGTCCGATTTAGGGTTTGTACATCTATGTTCATGAAAAATCGTTTTATGCGACGGGTCTCTGTGCTTATCCTTTCTCCCTCTCTGATTTCACCCATTCTTGGTCTGTCCTTAAGTTTATGACCATCTGAATTGGGCAAGACCCGATGCTTTAGGGAGCTACAACACTTGGATTTCTAGATGGGTCGGAGAAAATGAGCCCCTCCTATTTATACAAGGTCTTCCCACATAGAAGGATCTAGAGATCATCTAATCTAACGGCTAGGATCGAAATCCTAGAATCTTCCCACATGATCTAGCCTAATATATTTATAAGGATTATTCTAGAGTTTCCTACACACTTATCATTCCCTACAACATGAGGAGCTTCTAGAAAATGGGACTAACAAGCAATAGAAGGGCAAATTGGGAACTTCGCAATAAATTTGTTTTCCTCTTATGTGGTGGATGACTTACAACTTAAACTGTTATAAGTTCATGTCAAAAAATCTGCTACAAGAAAGATGAAAAAATGGATGTGCGTGTTTAGTTGGAAAGTTGTTAAGTCCAAATGTTGTAAAAAAAAAGATTGAAAAACTCACCATTTTCTTAAACTCATTTTTACACTATGAACTTGTAAGTCCAATCTAAAAGTTCAGCTTATAAGTTACAATCCAAAAACTCCTCCGAAATTAAGTTATAAGCAACTTATA
Organism: Linanthus parryae; assembly: GCA_023055425.1. Classification (NCBI taxonomy): domain Eukaryota; kingdom Viridiplantae; phylum Streptophyta; class Magnoliopsida; order Ericales; family Polemoniaceae; genus Linanthus; species Linanthus parryae. The sequence goes on along the minus strand of JALGPY010000001.1, from coordinate 184,374,422 downwards.
AGTCATACTAAACCCTCCCAATATTCACTTGTTCTGTGTCCCTAATATATTTACAATGGACTATTCTAGAGCTTCCTACACACTTGTCATTCCCTACGACATGAGAAGCTTCTAGAAAATGGGACTAACAAGCAATGGAAGGGGAAAATTGGGAACTTCACAATTAATTTGTTTTCCTCTTATTTGGTGAATGATTTACAACTTAAACTAATTATAAGTTCATGTCAAAAAATCTACTACAAGAAAGATGAAGAAAACAGACGTGCGTGTTTAGTTAAAAAGTTGTTAAGTCCAAGTGTTGTAAAAAAGATTAAAAAATCCAGCATTTTCTTAAACTAATTTTTACACTAGGAACGTGTAAGTCCAATCTAAAAGTTCGGTTTATAAGTTAGAAACCAAAAACTCCTCCGAAATTAAATTATAAGCAACTTATAAGTCATACTAATCCCTCCCAATATTCACTTGTTCTGTGTACCCTAATATAACTACAATGGACTATTCTAGAGCTTCCTACACACTTATCATTCCATACAACATGAGAAGCTTCTAAAAAGGGGGACTAACAAACAATAGAAGGGCGAATTGGGAACTTCACAATTAATTTGTTTTCCTCTTATGTAGTGGATGATTTACAACTTAAACTAATTATAAGTTCATGTCAAAAAATCTAATACGAGAAATATGAAGAAAACATATGTGCATGTTTAGTTGGAAAGTTGTTAATTCCAAATGTTCTAAAAAATTCAAATACCCAATCTTTTCTTAAACTCATTTCTACACTATGAACTTGTAAGTTCAATTTAAAAGTCTAGCTCATAAGTTACAAACCAAAAACTCCTCCGAAATTAACTTATAAGTCATACCAAACCCTCCCTATATTCACTTGTTATGTGAACTGTGTAGCATCTAAGGAGTGGCGAGTTTTGTACCACCCGCGATGGCCGATTCACTACAAGAATTTACTGTATTTGTTACGATTTCTTTTGTTTCAAGCATATTTTCGTAACTATATGTTACATTTTAGTTACAATTTTATATCCGCGTAACCAAATATCACATACTGTATTTTTTGTGACTAACGTTTAAATTGGGTAACAAAAAAAATAAGGTGGGAATTGTAATTGAGGTGGGAAAATTTGGCGCCATATTTTCGTAGTTTGTAGCTAGAAAAAGGAGGTAACTAAAACCCATGTTAAGTTTTAGAGATAATTTTTTACAAAACTTGGTAACAAAAAATAGTATTTATTTTATATTCATTAAATTATTTCAATACCACTACCCAGTTTAATAAAAAACCGCCTTCCCTTATCTAAAAGCCTCTCCCACTACCCTAAGAAGTCTGAGTTTGAGTTCGAGTTTGAGTTATCTCTCGGATAATCTTCAAATCAAAACTCCAAACAGCTGTGTAATCTCCGGTGCGTCGTTGAAGCCGTAATCTCCAAACAGCTGTGTAATCTCCGGTGCGTCGTTGAAGCCAGACGGCTTATTCTCCAGCCGGCCTTTCTTCGCCTGGTCATTGTTCCATCCGAACGACCAGCTGTAAGGTCTGCAATCCCCTCCGGCCACTGAGAATACAACCTTCTGCATCCATCGGTTCCGCGATTGAGGGTACGGTCGATCTGGTTGTTGTTCCCTTTTTCAGGATAACAGTTATATCAGTGTCATAGCCATCTAATTCTGTTCAATTTGTTTGGTATTTTTGTGTGTAGGTTGTCCGATCCTGGTGATATTTTGGCAATCTGTTGAGGTTGAAATTGAAGTTGAATCAAGGAAATATCAGGTTTGTTCCAAATATCTTCTTTGTAATTGTTCTTTCGATTATAACTTTGTTAGACTTGTTCATTCTTTTCACTTGACTTATGTAATAGCACGTGGTGTTATCCATTGTTGTATGAGATGTTCGTCATTTGTGACGAGGTAAAATTCTGATCCACAGTGAGAACAAACATTTATAGAGACCCTGCAGCAAACTTTGTGTTAGGGTTCTACGATCGAATCACAGGATATACCACGAGGGCTAGGGGACTCTTGGATGTAAGTAAGGTACATAGGATAGAGAATATCAAATGTGGCCAGGTCTAGTAATGTCCTCTATACCAATGAGAATATTCTAAAATCAACTTCATAGGTTACACCTCATGCCTAATTCTGTTGACAATAGCATTTAACTCTTGCTCGCAGCATTTCTCAGACACATATAATGCTCTTGGAGTGGCTTTCTCACATGCTTTCAGCTCGTGGGACACTTGTTGGATTTATTGGATTGGTTTTTGTGTCTGCTTTGTTTTTTGTACCTTTCAGCTCGTGGGACACTTGATGAACATAATTGTTTATACATGTGGTGATATACATATACATACAAATTAGTTTCATTGTAATCAACGGAAAGAAAGAAGATATCAGAGGCATACATATCTCAAAACCCTAGCCATTACATTATGCCATGGGTAGATTCAAACTTCCATAGTTCTGCAGGTTTTAGTTCTCCTAGATTATTTATTATCCCTCTTGGACCCATGCATAGACCAATGCAGATGATGTATTCGAATAGATGCTCTAGTTTCAAATTAAAGACGTGTTTAAGGTTCCTGACTTCTTATAGAAGATAAATGAGGTTCCTCCATTGGAATGCAGTGACAGAGCTAAGTGTGCACTTTAACTGAAGAAACTGAAAACAGGGTAGCCTATCTCAAAATGACTCAAATTTTACAGGTTGGTGTAGTGTAATTTACCTTCAGATTGAAGATAGATTGAAAACATTATCAGATAGGCAACATAAAATGGCACAAGGAAACACATCAGAGGATGAAAGGCTTAGCAGAACTAGAATCGGTTTCACTACTAGTGTCTCCAGCAGAGGAATCTGGCTCAATATCTGGACAGCATTCTCCGCGTCATTGTCCACCTTTTACCAAGGTAAAGTGTCCCTTCACAAGGCACGGTGTGTCTTTTATGGTAACGCATTTGGAATTGCCAGAGTACTCGGAGAGGCTATTGAGCACCGTCAAGGATGTAATTCATCTCTTTCTGTGAGGGGCTGTTTGGGGGGGGGGGGGGAGAGCTTGTGTTGGAACAAGGAAAAAAGGCTAAATTTGATTTGGTAGTATACCTCAATCTGTTTTAGTCAGTTTATATATGTTGTAGATAGCATCACCCTCCCCTGGACTCTTGCTATTTGTTGTGCTATTACAACTTCTTTGAGAAAAATTAAAATAAAAGCTTTTTGAATCTGTCCCAGACTTCTTAAACGACGAACTTGATGTCCCAGGGAGGTTTTATTTTCTTCTCAGCCACTAGCATCACAATTTGGTTATCACTCTCGATCACTACATTTATGAAGTCTAGATTTGTGATCAATGTACTGGCTTCTCTCAGTCTTAGTGCCAGAAGCATTTTTACTTGATAGATGAAATTTTTTGCAGCCCCGATTTTCTCGAAATTATGAAAAATTTTGTATTGCCATTTCCTTCTCTCAACTATTTACATCGCGCTCTCTGGGCCCAAATGGATTCATAGTCAGATAAGAGAGAGGATAAACAGGATTGTAACTCATGAAAACGGGAAATTGCATCCGGGGAGGGGAATCTAGATTGAATACAGACACACACACCTTTAAAAGTCTGATACATATTTATGTAGCGTGACTCGAATTGGGTCTCTTTCTTTTTATTAACATCTCCAGGCCAAGGAGCTATTCTCCCAAGTGACTCATGCCAGATCTTTTTTGTAACACTTGGAGCATTGGAGCTTTGAAGAACCAAGGACAGAGACCATCAATGTGTCTGATAGGCTCTAGAAAGAAACTACATTATCACATTGTTCGTGCTGGTGAATGTGGATCCATCAAAGAATTATCAGATTGTTCGCGCTGGTTGTTCATGGAATATGAACAATTGGTTATCAATCTATTATCTATAACTACGGTGGTTTATATTTGGTGGACATGACTTCAATTTAGAGAATGCAGCGACATTGTGTATCTTTATGTTTTCAAGGTTGAATTGTTTGTGAAATATCAAAATCTACAAATAGACATGATAATGTAATGTAGATAGAAAACTCCCCTGAACACATAAATGTCTTTACAAGAAAATTCATGTAATATGCTTTCAATGAAACACATTTGAAATTTTGTTACATTAATGACTTCCCACGTTGCAACTATGCAGATATAGGAGTACTTCTCTTTCTTTCTGCCTTCATTTCTTTTTGTTTCGCCATATAGTAAAGTTTCATTGTCTGTGGTAACTTCTTAGTACCTGTGAGAGGTATAGTTAAGATCCAGTATAATAGATTGTTATTGGCTTGACTATATTATGATATTTGCTTTCTGAACCCTCTTATACTATCCATTTTACATTTGCTTTTGATCTTACCTCTCGCGTATACCTATGTATTGCTTTTCTTTTTTTTTCAAAACTATCGCATCCTTATTTTCATCGTCTTATTTGTTCAGGTCACGTGTACTAAGATCTCTTCCAAGGTGATAGCTCCAACAAGCTGAGTCGAACTCAAAACCTCCTTCGGTCACTTCCTGATACTTGGCTTAACCCTCTTGAGTTCTTTCCAGGTATTTCTCATCTCTACCTCTAACTATTACCTGATAATTCTTCTACCTATTTTTTGTTTCTCCTATTGAACAAATTCTTTCTATATTCATTAGATGAAACTAGCAAACCGTCCGTGCACTTGCACGGAATATTGTATTTTGAAAATAAAAATACTCTATTGATAAGTACCTGAATAAATAGAATAGACATATATTTTTTATCTTTTGGCTCCAAATATAGACGTATTACAGCAAATGGGTGCTAGCTCAAGGAGTAGAGCGCCCTGCATGAGATATTGGGTTCAAACCTACAAATCCGTGAGTCTCAAAAAAGTATAGTTGTATTACAGTATTAGTAGAAATTTGATGCCTCAGTGTTTTTCTTAGCTCAGTGTAAGAGATGGATTATCTTGCCCAAATTATAATTTATGATTACCATTCCAGTCTATGGAAAAAATTAGGTCCATTTTGCTACTCATCCAATTATCTCATTACCTTAAATGCATGGAAATAAAATTTTCAAATTGAGATAGCTCAAAGCCCTCTAAAAAAATATCACAAAGTAATTCATGTCTTTTGCTAACATCTTGAAAAAATCTCTGCATGTCTAGGTGTTAAGAGCAAATATTTAGTCCATAGCTTAGAGAATATGTACATTTCTGTGTAGTGTGAGCAAATTGGTATAGATTTGGGGTTTTAAGTGTGAAACAAAAACTAAGAGTGATAAAGACTTTAAGACGATACCCATTTTAAAAAAAAATTAAATCCATGATACACGTAGATTGTTCAAGTTTAAACATGTATTTTTCCCGTGAGTACTCTTTTGCTTATATGACTTCTAAAAAAAAATTAATTGCACACTGCATATCAAAATTGACTGATATGCAACCTCAATTTTTTTTTTTGAAACTACATGGTTGCATACCATGTTTGCAAAGTTTGATCATTGGTAAAAAATGCATCCAAACTCATTTATTATTTTGAGGGTAACATGGTCGACCATTTGAGATTATCAGGCACATTCAGTATTGTATATATTTTCCCTATGTCGATTGCAAATATTGTAGCAATTCATGTATTGTTTCATAAAAGATTTAACCGAACAAATGAATTAGAGATTATCATGGTGAAAGAATATATTTGAATTCACTTAAAACATATGATACATAAGTCAGTTTTATGTGCTGTTGCTCAAAATTCATACAATGTAGCAATGATATATTTCTTAAAGTGACCTAGAGAAAAAAATTGTTAACAACTCAAATATATGTTTTAAAAAAACATCACATGTGTGGCTCAACCAAAATATTATAGAGTAGTAGTAAGGAGTTGCCGAGTTGACTGAACCCAAGTCCTAAAACTATGAGACAATAATTAACACAAACTACCTGAAAGTCCAACAAAATCATAAAAATAAGAGGACACTGTTACAATGACTTCAGGAGCATAGGAGACTGGCCATACAAAATCCTCCCCAAGTCATTTTCCAGGGGTAGGTTTTGAGACTGCCCGAGTAGCACACTCTTCACCTCATGTCTTTGGACTTCAAATGCTTCGAAATGACTCGTGCCTTCGAAACTGGCCACTTCAAAAGTCTGTCTTTGGTCTTCAATTAGTTGTGCTATTTAGAATCCCTGGTTGTGTAATACTATGTGCAAACAGAATATCAGAGACCAATTAAAAGAAGCTCATAAGAAGGTTAAAGTTTGTAATGTCACAGTCCTATATGTTTTTTTCTAACGTCACAGTCCTATATGTTTTTTTTTTCATGTTATCGTGTTTCTTTAATTTTTGTATAGCCCATTTCTGACTTGTCTATATCCTTTATCATTTGGCAATAGGTAACAATGAATAGGAGTTGGATGCAACTTAGTGGTAGTGACAAATTCTCTAAGGAGTATTCCAATGGAGTAGAGAACTTTATTCAGTTTGCAAAGAAAAGTGCTGACATTAGAAATTGGATCCGATGTCCTTGTCGAGTGTGCAACAATGTCGATTTTCGTCCCATTTCTATTGTGGAAGATCACTTATTTGAAAATGGAATCATATCAGATTACACGCTATGGATACATCATGGGGAAACCTCAAATTTGGAAGTTGATGATGGAGACATTGATAATGAGGATAATGAAGAATTTTCCTTGTATGCAAATGACGGTATGGCAGATATGATAGAAAATATATATGCTGGATCAATTCTAGGTCATAACACGAGTGAGCGTGAGGTTGGATCGAGCGACCCTATTCCAGAAGGAGAAGAAAAAAGGTTTAGTAGATTGCTGGAAGAAGCTCAACGCGAAGCGTACCCCGGATGTCAGAAGTATTCAAAGCTTTCTTGTCTTGTGAGGTTGTTACACCTTAAAACAATGAATAATTGGACAAACAAATCTTGGAATCAACTAATTCATTTCTTGAAAGACCTTCTCCCACCCGGTGAAACACTGCCCAAGTCGTACAATGAAGCTAAGTCCATGATGCGAGATTTAGGTTTGGGTTACAACAAGATCCATGCATGCAAAAATAATTGTATTTTGTACAGAAAAGAGTACAAAGATCTTGATGCCTGCCCTAAATGTGGAGAATCTAGGTGGGAGAAAAATTCTATAGGCCAACGCAAAAAGGTTCCGCAAAAGATTTTGCGACATTTCCCATTGAAGCCGAGGTTGCAACGATTATTTATGTCTAAGGAGATTGCCGAGGATATGAGGTGGCATAAAGAGAAACGTGTTGAGGAGGATAATATGTGTAGGCACCCGGCCGACTCAGAGGCATGGAAGGAGTTTGACAAGAATTTTAATTTGTTTGCACAAGATCCTCGTAATGTTCGTCTCGGACTTGCAAGTGATGGCTTCAATCCATTTGGTAACATGAGTACTTCTTACAGCATGTGGCCTGTCGTGTTGACTCCATATAATTTGCCACCGTGGAAGTGTATGAAGGAGCCCTTTCTATTTTTGTCCCTTCTCATACCCGGAAAAGAGTCACCAGGAAACAATATTGACGTATACTTGGAACCTTTAATTGAGGAGCTATATGAACTGTGGGAAGAGGGGATTGACACGTACGATGCTTATTCAGGACAAACTTTCAAATTGCATGCTGCTATTTTGTGGACGATTAATGACTTTCCCGCATATGCTATGCTATCAGGTTGGAGCACCAAAGGAAAACTTGCATGTCCTAACTGCAATAAAGAAACTTTCTCTACAACATTAGTACACGGGAGAAAGCAATGCTATAGAGGCCACCGCAGATTCTTGCCTACAGATCACAAATGGAGAAGAAGTCGTAAATTTGATGGAACTGTGGAACGCGAGTCGAGACCGAGAGTACTCACAGGAGATGACGTGTTAAGACAATTGGAGAAAATACCTCCCCATGAATTTACAAGGAAAAGGAAGCGTGGTGATGATGATCCACGTTTGAATTGGAGAAAAAAGAGCATATTTTTCAATTTGCCTTATTGGAGAACACTAAAAATAAGACATAATATAGATGTCATGCATGTGGAGAAAAACATATGTGAAAGCATTTTGGGTACACTTATGGACGTCAAAGGTAAAACGAAGGATAATGTGAATGCTCGTCTGGATCTAGAGTCTATGGGAATAAGAAATGAGCTTCACGTGCAAGAAGAGGGTGATAGATACACCATGAATCTTGGTTGCTACACTCTGGATGCGGAGGAGAGGAGGCGATTTTGTGAATGGTTAAAAACAGTTAAGTTTCCAGATGGCTATGCGTCCAACATCAGTCGATGTGTAGTTTCTGGTGGATCAAAGATATCTGGAATGAAAAGTCATGATTGTCACGTATTTTTACAAAGGTTGCTCCCTACTGCAATGAGGGGGTACTTGAGAAAGGATGTTTACGGTGCATTAACTGAGCTTAGCACTTTCTTTAAGGAGTTGTGCAGCAGAACTTTGCGGATGGATGTGATAGGGAAGTTAGAGGAACAAATTGTACTAATCTTGTGCAAATTGGAGATGATATATCCGCCTGCATTCTTCGATATAATGATACACTTGGCAGTCCATTTACCGCAAGAGGCCAAGATTGCTGGTCCAGTTCAGTATAGATGGATGTATCCAATTGAAAGGTAAGAATCATCTCGTCATTACTAAAATTGTACTGAAACTGTAAGTACTACTTATTTCAAACATGTGTATGATATCTGCTATTTTGACATAGGTTCTTGCGAACCCTGAAGCGATACGTTCGCAATAAAGCTCGCCCGGAAGGTTCAATTGCAGAGGCGTATATTGATAGTGAGTGCTTAACCTTTTGCTCATTGTATCTTAGTGGTGTGGAGACAAAGTTCAATCGAGATGAAAGAAATGAAGATGGAAGCCAAGGGAATGGTTTGCTGGAAGTTTTTTCTCAAAGGGTGCGACCATTAGGATCAGGAAAACCATTCGTTCTAGACATGGATGATTATGAAAAAGTCAAATGGTTTGTGCTGAACAACAGCCCCGAGTTAGATTCATATATGAAGTAAGTTTACTAAATTTTAGGTAATTTTAAATAACTATGTAGTTATTTTGAATTACATTTAGTTTTTTTCTAATAATATATATTATATATAGGTTACACCTAGAAGAACTTAAAAGTATCAGTGCTCACGATTTACAGCGGAGACACGAAGAGACATTTGCTCAATGGTTTGAAGATCATGTAAGTAATGTGATGTACTACGTTGTTACTGTTAGCAATTAAAAAGTTAAAATTATTATTTTTAACTATCTATTGTTTATTTATGTAGATAACAAAGTTGCATAGTCAAGGTTCTAGTGAAGTTACTGAAGATATTTATTCTCTAGCTTGTGGCCCTGATCAACGAGCTGATAAATACTATGGTTGCAACATCAATGGTATACGGTTTCATACTAAGGATCATGAGAGGAACCGGAAAACTCAAAACAGTGGTGTTCTTACTATTGGCGAGCATGACTCAACCGATATTAATTTCTATGGTTCACTACGGGACATTATTCAATTAGATTACATTGGTGGGCGGCGTGTGTTTTTGTTCAAATGTGATTGGTTTAATGTCGGTGATAGGAGAATGGGAATTCAGACTGACGAATACTTGACTAGTGTGAATGTGTCTCGGACATGGTATGATGGAGACCCTTACATTTTAGCATCTCAAGCGGAGCAAGTATTTTACTTAGATGATATGAAGTTGGGTGGAGACTGGAAAGTGGTACAAAAGATCCAACCACGAGCAGTTTTTGATGTTCCAGAGGTGGAATTGGATCAAGGGCCTCGTCTTGAGGATGATCCAGTTGCTGACGAGGATGCATACCAACAAAACGATCCCTGTAACGAAATTCACGTCCAAGACGAAGTTGGAAACTACAACTCTCTGAATAAAGATGGTTCCGCACCAATCACAGTAGATGCAGATATGATGAGGCCGTTCATGAGAAAACAAATTGATGGTCATGGATTAAATAATCAACAGGCAGTGGAAGACGAAGACGAAGACGAAGACGAAGACGAAGAAATATTTGACAAAGACGATGAAGACGAAGAAATATTTGACAAAGAAGATGCTGACGAAGAAGAAGAAAATGATGAAGACGATGACAGTGACGAAGATTAAGGATACTACGTTTAATGCTTAATTATTTTAAATATACAGTACTTGTGTTTACGAACTAGTGCAAATTTTGTGTTTGGATGAACAATACATTTTCTAGTTCTTATCTAAAGTGTTACACGTAATGTTCTTTATTTTCTGTTTATGAACTAGTTCTTACATGTAATGTTCTTTATTTTCTGTTTATGAACTAGTTCTTAACGTGCAAAGTGTTACATGTAATTCTTTATTTTCTTTACGCAGATGGCACCGGGAATGAAAACTCGCAATCGTCGCCAACTAGCAAATATGCTTGTACAACCTAATCCTGTAGTTGCAAGTTCCCAAACCTTGACCCCAGATTCAAGTTCAAATGGGCTAGTCTCAGCTCCAGATTCAGTTTCAAATAGGATCATCTCAGCTCCAAATTCAAGTTCAAATGGGCTAGTCTCAGCTCCAGATTCAAGTTCAAATAGGATCGTCTCAGCTCCAAATTCAAGCTCAAATGGGCTCGTCTCAGCTCCAGATGCAAGTTCAAATGGACTCGTCTCAGCAGACAGTGGTGGTAATATCGGTATGTCATGCGCTTATTTACTTTATAAGTAAATAGATGGGTTAGGATCTTTATGTAAATAGATGGGCATAAATATTAATGCAATCAACTTAAAACATGAATTTTTAACACCATGTATACAATACAAAGCTAAAAGGCATAAACTTCTTATTGATCCCCACTCTCATCCTAGGTATATGAAAATGTTCGCAGGTGTTGGCGTAGCTAAAAAGGGTCGTGGTGTCTCTCGTAGCTTGTCACTGAAGAAATGTATAAAGAAAAATGGAGGAAACAAGTTACCGGTAACTTATCCGGAAGGAAAACTCAAACCAGTTGGAATGTGGGCCTCTATGTTCACCTCTGAATTGGGTGTTCTCTGCCGGAAAGCAAAATATCTTGAAGCAAAGTCGTGGGGTGCAGTGTCCATTAGTGAGAAAGAGAAGTTGTATGCCGCCATCAAGGTATAATAATTATTAAGATGATCATTTATATTTGAAGAATCTATAATTTGCACGAACAATATTTTTATATAATTGACTCCTCTTGTAGAACTCGTTCGACATCGAATTGAGTCTGAATGTCCTGACTGGTATGGAATCACAATTAGAAATCTTGTACAAGCAGTGGATGCACAGGATGCACAAGCACTACAAGAAGTATCCTTCAATGGAAGTTGCAATTGAGAACCCGTATCGCGGTGTTGCTAAGGAACATTGGGAAAAGCTTTGTCGTCAACATTTTGAAACTGAAGCATTCAAAGTGAGTTTCTACTGTGTAATACTACCTTTGTTCATACTGTCATACATGCAAATGAATTCACTCATGTTAACTGGTTACGTTTTCAGAAGAAAAGCAGGACAAACAAAGCAAATAGGTCGAAGCGTCAAATTCACGGATGTCTTGGTTCAAGATCATATGTTAATCATCGCTATATGACGGTAATTTCTTTCTAAATAACCATGAAATCCATTGACAGTATGTTTTTCTCTTCAATATCCTACAAACTAAAACACTGAATTTATGTTCTGTAGAGAAATAAGGAGACCCAGGAAGAGTCAGGTCCAATTAAGTTCTGGAAGGAAGTTCACTTTGACAAACGCACAAAGAACTGGAAATGCCAACGTGCAAAGGATCTTTATGTACGAAATATTAAATTTTAGTCTACGATTAGTTTGAAGTTACATATACGTATATTGTTTTGACAACAATTTTCTTACAATTATAGGACGAAATGATAGAGCTTCAGCAGATTCCTCTTGAAGAGGAAGGAACACCCCTGACTGAGGATGACATAGTGGAGCGTGTTCTTCGGAAGGAGTCAGGGTATATGCTGGGGGTTGGATACGGAGAAATACAACATGCTTCGTCAACACTAAGGCAACAGTATGCAGCTGAAGTTGGTCATGCAAAATCTAGGGCTGACGAAGCAGAGAGGCTGGCAGAAGCAGCGGAGAGACGAGCCGAGGAGGCAGAGAGGCGTGTGGATCATTTACATACCGAACTTTCAAGTGTCAAAGAAACGGTGGAGCAGTTCCGTTCATTCATAGGTAACATTGGATCTGTAATTCCAGGTATGCGGAGTACCAATACCAGTGCTCTGCTATCTCCGATGAGCACTCTTAATCACGTTCAATCCGAGTCTCCTCGTAGTCCTCGTAGTGCCTGGTAAGAGAATTTTTACTCCTTATATGAGTATAATTGTTGTCATATAATTTGAATGATCATATATTGGAACTGTAGCATGATTGTCTCTTGCACACTGTCCTCATCTAATTTTTGTTAATTTGCAGACACGGTGGCCATTGAAGCAACTTATGGAGCTTATAAAGAGGTACATCATTATTTTCTAATAGCAGACTCGAATTTATACGTTATAGTTTCATTTATCATCAGTAAATATGAATCGGTATTGCGGGCTTCCACCATGTCCTTTATGCATTTACTGTGCCTCTTGTAGTGATCTATTAGGAAGAACAAGTAGGTTAGACCATGCTGCATTTTCAGTGATAATCCAGGATAAATCAGTGCCGGCCCTAGAGCAAAGCAGTTGGTGCTTGGGCTTTAGGCCCCCAACCAGCCAGGGCCCACAACTACTATAATATCAGGGGTATTGGCTCATACTGATCTATGTGTTGGATTTTATTTATGGCTTGATGCAGGGTGTTCATTGCAATGGAGGTATTCCTCAAGTTTTCTGTTCTCTTCCTTTTTCCCACTGGATTTCAGCCAAAGGCTCAAGCTTTTGGCTCATACTGATCATTATGCCAAGCTTCTGATGCGTTGGTTGTTTGCTGACCATATTTTTACATGAGTTATACCTGTTTTTAGATAGGTTATATATACTGGATATGTGCGGCTTCTGGAATGTTAGTTGTTCTGCTGTTTTTTATATGATTCGTCAAGCTTCTTCGCGCCTGTAGGTCGCCTGGCTAGGTTATACTATCTGGTACTAACTGTTTGCTGTGGTAATGATTCATTTTGTTGTCGTGTTGTTCATTATGTCGGGAAGCGTGACTTTTCATTGTTTCACCATGGTTGACTTCGTTGCATATGGTATTTTATCGTTTCTGCTTAACTGGCTTGTGATATCTCTTTGCACAACCATAGCTTTTTCCTTCTGAAGCACAATCCAAGCTGTAACTTTTATCTTAGTTGCAATAAGTGCATTACAAGTTTTCTGTTCTCAAGTTTTCTGTTCTCTTCCTTTTTCCCACTGGATTTCAGCCAAAGGCTCAAGCTTTTGGCTCATACTGATCATTATGCCAAGCTTCTGATGCGTTGGTTGTTTGCTGACCATATTTTTACATGAGTTATACCTGTTTTTAGATAGGTTATATATACTGGATATGTGCGGCTTCTGGAATGTTAGTTGTTCTGCTGTTTTTTATATGATTCGTCAAGCTTCTTCGCGCCTGTAGGTCGCCTGGCTAGGTTATACTATCTGGTACTAACTGTTTGCTGTGGTAATGATTCATTTTGTTGTCGTGTTGTTCATTATGTCGGGAAGCGTGACTTTTCATTGTTTCACCATGGTTGACTTCGTTGCATATGGTATTTTATCGTTTCTGCTTAACTGGCTTGTGATATCTCTTTGCACAACCATAGCTTTTTCCTTCTGAAGCACAATCCAAGCTGTAACTTTTATCTTAGTTGCAATAAGTGCATTACAAGTTTTCTGTTCTCAAGTTTTCTGTTCTCTTCCTTTTCCCACTGGATTTCAGCCAAAGGCTCAAGCTTTTGGCTCATACTGATCATTATGACAAGCTTCTGATGCGTTGGTTGTTTGCTGACCATATTTTTACATGAGTTATACCTGTTTTTAGATAGGTTATATATACTGGATATGTGCGGCTACTGGAATGTTAGTTGTTCTGCTGTTTTTTATATGATTCGTCAAGCTTCTTCGCGCCTGTAGGTCGCCTGGCTAGGTTATACTATCTGGTACTAACTGTTTGCTTTGGTAATGATTCATTTTGTTGTCGTGTTGTTCATTATGTCGGGAAGCGTGACTTTTCATTGTTTCACCATGGTTGACTTCGTTGCATATGGTATTTTATCGTTTCTGCTTAACTGGCTTGTGATATCTCTTTGCACAACCATAGCTTTTTCCTTCTGAAGCACAATCCAAGCTGTAACTTTTATCTTAGTTGCAATAAGTGCATTACTAGACATGCCTGGTTATCCTGGTTTTTCCTTCTGAAACAGACATTGTCTTTTTTCTCACGATGTCAAAAGGAGCTAAGTTACTTAAAAGTGAAAGCACAGACGGGCACCTTATGTAAAGGTGGAGTTTCATCATAAGCTTCTCCGACTGGTTGGTGGGCAGTAGCTGCAGTACTGCAACATGCAGAACGCCCCCTGAACCTTTCCCTCTGTAGAACTCACAAATTATCTGCTCTAAGTTGGCTGCTAAGCATGTACAATAGTATGATTAATTTCTTTTATTAAATTTGTGTTGTGTCAAAAAGTTGACATGATCATGGAATGATTTGCTAAGGTAGTGAGGCTCTAAGCTTTTGAACTAGGTCTTTAGGTTGTGAACTTGTCGTTCCAATTTGCTTGGCTTTTCCAGCTAAATCCTAGTATTCCTTATCTCTATTCAGTTAAGATTTTAGATTGTTTACTCGAGACAGCATGCTACAATGTCCTTGAAAATACCTCCATTGCAATGAACACCCTGCATCAAGCCTATAGTCTTCCTCTGCCTTCAGCTAGTATTAGTGGTAACGGTTGAATTTGTCTTACTGTTTGCAATATTCAGACGTTAGAACTATGATAACTTGAAATTGTTTTGGCTGCTTATGAATCGGTGGATTCTTCCTACCTTCGCTAATCAAAGTCTTTGTTTTTTTTTCCACAGATGGCGTGGATATGGACACCAATCAAGAATGACGAAGAACAACAACACTTTTTTATTCCATTTGCACATCCGTTAGGAAATAAATTGATACAATGTCTTTTTCATTGCGTTTTTCTTAGATTTCCGAACGACATGTAGTGCTAAGTATTAGCACGGCCACATGATAATAATTATGGATGATTCGACTGTGCGGATTGCAGTCAGAATGTATATTTACGATTATTTGATATTTTTAATGCAATTTATTTGCAGATTGTGCGCTATCTGTAGTGGTATTTTTTCAAATTTTATTTATTTCATATTATTATGCTTCGAATAAGTGGTCCTCTTTTGAGGAAAATGTTACGAAATTTCCCTCGAAATAGGGGTTTTTTGTTACAATTTAGGTGACAAAAAAATTGTATCTTGTTATGCGAGTTGCAGTTTTGTTACAAAATTGAGGTTACGAAATGTCACTCATAGTGGTGATTTGTTACCATCTTTGCCTCTCTTTTGTTATAACATATTCGTTGTTGTTTATGATGTAGCGGTTGGTTTGTTGTTACGAATTATCATCTTTTTGTTACAAGTATTCGATCATATAACTACAATTTTGTTACGTATACCAGGATATTTTATGACGGACTACTGTAGTGGAAACTATATAATCTATGACGGAAAGTTCATAACAAAAAAGTATATCGAAATTGTTACCAAACTTTGTTGCAATACATATAATATTCTATTACAGCACCGTCGTAACAAACTGTTGGACATTTAGTTACGAACAACTTCATTGTAACATTAATTTCTAGCCACGGACATAATGCAACGACGGTGTTACGAATTAAATTCCGTAACCCAAACCTCTTGTTACGGAATTTTGTTCATTTGTTACGAGAATTTTCTTAACAAAAACGTTAATTTCTTGTAGTGATTGGAGTTCCATCCCTTCCGACATCGTCCGGTTATTTGCGGACAAGCTGGTGTTCAATGAAGATTTCACGTCGTTAACCTACATCTGCCGCCGATAAAGAGCGCCGACGTTCAGACGAGTCTTCTCAGCCTCCCTGGCTGTTGCTATCTGCCCGAACATCCCCGGCGACGCCAATCCTCCCAACAACAATAGATCTATACTTAGCATGTATAAGAATAAAAAGTTTTAATTAAATCTTCCGGAGCTCTACGACAGACGCTGGTGAAGATCTCCCTATGGCTGGATCGTAACCCTAGGCCTCGATCTCAAACTACACCTCTTCAATCCCTCGAATCTCCGTCGAATCAGTCTGCCGGAAATCACCTGTGATCAGACCAAGTTCGATGATGAGAATGACAAGAAGACTTGGATTCACAGGCATTTCATAGGGCGGGTCATATTTATCAAGAGACCTCCTGGTTCTTATTCTTCTTCTTCTAAAGTCTGACTTCCTTGTTGCAGTATTAGACTACGATGAGAGTTTCAGCGTAATGAGGCCTCGCACTAAGACCTGGCCCACCTTGAAACGCACATCCCGGTTCTCTTTTTTTTTGTCAAACAGAAAGTTTGATAAAAACTCAGGTCACCCCTAATACAATTTCTACTCCAACCTGATTAAACAGGCCTACATCAATACATTTTCCTCCTACTGACATATTTCTTACTAATTTAACAATTTCATCAGCTGCTAAGTTCTGATCTCTACTAATCCAATTGAGCTTGCTACCACATTCCAAGAGACCCAGATTGATGTCTTTAACCAGCATTTGCACTTCCCACTTTAGTATAATTGTTCTGGACAGCCTCCACAAGAGATTTACAATCACTTTCAAAAGTGATGTCTCTAAAACCCTTGATGTGTACTTTCCAAACAACAAGTCTCACTGCCATAGCTTCACCCATCTCTGCTGTAACAGCAATGTCAGAGCTCCATCCCCATTCTATAAGCTTTCCATACTCATCTCTAAGTAGCCAACCCAGAAAAGCTACTTGATTATCTTTATCCCATGCAGCATCAATATTACACTTCAATTTCCCCCTATCAGGAGGTATCCATTTCAACTTTAACTGCTGTGGAGAAGAATTCACTCTTGAAAATTTCATAGGAGCTTCCTTCTCTTTCTTTTCCTTCCACATTTTGATTTCATTGACCTCTACATTAATAGCAATCACAGTCCTTAAAGGGTTTGGCTTCCCTCCTTCACAGTATATTTTTTGGACTTCCAAATATGCCAACAAACCACCATACATTTCTCTCAGAGATCTTTTTATCTTGAACTTGCTCCATCAAATTCTGAAACCAAGCTTGAACATTTCCAACAGCCCTACATATATCTGGGTCTAATAAGCCCATTGTGAACCAGACTGGATTTGTCCAAGCACAATGAAATAGACAGTGCTCTACAGTTTCATCATACACCTCACAGATTGAGAATTTCCCCAAAACACTGCACCTTCTTTTGAAGAGATTGAGATTAGTAGCCAAAGCATTATGACTTACTCTCCACCAGAAATGTATGATCTTTGGGGGTAGAATTTTTTCCCACAAAAATTTCCAAAACTCTTTAGACAATTGCAGAGAGGAAGAAGCTCTATTTCCTACCAAACTTGCTTTTTTATTTTTGAAAAATACCTCTTTAGCCACTCTAGTTGCAGATTTCACTGAGAAGTCTCCCTTGCTCTCATGTGGCCATCTAATCACATCCTCAAATTCAAACCATGATAATTAAGTAGCCAAGATTTTTTGCACAACATTGTCTTCAAACAAATTTTTAACCAATGATACTTTCCATCTTCTTGTAGCTCCATTAATCAAATCAGAAACCTTCATGTCTTCAGAGATTCTATCATTTGGTACTATCTTTATGGGGTGCAAACTTGGGATCCAACTATCTTTAACGACATTGATATTTCTGCCATTCCCTACTACCCAATAAGCTTCCTTGCTAATAAATCTCTGACCTTCTATAAGACTAGACCACACCCATAAAGGATTGTGTTCCTTTGAAGCATGTAGAAACTCACCATTAGGAAAATGTTTTGCCTTAAGCACTTTAGCCACTAAGGAGTCTGGACTCTTGATTATTCTCCAACACTGTTTAGCGAACATGGCCAAATTAAAGCTCTGGATATGTCTAAAACCAATACCACCCTCCATCTTCTTTGTTTCAATTTTATCCCAACTTATCCAGTGTACTTTCCTCTCCAACTGTCCAGCTCCCCACCAATTTTCTGATAGCTTGAGAGATTTTGTTGCACATTTTTATTGGGAAGAGGACACAAGACATTGCATAGCTGGGAATTGCATATGCAATAGGCTTCAACACAACTTCCCTACCTGCAGCTGATAAACATTTCTTTCTCCATCCTTGTAAGACTTCAATTATCTTCTCTAAGATATAATTTAAAGCTTCACTTTTAGATCTCCCACAAAAAGCAGACAACCCCAAATATTTAATATTTTTGTCTAATGATGGAATGCCACCCCAACCACTAATATCACCACTTAATTGCTCATCTGTATTTGGGGAGAACAACATGCCTGATTTATTCAAGTTTATTTCCATCCCATAAGCTCTCCCAAAATCTTCCAAAACTTGCAAAAAACACTCAACTTCTTCCTTTTGTGCTTGTAAAAATGTTAAAGAATCATCAGCAAATAGAAGATGATTTATCCAACATCTTTTATTTGATATATAAACACCTTTAATCCTTTGTTCTTCTTGACCTTTGTGCATTTTCAAAGAAAATACCTCCATAATTAACACAAAAATATAGGGAGATAGGGGGTCACCTTGCCTAATCCCTCTTTCTGGTTTAAACACTTCACCTTCTTTGCCATTCATCTTGATGGAGAAGGAGACTGTAGTAATGCATTGGATTATCAACTCAATCCATTTTTTATCAAAACCAAAATTTTCCAACACTTCCTCAAGAAAATCCCATTCAAGCCTATCATAGGTTTTATTGAGATCTAGTTTAAGAGCAATACACCCTTTCTTTCAATGTTTCTTATGAGAGATATATAATGGAAGAACTCTTGAGCTATGATTATGTTATCCTGAATCATCCTCCCAGGGAAAAAAGCAGATTGTTCCTTAGAAATTAGCTTAGGCAAAATCTCTTTCAATTTGTTAGCTAAGAGCTTAGCTATTACCTTGTAGAGGAAGGTGCAGAGAGCTATAGGCCTGTACTGAGAAACTAACTCTGGGTGAGCCACCTTTGGAATAAGAGACAAGACTGTCTTATTAATACTTTTCTACATTCTCCTTGTTCTGAAAAATTCTTGCATTGCTTCCACCACTTGAGTTTTAATGATCTCCCAGTAAGTATGATAGAACACCCCTGTATACCCATCATATGTAAGTGCTTTACCTGGTTTGAAGCTGAAGATTACATCTCTTATTTCTGCTTTTGTAGGGATGGATAAGAGCCTCTCATTATCAGCTTCATTAACTTTGACTTTTATCTCCTGAGTACAGCTTCTCCAATCTCTAATACCTTTAGTACTGTACAATTTCTTATAGAAATCTTTAAACATGTCTGCCATTACCTCCTCATTATTCTCCCATGTACCATTCTCCTTCTTAATTTTGTTCACTGTATTTCTATGTCTTCTAAGCAAAGTAGACATATAGAAATATTTAGTGTTTCTATCTCCTGCCTCCATGTAATTTATCCTATACTTTTGTTTCCAAAACTTTTCTTCTCTACTCCAAGCTTCAGCTAACTCTTGTTTAATCACCTCTTGAGCTTTCCAATTTTGACTAGATGAAGGTTCCTGCTGAGTATCTAACAGTTGCTGTTGTAGATGCTGAATCCTCTTTTTTGAATTTCCATTTGTATCTCTATTCCACTTCTTCAGTTCTTCTCTACACTTAACCAGGCTTTTTATCAGACAACTTATCTTGGAGATTGTTTCTCTTCTAATCCAGCTATTAGCAATCACCTCTTTGCAGCTGTCCATCCCTTTCCAATTTTCATCAAATTTAAAATACTTTCTTCTTGCCTTCTTCTCAGGACTTGTATTGATGATCATTGGAGTATGGTCTGAAGCAATAATAGCTTCTCTAGACAGTTTAGCTCTGGGATTTTGGACACCCCAATCACAAGAAAAATAAGCTCTATCTATAAGCTCCCGAACTTCATTTCCTTCTCTTCTATTAGTCCAAGAGTAACACATATCTTGTGAGTTTAACTCCATAAGACAGCATTGAGAAATAAAACTTCGAAATCTTCTCATTCTCCAGTTCTATGAGCTATTACCTCCAATTTTATCCTCAGCATTAATAAAGTCATTACAATCTCTCACTAACATCGAAGGCTCATTAAATTGGCTAGACATTGCCATTAAGTCTTTCCAGAAAATGCCCCTCTTCTTTGCAGTTGAAGGAGCATAAATAAAAACCCATACTTCCCACACACCATTACTAACTTCTATTCTAGCAATTATTGCATTGCTACAGCTCCATAAAATTGACACATTTATTCCTTCCACCCACCACAAACTCAGACCTCCGCTTTTTCCTTCTGGTTCCACCAAAAAACTGTTTGCAAATCTCAATCTTCTCTGAATACTTCCTACTACTGTTTTTGTATTTTTTGTTTCTGACAAAAAGACTAAACTTGGAAGATGGGTTGTTAACAACCCTCTTAATCTTTGGAATGTCAGGGTTCCTCCCAAACCCTGACAATTCCAGCTGAGAACTAACATTCTGAGTGTGGCTGATTTTGGCCAGCCACCACAGCCATGTATTTACTAGTGCTTATTCCATCCTCATCACCTATTCCAGTATCTATCTCATTTATCCCCGTTATAGTTGAAATGACAACACTTGAAATCTCCTTACCTTTCTCTTGTTGCAGTCTTTCAGCTTCTTCTTCATGCTTCTTCCACATCCTTTGATACATAAGTCTTCTGTCAGTTGGAACTTCACTTAGCAGTTCATCCATCACCTCTTTATCTCCTCTCTGTTCAATTAGACCTACCTCAGCAATTCCATCCTCTGAACCATGATAGAGTCTAAAGGAATAGTATGTGCTTTTAAAACCCATTGTTTATCTGATTTTGCTAGTTTCTCTTGCAAAAATCGCATCTTGTATGATCCCTGGGATCAGGTCCGGCCCTAGACTTTCATGGGCCCTAGGCGATAGTTGAAAGTAAGGCCCCTTTTACATAAGTATAAATGTGAATTAAAAAAAACCCTGCTCGGTTGTAGGGCGGCATATACCCCGTATTTTACTAATAGTTCGGGTTTTTAACCCGTAAAAACAAATTACGGGACAAAAACCTTACCCACTACTCCTGAAAAAATACTACGAGGCCCCTTGAAATTGGGGGCCCTAGGCGAACACCTAATCCGGCTAGTGGATGTGCCGCCCCTGCCTGGGATTGCTCTCTCTGCTTCTTTACACACCAGCTCATCATAATTTTTAACAATCCTTCATCTCTTTGCTTCCTCATCTTCTCTGTAACACTTCACTCTTCTCTTCATATGCATAAACTTGTTAAAAACATCAGCTATTGAGATGTCAAAATAAGGATTCCCTGGTGTTGGGTCATCGTCATTTCTAATTTCTCTTTGGGCTTGGATCTCTGCCCTTCTACTTCTGTTTATTTTGACTTTCCTCATGTTGGGACTTACTTCCCTAATAGCCCACTTCTCTGCCTGTATAATAATTGTCTCGTCTTCTTGTCCCACATTAGTTAATGGGCTTGACTGACTTGTTGGGCTAACTGGCTCTTCAACTAAATAAACTTCTTTATTTTCAATTCCAACTTCCGAAATGACTAAATTATCCTCACTAGGGTTTGTTACCTTTTGTGCGCCGTTTTGCGAAGCTTCGTTCCTCTTTCCGAATACAGCTGTCCCCTGCTGGATATTCAATTCTATTGGGTGTTGATTGTCCTTACCCAGTGCACGTATGAGACACGTGTCATTCCTTTCTCCCTCTGTCATTCCCCCAACATCATCCTCTTCGTCGCCTACACGCGCCACCGCAGTTGATGCCTCCTTCACCTGTGAATTCCTCTGCTCCTGTAACTTTCTTTGATCCTCCTTTAGGCGAACTGCCCTGCCAACCTTTTCCCAAACAGCGTTTCTCTAATCGTTCAGAATCTTCTATCTTTCCTCCTTCTTCCTCTGCTCTGTTTTTGATATCTGCCGGAAGTTCGGCCGGAGACTTGCATCATACTCCGGTTTCATTCCTTCTTCCCACTTTATGAATCTACACTGGGAATCTCTGTGTCCCAACCTTCCACACCGATAGCAAAAGTCTTCCAATCTCTCTATTTTGAAATTGACCCAAACTTTCCCTTCTTATTTTTTTGTTATCGAAAAGCCTCTCGGAAGTGGGTCTTCAACATTCAAGAGAAATTTGATTCGGAAAAAAGGCCTTATTCCAACTATTCCTTTTTCCACCCCATCTCCTTCAATAAACAACCCTATCGAATTCCCAATCTTTTCTGCGTTTGACATCGACCTTTTCTGCAGAGGAAGCCCCCTTACTTGGATCCAGAAAGGGACTTCAGAAAAGTTCAAATTGTTCATACTTCTACCCACTCTCCAATCCTGCAGATCTAAGTTCATATTCGACAGGACCCATGGAGATTTGCCTTTGATTCTATGGTAATCTTCTTCTTCAAAGACGAAGATAAATATATTATCACCAGCCGAATCCAGTTCTACTTTTCCTTTCAGATCCCATATACCACAAGCGATACTTCTCATCGTGTTTTTCCCATAAACCTTATGAGAGTAAAGCTTTCCAATCAATGTTAGATCGCACAGTTTTTTCACTATCTCTGGATCATTGTCTAGATCCAGATGGATTTCTGGATTCGTCGCCATAAAGATCTAAATAATTAGATCCAACATAACATATACTAAGAACAAAAGAGCGAGAAAGAGGGTACCCAAATCTCGCCAACAACCTGACAATCAGGAATAGAGACGAGAAAGCAAAAACTTCTCGGAAAAAAGCTAGATGACCGGGAATTCTAATTGAGAGAAAACCTCTCTCTAGAAAACCTCTCACTATTCTTGATGATATCCGGTTCTCATATCGGTCCTCTTTATGATATTGTGTCTTCCAATGACATAACCTACGCAGTGGCGGTTTCTGGTAGACTCGTGATT
This sequence comes from Linanthus parryae, assembly GCA_023055425.1. NCBI lineage: Eukaryota > Viridiplantae > Streptophyta > Magnoliopsida > Ericales > Polemoniaceae > Linanthus > Linanthus parryae. Next base: position 184,351,282 of record JALGPY010000001.1, on the reverse strand, counting down.
GGCTCCAATCTAGATGGGTCTGATCCACCAACAACAGAAGATTATGTCCCACCCGACGGCGATCTGATCAGTGGATCAGACAAACTCTACCTTGTGAAATTTAGGGGAGAGCTTATGTTGATTATTCGTAGCAGAATTCGTGACGAAGAACGCGAGGTGGAAGAACGATACTATACTGATTACTCATAGTGGATTGAAGTTGTTGATTTAGAGGACCGGCCCTTCTTTGTGGGCGGTTGTCAAACTGTAGTAGTTTTGTCGGCGGAAGGTGTTACTTGTTGGAGTAATTGCATCTACTTTGCTGATGATACGTATGACTACTTAAGACATATACCGAGGACGGGGACGAAGATCAAGGTGATTTCGAGCCCAAAGACTATTAAGAAGATATCCAAATCGAAGCAGAGGAAGCAACTCAAGGTAGTTCCTGATGCTCTGCTCAACTCCAACACCAAGAAGAAGAAGAAGAAGAAGAAATCATCTTCGAGTATCACCCAATCCCCTATCTAAAAATATTTCCAGTTGAGTCTCTATATTTATATATATATATATATATCTAGTTTTTTTATTCTAAGAGCTTGTTTGGTAACCGTTTAAAAACAAGAAAAACAATGAAAAAAACATGCTGAAAAACATGTTTAAAAGCATAATAAAAAAGGTGTTTGGTATCTATTTAAAAATAGTGTTTAAAATCAAAAACACTTTTTGCAACATTATTAAATTTCAGTGTTAATTTGTTTGAATATCATTTTTACGTACAATACCAACATATATTTGATATTTTATGCGTCTTATCATAGTTGAAATTTCTTTAAACACCGGTAGTATGAAATAAAAATACCAAAAAAACATCACATTTGTTGTTTTTTTGAACAGCTGTTTTTCGACATGTTTTTTTAAACTGTCAAAAACAACAGGCATACCAAATGAGTTTAAAAAAAATACCATGTTTTTAATCAAAGTTGATTAAAATTAGGGGTGCCAAACATGCACTAATTCACTTGTTATGAGCTAGTAGTACAATCAATTAGGAAAAAACAAACAAATTACCAAATTTTGTTATCATTTTTGGTTGAAATGAAATGAGACCTGATTTTGTTTACAGAAATGGTGAGTTCCTTGGTTATTTACATAATCAACAATTGTGAAATGAATTGTTGATTTTTTTGTTGTTGAATTCAGTCCAGAATAATTCTTTTGTCAGGTAATTTTGATCCAAAAAAATGTGTTCTTGATGTTGTTCTTGATGTTGATCCGGAAAAATGTCATCTTTATTTTAGTTCACAATATTTGATGTTCTTGTTGTTTTTCTCGAACTGATAAATATTAGGCAATGTGTTGTGAATTAATTGTTGTTGTTGATTATGTTGTATTTAAGTGTTGTTATTGTGTTGGTGGTGGTGGGAATTTGGTGGTGGTGGTGGTGGAGATTAGGTGTTAGGGGAGGTGGTGCTCAAAAACACGTTTAACAGCAACCTCCATCCATTGAAAGGGGTAAAATGTATTTTCTCCATAATCGGAGGGTGGAAAATGTCTTTTATAATAATAATAATAATAATAATAATAATAATAATAATAATAATAATAATAATAATAATAATAATAATAATAATAATAATAATAATAATAATAACAGTCATATGCTTAATTGTTAACTTGCAGCTCACTCAGAGCATCCTAATTTATATTTTTTATAATCTTTTGGTGGTAAATTTTAATTTCAAAATCACTAACATGGCATTTCTAATAAATAAATTAATTATTATTTAAAATAAATGTTCCACTTTCTTTTTGTAAAGATTGCCATTTTATTTGTTGAATTATAATAGTTAAAGAAATTTTAATGAGATTGGGTAAGCCTTCAATACTTAAAACATCTACTAACCCCTCTTTTCGTGTGTTTGTTTGTTTGTGTGTATGTATATTTCAACATATGCATTTCAATTTTTGGTACAATAAGAAATAACATGTTCCAGAGTTAATAATGAAATTGCCATAAAAAATGTTTAGCGAATGAAAACATGCATTGAAAGTTAATCAAGAAAAAAGCAAATTTACTAACATACTATCACTACAACAAATTGTCTCTTCGGCGACAAATATTTCGACACGCGCAGAGATAACGTCACAAATAGAACGTTTCTGCGACGATGTTGTTCAATCGTCCAAAAATAAAATGTTTTCGTGACAAAAAAAATTGTTGCGAAATTGTCGCTAATCATTTGGCGCCAAAATTTCTATCCCCACCAAAACATTAGCAACGAAATGGCTAAATTATCGATAACATCTCTTTTCGTCACCCAATGTATGAAATTGGTAACAAAAATATTTGATCCAACAAATGTTACTACTAAGGTTAGCGGTGACGAACTAATGCGGTCAACACGAATAGTACTTTTGCAACAATTCTTTACTCGGTTGAAAATGAATGAGTGCAGTCATTGGCAACATTAATCTTAAGACTCAACTATTGGCAACAGGAATATTACTATTGCAACAATTCTTTACCCGTTGCAAATGAGCGAGTGCAGTCAGTTGGTAACATTAATCTTAAGAACCAACATAGTTCAAAAAAAAATATCTACATTACTTTTCCTTGAACACTCTGTTTGTCGATTACCGGGTTCGAATCCAACACCCGATGCAATCTTTTCTTTAGCGTAGATAATGTGTACAGTCGTGGAAGAGGTAAAGCATCTCCGGTAGTAGTAGCTAAAAGTTATTTATATTTTGATGAAAATTAAACATTTTTATTTTAGATATTGTAAATTTTAGTAAATGCTCCAGTAGTGTTAGTTAAATGCTTAGCTAAATAACACGTGGCACATTCTCAATATTTCCTGCAAGAGAATTTTAAGGAATATAGGACATAACCGCTAAGAACATGGTTAAAGAAAGTATAAAGTTATTGATCCGGCTCTTCAAATATAGTGAGCGAGATAACTATCCGTTAAAATAAAGAGCAAAGAAGAGAGCCTATTGGAAGTAATATTTTTTTTCATCTTATTCATATTTTAAACATAACCGCTATATAGATGACCTATTGGAGATGCTTTAAGAGTAGTTAAATAGTTTTTCTATTTAACAGTTTAAATAATACACCCCCACAGGAAGTACAATAAATAAATATAAACATGATAGAAGTTGAAACTAAATTCCATAGCTTTTTCTCGAGAACAACTGCTATGTTCAGAAATTTGGACTTACTAAATATGAAACCAATTTTCACACACTTTTTGTCTAGAAAATAAAATTTTATGTCTTAACTAGACTATGCCATCGGTTACCCCTTAACCAACGGCTCAGTCAATGCATCAAAATGTAATTTTTCACAATATATGTTTATTAAGAAAAATTCCACTAAGCTTGTGACACTGACTAACTTAGCTATATTATTTGTTTCATTATTCATAAAAAGCAACATTCAAAGAAAAATTTACTGAGAAGGGAGGTTAGCAATATTAAAATTCTTTTTTTTAGAAACAATTTGCTTCTTTTTATACTTACTCACATTTCTTTAATATGTGAATTTATTTATAAATAATAACAGGTTCATTTTATCTAACGACAAGGAACAAAAGACTCTAAATTTATAATTAGTATTGTTTAAATGAAATCAAATAGTCATATATTGAATATCCACAATATTTTTAAACGGTAAGAGGAGATAAATGTTTATTTATTTGAATATTGAAATAGTACACTTGACAATAAATGCATTGAATAAACAAATATAAAACATGTTCAAAGTTAAAATAAATTCCATCAAACGAGTACTAAGAACAACCAACATGTTACAAAATGTTGACTAATGTTTGATATGATTTTATTTAGTAATATTAAAAATAAAAGATATCTGTTTCTTAACTCACCAGGACATTACTTCTCGCTAATTGGTTACTCAAAGCACCCACATTTATTAGTATTTCGATTGTTAATTTGAAATATCTTCAGACACACAAATCAAAGCACCCACATTTATTAGTATTTCGATTGTTAATTTGAAATATCTTCAGACACGCAAATCATCAGAGGTGAAACCACACTAGAATATTAGTAACCCGGTTCAATAGATACAAAACCTGAATAATTGTGAACAGTTTAGACAAAAAAGACCGACAAAAAAGTGTGGAAACAAAACAAAGCATTCTCTGTTGGCGATTGTCGAAGTGTAGTCCTCTCCTCAACTCAAAGCGTTAACAGTAGCAGTATCTACCCTCTGATGATAATTATGAGCAATAGAAGAAGTGTGGACATGACATGGGCATATTTGATTTCCAAGCAGGGACTTTTTGAGCCTTTACGAAGGTGCTCATTCATTATCTATTCACTCTACTCCGACTTATGGTTCATTACCTACTTACAAGTTCCATTGTTTATGAATTTAATGTCTTACAATTTCATTACTACATACTCCTTTGGATTTGGGTGAAGTTACATGTTTCTTCAGAACTGGTATTGAAGGAAGGACATGATCTATCACATACAGATCTACAACATGAATTATAGCGGAAGATTCATGTGTTTACCTTGTCTTCCTTAGCTCTTATGCACAGCTGATGATCGTAGGATGCTTGCTTTCACGTGCTATTCTTGCTCCCACAGTCTGGCTCGAATCACTAGGACGAAAGCTCTTGTCTTCCTTAGCTCCTATGCACAGCGGATGATCGTAGGATGCTTGCTTTCACGTGCTCTTCTTGCTCCCACAGTCTGGCTCGAATCACTAGGACGAAAGTTCTGATCCACACCAAGTTCCACCCAATGGAGGCTAGTTAGAGAGAGAGTCTAGGGTTTACTGTATTATGATCAGCATATGATCTCTACAGTAGTGTGTATAAAATCATAGGAGGCTGTCTCCTTATATAGACAGACTTATACCCAATTGCAACATAACCCCCTAGGGTTTGTCCTTGCTACTAACCCCATAAGGTTTGAGCTTGTCTCACCTAAACCCATAAGTTTAGGATAATTGCATTGTGCACCCCACATGGGCGTACATAATGCTAACATCTCCCACTCGCACAGTGGGGTTGCACAAATACAGTAGTTCTAGTCTCCCTCAATCTCCAACTATTATCATCTGCCAAAGTGTTATGTGGCCTTGGTGTGTGACTGTGAGAGAACCTGCATTTCGGGAGATCCATACTCTAAACTCATACGAGACGAGCTAGCAGCAGGCGCACTCAACCCTCAAGTAATAATGCAATACATATATATACCTCTCGTATCTCCCAGATTCTGTCTATTGTCATCTCATAGACCATGAGCACCTACCTTGTCCCGAAGGTCGTGCATCAATGAGTCTATATCTCCTTTATTATATTCATATCCTGCATGATCCCATAAGATCTTGTAGGTGGGCCCAATGAACATGATAAAGAGCGATGCAATTAGAATCTTCCTTTCCATCCATTGTCGATTTGATTCGTAGTCAGCTGCTTTCCTAGCAATGTCCTGGTAAGCCGAATCATTCATAGCCGTGAGGTATCACGCTAAAGTAGCACCACCGAACCGTCTCTCCCCGACATGGATAAAAGTACTAAGGGTATAAAGTGTCAATCATTCTTATATGATCGACGAGGCTCACACGATGAGGAAACTCATGGACTAGTTCTACTCGCCACCTCATGTCACTCATCAGCACGCGTTATCTCATAAGATGTGCGCTATAGTGTTTGGACTCTATCAGAGCACATGTCCTATCCCATAGGGACCACTATACAGATGTAAGTCCAACAGCCCATATGAGTATTAACCTGAGTACTGGGTGTTGCACATATGCAATTGAAATCAGTTCTCTCATCTGGCTTTCTCTACGCAGACTATACATGGTTCGGGGTAGTAACCATGCTCGAATGGCCATAATCCAATCTCACCTTGGAACTTATTCCAATGCGACAAATGAATCCGTCTGACAGGGTCTTGCACTATTGATTGATGTCCAACTCTTGTCATAGGCCATGCGCCTCATATGACAGGAGTCATCATATCATAGGCTTCTAGCGCTTATCGGGATTCTGTCTCATCTTCTACTCACCTAGACAATCCAGGATATTGTAAAGGCGGTTGCTCGTGTGAGAGAGTCAACCTAGTGTCCGCACGACATGTTCTATGCTAGTACAGGATATGTGAACGTATCATACACGCATCGAAACAACATGTAGCATAATTAAACAAATCCAATTAAAATCCAATAATCAATGTCTAAATCATATCATCAGTCTGAAATCTCTAGTGATATCTCACCACCTACTTAAGCCCATATTCCTAACATGACCAGTAAATACATGCCTTAACAAAGGTTTGGTCATGGGATCACTAACATCTGATTCGTAGGAATGTGCTCCAAAGAAACATCTCCTTTAGCTACCACCTCCCTAATGAAGTGATACTTTATCTCTCTATGTGTTTGGCTTTACTGTGGTGCATAGCCATATGCTGGGGCAACTCATAGGTTTATGGACAGCTCATAAGCTTACCGGAAACCTTCTTTTCCAAACACATTTCTGTCCGGTGACAGAACAGGCGGTCTAATACGATTCTGCAACATTTATGCTGCTGTTCCATGCGATTTCATCTAGCATGGACTATTGCCTGAGGCGGATCCACGTGCATCTAGGTCCCCACCCTAGTCAGCATGCATAGCTGCCTAGTCGAAGCATCATCTCCGATAGTCATAGCACGTAATCCTTTGAGATATCGGAGTATTCTCTTACGTAGTCCTCCAATGCCCAATACCTTGGTTGGATTGATATCTGCTAACTAAATCGATCGAACTTACATAGGGTACTTTGGCCATTTGATCTTTCTCGTGTTGGTTCTTGTGACACATCTCTAGACTGAGTTTCTCGCCATGCGCAATGGGAGTGTCAAGTGGTTTGGCATCGCACATTCTAAACTGTTCCAGTATCTTCTGGATGTACGCCTCTTGCGACAATCCTAGAAGTCGTTGGGAACGATCTCTCAGGATCTTAATCCCAAGGATGTAGCTTGCCTCGCCTATATCCTTCATCGAAAAAGCGAGAGGACAACCACCCTTTGGTGGTCTTGAGCATTCCTATATCATTGCTTGCCAATAGTATGTCATCCACATATAGAGACAAAATCATGAACTTATTTCCCGAGCTTTTGACATACACACAGTGGTCTTCATCTACCATTGCAAAGCCATATGCTACAATGTCCTGATGGAACTTCATATACCACTATCTTGAGGACTGTTTAAGCCCATATATGGACTTAACCAGTTTGCACACTTTGTGCTCTTGACCTTTCTTCTCGAAGCCTTGCGGCTGAGCCATATAGATCTCCTCGTTTAATTCTCCATTGAGAAACGCAGTCTTAACATCCATCTGATGTAGCTCTAAGTCCATGCTCGCTACTATTGCTAGTATAAGGCGAATAGAGGCTATTCTCACCACCGGCGAGAATGTCTCCTCATAATCTACACCCTGCTGTTGGGTGTAGCCTTTCGCCACTAGTCGGGCCTTATGCCTTTCCACACTTCCGTCTGCCTTCCTCTTGACCTTGAAAACCCATTTGTTTCCAATGGCCTTACGTACAGGAGGCAAGTCAACTAGGTCCCAAACATGATTGGTTTTCATTGACTCTAGTTCTTCTTGTAAAGCAATTTCCCATTCTTTCTTGTCAGGTGATGATAAAGCCTCGGACAATGTCCTAGGTTCATCATCTTCTTGCGTGGTGACTACCATGGCCTCCCCTTCGATGTCAAATCGTCGACGGGGTACGCTCCCACGAGCGCTCTTACGCAAAGAGGGTTCTTCTTCTTCAGCATCATCACCATATGTGATGGGCTGCTCACTAGGCAAGACGCTCCCACTGTTCTCAAGATCCATAGGAACAAATTTCTCTTGAGTAGTGGTGAATTGAGTGTCATCTAGTGGTTCCTCTTGCTCGTAGAGAATGCCATCTCCACGAGCTTCTCCCTGACTAGGAAAATCTCCCTCGAGAAATTCAACATCTCGCGACTCCATCTCTGTTAGACTGCCATCCGGCTGTTACGCTATGAATACGTAATCCTTAGAGTGCTCAGAGTATCGTATGAAAATGCACTTCTTTCCTCTAGCACCCAATTTCCCATGGACATGGGAGACGTTACGTACATAGGCAGCCGACCCCCATGGCCTAAGGTGACCCAATTCGGGTTGCCTTTTGGTCCACATCTCGTAAGGGGTTGTGGCTACAGACTTGGTGGGCACACAGTTCAGTATGTATGTGGCAGACATCTATGAAGGCAACACTCACATACAGGTAAAGATATCTTGGACATATTTCCAAGTAGGCCTGCCTTGGCCAGCCTGTTCATCCTGTCCAGTCCTATATGTCCCAATCTAGCATGCCATCTAGTGGAATCAACATCACTAGAAGACGTAATGAATGAACAAGAATCATAAACATCACCAAAACTAGAACCAATAATGTCTAGATAAAATAAACCACGAGAAATCAAAGCAGTGCCAAAAGATGAATTGTCACAAAACAGTTTGGCAACTCTACCCTAAAAAACAAGTCTAAAACCAAATCCAAAAGTCTAGAAAACGGAAATCAAGTTCTTGCGTGCACTATGAGCGTATAAGACGTCATGAGGATGAGCTTCAAACTTCATCTTCACGTGCATCCTTCTACTGCCTGTCATTGCCAATAATCCGTGCACGCGCCTCAATCACATGCTCAGGTGTCCTTCTGCACCTGAATCCAATACCCACTCATTAGCGGAATTAGAAATGAAATACTTGACTTATAACATAACAGTCATAGTTTGGATTATGGCATACCTTTGGCTCGGTACAATCACGAGCAAAGTGACCCTTCTTTTGGCAGCTGAAGCACAAGATCCTTGCCAAGTTTCTAGCTCTCCGGCTCTTCTTGCCACCAGCTCCTTTCTTGATCTTGGGATTGGGGCCTCCTACGGGCTTCCCCTTTCCCTTGACGCCCTTATCTGCCTTCCTCCAGTTCCCATGCGCCTTTTGCGACTTGGGAAGAGGGTGCTCTGCCAATAACACCTCAGCGCTAGACTTGGCGACCTCAATTCGCTCACTTTCCAACAAGAGATGACGTTTGACATCCGCGTTATGGGTCATGTTCTGTTTCATGTGATCCCATGTGCGGGGCAGAGAACGCAGTACCGCTTGTACTTGCTCTTCATCGGATAAGTTCCGTCCAGCTGCTATGAGCTCTTTGATCATGAAGGCCATAGCCCTCATATGCTGAGTCATTGAGTGTTCTGGCTTCTTATGATAAGAATCGAACTTCATCCTCAAGACTCTCAGCCTGGTGACAGAAGTGGATCCATACTTGCTTTTGATCGATTCCCACATCTCCTTCGCAGTGACAGAATTTTCGAACTCCCTGATGAGGTCATCTTCCATCATACATAGAAGATTGTAACAAGCCTTCCTATCCGCCGCTTCCCACTTATGAAAAGCAGCTAGGTTCCGCTCATGTTCCACAAGCGGCTGGTTCTCATTCATCACGGGTTCGACCCTATCTGTCTGGAGATGGTCGGACAAATCTATGTCTAACATGTAGTACATAGCACGACGGCTCCACATGTCGTAATTGTCCCCATTAAGCTTTACAGCTTTAGCAGAATCAGCGATGAGACTAGATGATTTCGACATGACTGTAAATATGAGACAAAGTGGAAGTTAATTACTAGCATTTGTTTTAGCTCCTACAAACATTTAGATAAGATTAAAATTTCATAGTTCTTCATAAGGACTCCACCAAAACCTAGTAGCAATTCTAGGAATCAAATATCGTCACTTATGATTCCCCATTAATTATAATCCTCTCTTAATGTGAGCTCTTTCGTTTTAGTTCTTTAGCATGCGAGGTTATACAGTTATATCCAAACACACGCAGTTATAACATAAAACAAGCATAAGCATAAATAAATATGCAATGGATGTGGCCCCTAAGGTGCACTCCCACTATTGAGAGTACGTCTTGAGCAAGTCTTGAACTTCTCGCCTCATGGATCTCGCCTCATCTCGAGTGCTCCTTGAAGCTTCCCTGTTCGTCTCTTTGCTCCATGCACCTCGCGCCATAGCTTTTGGTTTGGCCACCTTTCTTGAAGCTTCTATTCTTCAATCTTCACTAACTATCTTATTTCTAATAAGAAGTAACCTCTAATAGGCGATTTAGATGAGAAGAGAAGACAATAGAGTATGTAGAGAGGCACGACACGCAGGCCGTATTTTAATTGATTACATATTCAAAACCAAAACCAAATATAAAACCATCTAAGCCACATCCATGCATCAAACACATCCATTCAACCCACAACAGCATGTATAATAATAAAATAAACATACTGGAATTTTCTGGAAATTTCAAGAATTAAAGAATAATTACTGGAAATTAATAAGCAATAAATCAATCAACTAATAAGATCGAAAATTGCTCCCAACTACCTAGGATCTCACCTCCTATCTCATAAGGTAGGGAAAAATGTCCTAAGTCTCCAGAAAAAATTTGGGCTCAAAACAGTGTGTTTAAGGACGTCTAATTGCCTCGGGAAGTGTGCTAAACACTAATTAATTAATCTGGAAAATAATAAAATTTTTGTTTTTCCAAAAAAATTATGAAAAAATCCCAGAAAATAGGAAATTTAATTCTGAGCATATAGAAAAAAATTTGGCGAAAAATAGTGACCGGAGGAGGGCTCACGCGCCCACACGCGCCGCCGCGCGTGGGCGAGTCCGCCTCCGTAACGCGCTGACGTCGGCCGAGTGCCACGTCAGCATGCCACGTGGCATGCCACGTCAGCCACGTGTTGACGTAAGCCCTCCACGTCACTTGCCACGTGAGCAGCCCACGTGGGTGCCACGTCAGCCATGTGCTGACGTGGCACCGCCACGTCATCTGCCACGTCAGCCTTAGGGCACGTCAGCAGCCGCCGCCAGCCCTTTGGCGCGTGCCGCGCGTGGCGGCGCCTGGCCGCACGTGGAGGCGGCGTCGGTGGCGCGTGAAGCCCACGCGCCGCCTTCCCGGCCTTTGTTTCCGGCGATCCTTATATCGTTGGAATCGTCTTTTCACGCTGATCACGATTATGTATTCAAAACCCAATTTTAACATGTTTTGAAAAATCTTTTTACTGCTCAGATCTAACAGTCCAGATTTATACTGTTCCGAATCTTTAAAAAATTCATAACTAATTCTCTGTTCGTCCAAAAATTACAAAATTTATATTTCTGGAATCCTCGTGAAAAACCCTATCTAACCATATAGGTTTCACTAACAGATTATGAAATTTAAAAAACTCGAATTTTTTAACTGATTTGGGAACGCATAACGAGGCACGAAAAACAAGCCTAAGGCTCTGATACCAATGAAGGAAGGACATGATCTATCACATACAGATCTACAACATGAATTACAGCGGAAGATTCATGTGTTTACCTTGTCTTCCTTAGCTCCTATGCACAGCGGATGATCGTAGGATGCTTGCTTTCACGTGCTCTTCTTGCTCCCACAGTCTGGCTCGAATCACTAGGACGAAAGCTCTTGTCTTCCTTAGCTCCTATGCACAGCGGATGATCGTATGATGCTTGCTTTCACGTGCTCTTCTTGCTCCCACAGTCTGGCTCGAATCACTAGGACGGAAGCTCTGATCCACACCAAGTTCCACCCAATGGAGGCTAGTTAGAGAGAGAGTCTAGGGTTTACTGTATTATGATCAGCACATGATCTCTACAGTAGTGTGTATAAAATAATAGGAGGCTGTCTCCTTATATAGACAAACTTATACCCAATTGCAACATAAAACCCTAGGGTTTGTCCTTGCTACTAACCCCATAAGGTTTGAGCTTGTCTCACCTAAACCCATAAGTTTAGGATAATTGCATTGTGCACCCCACATGGGCGCACATAATGCTAACAGGTATTATTGCTTAAGTTTGAGGTCTTACATAATAACAAACACAAGCTCCCATTTATCATTCCCTCTCAAGTTGGATGACCTCCATAAGTACTTGAAGCTTGCTGAATTAAATCTTGAAGTACTGGTATTAGCAACTAATGGTCTTGTGAACAAATCAGTTAACTGAGCTTCAGATGCCACATGAGAATCAACAAGATCACCTGCAGTCACCATACATGTTTTTGGTTCTGCTGTGCATAACTGGATTTGAGGACAGACCGCGTGCAGACACATTGTCCCAATACGTTTTTGGAGTAGAAGCAAGACGGAGTATCGTCTTGAACCAAATCAAATCAGCAGCGGCTGTGGGTGCCAATACTCTGAATTCTCCTTCTGTTGAGGACTTTGACACTATGGCTTTGCTTCTTTGAAGTTCAAGATATGAGATTGTTTTCAGAAAGCACACAAGAACCAATAACTGGTTTTTCTATCCATTACACCTCCAGCCCAATCATTGTCAGAGTAAGTCACAAGCTCTAGTGCACTCTTTTGAAACAATATGCCATTGCGAATTTTACCCCACGTATTTCCTGATTTGCTGAATTAGGATTATGCTTTTTTTAATAGTCATAATTAACCGCAAAATATCAGGTCTGGTTACAGTCAGATATTGAAGAAATCCAACATCACCTTTAAACATTGTAGCATCAGTTTCTGACAAATGAGGTGACACTTCAGTCTTCAAATGCCATAGGGGTTGCCGCTGATTTGCACTCAGAGAACCTTGCCTTTTGCAAAATTACAGCTACGTACTTTCCTTGAGTTAAGACAAACCCAGACTGAGTTGGTTTATATGAGATACCAAGAGAAGTAAGACAGTGCTCCAGGGTCTTAAATGGAGAATTTTATGTTCATTGCAGCTACACCATAGTATTCAACATAACCAAGAATCTTAAAAATTAGGAAAAGTTTGAGATTCATTGTTATACTTAGTTCTACTGGAAGCCGGACTCAGTTCTATTAGAAACTTCGACCTTTCCAGCCTCTGGCATTGACATGCACTAATCCTGAACTGCTACGAGGTCAAAGAGAGTCTCCAGGGTACGATATTATGTAGCCCTGTCAGAAATCTGCTGAGAAAACTTTGATTTTCGGTTCCATAATATTAGTCAGATTTCACCGTTGTACCTATTATTTCCAATGATTGCATGTGTGATGCTAAAATGTTTCATATATTCCAATAGGTATACACCATAGCTTTATTCGGTTCTGCAAATTCATTTTCTCGGAATGACAAGTTTTCCCAAAATACGCCTCTCATGAGGTCCCGATCAACTTTGTGCATTCAACATTTATATTTACTTGTTGTTTGATGCAGCCACTCTAGCCAAACCTCTCAGAAATCACGAACATAAAGGACATGTTGTGCCCCAAATAAGAACTTTTGTATAAAACGGCGAAGAAAAAATGTTATATATTGGCAACATGATGAATGTGAAAAAACAACACGTACCTAAGACAAGTTTTAATACGACAGAGAAAGCAAATAAAATTAGAAAACAAACAAACATATGTTGGAAAATTATGAAGTTCCACAACAGTCATTCATCCCCAAAATAGCAATCAAATCAATTTTTCGGGAAAATGAGAAACGGTATTCTAAGAAAATTAGAACCATTTGTGAACAGTCAAACAGTTGATCACTGTTTGATAGAGATCACACGATTGCAACGATCTAAATCAAATACTTGTGGCGTGACAATAAAGTGTTTGTTCTTGGAACAAAGCATTTAAAACAAGAATCTCCACAATAACTACTACCAGTACTTGTCCTCTAACATATCAAAGCCAAACTCTCGCTAAACTTGAACAACCCGGGGCAACTTTTCCCGAATAACTCTGTGACAGCCCCAGTCTTCATATTGCACAAAAGATATTGGGAAAGTATCAAAACTACCAAATTAACCGCATCAGCTTTACCGAGAAACCCATCAGGACTTTGACATGGAATTCCTGCGGTATACAAGTCATTTTTTTAGATCACGATTTCCTCGAATCTTCTTCTATCAGGATTCCAAAGTGCAAAGCCATACCCTTAAGCAAGTGAAGGAGTGAACCACGTTGGAGTAGAGTAAGAAGACAACGAATCATCGCCTTCATAGAAAGGCACGACCGTCGCTTCTTCAAAATCAAATATTCCCATGTCAAGTCCGCGCGTCTTCCCTATGAAGTAGTCATATGTATCATCAGCAAAGTAGATGCAATTACTCCGACAGTTGACACCTTCCGCCGATGAAAGTACTACAGTTTGACAGCCACCCACAAAGAAGGCCCGGTCCTCCAGATCAAAAACTTCAATCCACTTTTTGCTCTGATGATTGAGTTTGTACACGTCAAAGTAATCAGTATAGAATCGTTCTTCCTCCCCGTGTTCGTCACGAGTTCTGCAACAAACAATCCACAAAAGTTCTCCCCTAGATTCTACAAGGTAGAGTTTGTCTGATCCCCTGATCAGAGTGCGGTCGGGTGGAACATAATCTTCCGCAGTTGGGGGATCAGGCCCATCTAGATTGGAGCAAATCATGAGTCTACCAGAAACCGACAGTACGTAGATTTTGTCTTGGTAAGACACGATATCATAGAGAACTCCAGTGTGAGAACCGCAGGGACGTTTTAAGGTGTGCCAGGTGTTAGTGCGAGGCCTCATTACTCTGAAACTCTCATCGTAATCTAAAACTGCAACAAGAAAGTCATCATAGCCCGGAGAAGAAGAATAAGAACCAGGAGGTCTCTTGTGTTGTATATTAGTATTCAATAATAATAATTTGTGTGTCATCCCATTTGTATGGCTGTAACACTTTTGTTTTTCATGAGTTGGTTTACTTTTTACTTTTTTGTTGTTCACATTGAAGGCATCAGTGGCCTTGTACTTGTTAACAACGGTCATATGGGTAACTACCTGGCAGTTACCTTTTTCTTCCTTTTTAAATAATGTGTTTGTCATCAAAAAGTTGTATCCCCCCCTTAACTGTTGTGTCTCTCCGAAAGCATCACAGAGGTGGCAAAGGCACCAATTCGTCCCTTTAAAAGCCTCTGTGCTCTGACCTCGGAGCAAGAAAAAAATTCTGCACTCCAACCAAGCGTATATCTATATTGTCTACTTTGCTATACTGCTATTTTGTGTTTCTATCTTTCCGGGTTCGGGTTCTAGTTTGGGAGAATAAAAAGAAGTGCAATCTTATTTTTTCTCCACCGCGGTAGGCATTGTATCGGGAGGTAGGATTTCCGGGCAGCCCATTTTGCACCAACTAGTGGGGGAAATCACTATCTTGAAGAGAGGTCCTAGACCGCCTTAGCCTACACCTAAAATCGTCATCTACTTTTCCTCACCAAAATTCTGAATTTTCTTCACATCCTCAAAATTTCACAACAATTTCAAGATAGTGATCATCTTCCAATGGAGTCCGCAATAGTGAAGACGCAAATTCAGAACGTGGAGAAATTGGAGACTTTCAACGGGAAGAATTTCAAGCGATGGAGCACAAAATTGAATTATCAACTCACGATTGCAAAGGTGGCCTATGTGTTGCATACTCCATCTCCTCAAGGCGAGACACCGGAGGCCCCACTCACAACGAAGCAACAAAAATGGTTGGAGGACGATTGTCTATGCCGGTTCATCATTCTCAACTCCATGACGGATGCATTATTCAATGTCTTTCATGTCCACAACACCGCATACGAACTTTGGTGTGCATTACAACGGAGGTACGTAAATGAAGATGCCGGTAATAAATCTTTTTTGGTTAACAAGTACATCGAATTTCGCTTTGATGATTCTAAGCCTCTCATTGATCAAGTTAACAAACTTAATGAAATTGCGATCCAATGTGCCGAAGCGGGTGAAACATTCTCTGAAACTTTTCAAGTTGCTACTATTGTTGGTAAACTTCCACCTTCTTGGAATGATTACCGCAAGATTTTGAAATACAAGAAAAAACCTATGTCTTTGGATCACTTGCTTCAGCAAATTCAAGTTGAAAGTGAGGCTAGAATGCGCGATAGACTTGCTAATCAAAAACAGGTTCACAATGTTGAAGGGCCGTCAAAGCACAACTCTAAGTCCAACAAGTTTCCAAAGAAGGGGAACTCTTCCAACAACAAGCGAAAGCAATAGGATTCCAACAATGATGGCAAAAAGAAATTCAAGGGTTCTTGCTATGTTTGCGGCAAAAGTGGCCATATGGCTAGGGTTTGTCGTCATCGCAAAGGACAAAAGAAAGATGAGGCCAACGTTGTTGAAGAAAGTGAGATGGTGGCCATGGTGACCGAAATTCACATGGTTGACGTGGAAGAAGGATGGTGGATTGACTCGGGTGCAACATGCCATGTCACTCCATACAAAAGTCTTTTCAAGACATATGAGCCCATTGAAGAGGAGAAATCCGTGTTCATGGGAAACTCTTCCACAAGTGCTATTGTAGGGAAAGGAAATATCCAAATCCCTCTTACTTCGGGAAAGGTTCTCACTTTGAAGGATGTATATCACATTCCGGGGATTAGGAAGAGTCTTATTTCCGTTAAGAAACTTGATGATCATGGATTTAAAGTTGTATTTGATTCCCAAAAGGTGATCATCTCGAAGAAGGGATCATTTGTTGGAAAAGGCTATGCTAAAGACAATATGTATTTGCTTAGTATGAATAAAGATGCTATTTCTACTTACATCGTGGATGATATTTCTCATATTTGGCATTATAGATTAGGTCATATTGGTAGTAATACTATGCATCGCATGATTTCACATGATTATGTTCCTAGTTCTAGTTCTATTTTGACTACACACACTTGTGAATGTTGTGCACAAGCAAAAATTACAAAAGTTCCTTTCAAGTCCGTTTCTAGAACTACATCTTTGTTAGAATTGATTCACACCGATTTATGTGACAATAAGGATTTCACTACTAGAAGTGGAAAACGTTATTTTATCACTTTCATTGATGATTTTTCTAAATTTACATTTGTTTATTTGCTAAAAACAAAAGACGAGGCTTTTGAGAAATTTAAGATTTTTTAAGGAGGAAATTGAAAATTTGACGGGTAAGAAAATTAAGAGATTAAGGTCCGATAGAGGTGGAGAATATATGTTGGGCGAGTTTATTTCTTTTTGTGAGAAAAATGGAATTGTTAGAGAATTGTCCGCACCTAATTCTCCTCCACAAAATGGTGTAGCCGAAAGAAAAAATAGGTCGTTACTTGAAATGGTAAGTGCTATGCTTTTGCATTCTCATATGCCTATGAGTTTTTGGGGTGAAGCTTTATATACCGCTTGTTACATTTCTAATAGAATTTTGCATAAGAATCAAGACAAAACCCCATATGAGTTTCTTTACAATAAAAAACCAAATATTGGTTATTTTAAAGTTTGCGGATGTGTTGCATATGTTTTAGATGCTACTAAAAAGAGGCCTAAGCTTGGTTCCAAAGCAAAAAAGTGCATTTTTATTGGTTATTCCATGCATAGTAAAGCATATAGATTTCTTAATCTTCGTACTAATAGTGTTATTGAGTCCATTCATGCTATTTATTTTGAGCACCTAACAATAAGAGATGCCGATAAGCTTGAAATGGAGCGGGATTTATCTACGGAGTTAGAACTTGACTCTAATCTCCATAAAGAGAGTTCAATTGAACATATCAAGGAACTTGGAGAAAGTTCCAAAGGTGAGAGTTCCAAAAATATGGAACAAAAATCTAATGAGACACTTACTCCTACACCGGAATTAAGAAGGAGTAAAAGAATGAGAATTGAAAAAGATTTCGGTCCCGATATGTTCACATACTCAATTGAGGAGGATCCCAAAACATTTCGAGAAGCAATGTCTTTACCCGATGCAGGTTTATGGAAAAAGGCGATGGACGACGAGATAAAGTCAATACGCGAGAAAAATACATGGACCTTGACAAATCTTCCACCAAACACCAAGCCAATTGGGTGTAAGTGGATTTTAAAGAAGAAGTTTAAGGTTGATGGGAGCATCGACAAATACAAAGCGAGGTTAGTGGCTAAGGGATATAGCCAAAAGGAAGGTATCGATTACTTTGAAACTTTTTCTCCCGTTACTAAATTTGCTTCTATTCGAATCATGTTTGCTATTGCTTCCATGTTTAATTTAGTTGTTCATCAAATGGATGTTAAAACGGCTTTTTTGAATGGAATTTTAGATGAGGAAATTTATATTAATCAACCCGAAGGTTATGTTGTTAAAGGTGAAGAGGAGAAAGTTTGTAAATTGAACAAGTCCTTGTATGGTCTCAAACAAGCCCCTTGATAATGGCATAAGAAGTTTAGGAAGGAAATTAGACGTTTTGGTTATAAGAGTAGCAAGGTAGAAGATTGTGTTTTCTTTAAATGCACGCCTAGCTATAAAGTTTTACTTACTCTTTATGTTGATGATTTGTTGATTTTTGGTACTAACATTGATTGTGTTAATGAAACAAAAAGTTTGCTTACTCAAATTTTTGACATGAAAGATTTGGGACCGGTTGATGTTATCTTGGGTGTTAAAGTGATTAGACAAGATGAAGGTTTTGTTTTGTCACAATCACATTATATTGAAAAAATTTTGAGAAGGTTCAATTACTTTGATTGCAAGCCTAGTCGAACACCTTTTCATCCTTCTACTAAACTTGTTCCTAATAATGGGAAACCCGTTGAGCAAGAATTGTATGCTAAAATTATTGGTAGTTTGATTTATGCCATGAATCATACTAGACCCGATATTGCATGTGCCGTTGGTATTTTGAGTAGATTCACTAGTAATCCTAGTCATGAACATTGGAATGAACTTGGTAGAGTTATGAGATACTTGAAGCATACATAGGATTATGGTTTGCATTATAAATGTTCTAGTTTGGTATTAGAATGCTATAGTGATGCAAATTGGGCTTCCGATAGGAGGTCTTCCAAATCTACTAGTGGTTGGTTATTTACTTTAGGTGGTGCTATCATTGCTTGGCATTCTAAAAGACAGTCTTGCATTGCACTATCTTCTATGGAATCTGAGTTTATTGCAATGTCACTTGCTAGTAAAGATATTTTGTGGATTAAGCGTTTTTTGAGATGTGTTCCTTTTATGGATGTGCCAAGAGGGCCTATCACAATGTACTGTGATAATCAGGCGGCTATTACGAATAGCAAGAACAAGAGAATGACGAATAATAGCAAGCATATTGATATGCGTTACAACTATATTCGTTGTATGGTGAAAAAAGGTAAAGTATCAATTGAATACTTACCTACGGATCAAATGTTGGCGGATCCTCTAACAAAACCCTTATCGGGCGAGAGAATTAAGAAGATCATGGGAAATGTGGGATTATTACCGACTAATAGAGGTGTCTAAATCGAAACCTACCTCATCATGATGATGTCGGTCATTACCGAAAATCACATGCATCGAGGTTCAAGGGCAATTCGGTTAAAAGACTACCCGATGAATGATAGTGTGAGACTACATTCCCAGTGCATTACTTTATTCGAGGAATAGTGGGGGTGATTAATCTTCTTACTAAGAAATGAATCATTATTCCTTCAAAATCCCATATTTGATCAATGCACTGTCTATCCACAACATTATAAGAAGGTTGGACATACGTCCTTAACAAACTCATAGCATGTTATATGTGGAGCGCTAAAGCGGTTGTGGACGCTCTTGATGAAGTTTGCCTTTGCAAGTAAGGAAGTTAGTGGCCGCTTCCTAGGGGTTAACGGTAAGACCCCGAGAGTACTTTGCTAAGACCGATTCAGCGCAAGGCCCATAACGCGCTGCCTTTTGAGAATTAGAACCCGGTACTAACGTGAATAATTTCTTATCATCTCTCAAGGTTATAAGTCATTATTCAAGCCACGGTTCAAGGCCCAGTCCACCGTTGGTGATACGTTGTACTATACTCGAATATTATTATTTTCGTATTTCATTATTATTATGAATAAGTGGGGGATTGTTGTATATTAGTATTCAATAATAATAATTTGTGTGTCATCCCATTTGTATGGCTGTAACACTTTTGTTTTTCATGAGTTGGTTTACTTTTTACTTTTTTGTTGTTCACATTGAAGGCATCAGTGGCCTTGTACTTGTTAACAACGGTCATATGGGTAACTACCTCGCAGTTACCTTTTTCTTCCTTTTTAAATAATGTGTTTGTCATCAAAAAGTTGTATCCCCCCCCTTAACTGTTGTGTCTCTCCCAAAGCATCACAGAGGTGGCAAAGGCACCAATTCGTCCCTTTAAAAGCCTCTGTGCTCTGACCTCGGAGCAAGAAAAAAATTATGCACTCCAACCAAGCGTATATCTATATTGTCTACTTTGCTATACTGCTATTTTGTGTTTCTATCTTTCCGGGTTCGGGTTCTAGTTTGGGAGAATAAAAAGAAGTGCAATCTTATTTTTTCTCCACCGCGGTAGGCATTGTATCGGGAGGTAGGATTTCCGGGCAGCCCATTTTGCACAAACTAGTGGGGGAAATCACTATCTTGAAGAGAGGTCCTAGACCGCCTTAGCCTACACCTAAAATCGTCATCTACTTTTCCTCACCAAAATTCTGAATTTTCTTCACATCCTCAAAATTTCACAACATCTTGATCAATATGGCCCGCTCTATGAAATACCTGCGGATCCAAGTCTTCCTCTGATCCTCATCATTGAACTTGGTGTTATCACAGGTGATCTCCGGCAGATCGATGCGACGGCGGTTCAAGGGATTGAAGAGGTGTAGTTTGAGATCGAGGTCTAGGGTTATGATCCAGCCATAGGGAGATCCCCAGCAGCGTCTGCCGTAGAGCTCCGGAAGATCCATGTAAAACTTCTTATTGTTATAAATACTAAATATACCTCTCTTGTTATTTGGAGGATCGGCGTCGCCGTCGATGTCCGGGCAGCATAGCAACAGCCACGGAGGCTGAGAAGACTGGTCTGTAGGGCGGCGGTCTTTATCGGCGGCAGCTTTGAAAGAGCGGCAGACGGAGGTTAACGACGTGAAATCTTCAATGACCACCAGCTTGTCCGCAAATAAACGGACGATCTCCGAAGGGAGGGAACTCCAGTCGGCCATCGCGACAGGTACACAACTCGCCACTCCTCCCTTTGACACTACACAAGACAAGTGAATATATAAGTACACATAATTCATCAAAAAAAAAGAATATATAAGTACCCATATCATACGATAGGGCGGTGTAAAAGACACCCACTTCCACCCCTACAGTGTGCCAACTTCAGGAAACTTACTCCCTAACTTCAAAAAACTTACTCCCCATATTGTGACAACGTAAAAGACACTTTACCCCCCCCCCCTCTTGTTTGATTGAAGGACACTTTCACCCCTCCTAGTTTGGAAATTGTCACTTTTATCCCTACAGTGTGCCAACTTCAGAAATCTTACACCCCATATTGTGATGTCACTGTGTGGAGTTTGTGCTCTCGCTAAAAATAGCTTTTTAGACAAATTTGTCTATATAGTATGCAAAATGTAGGCCCGGTATATTTTTTGCCAGACATGAAGGCTAATTTGTCTCCCAAACTATTTCCAGTGACAGAACCTGCCCCCAGACCAAATGTGTCACAATCAAGGTGTGCAAGTTATTTAAAGTTCGGCAACCTGAAGGGCTGAAATAGTCATTTTGGGTGAAGGTACTTTACTCAAACTAAAGGGGGTGAAAGTGTCAGTTACCCAAAACATATTCGTATCATAATAATATTGGAAAATAGCACAAACCACCCCAGATGTATGGTAATTTCCATCTCCCTACCCTGAGATTTCCACATTGCCAGAAATCATCCCCCCCCCCCCCTTACTTCTTCACCAGCAACACCAATGTTGGCACCAATCCACCACCAAAAAATCCCAACAGAGACCTCTGTATCATTTTCTCCTCCTTTGTCAATCTCTAATCTCACCACCACCATCAAATCAAAGCCCATTCCAGCCAAAATTGATCAAAACCCTTCTAGGGGTTCTCGATGGTAGTTTGACTGCATTGTGTCGGAGACGTGGGCTCAATTGCTGAGGTTGAGAACAACCCTCATACTCATAGTTGGTGATTCAAATTGGTTCTATGTTCGCCCAGTTGTGATCTTGATCTGAACTGGTTCTTGTTCAATTATGATTTACTTGATTTGTGGTTCAGAGGTGTATAGGTTCAGGTTTGTGGTTCGTACGGCAATTTGGGGTCGTTGATTTGGGGATGGTCGAGGTCGTGTGAAGAGAAGGCAGCTTCGTCTGGGTTGATTCGTGGTCGTGCTCAAGTGGAGGCCGAAAGCTGGAGGTTTGGTTGCTTGTGTTGGTGGTTCTAGGTCGGCGAGGGAGGATGATAGTGGTGGTGGGTCGTACGCAGAGAAAGGTAGAGAATTGAGTCGTGGCGTTGATTTCAAGTTGTGTTTTGTTGTGCCCAAGATGTTCTTTACTTCTCTCCACAGAGAATGTATACACTCAGGAAGTGTTGTGCTCTCCGCAGCAAATTCTGGAAGTGGAAATGTGGTGGGAAATGTGCTCATAAAAACCTTGCGGTCAAAATCACTGGATTTCTAGCTCAACAGGTGAATCGGACAGGTCAAAAACCATGTGCGGGCGTATGAAAGCCTGTTTTATGTATGTTAGAACTAGTCATTTTTAGTTCTTTAATGAAAGAAACCGTAAAATTGCACATTAAAGAAACTGTGCATAAAAAAGTTAGTGTATTACTAAATGAAATTCATATTAGTCACCTAAATATGAATTTTTATATTAAATAAACTTATACATTAAGTAAACTTATTTGATATTTTATTATTCCTATACATATTAATATTCAATTTATGGTTTTAACATTCATTTTAAATTATTTAGATTGTATATTAAATATAAATGGAAAAATATTAATTTAACTTGGGGTCCAACAAGTGGCCAAACCACTGAACCGTCCCAGTTCAAGGTCCGGTCCGGTTTAAATCTTTACAAACAGAAAAAAGAAAGGGTAAAAGGCATAGACCAACCTGGATTATGGCGTAAAGATAAAAACTACCTGGGTGTAGAAAAAAACGAACTAGTGGAAGACTATGATGTATAGAGATCATTGGTTGGTAGCTCGATTGGGGCGAGCTATGCCTGGGTATCAATAGAGGTTGTGGTTACCAAGGGTATGGAGGTCAGATATGATGGTGGAAAGAAGGGTGAGAGTTTGATTTGGTGGCAGTGGTGGTGTTGGTGGAGAACGGAGGTGGTAGAAACGGGACTGTAAGAAGTAGAGATTGGGTTGTTAATTTTGAATGATTGAATGTTGCACATTGGCCATCCTATAAACTTTGTTAGCGTAGGAGTACTTAGTGACATGCATAAGGGTGGTCGTAACTGTGTAGGGGCAGTTTTTTGCTTTCACCCAAATAAAACGAATGTTGTGTCTGTCTTTCACCAAATAAGATCCCTGAGGTGTAAGTTTGTCATAGGACTTTGAGGTGTAGCCACCTAAAATACACGGACTAGTAATTCCTGGATTAATCCATGTCCTACACTCACAACTAAACCGGGGATGGGAAATAATAGCTTGGCACAATGAAAAGACATCCTTAGAATGAGGGGCTCCAACATGAGTTATATATACAAGCCACTCTGGGTGAGGCTGGCCAGTAACGCATAATATGCACCTCCGATTTTCCAATAACATTTACAAACTCAAATTCACCCACTCTGTTGCTATCTTTAGATCATGTCATCAACTTCTTCTTCTTCTTCTTCTTCAAGTGTTTGCAAAAGTCTGAAATATAGTTTCCTTGGAAACTCCTGGTTTTATAGATTCGGTCCTAATAGTATTAGTGGGCTCTGGTAGTACACTTCAATATTATAGATTTGTTTCACAACCGTAAGGACTCTTGAGACTGCTTACATAGAGATTCAATTGAACAAACGTTAGGAATGTACATAGACTGCTTAAAATCCAATCATTATGCTCCTGGTTAATTAGCATTGAGGAGTTGATTTGCATAATAGTGTTTCGGGTTTAGAACAAGTACATCATAAGTGGCTATTATAATGATGAAGAGAGAATTGAGGATTATAAATTTTATAGTAGCCACTCATCATTCACAAAAATAGTCACATTAGAATTTCATCTCATCTCAAATAATATAGGAAGTCCGTATGTACAAACAGTGGCGGAGCCCGGTAATCGAACTAGCCGGGGCAAAATTACGATGTGACGGAAATTTTGAATTTCAGCCGGGGCATTTATGTATTTTTAAAGGATCTTAGTGTAAAATAGCTATAATTAAAGGGGTATTAGTGGAGTTTTCGAAAAGTTGCCACCCCTAACCCTACCTCCGCCCCTGTTACAGACAAGGCCATGGCTTCTCGATTTGAAATCTTGTTTTGCCCAATCGGAGTTACTACCTTTGTTTCTTCTCATTCAGCCTACTTCACTTTTTGTCACTGTTCACTAGAACACTTTGACTCAGAAAATTATATCGTGTACATTAAACTTTATTCTATAATACAATAAAATAAAATCAAAAAATTATATCGTTTTGCTATCTAATTCACCGAGTCCAAGTAAACCAGTTACGGATTAAAAAGTCAAAGTAAAACAATTCAGAAGAAACGGAGGTAGTAGTAATCAAACATAAATTCATCTTCATC
The DNA here is from genome assembly GCA_023055425.1 of Linanthus parryae. Classification (NCBI taxonomy): domain Eukaryota; kingdom Viridiplantae; phylum Streptophyta; class Magnoliopsida; order Ericales; family Polemoniaceae; genus Linanthus; species Linanthus parryae. Next base: position 184,326,725 of record JALGPY010000001.1, on the reverse strand, counting down.
ATGAGTCACCCCCCTCCCTTCCCTTGCGTTGCACATCCCCCGCAATTTAAGCAACAGCAAGTACTGGAAGACCCAGCCCATTAGGAATCTTTCGACCAGAAAAAAGAACAAATTTGCTAAAGTAAATACTAAGTACACATCAACAAGCAATCGAGCCCAGATGAAGAGAAGGAGGAGGAGGGTTATAGGGTTACCTTTGAAACAAAATCTGCGGATGGAAGTGTCAGGACCCGAAGCCCTGACCCGGATTTTCCGACCGATTCACGGCGAGGGATTTGCAGATGAAAACGAGAGAAAATTCTCTGAAATTGAGTAATATTCGATTGATACTGTTATTCCCCAAATACGGGTTACATATACGGTAATAGTTTTCTGAAATACAAAATAGCTCCCCTAATTATTACTAAACCACATAATGACCACCCTATTATTATATTATGTCTAGCCCATAGTTTCTCTAAAATACTATTCGACCCCCATGGCATGACAGGAAACCAAATCAAAGCAGTCCAAGCCACTGTGTGCCTTTTAATTGCTGCTCCAACGCCCAAGTCGAACCATAAGCCGGTCATCTGGTCCTTGATAAATATGGGGAAGGGATTCAAAGAGGTACAACCAACCTGGAGCTGTTTGACTCTGGAAAGAAGAAGTCAATATATCCGTACCCATGCCAGATTTTTTTTTCCTTCTATTCTGCGTGCGTTCCCGTGTTTGTACCGGACAATTAGTACGATATGACGACATTTCCTAACTTTAACACACGCGTAACGATATTTTTTTTGGGTTAAAGACATTTTGTACCCTCGTGTTTTGGATTATATACAAAAATAACTCTGGAGATATACATAAACCACCCATGTCAGAGTTAGTGGCTAACAGCACACTAACAAAGGGGTGAAAAGACATATTTACCCTCATTTTGGAAAAAAGTATCACACGATAAATAGTTTTTTTTCCTTCCTCTTCCTCACTATCTACCCCAAGTTGTCTCCTTCCCCTTCCCCACCTCTCTCTGCCCTCCACCACCATTGACATAACTACCACCGTCTGCAACCCAGCCGCCGGCCCCTTATTCTCCGACCACTCCTTCTCCTCCTCCTCCGATGGTTTTGAGCACCGAATCGAGCTCCGGTTGATCTAGGTACTCCGAAATCTGAAGGGCCTTCTAGGTTCTCCAGCTCTTAGGGCTCCGTTTCCCTGAAACCTCTGTCGGCCACGGTGGCGATGCTTTGAGGGGCTTGTCGGCGACGGCGGGTGTTTTGGCGGGTTCCAAAGCGTGGAGGGCGGAGATGGGGTGGCGGGATCAGAGATTGGGTTCGTTGAGGAGGAGAGAGAATGTGGGTTGGCGGGTTTGGGATGAATTGAAGAGTGATTTGGTGTTGATAATGGGTCGTGAAGAGAGTGGAGCTGTTTGAGAACGCCATTGTTGGGGTTGGTTCGAGTTCTGTCACTCACCACTGTTCTCCTCGCTGCTGCAGAGGATTAACCGAGGGTTCTCTCTTGCCTCAGATCTGAAACAGAGGGTTCACAGAGTGATAGAGGAGATGGAGCACCAAGAAGACCAAGAGCATGAGCACGAAGTCTACGGAGGAGAAATCCCTGGCGATGAGATGGATGCCGATGTCAAGATGACTAGGGATGATGAAGAAGACCCTAGCTCCAAGATCAAACCTTAGTCTGCTTCTCTCTTATGAAGTTGTGTTGATTGTGCTTTGCCTTTACTTTTTATGTGTGTTTTTTTGTTGATTTTACTGCTAATTTAGGATTTGGAGGACATGAAGAAGAGGCTGAAGGAGATTGAGGAAGTTTGGCTGCGAAGGTGGAGGTGATGTTGGCATCGGGGAACTGGGTTTAAGGTGAAGGGAGGTATATTGGTATGGTTTGTGAGCTGTTAGGAAAGGATATTAGGATGGTTCCAGTGGATTTTGAAGAGGTTAGTTAGGATATAATTGGCAGTGGCTTGTTGGTGGTCTGATGGTTTGGTTTAGGAGTTGGTGGGTTTGAATTGGCAGTAACTGGTGGTTGTCAAGAACACCAAGCAAGATCACCAAGAACAGGTGGTGATGGTGGTGGTGATGGTAGTAGAGGTGGTGGTGGTGGTGGCGGTGGTGGAGGTGGAGGTGGTGGTGGAGGTTGTAGTCAAGAACACCAAGAATGGTGGTCAAGAACATCAACATAATAAATACGAAAATACAAAAAGGGATAAAATGGTCATAAAAGGGACATATTGCACCCCCATACTAATTGATTGTAACATAAGGGTGTTTTCCGTCTAACGTCCATCCACTGACAGGGGTGGTTTTTGTCTCGACAGTGGTGGTTTTTATATATCCCCAAAGAATAGGGTTGTTTTTTTATATAATCCAAAACACGAGGGTGCAAAATGTCTTTAACCTTTTTTTGGGCGAAGACAAGTGTAACGATGGTTTTTTTTTCATTAATCTCTCCCTTCCGTGATATCAGATCCCTTTTAGGGGATTTCAATTTTTGTTAGGAAATTCTAATTTTTGAAAAAAAAACTCATTTTTTTTTTGCAAACACAAGTGTAACGATGGTTATTATTATATGGCAAAATTGCACCGGAGGTACCCATATTTTGCAAAATTCCGGCAAGTGGGTACCCAAAAACATTCTCCGTTTGACTGTGTCACTATTGGGTCCGACTATGGACAATCTTGAAAAGATAGATCAATAAAGTTGTTTGGCTTAATTCGAAGTGCATATAATGACAAAGGTGTTGAAACGGTTCAACATGCAATAATATGGATTCTTACCTATGTCACATGGAGTTAGTCTTTGGAAGGCTTATTGTCCTTCCAATCCGATTGAGAAAGGACCGAACATTTAAGATTCATAGGATACGCCATGTTATGTGCAAGGGCCAGACATGTCATTTGAGAATGACACGATGATACCAGTCATATCCAGATGAGAGTCATTGGATATTGATCAAGAAAATCCTTATGTACTTGAGAAGAACTAAGAACGAATTCTTGATATATGAAGGATATGAAGTGTTCACTGTAAATAGTTACAATGACGCGAACTTTCAATCCAACAAGGATGATTCCAAATCGTAGTCAAGTTTTGTGTTTTGCCTTAGTTGAGGGGCTGTGAGATGAAAAGGTTCCAGGCAAGATTCAGTTGCCGATTCTATCACCGAGGACTGAGTGTCTTGTTGCATTAGATGCAAATACTCAGAATATTCGATCTCATTCGATTGTCAATAGAGGAGATGTGAATATATGCAAAGTATCAGCATATGTCTCTCTTACCTCTTCTGCAGTGAAAGCGTGAGGGCCGCAATAGATCAATAGAAATATGATGCACTAGATTGACTCTGGTGCAAGTGGGAGACAGTTGGAATTGTGCCCTAGAGGCAATCAATTCATCATGACATTGATATGGAATTACTATTCATTATGTTATCGAAATGGAGATATGCTAGCATGAATGAAGTCCTTAGAATATAAATGTTATATTCTTAAATATCCCTAGTCGAGTACTACAGTTAGTAGGACGACTGTATTGCATCAAGACTAGTATGTGGGTGGATTGATATGTGGATATCTGTCTAACACATGGGTACATATTAGGAGTAATAGAGTACTGGATTGACCCACCATGAGAATACATGGGAGTTATGTGGATGTCACAAGCGCTTCTCATAGTGACAATGGTGTTGTGATCCTTAGACTTGAAGTCACTAGATACTCTAGTTGTGAATTATCATGTTTTGATATCGTCAAACGTTACACCGTAACTGGGTAACTATAAAGGCTTTAATCAGACATGGTATGAAGCAAGCTGAGAGATGGTAGTGATGTATAGAGGATTTGTCCCTCCCACATAGCGGGAGTAAATATCCATGGCCACTCGTTGAGTGAGACTTAGAAAAATGCATGGCCATGCTCGAATAAATCAATATGAGATATTGATGTTATCTGTTTATCTAAGTCTACTTACAGATTGAGAAACTATGGATTGGATATACAAGTGTGACACTCCATGTCCTGTGTCCAATCTGGATAGATGAGACAAATTGATTATACAACGCGGTAACATTGGTCACAGAGGTTAGTCAGATCACTGACATTCCTATTACTTGGGAGCATTGATGTATTGCTAGATACCGCTCAATGTTTGTAATAATTGTTATTACTGCCAACGTAATTAGGAAGCTACAAGGTCACACACAATAATAGATCAAGATGGCAGTAATAATTGTTATTACTGCCAACGTAATAATGAATTGATTGGACTAAAGTGTAAACTGCGCTCATTAGTTGGACTAGAGAGCAATTGTGTACTAGAATGTAAGTAGTCCCACATTGTTGGATTTATGGGCAAATATGAATTTCTCTAGCTATAAATAGGATTTATAGGCTATGAGAATTTACTCATAATTAATTCCTACTCCACACAGTTTACTAGAGAGCTAGAGAAAAAGAGAAAAATAGACATTTTTCTTCATGAAGGGTTCGCCCAAAACCCTAACCGCCCCTAGGAGCCGTCGACCTCCTCTTGGTGTCGCCCCTCTCTTCTGCCCACGACATGGTGGTGCCGTGTCCTCTCCTTGCCGCGTTGATGGATGTGATCCAGCCCGTGCACGTCCAAGTTCATCCTTCTTCTCACGATTGCTAGCCCCATTGGAGAAGAAGCCCGAGGTCTATTCGTGTGGAAACCGTAGAGACAAAGATGTTGTTCTTTGTATGTGATCTTCCCAGCCTGGTATCGCTGAGGCAACCTTTGTTCCTTCATCATGTTATGATGCTTCACCTGCGATTCATGGAGGGTTTTGAGCAGTATAATTTTTTTGTATTTCCACTGCGTAACCATCATCAAAACCCTACATGTCTGGCTTTCTATGAAATGCACCTCTAGCGTCCAGCCCAATCATTATCAGAGTAAGCCACAAGCTCTAGTTCACTCTTTTGGAACACTTATAATAGTGAATTTTACGCCACGTATTTTCTAATGTGCTGAATTACGATTATGCTTTTTTTGACAGGCTAATGAACACCATACAATCAGGTCTCAAATATTGAAGAGATCCAACATCACTTATAAACATTGTAGCATCAGCTTCCTGACAACGGAGTGAAATCAGGTGACACTTCAGTCTTCAAATGCAGCTGATTTGCACTCAGAGAACCTTGCTCTTTGCCAAAAATCCAGCTACATACTTAGCTTGAGTAAAGACAACCCCACATTGAGTTGGTTTATACGAGATACCAAGAAGTAAAATAGTGCTCCAACTACATGTGGAATGATTAATCCTTGTAAGGTCTTTAATGGAGAATTTTCTGTTCGTTGCAGCTACAAGGTGTGTGATTACACTATCGCTACTTGTAAGAATAATATCATCTACATGTAGAATGACCGCTCATTGAGCTCTGTATCTGTAAAAGAGTGAAGTGTGTTGGTGAAGTCTGAAATCCTTGAGCAAAGAGAAACTTGTGAGAAGTTGGTACCAACCTCTGGAAGCTTGTTTGAGCCCATACAACGCTTTCTTGAGAGAGAGCAGGCAAATGTTGAGTGTATGGAATCTTCAAACCCAGGTGGGTTGCCTCATATAAATAGTTTCAGTTAGTAGACCACCATGCAGGAAGGCATTGCTCACATCAAAGGGGGCAGCTGAAGTGATTAGCAAGAGTCAATACTTGTTTGATGGTTTTCTGCTTCACAACAGGGCTGGAATTGTCAATACAATCAAGATCCTCCTGTTGATTGAACCCTTTAGCAACTAATCTGGCTTTGTACTTGGCTAAGTTGGTGTTTACGTAAAAAACGCATATGCGTTTTTTTACGTAAACACCAACTTATGCAATAATGATTGTCTGATGGAGCTGAGACAAGTAATTTGATTGGAAATTAGAGAAATCCGCGCTATTGATCTTGGGGAAAGCTGGGAAACTGTCTGACATGTTATCATTTTGCTACATTCTGATCCACTCGGTATGGATTTCTGTACCTTTACCATATTATTAGGTTAGATAGAGGATATGGGAAATAATTTGGGATAAATCCGGTTGATTTTAGTACTGAATAAATTGAATAGAAGAAAGTTGAAGATTGGTTTCTCGCAGAGCTGAATTGGTATGGGATACTGCAGCAGAGATTCAAAAGACGTCGATTCGGTCGAAAGAACGGAGAAGGGCTGGATTATGGGACGCTGGCCTTGTTTTTGACAACAACATAGACTACGTAGTGGTATTCTGCTTTGAGGAATACTAGGTAGCGAATGATGCTGGTACTTGCATGGATACTGGGTAGCGAATGATGCCCTGATATCTCTCTCTAGATGGCAGTGGAGGTGATGCATTGTATTTTCTATTAGTTATCTGGGTGTGCAGGACCTTGTCCAAATGGTTTGCAAATCATTGCATGATACAGTCCAAGACGATCCTCTTATGTGGATCAATGTTAACATATAAATCACCATTAAGTGAGAAGATTACTGGTGATGCTCTGTTACGATTAGTGGAGTGCTTGAGAGTCACTGCGACTGCTGTGAATCATGTACTTGAACAAAATCCAGGGATGACAAAGTAATGTGTGGTGGGATGTGTGAGCGTCACTGTCAAAGGTATTGTGTATAGCTCGCTTTCGCAAGGACTACAGATAGCAGACACAAGGACACCAAGTATCGTGAAGATGACAAATAGAGTTCCTAAACACAAGGAAGATAAACATCGTGGAGATGGCCAAATGGATAGTAGTTATATGGATGATAAGTATCGCGAAGATGGTGATAGTGGTAGTAGAGACTGTGAACGGCGCTAGAGTAACATTTTGGTGAATGATAGAGGAAGATAAAGTAAAAAGAATGCTGTTGTAGGCATGAATCCAAATCATAGCATAAGGCGGAATTTCCCTAGCTCAAGTTCTCATGCTGCTAAAGATCTCTACATGTTTTCAAAGCGAAGAAGAGTCGAAATATAGCAACTATGCCCATGAAAAGAGAGTAAAACGAGTTATCTTCTAGTAAAGATTATGGTTCTACTTCTACTGCTGCAGTTGACAACAACACTTCATTTTCCTGGCCAAAGGAGAAGTCTTTAGGGAAGGATGACTTGCATTTGGGTGATTTCGGTGCTGAACGACGACACAAGTCAGAAGCCTACATTTCACCTTTCAAGATAGTGCACAAATTACCATCATCTTTTATAAACTTTTTTTTATATGATTTATTGCTTAGCTCAGATGCAGTACCATGGTCCTCAAAGAAGCAACCTGTCGTCATCCTCTTTAGACTAAAGAAGAGTCCGTAGCAGCTTCTTCTTGTGCATGCCGAAGTGTTTGGATGCCGAGGGTTCTTGAGAAAATTGGTCTTGAACAAGTTAAGTGCACTGATATTTTCAGTGTTCTGCCAGTAAACTCTCAAAAAATCCAGTAATGCATGGTAGGAGTAAACACATTGGTGGCTTAACAAGAGATAGAGTTATTAAGTTGGAGCATTGATATTGTAGTTCAAAGGATCAATTGGCAGACATTAAGACTGAGCCTCTGGGGTCTGAAGTGTACGAGAGAATGAGGAAGCTGCTCGACGTTTGTCTGACACCAGAACTAAAATGATTGCAGTCACAGATCAGTTTACTTCGGTGAACAACAAACTTTTAAATTCTCAACCTGCTTGAGATGTTACTTCTGTACCATAGAATCAACATAACAATGAATCCCAAAAAGTAGGGTAACTTTGAGATTCATTGTTATACTTAGTTCTATTGGCAGCTTTGACCTTTCCAGCCTCTGGCCATTACATCAAAGGAATTCCCTAATTCCCTAATGTTTTCCTCAAAAAAAAAAAAAAATCCCTAATGCATTACATTAATCTGAACTGCTACGAATACGAAGAGTCTCCAGAATAGGATATTCTGTAGCCCGTCGTAAATCGGCTGAGAAATCTTTGATTTTTGGTTCCATCATATTAGTCAGATTTCACCGTTGTACCTATTATTTCCACTAAGTGCATATGTGATGCTAAAATGTTTCATATATTCCAATAGGCTTACACCATAGCTTTATTCGGTTCTGCCAATCAATTTTCTCGTAATGACAAGTTTTCCCCAAAATATGCCTCTCATGAGGTCCCAATCAACTTTGTGCGTTCAACAACTATATCTACTTGCTGTTTGATGCAGCCACTGTAGCAAACCCTCTCAGAAATCTCGAACAGTAAGGACATGTTGCGCTCCAAATAAGAACTTTAGTATAAACATCGAAGGAAAAATGTTATATTTTGGCAACCCGGAACCATAAATTCAAAATCCGTCGGTATTGTTAAGTTTTGACGTAAATGTGGCAATCTCCAAACTTGGTGGATGTGAACAAAAACAAACACGTACCTCCGACAAGTTGTAATGAGACAAAAGAAAGCAAATAAAATTAGAAAACAAACAAACACCTGTTGGAAAATTCTAAAGTTCCACAACAGTCATTCATCCCCAAAATAGCAATCAAATCAATTTTCCGGGAAAATGAAAAAAACGGTATTCTAAGAAAATTAGAACCTTGTGAACAGTCAAACAGTTGATTACTGTTTGATAGAGATCACACGATTGCAACGATCTAAATCAAATACTTCTGGTGTGACAAGAAAGTGTTTGTTCCTGAAATAAAGCATTTAAAACAAGAATCTCTAACAAATCAAAGCCAAACTCTCGCCAAACTGGAACAACGTCCCAGGGCAAGTTTTCCCGAATAACTCCGTGACAGCCCCAGTCTTCATATTGCACAAATAAAAGTCAGAACGTATCAAAACTACCAAATTAACCTCATCAGCGTTACCAAAAAACCCCAGAGGATACTTGACATGGTATTCCTGTGGCATACAAGTCAGTTTCTTAGACCATGATTTCCTCGAATCTTCTTCCATCAGCACCCACACTTCAAATCTATAACTATCAAGCTTACCGTCATAACCCGAACGATCAATCACAGCAACTGAATCTTTGTAACTTGCAAGAAATGCATAAGGCCCAAGGGGACAAGGCAAATCGATGCGCCCAAACACCTCATCAACCATATCAAAATACAGAATATACTTACTAATGAGTATTCTTTCATTAATCTTGTAACCTACTGTCCAGTACATGCATCTGTTGGAGCATGTTTTGTCATTAGAGATTTTATCACATCCTGGAAATCTCAATTTTCTCGTAATGACAAGTTTTCCCCAAAATATGCCTCTCATGAGGTCCCAATCAACTTTGTGCGTTCAACAACTATATCTACTTGCTGTTTGATGCAGCCACTGTAGCAAACCCTCTCAGAAATCTCGAACAGTAAGGACATGTTGCGCTCCAAATAAGAACTTTAGTATAAACATCGAAGGAAAAATGTTATATTTTGGCAACCCGGAACCATAAATTCAAAATCCGTCGGTATTGTTAAGTTTTGACGTAAATGTGGCAATCTCCAAACTTGGTGGATGTGAACAAAAACAAACACGTACCTCCGACAAGTTGTAATGAGACAAAAGAAAGCAAATAAAATTAGAAAACAAACAAACACCTGTTGGAAAATTCTAAAGTTCCACAACAGTCATTCATCCCCAAAATAGCAATCAAATCAATTTTCCGGGAAAATGAAAAAAAGGTATTCTAAGAAAATTAGAACCTTGTGAACAGTCAAACAGTTGATTACTGTTTGATAGAGATCACACGATTGCAACGATCTAAATCAAATACTTCTGGTGTGACAAGAAAGTGTTTGTTCCTGAAATAAAGCATTTAAAACAAGAATCTCTAACAAATCAAAGCCAAACTCTCGCCAAACTGGAACAACGTCCCAGGGCAAGTTTTCCCGAATAACTCCGTGACAGCCCCAGTCTTCATATTGCACAAATAAAAGTCAGAACGTATCAAAACTACCAAATTAACCTCATCAGCGTTACCAAAAAACCCCAGAGGATACTTGACATGGTATTCCTGTGGCATACAAGTCAGTTTCTTAGACCATGATTTCCTCGAATCTTCTTCCATCAGCACCCACACTTCAAATCTATAACTATCAAGCTTACCGTCATAACCCGAACGATCAATCACAGCAACTGAATCTTTGTAACTTGCAAGAAATGCATAAGGCCCAAGGGGACAAGGCAAATCGATGCGCCCAAACACCTCATCAACCATATCAAAATACAGAATATACTTACTAATGAGTATTCTTTCATTAATCTTGTAACCTACTGTCCAGTACATGCATCTGTTGGAGCATGTTTTGTCATTAGAGATTTTATCACATCCTGGAAATCTCAGATGGGTGGTGTCGAATTCCTTTACACTCCAAGAATTAGTATTCAACATAAACGTGCCGACACTCGCCGTAACCATTTCTATTTCTTTTTGGAAAGATACGGATGTCACCAGAACCTTGAAAGTGTTTTTGACCGGATCAAAACAAAACCCTGCCCCATAATAGCCCAAGCCGACACCGGCACCCTCAGGGCCAATTCTTCTGAACTGATTGGTGGCAGGATTCCAAAGTGCAAAGTCATGTTCCAATGCATGGAATGATGAGAGGGATAAACAAACTACTCCTTTAGAACAACCCACTATATGCATATTATCGTAGGTATAACCGCGGATAGTCAAATCCTTAGGTGTATCGAAGATTCGGAAGGAGAAGGTGGTGTCAGATTCAGCTTTCAAAAAATAATCAGATGAATGGTAGTAAAAAGAGGCTTGTTTGTGTTTGTTTGTAGCATAATGTGTATCAATAAAACTTGGAGAGATGATGACATCGTACCAGCTTTTGCAGACGCACTTGAATCGGAACAAAGAGCTAGCCGGGAGCTTCGGGAGGATCTCATCCCTTATCACATCGAGTGGTAACTCCCATCCTCCGTCTTCCATAGTCTACCTCCTGGTATAACATCGAAGGCTGCTCGACAACAATGATCGGTTTACGAGTGCCAAACTTAGGGTTTGATGTTTATAATGCCGTTTCAGAGGTCATTTCCCTCAAGGAAAAGAGGTGACATATTAGTAGAAAACTATAAGGACTCCAGAAGTTTCAATAAGTTCCCCAACTTTAGTAAGCATCCATTTTGGCCCACCAAAGAAATAAGGATTTCGCATTCCCTGAATACGTTAACTCATGCTTGCGGTCCGATTTTCATACACCGGAAACCAGAATTTCAAACTGAAAGGAACATTTTTGGTATTCCACAACACTCAATTTCATACATTTAGAAGGGTCAAGAGGCATGAAGCCCACCTCGGGACCGCCTCGCACAACCCCCACAATAATGTCAATAATAGTTTGTGAGGATATTTTGGGCATTTTAAATAATTAAGGTTATTAGAAAAAGAAATGGATAGAAAAATTTGAGACGTTCCAATAAAAAAATTAGGGGTAAAGAGATGGGCCGGAGTGGTAAGCGATTTGTCCCCGGACTCCGAGATTTTAACCCTTGGCCTGGCCCAGCTACAATAGCATATCGCATGGAAAGACCAGGCATGCACCGGCCCAACCCACCATCTCATATTCTCCTCCAAAAATGCAAAAATCTATATAAAGAGTAGGGATTGGCTAGAGTGCTGACAAATTTTTAGGGTTTCAGCGCACTTTTTTTATTCTCGAACAAAACATCACCCACAACCACAATCATCATCCAACACCAACGCACCTTCAATAACCCTTCTGTGATCAATTCATCTCTGCCACTCTGCCTCCATCGATCAAAACCATCGCCACCCTCTCAAATTTCGTCGATTCAATCAAAGCAACAAGCACTGCTCCTCCAACCCAGAAACATACAACCACTCACCCAAAACCCAATACCACCATACTTCCCATGATCTGGTGAACCTGCCATGGAACCCTACATTCTCTCCAGCAAAAACCCAGTGACCCCACCGAATGCGAACTGCAACCACCGCAACACCAACATCCCAACACCACCTCAGTTTTTTGTTAATTTCAGCCGCCTTCAAGAGCTCTAGAATTTGGGTAATTCTTCTCGCAACGGTTCAGATCCGCATCGGACCAGTCACTTCCCGATTTAGATCCGATTAGGAGAAATGAGATCCAGATCCTTTCGGATCGTCACCGGATTCGGATCGGATTGGATCAGGTTTCATTCAGCTGATCCAAATCCGATCCGTAGATCCATATACTACGTGGTCGAATCGGATTCGGGTCAGATCTGACTCAAATTTGTAATAAAATACAAAAATTAACATAAAAAATAAACACTAGTTCATATGTCAAGGCATGTTTGTAAGCTATGAAGCCTAAAACACAAAAGAAATGACTTTGTAGGTTGGAGTTAATTTTGTATTCTTCTTGGATGTGTAAGTGGGGAGTTGATAGGGTATACTTGTAAAGCACACATATACATCGGATCAGATCGGGTAGGATGCCGGTGGATCTGTCCTCCGATCCAAATCCAGATCCAAATCCGATTGGGTATGGCCTTCCAGATCGAAATCCGATCCATTTTCAATTGGATCGGATTCGAATCCGATCCATTCGGCTCGGATCGCTCGGTTCTCAGATCGGATCGGACCATATTGCCATCCCTAACTTAGCTTGAGTTAAGAAAACCCTAGATCGAGTTGGTTTCTACGAGATACCAAGAAGTAAAACAGTGCTCCAACTACATATAGAATGATCAATCCTTCTAAGGTCATTAATGAAAAAATTTCTGTTCATTGCAGCTACAAGGTGTGTGATGAAACACTATCGCTATTTGTAAGAATAATGTCATCTACATGTCGAATGACCAGTCCTTGTGCACTGTTTCTGTAAAAGAGTGAAGTGTGTGTTGGTGAACTCTGAAATCCTTGAGCAAAGAGAAACTTGTGAGAAGCTGGTACCAACCTCTGGAAGCTCGTTTGAGCCCATACAATTCTTTCTTGAGAGAGAGAGAGAGCAGGCAAATGTTGAGTGAATGGAATCTTCAAACCCAGGTGGTTGCCTCATATAAATAGTTTCAGTTAGTAGACCCCATGCATGAAGGCATTGCTCACATAAAATTGTCTAAGAGGCCAGCTTTAGTGATTAGCAAGAGTCAAGACTAATTTGATGCTGCTTCACAACAGGGCTGGAAGTGTCGTTATGATCAACTGTTGATTGAACCCTTTTGCAACTAATCGGGCTTTGGACTTGGCATTAGACCCATATGTGTTTTCTTTTAAGCTTAAACACCCACTTATGTCTGATGGAGCAGGGACAAGTATGTACACACAAATTTATGCAATTGGAAACAAGAGCGAGAAATTCGGCGAAACAAATATTTTTATTGATGTAATAATGAGTGGATCAATCTCTGATAGTAAATCTCTAAACAGAAATTAAATCCCCTGATTCTTCTCCCTAAACGTCGAGCGAGGGCTTCGCAGCTTGATCTCGGATCGAACGGATGAGCGGCCTTCGATTTTGACGAAGAACGCGATGAAGGTCTCGAAGAACACAAACGTCGAACGAGGGCTTTTGAGGCTTGATCTCGGATCGGACGGATGAATATCTTCGATGTTGATGAAGAACCGGATGAACGCCTTGAAGAACACGAAGAACGACTTGAAGATCTTCGAGTTTCTTGGAGAACGTGAATGAAGATCTTCAACGGCTTGAAGAACTTGATGATGATCTTCGAAGAACTCGATGAAGAACTTCAAAGGGCTTGATGATGATCTTGATGATGGATGAACTCGTCAGGGCTTCAGCAGCTTGATCTTCAAAGCTCTCTCCTTCTCGCAAGATGTAATTGTGTGCCCTTTATGCCTAGGGATGGCCCCTTTATATAGGCATGGGCCGACTTGTTGGCCAAGGTAGAAAATAAATAATATTTATTTTTTATTTATTTTCTGCATTAATTTGACAAGTGGCGCGACACTATTGGCCGAGCTTAGTGACTTGTAGCCGTGTCATGTAGTGACGTGGCGTCGCCATACGCAATCCTTGGTTGCAAATAAGTTTAGTCTCATTTACAATTTAGTCCACTATTATTTATTGCTTAAAGGCATTAATTTGAAGGCGAGTTCTATTTGATCCCACCTTTTAATCTGGCGATAATTGACATGTGGCACTTTTAATTGGCCGCAAATTTTGCGTGTCTACAAATGCCCCCTCGAGACTTGTTTGCCGGCTCTTGAACTTGTTGGTAGACAAGTCTCGAATTTTTTGTCGAGTTCATAGCTCAAGATATATATATATATATATTAGTTTGACTTGAATTTACCTTTAAACCCAAGTTAATGAGTTTAGACAGTGGGAACTCATGGTGTAGCCCCGTCATGTGTTATTGCTCCACGTTAGAGTTCTCATGGGGACCACACATTTTTGATTTGTAGGTATGGCGGTGAAGAAAAAAATTGCCTTGTGTGGAAGTCCCATTTTAAAGACTTGTTCCCCTAACAATTCAGTGGGAATATTTCCAAATCAATTTGTTTCTCTTTTAGGAGACAACTTAATTCCTTAATGAGAATTAATGTTTGCTTGAGCCATAAGTCAACCGACTTAATTTATCTATAAAAGAGAACTTGCCCATGCTTCCAAAGCACAAATCTGTAGAACCCATAGCTGCTTTCATGCCCAGGGGCCCTTGTAGCGTTAAGACTAGATCAACGAACCTAGTCGACGCGTTGTCTTCATGCTCAACATCGCTAACCATGCCAATGGAGTGCCGCATTGCGTCGCCGTTGCTTACCGCTTATCTCATGCTTTCTACCAAACTCGCGTTCATGTAAGAAGCTGTTTGCTTATAGTGAAACTCCAAGCTAGAAATCTTAACTAGGTTCTCTGAGACGAGAGGACAAATACTCAGGACCTAGTTTGTTGGAGCAGTGAAGCACGGTATCAGGTAAAATCTGCAACTCAGATGCTGCTATTATTTTCTTTATAGCTTTTTTTCTTGCATTAATTGAATTCTCTAAATCATAGTATTCAGCCGATTTCTATGAATCCATTATTAAAGGTAGAAGATGACCCATAATCTTCGTGATATTTTGCCTTAGGTAGCGGGAAAATCTTGACTTAATCCCACTGCACCGATTTGATTTTCGCTTGCAATCTTTGTAACCCACCGCAGTTGTTCTGGGGCTGCTGAGAACAAATAAGGCTGCATATAACTTCACTTATGCATCCGTTCCACAATCAGTATGTCAACCTAGGCAAGTCTTTCCTCCCATAAGCAGCCGTGTTAATAAAAATCGCTAATAATTGAGGAATTTTCTTGTCTTGTTTATATCCGAGAACAGAGAAGGCTGCATGTAGCCGCGTGACCTTCGCGAGGCCTTGTTTTCTTTTCTTTTCCCTTTCGACCTTCTTTCATGGCTATGTCCTGTGGGAATACACTTCTGCACTAATCAGCTAGTCGATGTGTTCCGTTTTGTTGTTTAAGTGAACTCAGAGAAACATTTTTTTCCTCTTTTTTTTTTTTTTGCTCGCCTTTTGGTTGCTACTGTAGGTGTCTTGCTAGTGGGAAAATTAGATCATGCCCTTACCGTTACCATGGCTGCTATTGTTGCAACATCCCTTGTTAGCACTTGCTTGGACATTATTGCTAGCATTACATTCAATTACTTATTCTCTTTCCCTGTATAAATCAGTTATGACTGAGAACAATAATATCCACTCACAAGCACATTTGTTAGGTACACTGCTTCCTAGTACCGAGGTTTGTTTGCGCCATGTTTTGCTATTTATTTTTTTCATCGAGACAATATACTGGCACATATCAAATTATTTGAGTGTGTTTGCTAAATTCAGACCCCTTTGTGGAATGTCTCTAATTATGATTTCTTTATTATTTTTTCTCTGCCAGGTCTTTGTGGAAGCTAGTGTCGCCAATGACTTGGTTCGTGCTTCTCAGAAAGGGTTTGCACAGTGTTCAACGGCTCGGTCCGGCACCTGCATCTTCGTAAGGGTGTTCGTAGTGTTCAACGGGTCGGTCCGGCACCTGCATCTTCGTGAGGGTGTTCATAGTGTTCAACGACTCGGTCCGGCACCTGTATCTTCACAAGGGTTTTCGCAGTGTTCAACGGGTCAGTCCGACACTTCTTCTCTACGAGAGTCGTGCTAACACCGGAATCAACCGACTCCACACTAGTGTTAAACTTGTGTTAGAACCGTGTTAATACCGGAACAAACCGAGTTCACACTTGATCAACTCGTGCTAGAGCCGTGTTAACACCAAAACAAACCGACTCCACACTCGTTCAACTTGCGCTAGAGCCGTGTTAATACCGGAATAAACCGACTCCACACTGTGTCGTCACCATGGTGTTTTTTCAAGGAATCTTTGCTTCACGGACTTAACATATATTCAAGCAACTGAGGCACAATGAAGTCTGTCCAAGAAAAGAACCCGCCATGAAGCCTGTCCAATCGAAGGAACCGCCATGAGGCCTGTCCAATCGAAGGAACCTCCATGAAGCTCATTCAAGCAAAGGAACCGCCACGAAGCCTGTCCAAGTGAAGGAATCGCCACGAAGATTGTTGAAGCAAGGTACCGCGTCCAAGAAAAGGAACCGCCATGAAGCGCGTTAAGCAAAGGAACTGCGTTCGAGCGAAGGAAACGCCATGAAGCTCATTCAAGTGAAGGAACCGCCATGAAGTCTGTTCAAGCAAGGAAACCCTGCCACATCCAACGCTTCTGCTTCATTGGAGAATGGTTTGTTTTTGGTAGTTACGACTGCACTCAAGGCGTTGCCTCAAGTTGCCTACGTACCCTTTTGAGGATCAAGTCGAACGTAGTTCAATTGGGTTGCGTTCACAGTTTATACTCTTGTGTGCAAGGAGTAGTGAAGCGGTTTATGCTCATGCCTTAGGAGCTGTAAAGCAGTTTATGCTCATACTAAAGGAGCCGTGGTGCGGTTTATGCTCGTGCTAGAGCTGTGAAGCAGTTTATGCTCGTACTAAAGGAGCGGTAGACAATCTTCACATGCAAAGATCGAGAAAGTTTAGACTCTTATCCAGGAGCTTTGACCAATCTTCATATGAGAAGACGGAGAAAGTTTAGGCTCTTTTCCAGGAGCTTTGACCAATCTTCATATGAGAAGATGGAGAAAGTTTAGGCTCTTTTCCAGGAGCGTTATAATATCAATTTGTTGACTTTGGAGAAGTGAAGTCCATGCCCTTCACATCACCTCGTCCCATCTTCGATTTGTCGTGAATCTTTCGTGGCCATTGAACTAAAGAAAGAATTAGTGTCTTCACACTTGAGTTCTTTCTTTTCTGTGATTGGGTCGCTTTAACTTCACTTGGAGAAGCCATATTTAGCTTCATGCCTTGGAAAACTCCATCTTGAGCTTGCTCATGATTTGACTTGTCTGGAGAGAGCTTCGTTGGCTGGGGTTTCTTCCTCTTCCTTATCTTCTCCACCTCACGCATCTTTGAGTCATTACATGAGCATGTATGACGATCATAATACAGTGTTTGCTTAATTTGACGTTGGACCCACCTCTTCTTTTGAGTAAATGGTATCCTTCCTTCGTCCTTGCATTTGTTTACCTTCGTCTTTACACAACGACTGCCCCCATTTTGAGAAAAGTTTCTTTGCGCACGAATTTGCTGCTTTCCTTCCTTCTTGGTGCTGATAGGTGATTCCTCTAGCAGCATTCTGCAAGAGTTCTTTGCTACTCGCCTTTCGAAGGGTTCAACCGAGATGGAGGTCACATTTGTTGTAGCAGATCCAATTTCTTCTTCCAACAAGACCTTCCCTTCCTTGACAAGTTGCATGATCTTATCCTTGAGTACGAAGCACTTCGTGGTAGGATGACCAAGGAGGCGATGGTACTTGCAGTACTTGGGATCGTTTACCTTGTCGGCTTCTTCAGGTCGTTTTGACTCCAAAGGCTCGAGGATCTTTAGTCCCACCAACTATTCGAGCATCGCAGGAACTTCTTCGTCGGCAAATGGGTACACCTTTGATTGCAATTCTTTGAGTGTAGGTCGTGATGATGTCTTTTCTGCATTAGAACTGACCATATAATTCTTCTTTGCCTTATCCGGTAGCTTTATTGGCGTGGTGGTGACAACCATGGACTCTTGATTGGCAGCCTTAAGCGTGAACTTCCCGCCTTTATGATAATCTTGTTTGCCTCCATCGTTCCACGCTTCAAAAGGTGGTGGTCCATGACTTCCACTTGACGCAATACTAAGTTCCATGTCGTGAGCGCGAGTGGCAAGTTCCTCGAACGAAGTTGGCCTTATTCCTTGAAGTATGTATCGGAGACCCCAATTCATGCCTTGGATGCACATCTCAATAGCTGAACCTTCTGAGAGTCTATCCTTGCAGTTAAGGCTCAAGTTCCTCCAACGGTTGATGTAGTCAATGGCCTTCTCGTATTTATTTTGGCGAGTGTTAGTCAACTCCACCATGCTGACGGTTCGCCTTGTGCTGTAGAAACGGTTGAGAAACTCCTGCTCCATCTGCCCCCAGCTATCAATGGACCTCGGTTCAAGCTGACCGTACCACTCAAAGGCATCATCTTTAAGGGTCCTAACAAACTGCTTCACGAGAAGGTCTCCATCGGTTCCAGCGTTGTTACATGTCTCAACGAAATGGGCAACATGCTGCCTAGGGTTTCCTTTGCCTGAAAATTGCTGGAACTTAGGAGGATTGTAACCATCCGGCATGCTTAACTTCTCTATTCTCTCCGTGTAAGGCTTGGTGTAGGACTTAGATGAATTCAACGGTACTCCATGCCTCCCATTCATGGTGTTCATGATGATCTCTTGTAGTTGATCGAGAGGAATGGTGCCATTGGCTGACAATTGCACACTTGGCCGCGCTTCTTGTCCACTACTTGTCGTTCTAGCTTCTGGTGCGACCTTGGGAGAATGTTCAAACACTTGACTTGCTTCTTCGTGGGTGTCGAGTTTTGCAATCAGCTTTGCGAGTTGAACATCACGAACTTCAACAATTTTCTTTAATTCTTCAAGGCCTTTGGTGAGGTTCGCTACTTGCTCTTCGAGAGGGACCGCACTAGTAGTCATGACGTGCATGCTGATATCATCATCCTGATCACAAGTTGGTTTATGTTGAGTATCCTTAGTGCCGGATTTGGAGTTACTTTCTCTACTTTCCTCCCTAGACTTGTAAGAAGAAGAAGAATCCTGAGGGGTGGGCGCATGTGAAAGCGACTTCTCCGAGGCAGCGCCATCTTCCTTGCCCCCAGCAGTTGACATGGCCTTAGACATACTACGAGTTACTGGACGACAGACTTGGATTATGGAGTTTGTTTCTGAAGTTGAAGACTTGGTGTCTCCATCCTTAGGTGATGGAAGTTCGTTGTCCTTTGTAGGATACATCACGAACACTTGTACTTGAGGAGAAGAGATGAGAGGCAGAGATGTCCCACTGGGCGTGCCAAAATTTGTACACACAAATTTATGCAATTGGAAACAAGAGCGAGAAATTCGGCGAAACAAATATTTTTATTGATGTAATAATGAGTGGATTACAATCTCTGATAGTAAATCTCTAAACAGAAATTAAATCCCCTGATTCTTCTCCCTAAACGTCGAGCGAGGGCTTCGCAGCTTGATCTCGGATCGAACGGATGAGCGGCCTTCGATTTTGACGAAGAACGCGATGAAGGTCTCGAAGAACACAAACGTCGAACGAGGGCTTTTGAGGCTTGATCTCGGATCGGACGGATGAATATCTTCGATGTTGATGAAGAACCGGATGAACGCCTTGAAGAACACGAAGAACGACTTGAAGATCTTCGAGTTTCTTGGAGAACGTGGATGAAGATCTTCAACGGCTTGAAGAACTTGATGATGATCTTCGAAGAACTCGATGAAGAACTTCGAAGGGCTTGATGATGATCTTGATGATGGATGAACTCGTCAGGGCTTCAGCAGCTTGATCTTCAAAGCTCTCTCCTTCTCGCAAGATGTAATTGTGTGCCCTTTATGCCTAGGGATGGCCCCTTTATATAGGCATGGGCCGACTTGTTGGCCAAGGTAGAAAATAAATAATATTTATTTTTTATTTATTTTCTGCATTAATTTGACAAGTGGCGCGACACTATTGGCCGAGCTTAGTGACTTGTAGCCGTGTCATGTAGTGACGTGGCGTCGCCATACGCAATCCTTGGTTGCAAATAAGTTTAGTCTCATTTACAATTTAGTCCACTATTATTTATTGCTTAAAGGCATTAATTTGAAGGCGAGTTCTATTTGATCCCACCTTTTAATCTGGCGATAATTGACATGTGGCACTTTTAATTGGCTGCAAATTTTGCGTGTCTACAAAGTAATTTGATTGGAAATTAGAGAAATGCACGCTATTGCCTTTGGGAGAATGCCGGAGAACTGTGTGATAATATTACCAAGTTGCTACCTTCTGATCCATTCGGTATGGATTTCTGTTACTTTACCGCTTTATCAGGTTGTATTGAGGATGTGGGAAATAATTTGGGGGATAAATCCGGTTGGTCCTGGTACTGACCAAATTAAATCAAAGAAAGTTAAAAATTGGTTTCTCGCAGAGCTGAATTTGGTCTAGGGTAGTGGAGCAGAGATTCCAGAGATGTCGATTCGGTGAAATGAACAGAGAATGGCTTTATTATGGGACACTAGCTTTGTTTCTGACAACAACATAAACAACGTAATGGTGTTCTGCTATGAGAAATGCCGGGTAGCGAATGATGATGGTACGGTATCACAAGGATGCTCTGATATCTCTATAGATGGCAGTGGAGGTGCTCGCTATGATAGGTTTGTTTTTGCTGCTATTGGTTATCTGGGTGTGCAGGACCTTGTTCAAATGGTTTGCGAATCCTAGCATGATGCAGTCCGAGACGATCCTCATATATGTGGACGAATATTAACATAAAATTTCCCATTAAGTGAGAAGATTACTGTTGATGTTCTCTTACGATTAACTAGTAGGCAAAAGGAAGGAACTCATGAATGCTTTAGTCTAGTGGAATGCTTGAGAATCACAGGGACTGCTGTGAATCAAGTTGTTGAACAAAATCCAGGGATGTCAATTGACAGAGTTATGTGTGGTACGATGTGTGAGTCACTGTCAAAGGTATTGTCTATAGCTCGCTTTATCAAGGAGATGATACTAGAGATAGCAGACACAAGGACACCAAGTATCGTGAAGCTGACAAATAGAGGTTCTATACACAAGGAAGATAAACATCGTGGAGATGGCCAAAGGGATGGTAGTTATAGGGATGATAAATATCGCGAAGATGGTGATAGTGGGAGTAGAGACCGTGAGTGGTGCTAGAGTAACATTTTGGTGAATGATAGAGGAAGATAAAGTAAAAAAGAATGCTGATGTAGGCATGAATCCAAATCATAGCATAAGGCGGAATTTCCCTAGCTCAAGTTCTCATGCTGCTAAAGATCGTTACAGGTTTTCAAAGCTAAGAAGAGTCCAAATATAGCAACTATGCCCATGAAAAGAGAGTAAAACACGAGTTATCTTCTAGTACAGAGTATGGTTCTACTTCTACTGCTGCAGTTGACAACAACACTTCATTTTCCTGACCAAACGAGAAGTCTTTCGGGAAGGATGACTTGCATTTGGGTGATTTCGGTGCTGAACGACGACACAAGTCAGAGAAGCCTACATTTCAGCTTTCAAGATACTGCACAAATTACCATCATCTTTTATAAAAGAGAACTTTTTTTTTATATGATTTATTGCTTAGCTCAGGTGCAGTACCATGGTCTTCAAAGAAGCAACCTGTCGTCACCCTCTTTAGACTAAAGAAGAGCCAGTAGCAGCCTCTTCTTGTGCATGCCGAAGTGTTTGGATGCCGAGGATTCTTGAGAAAATTGGTCTTGAACAAGTTAAGTGCACTAATATTTTCAGTGATAATAGGTCTGCCAGTAAACTGTCAAAAAATCAGTAATGCATGGTAGGAGTAAACACATTGGTGGCTTAACAAGAGATAGAGTTATTAAGTTGGAACATTGATATTGTAGTTCAAAGGATCAATTGGCAGACATTAAGACTGAGCCTCTGGGGTCTGAAGTGTACGAGAGAACGAGGAAGCTGCTCGAAGTTTGTCTTACACCAGAACTAAAATGATTGCAGTCACAGATCAGTTTACTTCGGTGAATAACAAACTTTTAAATTCTCAATCTGCTTGAGATGTTACTTCTGTACCATAGAATTCAACATAACAATGAATCCCAAAAAGTAGGGTAACTTTGAGATTCATTGTTATACTTAGTTCTATTTGCAGCTTTGACCTTTCCAGCCTCTGGCCATTACATCAAAGGAATTCCCTAATGTTTTCCTCTAAAAAAAAAAAAAAAAAAAAAAAAAAAAAGAATTCCCTAATGCATTACATTAATCTGAACTGCTACGAATACGAAGAGTCTCCAGAATAGGATATTCTGTAGCCCGTCAGAAATCGGCTGAGAGAACTTTGATTTTTGGTTCCATCATATTAGTCAGATTTCACCGTTGTACCTATTATTTCCAGTAAGTGCAAACCACTGTAAACCACTGTAGATTGTGCGTTCAACAACTATATCTACTTGCTGTTTGATGCAGCCACTGTAGCCAACCCTCTCAGAAATCTCGAACAGAAAGGACATGTTCATGCGCTCCAAATAAGAACTTTAGTATAAACATCGAAGAAAAAATGTTATATATTCGCAACTTGGAATCAAAAATTCAAAATCCGTCGGTATTGTTAGGTTTTGACGTAAATGTGGCAATCTCCAAACTTGGTGGATGTGAACAAAAACAAACACGTACCTCCGACAAGTTTTAATGAGACAAAAGAAAGCAAATAAAATTAGAAAACAAACAAACACCTGTTGGTAAATTCTAAAGTTCCACAACAGTCATTCATCCCCAAAATAGCAATCAGATCAATTTTCCGGGAAAATGAAAAAAAGGTATTCTAAGAAAATTAGAACCTTGTGAACAGTCAAACAGTTGATTACTGTTTGATAGAGATCACACGATTGCAACGATCTAAATCAAATACTTCTGGTGTGACAAGAAAGTGTTTGTTCCTGGAATAAGGCATTTAAAACAAGAATCTCTAACAAATCAAAGCCAAACTCTCGCTAAACTGGAACAACGTCCCAGGGCAAGTTTTCCCGAATAACTCTGTGACAGCCCCAGTCTTCATATTGCACAAATAAAAGTCAGAACGTATCAAAACTACCAAATTAACCTCATCAGCGTTACCAAAAAACCCCAGAGGATACTTGACATGGTATTCCTGTGGTATACAAGTCAGTTTCTTAGACCATGATTTCCTCGAATCTTCTTCCATCAGCACCCACACGTCAAAACCATAACTATCAAGCTTACCGCCATAACCCGAACGAGCAATCACAGCAACTGAATCTTTGTAACTTGCAAGACATGCATAAGCCCCAAGGGGACAAGGCAAATTGATGCGCCCAAACACCTCATCAACCATGTCATAGTACAGAATGTACTTGCTAATGAGTCTTCTTTCATTATTATGGTAACCTACTGTCCAGTACATGCATCTGTTGGAGCATGTTGTATCATTAGAGATTTTATCACATCCTGGAAATCTCAGATTGGTGGTGTCGAATTCCTTTGCACTCCAAGAATTATCATTCAACGTGAATGTGCCGACACTCGCCGTAACCACTTCTTTTCCTTCTTGGAAATAAACGGATGTTGCCAGAACCTTGAAAGTGTTTTTGACGGGATCAAAACAAAAGCCTGCCCCATAATAGCCCAAGCGGACACCGGCACCCTCAGGGCCAATTCTTCTGAACTGATTGGTGGCAGGATTCCAAAGTGCAAAGTCATGTTCCATTGCATGGAATGATGAGAGGGATAAACAAACTACTCCTTTAGAACAACCCACCATATGCATATCAAGGCCAGTATAACCACGGATAGTCAGATCCTTAGGTGTATCGAAGACTCGGAAGGAGAAGGTGGTGTCAGATTTAGGTTTCAAACAATAATCACATGAATGGTAGTAAAAAGAGGCTTGTTTGTGTTTGTTTGTAGCATAATGTGTCTCAATAAAACTTGGAGAGATGATGATATCATACCAGCTTTTGCAGACGCACTTGAATCGCAACAAAGAGCTAGCCGGGAGCTTCGGGAGGATCTCATCTCTTATCACATCGAGTGGTAACTCCCTTCCTCTCATCCTCCGTCTTCCATAGTCTACCTCCTGGTATAACATCGAAGGCTGCACGACAACAACGATCGGTTTACGAGTGCCAAACTTAGGGTTTGATGTTTATAATGCCGTTTCAGAGGTCATTTCCCTCAAGGAAAAGAGGTGACATATTAGTAGAAAACTATAAGGATTCCAGAAGTTTCAATAAGTTCCCCAACTTTAGTAAGCATCCATTTTGGTCCCCCCCCCCCCCCCCCAAAAAAAATAAGGATATCGCATTCACTGAATACATGAACTCATGTTCGCGGTCCGATCTTCATACACCGGAAACCAGGATTTCAAACTGAAATGAAACTTTTTGGTATTCCAGAACACTCAATTTCATACATTTCTTAGTTTGGAAATGCTTCTGCAGCCAGCACAGCTACTTTCCGACAGCAGAAGCAGTTTTAGTGTTTTTACCAAAATTTCTGCTTTTCCGTGCAGTTTCTGCTGTCCCCCATCAGTTTTCAGCAAGCAAGGGGGGAGATGTTTTTCCAGAAAGTGCTTTTGATTAATTTATCTACAACTGATTTTAACCTTACAACTTTTTGAAATATCAATAGTTATCTTCACAAAATACCCTCTCACAACAACTTCACAGTTGATTTTACCAAACACAAAATTACTATATCAATATTTCACAAAAACTGTTACGTAATATTTACCGAACAACATTTTATCAAGAATTCACAGCAGTTTTTTCACTGTGTTTTCACACAGCAGCTTTCTAGCACCGCCACAGCATTCCTAAACTAGCCCTTAGAAGGGTCAAGGGGCATGAAGCCCACGTCGGGACCGCCCTCACACAGCCCCCACTATAATGTCAATAATAGTTTGTGAGGGTATTTTGGTCATTTTAAATAATTAAGGTTATTAATAAAGAAATAGGGAGAAAAATTTGGGACGTCCCAATAAAAAAATTAGGGGGAAAGAGATGGGCCGGAGTGGTAAGTGATCTGTCCCCGAACTCCGAGATTTTAACCCTTGGCCTGGCCAGCTGCAATAGCATCTCGCATGGAAAGACCAGGCATGCACGGGCCCGACCCACCATCCCATATTCTCCTCCAAAAATGCAAAAATCTATATAAAGGGTAGGGATTGGCTAGAGTGTTGGGCAAATTTTTAGGGTTTCATAGGGCCCATTTTTTTTTTATTCTGGTTTCAGATAGTAATGCAGCAGGTTTAACCGGCATTTACGAAAATACCTAATAAAGGACAAAAAAACAACCGATGACAACTAGTAAAACTGATTACAGCAAGTTTCTTGAAATACTATCACCTTTCGTAAAGTATATAATAATATAATGAAACGATTTGACAACAACATTTTTGATAAGTTCATGTTGACACATCACTCCACTATCTTCGCACCATACGTACCCCCACCCCACCTTCTCTTACTCTCTCATTTCATTAACTCCCCAAGTCTCTGGAGTAATTCCTAGAGCATCTCCAGCAGTCTTAAATTTTACACCAGCACTTTTTGAGTTGTTGGTCATGTAGATTGTCTAAATATAGGCCACCAGCATTATTTTATTGTTTCATAGTTTTCATTATTAAACAATCATGTTACTGTGACTAATTAACAAAGCCGGCCCAATCCTAAAGCAGCTAGTGCTGCTGCTTTAGGCCCACTGACTTCCAAGGCCCCCAGCCCAAAGTCATATATTAGAAGGGCAAATTTGTACTTTCGCAACAATAAAGCCATGAACAATCCAGTTCATGTTCGTCCTTCCTACTCTCCCTCCTCCACCCAACTCACTCTGTCAAAGTTTTAAACTCCGCCCTTTTTATGCATTTATGACTATTAAATCCTACTATTGCTCACTGTTAATTTCTACTACCTTCCCCACTTATTTGGAAGTAATTCAAATAGTTATGATGTTTAACATTTTTTTCATGTTAATGTTATTGAAGTATTGAAGGCTGAAGGACTGAAATGAAATGCAAAAGTTACTGTTCATTTGGTATCTGATTTACCAAATGAACAGTACTCTCATGTGTAGCAGCTGCCGTTGGATTAGAGGAGGAGGAGCTTCAGCAGCCGTTGATCATCAACGTTCTTTTGTTTTAAATTAGTTCTAGTAGAACGGTGGCGTTTTGTGCCTAACCGTTGGTTTATGTTTTTTAATTAGTTGTTAATCTTTTCATTAGCTGATTCATCTAACAGGACGCGTGGCTCGTCCTGATTGGATGATTCACTTCTGAATGATGTGTTTCTCATTTTGGGTATTTAGGGTTTGTATCTCATCTTTGCAGACTATGATTTTGAATTCAATCGAAGAAATGTTTTCCAATTCTCTGAAATTCAATATGGTATCAGAGCTCACGGTTTGATTTCGCCGTCGCCGTTTCTAGGGTTGCTCTCGGATTGCACCGATCTAGCTGTTTCTTCTCACCATGGTTTTACCCGAAGCAGAACATTCTTCTTCCGGTTCTGGATCTCGCGCTATGGATGGATCTTCACCTTATTTCCTTCATAATTCAGACTCACCTGGTATGATCTTAGTCTCTCAAGTTCTTACTGGCGATAATTTCAATTTATGGTATCGTTCCATGATTGTTGCTCTTGAAGCTAAGAACAAGTTAGATTTTGTTACTGGGGTGATTGTTGAGCCTGATAGGACTTCTGAGATCTATTTCTTATGGAAGCGCTGTGATAGCATGGTTATTTCCTGGTTATTGAATTCAGTTAGCAAGGAAATTGCTTCTAGTGTTGTTTATTACTCTACAGCCAAAGATATTTGGTCTGATATTGTTGAAAGGTTTTCTCAAAAGAACTTGCATAAGATTTTTCAGCTTAGCAGTGCTATTGTCAATCTGAAGCAAGGTAGTCTTAGTGTTACTGCCTATTACACTAGGCTAAATTCTTTATGGGGTGAACTTGATAACTACACAGAGATGCCTAGATGCACTTGTGGAGCTCTACACTCTTGCACTTGTAATGTCTTAGGGATGATTCATAACAAGGTTCAACAGGAACATGTTATGCAATTTTTGATGGGACTTAATTCTGGTTACTCTTATGTTAGAGACCAGGTTTTACTCGTGGATCCCTTACCAAGTTTGAATAGAGTGTTTGCTAAAATTGTACAGCAAGAGATTAGGGATGGCAATATGGTCCGATCCGATCTGAGATCCGAGCGATCCGAGCCGAATGGATCAGATCCGAATCCGATCCAATTGAAAATGGATCGGATTTGGATCTTGAAAGCCAGACCCGAACGGATTTGGATCTGGATTTGGATCTGAGGGCAGATCCACCGGGTTCCGACCCGATCCGATCCGATGTATATGTGTGCTTTACAAATATACCTCCATTACCTCTCCACTTACACTTACAAGAAGAATACAATAGTAAATCCAACATGCAAAGCTATTTCATTTGTTTTTTAGGCTTCATAACTTACGAACATATCTTCGCGTATGAAATAGTGTTTGTTTTTTATGTTATATTTTCTATTTTATTGCCAACTCGAGCCAGATCCGACCCGAATCCGATCCGACTACGTACTATATGGATCTACGGATCGGATTTGGATCAGATGAATAAAAACCCGATCCGATCTGATCCGAATCCGGTGATGATCCGAACGGATCTGGATCGGATCTGGATCTCCTTTCTCCTAGTCGGATCTGGATCGGGAAGGGGCTGATCCGATCCAGATCCGACCCGTTGCCATCCCTACAAGAGATGCAGGGAGCTATCTCTGAGTCCTCTTCTGTTTCTATGCCTTCTATGGCTATGTACTCATCTCCATTTCACAATGGCCACACCTATGGTGGACCGCCTCATGGAGATTCTGCTCCTTCCTATAACGGACCTCCAAAATCTAAGCTCACTTGCACACATTGTGGGGGGACTGGTCATGTTAAAGCCAAATGCTGGAAGTTACATGGCTACCCTGCTAATTTCAAGAGCAAACACAAATCACAAGCACACAATGTGTCAAGTGAAACACATTCTGATCAAGATAAGCCTGATAGCAAAGGTGTTTTTCCTTTCACACAAAGTCAGTGTCAACAAATGATGCAATACATCAACACACAAATGCAGAGTTCTTCTTCTCAATCTTCTGGTGCAATAAGTGATGCTGGTTCTGTATCTCCATCTCACAGTAGTCACTCACTGGAAAGCCCTGTTCATCAGTATCAGAAAGGAGATTTTTCTTATGCTCAGCACTTTATGGGAAGTGCCATGCATTCTTTGTGTTTTAACAGTTCTCTTATGAAGGACAGTGGTGACAAGCATTTTTGGATCATTGATAGTGGAGCCACTCATCATATGTGTTCCTCTTTGAGTGTTTTGTTGAATCCTGTTGAGATGACAGATGTTTATGTCTATTTACCTAATGGAAAGAAGGTCAAGGCTTCTCATATAGGTTCTGTTCAGGTCACTCCTACTTTAGAGCTGAAAGGGGTTCTATATATACCTTATTTTCAATGAAATTTGTTGTCTATGACACAATTGGCCAAGCAGCAAGGATGTGTATTTCTGTGTGATTCAGAGAAGTGCCAGATCCTTCATGCTGATACAAAAGTGGTTTTGGGAGAAGGAAAAAAATCCAATGGATTGTATCTTCTCCAAACAAACAAAGTAACTGTATGTCAAACTCCTGCAAGTGTAGTTATTTCAAATGACATCTGGCATAAAAGACTTGGGCATTTATCTGATACAAAGCTGAAATGGATCCAGAAAGTTTTAAATGTTGAGTCTGCAATTGATAATTCTTTGTGTGAAGTTTGTCCTCAAGCAAAACAAAGAAAGCTTCCATATCCCAGTATTGGTAAAATGGAAACTTCTCCTTTTGCACTCATTCATTGTGACATATGGGGACCTTACAAAACTCCTACATATGCTGGCTACAGATACTTTCTTACCTTGGTAGATGATGCCACAAGAATGACTTGGGTGTATCTTCTTGCTCATAAATCAGAAGCTCAAACAGTTATTCCTCAATTTTATCAGTTGATTGAGACTCAGTTTAAGAGCAAGATACAGAAGTTTAGAAGTGATAATGCCAAGGAGCTGGCTTTGGTAGATTTTATGCTCTCCAAAGGCATTGTGCATCAGTTAAGTTGTGTTGAAGCTCACCAGCAAAATTCAGTGGTTGAGAGAAAACATCATCACTTATTGAATGTTGGAAGAGCTCTCATGTTCCAATCTTTCTTACCTCAGAAATTTTGGGGTGATAGCATTATGACAGCTGCTTATTTGATTAATAGAGTTCCTACAGCTGTATTGAATCACAAGTCCCCTTTTGAGTGTTTATATGGCATCACTCCTGACTATGATTCCCTTAGAGTGTTTGGTTGCTTATGTTACAGCTCTACTCTCATGCAGGGGAGGACTAAGTTTGATCCCAGAGTTGTTCCTTGTGTATTTCTTGGATATGTCTTTGGAGTGAAAGGTTACAGACTCTACAATTTGAAAGAATGCACTTTTTTTGTTTCTAGAAATGTTACATTTCATGAAATAGTGTTCCCTTTCTCTAATTCATCTTTGTGGCCTAAGTTTACAGATGATATTGTGCTGCCTACAATCTGTGAGAATACTCTCAATTATGGGAATGATGTACACAGGACCTCTGAGCCTACCAATGACACAAACGCTGTTCTTCAACAAACTCAAAGTTCACAACCCAGAAGAAGTGCCAGAGAGACAAGAACTCCAGGTTATCTAAGGGATTATATTGTAAACAAGCCAAGAATGGTGTCAGCTTGTTTGTCTCCAGTCATTTTTGATACATCTCCAGGTAACACATCTGTATATTCACAATGTCTGAACACCATCAGTTCCATTTGTGAACCTGACACTTACCAAGAAGCTTGCAAAGATCCCAAGTGGGTTGAGGCAATGCAGACAAAATTAAAAGCTCTAGAGCTTAATAACACTTGGCAAGTGGTTGTTTTGCCTCCAGGACATGATCTGTTGGATGTAAATGGGTCTATAAGGTTAAACTCAACTCTAATGGCACAGTTGAGAGATATAAAGCTATGCTTGTTGCAAAAGAGTATACACAAACAAAAGGGATAGACTATAATGAGACTTTTTCCCCTGTTGCTAAATTGCCAACATTGAAGTGTTTGTTAGCTCTTGCAGCAATAAAGGGTTGGCACTTATTGCATCTTGATGTGAATAATGCCTTTTTACATGGAGAACTTGAGGAAGAAGTTTATATGACATTGCCTTTGGGGTATGATCCCCCTGCTTGTTTGTCTTCTCAAGGAAATGGGAAGGTGGTGTGTCACTTGCAGAAGTCTCTCTATGGTTTGAAACAGGCATCAAGAAAGTGGTATAGAAAATTTTCTGCAACTCTTATTGATTTGGGTTTTGAACAATGTAAGACTGATTACACACTTTTTGTGAAGAAGTCTTCTGATTCTTTCATTTGCATTCTAGTATATGTTGATGATATAGTTCTAGGAGGAACTCACTTGTCACAACTGCAAGATCTCAAGACTGCTCTAAATAACCAGTTTCAGTTGAAGGATTTGGGGTTTCTCAGGTATTTTCTTGGTTTTGAAATAGCAAGAACTGATCATGGTATTAGTCTGTGCCAGAGAAAATTTGCAATGGAGATTTTGGAAGAATATGGATACAGTAAGTGTAAGTCAGCTTCTGTACCTATGGATCCACTTTTGAAGCTTACTGCTACAAGTGGTGATATTCTCTCTAATGTTGACAGTGTGAAATACAGAAAGCTAGTTGGTAAGCTGCTGTACTTGTGCAATTCAAGACCAGATATGTGCTTTGCTGTGCACAAATTATCTCAGTACATTTCTAAACCTACAGCCATCCATCTCAAAGCAGCACATCATGTCTTGAGATATCTCAGCAATGCTCCCTCTCAAGGTTTGTATTTTGCAGCATCTTCATACATTGATCTTGTGGGCTATTCTGATGCAGACTGGGCAGGGTGTTTAGACACCAGAAAGTCCACCTCTGGTTTTCTGATATACATAGGAGACTCTTTGGTCTCTTGGAAGTCAAGAAAGCAAACAGTCATTTCAAGAAGCTCAACTGAATCTGAGTATAGAGCACTTGCTACAATATCTTGTGAGGTACAATGGTTTTTATACCTACTTTCTGATTTTGGCATTTCCTTGAGCAAGACACCAATTATTTTCTGTGATAGCAACTCAGCTCTTCAATTAGCTGCAAATCCTGTGTTTCATGACAAAACCAAGCATATTGACATTGATTGTCACTTGGTAAGAGATCTGGTAAAGAAAGGGGTGTTTTGTTTGAAGCACATTCACACTTCTTTTCAGTTGGCAGATATTCTCACCAAGGCTTTGCATCCAGCTATTTTTGGTTTTCTGCTATCCAAGTTGGGAGTTAGACTTGTTCACTCACCAACTTGAGGAGGGGTATTGAAGTATTGAAGGCTGAAGGACTGAAATGAAATGCAAAAGTTACTGTTCATTTGGTATCTGATTTACCAAATGAACAGTACTCTCCTGTGTAGCAGCTGCCGTTGGATTAGAGGAGGAGGAGCTTCAGCAGCCGTTAATCATCAACGTTCTTTTGTTTTAAATTAGTTCTAGTAGAACGGTGGCGTTTTGTGCCTAACCGTTGGTTTATCCGTTGGTTTATGTTTTTTAATTAGTTGTTAATCTTTTTGAATGATTCACTTCTGAATGATGTGTTTCTCATTTTGGGTATTTAGGGTTTGTATCTCATCTTTGCAGACCATGATTTCGAATTCAATCGAAGAAATGTTTTCCAATTTTCTGAAATTCAATATTTTCTTTTTTATGGATATCTTCAATCAAATTAATAATTATTATTATGAATAGGTACTTTGTATTGGAGAAACATATTGAAAATACCCAAAAAAACGTAACTAAAATTGAAAGTTATTTTTTACCATCTATTGTTTTTTTGATGAAATACCATTGAAAAGTTTGAATGTATGCTATCTTATTTAAATGCTATCATAAATAAAAAAATAAAATGTACACATTTTAAAAAATTGCAATTTCCTTTATTTTGTGAAGAATAAATTTTTTTTGCACAAGAATGGAATGTATAACATTATATATAAAAGATAATTTATGTTATATCATATAATAATTTTATAACTGAGGGCCTCATTTCTTCTGTTCGATTTAGGCCCTGAGAATTCTAGGGCCGACCCTGCTAATTAATTTTTGCAAAAAAATAACGAATTAATTGATTTCTTGAAGTGACAGAATTTATAATTATTTATTGTTTTATTATTTATTTACTTATTATAAATAACGAAATAATAAATAATGAATCATTATCATTTTTGAAATAACAATTATTAATTTGCTGAAGTGTGCGAATTAATCAATCCGAACGTTGGATTTGCAGAAGTGGAGAGGAAGAGAGCATTAAAACTGACTTTTTTAATTTTTACACCAGGTCCAATTGTCTTTAATTTGGGCCAGATGTGGTCCAAAAATAGGTCTGATGCAAATATTGGCCAGATTTTGCACCAGCTGTAGGAGCTGATTTTTCGGCAAATCTGACATATGTTTGTGCCAAGACAGTTTTTACACCATCTTTTGGAGATGCTCTTAAGTCTCATGTTTCTGTGTTGACTTTGCCATCACCATCCCAACATCTTCAATCGCTAGCCAAAACAACCCACACAAACAACCATCCCTCTCGTTTGAAAAACTCCTCCTCCCCCTGACCCCCTCCTCCTCTTGCTCGATCAAAACATCACCCACAACCACATACATCTGTTGGAAAAACTCGGTTTTTCGCACGACTTTGGAAGAAGTTTTTGAAGAATCGGTTAATCGATTCACGAAACCGAAAGTTGTTATAGATACCTTAGAGCTAGGTGAACATCCTACAACTTTACTTCATCCAAAATCGTGATCGGGTGAATGAGAAATTTATGGGTAGAGATGGCTTCTAAGATAGTACTCTAAGAGGGAATTTAATTCATCCCACATTGGAGGGTGGAACAATCTTGTTCACTTAATATAGCTCAAGATTGCACTATAGGGCACGTCCTTTGGGTGATACACATTTTGTGTAGGAGAGAGGACATAGCTATGGTCCGAACCACCACGCGCACGCCGCCTCGCCTTCCGGCCGGCTCGGCTGTCTCAGGCACAGTCTGTGACGTGGCGCGTTGTGGGCTGGGCTAATTGCCCAATGTTAATTGTTTTTTCACCCGAAAATCTTACATGAATTTTGAATTTGTTTTCCAACGGTTCTGGAACGGTTTCGTAACCGTTCGTGAACAGACCCAACTGCTCCAACGGGTGTCTCTGCTTCTTTAAAAGCAGAGAAACCTTCCCAGTTTCATTCATTCCGGAATTCCCAATTCCAGAAACATTTCCAAACTTCCAGAGTGCTATCATTCCATTTGAGAGTTCGTAGGGTGTAATCCGACGGTGCTACCCGATTACACAATGAGGGACAATTATCCTGGGAGGCCTTCGCTCCGGATCAAAAGGCACCTACAGGGAGCGAATTTAGCCTTAAGGAAATCGAGTCTATGTTCGAGATTGTCTCTGATTTCTCCAAATTCTTGCAGCGCTTCTCACAACTCTGTAAGTACTGTGTTTTTGTTTCATTGTTATTTTAACTTTCTGTTTCTTCTTCGTCTTCTCAGATTCTGAAACGTCCTAAGAATCCAACAACATCATCCAACACCAGCGCACCTTCAATTACCCTTATGCGATCAATTCATCTCTGCCTCCATCGATCAAAACCATCACCACCTTCTCAAATTTCATCGATTCAATCAAAGCAACAAGCACTGCTCCTCCAACCTAAAAACATACAACCACTCACCCAAAACCCAACACCACCATACTTCCCATGATCTGGTGAACCTGCCATGGAACCTTACATTCTCGCCAGCAAAAACCCAGCGACCCCACCGAATGCGAACTGCAACCACCGCAGCACCAACATCCCAACACCACCTCAGTTTTGTGTTAATTTCAGCCGCCAATTTGGGTAATTCTTCTCGCATCGCTCTTTGGCTGAATTGAGGGTGGCAGTAGGTTGGCAATGGGTCGGGGAGTATTTGGTGACCGATTTGGATTAATTTGATGAGGTTTTGGGTCGTTTTGGGGTTGTGGACGAGCTCGAAGCGGCAACCATGCAAAGGTTTGTTATGTTTCTTCTCTTGAATCCTGTTTTGTTAGAGACACTTCATTTTATGGAAAAAAGATCTTAACTTTTACCTTTTAGTATTAGTAGTTCTTCAGCATTCAGTCCTTCAGTTTTGGGACACCCTGGCCAGGGGCGGACACAGGGTGTGGCTGAGGGGGGCTGTGGCCCCCACAAGATTTTGAAAATTACACTTGCCACCCCTCATATTAGTAATATTTACATTAATTTAATGCTCTTTGGCCCCTCCAAAACCTGAAAGCAACTCTTAAAGTCCAACATGCTATATACTTGGCCCCCACATGATAAATTTTCTGCGTCCGCCACTGACCCTGGCAAAACACCATGAATTGAAATACAGGGACAAGTATATTAGTATGTGCTTATTTGTTGGTCGGTGCTCTAATAGTCTCACATTGAAGTGAATCATACAGTCACATCATTATGTGGCCTAGCATAACAAATATCAAAGCTGTCTTGTGTGATGATTTCATAATATCAGAACTGCTGACAGGCCCTGTTTGGACAAACGGTGTATTACTTTAATCTATGTTCGCAACTCTTATGTGTTTGTAAAGTTCCCTTGGATTATTATAGACTTCGGTGCAATATTTGTATACAAACTGTGGTGTCAGACTGCCCAACGCAGTCTATCTGGTTATCAGACTACAAGGGGTTGGTTGTGGTTTTCTAGGGGCATGTTTGTTTTGGATAATAAAAGTATCGAACCGACCATATTAGTTTGGGCGCAGGGTTTATCTTTAAACCGCCATGCACACTTCTACTGTGCAAGTTGTTTATACATCAGGTTAAATTCTGCCATATATAAAAGAATTACGTGCAAATGTGAGCAAATCAAATGCATTCGAAGGAGAAACATGCCTCCATATTGCCTTCAAAAGTAGTAGTGTGCATGATTTAGCCACAAAACTGGATTTTTTTTGTTACAACTCATATCAACAATAACCAATCTGAAATATTGATGAAACCCGTAAAACCCAAAGTTTATTTAGGTGAAAAGTTTGATACTGAGATTTGAGAAAACCAAGAGTGGGTTAGTATGTGTCTAAGAGCCAAGAGTGGGTTATTTAGTATGTGTCCAAGAGTGCGCAAGCCAGTCACGTACTATGCTGTATGGAAAAAAGGAGACAGAACTAGTTCGTTCATTCTACCAAGAATGTCAGAGCAAAACATTGTGAAACAATTCTACAAAAGGAATGGGAAACTTGTCGCAAACAATGACTTTATATCGAATTCTATAGTCGACACAAAGCGCCAACTGTAGTATTTCTTACGAACGGCAAAAACTGGACTAGAGAATGGGCTAACACTCAGCTGTATTATGCCCTCTCCTAGAAGTTCTTTTACTAACTTTTCTAGCTCATTCTTCTTCTTATAATCCGGCCGGGTAACAGTAAGGACGGTTCTTAAGGAGGCTGGGCTCCAGAAAGCAAAGGAATGGCGTGGTCTTGATCACGTGCAGGTGCAGGCGGTAGACAATTAGGTGGGTCAAAGAAAGTACCAGTCCCAGCTCTTTCTTCTCAATTTTATTTTTGTCACTACTCATTAAGTCACTTTGACCCGGTGATTTGAATAGCAAACTGATGTAATTTTTTGATAAATTTTCATGGTGTTGTAGAGTAAAGGTTGCTCTATAATATAGTGAAAAAATTATCAACAAATCGTACTATTTTGTTATCCAAATCACCCGGTCAAAGTGATCCAGATACGAGTCAAAAAAGTCAGATGGGAAGAAAGAGCTGGGACGGACTAGTAGGGAACTCCAGAAGCACTTTGCTTCAAAGCATCAACTTTCGACCACTATCTACAGAGCTCTTTAACACCACTGGTTTTACGTGCAGGTGGTAAACCGTTGAATAACTCTTTACACCACCACCACTATCGCCATGACACCACTACTACCTCCAAATAACTAGTCCCGCGGTATGAAAACCACATTCGCAATCAGCACCAACCTTACACAGATTCAAATGTGCAAAACGACTGGATAACACTCCATACTAAATCATACCAAAAGATCAAGAACACAAACTGGAAACCTCAAACTGAACATCAACACCCTGAAATGGGTATCACAATTTCAAACTCCAAAATTGGAACAAAAATTAGACCACCCTAATGGCAACATAAACACATTCATACAGTCGACCAAAGCACAATCACAATCACTGTAACAAAGAGTCGTTACAATTTCCCAACCACACCATATCCACCACTGTCTCACCAACTCACCCATTT
This sequence comes from Linanthus parryae, assembly GCA_023055425.1. Classification (NCBI taxonomy): domain Eukaryota; kingdom Viridiplantae; phylum Streptophyta; class Magnoliopsida; order Ericales; family Polemoniaceae; genus Linanthus; species Linanthus parryae. The sequence continues at coordinate 184,290,251 of JALGPY010000001.1, read as the reverse complement.
GGCATAGCTCCACAATGCAATCATCACAGCAACACTGTCATCCCTCCATCAGAATTGTAAACTCCATCCCTTTACCACAATCCACAACTGTCATCCGAAAGAGTATGTAAATAGCATGTTCCAAACATTTCATTTCAGAACAACTGTATTAGTATGTTTAATATTGCGACCACTCTCATTGTGAACCTTACGCTCCTTGTTGCTCGGAAACACTATGAGATGAAGACCACGCAAAGGAGCTTAATTATGGGTCTGTACATTCTGAAACTCATGGCAAAAAGATGTAATACGTTATCTGAACGAGATTTTGGCCCTGAACTAGGGCAGAATTTGTCCCCGGAAAACCGTGATCTAACTTAAGGCTCTAGACTCAAAAAATTGATTGTGATTACAAATGCATGGGCCAATAAATGTCCTTAAATGACCAGACAGAATCCGGGGTTACACCATACCCCGTCATAGACCTAGTTTGTCCCCTTTCAGAGTGAACTCACTCAAGAAGACACAAAACACCAAAGATAAGAAACAACTGTCTCAAATTTGGACATAACTCAGTGCAATATTACCAATTCTCCGTGGGCCAATATTGAACAACAGCCAATCATGTTGGGGAGTACCACTTTCTCGGGGTCATACTGAAATATCAATAATTCGATAAGTCCATGAGCAACAGAGGAGAGGCCAAACACAGTACCACTAAGATCACAAGTTTTTGAGGGTTTTCTAACAATGCGGCCGCAGCAAGACGGCGCTTTCTTTGCTCTGAAACTACCTCAAGCGAGACCTCTAAACAAAACTATCTGATGACAAGGAATCAAAAACAGTGGAGTAGAAACTGATGCAGACGCTGGACGGACAAAAAAATAACATCCCGACGAGGTGTGGTGCTATAGCAGCAGAGACAAACAAATTGAAGACACAAAACCAAATAAATACAATCACAAACTCCCATATAGAGCCAGCCAAACCAAAACAGAATGGTGGAGGACCCAAACACCATTGAGACCATGAGAACCGGCAAAACCATGGATTAGACACCAGCCATCACCTAACCATTGAGACCATTTATGTATATCCAAGTAACTCAACCATCCCACCAACTCTGCCAACCTCATTTTTACCAAAAATCATATGAACTCCATCTGTTAAACGCAATTATCATCCACAAAATATCAAAATAAATAGCTAGATCCAATATTTCATTTCAAAATAAATCGCTCCAAAAGATAGTAGAATTGTAAATTAAGATCATAGAAAGATCAAGAAACTAAAGAGACGGCATTTTTATCAGATCCACTCCTCAGGTTTTACCAGATAATTAAAGAGACTGACATTTTTATAAACGGATCCAGATTGCTTCCATAGGATTAAACAATTCTCTAACTTTTTCAACCCCTTTGCAGCTATCTAGCTCTGTTCTCTAGTCGAAGGGAAGTACTCCTTCACCTACTCTGCACAATGACAGAAGCGTTGGGACGCAATTCCCATCAATAACATAGGAAATGGTAGTAGGAACTCTGCAATAAGAATAGCAGGTTGACAATAATGATCCGAACGGATGGCTGACCAAACTTGTTCACTCTAATTAATGTTGGTATAAGTGTTATAAATGGATAACCAGCATTATTACCTTCTAGCTTCCCTTTCCAAGTTGGGGTTTAGTGAAGATTAGGAGTATGCATCGATTCAGCAGCTACAAGTACTTTGGTCCACTATTGGATTGTGAGACCCCAAAAGAAATGTTGACTAAATGATGTTTGACAGAGTATTTTAGGAAGGTGCAATGACTGAAGGGTAAACGCTATGAGTCAAGCTGGTGAAGATATGCTGATCAAAGCTGTGTTTCAAGCATTTCCCTCACAGACTTCGAGCATCAACTCAGCTTACTCTCTGAAAGCAAGAAATTACAAGTTCCTTGGAGCTAGAAGTTCTTAGGAGGTCTTTATCTTTAGGAGAGTCCTATTGCCATAAACAGATCTTCCATAGGACAGTGTTTGAGACATCCAGATATGGACATGGCAAAGATAAATCCAGACTTTGGTTTTGATGAAGATACAATTATGGGTTGCGGAATGGTTCCTCGGGATTGCTCAGCTCGCTCGCTTTACGATAATAAAATCACATAAACCTAGTACAGTCCTACAGAGGATATTTAAGCCTACACCAGAAAGCGGATGGACCTGCTTGAGGGCACAGTGAAAAAGTCTGCAAATACTTCTCTCTTTCAATTGATATTTAAAATAATGCTCATCATGAGAATATGCCCCAAGCAAAGATCTCAGGGCGTACGCCTGTGGAGTTCAAACATAGGGAAGACCCAAGGACTGTCTACTGGCCTCCTCAACTGCGAGTCTATCACGAGTTTTCTCAGGCTGATTTACTCTCTAGTATGGTTTGCAGGCTAATGCACGCATATATATATATATATATATATATATATATATATATATATATATATATAGCTTACTCCATTCTGCCTATTTATTCACACACACGCACGGTGCGTGCGTGTGTGTGAATAAATAGGCAGAATTGAGTAAGCTATACATGTACATAACAATATATTATAATTATATTATGTATATTATATTATATTTCATTTCATTACATTACATTCCATTACATTTATAATATTATATTTCATTTCATTTCATTACATTACATTCCATTACATTACATTAGATTACATTACATTACATTATATTATATTATATTATATTATATTATATTATATTATATTATATTATATTATATTATATTATATTATATTATATTATATTATATTATATTATATTATATTATATTATATTATATTATATTATATTATATTATATTATATTATATTAGTCGGCTCTAGATATTAAGAGCCGAACCTCCTTATGTTTAGGCTCAGGTCACCGAGTTCAAACATAGGCTATAGCTCAGCTCATTGATCCCATACATGCCAACAAAGTATTATTCAGCCATAGTTAAGTCAGAAAACACAGTTAAAATTCAAGCAAATAAACCACACAAAGTCCTAACATTCAGTCTAACATAGCAAAAACAAATGACCAGGTACTCAATCTTGAAAATGAACAAATCATGGTCATACCCTTTAATTAAGTGAATGTAGGAATGAACCAAGTCGGACCAGAGTAGTATGACAGCGAATCGGCGCCTTGATAGAAAGGTTTGCTAGTGTAGTCTTTGAAATCATAAATGCCCATGTCGTGTCCACCTCTCTTGTCTCCAAATTGTTCGTAATTGTCGTCGGCGAAGTAGATGCAATTACTTTTGCAGTTGGCAGCTTCCGCTGAAGATAGCGCAATGGCTTGACAATCGCCAACAAAGAAAGCCCGGTCACCCGAATCAAACAGTTCAATCCATTTCTTTAACTTTTGATCTAACTGGTAAACTTCAAAAAAAAGCAGTATTGTAATGTGGGTCTGCTTGTGAAGCTTCTTCATTGTAACTTATTTGCCTAACAATCAATAGAAGTTCTCCCATGGACTCTACTAAGTAGAGCTTTTCTGTCCCTTCGAGTTGGTTGTTGTAATCAGGTGGCATGTACTCTTGGGCTGTTGGGGGATTAGGCCCGTCGAAGTCGGAACAAACAATAAGTCTACCGGCAACACCCACAACATAGATTTGGCCCTTGTAACAAATAACATCATGCATACACCCAGGTTTCTTACCCGAACAATATATGTATTCCCAACGGTTGGTGCCGGGCCTCATCACTGTCACACGTCGCAAGCACGTCATTGACACAACAAGGAAGTCATAAACCGAAGAAGAGTATGAATTAGGGGGCCTCTTGATTAATATGGCTTTGTCTCTCAATCTCCCACAAATCCAGTTCTTTTTCTCAAGCTCATCATCAAACTGGCGATCACAGGTGGCTTCAGGTAGAGCGATCCGACGCCTGTTCAATGGATTGAAAAGGTGCAATTTGCCGTCATGGCCAAGGGTGACAAGCCAGCCGTAGGGAGTGCCGAAGCAGCGTCTGCCTTGGATCTCCGGCAGAGTCATAGAGAATCTCTTTTTATCCTTGTACATACTCAGTAGGAATCTTTGGTTTGTAGGAGGATTGTTGTTGCTGTTGGTACAGCTGCCGTCATCGTCCTGGCAACAAAGCAATAGCCATGGGGGTTGAGAAACCTTGTCTGGACGCCACTGATCCTTCCCTGCGGCAAATCTAAAAGACCTGCACACTGCCGATAGAGCTGAGTAATCTTCAATTGCTTCCAATTTGTTGCAGATTTCCTGGACCAGCTCCGGCGGGAGGGAACTCCAGTCGGCCATCCTTGCTGCCTCAAACCCCTCTAAAACATCATAAGTACTCGAGCTTTGAGGAAGAAACAGCAGCATATACATACATAATAATGACTGAAAAATATAAACTACTGCTACGAATACAAACACAGGTTCGGTACTTGGAAAGTTTCTGAAATTGAGTAGGAATAATTTTTCTATGGCAGTAAATTTTGGTAACAATTTTAGTAGTTTCCTATGCGCAGGCTGCAGCCTTAGGTAGCCCAAAGTAAGTTGCTCAAGAATCATACGAGTGTTTGAGAGGCAACTCAACTGGCCCATCCAAGTTCAAGAAGAAGGGTTGGTCACAAAAATTCTGGTAGAATCTTATCATCAGGAATCCATCATCAATTGGTTTTGCAGAAGAACATTCCGAATATGGATACCCGAAATTGTAACAAATATCCAAATCGTAACAAAAATCGAAATCGAGCATTAAAATTACAGAGAGAGAGAGAGGAGGGTTTGAGTTACCTTGAAACTGACTGAATACGGGGAACCAAAGACACCCAATTTACACCTTTTGAGCTCAGAAGTTTATCAACTTACACACCCGATTTGCATCAATTGAGCGATTCGATTACCTGAAGAAGTCGGCAATCGAAGAATCACAACCATAGGGTTCTAAAAATGAGGCTAGGTAAATTCTAAGTACACACTATTCCTGCAGATGCACATGCACACGTGAGTTTGGTATGGGTAAAAGACACTTTCACCCTCCTCTAGTTTGACTGAAGAACACATTCACCCCTTGCAATTTTTAAAAAGGATATTTGCACCCCATTGGTGTGCCCAACTTCTAGTAGGGCTAGTTTGGTAATGCTGTGGCGTTTTAGGAAGCGGCTGTGTAGCTGTTGTGGAAATCTACCTGAAAAGTGTTTAGTACATTCCGTATTTAAGCTGCTGCGGGAAAGCAGTTTTGACATTTTCTGTTTGGTAATTAGTGTTTTAGAATTGTTACTGTCGAAATGACAATATCAGACATAAAATAATTAACATTGTTATTACAATAAATATTTATTGATATTTAGTAAAAGATAAGAATGTCAAATAATACTTATGCTGAGCTTGAGAAGACAAAGCATGACTCCAATACTTAAATGCCTAGATATTCAACTTCGGTGAACAAGATTTTGGCAGGATGCCCGAGCTTTAAGAAACATAAGCTTCCAAGCTTGGCTGTAAATTGATTTAGAAGTCTTACTGAACTAACATTTTGTTCAACATAAAAATCAGCCTTCCCCGCCGTATAACAGCTTACTCGAGGGTTAGTTTTGAAAACTCCACTAACACCCTTTTATTATAACTATTTCACACGAAGACCTTATAGAAAATACATAAATGCTCCGGCTAAAATTGAAAAATTCCGTCACATCCAACCAACAAATAGGACCAGTAGACGTCCCTAAACGACCAGACAGAATCCGGGTTACACCATACCCCGTCATAGACCTAGTTCGCCCTCTTTCAGAGCGACCTCACTCAAAAAGACAAAACACCTGTTGTAACACTCTTACCTCACGAACAATGAAACGGAAACAAGAAAACCAAGCAAATGGAAGATTTAACGTGGTTCACTAGCACAATTCGTGCTAACTACGTCCACGGCGAAAACGATTACAATTGTTTGCATAATGGCTAAGACACCTAAGGACCCTTTTAGAATGCTTAGGATCGACCCCAAACCAACCTAGAGCTATTAGGAAACAACTAGAAAATGCCAGACCCCTCCACAGGTCGTGCGACCTCCTGGACATGCATCGTGCGACCTCATTAAACCCCCGAACTTCTCAGCATTTTTCCTTGTCCTCCTATTTGCTTCCATTGGCCTTTGGTTGTTGCTCTAAGGTGATTTCTTCACTTCAAGGCACCAATCCAACAACACCGAAAAGAAGAACCGATTGTTTGAAGTTTGGACATAAATCAGTGCAATACAACCAATGTTACCAATCCTTCATGGACTCATATTAAACAAAAGCCAATCTCGTTGGGGACTAGGACTTAATTTCCTGCGAATCTCAGGGTCATACTGAAATATCAATAATTCGATAAGTCCACGAGATCACAAGCTAAAGGGTTTTCTAACAATGTGGCCGCAGCAAGACAGCGCATTCTGCGCTCTTCTTTCAGGGTAGCAACTAGACTGAAACTGCCTCAAGCGAGACCTCTCAAACAAAACTATCTGATGATGACAAGGAATCAAAAACAGTGGAATAGAAACTGATGCAGAGGCTGGAGGGACAAAAAAGAAAAATAACATACAGACCAGGTGTGGTGCTATAGCAGCAGACAAACAAATTGAAGACCCAATCCAAATTAATACAATCCCAAACTCAGATATAGAGTCGGCCAGCCAAACCAAAACTGAATGGTGGAGGACCCAAACACCACTTCAACAACTTAGGGAACATGCGAACCAGCAAAACCATGGATTAGCCACCAGCAATCACCTAACACCAATGAGACCATTTATGTATATCCAAGTAACTCAACCATCCCACCAACTCTGCCAACCTGATTTTTACCAGAATCATATGAACTTCATCTGTTAAACGCGTTCTCATCCACAACCATCCCCCTAAAACATGTACTTAGCTAGATCCAATATCTCATTTCAAAATAATTAGCTCCAAAAGATAGAAGAAATGTAAATTAAGATCATAGAGAGATCAAGAAAGTAAAGAGACAGCGTTTTTAACAGATCCACTCCTCAAGTTTTACCAGATAATTAAAAACACTGACAATTTTACCTATCTTACACGGGAAATCTAACATAATGTTCTGGAAAAAGGATCAAGAAATGACATCCATGGAAACAAGAACTGAAGTAACTAATTTGAGGCACAAACCAACACTCCTTATGTTCGGACTCAATTCATTTAACTCGCCGGGTTCAAACATAGCTATAGCTCAGCTCGTTGATCTACTCGACCTACTAACAGAGTACCATTCGAACATAGTTAAGTCAGAAACACAATTAAAATTCAAAGCAAATAAACCACACAAAGTACTACATTCAATACTGATATTTTGCAAAACAGATGACGGGTAATGAAAATCCTGAAATTGTAAACAAACAAAACATGATCATACCCTTTTAAGTGAATGAAGGAATGAACCAAGTCGGAACGGAGTAGTACGACAGCGAATCAGAGCCTTGATAGAAAGGTTGGCTAGTATTTTCTTTGAACTCATAAGTGCCCATATCGTGTCCACCTCTCTTGCCTCTAAAATGTTCGTAATTGTCGTCGGCAAAGTAGATGCAATTACTTCTACAGTTGGCATCTTCCGCAGAAGAAATCGCAATGGCTTGACAATCGCCAACAAAGAAAGCCCGGTCACCCAAATCAAACACTTCAATCCATTTCTTCAACTTTTGATCTAACTTGTAAGCTTCGAAAAAATCAGTATTGTAATGTGGGTCCGCCTGTGGATCTTCAGTGTAACTTATTTGCCTAACAATCAACAGAAGTTCTCCCATAGACTCTACCAAGTAGAGTTTTTCAGTACCTTCGAGTTGGGAATAATCAGGCGGCATGTACTCTTGTGCAGTTGGGGGATCTGGCCCGTCTAAGTTGGAACAAACAATAAGGTAACCGGCAACACCCACAGCATAGATTTGGCCCTTGTAACAAATAACATCATGCATACACCCAGTTGACTTACCCGAACAATATAATTCTTCCCAACTGTTTTTGTGGGGCCTCATTACTGTCACACATCCCAAACACGTCAAGGACACAACAAGGAAGTCGGCATAACCCGAAGAAGAGTACGAATTAGGCGGCCTCTTGATTAATATAGCTCTGTCTCTCAATCGTCTACGAATCCAGTTCTTCTTCTGATTCTCATTATCAAACGGGCGATCACAGCTGGCTTCAGGGAGAGCAATCCGACGCTTGTTCAAGGGATTGAAAAGGTGCAATTTGCCTTCGTGACCGAGGGTTACAAGCCAGCCGTATGGAGTGCCGAAGCAGCGTCTACCATGGATCTCCGGCAGAGTCATAGAGAATCTCTTTTTATCCTTGTACATACTCAGTACGAATCTTTGGTTTGTAGGAGGATTGTTGTTGCTGTTGGTACAGCTGCCGTCATCGTCCTGGCAACAAAGCAACAGCCATGGGGGTTGAGAAGCCTTCTCTGGACGCCACTCATCCTTTCCTGCGGAAAATCTGAAAGACCTGCACACTGCCGATAGAGCTGAGTAATCTTCTATAGCTTCCAGCTTGTCGCCGATTGCCCGGACGAGTTCAGATGGGAGGGAACTCCATTCGGCCATCCTCCACCTCAAACCCTGCTAAAACATCAAAAGTACACCAGCTTTGAGGAAGAAAAAATATAAACTACGGCTACGAAATACAAACACAGTTCGGTACTTGGTAAGTTTCCGAAATTGAGTAGGAATAATTTTTCTCTGTCAATAAATTTTTGTAATAATTTTAGCAGTTTTCTATGCGCAGGCGGCAACCTTAAGTAGCCCAAAGTAAGTTGCTCAAGAATCATACGAGTGTTTGAGAGGCAACTCAACTGACTTATTCTTTTTTGTTTTAATCAAATTCCAAGTAGTTCAAGAAGAAGGGGTTGGTCACAAAAATTAAGTCGTACTACCTCTGTTTCGCCTGTTTCAGCCTACTTCACTTTTTCTCACTATTCACTGGGTTACTTTCATCCGGTGATTTGATTAGCAAAACAATACAAGAATTTGGTAATCTTTGCATGGTGTTATAGAGGAAAGTTTATTCTAAAATACCATGAAAAAATTGTCAAAAAATTACATCGTTTTGGTACCCAAATCACCAAGTCAAAGTGACTCAGTTACGGGTTAAAAAGTCAAACGCAGACGAAACAGACGAAACGGAGGTAGTAGTATCTTAATCATCAGGAATCCATCATCAGTTGGTTTTGCGAAAGAGCACTCCAAATTGTTCACTAAAGGCAAAGACTTCCTTAGGTATTATGATGATCTTCTTGCTGGCTTAAAAGTTCAAAAGCAACGGTTTTTTTTTCAAAGAAAAATAATTCTCATAGAATCAATGTCAGGACAAAATCCCCTCCCTTCCTTCCAACACCGCCGCGAAATTGTTACAAATATCCAAATTTAGCATTACAATTAGAGAGAGAGAGAGAGGATGGGTTTGAGTTACCTTGAGACTAACTGAATACGGGGAAACCAAAGAACCTTTTGAGCTCAGCTGAGCGATTCGATTACCTGAAGAAGTCGGGAATCGACGAATCACACCCATACATAGGGTTCTAAAAATTGAGGGTAAAAGACACTTTCACCCCCTTGTCTCTAAAACAAGACACTTTCAGCCCCTCTATTTTTACTGAAGGACACATTCACCCCTTTCAATTTTTAAAAAGGATATTTTCACCACCCCATTGGTGTGGCCCCAACTTCTAGTAACCAGATTTTTTTTTAACACTCTAGTAACCAGTTTTAACTTTTAAGTATCTTTTTACCCGTGTATAGGGGCCAAGGGACTTGCCCGGTTGCCCCTTACTTTTTGAAAATTCTACTAGTATTCCTGTAATTAAAACATTTTTCCTCTAGAAGCTTTAAAATAATACATAAATATCTCGGCTGGAACTAAATTTCCGTCATATCCTTAAAAATCATGAAACATAACGATTTTATTTAATAACTTCCATATCATTCAATTTTGCCCCGGCTTGATTTTTTAGCTTCCTGAACCATTGTGTTGAGAAGTCTACATCGGACATTCAAGAAGAAGAAACATAACTAATAAGTCTCATGTCTTACTCTTTTCATTGTGAATTGGTTTTGAGGTGGAATCTCATGGAATATTAAGAGAGTTTGCTTACAATAAGAGATTGCAAGCAAGGTTGGAGACATGAAGAACTGAGTGTAGTGGGATTTTTTTAGACATTTTAATGGAATTTCGTCCTGCTATATAAATAAAATTTCCAAATCTGCAACTCTAATCTTTTTGTCACCAACAACAGATGAATATGACTGAAATTTGTGTGGAATACTTGTAATGTGATTAGAAGTTGTAGGAGTAGAAGGACAAAAAAGCACTAGAAGATGTACATGTTTGTGTGTGAACCAATGATGCTCCACCTATGTTAGACTCTGGATTGAATTCCAGCAGCTTCAGAAATTAATCTGTATGCCCTTACTGAGAGACCATAGTTTTCAGTAGGCTTAGATCAAAATTTCTTGAGTGTCATAATTCGGAAAAATCAAGAAATAAAATGCCGATTTATTTTTCCTTCTTAACAGTGTAACAAGAGAGTTAAAAATAATATTCCTGCTCTGATACCATCCTCAATCAAAGAGAATAATTTCATGAAACTATTATTCATTCATATGGAGGAGTAATACGCGACCTATTTATATACTATTCTAAGTACATACAAAATTAAATAAATCAGTCAAACAATCATATATTGAATTTCCATGATGTATGCAATTCCCAAATCCCAGCAATCAATTCCTAATCTCTGAATCATAACAATCAGTCTCAGCATTGTATGCTCAATATTCGAGCCTGGAAATTCCTAGAGATCAGTAATTAATCTCGACAGAATATTCTACTTTCCAACACTCCCCCTCAAGCTGGTTTGTAAATATCCTCCATTGCCAGCTTGTCGATTAGTTTCTCAAACTGTTTTTTGAACAATGCCTTTGTAAGAAAATTAGCAACTTGTTTGTCACTTCGTATGTAGGTCATGTCGATTTGCTTGTTGTCTAGTTTCTCTTTAATGAAATGCTTGTCTATCTCAACATATTTTGTTCTATCATGAAGAACTGGGTTATGCGCTATTGAGATTGTTGTATTATTATCACAGTATGCCTTTATTGGAGAAGGATTGTGGACCTTTAGTTCATCTAAGATTCGCTTGATCCACAAGACTTCACAAAACCTATGAACTGTTGATCTAAGCTATGCACTACTTCTTGCAACAACATTTTGCTTTTTTTTTTTTTTTTTTACTTCTCCAAGTAACAAGATTCCTCCAAAAAATGTACAAATCAGAAGTTGACCTTCTGTCAGTTAAGGTCCCGGCGAAGTCTGCATTTGTATACACCTCACTATGTACGTGATTGTCTTTCTCAAATAGTAGGCATTTTCCCAGTGATCCTTTCAAGTATTGAAGAGTTCTATATACTGCCCCAAAGTGTTTTGGACCTCGTGAGTGCATAAATTGGCTTACCAAGCTCACTGAGTGTTTTGGACCTCGTGAGTGCATAAATTGGCTTACCAAGCTCACTGCAATAAAATATATATGGGTGTGTATGCGACAAGTATATTAATATGCCAACAAGTCTCTGATATAGTTCCTTGTTCTTTACGTCTTTGGGTTTAGCCAATACGAACAGAGCATGGTTGCCGATGGAGAGCAAGACAACATGCGGAGCTCTGTTACGCGACCACGATGGTGTGCATTGAGCTTTTGATGGTTGTGTTGTGGAGTCATATTGTGTCATTGAGCCATGAAATGTAAGTACGCTAGGGTTCTCCATCCGTTCCGCCACGAGCATTCAACAACACGATGGTATCATGCCACGGGTGCATTCACCATTGGGTGTAACTGGGTTCTTATTTACTTAACGTATCACCACAAAGAGTAGTGGGCCGTAAAGAAACATCATAACTTCCTAACTCTACATTGTGTGAGTCAAATTACACCGAGTATAGCAACATTTTCTGTGAACGTGCTCAATTATACTGATAATATCTAGGATTAAAATAGAACTATCTATTTCTTACAAATTTTGTCTGCTACTCTGGTATTGTTTACAAGTTTTGAGATTCAATATAAGGCAACTTTTAGATTACTTGGCTGAAATTTCTTCTTGAATGTTGAACATAATAGAACAAAGAACATCTGAGGCTCACATTAATCCCTAGAAACGAAAAAATTTGTAACGTGTATCTCTATGTGCTTCTTATTTTTACACTACCTAAATGAATAGCAATATTCAAGTCATATATTAGGTTGTTCAAGTTCATTATAGTGTCAAATTATGGCACTGTGATATGTAAATTCTAGAAAACAGGCTCTCGGCCATTAAAATTGCGTGTGATCCAACGTGTCTTTGAAGTTGTTATCTGATTTCTTAAAGTTGAGATCCATTTTTCTAAACCCTAAAACAATTGTTATCTACATCTTTATAAATGGCTTATGTGCTTTGAGCCTTGTTTTTAGACTTTTTCTTCATATGAATCATCCGGTGGGTCAAGGAGAGGACATTGTTTTCATTCATAACTCGTGTGAGTTATTCCTGATTGAATTAAGTTTGGTCACCTCCCTCTAATTGACCCCAAAACGCGGAAAATCAATTCTCACCCGCTAATTGTGCGAGATGGTTTAGTTAATGTGGCTCGTTCATGTTGAGTGACTTTAACAATCCACATTTGTGGTTTAATTAAGCCTGAAAGCTCCCAAGTCACACACTTGATGGAGACACGAACAATGGAACTCTTGCCATCACGCACTGTTCCATGACGTAAGACCTAGTGTTGTAGAACATCACGGTGTGCATTGAGCTTTTGGTGGTTGTGTTGTGGAGTCATATTGTGTCATTGAGCCATGAAATGTAAGTACGCTAGGGTTCTCCGTCCGTTCTGCCACGAGCATTCAACAACACGATGGTATTTTGAAAGTGAACAATCACTTTCAAAATACAGTTTTTGCCTTTGCGGTTGTTCAAGACGAGAAAAAAGAAACATATGAGTGGGTCTTGAGTTGTTTGATGGAGGCAATGGAGAATAAGATGCTCGTGTCGGTTATTACGGATGGTGATTTAGCCATGAAAAGTGTCATTCAAAAAACTTTCCCACATGCAAAACATCGTTTGTGTTCTTGGCATCTTTGTCGGAATGCTGAAGGAAAGCTGAAGAAGGGTGCCGCATTCATTTCTGATTTTAAGAAATGTATGCATAGTAGGAAACCCGAGAATTTTTGGTTTGAAGATTGGCAGGCCATGGTAGAAAAATGGGACCTCTCTCATAACCATTGGATCCAAGTCACCTACTTGGCTAGGCACATGTGGGCAGAGACATACTTGAAATTCTTCTTCTTTGCCGGACAAACAACAACCTCAAGGTGCGAGAGCGTAAACAGTTTTTTCAAGGATTTTGTGTCCTATATGGATAAGTTGGTCGACCTTTGCAGGGGTTTAATGACTGGGTTAGAAAAGCTACGAAAAAATGAGAGGGAGGAACACTTTAAATCTGACCAATCGGACCCGATATGTACAACGAGGTTCAGGCAGCTAGAGGAGCATGCAGCTGAGGTATTCACCAATAATATCTTCCTCAAGTTCAAGCATCAAGCTGAGATGGCAGAGGATTATAGAGTAACGAAGGTTATTTTCATTGAAGAATAAAAGGTTGATCAATTCTACGTGATGAGAGGTGAAATAAAGCAAAGTGTGGTACGCATATGATATTAGTTTGTAGTGTACACACGTAGTACTTTTGATGCCTAATTATCTAATATGTGTCTGTGTATTTACTAGGGTTTTCTTTAGGTTTAAAACTGTTTTCTAACTGTTTATGGTAATACTCTTCTGTTTCCTACATAAATTTTGTAATGAATGATTTCTTTCACATAACTATTGTTATCCGGCTTTTTAACATTATCTGCTCTACTGCTGCAGTAAATTGTTCAGTGTACACGATCTAATCGTGGTCTTTGCTGCACTTGCTTTAAGTTTGAGACATCGAAGATGATCTGCAAAAATATGATTCTTGTTATGAAAGAGAAGGGTGTTAATAGGATCCCTACAAATTTAATTGTTGATTGGTGGGTAAAAACGGATAAGAAATTCTACGCAACCGAGCCTTCGATGAAGGGGCCTATTCAGAAGTCGTGTGACAACCCAAGTGTCCAAGCTTCTCGTCGGGGTGCCATGAAGAGCCAAGTGACATTGTACACCTCTTTGGGTTGTAGATCTTTTGCAAATTATAAGTATTGGAAGGATCATATGGCCGATGGAATCAGAACTATGAAGAGAATGATTTCACAATCTGAAGAGGGTACCCATGGAGTTGTGAAGAAAGAAGATAACCCCTACAACCACGTGAAGAATCCGAACCCACCGGACACGAAACACCCAAAAGGACCCAAGCAGGACAAGCGCAGAAGGTGCGGTAATTGCAAGGAGCTTGGACACAACAGGAATACATGTCTCAATCCTCCCGTGGACTCCTACGAAGATGAAATCCATGCGGAAGATGATTAACGAGAGGTACCAGTTGAATTTGATGACAAAGGGGACTTCTATTGGTCCCAATCAACATATATATCATGGAAAGGCAATTAAAACTTATGTTTGCTGGTTTTAAGATGGAATTACTCGTGAAGATCCATCAATGAGAACGGATGTTATCTAATTTGTAGGCTTTTGTTATCTACTTTATGCAACTGGTTATCTTTAGATCTCGTGCTGTTATCTTTCTGGGCAGTTTCTACAGCAGAAAGATTACAATTGTTTTCTGTTGCTATCTATTACACTAACAATGTTATCTACGAACCCTAGTGACCTGCTATACCGGGTAAACTTTTTGTCTTTTAGTGACGGGGCCCGCAGAAAAAAACAAATTAGCTGACGTCCGCCCTAGTGGCGGACGCACTGTAGACCGACCCCAAAGTTTATTTAGGTGAAAATTTTGATTATGAGAATTGAGAAAACCAAGAGTGGGTTAGTATGTGTCCAAGAGCCAAGAGTGGGTTATTTAGTATGTGTCCAGGAGTGCGCAAGCAAGTCGCGTACTATGTATGGAAAAAGGAGACGGAACTAGTTCGTTCATTCTACCAAGAATGTCAGAGCAAAACATTGTCAAACAATTCTTCAACAACAGGAATGGGAAACTTGTCGCAAACAATGACTTTATATCGAACTCTATAGTCGACACAAAAGCGCCAACTGTTGTATTAACGGCAAAAACTGGACTAGAGAATGAGCTAACACTCAGCTGTATTATGCCCGCTCCTAAAAGTTCTTTTACTAACTTTTAGAGCTCATTCTTTTTCTTATAATACGGGTTACAGCAAGGACGGATCTTAAGGCGGCTGAGCTCCTGAAAGCAAAGGAATGGCGTGGCCTTGATCACATGCAGGTGGTAGACGATCAACTCGAAAAAAAGCCAACTCCAACTTTTGACCACTATCTGCAGAGCTCTTTAACACCACTGGTTATACGTGCAGGTGGTAAACCGTTGAATAACTCTCTAACACCACCAAATCATCTACCACCACTATCGCCATGACACCACTACTACCTCCAAATAACCAGTCCCGCGGTATCAAAATCACATTCGCAATCAGCACCAACCTTGCACAGATTCAAATGTGCAAAACGACTGGATAACACCCCATACTAAATCATACCAAAAGATCAATAACACAAACTGGAAACCTCAAATTGAACATCAACACCCTGAAATGGGTATCACAATTTCAAACTCCAAAATTGAAACAAAAATTAGACCACCCTAATGGCAACATAAACACATTCATACAGTCGACCAAAGCACAATCACAATCACCGTAACAAAGAGTGGTTACAATTTCCCAATAACACACCATATCCACCACCACTATGTCTCACCAACTCACCCATTTTGCATAGCTCCACAATGCAATCATCACAGCAACACTATCATCTCTCCATCAGAATTGTAAACTCCATCCCTTTACCACAATCCACAACTGTCATCGGAAAGAGTATGTAAATAGCATGTTCCCAACATTTCATTTCAGAACAATTGTACTAGTATGTTTAATATCGCGACCACTCTCATTGTGAACCTTACGCTCACTATGAGATGAAGACCACACAAAAGAGCTTAATTATGGGTTTGTACATTCTGAGACTCATGGCAAAAAGGTGTAATACGTCGTCTGAACGAGATTTTGGCCCGGAACTAGGGAAGACTTTGTACTTGAAAAACCGTGACCTAACTAAAGGCTCTAGACTCAAAAAATTGATTGTGATTACAAGTGCATGGACCAATAAATGTCCCTAAATGACCAGACAGAATCCGGGGTTACACCATACCCCGTCATAGACCAAGTTTGTCCCCTTTCAGAGTGAGCTCACTCAAGAAGACACAAAACACCAAAGATAAGAAACAACTGTCTCAAATTTGGACATAACTCAGTGCAATATTACCAATTCTCCGTGGGCCAATATTGAACAACAGCCAATCATGTTGGGGAGTACCACTTAATTTCCTGCGGATCTTGGGGTCATACTGAAATATCAATAATTCGGTAAGTCCATGAGCAACAGAGGAGAGGCCAAACACAGTACCACTAAGATCACAAGTTTTTTAGGGTTTTCTGAAACTACCTCAAGCGAGACCTCTAAAACAAAACTATCTGATGACAAGGAATCAAAAACAGTGGAGTAGAAACTGATGCAGACGCTGGACGGAGAAAAAGATAACATACCGACGAGGTGTGGTGCTATAGCAGCAGAGACAACCAAATTGAAGACACAAAACCAAATAAATACAATCACGAACTCCCATATAGAGCCAGCCAAACCAAAACAGAATGGTGGAGGACCCAAACACCATTTTAGCCACCAGCGATCACCTAACCATTGAGACCATTTATGTTCATCCAAGTAACTCAACCATCCCACCAACTATGCCAACCTCATTTTTACCAGAAATCATATGAACTCCATCTGTTAAACGCAATTCTCATCCACAAAATATCAAAATAAATAGCTAGATCCAATATTTCATTTCAAAATAAATAGCTCCAAAAGATAGTAGAATTGTAAATTAAGATCATTGAAAGATCAAGAAACTACAGAGACCGCATTTTTATCAGATCCACTCCTCAGGTTTTTCCAGATAATTAAAAAAAAACATTATTATCTATCTTACATGGGAAATCGAACATAATGTTCTGGAAAAAGGATCGAGCAATGACATCCATGGAAAGAAGAACATTGAAGTACCGGATCCGGATTGCTTCCATGAACAATTCTCTCACTTTTTCGAACCCTTTGCAGCTATCTAGCTCTGTTCTCTAGTGGAAGGGAAGTACTTCACCTACTCTGCAGTCTGCACAATGACAGAAGCAGCGGGACGGAATTCCCATCAATAACATAGGCTACTAGTAGGAACTCTGCAATAAGAATAGAAGGTTGATAATAATGATCCGAACGGATGGCTGACCAAACTTGTTAATTCTAATTACTGGATAAAAAAAATCTTAAACCAAGTAGTTAGTATAAGTTACAGGGTGATGTAGTTGTGCCCAACGGATTGCCTTGGTACATTGGAAGACTGCAGACATGATAAGATGAAAGTTGTGCCCAAGCTAGCTCTTAAACAAGAGTTAAAAGTAGGTAGGAATAAGTCTTATATTGGATAAACATCATAATTACCTTCTAGCTCCCCTTTCCAAGTTGGGGTTCAGTGAAGATCATTAGGTGAACCTAATTGGAGTATGCATCGATTCAGATTCGGTCAATCTGTCAACTATACTTCCAGAGTTTGTTCCTCAAATGAGTTATCAGCAAGGAGACCATTGTCTCCCTACTTGTTTATTTTTTTCACTGGGTGATTCTTCTTGACTCTGCTAATCAACTCCAGCGGCTAAACGGATTGTAACTGGTAAAGATCTTCTCCGGAGTTGACTCGTCTTTTGTTAAAGCAACATTGAGTAATTGTCAGAAAGTATCTGGTCAGGACTGTTTCAGGGAAATTGATTAACAAGAACAAAACTTACTTTTCTTCAAGCCTATGTCCACTCCATTATGACTGAAGAGATCCAAAGTGTATTCCAACTTTCTGTTGCAAGGGTAGAGCAGCTACGAGTACTTTAGTCCACTATTGGATTGTGAGACCCCAAAAGAAATGTTGACCAAGTGATTTTTTACACAATTTTCGAGGGAAGTGCAAATGACTGAAGGGTAAACGCTATGAGTCAAGCTGGTGAAGATATGCTGATGAGCTGATCAAAGCTGCATTTCCCTAACAGATTACGTACGTTTTGACAGCTCCCAGTGGACTTCTACAACCAACTAAAGGAAATAGTTGCTGATTTCTTCTGGTACGAGATGGCTAATAATAATCGCCGTGATTACTTCATACCTTTGAGCCTGTTTGGACAGTTAAGATTGGTAGATGACTGTTCTTCAGACTTCAAAGAGTAAGAGTTTCCAAGAGTGGATATTTGCCTAATTGGGACTTTAGAGAGCACCCAAAAAAGCAGTGTCTCTTCTTGGAGCTGGAAAGCCTTGTAGCTCAAACTGGGAGAAGGCTGGTGGAAGGAGGTAATTCTATTAAGGCGTGGAAGGATGAATCGTTACCAGATGGGTGCTTGCTGCAACATGAATCTTCCTGCATACAATCTAAGATGCATGGATGCTGATCTATACGGCTGAGCTCAGTATACCTGAGCACAGGTGTTGGGAACTCTAAGTTGATTTCAAGTAATTTTCATCATATTATTCTGAAACCGAATTTTCATCATAACCAGTGGCGGATCTGAGTAGTGAGTTGTGGGGGCTTTCAAGTTTTAGAAATTTCAATTTTAGCCTACATTTTATCATTAAATTCATTTTTATCGCCCACTGAAATCAGCTAATAGCCACTGTACTTAGCTTTATTTAGCAAAATGTTACATTTTAAAATTTTGGCCCCCACTGAGGTAAAATCCTGGATCCTCCCTTGGCCATAACCATGAGTGACAACCCTACTAAGATAAGTCCGTGTGGCGTTTTAACATCAGTAAGTTGTGGAGGTTGATTAGCCCCTCAAAAGTAAAGTCCTTTCAGTGAAAACTCATGTCGAAAGAAGAGGATTGAAACCCAGCTTGTCTTTTAAATCGGGTATATGCCGAGACACCTAAAAACATGCTGTTACATTGTGATGCTGCGCAGGACTGACGGGTCAATAGAGAAGTTTTTTTGGTCCATGAGAGGCAAAATTGTCAGAAAGAATGGATTCTAGCATGAGCATCTACTCAGCTTACTCTCGGGAAAGAAAGAAATGACAGGTGCCTTGGAGCTAGAGGTTTTTAGGAGGTCGTTCTCTTTAGTAGAGTCCTAATGGTATAAGCAGATCTTCCAAATGGACAGTGTTGGAGACATCCAGATAAGGACATGGTAAAGATAAATCCAGACTTTGGTTTTGATGAAGATACAATTCTGGGTTGCACGGTAATGGTATTCAGCTCGCTCGCTTTACAGTAACAAAATCACATAGACCTAGTACAGTTCTACAGAGGATATTCAAGCCACACCAGAAGGCTGGTGGACCTGCTTGAGAGCACAATGCCTCCCCCCACCCCCCAGAAAAAAGTCAGCAAATTCCTTTTGTCATTTAACTGTTATTTAAAATTATGCTCATCAGGATAATTATGCCCCAACAAAGATCTCTGGGCGTACGCCTCTTGAGTTCAAACATTAAGAAGACCGAAGGGCTGTCTACTGACCTCCTGAACTGCGAGTTTGTCAGCCCAAGTTTTCTCAGACTGATTTACTCTCCAGAGTGGTTTGCACGCTATTGCGTTAGAGCGAGGTTTACTCATTGCACTCCGAAATTATATATATATATATATACACACACACACACATTGCACTCCGAAATTATATATATATATATATATATATATATCTATACACACATGTATATATATATACACATGTATTACTTACTCTTTCTGCCTTTTTAGGCCGAAGGAGTAAGTAATACATGTCCATAACAATATTATATATTTTATTTTATTAAATGAGTCAGCTCTAGAAGTTACAAGCCGAACCTCCTTATGTTTGGACTCAAGTCATCGAATTCAAACATAGGCTATGGCTATAGCTATAGCTGAGCTCATTGAGCCCATAGACATGATAACAAAGTAACATTTGACCATAGTTAAGTCAGAAACATTATTATAATTCAACGCAAATAAACCACACAAAGTACTAACATTCAATATTGATATTTTGCAAAACAGACGACGAGTAATGAAAATCCTGAAATGGTAAACAAACAAACATGACCTTTTAAGTGAATGAAGGAATGAACCAAGTCGGAACAGAGTAGTATGACAGCGAATCGGCGCCTTGATAGAAAGGTTGGCTAGTGTGCTCTTTGAAATCATAAATTCCCATGTCGTGTCCACCTCTCTTGTCTCCAAATTGTTCATAATTATCGTCGGCGAAGTAGATGCAGTTACGTCTGCATTTGGCAGCTTCCGCTGAAGAAAGCGCAATGGCTTGACAATCGCCAACAAAGAAAGCCCGGTCACCCAAATCAAACAGTTCAATCCATTTCTTTAACTTTTGATCTAACTGGTAAACTTCAAAAAAAGCAGTATTGTAATGTGGGTCCGCACGTGAAGCTTCTTCATTGTAACTTATTTGCCTAACAATCATTAAAAGTTCTCCCATGGACTCTACTAAGTAGAGTTTTTCCGTCCCTTCGAGTTGGTTGTAATCAGGTGGCATGTACTCTTGGGCTGTTGGGGGATCAGGCCCGTCGAAGTCGGAACAAACAATAAGTCTACCCGCAACACCCACAACATAGATTTGGCCCTTGTAACAAATAACATCATGCATACACCCAGGTTTCTTACCCGAACAATATATGTATTCCCAACGGTTGGTGCGGGGCCTCATCACTGTCACACGTCGCAAGCACGTCATTGACACAACAAGGAAGTCGTCGTAACCCGAAGAAGAGTATGAATTAGGGGGCCTCTTGATTAATATAGCTCTGTCTCTCAATCGTCTACGAATCCAGTTCTTCTTCTGATTCTCATTATCAAACGGGCGATCACAGCTGGCTTCAGGGAGAGCAATCCGACGCTTGTTCAAGGGATTGAAAAGGTGCAATTTGCCGTCGTGACCGAGAGTTACAAGCCAGCCGTATGGAGTGCCGAAGCAGCGTCTACCTTGGATCTCCGGCAGAGTCATAGAGAATCTCTTTTTATCCTTGTACATACTCAGTAGGAATCTTTGGTCTGTAGGAGGAATATTGTTGTTGTTGTTGATACCGCTGCCGTCATCGTCCTGGCAACAAAGCAATAGCCATGGGGGTTGAGAAACCTTCTCTGGACGCCACTCATCCTTTCCTACGGCAAATCTAAAATACCTGCACACTGCCGATAGAGCTGAGTAATCTTCTATAGCTTCCATCTTGTCGCCAATTGCCCGGATGAGCTCGGGTGGGAGGGAACTCCAGTCGGCCATCTTCAAACCCTACTAAAACATCAAAAGTACACAGCGCTTTGAGGAAGAAACAGCAGTATATATATACATAGATAATAATGACTGAAAAATTATAAATTTAGTGCTACGAAATACAAACACGTTCGGTACTTGGTAAGTATTCGATATTGAGTAGGAATAATTTTTCCAATGGCAATAAATTTTGGTAATAATTCCCGCAGGCTGCAACTTTAAAAAGCCCAAAGTAAAAGTTGGGCGAGAATCAAACGAGTGTTTGAGAGGCAATTCAACTGGCCCATCAGCAAATTCGAAGTTCAAGAAGAGGAAGTAACAAATATCCGAATCGAGCATCAAAATTACAGAGAGAGGACTCGATTACCTTGAAACTGACTGAAACCAAAGACA
Organism: Linanthus parryae; assembly: GCA_023055425.1. Taxonomy (NCBI): domain Eukaryota; kingdom Viridiplantae; phylum Streptophyta; class Magnoliopsida; order Ericales; family Polemoniaceae; genus Linanthus; species Linanthus parryae. The sequence continues at coordinate 184,268,377 of JALGPY010000001.1, read as the reverse complement.
CCCAATTTACACCTTTTGCAGCAATTGAGCGATTCGATTACCTGAAGAAGTCGGCAATCGAAGAATCACAACCTGAATTTGTCTAAACTTACACCCGATTTGAGTGATTCGATTACCTGACAGAATCTCCCCCACGGGTGGTGCCTTTTACAGTTCTGCAAGTACAAAAGAGAAGTGAAAGTGATAGATAGATGATGATGATGATGTCAAGCTAGCAGAACCGGCCCTATATACGGTGGCAGCTGCTTCCTGGGCCTTACGCCTCCACTATTCGAGGCCCATAGGGTTTTAAAACACGAGGGTAAGTAAATTCTAATTACAATATTCCTGCAGATGCACACGTAAGTTTGGTATGGGCAAAACACACTTTCAACCCCTCTAGTTTGACTGAAGGACACATTCACGCCTTTCAGTATTTAAAAAGGATATTTTCACAGCATTGGTGTGCCAACTTCTAGTAACCAGTTTTAAGTACTACCTCCGTTTCTTCTCTTTCATCGTGGTTTGACTTTTTCACTCGTGATTGGGTCACTTTGACTCGGTGATTTGGATATCAAAATAGTGTAATTTTTTGACAATTTTTTCATGGTTTTGTAGTGTAAAGTTTAATTTACAAGACCATGCAAAGATTACTAAATTCTTGTATCATTTTGCTAATCAAATTATCGGATGAAAGTGATCCAGTGATTAGTTACAAAAAGTAAAGTATGCTGAAAGAGAAGAAACAGAGGTAGTAGTATATTTTACCCGTTTTGTATATGCAGTGGTGGAGCTAGGATTCCATCGAAGGGAGGGCACATTTTGGCAGTATTTGTACTCTTATTTAAATATAAAGAAAGATAATGTAGGCATTTTGGCTCAGTTGGTAACGCATTCCCCTATTGACTTCAGCCCTGATGGTTCGCGAATCCTCGGTCACACTTTAATTATTATTTGTTTTTTAATTTATGTGGGAAAAAAATTAAAAGTGTGCATGGGGAGAATTGAACCTGCCACGCTAAAGTTTTAAGGCGGCCATCTTATAACTATGCTAGAGACACTTTTGGGGTGGAAGGGAGAACTTTTATATTTGTACAGAGACATTGTTATTTTTTTTTTTCTTACAAAATATGGGTTATCTAGTGGACTCGCCCCTTGCTTTTTGAAAACTCTACTACCACCCCTCTAATTTAAATTATTTAACTCTAGAACTTCTAAAAAAATATATAAATGTCTCGAATGGAATTAAAAACTTCTACCATATCCTAAAAAAGAGTCATGTTCTCACGAACTCGTGTTCATTGATACTATCATGAGAATGTGATGTGGCATCCTCACAGCCACGAATTTCTTTTCTTTAATGAATGAGAAATCACACGTGCATACTCTTTAAGATATAGATTCCTAATAAATGTGACTCTCTTTCAACAATATAAAGATATTTGTGGTTGTGAGGATGTCATGTCACGTTCTCATGATAGTATCAATGAAAAAGAGTTCGTGAGAGCGGGACTCAAATAAAATCATGAGATATAATATCTCTTTCGAAAGTATGATGTTTCTTGTGGTTACTAGGATGGTCATGTGAAATCTTAATGAGCCATAAATGATATGGGGCGATGATAAAGAGAATGTGTGTGAAGGCTACGGCCGGAGGCGCCCGTAAGGCGATCCTCTTCGGGTTTTATACCCTAGCATATATGGTTTTTATAATGTGAAAGCTATTGCGTACTACCTATGCATGTGTAGGTCAATACTATATAGGGGTGTTGACACTTAATGTCTCATAGTTATTTCAGGGAGAATTGGGATGGACTGTGATATCCCAAGAAGTACCCTATTTATTATTTATTGCATCGTGACTTCTCTGTGGGCATTCGTTACCCGCTGGGCTCTAAAACCCTCAGTTTAACTAAATACTTAGATTGTGGAATCTCTATTGGATATTGTTCTCATGTGCTACTTCAACTATATTTGGTTCAGTCTTATAGCCAAAACTCTTGTTTTACATGTTGTGGTATACGCTTATTCAGCTTTTACTGATCAAATTTTTCTGTGGTCGGCTATCGCTATTTTAAAATCCGCATGTCAAGAATAAGGTGGAGAACGCCGCACATGAGCTGAAAATTAGGATTCTGTGCTAGGAAACATTTTATTTATTTAGCAAGAATTACACTTTAGATTTAAGTGTCATTTCGTTTCTTTCAAACAATGTAAGGAGGGTTTTCTCCTTTACTTTTTGAAATAAAAATTCTTTTAAATTATCGTTTGGTTGTACTAGCAAGGATTCGTAGGTTCCGGGGCTGTTTCAGATAAGCAATCATAAATTTATACAAAGTCATACCAAACATTAGATAGACTTTTCCCAACATCAACCAACTTCCAAAATCCTCATTTGGCTCACCAAAGATGTAGAGGACGCGTAGTGTATCAATTATTTCACCAACTATGTGGCCCATTCCATCAGTATATCTGGCCTATTCCTAGCCATATCTTTTTTTGAAATTTCAAACTCGCCCTTTCCAACCAAAACCTTGGTTTGACTTCTGAGCCATTTTCCTTTCTCTCAAAAGTCGTCTCTCTCTCGGTGACTTCGATTTCCGGACATACTCTCTATTTCTGACATTGTCTCCTCTGTTCCGGCCTCTCACCACTGCCCCTTCTGCGATGTCGCAAACTCCATCGGTTGGACTATGTTGTTGTCTGCTCTCAGTCGTCTCTACCACGTATCTGTCTCGCCTCGAAGATTGATTTCAATTTCTCGAAATCATTTCATGTTGTTATATAAATCGGGTACTGTACCTACGAGGAACTCCCTCTGAGTACAACTTTCCAACGAAATCATAGGAGGTTTTTTCAGATTTACAGGGCATGCATCAAAATAAATTGGGGTAAAAGACAATTTGCACCCTCGTTAGATGGGTTATATACAAAAGAAACCTCATTGTTCATGGATATACAAAAACCACCCGGGTCAGATAACGGAGGTAACGGTAAGCTAACGGAAGAGCAAAACGACATATATACTCTCAGACAGGAAAAAAACGATCCTACTATATAATTATTTTTTCTCATCATTTCTTACCCTACCATCTCTTCCCCTCTCTCTCCTCTTCTCTCTAAACCTAGCAGCCACCGCCACCACTACGCCTTTTGCTTATGGACGATGAACCCATATCTCGTCACCGTTCCGACATCGTCTGCCTCTGGCGTCGTCGTTGGCCAAGACACAGGGGTCGATGGGGATTACCATGGTCGAAGAAGAGGACGGAGGGATCGAAGATCTGGATTGTGGTCGGCATCAGGAGTAATGGTGGGTGAAATCAGAGAGAGGCAGAGATGGATGAGGATTGGGCGGTCTCTGCTGGGTTTATGGTTTGGGTCATCGGAGATGGTGGTTTATAGATTATTCAGAATGCACAAAGGAAGTGGTGGTCGGTTTGGTTTGTTTACAGGGGTTCGGTGATGTGAGAAGATGGCGGTGGACTATGGTCGGTAATGGTGATGATGAGAATTGGTTATGGCTATCGAATGGACGGAGTAGAAGCTGAAGGTAGTAATTTCGAGAATTGGTGTAATTGGAGAAGGATATGGAAGAGTTCTTGGAGAAAAAGGGGTTTGATTTTGAGACCAATGACAACTGGGTTGGAGCTGAAATGGGTGCTTCTTCTTCGATGACCAAATTGAAGGATTAATTGGGAGTTTCTTGGGTGGAATTTGTGGCTGGAGTTTGATTCCGCTAGTTTCAAAGAGAGATATTTCTTGTTTTGATCTGCTATCGAGTTATATCTCACCCATGTTTTCATCTTCTTTCGAGCTCCAATACGAGTCTCGGTCAAATATGAGTTCTTGGCTTCCAATCCGGGATTTCATTTTGATTTCTCGGCTTGACCTGCTATCGATATATCTCTCACCCAGATTTTATCATCTTCGAGCTTCGATTTTGGGGGAACCCACATTGTTAGATTTGAGCAAGCCATTGAAGAACAGGGGATGGTGAGGAAGAAGATGAAGATAATTAGAGAGAATTGGGGGTTTGTTTTTGTGAGATTTGGGTGTTTTTTTTGAAATCTTATCTGAATGGAATGTGTTGGTGCAACGACCCCCTTATCCGACTCGGACGAATCGGGGAGGACGAGGCTAAAAGTAATGGCGGAGAATCAAAAGCACAACATCCAACATATATATTACAAACTATTACACATTACAAAACGTCATCGAGTCTGTCATACTATTCTATTATACATTATGCTAACGTCATTCATACTATTTTACAACGTGTGACGGAACCTCCTTAGTGAGTCTCGTACCCGGTCATGCCATAGTCCTCTTCATCTAAACCTGCGGGGGAAGGAAAACAAAGACCGCAGTTTTCTAAAATCAGCATAAAGTACTGAGTAAGCAACACCCAAGCTCGTAAAACGGAAGACGAGGCATGTTTACTTTTCAATTTAATAACAAAGAGGAATAAATTTTAAAACAGTAAACTTGAAGAGTAAAGTAGGACTCAAATGAAATCTTCTCTTTCTTTTAATCTCCTTTCTCAACTTGTAAACGGGGAATACGATTCCCAATCTCTTCTTCTTTTCCTTTATAACTGTCCAAATCTCATAGAAAACTGTATTATTAACTTTGTTGACACGGGGAAGAATCTACTATTCTATCACTAGCTACCATGACCTTAACTACCGGCAGCCCCCAAAGACTTCTTGCGGCCAGAGGGGTGAGTACATGGAGACACCCGGCAGGTTGCGACCAGGTTAAAATAAACGGGTCGGGTGACCGAAGTCAACCACGACCAATCTAAATCACGGGCCGAGTGACTGAAGTCAACACGACAATAATGAGCTTCTCCCGTACAACTCTTTTCACTTTACGTTATTACGCATTATTATTTTTGTGTGTGACAGTACCAAATCAAAGCAACTTCTGTAAAATATAAAGTAGTCACAAATAAGACATATAAATTACAAAATACAATTTTGAGACAATTATTGAAAATCACATTACGACACGAAAAGGAAGCTGGGCACGCTAGGCTTGGCATGTATACTTACCTGGATTCTCAGCAGTTAGCTCGTAAAGCCTCCTAGAATGTCATGTGGCCCTCGTCTACAACTTGTCACCTACACGTTACGTTTCTTTATTTGATCACAAGTTTATCGACAAATATGCAATCGGAAATTATTATAAGCCTAATAAGTTTTATTTGAAATCTCTTAATTTTCTCTATCTATATATATTCATATTTTTAATAAGATTATAAATTTAATATTATATAGAAACTCATAATTTAAGTCAATAAACTTTTAATAATTCTTAAATACTAATTTTATCAACATATCTATTTTAAGTAACCAATAAATTATTTAATGAATAATATTATTAGGATAGATATTTATTTATCAACTTTATAAAATTAATTAAGGAAACTATTTACAATATTTTTAGTGGACAATATAAGTTAGGAGAAATTATTATTTTTATTAATACAATTAAACGGTCGTTATTATTTGAGAAAGTCGTTAATTTAAAATTCTATAATATTTCCAATTTACCAACTAATTTAAAATACACCAAAAATCAATAATTAAAAATTATGCTTTTGAGCTTGTTTATTTTCAAGAAAGAAAATAAATTATATTTAGCTAGTTCCTGTTTTATCTATATTATTTAATTATTTAAATTACTTTTTATTTATTTTTATTGCTATCACTATCATTATTATTATTATTATTCTTACTATTACTATTACTAATATAATTACTATTATCATTATTGTTATTCTTCTTCTTCTTATTATTGTTATTGCTATTTCTATTATTGTTATTACTATTGATTATAATTACTACTACTACTACTATTATTATTATTATTATTATTATTATTATTATTATTATTATTATTATTATTATTATTATTATTATTATTATTATTATTATTATTTAATTAAAATAATAGCTAGAAGGTGTAGAGATTAATGTAAACAAATACAATCCTAATTTTATTTTATTTTTATAATATTAGATTGCCAAATAACAAACAAACCCCCATAGTTTACTGAAATGGCACAATTACCCCCTCTTATTACTAAAATAGTTTCTGAAAAATACAACTACCTCCCCCCCCTAAGCATGAATTTTCAATTCGATCAATCTAAACACGAATCTAATCATTGAGATACGTTTTTGAAAATCTAAATCAACTCAGGGTGAAGATTAGAGCGTACCGGTACCAAAAACTACGCGAAACGGTCGAGAATCGCGTCGGGTCAAGTGGCCGAACGGTGGCGCCGGAGGTGGATTCGACCGGACATTCTCCGACGGATTTTGGGCAGGGCTGAAGCTTCCTCAAGCTTGGTCGGACTCCTAGGACTCTGTTGGAAGGGTCGGAGGGTCGTGGGTGGCTCAGGTGATGTTTGGCCGAGAACTTCGCCGGCGTTAATGGAGGTTTCGCCGGCGGTGGTTGTTGCAGCGGTTACTGCTGCTCCTCTTGCTGCTGGGTTCTTCACTTTTTCTCTTCGTCTGGGCTCAAAGAGGTGTGAGAGGGACAGAGTGGGAGAAAACAGAGGCAGTGGCGTTGGTGGTCGTTCGGGTTTCTCGCCGGTAATTTCAGCGGCGGGGTGGTGGCTTCTAGCCACTAGTGCTGCTGCTGTTTCGAGTCTCTGATCGTGACAGAGAGTGTGATAGAGAGATAAACAGAGGGGAAAGAGAAGAAGAGGGTGTGTGTGGTGTTGGTGACGCTCTCGGCGGTGGTCGCCGGGGTATGTAGTGGCGGCGATGGTGGTTCTGTCTAGCTGCTGCTGCTGCTGCCTTTCTGCAGAGAAGAGAGTGAGATAGAGGGAGAGCTGGAGGGCAGTGGGTGAAGATGGAGGGTGATGGAGATGTCACGGTGGTGGTGTTGGGGGTGGCCGGAGATGGAGAAGAGGGTGGAGGAGAAGATGATGGCGATGAAGTTGGTGTGTGGTCTGCCGAAGGAATGAGAAAGAGACATATTTATATTAGAGAGTGATGGAGGAGACGGTGGCGGTGAGTGTGATGTTGTCGGGCAAAACTTTTGCCGAAAGAAAAAAGTGGAAGGAGAAGAGAAGTTGAAGATGAAGTAGAAGAAGGGAACAAATAGGAAAAGACAAAATTGAAAACAAAAATCTGATTACAACTTCCCTAAGAAAACTATTGGGTGTGGCACAACTACGAAGTTACGCGGTGGTTCTACCCGCGTTACGATTTTAGTTAATAAATTGCTCGCGTAATTATTTACAAATACTACTTTAATATTTCTTAAAATTGAACAAAACTAGTTATTAAATAATTTACACAATTTTATATTATTTTTCTTTTAAGACTATATTTATATTTAACATGTTAATTTTACTGTTCTATCCCTAAGTATTTTACGGGGTATTACATTCTTCCCCCCTTAAAGACAGCTTCGTCCTCGAAGCTAATATTAGACAAATAACCACGATATACTACGACCACTTGGCAACCAACTTTTTAAGTAATCTTTCCTAGATAAGAAATCTTCATCTGGCGAATCTCGATTCGATGCTCACTATGCAAAGTGTAATGCCGCAACTTATTTCAGTTACTAGAAGTTAATGATATGTCTGATACGATGATATTGTTGTCCTAAACATGGCGCGGTTTTAGACGAAGGGTGACATCCTCTCCCCCTTAGAGGGTGACGTCCCCGGAACTCCTTATGAATATATCATCTAGCATTACCCTTATCGTTCAGTTGGAGGTCGACTTACCTGAACACCAAATAAGATATGCTTCTACTAGTGTTTTACTTCACAGTCATGCGAAACCTTTAATATAATCGAAATATATAATCAACCTCTAGAAATGACTGATAAGAAAATCAGCATCCCATGGACCCAGATATATATTTAGTGATGGACTCCAATTTGCACATTTTCACCGATGAATCATACCAACTATCTAAAATCCTTTCTACATCAAAATCCCATTGATGAAGCCTAAATGCTCTAAATGACAACTATCTGGTGAAATCTCCCAAAAGTTTAAGCCACCTTTATTGCTCATTGTATACTATTAGTAGTTCCAGACGTAAATCAACAAAGAAACTATAATATATTCCCATCATACATAGCACATAGTTATACGGGTTCCCGGGCTCCAAAGGTAAATTCATACTAACATTTATGCTCCTCTAGTAAAAATTTAGTAGTAAAGCTCCAAGTAATAATGCCTCAAACAACTATTAACCTTTTAGCCACACAAAGCGCTCTATTCATCACAACAGAGGATCGACAACAATAGATAACAAAACCTCATGATACTATAGATTGTAACCACCGATCCCACGACTGTGTTGTCATTTCCAAAATTCCCGAGACTTTGTAATAATTTGTGATGACCAGACTCCCAAATAATATTATTTACATTTTTCGAGAACCCAACATGAACTATGTTTTAGTGAGAAGATCTCAAATGCAAGAATGACTTCAAATAGAACTTATTTGAAGAATGTATACTGCAATAAGACGTTAACAACAAGACTCCAAATAGAATTTATGTGAACAATATGTATCACCAGGAAATGAATCTTATATCACCGAGATATATTATTGTATCAGATAATCCCCAAAAAGAGAACTCCCGACAATATCATTAACCAAATCCTTGGAGTAGTTGCTCTTATGACAATATAACTCCAAATGGGAACTCCAAACTGCCACAACACCTTAAACCGGTCTAGTAGAAAGCATCTAAAATCTAGTGGGTGAATCCTACGACTTTTGGTCAAATTCCCAATGTCTCCTCAATTTACCCTTGTTACAAAGTTTTCTTATTTTGACAGTTGATTGTCTGGTATCCGAATCTCACTCGTACTTGGTTGATTCCTCCTAAATCGAACTTCCCTCGCTTGGCCAGCATGAACTATATAAAACTTTATCCTTAGATCTCATTGTTCGAGGAATATTACGTGGAGAGATTAAGTATTTGGCTCTTACGTCTTACTTTACAGAAGGATTATTTTCGAAGTACATTTATTATCCTTGTCCAATTTACATTGCTAGCGACTATGATCGACTGAGTGTGTCTGGTATTGCGAATGTGTGATCTATCAATTTCACCACCGAGCTATATTAGTGCTTCTTCCCTCAATCTAGTATGCAGCATAGGTAAAAGGAAACTCATGAAAACAATGTGCACATGGCCATGTAATATAACACATAGTCCATGATCACAATCATTGCTAAAATACAATCAGATGTGAAATTTTCACGTAAGATGTTCTGTTTTGCCTCTCTCCTTTCTCTTGAAAACTAACTTTGGCCCAATCGGGCGATCATATTCTTGATGCCATATCCTCGGATCAATCTTATCAATTAAGCCTGATAGGCTATCACAATATTATGATTTCAATACTATGTCAATGAACCATAAAGCATACATTCCCATGGTACCATACAACACATTACACGTCACATATTGCCACCATGCTATGAGAAATCAAATACTCAAATTGATAGAAGTCCTTAATTTTATAGTTGGTCATTTGTGCAGATCCGTTACTGAACTGACTACTCTTAGAGTTTTTAACTACTTCCTGTTTTTGTATCATGAGCTAAATTTCTTACGGTATGTTCTCCTAGGAATCCAGTATAGGCAAACTTAGGGTAGTACTTCAATAACCGTTTGTTGCACACGGTGATAATTAACGTATCTTCATTTCACCCAAATGACAACATTCATACGTTTCCCCTTAATATTTTAATCTGACCCCGAACAACTATTTAAGTTCGTCACTCCTCGTAGTCCAAATTTGCTACTTCAGAGTTTACTCAAATAATTAAAATGCTCCTCGACCTCATATTTAAATAAGTATCCAGAATTAAAGTTAGAATACACGTCCAGTTTCCAATATTTAACACAAACCCCAAATTCACCTTAACCTCTGGTCTCGTATTTCATTATTTCAATAAAATTCATACTGCCAAAAGTAAGTTAGACGACATATTCCCAAGTGACATATGCGAACACATCCAAGAATAAATTCATAATTGAACACATACTGCAATTGCAAACAAAGACTTCGTAGCAGTACTCCAAGTATTCCCCTAATAGCAGAGAGAGTTACACAATATAAGAAGCTACTAATGTTTTCCATAGCGGAATAGTAGCTCCCAAATCAATGTAATGAATAAGAAACGCTAAATATAAACTTAATAGATTCCAAACAATACTTTCAAACTTTTAGGTTACCACTCAGGAGAGTCCCATACCAGAAAACTCGAGATACTCATCGTGCAAACGTTAGAGTAATCCTGACTAAATATGTCATTTGATACATCTAAGTCTTGTAGGCGAACATTGGTACTTCACAATTTAAACACCAATCTTGTCAAGTTAGTCCCACCACTCCAAAAGTTATATATAGCCAAACAAACATCCCAACCTTCAAGCAGCACTAGGATAACAAGACTCCAAGTAACAACTCAATTACTTAAATATTAGAGCGCACAAATTGTTTACGATAAACAAATCTAGCACAGTCCTCTGATTACAAATTGTGAATAAGTAAACTTCCAATCAACCGTTAACACATCAAAACCCTTTAATAACTAAGGTTGTAAAATTACAGTGGAAACAGGTTGAAAATTCAGCGGGTTGACTTCATTGGTTCTCAGGTGAGGGTGGGTGGGATCTCCCTTGTCTACTTCAAAATATACTTTTTGATTTCCTGAAAAGACTCCCAAGATTAATTCTTTCTTGACCCCCCAATTACAAATTACAACCCCAATCAATATCTAGAGTACGTCACCAAATTTCTTTACAAATATTGAGTGTGAAACTAGGATTCGCCATTCAAGTATCATATTCTTATCATATCCCTATCCTCAGAATTCTCATGAAGTCACATACCCTTTTAAATGGTCAACTAATCACTTTCTATAATGTCCTTTGTTATGCTATCACTGACTTAGGGATTGAGATATATCATCTTTTAAATGCACCATCATCAGTAATACCACACAATGATCATACAGAGAATCTTAACATGCATCACATAGCAACTTTACATTTAAGCACACAACGTGAGTCTGCAAAGGAAATGATATATCTAGTACGAATCAATTTCTGTTCTCATTCTTCTTCCTATCATAGAAATGAGGATCATTCACAACCAATAAACTGCAATTTAAATCAACTAGTCACTTATAACACACAATACTTCTTGAGACAGGTCGCGGGTGGGCGGGAAATACCAATACCTATGTCTAAGCTACCCGTACCCCGAACGGCTTTTTTCAATTTTAATTATCTTGCCCTATGTTCATTTTAAGTTACCCTACAGGTTTTAATTCCCATTTAATGGATAGCCGGCTCTGATACCACCTGCAACGACCCCCTTATCCGACTCGGACGAATCGGGGAGGACGAGGATAAAAGTAATGGCGGATAATCAAAAACACAACATCCAACATATATATTACAAACTATTACACATTACAAAACGTCATCGAGTCTGTCATACTATTCTATTATACATTATGCTAACGTCATTCATACTATTTTACAACGTGTGACGGAACCTCCTTAGTGAGTCTCGTACCCGGTCATGCCATAGTCCTCTTCATCTAAACCTGCAGGGGAAGGAAAACAAAGACCGAAGTTTTCTAAAATCAGCATAAAGTACTGAGTAAGCAACACCCAAGCTCGTAAAACGGAAGACGAGGCATGTTTACTTTTCAATTTAATAACAAAGAGGAATAAATTTTAAAACAGTAAACTTGAAGAGTAAAGTAGGACTCAAATGAAATCTTCTCTTTCTTTTAATCTCCTTTCTCATCTTGTAAACGGGGAATACGATTCCCAATCTCTTCTTCTTTTCCTTTATAACTGTCCAAATCTCATAGAAAACTGTATAATTAACTTAGTTGACACGGGGAAGAATCTACTATTCTATCACTAGCTACTAGGGGTGAGCAAAACTCGCCCAAACCGGCCGCCCCAAACCGTTCCGCATCAAACCGGTCCGAATTTAACACCCGTTTAAACTACTTGATTGGGTATGGGTATAAAATTGCAAACCCGAACTAAGTTTGATTGATCATGGGTTTGAAGTTGGAAAAACCGATTAGACCCGGTCCGGTCCGATTAAAATTTTATATGAAAAATTTACATATTTTTAGTTAGATAATACCGTCTAAGTAAATTTTTTATTAGAACGAACAATAGTTTTAGTTGGTTTTCCTCAACTTATGCATTAATATGATTTTCTCTATCAACTAGAATGTCATATTCGGCTTTGTTATGTATTAGTAAGATTGAAAAATGTATAATTTTTTCCGATTTGCACTAAATATGTCTTGTTCATAGACATAAGTTTGCTAACGGTTCAACATTTTGAACCCGCCTAAACCCGGCCGAACCGGTCCGAGTCGAAAGGCTTGATCGGGTTTGGGTTTGTCGACTACTTGATTGGGTTTGGGTATCGATATGACCAACCCGGGATCATTGGGTTGGGTAGGAAACAAAACCCTCACCCGCCCAACCCGGTTCGTGCTCTGCCCTACTAGCTACCATGACCTTAACTACCGGCAGCCCCCAAAGACTTCTTGCGGCCAGAGGGGTGAGTACATGGAGACACCCGGCAGGTTGCGACCAGGTTAAAATAAACGGGTCGGGTGACCGAAGTCAACCACGACCAATCTAAATCACGGGCCGAGTGACTGAAGTCAACACGACAATAATGAGCTTCTCCCGTACAACTCTTTTCACTTTACGTTATTACGCATTATTATTTTTGTGTGTGACAGTACCAAATCAAAGCAACTTCTGTAAAATATAAAGTAGTCACAAATAAGACATATAAATCACAAAATACAATTTTGAGACAATTATTGAAAATCACATTACGACACGAAAAGGAAGCTGGGCACGCTAGGCTTGGCATGTATACTTACCTGGATTCTCAGCTTTTAGCTCGTAAAGCCTCCTAGAATGTCATGTGGCCCTCGTCTACAACTTGTCACCTACACGTTACGTTTCTTTATTTGATCACAAGTTTATCGACAAATATTCAATCGGAAATTATTATAAGCCTAATAAGTTTTATTTGAAATCTCTTAATTTTCTCTATCTATATATATTCATATTTTTAATAAGATTATAAATTTAATATTATATAGAAACTCATAATTTAAGTCAATAAACTTTTAAGAATTCTTAAATACTAATTTTATCAACATATCTATTTTAAGTAACCAATAAATTATTTAATGAATAATATTATTAGGCTAGATATTTATTTATCAACTTTATAAAATTAATTAAGGAGACTATTTACAATATTTTTAGTGGACAATATAAGTTAGGAGAAATTATTATTTTTATTAACACAATTAAACGGTCGTTATTATTTGAGAAAGTCGTTAATTTAAAATTCTATAATATTTCCAATTTACCAACTAATTTTAAAATACACCAAAAATCAATAATTAGAAATTATGCTTTTGAGCTTGTTTATTTTCAAGAAAGAAAATAAATTATATTTAGCTAGTTCCTGTTTTATCTATATTATTTAATTATTTAAATTACTTTTTATTTATTTTTATTGCTATCACCATCATCATTATTATTATTATTATTCTTACTATTACTATTACTAATACAATTACTATAATCATTGTTGTTATTCTTCTTCTTCTTATTATTGTTATTGCTATTTCTATTATTGTTATTACTATTGATTATAATTACTACTACTATTATTATTATTATTATTATTATTTAATTAAAATAATAGCTAGAAGGTGTAGTAGAGATTAATGTAAACAAATACAATCCTAATTTTATTTTATTTTTATAATATTAGATTGCCAAATAACAAACAAACCCCCATAGTTTACTGAAATGGCACAATTACCCCCCTCTTATTACTAAAATAGTTTCTGAAAAATACAACTACCTCCCCCCCTAAGCATGAATTTTCAATTCGATCAATCTAAACATGAATCTAATCATTGATATACGTTTTTGAAAATCTAAATCAACTCAGGGTGAAGAGTAGAGCGTACCGGTACCAAAAACTACGCGAAACGGTCGAGAATCGCGTCGGGTCAAGTGGCCGAACGGTGGCGCCGGAGGTGGATTCGACCGGACATTCTCCGACAGATTTTGGGCAGGGCTGAAGCTTCCTCAAGCTTGGTCGGACTCCTAGGACTCCGTTGGAAGGGTCGGAGGGTCGTGGGTGGCTTAGGTGATGTTTGGCCGAGAACTTCGCCGGTGTTAATGGAGGTTTCGCCGGCGGTGGTTGTTGCAGCGGTTACTGCTGCTCCTCTTGCTGCTGGGTTCTTCACTTTTTCTCTTCGTCTGGGCTCAGAGAGGTGTGAGAGGGACAGAGTGGGAGAAAACAGAGGCAGTGGCGTTGGTGGTCGTTCGGGTTTCTCGCCGGAAATTTCAGCGGCGGGGTGGTGGCTTCTAGCCACTAGTGCTGCTGTTGTTTCGAGTCTCTGATCGTGACAGAGAGTGTGATAGAGAGAGAAACAGAGGGGAAAGAGAAGAAGAGGGTGTGTGTGGTGTTGGTGACGCTCTCGGCGGTGGTCGCCGGGGGATGTAGTGGCGGCGACGGTGGTTCTGTCTAGCTGCTACTGCTGCCTTTCTGCAGAGAAGAGAGTGAGATAGAGGGAGAGCTTGAGGGCAGTGGGTGAAGATGGAGGGTGATGGAGATGTCACGGTGGTGGTGTTGGGGGTGGCCGGAGATGGAGAAGAGGGTGGAGGAGAAGATGATGGCGATGAAGTTGGTGTGTGGTCTGCCGAAGGAATGAGAAAGAGACATATTTATATTAGAGAGTGATGGAGGAGACGGTGGCGGTGAGTGTGATGTTGTCGGGCACAACTTTTGCCGAAAGAAAAAAGTGGAAGGAGAAGAGAAGTTGAAGATGAAGTAGAAGAAGGGAACAAATAGGAAAAGACAAAATTGAAAACAAAAATCTAATTACAACTTCCCTAAGAAAACTATTGGGTGTGGCACAACTACGAAGTTACGCGGTGGTTCTACCTGCGTTACGATTTTAGTTAATAAATTGCTCGCGTAATTATTTACAAATACTACTTTAATATTTCTTAAAATTTAACAAAACTAGTTATTAAATAATTTACACAATTTTATATATATTTTTTTTGACGACTATATTTATATTTAACATGTTAATTTTACTGTTCTATCCCTAAGTATTTTACGGGGTATTACAGTTGGTGCCAAGGTCTTTGTATTAGTTGCATGTTGGCACTTGCAGGTGGTAGTTGGGATCGAGAGAAGAAGAGTGGTGCAAGTGGGATTCGGTCGTGGTGGTGGTGGTGGTGGTGAAGAACACCAAGAACAAGGAGTTGCAGTGGTGGTGTTGGTGGTGGTGAAGAACACCAAGAACAAGGAGTTGCAGTGGTGGTGTTGGTGGGGTTTCAGTGGCGGTGGTGGCGGTGGCGGTGGCGGTGGCAATGGTGGTGACCAAGAACACCTAGAACACACCAAGAACAAGAAAAAATAAAAACAAAAACGCAAATAAGGGGAAAATTGTCATAAAAATGTTAGATTGCACCCCCTCTCAACTAACATTAACAGAAGGGTGGTATTTGTCCAACGTCCGTCACTGACAGGGGGATTTTTGTCTCTGACATGGGTGGTTTTTGTATATCCCCGAACAATGAGGTTGTTTTTGTATATAACCCAAACCACGAGGGTGCAAATTGTCTCTTACCCAATAAATTAGATGTCTGTATTTGTTAATTCCCGAATACATGATAAACAGATTTTTTGTGGAAAACTAATTCAACACGCTAACTCTAGGTAATGAATAATTTCCCTCGCCCGAGATTAGTTGATCCAGCATGGGCCTTATGTTTCACCTAATTCGTGTTTCGTAGGTCGCGAGTTTGAAGGACTAACGTCTATAAAAGCCCGTCCCAACTCTAATGCACCATTTCCTTATTTGGACATCCACTCACTTTCAAACTTTCTAATTTTGGTAACCTTAAACCGGTCAAACGACAACAATACCCTCATAAAAAATTCTCATATTTTTTGTAAACAAAAAAGTAAACACATCTGGTGTAACACCCCCAAATTTTCATTACTGAAATTCCGGGCGTGCCCTTCTCATGGAGAATTAACCACCATGATCAGGAGAAAGGATCTTTGCTTCGGATTCACAAAACACACTTTATTACATAAAAAGTTCACAAGCCTTGTTCAGAGTTATTACAAACCATTATATTACAAACAGCGGAATAATGAAATTACTACTTTATTCAAGCGAGGTGATACTTCCACTAGTATGCGACGTCCCCATCCCCAACGTAGGCCTCTCCTGTGGTGGTTTTACAAAACAAGGACACCACAGTAAAAGTCAGTAAAAACTGAATGAGAACGCATCACAACACGTAAATCAAAGTGAGGCACATGTAAGTATTAAAATAAGTTATGACATGTTCGTTGATTCCAAAAATCAGTTTAGTTCTTTAATCGGGGAGATCCAGTACCAATAATCATATCCAGTGTGAACGGCGAAATAATCCGCTCGTCCGAACCAATCTCACCTCAGCATCTAGACCTTAAGTGTCGACACCCCCTACGAGGGAAACTGTTGTCCCAAGAGAGTAGTACTAGAGCCTTACCCTGTGCTAATGCGCCCCAGGGGAAACCATAGAGCCACCTTCGACTCAAGTCCCAAGCTTTGCTTGGTCAAACCATATCAAGTCCCAAGCTTTGCTTGGTCAATCCATATCAAGTCCCAAGCTTTGCTTGGTCGATCCATATCAAGTCCCCGAGAGTTCATGTTTCCACTTTACGTGATTAGTAGCTTAAACATTCTGAAAAGTCTTATTATTATCATTTCTAAAATATCATCAAGTAGTGGAAATCACTTCTTCTCGAGTGACAAGTTCTCAAAATATTGAATTTTAACATGTGAAAGTAAAGAGTTCAATTAACACAATGACATGTTTAGCAAACACAAGTATTGAGTAAGCTTAAGAAATGCGTTCAAAATACTTTAAAGCTCAAGTCAAGGCAAAAAGAGACATTATAGTTGAACACGCGTTTTGAAGAGTAAGGGTTGAGCCTACGAACTCACCTACAAGTTCCGACGGTAGTTTAGATGTAGCCGACGTAGTCTTCGTCTATGAACTCGGTGTCTACAAATAAGGATAAATCCTAATTAATAATTAATCGCTTAATATGCAAGTGTCCTATATGTCAAGCGGGTTGATTCTAGTTAATTACTCGGTGATGACCTAGTCGAATTTTAAGGATGTCCCTTAATCAAGTACTAAGATATTGTTTATTTGTCAAAACGACTAACCAAAATTTATTTATAAAAACACTATATTAATTTATCAAATCTAATATTAACTAATATTAATATTAATTTACTAATCTTCATCCTACTCACAATGATATTTATTTACTAACTACTAATCATTATTTACTACACTAACATAAAATTAATACTTAGGTATTTATAATGTAGGATAGCTAGAAATGTAGTTGTACACTTACCTCCCCCTAGACTTGTCTAATTCTCAAAAACATGAGTTGTTGCTAGTTCTAGAAAATACATTTATAACCCCCATTTGAAGAATAATTGTTATATGCATTTCTAACGTTCCGTTTTCAACTAGTTTAACATGAATGACTTCCGGGAGGTGTGAGAGTACGAATATGCAAGAACATGTAAAATGCGACGCGTGAAAATGAAGTTATACCGAGTTTCCGATTAAATGAGCGGTGGCCTAGCGCGGGCTGTTTGAACCTCTTCGGCTTTCGAGAATGGTGTTAAGGAAGTCCTTGGAGTGTCACGGAGTGGACGGTAGCAGCCGTGTCCCAAGTGGTGGTCGTTGGCGGAGTTGGTGATGAAGGTAGCTACTTGACGTTGCAAGTGTAGTTCAAGTTGGGCAACGATTCGGGATCCGTTTTGGCCTCTTTTGAACGTGGTTAAAGAATGAAAGTTATAGATAACAAGTAGAGGGATATGTAGGAGAAAACGGAGGTCGTTTTGGAGCTAAAATGGAAGAGAACAAGGAAGAACAACACCGCTGCCCACTGGTGCTGTTCGGCTAAAGCAGTTTCAGCGCGGGGTGAATTCGGGCTCTGTTTTGACTCCTTTTGGTCGGGACTAAAGAACGAAAGTTGTAGAGGACAAGTTGAGGAAGCTGTGGTTAAAATTTGGGCCAATTCCGAGTTGTAACGAAGGAGATACAGCAAGAACAAGCCGCTGTCCAGCAGCCGCTGCTACTGTTGCGGGTTGCTGCTTGTTGCGGCTGTTGGGCTGCTTCGGGTGGTTGTTTTGGCCGGTTCTTTGCTGCTAAAAGATGCTATGAATATCAGGGAGTGAGTGTGTGACTTGAGGGGTGGTGGGTATGGTTCTCGTGTTGGTTTGAGATGAGAGAGAGAGAGCTTGAGTTGGTGGTTATGGAGTTTTCCGGCGATGAACTATGGTGGTGTTGGTTGTGATGGAGATGGCAAGGATGATGAGCTGATTATGAAAGTGAGAGGGGTTGTAGCTTTGTTGGTGTGGTGAAATGGAGCTACGGGAGGTGATATTTATAGAAGAAAAGAGAAGAAGCATGAGCAAGATGAAGAAGATGAATACGTAGGAACAATAATGGAGAAGATAAGAGAATAGTGCTTCATTTGTTTGTACCAAAGGCATGATCCAATTTTTACGGAGATGATTGCCGTCTCACCATTTGATTGTGGCTGAAATTTTTGTGAGAAAGATAACATTCCGGATTTCTTAGAAAATAATCGGGTGTGATATTATCGAAATGTCGTGATAAAAGTCACCACGTAGTATATGTGACACTATAGTGATATACACACTATTAAATATAAGTGCGATATATATGTATATATACGTGTCTATGTGGTACATACTCTATTCTAATTTTATTATGACATAGTCACCTAATACTACCACAAAATATTAAATATAGATGTCAGTTTATACTCAATATTGCTATAAACATACATATTTGTTCCTAAAATATATATTTAAATTTCGGGTTGTTTCATCCTTCCCTCCTTAAGATCAAGCTTCGTCCTCGAAGCGCAAAAGTAATATCTCATGGCTGTACTATGAATACTAAATGCAAAGTGCGTAATCTCATGTATTAACTATGTAGCGAGTAAAATATGATGAGTAAAAGTGTAACTAAAAGTGTGAAGGTCTCCTCCCCCTTAAAGGAGTGACGTCCTCGTCACTCGAGTTTATACCTGTTCAAACAAGTGGGGATATCGTTGTTTCATGTCAGCTTCAGCTTCCCATGTGACGTTCTCCGTCAGGTGACTGTTCCATAACACTTTGACCAACGTGGTTGACGTGGTACGAGTCTTTCTAGTCTTGGTGTCTAGGATTTTGACAGGGTGTTCTTCGTCCGTAGGAATAGGGTCCAATTCTAAGGGTTCGGGATCTAAGATATGTGATGGGTCTGGAATGTACCTCTTAAGTTGAGACACGTGAAAGACGTTATGGACTCGACCCAGATTAGAAGGAAGATCTAAACGTTAGGCTACTTCTCCTATCCTGTCCTGGACTTCGTAGGGACTGATGAACTTGGGACTGAGTTTTCCCTTCTGATTGAAACGAGAAACTCCCTTGGTTGGTGATACCTTCAGGAACACTTTGTCTCCAACCTTGAACTCCACGGGTCTTCGTTTCTGGTCTGCATAAGACTTCTGTCGATCCTGCGCCGCTTTCATCCGTTGCTGAATGATTCTGACCTGACTCACCATTTCCTCAATCATTTGTGGTCCCAAAACTAGTGTCTCGCTGATGTCATTCCAGCACAAGGGTGTCCTACATTTCCGCCCATATAGTGCCTCATAGGGTGCCATCCCTATACTTGCGTGGTAACTATTGTTGTACGAGAACTCTATCAATGGTAACCGGTCTACCCAAGAACCTTGGAAGTCCATGACACATGCTCGCAACATATCCTCCAGTGTTTGTATGGTTCGTTCCGTCTGTCCATCAGTAGCTGGGTGGAAAGCGGTGCTGAACTTCAGCTGAGTGCCTAAGGCTTTCTGTAATGCTTGCCAGAAATGTGAGAGAAAGTTTGGGTCTCGGTCAGACACGATGTCCTTTGGTACACCATGGTATCTAACGATATTCTTGATGTACGCGTCTGCTCGTTGCTCCATATCCCAAGTGTCCTTCATTGGGATGAATCTTGCAGTCTTCGTCAATCGGTCAACTACAACCCAAATCTGATTTAAACCATTCTTTGTCACTGGCAAATCAGTCACAAAGTCCATAGATATGGAATCCCATTTCCACATGGGTACTTCCAAAGGTTGCACCAAACCTCCTTTCCTCTTGTGTTCGAACTTCACCTTTTGGCACGTGAGACATCGGGCTACAAATTCTGCAACCTCGTTCTTCATTCTTGGCCACCAGAACTGCTTCTTCAAGTCCTTATACAACTTATCTCCTCCTGGATGTACGGAGTATGGCGTGTTGTGTGCTTCTCTCATTAACCGTTCCTTGACCTCCTTACACTTTTGGGGCACACACCACCTCTCCTTGTACCTTATGCTCCCATCGTCATGTATTCGGAAGTCCTTGGTTGAACCATCCTCGATTTTCTTCCTGATTCTTTCAAGTTTCACGTCTCCGGGTTGTCCCTTTCTGATCTCCTCAAAGATGTCTAGTGTGGCTACCAAATTGTATAGCACGTCTTCCCTTGCCTCCTGCTGACGAAATTCAATCCCCAACTTCTGAATATCAGCTCGCAACTCCTTTGGTAAACTCCTCAAAGCATTGATGGTATGGCTTGTCTTCCTGCTTAATGCGTCGGCGACTACATTTGCCTTCCCTTCATGATATTGGATTTGTAGATCGTAGTCCTTGATCAAATCCAACCATCTTCTTTGCCTCATGTTCAAATCCTTTTGGGTGAACAAATACTTAAGGCTTTTGTGATCGGTGAAAATCTTACAGGTTGCACCATAAAGGTGGTGTCTCCAAATTTTCAAGGCGTGGATAATTGCGGCTAGCTCTAGGTCATGAGTTGGGTAATTCTCCTCGTAGGATTTTAGCTGTCGTGAAGCATATGCAATCACTTTCCCATCTTGCATTAGCACACATCCTAACCCGTGCTTCGAAGCATCACTATAGACCTCAAACTCCCTCGACTCAGATGGTAGGGTTAGAATAGGTGCTGTAGTTAGCTTTTCCTTCAGGGTTTGGAAGGCTTCCTCACATTTCTCATCCCAATGGTATTTGGTGGTTTTCTTCATTAGATTGGTCAATGGTCTGGCTATTTTGGAAAAGTCCTTCACGAATCTTCGGTAATAACCTGCTAGTCCCAAGAAACTACGGATATCTGTTGCACTCTTGGGTCTTGGCCAGTCCCTAACCGCGGTTATCTTTCCTGGGTCTACGGAAATTCCCTCCTTAGATATTATGTGTCCCAAGAAAGGTACCCTATCCAGCCAAAATTCACACTTGGAAAACTTAGCATACAACTGTTCTTGCCTCAGGGTTTGCAAAACAGCTCTAAGGTGTTCTTCGTGTTCTTCCTTCCCCTTAGAGTAAACCAAAATGTCGTCAATGAACACTACCACAAAGCGGTCTAAGTAAGGTTTCATTACTCGGTTCATCACGTCCATGAATACAGCAGGTGCATTGGTTAGACCAAAAGGCATAACAGTGAACTCATAATGCCCATACCTGGTCCTAAAGGCAGTCTTAGGGATGTCCTTCTCGGCTACCCTTAACTGGTGATAACCTGATCTTAAGTCGATCTTGGAAAAGGTATCGGCTCCTTGTAGCTGGTCAAAGAGGTCATCTATCCTTGGGAGTGGGTATCGATTTTTGACAGTCACATTATTAAGCTCCCTGTAGTCAATGCACAGTCTCAAACTACCGTCCTTCTTCTTAACAAACAAGACAGGTGCTCCCCATGGTGAAACACTTGGTTTGATATACCCCTTATCCAACAATTCCCTTAGTTGTTCCTTCAACTCTTCCAGCTCTACTGGTGCCATTCTGTAAGGTGCTTTGCAGATCGGTCCTGTCCCGGGTACAAGGTCAATGGTAAACTCCACGGCTCTCTTAGGTGGCATTCCAGGGATTTCGTCGGGAAATACATCGGGAAATTCATTAACAATTGGGATGTCCTCAAGTTTCATCGTCCCCATACTATCATCTCGGAAAGAACAGAGATAGGCTTGGTGTCCCTTACCCATGGCTTTGACTACGGAAAGTGCAGACACAATTTTGACATTGGGTTTCTCGGTGATTCCTATGTGAGAGATTCTCTTACCCTTTGGTCCTCTTAGGCTTACCTTTTGGTTACGACAATCAATATGAGCATGGTGCTTTCCTAGCCAGTCCATTCCTAGAATAACATCTAGGTTTTCTAGGTCAAAGAGGATTAAGTCAGTGGGTATCTCACATTCTTGGATGGTTATGACTACTCCCCTAAAGATAGAATCACAGTTTACTACCCGTTTTGCAGGTGTAGCTATAGACACAGGGTTCATATGAGAGGGTTGAAGTCCTAGTTTTCTAGCAAAAGATGACGATATGAAAGAATAGGATGCCCCACTATCGAAGAGTACGTAAGCAGGAGTGTTGTGGACTAAGAATGTACCAGTAACCACGTTTGTCGCAGTGTTTGCTTCCGCCTGGTTCATGGCATAGATTTGTCCGGTGCTCCTCTGGTTTCCATTTCCTTGGGTGTTAGTTCCATTTCCAGTAGGTTGCGCATTCCGGTTGTTGCTTCCTGCAGGTGCATTGTAGTTGTTCCCTTGGGGTCTGCCTGCCTGGTTGTTGTAGTTCCTACGATTGTTTCCGCCAAATTGGTTATTGTTATTCCCACGGTTGCTTCCTCCGTATTGGTTGTGGTTGGCTTGGAATTGATTCCCATTTTGGTAGTTTGGGCGAGGGTTTCCCTGGTTCTGTTTTGGGTATCCGTTCCCTCCGGTTCTGCCATTCTGGATATCAGCCTTTTTCGCGTTACACTCGAACGCTCGGTGACCACGCTTCCTACAGTAGAAACATTCCACTGTCTTTCCTTCACAGTCAACTCCGGGATGGTCCCTACCACACTGTTTACAATTGTAGTGACGAGCTCGCCCGTTGGCGTCAGTGTTGTGGTTCCCGAAGTTATTGCGGTTCATTCCACGGTACCCCTCGATTGCGTTAGACTTGAACCTCTTGTTAGCATGGTGGGGTTCCTTAGAGTTGTTCCCTTCTTCCTCCTTCCTCTTGTTTGCTCGATTCCCTTGCATCTCTTCGATTTCTCCGATGGTAGCTGCTACCTCGTACGCTTCTCTTATGTTCGCACTCCTAGCAGCAACTACGTCCCTCTGGATGCTATAGCGAAGCCCTTTTGTGAAGCATCTGATCCTCAAGTCCTCCGTGGTTACCAGTGGCCCGGCAAAGCGTGACAGTTCTGTGAACTTGTTGTAGTATTCCGACACTGTCATGTTGCCTTGTTTCAGGGCTAGAAACTCCTCATACTTCTTGTTCTTAACATGGTGGGGATAGAAGCGTTCCCTCAGTACATCCTGAAATGCTTCCCAGTTAAGGTTCCCATTGGCCTGCAATGCGTCCTTGTTGACAGTCCACCAGTTATCGGCCTCGTCATGGAGGTAGAATGCTGTCACATTCACCTTTTGGTCGGGTGGGCAACCGACAGAGATCAGAATTTTGTCCATTTTACGAATCCAATTCTCAAGGATCACTGGGTCCTCTTGCCCAAGGTAGAAGTCAGGGTGTCTCTCGTCGACTCTCTTAGCCCAGTTTGTCCCGACATGTTCCATTTGATCCCTTTGTTCCCTTCGCGTAATGAGTTCGGCAACATTGATGAGTAGTTCCTCCATTTGGGCGCTCCTCCTTGCTGCCGACATTTTTGCGTTCCTACTATAATAACGCAGTTAGATTAGTCCACTCAAGGAAGGCTAATGGCGATATACGTCTAACAGTGATAATTAAGGGTTACAGTCGCCACATCGTCAAAGAAGTTCTGTATGTGTTTCCTGGGGTGCAGTCAGTCTAGGTCGGTGGTCAGACATTCTTAGTCGAGAAGTTTCAGTGGTGTTGAATTAAGGAGACAAGCTTTCAATGCACTCTTCTTAGTTCGCGGGTATTGTCCCCTTAACAGTTCTACTCATCGCCTATATTAGACTTTTATTCCGGGTAAAGGTATCACACTCTTTCTTGAACTCGTTTTCTAAGTCACTACAAGCCATTAGTAGTTTCCATGTCTGAGTCTCCTACAAAGACTCCTCCTCCTTCTCCGTCCTCATGGTCCTTGGCTCCCCCAAGCCCCTCGGTGTTTGTACCCGAGCCTGAACCTGGGCTTATAATTTCGGAGCCAGAAGTTACTCCCGGTGTTCCATCTTTCCATCAAGATTCATCGGGTCCTTATCCTTGGCTTTGCGGTGTCCCAGTGCTGTCGTCAACCCCTCTTTCGGTTATGAGGGCATCTTCAACTCCAGCATCTCGACCAGTGGATCAGTCACGCCCTCTTGCTCGCGCATGCTCGATCCTTATCTCAGAGGAGATTCATCGTCACCTAGGGAATTTGGGGCGACTTCTCGGGTTTCGCAATGATACACAAGTTATTGAGTGGCTTTTTCGGAAAGCTCGTCCTGCTATTCTAGAGTTAGGTCCTCGTAGAAGAGAGACTCCTAATGAAGGGTCACAAAATGCTCGTTCCTAGTCAATCAGTGTAATGGCTGTATTATGGGTTGTACCTTTTGTCTCATGCGTCTCTAAGTGTAATGGTCTTAACTATGTATTTTTCCCATTATTGAGGAAGTAATGAATTATTAGTCATAACAAGGTTATCCGAAAAAAAATATTCTCAAATGACCTAATTACCCCCTCTCAACGGCTATAACGGTGAAAAGTAAATACACATTTTTTTTTACCCCAATCTCCAACGGTCAGCCGACACTCCAACGGCTATAAATGGCCAAAAGTCACTTTTACCCTTTGTCATATCCGTGTAACGGCTAGTAGGGAGGTTAGAAACGTAATTTCGATGCTCTTGAGGTTTCTATAAATAGAAGCTCCATAACATACTACTTTCATACCTCAAACATATTTAGAAATGTCTTCGGAGAGTGTTATGGCTATTATCACACTGATCATAGCCGTGTACGTGATAGTCCTCTTTGCGCGACTCAGCCTCTCCTTCATCAATCAGCCTCTGCTCCCTTTTCTTTTGGTTTGGTTGTTTGGGTTCATCCTTATGTTGGTAGTGTACCATAGGGAAAAGCAGGAAACAGCCATGTATGAAAGGATGAAGTACCAGTGATGTAACTATTTCCTACATTTTCTCCCTTATGAATAAAAGTCTTTTTTTTTCTTGTCTTTGCAATGATCCAACAAAATTTAGATAAGAAAGTCTTGAATCACAAGATTATCAAAACTGCACATTACAAGTTCAAATAGTATGAACACACAAAGAGATCATATATAGAACAATATATACTTGAAGATATGCTTCTAATCGTAAGAACAAGCGCATGCTTCTCACACTAACCCCTTTACCCCCGACTTAACTTGTTTTAATTCAGGTTTTATCTTGCCCTAGTCCATTTTTGAGAAATAAAAATATTGAGTTTCTTTTTCGGAAATCGATTTCCACTTTAATTAGGGTGAATTAGACTTTGAATCCGAAGGTGCTCTGATACCAACTGTAACACCCCTAAATTTTCATTACTGAAATTCCGGGCGTGCCCTTCTCATGGAGAATTAACCACCATGATCAGGAGAAAGGATCTTTGCTTCGGATTCACAAAACACACTTTATTACATAAAAAGTTCACAAGCCTTGTTCAGAGTTATTACAAACCATTATATTACAAACAGCGGAATAATGAAATTACTACTTTATTCAAGCGAGGTGATACTTCCACTAGTATGCGACGTCCCCATCCCCAACGTAGGCCTCTCCTGTGGTGGTTTTACAAAACAAGGACACCACAGTAAAAGTCAGTAAAAACTGAATGAGAACGCATCACAACACGTAAATCAAAGTGAGGCACATGTAAGTATTAAAATAAGTTATGACATGTTCGTTGATTCCAAAAATCAGTTTAGTTCTTTAATCGGGGAGATCCAGTACCAATAATCATATCCAGTGTGAACGGCGAAATAATCCGCTCGTCCGAACCAATCTCACCTCAGCATCTAGACCTTAAGTGTCGACACCCCCTACGAGGGAAACTGTTGTCCCAAGAGAGTAGTACTAGAGCCTTACCCTGTACTAATGCGCCCCAGGGGAAACCATAGAGCCACCTTCGACTCAAGTCCCAAGCTTTGCTTGGTCAAACCATATCAAGTCCCAAGCTTTGCTTGGTCAATCCATATCAAGTCCCAAGCTTTGCTTGGTCGATCCATATCAAGTCCCCGAGAGTTCATGTTTCCACTTTACGTGATTAGTAGCTTAAACATTCTGAAAAGTCTTATTATTATCATTTCTAAAATATCATCAAGTAGTGGAAATCACTTCTTCTCGAGTGACAAGTTCTCAAAATATTGAATTTTAACATGTGAAAGTAAAGAGTTCAATTAACACAATGACATGTTTAGCAAACACAAGTATTGAGTAAGCTTAAGAAATGCGTTCAAAATACTTTAAAGCTCAAGTCAAGGCAAAAAGAGACATTATAGTTGAACACGCGTTTTGAAGAGTAAGGGTTGAGCCTACGAACTCACCTACAAGTTCCGACGGTAGTTTAGATGTAGCCGACGTAGTCTTCGTCTATGAACTCGGTGTCTACAAATAAGGATAAATCCTAATTAATAATTAATCGCTTAATATGCAAGTGTCCTATATGTCAAGCGGGTTGATTCTAGTTAATTACTCGGTGATGACCTCGTCGAATTTTAAGGATGTCCCTTAATCAAGTACTAAGATATTGTTTATTTGTCAAAACGACTAACCAAAATTTATTTATAAAAACACTATATTAATTTATCAAATCTAATATTAACTAATATTAATATTAATTTACTAATCTTCATCCTACTCACAATGATATTTATTTACTAACTACTAATCATTATTTACTACACTAACATAAAATTAATACTTAGGTATTTATAATGTAGGATAGCTAGAAATGTAGTTGTACACTTACCTCCCCCTAGACTTGTCTAATTCTCAAAAACATGAGTTGTTGCTAGTTCTAGAAAATACATTTATAACCCCCATTTGAAGAATAATTGTTATATGCATTTCTAACGTTCCGTTTTCAACTAGTTTAACATGAATGACTTCCGGGAGGTGTGAGAGTACGAATATGCAAGAACATGTAAAATGCGACGCGTGAAAATGAAGTTATACCGAGTTTCCGATTAAATGAGCGGTGGCCTAGCGCGGGCTGTTTGAACCTCTTCGGCTTTCGAGAATGGTGTTAAGGAAGTCCTTGGAGTGTCACGGAGTGGACGGTAGCAGCCGTGTCCCAAGTGGTGGTCGTTGGCGGAGTTGGTGATGAAGGTAGCTACTTGACGTTGCAAGTGTAGTTCAAGTTGGGCAACGATTCGGGATCCGTTTTGGCCTCTTTTGAACGTGGTTAAAGAATGAAAGTTATAGATAACAAGTAGAGGGATATGTAGGAGAAAACGGAGGTCGTTTTGGAGCTAAAATGGAAGAGAACAAGGAAGAACAACACCGCTGCCCACTGGTGCTGTTCGGCTAAAGCAGTTTCAGCGCGGGGTGAATTCGGGCTCTGTTTTGACTCCTTTTGGTCGGGGCTAAAGAACGAAAGTTGTAGAGGACAAGTTGAGGAAGCTGTGGTTAAAATTTGGGCCAATTCCGAGTTGTAACGAAGGAGATACAGCAAGAACAAGCCGCTGTCCAGCAGCCGCTGCTACTGTTGCGGGTTGCTGCTTGTTGCGGCTGTTGGGGCTGCTTCGGGTGGTTGTTTTGGCCGGTTCTTTGCTGCTAAAAGATGCTATGAATATCAGGGAGTGAGTGTGTGACTTGAGGGGTGGTGGGTATGGTTCTCGTGTTGGTTTGAGATGAGAGAGAGAGAGCTTGAGTTGGTGGTTATGGAGTTTTCCGGCGATGAACTATGGTGGTGTTGGTTGTGATGGAGATGGCAAGGATGATGAGCTGATTATGAAAGTGAGAGGGGTTGTAGCTTTGTTGGTGTGGTGAAATGGAGCTACGGGAGGTGGTATTTATAGAAGAAAAGAGAAGAAGCATGAGCAAGATGAAGAAGATGAATACGTAGGAACAATAATGGAGAAGATAAGAGAATAGTGCTTCATTTGTTTGTACCAAAGGCATGATCCAATTTTTACGGAGATGATTGCCGTCTCACCATTTGATTGTGGCTGAAATTTTTGTGAGAAAGATAACATTCCGGATTTCTTAGAAAATAATCGGGTGTGATATTATCGAAATGTCGTGATAAAAGTCACCACGTAGTATATGTGACACTATAGTGATATACACACTATTAAATATAAGTGCGATATATATGTATATATACGTGTCTATGTGGTACATACTCTATTCTAATTTTATTATGACATAGTCACCTAATACTACCACAAAATATTAAATATAGATGTCAGTTTATACTCAATATTGCTATAAACATACATATTTGTTCCTAAAATATATATTTAAATTTCGGGTTGTTTCATCCTTCCCTCCTTAAGATCAAGCTTCGTCCTCGAAGCGCAAAAGTAATATCTCATGGCTGTACTATGAATACTAAATGCAAAGTGCGTAATCTCATGTATTAACTATGTAGCGAGTAAAATATGATGAGTAAAAGTGTAACTAAAAGTGTGAAGGTCTCCTCCCCCTTAAAGGAGTGACGTCCTCGTCACTCGAGTTTATACCTGTTCAAACAAGTGGGGATATCGTTGTTTCATGTCAGCTTCAGCTTCCCATGTGACGTTCTCCGTCAGGTGACTGTTCCATAACACTTTGACCAACGTGGTTGACGTGGTACGAGTCTTTCTAGTCTTGGTGTCTAGGATTTTGACAGGGTGTTCTTCGTCCGTAGGAATAGGGTCCAATTCTAAGGGTTCGGGATCTAAGATATGTGATGGGTCTGGAATGTACCTCTTAAGTTGAGACACGTGAAAGACGTTATGGACTCGACCCAGATTAGAAGGAAGATCTAAACGGTAGGCTACTTCTCCTATCCTGTCCTGGACTTCGTAGGGACTGATGAACTTGGGACTGAGTTTTCCCTTCTGATTGAAACGAGAAACTCCCTTGGTTGGTGATACCTTCAGGAACACTTTGTCTCCAACCTTGAACTCCACGGGTCTTCGTTTCTGGTCTGCATAAGACTTCTGTCGATCCTGCGCCGCTTTCATCCGTTGCTGAATGATTCTGACCTGACTCACCATTTCCTCAATCATTTGTGGTCCCAAAACTAGTGTCTCGCTGATGTCATTCCAGCACAAGGGTGTCCTACATTTCCGCCCATATAGTGCCTCATAGGGTGCCATCCCTATACTTGCGTGGTAACTATTGTTGTACGAGAACTCTATCAATGGTAACCGGTCTACCCAAGAACCTTGGAAGTCCATGACACATGCTCGCAACATATCCTCCAGTGTTTGTATGGTTCGTTCCGTCTGTCCATCAGTAGCTGGGTGGAAAGCGGTGCTGAACTTCAGCTGAGTGCCTAAGGCTTTCTGTAATGCTTGCCAGAAATGTGAGAGAAAGTTTGGGTCTCGGTCAGACACGATGTCCTTTGGTACACCATGGTATCTAACGATATTCTTGATGTACGCGTCTGCTCGTTGCTCCATATCCCAAGTGTCCTTCATTGGGATGAATCTTGCAGTCTTCGTCAATCGGTCAACTACAACCCAAATCTGATTTAAACCATTCTTTGTCACTGGCAAAGCAGTCACAAAGTCCATAGATATGGAATCCCATTTCCACATGGGTACTTCCAAAGGTTGCACCAAACCTCCTTTCCTCTTGTGTTCGAACTTCACCTTTTGGCACGTGAGACATCGGGCTACAAATTCTGCAACCTCGTTCTTCATTCTTGGCCACCAGAACTGCTTCTTCAAGTCCTTATACAACTTATCTCCTCCTGGATGTACGGAGTATGGCGTGTTGTGTGCTTCTCTCATTAACCGTTCCTTGACCTCCTTACACTTTTGGGGCACACACCACCTCTCCTTGTACCTTATGCTCCCATCGTCGTGTATTCGGAAGTCCTTGGTTGAACCATCCTCGATTTTCTTCCTGATTCTTTCAAGTTTCACGTCTCCGGGTTGTCCCTTTCTGATCTCCTCAAAGATGTCTAGTGTGGCTACCAAATTGTATAGCACGTCTTCCCTTGCCTCCTGCTGACGAAATTCAATCCCCAACTTCTGAATATCAGCTCGCAACTCCTTTGGTAAACTCCTCAAAGCATTGATGGTATGGCTTGTCTTCCTGCTTAATGCGTCGGCGACTACATTTGCCTTCCCTTCATGATATTGGATTTGTAGATCGTAGTCCTTGATCAAATCCAACCATCTTCTTTGCCTCATGTTCAAATCCTTTTGGGTGAACAAATACTTAAGGCTTTTGTGATCGGTGAAAATCTTACAGGTTGCACCATAAAGGTGGTGTCTCCAAATTTTCAAGGCGTGGATAATTGCGGCTAGCTCTAGGTCATGAGTTGGGTAATTCTCCTCGTAGGATTTTAGCTGTCGTGAAGCATATGCAATCACTTTCCCATCTTGCATTAGCACACATCCTAACCCGTGCTTCGAAGCATCACTATAGACCTCAAACTCCCTCGACTCAGATGGTAGGGTTAGAATAGGTGCTGTAGTTAGCTTTTCCTTCAGGGTTTGGAAGGCTTCCTCACATTTCTCATCCCAATGGTATTTGGTGGTTTTCTTCATTAGATTGGTCAATGGTCTGGCTATTTTGGAAAAGTCCTTCACGAATCTTCGGTAATAACCTGCTAGTCCCAAGAAACTACGGATATCTGTTGCACTCTTGGGTCTTGGCCAGTCCCTAACCGCGGTTATCTTTCCTGGGTCTACGGAAATTCCCTCCTTAGATATTATGTGTCCCAAGAAAGGTACCCTATCCAGCCAAAATTCACACTTGGAAAACTTAGCATACAACTGTTCTTGCCTCAGGGTTTGCAAAACAGCTCTAAGGTGTTCTTCGTGTTCTTCCTTCCCCTTAGAGTAAACCAAAATGTCGTCAATGAACACTACCACAAAGCGGTCTAAGTAAGGTTTCATTACTCGGTTCATCACGTCCATGAATACAGCAGGTGCATTGGTTAGACCAAAAGGCATAACAGTGAACTCATAATGCCCATACCTGGTCCTAAAGGCAGTCTTAGGGATGTCCTTCTCGGCTACCCTTAACTGGTGATAACCTGATCTTAAGTCGATCTTGGAAAAGGTATCGGCTCCTTGTAGCTGGTCAAAGAGGTCATCTATCCTTGGAAGTGGGTATCGATTTTTGACAGTCACATTATTAAGCTCCCTGTAGTCAATGCACAGTCTCAAACTACCGTCCTTCTTCTTAACAAACAAGACAGGTGCTCCCCATGGTGAAACACTTGGTTTGATATACCCCTTATCCAACAATTCCCTTAGTTGTTCCTTCAACTCTTCCAGCTCTACTGGTGCCATTCTGTAAGGTGCTTTGCAGATCGGTCCTGTCCCGGGTACAAGGTCAATGGTAAACTCCACGGCTCTCTTAGGTGGCATTCCAGGGATTTCGTCGGGAAATACATCGGGAAATTCATTAACAATTGGGATGTCCTCAAGTTTCATCGTCCCCATACTATCATCTCGGAAAGAACAGAGATAGGCTTGGTGTCCCTTACCCATGGCTTTGACTACGGAAAGTGCAGACACAATTTTGACATTGGGTTTCTCGGTGATTCCTATGTGAGAGATTCTCTTACCCTTTGGTCCTCTTAGGCTTACCTTTTGGTTACGACAATCAATATGAGCATGGTGCTTTCCTAGCCAGTCCATTCCTAGAATAACATCTAGGTTTTCTAGGTCAAAGAGGATTAAGTCAGTGGGTATCTCACATTCTTGGATGGTTATGACTACTCCCCTAAAGATAGAATCACAGTTTACTACCCGTTTTGCAGGTGTAGCTATAGACACAGGGTTCATATGAGAGGGTTGAAGTCCTAGTTTTCTAGCAAAAGATGACGATATGAAAGAATAGGATGCCCCACTATCGAAGAGTACGTAAGCAGGAGTGTTGTGGACTAAGAATGTACCAGTAACCACGTTTGTCGCAGTGTTTGCTTCCGCCTGGTTCATGGCATAGATTTGTCCGGTGCTCCTCTGGTTTCCATTTCCTTGGGTGTTAGTTCCATTTCCAGTAGGTTGCGCATTCCGGTTGTTGCTTCCTGCAGGTGCATTGTAGTTGTTCCCTTGGGGTCTGCCTGCCTGGTTGTTGTAGTTCCTACGATTGTTTCCGCCAAATTGGTTATTGTTATTCCCACGGTTGCTTCCTCCGTATTGGTTGTGGTTGGCTTGGAATTGATTCCCATTTTGGTAGTTTGGGCGAGGGTTTCCCTGGTTCTGTTTTGGGTATCCGTTCCCTCCGGTTCTGCCATTCTGGATATCAGCCTTTTTCGCGTTACACTCGAACGCTCGGTGACCACGCTTCCTACAGTAGAAACATTCCACTGTCTTTCCTTCACAGTCAACTCCGGGATGGTCCCTACCACACTGTTTACAATTGTAGTGACGAGCTCGCCCGTTGGCGTCAGTGTTGTGGTTCCCGAAGTTATTGCGGTTCATTCCACGGTACCCCTCGATTGCGTTAGACTTGAACCTCTTGTTAGCATGGTGGGGTTCCTTAGAGTTGTTCCCTTCTTCCTCCTTCCTCTTGTTTGCTCGATTCCCTTGCATCTCTTCGATTTCTCCGATGGTAGCTGCTACCTCGTACGCTTCTCTTATGTTCGCACTCCTAGCAGCAACTACGTCCCTCTGGATGCTATAGCGAAGCCCTTTTGTGAAGCATCTGATCCTCAAGTCCTCCGTGGTTACCAGTGGCCCGGCAAAGCGTGACAGTTCTGTGAACTTGTTGTAGTATTCCGACACTGTCATGTTGCCTTGTTTCAGGGCTAGAAACTCCTCATACTTCTTGTTCTTAACATGGTGGGGATAGAAGCGTTCCCTCAGTACATCCTGAAATGCTTCCCAGTTAAGGTTCCCATTGGCCTGCAATGCGTCCTTGTTGACAGTCCACCAGTTATCGGCCTCGTCATGGAGGTAGAATGCTGTCACATTCACCTTTTGGTCGGGTGGGCAACCGACAGAGATCAGAATTTTGTCCATTTTACGAATCCAATTCTCAAGGATCACTGGGTCCTCTTGCCCAAGGTAGAAGTCAGGGTGTCTCTCGTCGACTCTCTTAGCCCAGTTTGTCCCGACATGTTCCATTTGATCCCTTTGTTCCCTTCGCGTAATGAGTTCGGCAACATTGATGAGTAGTTCCTCCATTTGGGCGCTCCTCCTTGCTGCCGACATTTTTGCGTTCCTACTATAATAACGCAGTTAGATTAGTCCACTCAAGGAAGGCTAATGGCAATATACGTCTAACAGTGATAATTTAGGGTTACAGTCGCCACATCGTCAAAGAAGTTCTGTATGTGTTTCCTGGGGTGCAGTCAGTCTAGGTCGGTGGTCAGACATTCTTAGTCGAGAAGTTTCAGTGGTGTTGAATTAAGGAGACAAGCTTTCAATGCACTCTTCTTAGTTCGCGGGTATTGTCCCCTTAACAGTTCTACTCATCGCCTATATTAGACTTTTATTCCGGGTAAAGGTATCACACTCTTTCTTGAACTCGTTTTCTAAGTCACTACAAGCCATTAGTAGTTTCCATGTCTGAGTCTCCTACAAAGACTCCTCCTCCTTCTCCGTCCTCATGGTCCTTGGCTCCCCCAAGCCCCTCGGTGTTTGTACCCGAGCCTGAACCTGGGCTTATAATTTCGGAGCCAGAAGTTACTCCCGGTGTTCCATCTTTCCATCAAGATTCATCGGGTCCTTATCCTTGGCTTTGCGGTGTCCCAGTGCTGTCGTCAACCCCTCTTTCGGTTATGAGGGCATCTTCAACTCCAGCATCTCGACCAGTGGATCAGTCACGCCCTCTTGCTCGCGCATGCTCGATCCTTATCTCAGAGGAGATTCACCGTCACCTAGGGAATTTGGGGCGACTTCTCGGGTTTCGCAATGATACACAAGTTATTGAGTGGCTTTTTCGGAAAGCTCGTCCTGCTATTCTAGAGTTAGGTCCTCGTAGAAGAGAGACTCCTAATGAAGGGTCACAAAATGCTCGTTCCTAGTCAATCAGTGTAATGGCTGTATTATGGGTTGTACCTTTTGTCTCATGCGTCTCTAAGTGTAATGGTCTTAACTATGTATTTTTCCCATTATTGAGGAAGTAATGAATTATTAGTCATAACAAGGTTATCCGAAAAAAAATATTCTCAAATGACCTAATTACCCCCTCTCAACGGCTATAACGGTGAAAAGTAAATACACATTTTTTTTACCCCAATCTCCAACGGTCAGCCGACACTCCAACGGCTATAAATGGCCAAAAGTCACTTTTACCCTTTGTCATATCCGTGTAACGGCTAGTAGGGAGGTTAGAAACGTAATTTCGATGCTCTTGAGGTTTCTATAAATAGAAGCTCCATAACATACTACTTTCATACCTCAAACATATTTAGAAATGTCTTCGGAGAGTGTTATGGCTATTATCACACTGATCATAGCCGTGTACGTGATAGTCCTCTTTGCGCGACTCAGCCTCTCCTTCATCAATCAGCCTCTGCTCCCTTTTCTTTTGGTTTGGTTGTTTGGGTTCATCCTTATGTTGGTAGTGTACCATAGGGAAAAGCAGGAAACAGCCATGTATGAAAGGATGAAGTACCAGTGATGTAACTATTTCCTACATTTTCTCCCTTATGAATAAAAGTCTTTTTTTTCTTGTCTTTGCAATGATCCAACAAAATTTAGATAAGAAAGTCTTGAATCACAAGATTATCAAAACTGCACATTACAAGTTCAAACAGTATGAACACACAAAGAGATCATATATAGAACAATATATACTTGAAGATATGCTTCTAATCGTAAGAACAAGCGCATGCTTGTCACACTAACCCATTTACCCCCGACTTAACTTGTTTTAATTCAGGTTTTATCTTGCCCTAGTCCATTTTTGAGAAATAAAAATATTGAGTTTCTTTTTCGGAAATCGATTTCCACTTTAATTAGGGTGAATTAGACTTTGAATCCGAAGGTGCTCTGATACCAACTGTAACACCCCCAAATTTTCATTACTGAAATTCCGGGCGTGCCCTTCTCATGGAGAATTAACCACCATGATCAGGAGAAAGGATCTTTGCTTCGGATTCACAAAACACACTTTATTACATAAAAAGTTCACAAGCCTTGTTCAGAGTTATTACAAACCATTATATTACAAACAGCGGAATAATGAAATTACTACTTTATTCAAGCGAGGTGATACTTCCACTAGTATGCGACGTCCCCATCCCCAACGTAGGCCTCTCCTGTGGTGGTTTTACAAAACAAGGACACCACAGTAAAAGTCAGTAAAAACTGAATGAGAACGCATCACAACACGTAAATCAAAGTGAGGCACATGTAAGTATTAAAATAAGTTATGACATGTTCGTTGATTCCAAAAATCAGTTTAGTTCTTTAATCGGGGAGATCCAGTACCAATAATCATATCCAGTGTGAACGGCGAAATAATCCGCTCGTCCGAACCAATCTCACCTCAGCATCTAGACCTTAAGTGTCGACACCCCCTACGAGGGAAACTGTTGTCCCAAGAGAGTAGTACTAGAGCCTTACCCTGTGCTAATGCGCCCCAGGGGAAACCATAGAGCCACCTTCGACTCAAGTCCCAAGCTTTGCTTGGTCAAACCATATCAAGTCCCAAGCTTTGCTTGGTCAATCCATATCAAGTCCCAAGCTTTGCTTGGTCGATCCATATCAAGTCCCCGAGAGTTCATGTTTCCACTTTACGTGATTAGTAGCTTAAACATTCTGAAAAGTCTTATTATTATCATTTCTAAAATATCATCAAGTAGTGGAAATCACTTCTTCTCGAGTGACAAGTTCTCAAAATATTGAATTTTAACATGTGAAAGTAAAGAGTTCAATTAACACAATGACATGTTTAGCAAACACAAGTATTGAGTAAGCTTAAGAAATGCGTTCAAAATACTTTAAAGCTCAAGTCAAGGCAAAAAGAGACATTATAGTTGAACACGCGTTTTGAAGAGTAAGGGTTGAGCCTACGAACTCACCTACAAGTTCCGACGGTAGTTTAGATGTAGCCGACGTAGTCTTCGTCTATGAACTCGGTGTCTACAAATAAGGATAAATCCTAATTAATAATTAATCGCTTAATATGCAAGTGTCCTATATGTCAAGCGGGTTGATTCTAGTTAATTACTCGGTGATGACCTCGTCGAATTTTAAGGATG
This sequence comes from Linanthus parryae, assembly GCA_023055425.1. Lineage (NCBI taxonomy): Eukaryota > Viridiplantae > Streptophyta > Magnoliopsida > Ericales > Polemoniaceae > Linanthus > Linanthus parryae. The sequence goes on along the minus strand of JALGPY010000001.1, from coordinate 184,231,897 downwards.
TCCCTTAATCAAGTACTAAGATATTGTTTATTTGTCAAAACGACTAACCAAAATTTATTTATAAAAACACTATATTAATTTATCAAATCTAATATTAACTAATATTAATATTAATTTACTAATCTTCATCCTACTCACAATGATATTTATTTACTAACTACTAATCATTATTTACTACACTAACATAAAATTAATACTTAGGTATTTATAATGTAGGATAGCTAGAAATGTAGTTGTACACTTACCTCCCCCTAGACTTGTCTAATTCTCAAAAACATGAGTTGTTGCTAGTTCTAGAAAATACATTTATAACCCCCATTTGAAGAATAATTGTTATATGCATTTCTAACGTTCCGTTTTCAACTAGTTTAACATGAATGACTTCCGGGAGGTGTGAGAGTACGAATATGCAAGAACATGTAAAATGCGACGCGTGAAAATGAAGTTATACCGAGTTTCCGATTAAATGAGCGGTGGCCTAGCGCGGGCTGTTTGAACCTCTTCGGCTTTCGAGAATGGTGTTAAGGAAGTCCTTGGAGTGTCACGGAGTGGACGGTAGCAGCCGTGTCCCAAGTGGTGGTCGTTGGCGGAGTTGGTGATGAAGGTAGCTACTTGACGTTGCAAGTGTAGTTCAAGTTGGGCAACGATTCGGGATCCCTTTTGGCCTCTTTTGAACGTGGTTAAAGAATGAAAGTTATATATAACAAGTAGAGGGATATGTAGGAGAAAACGGAGGTCGTTTTGGAGCTAAAATGGAAGAGAACAAGGAAGAACAACACCGCTGCCCACTGGTGCTGTTCGGCTAAAGCAGTTTCAGTGCGGGGTGAATTCGGGCTCTGTTTTGACTCCTTTTGGTCGGGGCTAAAGAACGAAAGTTGTAGAGGACAAGTTGAGGAAGCTGTGGTTAAAATTTGGGCCAATTCCGAGTTGTAACGAAGGAGATACAGCAAGAACAAGCCGATGTCCAGCAGCCGCTGCTACTGTTGCGGGTTGCTGCTTGTTGCGGCTGTTGGGGCTGCTTCGGGTGGTTGTTTTGGCCGGTTCTTTGCTGCTAAAAGATGCTATGAATATCAGGGAGTGAGTGTGTGACTTGAGGGGTGGTGGGTATGGTTCTCGTGTTGGTTTGAGATGAGAGAGAGAGAGCTTGAGTTGGTGGTTATGGAGTTTTCCGGCGATGAACTATGGTGGTGTTGGTTGTGATGGAGATGGCAAGGATGATGAGCTGATTATGAAAGTGAGAGGGGTTGTAGCTTTGTTGGTGTGGTGAAATGGAGCTACGGGAGGTGGTATTTATAGAAGAAAAGAGAAGAAGCATGAGCAAGATGAAGAAGATGAATACGTAGGAACAATAATGGAGAAGATAAGAGAATAGTGCTTCATTTGTTTGTACCAAAGGCATGATCCAATTTTTACGGAGATGATTGCCGTCTCACCATTTGATTGTGGCTGAAATTTTTGTGAGAAAGATAACATTCCGGATTTCTTAGAAAATAATCGGGTGTGATATTATCGAAATGTCGTGATAAAAGTCACCACGTAGTATATGTGACACTATAGTGATATACACACTATTAAATATGAGTGCGATATATATGTATATATACGTGTCTATGTGGTACATACTCTATTCTAATTTTATTATGACATAGTCACCTAATGCTACCACAAAATATTAAATATAGATGTCAGTTTATACTCAATATTGCTATAAACATACATATTTGTTCCTAAAATATATATTTAGATTTCGGGTTGTTTCATCTGGGCCTAATTGGAAGCCCAATTATAATTATATTGATACTAATCCAAATAAATTAACCCGACCCAAATTTAATCTAACATAACCTAATTAATCTAACCTAACCTAGGCTAATTGAATGAGATACACTCACCCACTACTCTTATTCATATGCCTTCTCTCTACCGCCGTTGTCTCTCGATCTCTCAGGAAGCCATCGCCACCGAGCGAGTTGTTTTCGCCGGTAGTTGTTTTCGTCTCAAATAAAACTAGTAGACGGCGATTTGTTGATTTCCCCCTTCTTACAGTGTTGTATTCATCTCGAATCAACACACCTCTTTCTTGTTTCTGGGTTAGGGTTCTTCACTATATCAAACCCTAACCATTTTTCACGCAAAGATGGTCGATTTCGACCAGATCGGAGAGTGGGTTCCGGACATCGAGGAAGGTGACTGCGATTTCTCACCGGGAACCCAGCTCTCCGAACTACTTGTTCCGTTTGACTCCGATGAAACGGTGGCTCCCAATGAATCTGAAGCGTTTGCCTTCGATGAAACGGAGGCTCCTGATCAATCTGCTCTGTCTGCTCCATTTGAGTCAGGCGAAACTCAGCCACCTGAAGAAATCGTTCCATTTGACTCTGAAGTTGTGCTGGAAACCCAGTTCCATGATGATCTGGTGCTATCTGCTGAAACAGAAGCTATTTTAGACGAGATTCTAGAGATCCGAGTCCCTGGATGGATAGCTCTCAAACTTGGAAGGAGGTCATTGTCTTTATCTATTTTTATATCATTCTGAGATGCAATATGTGATGCACTATGTTCTGTCATTCATCATGGTTCTGTGACATGATTCAATGTTGTGATGCAGTGTATTTGATATCCTAATGTGATGCAATATGTTCTGTGAATCATATTGGTTCTGTGTTACTGTTCAATGATGGTTCTGTGAATCATACTGGTTATGTGATGCAATATGGATTTGTGATAAACATTTGGTTTTGATTATGAGATGCAATCTGGTTCTGTGATATGATTCTGTGATCTGTGACATGATCCTGGTTTTGTGATATGTGACATTATCCTGGTTCTGTGATCCAATTGTTCCACCTACTCAGTGATTCTTAACTGAATGAGAATATTGTTTTTGTGATCCAATTGTTCCAACTACTCAATGATTCTTAACTGAATGAGAGTATTGTTGGTGGTATACACCCTTCTAGTACTCAATGATGTATGTAATGAGAGTAGTGGAAGTCACATATCATAAGGAATGTGCAATGCTGTTATAACTTGTGTGTATTCAGATTACTGTTAGCAATACTCAATGACTAATTTTGTGAGAGTATTGTTGGTGATACTCTTGCACACAAGTAACCACTTAGTCGATGACGATGCATTGCAAAATGTAATATGAGATTGTGCGAGATTTGTCAAAAGGAATTACATTTAGTAATGTGTAACTCCCCTTCACTAAGGCATAATATTCTGTGATTGGGAGGTACATAATCAAAAGTTTCCTTACAAGGACTTACGCCAAAATATACAAAATGTGAGTTGGCAAATGTCTACCTAAACTGATGCATACCCTAGGTCTTCTTCAAGAGCTGCATTTCCAATATCAACCTTCAAGTTCCTTAAGTAATCAATGCTATCCATTACTAGCATTGGTGGGACTGTTAGATATTTAGATAAAAAGCATTGCCTCCTTAGTCTCCGCTTCCCCATATGTGGCATCTCATACTTGTTGTGTCCTTTGCACACCAATATTTCAGTCATGCATATTTCTGCAGTTAGAAATACATCGTCAAGTGTGTCATGATGCAAATCATTGTATGACATGTCAACAACTTGTATTAGATCTTCAAAGTTGCATGTTTCCATCAAACTTTCCACACTCTGTATCGAGGCAAAGAAGCCTAAGTCATTCACATTGCAATAGGTGACTTTGTTGGTTCTTGAATAAGATTTATGTGGAATCCATCACTATTTGCTACTTTTCTGAAATTCGCATCTTTGTTCTTGACATGTGGTGTTGCATTATTCTGTTGTATGTTGATTTTTTTCGACAAACAAGCAGGCCATGCCTCTTTGATGGCTGGTACCACCTTGTTGATCACCATATCCCTCATAGCCTTCTTGTTAAACATATGTTATTGGCTTAAGTTCTTCAGTTCCCGCCTCTCGATTCTTTGATTTTTTTGGTGCAACAACATACTTTGTGAATGGCCAACAACAAATCTTACCATCCCATATCAACTTACCATCATCAACATATAGTGGTCTTCCTATACAACACAGAAACATGATCTTTGGAATGATTTTTTTTTTCTGCTGCCTTGTATGGTACTTCTTCATATGGCAAGAGAATATACTTGTTAGCAACCTTGTGCAAGTATAACCATTTCTCTCTATATGTATTGTGTACTGCTGGCTCTTGTATGTGATTTCACCTTCCTCAATGAGTTCTAGATGTTGAGATCCCATTTCAGTCGCTTATATTTGTGTGCTTCAGAAAGGGATGGGTGAATTTTAGACTTTCTAGAATTCATATTTCCTTCTTTCAACCATATCCCAAGTGAGGACTTACTGACGCCAAAGTTGCCTGCATTGAGGTATTATAATTGATAAGAACATGGTATTTGTGTGTTTGGGTTTTGGAGTTTGCTCCCTAGACATGTTGTGTGGGTTTAGACCTTCAAACTTGTTGTTTGTCTCCCTACAAAACATGTATGGGTTTTAGAGTTCCAATTCCCTCATTCACACCTAATTCAGTGATGGCAGTTTTATTGTGCAAAATGAGCAAAAAATAACAAGGCTGAGAAATGGTTTGTATCTGAAAGTTGTCCAACTGTGTGTCTGTCACATGGTGGCAGTTCCAAAAACTTTGTCTCATCTAACTCCATCTTTGGCACACCATTGCCTTTTTTATTTCATTTAACATCAATGTATACTCCATCTTCTATCTTCTTTTTGATTTTTTTCCGAAGTCTGTAAATAGTGCACCTGTTTACTCCGTGTTTTGCTGCAAGTTCATTCAATAATCCATTTCTTGTTTTCATGTCATTTCATCCAATTAATAACATGTCTTTAATCTCATTTCTTTGTTGGAATGTCAACACCATTGGACTAAAGGAAGAATGGTTGAGGAGTGGAGGCAGTGGGTAGGGATGCTTACCTTCTGGATTTTGGTGGTGCTGATAGGGTGTTCAAGCTACTGTTTCTATTGTTGTTTCTACTTTAGATGAAATTTCCACAGTGGGAATAATGTCCTGGTGTTGCTGCTTACCTGGAGGATTGAGATTGAAGTACTGCGGCTGCTGTTACTCCAGTGAAGTATTGTTGCTGCTGCTGTTACTCTACTTATCTTCTCTGTTTTTCTTCTTTTTTATTTTTTCAGATTTTTCTTCATGTTCTTGGCTCAAGAACATAAATATTGTGTGTAATATGGTGTATGTATGGTATTCATATAGAGTTTGTGGATAATTTCCAGTTTTTTGCTCCACAAATTCAAATTTTGACACCTGAGGACTTTTGCTTTCTCTCACTAGAGAAGCCACTTCCAATGCTCCTTGAGCCTCCAAACTTGCTGCCACCATCTCTCCCCCGCTTCATCTTAATCATTGCATTTTCCATCTTCCAACACCAATCAAATTAACCCTTATTGACACATCTATTTTAATCTCTTTCTCTTCTCTATCTGCACACTCCATCCCATGGTTTAATCATTTGCATGACTTGAATCCTATTTCATTTCTTAGCTTTTTTTGTTATATATTAGTTTCCATCGTGCTACTCAAATCTTTTCTTGATCTCCTTGCAGGTTTCTTTGCCTATTTTAGTGATCTGAAGTTGTGGTTTGGCTGACATTCCTCATCTCATTCAGTTTCAAACTTCACTCTTCTCTGTTCTTTGCCTTGCTCTTTCTCCCTTTCTTCTTGTTCTTGTCATGTCTAATCCCTACTGTTTTGATTCAAATAGCGCTTCATCAAATGATTCCATGGAGGAAAGGCTAGATGAAAGATGGTCAGTTCTTCCACTCAACCCTACAAAGGTTTTTGCCTTCAGGGAGTTGTTGAAAGACTCTCTGATAGCCAAATTCATTGGTCCCAAAACACTCTCTCTGGTTGTCATGCAGGAGGCAATCTCTAAGAATTGGAAAACATTTGGTTTCATCTGGATTGAAAAAATGGGGTCTTTTTATCTTTTTCACTTTCAGAAACCAGAGGACAAAATGTTTTTTCTAAATGAATCGGTTGTTACCATGCATGGACTTTCTCTGGTCTTTAAGGAGATAAAACCTAATCAAGGTTTCTCAGGAAATTATTTTTCCACTATGGATCTCTGGTTTCAGGTCCCCAATATCTCTTTGGAAGGTTTTGATTATGAAACTGCTGAAAATTTGGGATGTTTAGCTGGTGATCTTGTGGTTGTTGACTGGACTTTTGACAAAGTTAGGAATATGCAGAGTTTGCGAATTAAATCAAGAGTTAGAAGGGAGGATTGACTTGTTCCAGGTGCCTAGGGAACAAGAAATGAAATGGGTTTATTTATCCGACGAGAGAGTGTTCAAACTCTGCTATAGGTGTGGCCAAGTGGGACATGTTAACAAAATGTGTTCTACTAACTTGAAGTATTGGAGCGTTTGGAGGGAAGATATGCTCAGTCTCATCACCTTTCTTCCTTTCCCATTCACATCAACCCACAGCGTCAATTATTCACAAGGCTTCTCAGAGCTCATTCCAAACATGGTCCTTACATGACTATGAAGTTAATTTGATTCTCGAATCCAACCAGAATACTCTTTCCATGAAATTCCAAACCTGTTCGAACCAAATCAAGGACCACCATAGGGTTTAGTTCTAAACCTTGATGATTTCTCATCCTCTTCGTCTGAAGACACTTTCTGCACTCCCACTGAAAACCCTACCCACTCTGTGATGCCAAACACCCTTGTAGAACTGTCAAACCAGTCACTTATAGCCAACTCATCTGGTGACGTTTCATTGGAAACAGTTAATGTCTTGGAAACGGTTCAATTGTCAGATCAGTTACATGCATGTGTAACTACCGGTTCAATTGCCTCCCATAATCCTCAGTCAGTGTGTCCGATCGTTTCATCTACCTCCCTTATTCATGAATCACCATTAAACACAAGCATGCACCTTGATAACTCAAATGAATTTATTCCTGACTCCTTAATTCGTGAACTGCAACAACTCCCACCCATCATCACTACAAATAACCCGCATTCGTTGTCAGTTAAAGCGTTTTCACCAATCTACTCTCATTCAGTCTCTCTCTCCCTGCCACCCGATCCACTTCCCTAAATATGAGAACTCTCCCAACCACTTTCAAAAAACTCCATCAATCAGACTTCTTCATCCAAGCCCCTGAGTTTCCAGCCTTAGCAACCACAGAGATGGAAATTGAGATTAATCAACGAAACAAAGACATGCAAGAGATTGATGATTTTTTGCGAAATGAAATCCAGAAAGGTGAGCCATCAGTCCCTAGGAAGACCAGAAGAAGGAAGACTGGGGTGGAAAAGGGGTTGAAGATCAAACAGGGAGGAACCATGAAGGTAGCGGTTCGATCTAAGCCAAACCCTGAAACTATCAAGGCTATTAAGAAACCCAACAAAAAGAGAGGTCCCTCCACTTCGCAAAATCCCCCTGACGAGCACAAGAAAGGTGGTAAGAAACAAAGATCAAAACTCAAACAAAACAAGGACAAAGTTGCTGCTGCTTTAGTGGAAGTTGCTGATGAGAAGGGAAAGTACTCTTGGGTCCCTGGATGTGTCCAATTTTTCTTCATCTGCAGTGGTACAAGTTTCGGATGCTTGCCCTCTTGCTGTGTTGCCCCCTGCCGGTTGCAAAGACGTCCCTGTGTTTGCTAGTGATGGAGTTCCTGCTGGTTTCGGGTCCCTTGTTGTTGCCTTCTCTCTTGAGCCTAGTCAGGTCAGCCCTGATCTGGGTTCTCAGTTGGTGGCTTCTTCAGTCCCTGTGTTCACTCCTGTCCCTGGAGATGAGCTCTCAGCTCATATTATCCCCTTCATTGATGCTTAGTGTTAGGGTGCATTAGCCTAGCTTTGTGTTTTCATCTCATGGTATTGTTTTTAATGTTTGTTCCATGACTGTGTTTTTGGCTTGTTTAGCCTGCTTCCACAGAGGCTTTTGGTGGTGTCTTTTAGTCCTGGTTGTTCTTGTTTGCAGACTGCTTTTTTTGGTTTGTTAGGTGCCATGGATGTTACATTCTAGTCTCCTTCTCTATGTTTAGTTGTACTTAACTTATCCTATTTTAATATGATGTTCTTCATGGTTGCAAAAAAAATAAATAAATTTTGATTATTGTAGTTTTCAAATTGAGTTGTTTAGAGGGAAGGGTTAAAAGTTTTAATCACATCAGTAACTTTTTGTGGTGATTGTTACCTCCTTGAGGGGACAAATAGGTAAAATACCTCTTTTTTTTGTTTTTGTTTGTGTCTTTAGCCCACCTCCAATGGTGCACTAGAGGTGAGATGGAGTGGTATGAGTAACGCAAAAGCCTGGCTGGAATGAGTTCGCCAACTCTAGACCTATAAGCTTTTACATGTTCAATAAATGTTCAGTTTACTTGAAAGTTCAAATTGACAGTATTTGATTGATTCGCCATGAGTGAACGTTCTTTGTTGATTTTGGTGTAGTCCTTTCCAGCAGGGCAAATGTAGATAAACTTGTGAGTTCGATAAATTGGAATCCATTTGATTCATGTTTGCCAAATTTACGGCGAGTTTGGAAATGTTTTTGCTGCCAGCACAACTGTTTTATTACAGCAGAATCGCTTTTAGTGTGTTTGGTAAAAATAATATTTCTGTTTTTTCGGACAGTTTATGCTGTCCTATAATAGTTTCCAGGAAGCAAGGGAGTAGATGTTATTTCAGAAAGTGCTTTTGCTTAATTTATGTACAACTGCTTCTAACCTCACAATTTTTAAACATATCAATAGTTATCTTTACAGAAATGACACATGTCACATATTTTGGCCATTTTACCTTCTCACAGCAAGTTCATAGTTGATTTTTCCTAACACAAAATTATACATCAATACATTTCTTAAAAAAATTATACATCAATATTTTAAAGCAGCTTTTACGTAATATTTACCAAATAACATTTTATCTATAATTTGCATCAGCTTTTCCACAGTGTTTTCACACAGCAGCTTCTAACACTGTCATAGCATTCCCAAAATAGCCCTTAGTGCCTTTCTAAATACGCTTGATGTCGATTTTTAAATGATGGGCATCTTTTTCTTTTTTTATTACTCTACCAGCATATTTTGTTCATACTAAAGGTATGCTAACTGTGGAAAAGATAGCATAACCACATCTTCGCCGGTTAATAAGGATTTTCCAAACTTCTATAGGTTTGCCTTCTTGAAAAGAGATAGGAAATAGCTGGTTGTTACTTCGCCAATTTATCATATTGGATAAACCTATTTTCATTTTCAGGACAATTCATCGTTTAACCATATTTGACATAACTCTAAAAAAAATTGACATAGCCCGTTTCTATTTTTTTTAGACTTACAACATCTAGTCGGGTTCGAATCGAGACCTGGTACAGGGGCTTCGAACGCTCTGCCACTGAGCTAGCACCTATAACACGTTTCTATTTACACGTTGAGTTTTTGAAATTGTGGAATAGCAAATGCTGTACTTATTTACAGGGTCTTTCATAGTTTTCTACTGAAAATCAGTCGCTATATTGCTAAAATTTTACAAGCTTTCACATTACACGTTTCTTCTATTTACAAGTTCATACGTTGCATATGGGGAATAGTCAATGTGCTACTCGTATTAGGCTACCTTGACAATGTTTGTCCTCCTTTAATTTCCATATGTTTTGAATATACCAGCACGTGAACGGGTAAGGCACGAGTTATGCACTAGTAAGTAATAATGGAGATACAGTTGACTCGTATCATTGACACAAACGGAAGCAATCGACAAGAAACAGAAGAAAAACCAGAAAAGACCATGAGCAGCCAACACACTTCATGAATGTCCATTAGAGTACTGAACCAAAGGAGTAGAAGAGACTGCTTGTTGACCACCATGAATGATAGGATATAAACTTGTTGGTGGTTCGTGGAGAACAAAATGATGACTTTGACTACTGACACCGAACGTGATCTGATGTTGTGTTGACTTCACATGACACGTTACGGACCTGTTAATTGTCATGTCGCATGAATCCTCAACAGGTAGCTGCAATCAAAGATAAGAGTTACAAAATGTTGAGCACATATTGACCACTTCTTTTTAGGAAGATAGTGACAATCACTTGAGAACAAGCTCAACAATTAAATTGTGAAAGTTGTGTGCGTAAGCAATAAGTAATGTTATAACCTGGGGTTATTCGAACAAAACAAATGAAACGAAATCAAGAACGAGAGACTAATTTAACGTGATTCAATAACGAATTCGCAACAAAACCGCTAGCTACCTTCACGGCCAAAACTCGATATTTTATTGAAAAAATAACTCGATTACAATACACGGCGGCCACCCACCCAAATACACACTAGGAAATCTATTGACATTGTTTGGGTAAAGAATATAAGGGTAGCATATAATATGATTTCCCAATCAAATTTGGTGTTTCAGTGAGTGGATATGGAAGAGAATATCACCTTCCACATTTTCCCCCTTCAAAACTATGCCTTCATTTCTCACAAATCATATACCATCTCACTCATGGTACAAAGTAGGATATCATTTGGATACATGTTAGGATAAAAATGCCCTCATTAACATTTTATACTTGCATGGTGTAAATGCTACAAACTCGCCACTATTCACTGCTCTACCACTATCCATTCCTTAATTAATTTTAGGGTAAAAGGTATTTTCATCCTCACACTATAGAGAAAATACATTTTGCCCCCTGAGCTATGGATGAATACTTTTTCCACTTCTGGAAAACTAACGGTGAACTAACAGGAGGATGAAAAGACAAAAAGACCTCTGAAATGTTGAAAAATTACCTCCCCATAAATGCATTTCCTCCTCATTTCCTAATCCTAACAACCTTATCTCTTCCTGCTAGCTCTTCCTCCTTTCTTCTCTCCCGATGTGCTCCCTCTCCATCTCCCTCTACTCTTCTCGACCAAAACCCGTCACATCCAACACCAAACCTCCATTGAAGCAACGAAAACCTCTCCCTAGCAGCAAGATCTCTTTCTCCTCTTCCTCCTCTACCTTCTGAATCGAAGAACACCCAACCCCCCCCCCCCATCCTCTCAATCTGTTGTCTCTCTCTCCCTCTACAAATCGACGATGTAGGTGACGAGGTTGGTGATTGGGTTGTGTCTTCGCCGAAAAGATGGACGGAGTGGTGGTGGTGAACTAAAATAGAGGTGGTGGTGATTGGTGTACTCTCGGCAAAACACTGAGGTAGAGGTGGGTGTGAGGCTTGGTAAAACAGAGGGTACACTGCTCCACCAGATCGGTCACCCAGATGATCAAGGAGGCAGAGGGAGGAGGTTCAAGCCCCTTAGGTGCGCCGTCGACAACTTCTCTGCATCAAATGGTGGTGGCTGTCTGGTAATTTATGCTAGTGGATGTTAATCTATGCTAATGTATGTAAACAATAAACTAATTTAAGTAATTTGTATAAATAAAAATTATTTACTATTTTAGATTTAAACTAATCTAAGTAAAATTACAATGTACTTATGTGTAAAAAGTAGCTTATGTATGTCATTTTGGTAATAAATTTGATGATAGTTACGTGATCAAATTCACAACAAAATAGGACATTATGGTCATTTTTACATTTAACGATTTATTATATACTGGCTCATATCTTACAACACCAACCATAGTAAAACTAGGGGTGCGATTTCGGTTCAACCGAACCGGAACCGAACCGACCGAAGCCGGAACCGGTCGGTTTCGGTTCGGTTCGGCGGTTCAAAGACCGAATTCGGTTCGGTTGAACCGGAACCGATAAACTAGATATGCTAGAACCGAATCCGCCCCGTTAACCGGAACCGGATCCTTCACCGGTTCGGTTTTCGGTTCGGTTCGGTTCCAGAACCGGTCGGCCATATTTTTTTTTTTGTTGATATTGGAATAATTGTTGTAGTTAGTAGTTTTAATTAATAAGTATTAAGTATTAATTAACAAAGTTAGGTAGGGTTAGGTAGGGTTCATTAATTAAATTAGGGTTAGGGTTTAGGAATTGTTATTAATTAATACTAGTTTTTTTTAATACTAATGTATTTAGGGAATGTTTTCACAAATATTTTAAAAAACATCAAAACTTGACAAATAAGTGGAAAAAACAAAGTAAACTTTTATTATTGATTAAAAGTAAAAACATCAAATGTTAGAAAAAATTGCATCACTATAGTTTAAGTACATCCCAACTAGGTTGGCACCTACTTAACTAACAATCATTTGTATTTTTTCTAACTTACATACAAACTTATTGAAATTAACAAAAATACCCAATAATAGTCTTCATTTTTCAACCCGTCGTCTTTGGCAATTGGTCTACATCAAGGGGAGTGTCCGGGTCTATTCCCAATTCTTGGTAAAGCTCGTTGACCATAACGTCCAAAGGGTGTAGGTGTTGTGTGCGTTTGTTGGCGTCGCTCCAATCCTTCGAGCATATGAGTACCTCCAATATCTCCGAGGTTAGGCACGATCTTTTCTCCGACAAAACTCGTTTACCTGCACTAAAAGTAGATTCGGAAGGGACTGTAGAAGCGGGAGGGGTTAGTAAATCACGTGCCATTTTAGAAACAATTGGATAAGTTCTTTCATAATTTTTCCACCAATCAAGTATATCAAAATTTCTATGTCTCTCTCCGACACGTTTATGAAATAATGTTGGTTGAGAAACAACGTTAATTCCGAGACGCAACTACTCCCGGTGGGTGTGGCTTGTGTACTCTTAAATAAAGAACCAACAGCCCACTTACTCTTACCCTTGCCCTTACCCTTCGGATCGCTCGATGATTTTTGAGAACCACCACTAACACCAAATTTAGCAAGATATTTATCGTACATAACATTAAGTTCTTGTTTAACTTGTTCAATAGTTGGTGATATCACTACGGGTCTATATGTGGTAGTCATGTTTTCCTGTATTTGGTTTAGCATAAAACCTACGGAAGCATCCTTTTGTCTTGGGTCCAAAATACTTGACAAACAAAAAATCATAGGGATCGTTTCAAAATATTTGAGAAATTTGTCTTCAATGTCGTTAATTGCCTCGTATAAAATTTCATTCTCCCTATATTGTTGAAAAGCCGACGTTAAAAACAATAGTTGTGGAATAACGTTGTTAGTAGTAGGATAATAAACACCGAAAGAATATTAGTGGCCTCATAAAATGGTTCAAGAAACTCTCTTAAGACACTTGCGACGTTCCAATCATTTTGTGTAACGGATCCGGGATTGCCATTTTCATTCAAAAATCGTGTGATTGTGGTCTCATAACCTTCAACACTTTTCAACATCAAATAAGTGGAGTTCCATCTAGTCCTACAATCTCCCCCAAACCTTCTTTTTTTCTTGCTTATTTTAGCACAATAATCCCCAAAAAGTTTTTGTCTTTTGTTTGAAGACGCAATAAAGAGAATAGCATCACGAATAGGAGAAATATACTCATCTAGTTTTTTCAAACCATCTTGTACAATTAAATTGATAATGTGACATACACAACGAACATGTTCAATTTCTTTGCGAAATGGTGTTTGTATCAAAGTTCGAATATGATCTATCGCACTATCACATGCCGAAGCATTGTCAAAAGTAATTGATGTAATTCGTTGATCAATTCCCCACTCTTCAACAATATCGATTATGGCTTCTCCTATGTTTACACCGTTGTGAGGATATGCAACTTCTTGAAATGCAATAACACGTTTTTGTAAAGTCCAATTAGTGTCAATGTAGTGTGCGGTGACGCAAATATATCCCTTGTTATTTCTACCCGACCACATATCCGAAGTACAACCAACTATGAAATTAGAATCAAAAAATGTTTGCATAAGTTCCGCTTTCCTCTCACTATATGTTTGCATAATATTTTTTCTAATGGTGTGTCTACTAATATGCTTATAACCCGGACAAAAAGCGGTTTGTACTAATGTGTCCCACTCGTTGTCGTCGGTCATATTTAGAGGTTTTTCGGTGGCCATGATATAATGAGATAATGCTTTTATTGCCCTATTTTCATCGTAGACAAAAGTAACTACGTTGCCTTGTGCGTCGAATCCTAGTTGGGTTTGGAGCATCGCGTCGCCTACGGCGGGTGTATCTTTCAAAAGTCCGTGTACATTTTGTAAGTGTTTTCTAAGTGATCCTAATCCACCGGTTTTATCCAACACAAAACTTTTTTGACAATGTTTGCATTTAGCCCTAAATTTTGGTGTACCGTTGGCGTCTACACCATCGGGTATTTTATCCATATGTTCCCAAACGGGGCTTTTTTTAGGTTTTTCCGCCTTACGTGTTCTTTTATTACTACCTAAATTCGGATCATTTTCCTCTATACCGTCAAAAGCGTTAGCGGCACCTTCGCCAAATAAAATGTCCATTTGATCATCAATATCAATTTCTTCGATTATGGGTACGTATTGGTTGTTTTGGTCATCAAAATTTGCACGAGAAGAAGAAGCCATTTTTTTCTTATGGAAATGTGATTAAAAAAAATTAAGTTTTACAACTAAAGCGCAAATAATAACACAATCAAATTAAAAACAACAAAAAATAAAACTTACAAACTCCAAGAATAATTCTTGGAGGTGAAGCGAAATGTCGAAGATTGAAGATGCGTTGCCGAATATGGAAGATGCGTTGCTCTTGCTTGTCGAATTTTGAAGACGAGAGCGTATGACGATTTTTGAGTGATTTTGATTTTTGAGAGTGTGTGTGTGTGGAAATTGGAATTGAGGATTGAGGAATATGGAGATTGGAGAATGAATTTTGGAGAGTGTAGGATGATTTTTGAGTGAAGAATTGTGAGAAGTGTTGAGAGTTTGTTGATGAAGTGTGAAAAAAATGATAGTGTGGGTTGGGTATTTATAGGTGTAGAAGGAAGGAGAGGGGAAGTGAAAAAAAAAAAAAAAAACAGAAAATCACCAACGGTCATGACAACCGTTGGCAAACGGTAGAAAACCAACGGATATTTTTTTCAAATTTCCGACCGTTTGAACGGTTCTCGGGTCGGTTCTGGCCCGGTTCCGGTTCCGGTTCCGGGTCGGTTCCCGGTCCCATCTGAACACAAAACCGAACCGGAACCGAACTACCCACGGATTCGGTTCGGTCCGGGTAGTCGGTTCTCGGTTCGGTTACGGTTCCCTTCGTTTCGGTTGATTTTCTTCTCGGTTCGGGTCGGTTCTCGGGTCAACCGACCCGAATTCGCACCACTAAGTAAAACAGCATATTATATTTTGCATTATCCCACAATATGCACATCTCACCTCATATCCACGCATACCAAATCCGTTATCCAAACGAGGCCGTGGTGGAAGCATATTCCGCGACTAAATGGAAAGTGGGCTGGATGACAACGAAGGGCTCATTTTCACTAGCGGAGGCAGAGGCGGGCAAGTGACGCCTATCTTTTTCAAGAATTACATGTTTAACTTCATAGGCTCTCCCAAGCTGTTCACTTTGAGCCTGGAGTTGTGGTCATATCTAATAGTGTAATATAATAGCTTTATTATGATTATTAGTAAAGCAATCAGTAAAGATATTAAGATCTTCCGCTCCGGGTTAATTACTTGCTTAATATTATTTTTCTCGCTTTTATGAGGTGTGGCTTGTCGTATGTTTTTGTCTTAGCCCGTTTGTGTGAGCTCAGCTGGGTTATTGGCTCACCCTCTTGGTGGTCGCTTGATCTTAGCTTGCTTGGCAGTCACATTTGGGTGTATGCAGATCCGGGAATATTTTGTAGAAGAGCCAAGGTCAACAATCTCAAAGGGGGAGAGGGCCAACAGTAAAAAGTTGAGATTGTTTTCCATTCCACGAGTATTTCTAGGTCAGGGGCATGCTGGCTTGCTTTGATGCAGTTCCGTCCCTGAGTGAATCCGCAGGTTCTTGTCTCTTCGTGGAAGTAGAGAATGAATGCCAAGGGCAAGGAGAAAATTTTCATTTGAATATGCCTTAATTGGGCTGCGAATACTTGTTGGAACATGGTTTTTTTTCATTTTAAGAATTGCAAAAGTTCATATTATTTTGCTCAAAACACTTTTTCAATAATTTGTTTGTTTATATTATTTGCCAATTTTCAGTTAGACATAATCATTTAGAACATAATGTGCCCCTGAGTTGAGCCACTTCTAACTCATTTAAAACTCCGGTTAGAAAACTCGGTTGTCAAAAAAAATCAGTTGAACTCTGTTTGTGCCCCTGAGTTGATGAGTTTTCTTCATGGTGCTGTAGATTAGCTTTTACTCTACATTAAAAAGAACCGGCAAACTTATATAGTTTTACTATCCAAATCACTCGGTCAAAAACACCAAGTTATGAGTCAAAAATTACACTGTGGACTTAGAGAAGAAACTGATGTAGTACAAATTAAGACCAGTAAATAAGAGGGCAAATTCTACTTCAGAAACTACCGTATTAGCTAGCTTTTTCACTTCTAGCGATTTAGAAGCATCTCATAGCCATTTTCCAGCACTAAAACAATACATCTTCATTCATGGTCATTATTTTTCAGACTAAAACCCTCAAATCAACCACTCTTACTTGTAATAGACTCCAGTGAGCTTCGATCAGCCACATCTATTTGGTGCAGCTACTTGAAGGACCTACTTCAACGCATCCAGTACTATGCACTGCTAAGTTAATCTTCAACTTGAACCATGCTATAAAATAACGACTTGGAAGGTCGACCTTCAGGTGCCAAATCTTCTACTGTGTAAGAACGAAAAACTGGTGGCCCCCTTTGAGATTGTTGCCCTAAGCGGAATCTCAGTTGCCAAATCTTCTACTGTGTAAGAACGAAAAACTGGTGCCCCATTCCATTCCACGAGTGCCCCCCTTAATCTTCTACTGTGTAAGAGAGGGCCCTTCCACTCCACGAGTGCCCCCCTTAATCTTCTACTGTGTAAGAACGAAAAACTGGTGCCCTTGCTTAGGGCAACTGAAAAAAGGATACATAATATTAGTATTAAATATTTACTTTAGAGAAATTACAAAAATACCCCTGGTATTTTGAAAAACTGGTGCCCCCCTTTGCCCTGGTGCCCCAAGCGGCCAAATTAACGGCTTAGGCCTAGAGCCGGCCCTGTTCTTACACCTTCAAGTTGGATGCCAGTTTTGGGTGCAAACAAAGAACAACCACAGGGCCAGCATGTGCAAACCACCAGAAACACAAAAGGAAAACTAAGTGAAATTTGATATTGGGGGGAAGATCTCATATACCTCACAGACAAGACAATGGTAACAGTTAAAGCTTTTACAGATAAGATTTCAGAAAACACCACAGCCCAAGACATATAGTTCCAATTCACCAAACCTCAACAACCAAGAAGTTCATTCTCAATACTGCCCTCAGAAACTGCTGGATACCATTGAAGGTAAAAACCCCCAGTTCCCTTACTAGCATTTTCGAGCTAGTAAACTCGGTACCATTGTACTCATCAATCATCCCGGAACAATCACTGTAGAGAAAAGCTTGGTTCTAAAACAAACACGGTCAAAATACATCCTTGATATGTTCGGATACTCTAGGCCTCCCGACTCTCGTTACTGTTTACATTAAACACACCAGTTCCAAAAGAGGGCATACCTATTTGGAATGCTGGATGTTTGCATACATTATTTTCCAAGTTAAGAGTGTTAGTACTGATAACATTATACATTCTGTTTCATAAGGTTTTAAGGCCTACATGTTTTCTTTAATCTAAAAATTATGTTGTTGTGACAACCATTTTGTACAGATTATTCCAATGAGATGATTTTCAGCTCAGATAGACTCGGACCCAACAGAAAAGCAACCTAAAAAGCTCTCTCCCATTTTAGAGCCATTTAACTGAGTACATTTTTACTCATCAAGCTTCAACAGTACAACTAGTTCTCGAAAACCGTCAGACATTCATTTATACACATCCGTTGTTAAGTCAATCATATCAACATATTAGAAATGATGATATTAGACTCGGGCTCAATTGGATTGTCCACGACTCATATAAACTCAGACCTATTAGAAATGAAAATATGAAAAAGCTCTCTCTGATATCAGTGCCTCAAGGTACTGAGCTGATTGACTAACCTGATTGATCTGGTTTCATTCCTAACAAAGTAAAAGTCAGACACTGGCAAAATTAGTTCCGAAGTTGGGAGTGTTAGAGTGCAGACTGCATACCCTAAGTCCTTGAGCAATCATATGCTCACTCAGAAGGCAGTACATCTGCAGCAGACTGAACTAGCGAATTCAAGGAACTATGCTTCTCCAACGTTTCAGACAATCTTATTTGAACATATCTCCAATTGTCAAGCTGAGCAGGAGAAAAACCGGTAGTCACAATCTAATTACTTCATAAATTCTGCACTTCACTTACATCCACAAAGTTCACGACCATCACTTATACTTGAATAGATACATATAGTTTCTAATTGCTCACATGAGTCCCCCGTGTCATTTTGGAAGAAATCACGTCAATGTAAAGGTTAATGAATTCACTCTGGGCTGCCCTAACAAGCTGCGGCAATTGAACATTGCATAACATTTCAAATTTACAGAAAAAGCTATGGACAAAGACTTACCGGGATATGACTGAAGGAGTTACACAAAAAGTAAGAGAAGCAGTAAAGAATTTGCGGCATGCACCTTCCTGAACAAAATCCAAAAAGATAAAAACAAAAGAGACAGGATCAAAATGAAGTTGTGAATCTACCCAAGAAGATAAAATATAGATAGCCAAAAGAATTCAGAGTAATACATATCTATCTTCACCAAGCGAGTCCTGGAAGAGGTCACTTACTGCATTGCAGTGAGCAGATCGAGGAATCAATAACTAGTGGAAAAAAAAGGTTGTTAATATCATAGTATATCATATCAGTCCTCACCTATGTAGTGAAATCCACTGCAAATATATTCCTACAATCCAAAAATGCAGTGACCACAATTTTTTTTTTTGGCAAACAACACTTGAAAACTATACAAATTCTTAGTATGTTTTACTGTTTTCAGTATGAAAGCATAGAAGGTACTGAAGAATTCTCTCTATACAATGTATAGACAAGGACCCAAGGCGAGAAGAAAAGGTGACTTTGGCATACAGTGATCAAAACTAACCACTTCTCTGTCCTTTTAGGTATTTAAATGTGTATTTTCTGCACAGGAATGCTACAACTTTGGCTTTTGTTGACATAAGGTGTAGCCACCTAAGGCAAAATTAATGTCACCAAAGGTTTTAGTGGCATAAAATATAAAGCCACCAAAGATATGCCAGTACAGGTAAACTACCACTGAAAAACATAACTTTTGGAGGCAGTTTCCTCTGCACTAAATCCACAGTCAGCTACCTGGGGTGATAAAAAGAGAATGCCTCCAAACTTGAACCAGAAACAAAAACTGCCACCACTTATCCAAATGGTGACAACTTTTTTCTGCCATTAATGAGGCATTATGGTGACAGTTTTTTCATGATAGACTTAAATTTGTATTATAAACGGGTATTTGTATAATAAATGATCCTTCATTTGGTAAAAACTACAATCCAAAGCCAGAATCAGTTATAAATTGAGATTTCATTCGATCAATATAAATTACAAGTTCAATATTCCCAGCTACGATACATAAAGTACAAGATCCCAACTAAAAAATACGCACTAAGATACTTAACCGTAATGAAGTTCTTCTGAGTATACTTTTCAACCTTCATCATTCCTTCTCAAACCTGCGAATAGAAAATGTGACCAGAATTATGGGATGTCAGCAAAACGCTCCAATAACGAGAAAAAAGCATCATCCCCAGAACAACAACGAATATGTTGTCAAAACTATAGCCCTTACCCTTTACCAATATCTATCGTTAACTCCTATTTATAAGCCAAGGAAAAATTATGATTTTAAACAGCAAGATAGGTCATAAGAATGTCCTGTTTAATACACTTCAGAATAACAACTATAATGCATTGACAAATAAAATTCGAGTAATTCTTTTAACTGAAATAACAATACAGAAAAAGGAATTTTAATAGACCCAAGCAAACATGGACTGAAAAGGTAGGGGTAAGATGTGAATTAGTTGGTGAACTTATGAGTCAGAGAGTGAAGATATCAAAATAGTTGGGTCCATGTGTGAAAACTTTGGACATCACCAAAATGAGCGATGTGGGTCGCGAACAATCCTAAATTGGGATCGCGCGATCTGGATCACAGATCCCACCCCGTTGGAGCGATTTCTGGCAACTCTGGACATACCAAACTATGATAATCCCAGAAGTAACCGAGAGCTCCACCCCTCTGAGCCTTGTTACTCGGATTGGGCAAGAATCTCATGTTTTGATAGTACGAAGAGGGAATTGTCCCAAAAATGAAACCATACTTCAAGGTAAAGTCTAAAGACCCATTCAAATGACGAAGACGTTGTCTGAAGTGCGAGGTAAACGAAAAGCTAGGGTGGAAGGAGAAGTTCTTACTGAACTCAATCTAGAGATTATACTATATAGAACGAAAGGGCCCTGAAATAACAAGTTACGAAATCTTTTTGGTACAACAATTATGTGAAGTTGAGTAAATCTGGAAAATAGTTACCTCTGAGGATATTTCCCCGATGATCAAAATCATGGCGGGATTGTTGTATTCCTGTAAAAATAAAGAAAATAGCAGAGTGCAAGGCACTGTCTGAGACAAAAAAACATAACAAAAAAATAATCAGCAAGCTGTACCGTATTAAGGTAGCAGAATCTTCAATCTTATTGATTAACTGGTGAAGCAGAGTGTCACTGTCTGAGACAAAAAAACATAACAAAAAAAATCAGCAAGCTGTACCGTATTAAGGTAGCAGAATCTTCAATCTTATTGATTAACTGGTGAAGCAGGGTGTGATGGGAACCTGTTAAAAGAACCTCTATTGATTGATGCTTTTTGTCCCATTTAGTAAAATAAAGTACATAGAGCCTAACACGATAGAAGCCTACAAAAAAGGCCTTTTCTTCATCATCTAGATTACGGTATAGCAAGGTGACTTGGTGGTGAGTAAGAAGTTGCTCTACTATAGAAATGGCTTCACAGTTTTCTGATATGTCATCACAAACCTGAACATAAAAGGACACTGACTGAACGTTTCAACTTGTTAAGGGAGTAGATGAAAATTAAACCAACTTACTTGTCGAAACAGTTCACAAAATCAGAATAATGAACCAATTTGAAGCAGAAATGTGAGATAAGGCTGCATAGTGCATAGTGCATACTGCATACAATAGACCCTAAACTGGGTCCAACCCTTCCCTGGACCCCGCACATAGCAGAAGCTTCGTTGGCCGGGCTGGCCTTTTCTTAAAATTTGAAGGATAGCACATTGTAATAGGTCAGTTCTTCCCCTAGTCAGTGTGTTAGCCTATATATATATTCCCTACTAAGCCCATTGTCAGCACCAGTGTTAGCCCCTACTGAAATGTTACGAAAATTGAATAGAAATGAAACTGCGTGCTCAACATGTCCTTAATCCAAGACCCTTCGTAGAGTGAGGAGCTTTATACGTTTCAGTATTCTCCATCCCAGTGCATATCTGAACTTGAAAGAATGAAATTTGACAGCGACGCAAGCAAATAAGAAATATCAATAGATCAGGAGCTTGCAAGCAAATAAGAAAATATTAAACATCATGCAGGAGGTATACGAACTGGAAACAGAAGGCTAACCACCTCAAGGACTTGATTCTGATGACCTTTCCAATGGTGCCAAGTATCTCAACAAAGTGTGTATGCCACTGCATAGTCTGCATAGCCCTGACATTTCGTGATTCTTGGTTATAGAATTGTAATATGTGATGCGCCTATAGCATCTACTCATGCTGTCATGTCAATTGATTGTCTTGCTCACCAAATATCAAAGATTTGGCAATGTTGCATTAGCATGAATGAAAAATGCTGATGTAATAACCAACTTTAAAAAAATAATTTTTATGATTCTGCTGTTCTCAAACTAGAGAAAATTAGTGTATGACTGCTTGCATTTAACAAGTGTGATAAATATCCCATCAAAAGATTAACCCCGTTAGGGGTAAAATTGTCCAAGGAGAAAATATTCAAAAAAAAAATCTAGAAAAAAGAAAGACTGAAGAAAAAGATAAAAACAAAAAATGTTGAGAAAGGAAATTAAAGATAAGAAGATATATTAAAAAGAAAATGTTTTATAAAAAAATTAAAAAAATGAAAAGATGCACAGTAGCGAGAACGAGGGTTCCTAGGTCCAAGGAGACGCATTTAACAAGTGTGATAAATATCCCATCAAAAGATTAACCCCGTTAGGGGTAAAATTGTCCAAGGAGAAAATATTCAAAAAAAAGCTAGAAAAAAGAAAGACTGAAGAAAAAGATAAAAACAAAAAATGATGAGAAAGGAAATTAAAGATAAGAAGATATATTAAAAAGAAAATGTTTTATAAAAAAATAAAAAAAAATGAAAAGATGCACAGTAGCGAGAACGAGGGTTCCTAGGTCCCTCTCGATCTGCTCCCTCACTCGTCGTTTCATATCCCTCTCAATTTCGATCTATCTCTCTATCTCCATGTCTCTGTTTGCCTCCTTTTCCCTCTCAGTTCATGGTCAGAGGAGGAGGCCGCCGGAATCTGGGGTTAGAGAGATCGGGTGAGAGCAGGAGTGTTGGGTTCACAGGAGACCCATGCCGCCCCCTCTTCTTTCTCGATTAAAGAATGTGCTCATTCACGGGAGCAAGATTGAGCTTTTGAAACACCTTCCTGACCCTCTTGATCTTCCATCTCTCTGTCTCTATCGGGCAGGAGTGTTGGGTGCAGCGGTGGTGGTGGCCGTAGTTGGCGGTTTCTAGGTTTATGGTGGTGGTGATGGTGGTTGTGCGGCGGTGTGTTCTTCGTGTTCATATTTTACGTGACGGACCATTTGCCCCTTAATAACCGCTATCTAACGGAAATTTCTCCGGTTGTTGATTACTATCAATAATAAACTAGAGGTGTTAATAAGATGTTTTGAAACTGGGGGTGGTAAGTGGATTATTACCCCCAAACAGGAAGTGGTTGATAAGTAACTGACCCAAAAAAGTTAGGAAAAAGGAGCCTTAAATTGTTGCATATCACAGAAGCTATTGAGAGCGCATTCGCTGACATATTTTTCTTTCTACAACTAGTTCCATCAAAGGGTATATAATCTAAGTGATGCGATTTCTTTCCAGAAGATATGGCAGTTTACTATGATAGCCAAATTTTCCCTCTTCCTATTATGGAGACACATTAATGCTAATTAATTACAATCAATATGACAACTTTATGCCTCTTCGCTATTTAGTAGCAGCAATAAAGTACTTTAGCAGTCCATATACAGGTATCAACTAATACTCGTATACCTAATTATCCATTCCTGGTGGATCTACAAGTTAGACAAAATTATGCTGTCGCTTTCGGGTAGCGGCTCATGTCTGCAGTAAATTTGATGGAAAAGCACAACTGGTTAAGGGACAACCACATATATATATATACATATATATATATATAAAACAAGGCATGTACAAAATGAGAAAACTCACTCAAACCACCTCAAGTAGCGCATTTGTAAGACAATATACACAAAAAGTTAAGAGGATCCTATATTCGGTAAACAAATATCATGACTGCATTCCAATGCACGAACGCACATTTAATTATCTTAACAAAATAAATAAATATAAGAAGCCTAACCTTAAAGACTAGGGATTTCTCTATTTAGAGAGAATTTAGTGGACTAATTAGATCCCTCTGCAAGCGATTCAATGAAGAAATACCATCTCGTAGATAAGAACATCTCATAGATTCTGTCAATGAGAAGTCCTACAAAATAACAATAGGACCTCTTAAATAAGACACAAAATTTAGCAAATACACCAATTTATAACGTCAGCAATTATTATTGACAGGAATATTTGCCTAATTTCTCACCAACAAAAGGTAAGAACAAATGAAGCCCCATTTCCCCCCACAATCAATTTCTACACCCCTAAATTCACCTGAGTAAAGGCACGAACAAACGGATTCTTTAATTTTAGGGGAGTCATCAACTCACCAATGAGGGCTCTCGACAACCAAAGAGAAGCGGTCACGAACGGATTCTTCAAATCTCAATTCAGGATTCATCAGTTGACGAACTCAATCTGTTTGACACTATTGGAGGGGCGAGAGAAGCACGAAGCGAGAGAGAGAGAGTTGGGCGAAACATGTTCTGCGTGAGAATTGGGAAGTTCACCTATAAATATTCTCTCAAAACGGTGACATAGAGAATTGGACTTTTCTTTACACAAGGGATCTGGAGAGAATAGGCTATATTGGCAATTTTACCACAATTAGTTCAACCAGAAAAAACGAATCATTGCCTCCAAACGGCCGCACTGGTCTTTCATTACTCCATCATGCGTCTATGCCCAACCACTACTGCCCAATCACCACTACCGTCATTCTCATCAATCGTCTTTCCGCACGAACCCTCAAATTCCGGTCCCCATTCGAAATCATCTTTAATCAACAACCAAACTATGCCAAACACCAAGTCTTTGTTCAACTCTGTTATTCCTATCTTCGCCCCTACACTATCCACAAATTGGATGACCGGTCCACTCCTTGTGTCTTTGTTGGCTATTCATCGATTCAGAGTGCCTATCTCTGTCTTGATGTTACCTCTCACCGTCTCTTTGTCTCCAGACATGTTCAATTTGATAAGTCGTCATTTCCCCTTGCGTCTCAGTCGATTGCCCCCTTGTCCGATAATACAGCCTCTCTCTGGTTTAACCCCAACACCAACATCCTCACTTTGCCCCATACTACATCTGCCCCCTCACCTCCGGCAGCGACTCAACCCTCTTTACCACCACCACCTAACCCACCTGATGTGGATGCACCTCACAGATATTCTGGAAAATACTTTGTTCGCCGCACACGTGCCTTGGCTGCTCCAACGCCTTCTGTTGTACCACCACATGTGGCACCTCAACCTCCACTTGTTGCCCAACCACCTGCTCGGCTTCTACCTGCATCTCACCCTATGGCTACCCGGTCCCGTGATGGTACCCTTCGCAGTCACGCTATACCTTCACCGCTACCTCACCCACCAGTGATACGAGTAGCAAACCTAGTTTTGTCATTGAGGCTTTGAGGCATCCTCGGCGGCGTACTGTTATGGTTGCCGAGCTTGATGTCCTGGTCAGAATAATATGCAGAGTCTTGTCTTACCATCTCGTTCCACTAATGTGATTGGTTGCAGGTGGGTGTTTCGTGTTAAGTTAAACCTGATAGCTCTGTTGAGAGGTCCAAGGATCGTTTGGTTGCCAAGGGGTTCCATCAACGGTCCGACATTGACTATCATGACTCTTTCAGTCCCGTAGACAAACCATCCACCATTCGGCTTGTTATCTCTATTGTCATCTCTCAGCACTGGCTATTAGACAACTGGATGTCAACAATGCTTTTCTTCAGAGTTCTCTCTATGAGACTGTGTATACGCATCATCCTCCTGGCTTTGTGGATCAACATCGTCCCCATCATGTCTGTCGCGATTTACGGCCTCAAACAGGTCCAAGGGCATGGTATGCTAAACTCCTTCCCTTTCTACTTTACCAAGGTTTTGTAAACTCTCATGTTGATACGTCCCTGTTTATATATCGCCACTCTGGCGTTATTTATATATATGCTTGTCTATGTGGAGGACATTGTTATTACGGGATCTAATGTGGTCGTTGTCCATAAATGCATCATTGATCTCTCTCACAGGTTCTCCTTGAAAGATCTTGGGGAGTTGTCATATTTTCTTGGTATCGAGGTCTTACCTTACCCTCAGGGACTGATTCTCTCCCAGTAGAAGTACGTCCATGATCTTCTTCATCGTCTTGGCATGTCCTCTGCCAATTCAGTTCAGATGCCCATGGATACATGTGCTGATCTTACGGTTACCAGTGGTACCGCCCTTTCTGATGCAAAGGAATATCGGATAACAATTGCAAGTTTTTAGTATCTCTCTATCTCTCTCACGCGGCCTGACAAGTCCTTCGGCGTTAATCAGCTCTCCCAATTTATGCACCGAGCGACCACTACTCACTGGCATGCAGTCAAACGCTTGCTAAGGTACTTACATGAGACAGCAGATCTTGGCTTGGTTATTCGTCGCGGACCACACACTCTCTATGCGTTCTCTCATGCTGACTGGGAAGGTAACAAAAATGACTATAATTCCACTTCCGGTTTTATTGTGTATCTTGGGAGCTCCCCCATCTCCTCGAGCTCCAAGAAGCAACGCACGGTAGCCCGCTCCTCCACCGAGGCTGAGTACCGTGCAGTAGCAACTGCTTCAGCTGAGTTACACTGGCTTTGTTCCCTTAGCTTGGAGGTCCCTTGTCGTCTGCACTTGCTATTTATTTCGACAACATGGACGCCAATTATGTCAGCTCCAACTCAGTCTTTCACTTCCCATGAAGCATGTTGCTCTTGACTTTCAATTTGTGCGTGAATAGATTCGTGATGGTATATTCCGCGTCTCATGTGTCTCCTCTGCTAGGCTGATTGTCTCACTAAACCATTATCACGAGGGCCCTGGTCCAAGATTGGAATGTAACTAGTCAAAACTAGTTATTTATGATATAGGTCCCTAGCTGGTCTATTTAATTTGTTAGCGTATTAGTTGTTATTCATTCAATATATTACTGAAGCATACAGTTTGTACTTCAACGATGTCATTTTCTAGTTAAGGGCCTCATTTTGTACTTCAGTATTTCAAGTAGAGAAACTCTTCTATGAGAGATTGAAAAAATTGAATGATTTCCTCAAAAAAAATGAACAAAATTTTTATACACTTTTCCAAATTCAACTTTTGACAATACAATGCCACAACTAGAAAAAAAAAAAAATCCGTTTAGAGTCTGTTAGTTACGAGGGTAGAAAGTGGAATTATTCAAACATCATAGGACCAAAGTGTATATATATTTGTAAGCCCACGACCAAACTAAGATGCAACGCCTTGTAAAATAAATTTCTTCATATTTAACCAAGTAAAAATAGAAAATTTGAAGAGCATACAAATAGGCTAATGTAGTCACTTTACAAGACACTGAAAATCACATAAAAGCCAAGATAAATGAGAAATATAAAAGAGATAATTACGATAATTTGTTTTGGTAGTGGTAAGAAACAAAGGGGTGATTCGATTCTAAGTTTCTTTTTGCATGGGCAGTTTCGGTATAATCAAATAATATGGTTCAACAAGTATCTTATCTCGCCAAATTTAATCATTTTTGGTGAGAAATAAAAATGGGGTGTGACTTAATATTCTTTCTCACCAATCTCATATCAAGACTTATCCAAACATGTGAGAGAAAGATACTTCTCACAAATTATTTTCTTTTCTTCGCTTATCAAATCATCATCCAATCCAAACATCTTGCAAATGCTTTTTCCTCTCATATTTATGCGTTATAGACTTAGCGTATATAGATGAGATGGATATCATAAGGCCGAGAAGAGATCATAAGAGTTAATGAATCAACAACTCGAAGCAACGCTTCAAAAATGAATCAAATTGTTACCTGTTGACAAAAAGGCAGAATCTTGTTGAATTTCAAAGAACATCGATCTTCTACTTGAAATCCTGATAAGTCATATATTTGGCGAACTAGCCTAAAATGCGAAGAGCAAACAAAAAGCGTGAAGGTGAATCACTATATAGTATTTATGATGGACAATTGACAAATTATGCTTTAGTCAACCTGTTTTGAAATCTTAAGCTCCTGGCCGTCCGTCCTATATTGACTGCATAGAATAAGGCAGAGTGTTGTATGCATTACCAGTATGAACTATAAAGTATGAATTACAGTCTAAAGTAAACCTTAAATTACGAGGTGGCGGCGTAGATTATACAAACTGAAAATAACGAATGCAAGTGCAAAAACTAAATCTAGCAGCCAAAGGTATTGACACTTGATAAATAATAATATACAATATACAAAAAGATATGAACAATGTAATTAACCATACCACCTTTCACCTGAAAGTGAGGTACATATCATCCTAAACAAAATGCTTTTTTTACATCTTAGCACTGAATTCTATAATTACTACCACTCCGTTCCTTCTCTTTCTCCCCCTTTTGATTTTTACCATTATTCACTGGGTCACTTTGACCCGGTAATTTGGATAGCAAAACGAAGCAATTTTTAATAATTCTTTCAGTCTTGTAGAATAAGAGTTACTCTACAACACCATGAAAAAATTATCAACAAATTAAATCCTTTTACTATTCAAATCACCGGGTCAAAGTGACCCAAATACGATTGAAAAAGTCAACAGGGGGAGAAAGAGAGGAAACATAGTGGTAGTAAGCAATTTTAAAATTAATCATACTATGATAATTTTATTATTTAGCAACCATGAGTTCTTTATCACATTTTAAGCAGAACTATTTCAAATGAAAAACCATTGAACTTTCCCCATACTAAATGTTAGTAATTTTACGTATGTTTCACCTAACTTATCCTTGATTTTTTGATGAATTTTCATGTACATGCTATGATTGCAATTAGCATAACCATATCAGAATAGCAGAAAGTTGGAGGCATACCTACACCGTTCTGATTCCACAGCATCGAGCCAAGAAATAGTATAGTTGACTATATGTCGAAACATGATATATCAAAAATGTTATGCCACAGTGGTTTTTTCTAACTGAATAACCGACCTCTCATACGATACTGTGCCAATATATATATATATAAAAAAAAAAAAAAAAAAAAAAAGTGGTGCCACAGCGCTGGCTGTAGCATCACTAGCACTCATACTCATATTCATTTTACACCACTAACACTCATTCCCTCTCTTATATTTATTTAACACCACACGGCACGCACAATCATTCTCTAAATTCTAATTTCTCACACTATCCTTTTTTTTTTGTCAAAACACTATCCTTCAATGAATATTAAATCTCAGTATTATTTTGTTGCACTAATTTTGTGGAAAAAATAAATGTTCAAACAAATAGGCGCTACATAATTTTGTGAAAAAAATAAATAATTAATTCACAATAAAATAGGCCCTACCTAACTTTGTGTAAAAATTAGGTACTAAAAAAACCTCTACAAACTTGCATCAACTCTTCAAGTTTAGATGAAAAATATGGTGACGGTAAGAAATAGAAGAGTTCGATTGGATTGCGTCAGTTAGAAAGGATTCAACTAACTATATCTAGTTCATGTGAAGGTCAAAATAGCTTATATGGCTAAACAAATGATATATTTCAAACAAATTGACAGTTGGATTCTCAGTTAATCTCTCATATAATAGTTCCTGAACATGAGAACAAAATCAGGGCAGTTAGCTAGAAACAAAAGGGAAATGCTGACATTGTTGAGGGACAAACGATTTCCTCTTCCTTCTTTGTCCGGCAGAATCACTCAAGTTCCACTGCCATCAGCCCTGTCCAGCAGACCTGTCTCCTAAGCTTGGTCAATTGAAGTGAAAATCAGTCATGGGAGAGATGGGCCTATTCCCGAAAAGTTTATATCTTACGACCTCTTTCCTTTTGGATCGAATTATACCTCCAGGTTATGAAGATGCACAGAATGCCATGAACAAGATAATATGGTGCTGGTTATTGTTTATATGCTCATTATCATTTAAACAAAAATAATGATTTAATTTAAAAGATTTTCTACCTCGTACATCTCCCTTGCTCACTCGCCAATTAGACGCGGTAAAAATCCATCCGGGATTAATATATGGTAGCTTTTGTACATTCTTTGTTTCTTGTGTCAGGTTGAGCTCAGGGTCAAACCAGTGGTACACTATCCAGCAGTACATACTCCACTGCCGCTCCAGGCATTGAGGGCAGATCCACACCATTCTTTCAGCCCCACCAGCATCGAGAATGTAAGTGTGCAAGGACAGTTCTTGAACCATGTTGCCCCATGCTCTTCAGATGATTTCATCATGCTCATTTGCCATTCTCTCTCGTCTCTCTCGTAGATATCTACGAGAGAGAATGGCAAATGAGCATGGTGAAAACATCTGGCGAGGATAGAGCAACATGGTTCCTGAACCATCTTTACAAACTTCCATTCTCGATGCTGGTTGTGCTGAAAAGATGGTGTGGATCTACCCTCAATGCCAGGAGTGGCAGTGGAAAATGTACTATCAAGCAATGTACCATTCGCTTAACCCTGCGCCCAACCGAACGCAGGAAACAGAGCCTGCACAAAAGCTACCATGGATTTATCCAGGATGGACTTTCATCGAAAAGCCGCGTCTAACTGGCGAGTGAGCAGGGGAGACATACAAGGTAGATAATCTTTTAAAAGGTTGAATCATTAGTTTTGCTCAAAGGAAAATGAGCAGATGGACTTTAACTTCACTCATACTGTCATGTTCATGGCTTCATGAAAATCTTGCATCTCCATAATGCAGCAGATATATTTCGATCCAAATGGAAAGAGGTATAGAACAAGGAAGGCAACGTTAGAGGTGGCCAAAAAGAGCCTTTTGGTAAGATATAAACTTTTCTCAAAAGGAAACAAGCCCATCACTCTCCCTTTACTGATTTTCACTTCAATTGACCGCGCACAGGAGACAGGTTTGCTGGAAGTGGTGAAGGAAGCAGAAATTGAGTTATCCTGTTATTCTGCTGCACAGATAAGGAAGAGTAAATCGTTTGTCCTTCATTTTTTGTTCTTTCATGTTAATGAGTTATTCTATTAGGAATTGAATGAGAACTCAACTGTCAAATTTGTCGGAAATTTATAATTTGTTTAACCAAACAAGCTATTTTAACCTTAAACATGTCCTATATAGTTAGTTGAATCTTCTGCTTACTGACACAATCCAATTTTAATCCAATTGAACTCTTTTATTTATTTCTTAAAGTAATCATATTTGTCATCTAAACTTCAGGACTTGCAAGTGTGTAGAGGTTGATTTTGATGAAAACTATTAGAATTATGAAGAGCTGTTTGGTGTCATTTTGTATTTTTCAAATCTTTATGTTATTTCTTCTATTTGTACTATTGCCCTAATGTAACGGTGTCGTTTTGACACTCAGACATTTTAGCTGAGCACATGGCTCTTGTATGCGTGTCAGTCTCCGATTGGCTGCCTCACTGTGGCCGTTGGTGCTGAGCCTATATGAGGCGGTGTGGTACTCTTCCTCAGTAAGAAAAAGTATTTTTCTTCTTCCTTCATTTCTGTCCTTCTTCTTCGTTGATGATGTCTTCTTCATTTTCTCCATTAATGGAGATCATATGAGCTCAGTTTGATATGGTATCAGAGCCTGGTTTGCAAGGACGCATTCCTACCTGAGCTCTTCTTTCGTCTGCGGCTTCTCTTCTTCAGTGAGTGACCTGGTTTATTTCTGGGTCACACTTTATTTCTTTCGCCAGATCTAATGGCGACTCCAACTACTGACCATGAAATTGGCGTCAATGGAGGTATTAATCCCTCCTCTCCTTATTTTCTTTCTAGCTCAGACAATCCAGGACATCTACTGGTTTCTCAGGTTCTAAATGGACCTAATTATTATCCATGGCAACGCTCTATGAATGTTGCGTTAGATGCCAAAAATAAACTCGGATTTGTAGATGGGTCTATTCCCAAGCCAGATCCAGGATCTGAGCATGCAAAAATCTGGCGGAGATGTGATAGCATGGTCATTTCGTGGCTGCTAAATTCCATCTCCCCAGAAATTGCAGCTAGTGTTGTTTATCGCACCACATCCAGAGAGATCTGGATTGATCTTTTGGAGCGATTTTCTCAGGGTAATAAACCCAGAATCTATCAATTGTCCACCATGATTTCTGATTTGAAACAAGGAGACATGAGTGTGACTGTTTATTATACTAAGCTAAGAACTCTTTGGGAGGAATTGATGAATTATAAGTGCCTACCTAGCTGCACATGTGGTCATCTTTCTGCGTTTTCTGAGCTGCTTGAAGAAGAAAGAACAATGAAATTTCTTATGGGTTTGACTGATCAATATTCAGCTGTAAGAGAACAAATATTACTTATGGAACCTACACCGTCCCTTAATCATGTGTTTTCTAAGGTTGTGCAACATGAGAATCAAATGGCTCTCAATGCTAATTATCATGGAGTTTTGCCTAATCCTGGAATGGCTATGTCAGCAATTGGAAATCCAGAGATACATAGAGCAAATTATACTCAGTTTCATCAACATTCTTCTTCTAAGCCACATTCAAAAGGGAAGCTCTCTTGTACTTATTGTAATGGTTCAGGACACACAAGAGATAAGTGTTGGAAGTTACATGGCTACCCAGCCAATTACAGACCCAAAGGGAAGCAAAATGCTCTTAATAATGTGAATGCAGTTATGGGAATTGACAAAACTTCCATGAGTAGTCCAACTGGTCATTCTCTGGGAAACACATCTGTGGAATTTACCCCAGCTCAATGCCAGCAAATTGCCTCTCTAATCAGCTCACAGTTGCAACTTCAAGGAATTAAAGGAGCTGCAAGTGAGGCTGGTTCAGTGAGTCCCTATGATGCTTCTCACCTTAATGCACAATATGATAATCCTTTATTTATGAAACATGATTCTTCTAGCAGCAGCAGTCATTTCTTGGGAGGTGTTTTCAGCACCTACTCTATGCAAACCACTTTGTCTCATAGTCATTTACCTTCTGGAACTTGGATCATTGATACAGGAGCAACAGATCATGTGTGCTCACAATTGCATTTGATGCAACACCCCATCCCAGTCAAAAATGTCTCAGTACATTTGCCAAATGGGAAAGCTATCAAGGTTTCTCATGTGGGACAAGTAATAGTGAATGATTCACTTGTTCTGGAAAATGTTTTATGTGTACCTGATTTTAAATTCAATCTCATATCCATCTCTCAAATTACCAGCAAAGGCAAATACAGTTTTGTGTGTGAAATGGATAGTTGCACAATTCATGACACACAATCTAAAGTCCTTTTAGCTTCTGGATATAAAAAGGATGGGTTATATTTACTTCAAAGTCCCAAATCTAGCTGTGTGAACTTGCTTCTCACACCTGATCCCACATCTTCAGTCAACCTTTGGCATATGAGGCTGGGACACCCCTCTTATAGGAAGCTGAATCAGCTTTCTCCAATTTTGAGATGTGGGACATTGCCAGAAAACACCTGCTGTACAGTGTGTCCTTTGGCAAAACAAAAGAGACTCAAGTTTCCAAAGAAGAACACTATTTGCAGCACAGTGTTTGGATTGATTCATTGTGATACATGGGGCCCATATCACACTCCAACACATGATGGCTGTAAGTTCTTCCTAACCATTGTTGATGATGCATCTAGGTCTACATGGATTTATTTGCTCAAATTCAAATCTGAAGCACAACAAGCTATTCCAGCTTTCTGCAAGTTTGTTCAAACACAATTCAATCTTACAGTCAAGAAGATCAGAAGTGATCAAGCTCCAGAACTGGAATTGAAAGACTTTTGTGCTAGTCAAGGAATTATGCATGAATTTAGTTGTGCAGCAACACCAGAACAAAATTCCATAGTAGAAAGGAAGCATCAACACCTACTTGCAGTGGCTAGAGCATTAAGATTTCAATCAAATTTGCCTATAAAGTTTTGGGGAGAGTGCATATTGACTGCTGCACATTTGATCAATAGAGTTCCCTCTCCTAGACTACAAGGTAAATCACCTTTCCAAATTATTTATGGAAAAATTCCAGATTATTCACAATTGAAGGTCTTTGGTTGTTTATGTTATGTATCTACATTACAACATGGGAGGACAAAGTTTGAAGAAAGAGCATTGAAGTGTGTTTTCCTGGGATATGTCTTTGGAATTAAGGGATATAAAGTTTTTGATTTAGTTAATCAAAAACTCATTATTTCCAGAGATGTCATTTTTCATGAAGGAATTTTTCCTTATATGAACACAAGTTCATATCAACATATACATACACCTTATTGTTTACCAAACAATGTTGCAGAATCTATTTCTGTGACATCACCTTCTCCAATTTCTTGTCCACCTCCATTAACTCAGCAGCACACCAATTTCCATAACATACCACCACATGACACTCCCACACCTTCTTCTGATAGTACTCAAATACATAACCACAATACCACTACACAAACCCCTAGAACTTCAACAAGGGTCAGCAAAATGCCTTCTCATTTGAAAGATTTTGTCCTCACTAAGCCAAGATCCAAAGCCACCTTTAATGTTACCATTTCTTGTCCCAATGAACCCACCACCTATGTTGAAGCTTCTGCACACTCAGAATGGCAGAATGCCATGAGATCAGAGTTACAAGCTCTAGAAGAAAATGGAACTTGGGTGATTGTGCCTCTGCCACATAAACAAAAAGTTATAGGTTCTAGATGGGTATACAAGACCAAACTTAAAGCTGATGGCTCTTTGGAAAGGCATAAAGCCAGATTAGTGGCTAAAGGATACACTCAAAAGGAGGGAATTGACTACTCAGAAACATTTTCTCCAGTTGCTAAATTGCCAACACTTAAATGCATCATAGCACTTGCTGTTATGAATAATTGGCATCTAGTTCAACTTGATGTGAACAATGCCTTTCTGCATGGAGATCTCTCTGAAAATGTCTATATGAGCTTACCAGAAGGATACATGATCTCAACAAATATTTCAAATCCTGTTTGCTTGCTAAAGAAAGCCTTATATGGTTTAAAACAAGCTTCCAGGCAATGGTTTTCTAAGTTCTCAACTACTCTTTTGGAAATGGGATTTCAGCAATGTAAGAGTGATTACACACTCTTTCTCAGAAGACAATACACCTCATTTCTCTTGTTATTAGTTTATGTGGATGATATTCTACTAGTTGGTGATAATGCTTCTGAGATATCTTCCTTCAAGACACTCCTTGATCACAAATTTAAACTCAAGGATCTTGGATGCTTGCATTATTTTCTGGGATTTGAGTTCCACAGGACTTCTTCAGGCATGTTAATGGGTCAGTGCAAGTTTGCAGTCAATATATTGGAAGAGTTTGGGTACAAAGACAGCAAGCCTACACCTTCTCCAATGCTGCCTAGCACCCATCTTAGCAGTGCTTCTGGAGATCTCCTATCAGATGAATCCGCAACTATATTCAGAAGAATTATTGGTAAGCTTCTATATTTATGCAATTCAAGACCTGATTTGACATATGCAGTGCATAAATTGTCTCAATATATGGCTGCTCCTACTACTGATCATCAAGCAGCACTAAACTATGTTCTTAGATATTTGAAAGGAACATTACATATGAAAATGCATTTCTCTGCTGTGAAAGACATGCACCTGACAGCATATGTAGATGCTGACTGGGGTGGGTGTTTAGACACTAGAAGATCTACAAGTGGCTATCTGGTTTTTCTGGGAAAGTCACTTGTCTCATGGAAGTCAAAGAAGCAGAAAGTTGTGGCAATGAGCTCAGCTGAAGCTGAGTATAGAAGCCTAGCTCTGGTTTCTTGTGAAATTCAATGGCTGCTTTCTTTATTTCAAGAAATTGATGTTGTTCTAGCTGCTCCTCCAAGGGTTCTTTGTGATAACAACTCTGCCATTCACATAGCCAATAACCCTATTTTCCATGAGAGGACAAAACACATAGAGCTGGATTGCCATTCAACAAGAGATCTTGTTCAAAAAGGAGTCATCACTCTTCATCATGTTCCAGGGACTTTGCAGCTTGCAGATTTTCTCACCAAGGCATTGTCTTCTCCAATATTTCAATCTCTTCTCAGCAAGTTGGAGGTGTTTCATAACCCCTGTCCAACTTGAGGGGGAGTATTAGAATTATGAAGAGCTGTTTGGTGTCATTTTGTATTTTTCAAATCTTTATGTTATTTCTTCTATTTGTACTATTGCCCTAATGTAACGGTGTCGTTTTGACACTCAGACATTTTAGCTGAGCACATGGCTCTTGTATGCGTGTCAGTCTCCGATTGGCTGCCTCACTGTGGCCGTTGGTGCTGAGCCTATATGAGGCGGTGTGGTACTCTTCCTCAGTAAGAAAAAGTATTTTTCTTCTTCCTTCATTTCTGTCCTTCTTCTTCGTTGATGATGTCTTCTTCATTTTCTCCATTAATGGAGATCATATGAGCTCAGTTTGATAAAAACATAATCCCACTGCTGAAATTTAAGCCTCTAGTCCTTTTGTATTGACGTGCCAGACACGTAGTACCTCAATGAATAAAATAAGGGCTCGTGTGGGAGTTCTTTTCAGGTCTAACTATAAAACCCACATGAATTTTCAGAAAGGAAAAAGTAAAGAGTGCAGATTGCACGTGAAGTCGGGGCAACATACAAAATATCGTAACTACGCGGTTGCTATTTTATTACATTAAGAAACGATTCATATAGTCTTCAAAGTTTCTTATAAAGGAAGAGAATGTTTACGGATATATATTTCATTTTCTTTTCCTTGATGGATTCTGAGTACCGCACATAGACTTAGAATTTGTGTTTTTTCATTATGGTTTACGAACTGATAGAAGGCAGTAAGATTCATTGTTGGATGATCGATATCTCTGTTGGAAGATTATTCCATTGGCTACACCTCTTCCTTGTATAAGAGTTCTAAATCTTAATTGTTTTACATTGATTTTTAGTCATCAAAAATCATGAAGCCATTATGGCAGGTAACATGTGAAGCTTAGCACGATCAAAATGTTAGCTTCACCAGGATATAAACAAACCCAGATTCGATTTCAGAATTTATGAAGGAGATTGCAAATACCGAATACGTTCTACATTGCCGTTTAATAGGGATTGCAAACAGAAAGAGATAGGAATAATTAACCTGACTGGGGATCATGTGAATACCACAACAAAAGATGTTGGCATAACAAACATACCTCTAGCAACTGAAACAAGAACCAGCAATAAGTTCACGTAAACAAAAGATGATAAATAGCTAATCTAAAATCCAATTAGACTTTCTCAAACTACAAAACTGCAAACAAACAAAAAAGGGAGTTAACACGGAGACAGGGAGTCGAATATAAGATACCACGAAAGAAACATCACCTAGTGCTGGCATCACAAACATACCTCTAATGCTTTCAGATACAACTTCAATTTCCACTTACAATGATAAGTTTTTGCCTCGTGTCTTCAGTCGATCCATTCTCTTACTGTAATGATTCCAAACCTGAATGGACAAAAGAAATGTTGTTTTAAATAGTGGTAAGGTGCACATCAGGAAAAGAATCTTGAAGAACCAGACACAACATGGATCATAAAACAGAGTTTGATTGCAAAAAAAATCAGTCGCACTCTACATCCAGTTACATCCAATGGATGGTAAAGACGGAATTGTAGTAAAAAATACGAATGCTAAAGCTTTACCAATTCCTACACATCCTTTCACATGTCTGTGAAAAGGTAAAAGAACTGTATATAACAAAATTGATACATATGGATCTACATATTATCTCTTTCAGTTGCAGACTGCATAAGACCAAACTGCATAAGACCTACACATGATGCAATCAGCAAAACGGTTACATCATCTATTGATGTTTTATTGCAGATATGATAGAAGTTAGAAATAACATAGTTTTGTAGGACTGACAATAGGATTCTGTATCGATAAGCACAGATTCTACTAATTATAGCAGATCTCATATAATGTCAAGGTCGTGAATACTACTTAGGGACAACTTAAGATCAAAAGACTAACTTGACTAACCGTATAACAAATTTCAAACATGAAAATGGGATTTGCATCCAATCACTCCCAAAACAGTTATAATGTAGGTTACATCATAGCTTTTTTAGGCCTAATGTATTACCTATTGTCTTGTTGACCATCTCCAACACAGCCTTCTTCGTTATTGTCCCCCTGGATCAAAAATACTCCTGCAAGATAATATCACACAGAATGCCATGAAGTCATGAACAAGACAGAGAGTAATGTTCATCAGCTCACATCTTATTTCTTTTAAGCAAATTATTGAACTTTTAAAATGAGTTTCTGCCCAGTATTTTAACTCCCGTGCTTGCTTGCCCCTTTTACGCCTCCTCTCATGAATGTCTATCCTTGATAAACTCATGGTAGCTCCTGGGAAGGCTCTGCTATGTGTGGGTGGGTTAGCTGGCCATGGGTTAAAGAAGAGGTGCAGTCTCCATTGCAGCCATCGGCACTCACTGGTGCATCCCTTTCAGATGAAATACTGTCGAGAATAGAAGCCTGCAAGGAAGTGTCAGAAACTATTTTACCAACCCTTCCAAATATTATCTTCATATTCATCTACCACTCTCTGTCTAACAGAATCTCACGCGCTTTTATACAGCAAATAGAGAAAGGGACAGGGTTCGATGAAAGAATATAGCGTTCTTACTTCTTAGAGATGGAGAGACAATATATTTCTACAACGTAATAAACAACTGAGCTGGATAATGAGAGGAAAGGGGACATAAAACATTGAGGTCTGTGATTGGAAACAAACGGATTGAAAAATAATAAATGTGTACAAAACTATTACGGAATTTAAACACAAATATGAACACACACATAATGTTGTGCAAGTAAATTTAAGAGGGGTGAGCATTTCATAATTTGTCACTTCTATACGTCGAATCAAGTAAGGGAAAGATAAATAATTGATTTTATTAGTGATACACATGGGTGATGGAAATCACTACTGACATAGTGACAGTATATCATTTTTCTAAATCTACATTTCATTTAATCCATTACTTTTCTGGAAGACACAAAAAAATTTATATTCAGCCTCATATTTACTTTTCATAACAACGATTCAATAGGTTAAGTACAACACCTTGATTTTAAAAGCTTTCTATACTAGTACACACCTAAACAAAGGTGAATCTGACTAATGAAATATCAAGTGAAGTGATGACAGCTCCAAGGTTTGAACAATTGATCTTAGATTTCAGTAGCAACACAGTCCTTTTCTTCCGAGTAATTACATTGAGCAAACAATAGGAAATAAAATGGTATAGACAGAAACTGAATGACATCCTCACGCGGAACTTGGGTCATATCACTAACAGAAATATGTAGTTTGTTCAAGAAAAGTCTACATCCATCATAGAATTACAAGCCAAATCAGAAAAAACGCTCATTATAACCACTAGAAACACTAACTACTGAATAAATACCCGGCCCATATATCTGGATCAGGTCCAAGTCCAAAAACGGGTCATATATTTGGCCCAGGCTGAAGCGATCACAAACAAGTTCCATTATTTTTTCCTCATTCCAGTCGTGGCCAGACATGTGTCTGGTAGCCTTAACCAGCCTGTTTTTTGCCTCTTTATCTTGTATTATTAGCAGTTGAGCTGGCTTATTAGTTACTAGAAACGTAAAACATCATGCAAACTGCAGGGATTCTTAATGCCTAAGATCAAATTCCTCTACCAATGTGTAAAGCATAGTCTGCTATTTGTTTGCAATGACAGTAAAATTTCCTGAGAGATTACACCATTCGTAATACCTGTTTGCATGCATAAAACATTAACGTTGAAACTTAAACAATGTATTGTAATCTGCTCAAGAAGGCACATGTTTGTTTCCTCTGTCTGCTCTAATCTATTACAAGACTTAACAAAATGAAACCAAATCCACTATTCTCTTACCTTCCGAGGCAGAAAGATAATCCTTGAAGTGCAATGAAAAACAGTCCTTACTCCTGATGGTGAGACAACATTGTTTGTTAGCAAATCTAGAACTGCTACAAGCTAGCAAAATGGCATTGAAGTATTGGAATGCAGGAGTAAAAAACCTTAAACACGTAAACCCAAATCCGGAAAGGTCAGCAGTTACAACATGCCTGAAATATCCAGAAAAAACTTGAAACTGTGCAGTGTAGATGGCACCGGTGATTATCCCATGTGAATTTAGTACGTCTGTTATTTCTAACCACCGCCCTAAGAAATAACCCATATCCTAGCGGACTCAAATTAGGATCACGCCTTCTGAAGATGATACACTGGTGTTCCGGAACTGTGATTAACTGGTGTTCAAAAATTAAGTGACTTTTGGCACAATAAGGGTTTGATATAAAAACTGGAAGCACAAACTACTGAATATCTCCAGAAGCATCCCCTGGTCGTACATGGTTCCACGTAGATACACTCCCATGATCTATTTCCACGATCAAGAAGAAGCCACATTACAACCATGCTTGACACAACTAAACTCACTGATGCAGAGGTAAGATACAATCTAATATTGATCTGACTTCTCTCTGCAACCTCATCCCTTAGCTTGACCTTCAATATAATTTCAGAGCAACATTTGCAAGTAAACCTGAAATCTTGTTCCAGCACATGCACAGAATTAATATATGAGATCGCTCAAAAATTCAATAATCCTCCAGCTCTCCTCACAATTTCTTCCTTTAGCTAGAATCTTATAGAGAGCTGCACAATCACCTTGCCGTTGAAAGTTGAAAGACGACGAAACAGGTGGTGCCAGATAGGGTTAGGAGTTCTTAGAGTTCTCGGTTGTGTCGAACAGTTTGTATAGCAAAAGAAAAGAAAGCTGTTTAACTTCATACCCATTAAGTTTTTTCTGAATTTTATAACAGTCTATAAGCAAGGTCATTACGAAAAATAAAAACAAAATACACACTCTGTCCAAGTGATTTCTCATGCTTCATCATCATTGCTATGATTTCTTAAGGTTCATCATCATTGCTTAGCGGTGCTGTAAACCAAAGAGAACTGTGGAGTTTATAAATCCATGGTAGCTTTTGTACAGGCTCTGTTTCTGGTTGGGCTCAGGGTGTTAAACCAGTGGTACATTGTCATACAGTACATGGTGCTCCTGGCATTGAGGGCAGATCCACAACATCCTTGCCGCCTGACCAGCATCGAGAATGGAAGTTTGCAAGTACAGTTCAGGAACCATGTAAACACATCCTCTCCAGATGATTTCATCGTGCTCATTTGTCATTCTCTCCCGTAGACACAACCTAGGTGTGAACCTAGGAAGCACAGATACTTCAAAAACGGAGCCGCAACCTGTGGATACGGATCGGACACGGGGGATACGGATCGCATACGGCTAAATACGTGTCGGACACGCCAGGTGGCATGTCGGGGTACTCCGGTCTTTTTACAATGGCTGGATACGGATGGGATACGGCTGGGACACGGATGGGATACGGCTGTATTGTAATTCTAAAAATTATGTGGGTTTCTTTGGTAAAAGTTTTAAAGCTTTAAAGGGTTAGATGAAATAACTTGAAAATTAATGTCTAATACGCAGTTAATTAGTTGATGTGGTATAAAAAGGATGTGGATGCCTTTTCGACAACAAAATTCACCTATTCAGTTCTGTCAAACTCTCTCGAATCGAAAGCACACAGCAAACTCTCTGCAAACGAAGGGACACAGCAGCAACTACGAACAAGTGCTCTCTATCTTTCTATCCCTCCTTCCGTACTGGGGTGTCTCTCTGCCCCTCTCCTTTCTCCGCCCTTCTTGTGAACTGGGGTATCTCTCGCCCCATCTCCTTACCAGTTGAGAGGCATTCTTAACTTTTAAGTTCAGCCCTTTGTCATATGAGAATTTTTGCTTCTGTTCTTGTTCTTAATATATTATAGTGCGGCTATGACTTCGATGAATATTGATGAAAATGAAAGCAATGTTTGTATTGTATAATATATATATATATATATATATATAATAGACGTATCGTTGCCATGTCGTATTGATAGCAGAAGCTATCGATAGAGAAGCAGTTTGAGAAGCTTCGGTCTCCAATTCAGCAATTCTAAAAGCTGAGATCTCCAAAACTGGGGTTTCTACTAACTAACTAAATTCTTCTTCATTCATTGATAACTAGAACACTGACCCTGTAAACATATAAATACTAATAGCACTTCTACTAATTACCCTCAAGCCCCCCTAACAATTAAATAATACTACCAACACCCCTGAACTAATAACACTTTCACTAACTATTTAATTAACTAATAATACTTTAAATATAGCTACTACTTCAGTATCACGTATCCTAATTATTTTAGAAAATGACGTATTCTGTGTCCGATCCCGTATCGTATCCGACACCCGTATCCGTCTCCGTGCTTCTTAGGTGTGAACACACAGACAAATAGCAATAGTGAGAGAATTTGATGTAAGAGATTGTGCTGACGTGGGTGGAGAGGTGA
Source organism: Linanthus parryae (assembly GCA_023055425.1). Taxonomy (NCBI): domain Eukaryota; kingdom Viridiplantae; phylum Streptophyta; class Magnoliopsida; order Ericales; family Polemoniaceae; genus Linanthus; species Linanthus parryae. The sequence continues at coordinate 184,189,823 of JALGPY010000001.1, read as the reverse complement.
CAAAATTTCTTACCTTCAATTCTCTCACTTCCGCTATATGTTTGTGGGTACACACCTAGGATGTGTCTACAAGAGAAAACGGCAAATGATAGCATACTATTTACTCCAGATTACCCCGTTGAGAAAAATTTCACATTGTACCCACTAAAATGACTGTGGGTACACACCTAGGATGTGCACGATGTTTGTTGAATTTCCAGATATGGGAAACAACTAATATAGTTAAGCAAATGATATATTTCAGACAAATTGTCAGTTGAAGTGCCATCTAATTTCTCATATAATAGTTTCATTACAACAGTTGTACAACAGTTTACAGGTTAGACGCGGCTTTTCCACGAAAGTCCATCCTGGATAAATCCATGGTAGAGTACAGGTTGTGCTGGTTCGGCTCAGGGTTAAAAATAGTGATACATGCTCAAGTTGTACATTTTCCACGCCACTCCAGCCATCCTGAGGGCACTGAGGGCCCTCACTCCTGGCACTGAGAACAGAACCACGACATCCTTTCAGCCTAACCAGCATCGAGAATGGACGTCTGCAAGGACGGTACAGGAACCATGTTGCCAGTCCGCTCCAGATGTTTTCATCATGATTATTCGCCATTCTCTCTCGTACAACAACCACCTAGGTGTGTACACTCAGACAAATAGCAAAAGGAAAATAATTGGATGAAAGAAGATTGTGTTAACAGGAATTGGGCAGAGGCGACTGATTTATACAACATAAAGTCAATGATGTTGGGTTATGATAGGAAAGAGAATATTGATATGCAAATATTGACGTCTGGCATAGGAGGAACACAAAAGTGGAAAGACTTCATACATTTCACAAAACTGTGAAGGAAATAAGTATATTCTCACCAATATTAAATTTACGCCTTAGGGTATTCGCTGAAATATTTCACCGGTTCATCACTTCCTATGTGGTGAGAATTAATGGAGCGAACTAAATGATTGATTTTACACGCGTATCATTCATAAAATAAATCATTTAGCTCTTTCCAATAATTCTCAGGAAGTGATGAATCGATGAAATATTTCCAAAAAATATACCTGAACTCTTAAATTAAATATTGGTGAGAATTTACGTATTTCCTTCACAGTTGTAAAGAGTATAAAGTCATTCCATTTGTTTTTCTATGCCAATCGTAAATATTTGCATGGTAATGTTCTCTTTCCTTTCATAACCCAGCCTCATTGACATTATGTTGTATAAATCAGTCGCCTCTACCCAATGTCAACACAATATTCTCTCATCCAATTCTCTTCCTTCCGTTATTTGTCTGTGTGTGCTCCTAGGTTGTGTTGTGCGAGAGAGAATGGTAAATAATCATGATGAAAACGTCTGGAGGGGAGGGGGCAACATGGTTCCTGAACCATCCTTACACCACTTCCATTCTCGATGCTGGTCAGGCTGAAAGGATGCGTGGATCTGCCCTCAGTGCTAGGAGTGGCTGGAGTAGCGGTGGAAAATGTACTACTGGATCATGTAGCACTATTTTAATCCTGAGCCCAACCACTCACAGCCTGTCCAAAAGCTACCATGGATTTACCCAGGACGAAATTGCGTGGAAAAGCCGAGTCTAAGTGGGGCGCGAGCAGGGAAGACATAAAAGGTAGAATCTTTTTTGAAGGTTTAATTCATTATTTTTGTTTACAGAAAATGAGCTGATAAACAATAACTTTACACACGTTGTCCTTTTCATGACTCTACAACATTCTGTGCATCACCATAAGTTGCAGGAATACTTCGATCCAAATGGAAAGAGGTATATAGATCAAAGAAGGAAGCGCTGTAGCGCCTGTAGGCCGCCATGTAAGGCCAAAACGCCTTTGGTAAGATATAAGCTTTCTCAAGAAGAAACAAGCCAATCTCTCCCTATACTGATTTTCAAATTCAATTGACCACTCACAAGAGACTGGTCTGATCGACAGAGGGGCGAAGGAAGTAGAAAATGAGTGATTCAGCGGGACAAAGGAGTGAAAGAAGGGGAAATCATTTGTACCTCGACGATGTCAGCGTCTGGCTAAGAGCCTTCATTTTTTATTTTCGTTTTCATGTAATGAAATTATTACATGAGAGATTAAAAAGCAATTCAACTGTCAATTTTCCTAAAATAGTTGTTTCCCCTTATTTGCCAATTCAACTGACATCGTGCACATCCAAGGTGTGTACCCAAAGACATATAGTGGGTACAATTCGAATATTTTCGAATAACAGAGAGATTGCAACTATGAGGTTATTTTCTCATCAGAAACAATTTCCAGTAAGGATAGCATAATATTTGAGGGTGGTCTTGAAAATGTTCATCCTTAAACAGCCATCAAAAACGGGTATTGTTTACGCTTCATCTGCTAGACCCACCCTGCTGTTTTTTCTTTATAAATGTCATGCCTATCAAGATCTTTTGCACTCCACTTGGTGGGTGGGGAAATTGTAAGAGGTTGCCTGCCTTCGTCATTTCCTTTAAAATGTATACACCTTATATTTACACGGTAAGTCCTCCTAAACTATATTTATTATTACATACACAATTACCACCCTGCATGATCTTTTCAAATGCCATGCCTATCAAGATCTTTTGCACTCCACTTGGTGGAGAGGAATGGCTATCATCAAACTGACTTTAGTATCTGATGGGTGTGATGAGCTACAGCGAACAATGTCCAGGGTCAAAGGTGATTCAACTAATTGACTAGAGCCAAGGCATTAGTGCTATCAAGATCTTTTGCACTTCACTTGGTGGGTGGGGCAATTGTAAAAGGTTGCCTGTCTTCCTCATTTCCTTTCTGAAAATGTATACACAGTATATTTAAACGGTAAGTCCTCCTAAACTATATTTATTATTACATACACAATTACCACCCTGTAGGATATTTTCAAAAGCCATGCCTATCAAGATCTTTTGCACTCCCCTTGGTGGAGAGGAATGGCTATCATCAAACTGATTTCAGTATCTAATGGGTGTGATGAGCTACAGCGGACAATGTCCAGGGTCAAAGGTGATACAACTAATTGATTAGAACCAAGGTATTAGTGCTTTGATGCCAAAAGCAACTGCAAGTAAAGAAGAAAGCAAGGAGGAAGACGTCAAGAGGCCAAGGTGAACTTTCAAATACCTGTTGAAAATCAGAAAATGAGGTTAACCATAATCTTTTTCTTACAGGGAGTTCAGACCAGTTTGCACTAACCTCAAGTAATCGCATGGCCCTTGGAGTAAAACAACCATATAAACCTCTAGTGGCCAGTCGAGATTTTCGACGGAGTGGCATTTGAAGCTTGGACCTCACAGAGTGTGAAACCCTTGAGACCCAAGGTCGTTACTATTAGGTAACATCTGAGATTTGTCCAAACCAAAATCAATGGTTGAATTAAGCTAATATGTGAATCACATTCTTGGATTTCTACTGAGTGCAAATAGTAAACACAACATATTACCTGTTTTGCATGCATATTATCTTGCATTCAAATAGCTAATACGAACAAATGCCAGTCATCAAAGATTGTAGTGGATTAGACTAACCTGGACTAGACATGCCAATACTGATTGGATTAAGATTGGACATTTAGGACAGTAAAACATGCATCAAAGAGAGGCTTAACGAATAAGCAAGCGAAATCAAAACTGAAGGAAATGCTCAGAGTAAAAGGAATTTTGAGCTCATAATGTGGTATTAGACAAAGACAGGGACAGAATAGACGGATGACTGTTCCTGAAGCTGGAAAAACTATGACCTCCACGTGTTACTTGGACTATGGTTGCAAAAACAGCGGGTGATGGAATAAAATTTGGGAAAAAATGTAAAATAATGTTACAATGAGTAATCGTATCAGTATTAGATTTTGAACGGTGAACGATGCAACAATGGGGGTTGTCTATGGTGCGTCCCTTAATAGGGTTCTGTACAACTTTTTATTTTTTTTTGTGGTCCCCGCTACTACAGGACAAAATCTTTTACCCGCTATAGCAGGTAACCTCGGCTGGAGATATAGCTGTTAACAGTTTTTCTCGCTTTAGATAAAGTTCTTAATATCTACGCGGCTAAAAGATAGAAAAGACTACCCTATAGTTAGTAGAGTTCAACAGGTAGAAGGAGTTGTCTCATTTAAGAAAGCAGTATTAACAACATGAGTTTTATTGTTAATAAATAACGATGAAATTAACTACAAGCAGACGAATATCAACTCAGAAGTACTTTAAAGGCATGTTTAAAGATTAATACCAGAACAATTCAACAATAACATTAAAATAAGGCGGTACTTGTTCAATATCATCTCCCGGGTCGTCTTTCTTGTCAAGAAATCACGAATAAAATCACTCTAAACAGACCTATATCATTCATGCTTGTTTTTCTTGGACTGACTACTCGATTGAGACCAGAAGTATTCCTCTTTAACATCAAACTCAAGTGGCAGTTCTGCAAAATCGTCTTCCGGATCGTCCACTTGTTCGACGGAGTCCACCGGAGGATTGGGGCATGTTGTCCTGTTGTGTCCCAGCTCCTTGCAATTGCCACACCTCCTTCTCTTGTCTTTCTTTGGTCCCTTTGGGCATTTAGTGTCCGGGGGGTTCGGATTCTTCACATGGGCGTAGGGATTTTCTTCCTTCTTAATCTCTCCTTGTGTCCCGGCTCCTTGTGTACCCAGAAAAGTTTTAGAAACCATTCTCTGCATTTTCCGAATCCCGTCGGCCATATGCTCTCTGAAGAACCTCATTGTCTCGCCAGTAGTACAACCCAAACTGTAATACAGTTGAACTTCGTTCCTCGAGGAAGCCCGGCGCATGGCTTGCAAATCTGGGTCATTAGTTTTCTTCCCAACAGGCTCCTTCATTGATGGCTCGGTTCGGTAGAATTCTTTGTCAGTTTTGGTCCACCTTTTGGCAATTAAAGAGTTTGGGATCCTCTGTACTCCCTTTTGTTTCAGAACAAACAACATGTGTTTGCAAATCATATACGATGTTTCCCAACGAAAACACGTGCAACGGAGAAGCCTATTATCATGACGACATTGAACAACTTGCTGAAGCAAGAAAAGATAGGGTGGTTAGAAATTAAGAAGGAAATGAAAATACAAATGAACACAAGGATAGACAGATTGTAACCTGGTACTAGATAGAAGAGGACAATAGTTCAAAGACTGTGACATCAATACTTATTTGTTACACTTTAAGACTTAAGATAGCATTTATAACATTAAGGAAACATGACAAGATTATTTAGAAATAAAAATGCAGTACACGAGTACATAGTATATAAATATGTAAATTGAAGCAGATGTACATACCACGGATCTCTTCATTTGACCTCTCATCACGTAGAACAAGTCCAAGCTCTCTTCTGGAACAGTTTTGACTTCAAACACTCTATAATCATCACCCTTTGCAGCTTGTTTCCTAAACATGTTGAAGACATTTTCGGTGAAGACCTCTGCTGCATGGCGTTCGAGTTCCGTGAACCCTGTTGTTATCACCGGGTCTGATTGGTCGGAGCGATGGTGTGCCTTACGCTCGTTGTTGCGTAGCTTGTCAACCCCTGTCGTGAATCCCTTGCAAGCATTGGTCAAATTGTCCGAGTAGGACATATAATCCTTGACAAAACTGTTGATGCTCTCGCATCTCGAGGTCGTCGTTTGCAACGCAAAAAAATGATCCTTCAAGTATGTCTCCGCCCACAAGTGGCGGTTCATATATGTGACCTGGACCCAATTCCTATCAGCAATGTTCCATCTGGTAAGCATTGCATGCCAATCATCATGCCAAAATTTTTCAGGTTTCCTACTATGCAAGCACTTTTTAAAATCAACCATGAAGCCATCTCCCAACTTCAGATTAGCCTGGGCGTTCCGACAAAGATGCCAAGAACACAGACGATGTCTTGCCTCTGGGAAATTATCCATAATAGCTTTTCTCATTGCCAAATCGCCATCCGTGATGACGGACAAAGGCTTCTTATCATTCATTACCTTCATCAGGCACTTCAAAACCCAATCATATGTTTCTGCCGTCTCATCGTTGAGAAAAGCACAGGCAAAAATAGTCGTCTGGTAGTGATTGTTCACGCCAGATAGAATTACAAATGGTTTTTGATAGATATTGGTCTTGTACGTTGCATCAAAAATGAGTACATCGCCAAATCTGTGGTAATCTACCACTGATCTCCTATCACACCAGAAAACACTTTCAAGCTCATGATTTTTACCTGTTCTGAACCTACAAAAAAAATAAATAACACTTAGGGAAACAGAAAGATTAGTTACATAAATGATGTTAACTCTAACAGGTCAGAAAGTAAGTTTAACAAATAAGTATAAGCCTAACTGAACAGTAAATAGACCTTAACAGATAAGATAGCACGCTTAATTGTTAAGAAGTAAACTTACTCCCTGAACACGCCATAGTGACTGTGCTTCAAACTGTCAATGTACATCAAGGTCTGCTGCCCATCTCCTTCATTTGAATATATCTTGTCCATAGAGGCCATTTTATTGTAAAGATCTTTCTGTGTGTAACCCAACTTGTTATAACCGCCGGCTTGTTTAACCATCAAAAGAAAGCTTTGGCAATACTTGATCCCCACCTCCTTCAAAGATCTGACCAGTTCAACATCAGCCTCAGAGACCTTTCGGTGTGACCGGTGGTTGCTCGCGCATTGTGGTTCCGAAAGTTCGTGTGAATGACCGGGTTCGAATTGAACCACCTTAAAAGGCTCGGTAGGTGAAGTTCTTGATATTTTTACACGAGCTTTGCATACACACCTAGTGTTTCTGGTATGCTCCCGTTTCCTATTTTCTTTGTACAGGACCTTCTCGGAGCGCAAGCCTTGTCGGGCACACACGTATATCCTTGACTTTATGCATTCTTTCGTTTCCGGGTCGAAGTACCGGCGGTTGCACCTTCTAATCCCAAAGCCAAGAATCAGTGCGTAGAGGTTGTACCAGTCATAAGCTTGAACCTCATTTTCAAAAGTCATTTCCATAACATCTTCCTTGGTAACCATTATTCCTGCATAAAACTTAAAATTACTCTCTGTATAACTACAGTCATTAACTTAAACTGTAAGAACGCATACCTGGTATGATCTCTCCATTTGGAACTTCCATAATAGAGTTTCTGGTTGCATCTTCTCCATAGCTCTCTGTAAGAGTGATGTCCAAACATTCATCTTCATCTAAGACCTCGAAATCGTATTCTTCTTCCTCATAATCATGAGGCAAAGATACCAAACCCTTGCCACGAACTCCACTCTCACAAATTTCCCTCCCTCTCATCTGAAATTGGTTTGTTTCACTTTCTGGTTCTCAGATTGACCTCCTTCTCAACCTTATATTCAAAGAAGAAGACCCCAACAACCAAAAGGTAGTATTGCACTATTTTGGATACAAAATTTTTAAAGACATGAAGAACTCTTTAATTTTTTACCTTAATGAATACGAAATCTCTGAAAAGTTTATCTCCTCATTAATATATGGATGTAGTATAATAAATTCCTCAGCTACCAAGACTGTGGTGTCAGTGAGATGAAACTTTAATATTCTCGAACCCAGTTGCAGGATTTAAGATAGCAACCTTAATAGTTTAAAGAGAAACAGTTCACTAAGCTTATTTTGTGGGCAGCAGAACCATTCAATGCCTAACATAAATGAGCCAGACCAACCATATCCTTAAATTCTAGCCACTTTGGCAGGAAAAGCTGAAGTTTCATCAAGGATACTTTAATTCTGCTAACTACCAAGCCATATGAGGTGTTCATATGAAACTGTTCCATCCTATCTAAGATTGTGAGATACCTTAAAATAGCAGATTTTCAAAGAAGAAGACCCCAACAACCAAAAGGTAGTATTGCACTATTTTGGATACAAAATTTTTAAAGACATGAAGAACTCTTTAATTTTTTACCTTAATGAATACGAAATCTCTGAAAAGTTTGTCTCCTCATTAATATATGGATGTAGTATAATAAATTCCTCAGCTACCAAGACTGTGGTGTCAGTGAGATGAAACTTTAATATTCTCGAACCCAGTTACAGGATTTAAGATAGCAACCTTAATAGTTTAAAGAGAAACAGTTCACTAAGCTTATTTTGTGGGCAGCAGAACCATTCAATGCCTAACATAAATGAGCCAGACCAACCATATCCTTAAATTCTAGCCACTTTGGTAGGAAAAGCTGAAGTTTCATCAAGGGTACTTTAATTCTGCTAACTACCAAGCCATATGAGGTGTTCATATGAAACTGTTCCATCCTATCTAAGATTGTGAGATACCTTAAAATAGCAGATTTTCAAAGAAGAAGACCCCAACAACCAAAAGGTAGTATTGCACTATTTTGGATACAAAATTTTAAAGACACATAGATTGCTTTAAGTTATTACCTTAATGAATACGAAATCTCTGAAAAGTTTATCTCCTCATTAATATATGGATGTAATATAATAAATTCCTCAGCTACCAAGACCGTGGTGTCAGTGAGTTGAGAATCTAACAATCTTGATTTTACTTTTTAGAGAGCATCTTTAAAATTTTTAACTGGTCTTAAAGATTTAAGATATCATCGTTAATAGTTTAAAGAGAAACTGTTCACTAAGCTTATTTTGTGGGCAGCAGAACCATTCAATGCCGATTATAAATGAAGCATACAAACAATATAATACAATTATAGCCACTTTGGCAGGAAAAGCTGAAGGTTCATCAATGTTGATTTAACTCTGCTAACTACCAAGCCATATGAGGAGTACAAAAGATGCGACATCCAAAACAACCCACAACATCCAAAAGGACAGAAACATTGTTCGTAAAACAAAGTCACAACAACATTACACAAATTTACTTTTTCTGCTGCTTCTTCCCCGCCGTCTTCTTCTTCTTCTTCTTCTCCGCAGACCTCAATGCAACAAAGGAAACAGTCGAAAACTTGCGGTACAAACTGTAAAATGCATACCGGTGGTCCTCATCCTCCATCAGTTCCTTTAACCCAAGATAATTCTTGTTAAATACGCAGTTATAGCTCGATCTCCCCATTTCATTCGCAATCCAGATTCTGAGGTTGGGAGCCTGGACAGAGAACTTCTTCTTTGGAACTGGAATCAGGTCCCTCAAATGACTCATGAAGAAGCAGACATGAGGACCACAGTCATTCCTGACAGATTAAAATAGAATGCAGCCTTAATATATATCACAGACATGTAAATGGATTAGTTAGCTATGTTAAGTAGTTAGCTTATTACCCATTTGATTGCTGGGGAACATCGTCGTTCATGTACCACACCTGCCAGCGTCGTATGTCATCATTGTATTCTGAGTAGTTGGTGAGCATTGTGTGCATTTTCCCAATTTTGGCAGCAACTTCGAACTCAGAATACCCCATGCCGGTATGCGAGTCCAAGACGAATATTTCTTGGTCAACAAAAGAAATAACCATCATGAACCAGTGCAGGTGATCGACATTCAACGGAACGGCGATCTAATCATTAAAAATTCAAGATAAAGTAAGTCATACAAAAGAACAAAGTAGCTTGTATTGATAGTATTCGGAATACTTACGTATCCCATCTCGCTCCACTCTCCTCCCGACTGTTCGTGTGCCTTGACGTATTCGAGGACTTTTGTGGGCTGAACAAAAATTATAACTAATCAGGTATTTTCCTAGATGAATTTTAAATTGAGTCATATCATAAAAATGACAAGGCAGTGAACTTACAGAATAACACGTGCCGAGGAACCAAATCCGCTTGATTCCTTGGAATTCCCGGCTACGTTCATGAAGATGAAGGAATTGCATGTAAGCATCCATCACCTCATCGTCAAACCATTTTTCATCCCGGAGGCGCCAAGCGGACGACCTCGCCATGCCACCCATATCAGCAACTATCTCACTGCATATTATATATGATACACAACCAGAAGTATAAACATAATGCATGCCACACATAAGAATTATTTAGGAAGTTTGAATGTAAATAAAACTTACGTTGCCAATTCTGGGGGAACATAAAAATTCTTGCTGGTGTGTTCGTACGTGCTCGCATACTTGTGCGACATGTAGTAATGGAGCCAGCACTGTTCTGCTTCAGGCATGGGTGGGATAAGAGTCAATTCTTTAGGATTCATGTGTTGCTTATACAACGATATCCTCGAAGACGCTCTAATGATCCGATCTGCCTTTCCCCGGACAGTCCCAACCAAGTTTCCCCTTGGGTTCTTCGGAGAACCATGAACAAGGAATGGCTGGGGAGGTACATTGGAGGCCACCTAATAAATCAACAAAATCATTAGGGGTGTTAAAACTTTAAAAATAAATCTCAAATATTAAGATATCAACATTAAGACATTTACCTCAGTGCTGGAGCTGATTGTGTAGACCACCTTCATGGGAGAGTTAACCTCAGCCTCCTCTATCTTCTGCTTCTTCTTAGCTCTTAGTTCTTCTTCACACTTTTCCTTCTCTTTCTTCTTCTGAGCTCCTTCCTCTTCCCCCTTTTTCTTACCCCCTTCCTCTTCCTCCTTCTTCTCATCCTCTTCATTCTTCTTCTCTTCTTCCTTCTTCTTCTCTTCTTCCTTCTTCTTATCTTCTTCCTCATCCTCCTTCTTCTTCTTCTGTTCTTCCTTCTCCTTTTCCTTCCACAGGGACATAAGATACTCTTTGTCAAGCTTTTCAACCACCTGTCCCACAATGCACTTCCAAAAATCCTCTGGTAGAGGTGGAGGCAGTAGTTGGACTACTGGTGCAACAACTTTTTCAGTTTTGGGCTCATCATCATCTTTTTTCAACTTCAACTACATACAAAAACAGAGTTGAGAGACATAAACTTAAGATAGTAATCTTAATATATAAACAGGACACTTTAATGTCAATGTTAAAGTTCACTCACATTGTTGTTTTGTTGGACATACTTCCATCTCTTGGAAACAACAGAGGTTTCCCAGAATTTCAACCTTGGAATTGCTTCCTTATCCTGACATCCTTTTGGGTTTTCCAGATACTTTGGGCAGAACTTTTCCATGTACAAAAGCTAGAAAAGTAAAATTGAGATGGCAGCATTTAAGAATGTGCTCTTAATATTTTAAACTTCATGGTCAAAATAACTGAAAAAGAGTTAGAGATTTACCAAAGGAATCAGCACGCAACCAGTTCCGCGAAGGGTTGTTCCAGTCTGAGCCTTAACTTGCTGTGTCTTGAAGTGATCCAGCCATAAGGCTGCCCAGTTTACCTCTTTCAGGTGCTCCAAATTAACAACAAGATTAGCAAGACCTCTCCGGACTCCTGCTCGTCCTATCGGCATTCCCAGTGCACCCAAGATCAAGCAAACAGCCCTTCGTTTCCACTCATCATTCAACAGCAGCCTGTTCTCATCGGCCTTGAACCACGGAACGTACTCACCGAAAGTTGTGTTGTCCTCAACGAGGCCGATACTTTCTTCAACTATGCGGAGTAGCATCGGATCGACCTCCGGGAACTCTGTTTCTCCGTAGCATCGGATTCCAAATAGCCACCCGACAACTTCCGGTGTTAGCTCCACGGTGCGGCCGTGCGCTGTCAAGTACCCGTCGGTATCGTAGCACTTGTAAATGAATTGGTTGAATTTCTCTGGGGTTTCCGTGATCTTTAGGTGCTGTAGTCCTCCAAGGCCCACTTCGTGCATCCATGCTTTCTGTTCAACCGTCATTTCTTTAAAAAGATTATGAACAGAGGGCAGGCTCATGTAACTCTGAAATCGCCTTGGATTCTTCAACTTTTTAACTGACTTACCCTTCAGCTTGGCTTCAGCCGCCTTCTTCTTCAACTTTTCCTTCTCCCCCGTCGACTTCCTTTTCAAAGAACCTTCTCTTTTCCGCTTGTCTTTTTCTTGATGAGCCACTGTGAGATAAGGTTCCTTCTGGATATTGGTCATGCATTTCCACTCCAAGTTGATGCTTTGTAGGACCGCTTTGGTCATCCTCATTTTAGGATCTATTTTCCGAAGACTGTGCATCCTCACATTTCTGAAATTATGAAAATCAACCTATAATTTAAATTTACAGAGGCATACAATAAACTAAAACAGCAACAAACAATTAAAATTAAAGCGAAAGCCATTAGAGATGAAGTAATAACATGCAAACTTTAACAGAAAGGGCAGTAAATATATTAGATTGAGGTTCTAATAGATAAGAAATTAACTGCAGATCAGGAGACACATAATTTAAACAAACTTTTTGCGAGAGTAAAATCATACTTGTATCTGATGTAGGCACTCATGGAATTGCCATGGTGAGCTTCATCATCACTCTCATCCTCATCTCCTTTGTATTCCTCCACATCTCCATTCTCTTCCTTCTCTTCCTCATCTGACTCCTCCTCATCTGACTCCTCCTCATCATTTTCTTGCTGTTCAATCTGTTTTTCCTTCTCATTCTTCCTCATCTCAAAGCTGTACTTGCTTACATCATGATCCTCATCACTAGAGGATTCCAAGGCCCTTTTCTCGTAATTGTCTCGTTGCTCCCGTGGTAAATTGCAAAATAGGGCATACATCTGTAACAAAAGTTGGGGAGGCATATCCTTGTCTCTCAATTTGAAAGCATATTTCCTCTCCTCACTGTCATATGTAAACAGTTGCAATTTAACGGAACCCCCAAATTAACAGTCATATGTAAACAGTTGCAAAAAACAGGCTATCAGTTTTATAACAATAGTAAGATTTATCAAAAATTAAGAAAAAGCAATTAACAGCTAAAGTCAGCAGAACACATTACTAAAGTTTGAAAGGTCAATTCTTTAGATAGCATATTTAATAAAGTTCATGTTTTTAACAGAAGATTACTTACATGAACATGTCAAATCCAGGTGTGTGCTGGATGTTCTTTACTTCATCTTCTAAGCTCTTTCCCCTTTTCTTAGAAACCTTTTTCTTTCCCCTTTTCTTCAATGGTCTTGGTGGGGCTGGCTTTTTCCTTGGTGACCTCCTTGGGATGTTCACAATTTTGTCCTCCTCCGAAGTGAAGTGAAGCTGCTTCTTGGCTTTCTTCTTCCTCTCAATGTCTTCTTCAATAGTCTCTGGATTCTTTCTCTTCTCAACTGAGGCAGCAGCATCGGCCAATTGTATTATGCCACTAGCATCCTCGAACTGTGGTCCTTCGACCATTGATAAAGGAAGGACTTTTGTTGAATCTTCCCAGATTTGTCTACCAATTGCGTCGGTGGAGTTAGGGTGTGCCTCTTTTGCCTCTTCATCTGAATCCCCACCTCCAATTTTGGTTTTGATGGGGTTTCCCTCTTCTGTTTTGGAGCCCCCATCTCCTACTGGTTCTTGAGGGCTAGATCCTCGATCTTTGGTTGGGTTCAAGACAGGAGTGAGGGGATTTGCAGTTAAAAGGACTTCCAAATTAACCGGGCTTACCTCCTGGTTTAGATCTGAAATCACCTTATCGATGTCTTTGGAAGGTGAAATCTGCTCCCCTACGCCTGTATCTTCCTGGTCCGCCATGGATTTGTGATAGAGATGGAAGGGGAAGTTGAATTCGGGAAACTGATGAGAGAGAGAGAGAGAGAGAGAGAGAGAGAGAGAGAGAGAGAGAGATTTGTGATAGGGCTGGTCTGGGTTCGTCTGGTTTGTGGTTGCTAGTAATGAAGAAACCTCGGAGAGAGAGAGAGATATTTGGTTGTGTGGTTGCCAGTAATGAAGAGGATGGGACAACTGACATTAAAATTTCCAAATTTCAAATTTTTCATAAAAAGCTATCTACATTTTTAGACAAAAACACAAATATTTTAAAGACTCCATCTTAACGTAACAAACATATTGTTTTTTTAATTTCTTTAGTTGTGGAGTGTCATAATTAATTTTATTTTGTATTATTGGTATATTATTATATTAGTATTGCCATGACAGTGTGTACAAATGTAGAAAACACAAGTATCCCCATCTTTGCGTTTGCATTTGACTGTCTCTTAACATCTCCTTCTAAATATATTAATATAATTTCCATAATTCTGAACTTTAGAGAGAACTCTATCTTATTTTTTAATACACTCATCACTGTAAAATTTTATTAACTTTTTGTTTGTTCATCAATTGGTTAACTCAAAGATGCCTATTTGTGGGTTTTTGGAGGTTGTGCACACTGCCATGCATGGTACAAACACAAGGCAGGCACAAAGCCCTCAAATTGGGTACAGATTTGTGCTGGTGATGTAGTTAATGGGAAAGAACAATGTTTCCAACGGGTACGCGTTACCCAAACTGAGTTTGATTGACGTCTATGCATCTCATTTGTGCCACCACTCAACACATACTAGCACTATGTAACATTTTAAGACCAATTCTGATACCTACAACACACGGTCACTTCTCACGACGTCAAGTCTCACAATGTCGATAGTCGGTTACACCCTTATCCCTCGGTGTTCAAGTCCCATGGTTGGGTGTGACCTCAAAACTCCCAGTCTTGTTAAAATGACCCAAATACAACATTAAATCAGAGTTGGCATGCTGGGGGCACATTTCATGGCTAAACTCGTACAATTATCGAGTTTTCATTCGATTTTTGCCCCTTTATGTCACTTAGAGGAGCAAAACTTGAAGCCATTTCAAAATAACTCCCAGCACTGTCCTTGGCATGTTTTCCAGGACACATGGTGACACCCCGAGTCATTCCATCGACGAAGAAACCAAAATAAGTGGCATTTTAAAGGGATATACATTATAAAGTTTAAGATAGACCCCTCTCTAGGGTTTAGCATTTAAGAAGGTGCATGCATTTTTTTAGAATGAGTTGTTAATACTCCATCAACTCAATACTCAAAGATGCCTATTTGTGGGTTTTTGGAGGTTGTGCACACTGCCATGCATGGTACAAACACAAGGCAGGCACAAAGCCCTCAAATTGGGTACAGAATTGTGCTGGTGATGTAGTTAATGGGAAAGAACAATGTTTCCAACGGGTACGCGTTACCCAAACTGAGTTTGATTGACGTCTATGCATCTCATTTGTGCCACCACTCAACACATACTAGCACTATGTGACATTTTAAGACCAATTCTGATACCTACAACACACGGTCACTTCTCACGACGTCAAGTCTCACAATGTCGATAGTCGGTTACACCCTTATCCCTCGGTGTTCAAGTCTCATGGTTGGGTGTGACCTCAAAACTCCCAGTCTTGTTAAAATGACCCAAATACAACATTAAATCAGAGTTGGCATGCTGGGGGCACATTTCATGGCTAAACTCGTACAATTATCGAGTTTTCATTTGATTTTTGCCCCTTTATGTCACTTAGAGGAGCAAAACTTGAAGCCATTTCAAAATAACTCCCAGCACTGTCCTTGGCATGTTTTCCAGGACACATGGTGACACCCCGAGTCATTCCATCGACGAAGAAACCAAAATAAGTGGCATTTTAAAGGGATATACATTATAAAGTTTAAGATAGACCCCTCTCTAGGGTTTAGCATTTAAGAAGGTGCATGCATTTTTTTAGAATGAGTTGTTAATACTCCATCAACTCAATACTCAAAGATGCCTATTTGTGGGTTTTTGGAGGTTGTGCACACTGCCATGCATGGTACAAACACAAGGCAGGCACAAAGCCCTCAAATTGGGTACAGAATTGTGCTGGTGATGTAGTTAATGGGAAAGAACAATGTTTCCAACGGGTACGCGTTACCCAAACTGAGTTTGATTGACGTCTATGCATCTCATTTGTGCCACCACTCAACACATACTAGCACTATGTGACATTTTAAGACCAATTCTGATACCTACAACACACGGTCACTTCTCACGACGTCAAGTCTCACAATGTCGATAGTCGGTTACACCCTTATCCCTCGGTGTTCAAGTCCCATGGTTGGGTGTGACCTCAAAACTCCCAGTCTTGTTAAAATGACCCAAATACAACATTAAATCAGAGTTGGCATGCTGGGGGCACATTTCATGGCTAAACTCGTACAATTATCGAGTTTTCATTCGATTTTTGCCCCTTTATGTCACTTAGAGGAGCAAAACTTGAAGCCATTTCAAAATAACTCCCATCACTGTCCTTGGCATGTTTTCCAGGACACGTGGTGACACCCCGAGTCATTCCATCGACGAAAAAACCAAAATAAGTGGCATTTTAAAGGGATATACATTATAAAGTTTAAGATAGACCCCTCTTTAGGGTTTAGCATTCAAAAATCTACAATGGGATATAGAGGGAAGGATATGCCTCCCAAACTGATAGCACAGCAGTATAGAGTATTTCTCAACTTACCTGAGGATGAACAAAAAAGGTACGATCAGAAAGCGACGGAAGTCTCGAGTGATGAGGAGATTGATCTAAGCCAATACACTGTTCAGAAAAGAACAAATGATAATATCCAACCTGAGGCTGAAGAGCAACCGGAGGATGAGGAGGATGAGGAGGAGGAGGAGGAGGAGGATGAGGTCCAAGAGGAGGAACAGAATGACGATGACGAAGAATACAAACCCGTGGAGGATAAGAGCGATGATGATGAAGAAGATGAGGAGGATTTGGAGGAGGATAGGGAGGAACAGAAGGAAGATGAGGTAAGTGACCAACCTGTGGAACAGAGGAGGGAAGATGATAGTGACGATGAAGTTCATCATGGCAATGCGATGAATGCGTACATAAGATTCAAGTAAGTTTCTTCCCTAATCAATCATCTCGTAAAATTTTGTTTCAATTGTGAAGCCAATGTCTACTATTCTGCACCCTCGTTCTAAACTATTAAAGTCCTTTTCTAAACAATTAACTGTTCAAACATCATAATGCATGTTATTACTTTAAAGTCTAATGACTTTATTTGATTTTAAATGTTTGAGGGTGTGTCTTATATGTTATGGATCTAGTACTTGGAATTGTAATTTAATTTTCTTTATTGTCTCATGATTGTTGTAGAAATGTTCAGACGCACAAGCTCAAGAAACAAGATCCTCGTTTGAAGATAACCGACGATGTCAAAAAGAGGATAAACGATGAATGGAAAAGCCTGACAAAGTCCCAACAAGAACCCTATATCACAGCTGCCACCGAAGAAAGAGAGAAGAGGAAATCAGCTGGCACATTGAAGAGAAGACCAACCGGTGAGAAGGCCAAGCAGAAGAAGAAATCGGCTGCAGCCAAGTTGAAGGGCAAATCAAAGAAGAAGCTGAAGAACCCGAGGCGGTTCCAAAGCTTTATGAGCCTGCCCTCTGTTATGGCTCTCTTCGAAGATATGACAGATGAACAGCATTCATGGTTGACTGAAGTGGGGCTTGGAGGACTAAAGCACCTACAGATTTCAGAAACCCCCGAGATGTTCAACAAATTCCTCTACAACTCATTTGACACCGAGGGGTCCTTGACGGCTCACGGCCGGACTGTGGATGTAACCCCGGAAGTTGTCGGCTGGCTCCTTGGAGTAAAATGCACCGGAACAACTGAGTTTCCGGAGGTCGATCCAAAGGTTGTACAAGAAGTGGCACGCAGAATTGGCCTCGTCCAGGACAACACAAAGGTCGGTAAGTATGTTCCGTGGTTCTTGAAAAATAGGAACCTGTTCAATGATGAGTGGAAGCAGAGGGCTGTTTGTTTAATCTTGGGGGCCCTAGGGATGCCGATCGGGCGACAAGGAATCCGGTCTGGGCTGGCCAAACTTGTTGTAGATTTGGAGCACCTGAAAAAGGTGAACTGGGCGGAATTGTGGCTTGATCATCTGGTGAAACAAAATGTGAAGGCCCAGACTGGGGAAACCTTGCGAGGAAATGGTTGCGTGCTGATTCTTGTGGTAATAATCTAGCATTTTGTCATTTGTTTTATGATTTCTGTTTAATATGTTAATAGCTCCTTCTTAAGTTCTAATGTTGTGAGTATATTTTGTAGCTTCTGTACTTGGAAAAGTTTTGCCCCAAATTTCAACAAAATCCCAAGGAATGCAAAGACAAGAATGCAAGTCCCAGGTTGAAATTCTGGAAGACATCTGATGTTTCTAAGAGATGGAAGTATGTGTGTATGAATGAAAATGTGAGTAACCTTTTACATAAAACTTACAAATATGTTTTTATCAGTTAACAACCTTATCTTAAATGTTAAACTTTATACTTCTGTTGTTCTTTGTAGTTGAAGTTGAAGAAAATGGATGAAGAGCCAATTACTGAGAAGGCTGTTGCACCAGCAATTCAATTAGTTCTCCCACCAGGGGACTATTTGAAGGATCTTTTGGGACAGCTGGCGCAGAATGATGACCCGCAAACATTATTGGCCATGTTCGCGACTGCTAACAAGAGAAAGTCTGAGTTGGAGGAAGAGGAAGGAGGGGAAAAGAAGAAGGGAGGTGAAGAGGATAAACAAGAAGAACCTCCCAAGAAGAAGCAGAAGAAGAATCAGGATGAGGTTAGCTCTTCGATGGAGGTGGTCGAAGAAGTCAGATCTGACGATGACGATGAGGTAAGTGTATTAACTGTTTTAACTTTAGACTTGATGTCTCTGTTTCCAATTCTAACATTTTGTTGATTTATTAGGAGGAGGCATCCTTGGCTTCTTGGGTGGACCCAAGGAAAAACATTGATGGGTCTGTCCGGGGAAAGGCGCGGTGGATCATAAGGGGGTCGAATCGGGTGTCGCTTAAGAAGCAACAAAGCAATCCTGAGGAAATGACATGTCTGCCAGAGATGCCTAGCCTGGAAGATTGCTGGATCAACTTCTTTTTGTCTCACAAATATGAGCCTAAGTTCGATAAAAACCCTCGGGATCCCAAAATTCCACTAAGCTTGCGAGAGTAAGTGTTATTTACATTCAAATTTCCTAAATAAGCTGTACAAGACACAAATTTTGTTTTTACTTATGGTTTGATTTGTTATTATATCTGCAGTGAGTTGGTTATTAACATTGCTGATTATGAGAAGGTGACGAGGTATGCCGCGTGGTGCTTCATGGATGGTAAAAGGTTTGACAACGAAGTAAGTATTTCTTTTTGTTGATTTAACGTAGTTTCTTAACACATTCTCCCATCATCATCATAACACTTTTCTATTCACTTTTTAAACAATTAGGTCATCGATGCATATTTGCAATTGCTTCATCTGAAAGAAAGAAGCCGACCATTTGGTGGAATCCCTCGCATTTGGTACCTCGGAACACTTTATGCCGTAAGTTCATTCCCTTTTCATTGGATAAAAACTCAATTTAAAATTCTTCCACAAAATAGCATCATTAATTTTAATTCTTGTTCAGCCAACGAAGGGTAATCGATATTTCCAAGTGTCCGATAAATACGGAGGAACGTGGAACGAGATGGGCTACGTAAGATTTACGATTTCTATCAATGCAATCTGCTTTATACATTCATATTTTGTTGAACTTATTTTATGTTGAATTGTTAATGAAATAGGTTGCCCTGCCCATGAATGTACATCGAACCCACTGGTTCATGATGGTCATTTCCTTTATCGACAAGGAAATATACGTCTTGGACTCGCTTTCTGGACATGGGTATAATGAGAGGGATGTGGCTAGAAAAGTTAATCAAATTCACCAGGTGCTATCCTCCTATCCAGAGTACCATGATGACATCACAAAGTGGGATGTGTGGTACATGAATGACGACGTTCCCCAACAACCAAACGGGTAAAAATCTTATTCATTAACTCCACCCATTATTTTCTTAAACTCACTATCTTATACATCAAAACTGCATTCTATTTTAATCTCTCAGGTGGGATTGTGGCCCTTTTGTATGCTTCTTCATGACCCACTTGAGGGACCTGATTCCTAATCCAAAGAAGAACTTCTCTATTCAAGTGAAGCATCTGAGAATCTGGATAGCCAATGAAATGGCTAGATCAGACTACAACATCCACAAGGCCAAGATGTTTGAAGAGTTACTGAGCTTCAAGTCTATTGATGAGAATGTTCATGAGTTTGAAAGGATGTACAATTTCACTTCTTTTCCTACTGTTCCATTGGAATCCGGGGCGAAGACGAGGAGGTCGGCGCGAAAGTCGCCGGGGAAGAATGGAAAAAAATGAGTTTGTCTGTTATGTTGTTTGGGAATTTGTAATATGAACAATGTTTATGTCATTAAATTTTGTGGGTTGTATGTTTGAGATTGTATGTTATGAACAATGTTTCCCAATGATGATTAGGCAATGTTTGTTTGCTTATGATTTGATGACTTGTGTTGTTTTCTGAAAAATTGCTTGTGATTTTTTGTGAACACAAACTGTACATTTAAGGTGCATTTGGTGTTGGCCAACTACCCTCACCTACCAAAACTGAATTAATAAATGCACTACTACGTTATTAGGTACCAATTCTAAATTGTTAAGTACTCTATCTTAAAGTTAGCCTGCATTTATATCAGCCAACCTACCCACTGCCCGCTTTTAATACAATCTCCAACCACACTCAACTAACTCTTTATTATTTCTCTTCACTCTCAGATCTCATCTGTTCTCCTTCTCTTTCACCCTTCTCTTCTTTCTCTCTAAGAAATGTCTCAACATAGTGTAAGCTCTTCACCCTCACCAAGCAATCCACCTTCATATTCAAGAGGAGATTCATCCCGGAGGTCAGGGTGTAGGCCTGGGCAGTGTTTCTGTGGCCGTTACCCGGTAAGTCGTACCGCACATACGCCCGGAAATGACGGACGCGTGTTTTGGAATTGTGCCAAGCCTAGAGGTCAACAATGCAACTATTTCTACTGGGAAGATGAATTTCCCAGTCCTTGCTGTGCTCCAGATCTCCAACAACTTCAGGAGGAGGTAACAACGTTGAGTAGGAGAGTCGTAGGGGCCGAGAATGCTTCCAAAGCCCAATCTTTTCATGTGAAACTGCTGTATGTTGTGATTTTTGTCATTCTCATCGTTTTAATTTCAAAGTAAGATAGTTTGCTTCTCTATTCTGTTGTGTTCAGTTAAGTGTGAGACTCGAAGGGGCCGAGAATGCTTCAAAAGCCCACTATTTTCGTGTGAAACTGTTGTATGTTGTGATTTTGGTCATTTTCAACATTTTAATTTCAATGTATGATAGTTTCTCCTGTATTTAATTCTAATTCTGTTGTGATTAGTTAAGGATTAAAGTTTTGTTAACAATGATATCTCAGTTTTTATCTTAAATGAAAGTGTTAATATCTTAACTGTTAAACTTACTAACTAAAGATTAATCAATGATATCCTCATGCAATCTTATTCAGCTTAGTTCATTCTATAGTGTTAACAATGCTATCTAGGTTAAAAAGGAATCTTCCTGGGACCACTTTTTTTGTCCCGTAGCTGGCCTCTGGGACCACTTTTTTCGTCCGGTAGCTGGCATTTTCGTAATAACCGGCTAGTACCGGCTTAGCCGGTTACCTTTGGGACGCACCAAAGTTTTTTCCGCAACAATGTGTGTTTTGGTAGCAAGGTCATTGGATGAAATTTGAGTCCAACTTTTGAATGTGTGGATAGAATGGGAGAGAGAAATCTTTCAGTTCTAGCCACACATTTGAAAGTTGGATTACAACTTGATCCCATAATCTTGCTGCCCAAACACACTTAATAGACTTTGAAATAATGCTACGGTGAGTAATCGTATCAGTATTAGATTTGGAACAGTGAACGATGCAAAAATGACCCTCTTTCTTTGTTCCTCAGATAACTGTAAACATGGCATAAAAGGAGGTTGATGTTTCTGAGTACTTCACTTGTGACGAATTTTGTGGATTGAACTGTTAAAAAGGCACTCGAATAATTACGATACCCGAGCAACTTTTAGGGCATTTTTGGAACTTAGAAAATGAGTGGGAAAAATAACAGATCCCAAAAAAATGGTGTATCCATGTTTGGGAGAGAAAGAATTTAATAGGACAATGAATTAAAAAAGAAAACATTGGGAAAAAACATAGAAAGGCAAATGGAAAACTTGTTTTCCTCCCAAAATGGGCAGTAAACTCATGCAAATGATTATGTATCAATCACTATACTAGAAGCCCACAGACCATTATCGCTCCTGCTCCAGGCTGAAAACCAGAGCAACACCGTCACTTACACCTCTCCAATCAAAAGGCAATTGAGTTGGCTGATTTGTGAAATGGCCATGGACCGATTGATTTTCTAGCCAATTATAAGATGATGTATTGTTGGGCGGTCATGGAGGTTTGCTAAATTGTACGCCGCGGGACTAGTCGTAGCGGTGGCGGCTTCTAGGTTAATGCCAACATGTTGTTGGAAGAGACGAGAATAAGTTGATTTGGAGGAAGGTGGACATTAGGTTCAACTGTCAAAGGATAGTTTAATACACTAAAAATATTACTCTATTTTCTTCAAATTTTCCCTCTGAAGGACGAGGATTTTATATTTTACTATTCTATTCCTTTTCTGAATCCTGAGTAGATTCTGAGTACCGCACAGCCTTCGAATTTGTGATTTTTCATTATGATTTATGAGCAGATAGGTAGGAGTAAGTGCATGCATTGTTGGATGATTGATTTCACTTATAGGAAATACGATTAAAACTTTCTCGTTGAAGAAGTATACAAGAAATTGAGTTTTTATGAGTTTTTATGGCTTCATAAAACTCATGAAGCCATGTTGGCAGGTAACATTTGAAGCTTAGAACAATTAAACTGTTAAATTCACCAGGATACTAAGTTATTAACAACCAGATATTTGATGTCATAATTTATGAAAGGGACTCGTGATTACCACGACATCCTACCTAGATTTCCCACACTAGCAACTGAAACAAGAACCAACATTAAGTTTACATAAACAAAAGCTGATAAAAAATAACTAATCTAAAATCCAAGTAAACTTCTTAAACTACGAAACTACAAAACAAACAAAAAATGGAGTAAAGATACTATAACATGAAAGGAACATCGCTTCATACTGGCATCTCAAACATACCTCAAATGCTTTGAGACAATACTTCAATTTCCACCAGCATTGATAAGATTCTTCCTCATGCTTTCAGTCGATCCATTCTCCGAATGTATGATTCCAAACCTGGATGGACAAACGAAACATCGTTTTAAGTAGTGCTAAGGTGCACATCAGGAAAAGAATTGAAGCCCAATCACACCATGTATCATAAAACCAGAGTTTGAATGCAAATGTTCTCAGTCGGCTACATCCAGTTATATCCAATGGATGGTCAACATGGAATTGTAGTAAAACGATAACAATGCCATAACTTTACCAATTCATACACAAGCATATGTAACAAATGTAAAAGTAAGGGATATAACGTGATTTAATACATGAGGATTGAGAGATGAGGATGCATATTATCTTTTTCAGTTGCAGGCTGCAAAAAGACCAGACATGTCGCACCTACACATCCTTCAGGATATTGTGCAAGTTGTGTACACTCTGATTCTTATAATATACTCAACAAAATGGTTATCATCTATGGATGTTTAATGGCAAATATGATAGGGTTAGATAGTATGACACAGGGCATGTCATGAAGTCATGAACAAGCAAGAGAGTGAAGTTATTGCGCATGAGCTCATGTTTTATACGTTTTACACCCCTTGCTTGCTTGCCACTTTTACGCCTCCTTTCAATAAATGCCTATCCTGGATAAATTCATGGTAGCTTCAGGGTAGGCACTGTTATGTGGGTGGGTGACTGGACTCGGGGTAAGGAAGAAATGCATTCTCCATTGCAGCCCTTGGCAGTCACTGATGAAACCTTCTAGCCATCCCTTTCGCTGAAACACTGTCTACAATAGAAGCCTGCAACGGCGTGTCAGAAACCATGTTGCTCAAACCTTTCCAGATATTATTTTCATATTCATCAACCACTCGCTCTCTTGCAGAATGCCACGAGCTTTCACACAGAGAAATAGAGAAAGGGACAGGATTTGATGAAAGAAGATAGTGGTCATACAGATCCAGAGACAAAAGATTTATACAACTTAATAAACAATTGATCTGGGTTATGAAAGGACATTGAGGTCTGTGATTGGAAACAAACAGATTAAAAAACAATAAATGTGAGCACAAAACTGTTAAGGACATATTTAAATCCAACAATGACGAACACAGAAGGTAAGTAATTGATTTTATTATTATTGATACACATACCACTAGTCGAATGGTTACACATGGGTGGTGGAAATCATTCCTGACACAATGACGCATAACCAGGAGTGTATATCATTTTTCTAAATCTAAATTTCATTTAATGCAGTGCTTTTCTGGTAGTCACAAAATTTGAAATATATGGCGCCGTATTTACTTTTCAAAACGACCCTTCGATTGGATAAGTACAACACCTTGATTTTAAAAGGCTTTCTAAAATCTATACTAGTAAAATACACACCTAAACAAAGGTGTATCTGATTAGACCAATATCAAGTGTAGACAACACCGAAGTTTGAACAATTGATCTCAGATTTCAGAAGCGATTTCAAACTGAGACCCATGGCACCAACATTGAGGTTCACGTAGTCATTTTCTTCCAAGTAATTCAATAGAAAAAGCAATAGGAAATAAGTTGGGATAGACAGAAACTGAGTGAAGCTCTTACACCCTAAGTGACAATGAATGTAAAATGCAAGGAACTTGGGTCATATCTTCCCTTTCATTTTTCTTAGATGTCTAGATTAGGAATGTGCATTCTGAAGATGTTACAATTGTGTTATGGGACTGTGAACACTGTGACCCAACTGATCACAGTTAATATTTAATATCTTCAAGGAGTCATCTACAACAAAAACTAAATATGAATGTTCAAGGGTTTGATAAATCGTGAAGCTTTGGTGGTGAGTCGATCTGGTAACTGCAGAAGGCTTTGAGGACTACGAATCGGAGACATGCTCGCAAGAATTCGTCGATCTGTTTCTACAGCAGAGCCAAGTTAGAGGCCAGGTTCGATTTGTGAAGACGAAGAAGCCCCCGCTAATACTTTGGCGAAAACTTCCCTCTAGGGCTTCTTCTAGTAACATTGGTTGGGTGACCCACAAAATTGTATTAATTCCATTTTAGCCTCTGATGTATCACAACGTCTTCATTGGGGGTAATAAATTAAAGGGTAAAAGACAAAACCACCCCTCGAGTATGGGTTATATACAAAAACAACCCTCGTATTTGGGGATATACAAAAACCACACTTGTCGAGACAAAAATCACCCCTGTCAGTGGATGGACGTTAGACGAAAAGCACCCTTTTGTTACAATCAATTAGTATGGGGTGCAATTTGTCTTTTTTATGACCATTTTGTCCCTATTTGAATTTTTTTGTTTATTGTTTTCATGTTCCATATGTTCATGGTGTTCTTCATGTTTTTAGTGTTCTTCATGTTCTTCGCCGCCACCACCACTAGTCACCATCACCACCACCACCACCTGAATCCCCACAAATAACACCACCACCATTGAGAGAGCGAACGGATAGAGAGTGGGCATACCAGGAACGGCAAACCATCACCACGAATCAAACATGCCCATCAAGAGAGAGCATCGCCGGACCAAGAGAGAGCAACGCCAACCCAATTTAACCCCGTCCCGATCGAAAATTTCAGATAAACCCCGTCCCGATCGTCAATTTCAGAGACAAGGAGAATAATGGGTCAGAGAATGAGGGGGCGGCACTGAGTTAGGGTCAGAGAATGAGGGGGCTATGAGGGCGACCCAATTTATCCCCATCCTCTACATGGTGGTTCTGTCGATGGTGGTGGAGGGCAGAGAGAGAGAGAGAGAGGTGGGGAAGGGCAACTAGGGTTAGATAATGAGGAAGAATAAGAAAAAACGTATTAATAGTATGGCATTTTTTCTCCAAAAAGAGGGTAAATTTGTCTTTTAACCTTCCCCTTAGTCTACTGTTAGCCACTAACTCTGATAGGGGTGGTTTGTATATCCCCAAACACGAGGGTTATTATTGTATATAACCCATACTCAATGGGTGGTTTTTGTCTTTTACACTAAATTAAAGGGTAAAAGACAGTTACCACCCCTGGGATTAATTTCATCCCCCTATCCTGATCTTTGAACAAAGACACTGGACACTTTTTTTTTTGGTTGGAGGCTAACGGTTGACTAACAATACACGAAAAATACCACTTTACCCCTGTTTACCCCAGAAATTTTATAATATCACCCTGACCCCTGTCTCCTTCATTTCTAACTCTAATCCCTCTCACTCTTCCCCCTCTCTCTATCCCCCCTCTTGTTGTGAAACACAGCCGCCTCTGATCCTCCTCTTCCATCTTCTCCTTTGTCTGTTGATCTGAAGCAGAAGCAGCAACGGCCTCAGCCTTAGGTGGCAGGCGCTGACGGGAACCACCCGGTCCTCGCCTCTCGTCCTCCTCCTTCAACACCCAACCCATAACTGATTCCCACCTTCTCAATCCTCTCAACCTCCGACGGTGACCAATGAATTTGTTCAATAGCAAGCTTGGCTAATTTGAAGAGGACAACGATGAAGAAATTGGCGCTGCTGCCGGTGGACGACGACATAGTTGGTTCACGGGTGCCGCTGTTCGAGGCTGCAACGGCGGCTTCCTCCCTAGAGGTCGTCGTCGTCTTTCCTCCCCACGACAGTGAGCGAGGGGGCATGGGGATTTGGGGTTGGGCGTGGGGTGGGCTTTGGGTTTGGAGGAGATCGGGGTTGTGGGTTTCCTCCTTGTGCTTCTCTTCTCCTTCTCCTCCTTGGTGGGGTTTGGTATGACTTATAGGCAGCTTATAAGTCAATTATGGAGCAACTTATAAGCTGAACTTTGGATTTAGATTTGTAAGTTCATAGTGTAGAATGAACTAAAGAAAAAATTGAGTTTTTGAATCTTTTATTGGATTTTGGGACTTAACAACTTTTACACCCAATACGCATATATTTTATCTTCACCTTTTTTTTCGTGGACTTTTTTGGCATAAACTTATAAGACAACTTAAGTTGCAAATAAGTTATACCAAACTCACGTCTTGTGTCTTATTGTAATCTTCTAGTGCTTGATTTGGGATCCTCCATTTATGCTAGAAGACCTTTGAGGAAGTTGTAATCCACGTATGCTTCATGCCATTATGTGAAGCTAGCTCTTTCACAAACTTCATTGTTCTTGAAATGTGTCGAGTACAAATTTGAGTCTTATTGAGATACCTCCATGAACATGAAATATGGAACGTTTGATCTTCCTTTGCAGAGATGGTGGACGTGATTTTGGAGGATGAAAAAGGATTGACTTTACTGAAATATGTTTCTCAACTTGGAGGATGCGGAAGATAACTGCATGTGTGTTTTGTCTAAGATTTTTTTTTGTTAGAGTTTTTGTATAAGAATTTGTGTGAAAGAAATGTTTTGGAAATTCCGATTCTTGCTCTTGACCTTGTTCAAAAATGTTTATTCTTATCAGTTGTACTTGAAAACTTGTTGGAGCTGATATTTTTGGGAATTTTATGAGTTTGTTCTTGGTGTTTTTGATGTTTGGTGTTCTTGATGAACAAGGGTAATAAAGTCCAAAAAACACACAGAGTGCAACATGGAGAAAAGGGTCTATCTCCCACATCTCTAACAGAATAGGACAAAAAGTTGCTAAGTGTCAAAGGAATATTCCGTCAAATAGGCGCAGGGTGTCTTTGTTCAAAGGTCAGGATAGCGTAATGAAATTAATCAAATTACCTAAGAACTGTCTTTTTACCATAAATTAAATGCTTTCTCGTTAAAAAATAAAAGGAACGAGGGTCGGGTTCGACCGATTAGTTTAGCCGGGTCGAGCGAATAGTTGTGTCTAGAAGGTGCTAGAGCTTGTCGCTGGAAATGTTAAAGCACCATCTCCTGACTCCTGCGAGAGTGTAGCTCGTCGTCACTCTCCAGTCTCTTCGCTTGCAGTACCACTCTCCCCTCTCTCGCTCTCTAGAAAGCAATTAGGGCATGGTTATTTTGAGTTAGAAAACCCTGTGCCACTTGATGTTTATTTTACTTTCCCCGTGAAATCCTTTTGCGTTTCACTGATTATAGATTTTCGTTGCTGGCTTTGGGTTTTGAGTTGTGGGTTCATGCATTTCTAAGATTGATTATAACTTAGGCATGATTTTGTCTTGGATTGGTTGTGCAATCACTACAAGGAATTAGCCATTTAGGGACAAGCACTTTTTGTTGCTAAATGTCTAATTTTCCTCCCTAAAAGTAATTTGAGACGAAAATGCTTCGTCACGCAGTTTGTGGCCAAAAGTCCATCCGGGAAAATTTTTTGGGACAAAATTCTGAAATTGTCTCCGAAGGCATCACTTTTGGCAAGAAACAGTCTATTTTGTTGCAAAATTTATAACAAATTTCGTCCCTAAATAGTACATTTAACAAGGAAAATTTTGTCCTTAAAAAAAACTTTACACAACTTACTTTCCTCCCGAAAAAAAAATCCTCCCTAAAAAGTACCTTCTGGGACAAAAAGGTTTGTCCTCAAAAATATTTTTTTATAACTTAATATCCTCCCCAAAACTATGTTTCCTCCCTAAAAAGTATCTTTTGGGACAAAAAAATTTGTCCCCAAAAATAAATTTTCATAACTTCATTTCCTCCCCAGAACTATGTTTCCTCCCTAAAAAGCACCTCTTGGGACAAAAAAGTATGTCCTTGAAAGAGTTGTTTACAACTTACTTTCCTCCCTAAAACCTACGATTTTCGACAAAATTATGTGCTCAAAAGGAGTTTTAACACCTACATTGACTACCTACAAATGTAAATTTTAAACAATACTGTCCCAACACTACAAAGAGGCAATTAACTTGCATTACAATCACATCCAAAATCATATCAAGCTACATACTTCAAATTTCAATAAAAATATCAAATCTAATTACAAATTCAAATGTATTTGAATTCAAATGATCCGAAGCAAATAAGTTTGGCAGTGCATTACATTCGTTTATACAACTAAAATCCGGGACGAACAAAGCAAGTCTCCTTCATATTGGCAGTGCCATACTTCTCATTGCATAGTCTCCTGCATAAGTCTCCTTCGTATGCTTGAAAGTTCTCAAAGACCTGGGAGCAACAAGCAAGGTCAATCAGCTGAAAATGCAGGTTTTTGAAATATTTCGTTTGTGAATGCAGGTTTGTCACTACACAGATGCTCAAATTGCAAGAAAGCGCCATCTTTTACACACAGACCCAATCTTGAAGACAGTACCCAGATTCAAGAAACAGGGAAAACAAACAAGTACTATAGTTACAAGACTCCTGCAGTACCCAGACAGATATGCGGACGAAGACAACAGTTCAAAGATATATGGTTCCCCTGAAATTATCATGTGGATTCGCTAAAATTATCATGTGTATACTGATTTGGTATTAGTTTTATGCTATCCTATTGACTGTTATGTTCTCTTTTCCATTTTGTGCCAAAAATGGATCATATGATTGTTCACAGTGAACAAAACATTGGCGTCAATCCACAATTGTTACCTCAATCGTACTACCAAAAACATCACATAGTTCACTAAAATACATGGTGGAACATGAATTCAGAAATTACCAAACATTGGACATGTTACTAAAGACTAAAGAACTACGCTGCACAGCTTGGAACATAGACATGGAGTTCACAAACAAATTAGAATTTGTTTGTGAACCGCAATCCGATGAAAGAGTTTGCACTGCTCTTATGCACTCATACATGTACGTGTGTTTTTGTGTGTGTGTGAATGTGTACATATATACAGACACACATATACATGTATGTATGTATATATTCAAGTCGCATTCAAATGCTTAGCTTTGTCTAAAGTTTTAAGAACTCCAGAGGTATGCCTAATGCAATAGACATTTGATTTAGATCTACTTTTGATATTCCCTCTCATGTAAAAAGGTGCTAAACTAGCTTTATCTAACTGACATACCAAGAGCAGGTTTTTGTTTCTTCATTACGATGGAAATGAGATGCTGTACTTACAGTTCGACTTGAGCAAAAGACTGAAACTGGCTGTCCAATAAATTTACTAAAAGCATCCTGCATAGAGCAACACCAATGAATTTGAGAAGAAGAAAGGAGCTCAAGGAAAAGAAAAGAGAAAACAAATTCACAGAATGTCCACAACCACAAACAATGAAGAAATACAGCGATTTCGCAACAGATCATGTTAACTTTCTCAATTTCCTAAGATACTTAAAGAAGTTTGATGACGCATTTTTTATTAAAATAAATCACAAAACTATGCGAATTTTGAATTATTTAGTAGATGACTGATGTTTCCTCCCGTGAAATCTATATTGATAAACATGAAGTACGAGGAACTTCTGTTGAAATCAAGCTTTGAAGCTAAAAAGCAACCCGTTGCTTCCTGTTACTCCATTGTCCACTTCAAGCAGACAATTTACACAGTTGAAGTCCTAAGAAGTGCCATGTAAATCATACAGTAACTCTAGCAATCACTTTGAATTGCAACCTTAAGAAAAAAGCATTCTACAACGTTGTCCCTAAATCAATGAGCTTTTCCAAGAATCGCTATGGTGTTAAGCGCTGATCCCTAAATCAAGGGTCCTGAACCGACCCTTCAATAAATTCAAATGACAAAAATTCCTAAAAATACTAAGATGTTAACTTTCAGCTTCTGAATCACTGTAAACTTGCAAAACCATCAACACGGGAAATGTATAATAACGTAAGGTACTCAAAGATGATTTAAGCAAGTTCCACACCACTAAATTTTAGGGTAAAGTATCAAAATTATCCAAAGCTCCAATTCAAGTCGTGGTTCAAGAAAACAAAACTAATTCATGTCTTTAAAGCATGCGATCAACAAAACATGAAAGGGGAAACAAATACTCAGAAACTGAATCAAAATTCTATTTAATAATTCAGTAAAGATAGAGATTGACTAACTTACTATGAAGACATTGGCATTCCTGCCCGGCCCAATTGCTCCAATAACAAATCCAGCTTCGCATTTGTCTCCATACTCTTAGACTCCACACTTTGAAGTCTAGAAACTAGTTCCTCATTCAGCTTTCTCTGTTCTTCAACCTCTCTCCTGGCTTCTTGGACATCTCTTTCAAGTTGTGCACGACTTCTTTTACCAGAAGATGACATGCTAGGCTTAGCACCATGCCCCAATCCTCGCAAGTAACCTGACTTGAAACCCAGGACACTAATAGATAATTCCTCATCCGTTACAGGGCCAGTTCCATCTCTTTTAGCTTCATCTTCTCGACCTTTCAGATTGTTCTACAAAATCAGATAACGTAAAATGTATTAGTTCTTCACACAAGTTATGAAACATGCGTAGCAAAATATGTACACAGTCCCTTACATATATTATCTCTGCATCATCATGGACCCAACCATTTTTCTTCCTGCTCCAATGAGTCCGTTCGTATAAACGAACAAGTCCAAAATCTTCCCCAGTCTTACTCTTCTACAATAATGTCTTAGAGGTCAGAAGTTAACTTATTTAATACATCATTAAATAAAATTAACAATTGTAAACACGTAATTAGTACCTCTTTGTATTGCACTTTTCGAAATGATCTAGACCCAGCAGTGTGAAGTACAGTTAGATTCGATCTATTTGCTTTATTTGTTAGACATTTCTCCTGCATAAATGACCAGGTTAAAGGATGAACACAGATAAATAAAAATACTAAAGAAATATAATGGATATGTGACTCACTTTGTATTTAGCTTCTGACCAATCGTCACATAGTTTCTCCCAGACAGATTGGTCCATGTTTGGAGGTGGATCAGCTTTAGCTAATTCTTTTGTTTCATAACTCCTGAAACGCTGCCTCAGATCATAACGGTAACTTATGTAGCGAGTATGCATCAGGTTGAGAATGGAATTGATGGTGAAGGGATCATCATCAAACGTGAACGCTTCCTGCCACAAATTAAACTCAAAACTCAGGAAATGGTATTGCCAAAATCAATGACATAACAATCAAATCCAATCACTGACCCGGAGGTAATCAATTAACTCGTGTTTATCATGATCGCTTATATCATTCCACTTAGACACATCCTGTGGAGCATGGTTCCTCACAACAATCCCCAATTCTGTAGTGAAATATTCAGACCAAGTACCCACTGGACAGCCAGTAGACCTACAAATCTGAACTGGCAATGTGATCCCTTCTTCTTTAAATTTTAGTATTTTCAGACTTCGGGATTTTCCCCGCCCTCGCTTATAGTTTGTGCCGCCTATTGATAATAAAAGAAACACATCAATTGATTTGAGTAAGAACATTACAGAAGTATAAATGGGAGTTCATTTACTAACCAACATAGTTGCAATGTGAACTTGATGGGGATGAATTGATTGATTGACTATATTCGTGTGGTACTGGTTTGTTGGATACATTGACATGGTCTCGATTACCAGCAGATGCACTCGATGCTTGGAAATATGCCGACTGCGATGTAGTTCTTGGCAAATGTAGGTTATTTGCAGGAGATGAACTGACTGCTTCACTATAGTCCTGTACCGGAGGTGCTAGTGATTTCTTGGACATTATGAGACGACTTTGGCTAGATTTTGAGCCACCTATAAAGAAAAAATGAATAAAAAATGTGAATGATACAAAACAATATGGGTCAGTACTTAAGATATGTCACTGCAAACCATGATCGCCACAGCAGCAGCGGCCTCACATTAAAAAGAATTTAATGAATTTGGAGAGAATAGTTTAAGCATTGCAGAACCACACAGCAAACAGAATATTGATAAATGGTGCTTACTCGGATCACTAGGTGCTGGAGTTTTCCTTCCTTGCGATCCACTGCCATGTGGTTGTGAAACTGTGAAAAGACGGGAAATACATGTAATTACTATCATAAAACAGTAAATAACAGCTCAATATGCACTTCAACTCGTATGCCACATGGCTTTTTCAAATCAGGGGATGGCAAAGTTCTACGGCTATGTTCTGAGCAGGTATATATGAAAATTAGAGCCTGCTTGGTCTCAGTGGCACAAGCAAGAGCTTATTTACTTACCAGCAGAGGCACTCGATGCTTTAAAATGTGCGTCCTGCAATGTTGTTCTTGGCAAATGAAAATTATTTGCAGGAGATGAACTGACTGCTTCACTATATTCCTCAACTGAAGGCGCTAGTGATTTCTTGGACATTTTGACACGACTTTTATTAGATTTAGAGCCACCTGCCAAGAAAAAATGAATGACGATATGAATGATAAAAAGTCAGAAAATAGTAAGGAATCCTTATTGACATTCAGGTACGTTAAATTCAGTTTCTGGTCAGATTACATTCAACTTCCATCTAGATACTTAACCAAAGCAGATCAAAACTAATGCGAGAGATTGAATCAGGTAACGTAAGAACAAAACTAAGGAAGAACTTCTCAAACGCAAAAATTGAATTTAAATCACTTACTGTTGAAGGCACAATGGGATTTAGGTGCTACTGGTGCGTCTGAAACAAAGTTTCCAAAGACGTGTCTTTTAGCTTTCTGCAACTTAGCCATTACTGGTCCTTGGGAAACTTGATTGGATGCTGTAACAAATTAACAATTTATGTAATAAACTGAAATTAATACAATGAAAGATCAAGCTATATATGCAATAAGCTGAATATAATGCAATGAAAGTATATAAAAAATTCAAGAGAACTATGAAGTTATCGTCACCTAAAGAATTGTTTAATTATTCTACAACCAGTCCTCATCATCATTGTCTTCTCCGTCATCGTCGTCGTCGTCGTCGTCGTCGTCCTCGTCGTCGTCGTCGTCGTCGCCTTCTTCTTCTTCTTCTTCTTCTTCTTCTTCTTCTTCTTCTTCTTCTTCTTCTTCTTCTTCTTCTTCTCCTCCTGCTCCTCCTTCTCCTTCAAACCCTGACAGCATCTCCAAGTCTTCTCCCAGTAGATCATCGATATTTATTGCCTCCTCAAATCCAGATGATACATGTCCTTGGTAAGGCTCATTCATATCTATTAATTCATGTTCTCCATCAATTTCTCTAATTGGCATATCATAAATTGTCCTAGGCATAACCTTTTGAACAACTCGATAATCACTTCCATATCTAGTATCATTCAAATAAAACACTTGCTGAACTTGTCCTGCAAGAACAAATGGCTCATTTTCGTACCACGTTTTGCTGATGTTTACGCTTACATAATTGTACTCGTCCACTCTTAAGCCCGTTCGTGCATTTCCAACATCCCACCAATCACACCTAAATAGAGCTACACGATTTTTACCCAAATATTTCAACTCAATTATATCCTTAATAACCCCATAAAAATCAATAGTTTTTCCTTTATGTTCACCCTTAACTGCAACTCCACTATTTTGTGTTTTTCGCCTCAACTCAAGATCTTTAGTATGGAATCTGACCCCATTGATTACACAAGCATCGTAACGTGTGATTCTACAGTCTGGACCTCGAGCTAAACTCAAATATTTCCCATATAAATCAGTTGGCACATTGATTTGCTTCTTGGAAACCTATTCAAGCAGTAATAGGACAATTAGAAACAGTAAACATGTTGTCACTTAATTATGCACGAGGTATAAAAGATACAGCCCCTTACAAGTCCTCGAAACCATGTATGAAACTCAGATTCAAGCTTCTTTTGCACATTTCTACAGCCCTCTCTCGTAATTTCCTCCTCAAATTGCCTATTATCAAGAAACCTATCAATATAAATTTTAATAGTAGAAAATAATGAAAAATATATATAACTAACTAGGTTAGTTAACTTACGTCACATATGGTCGGATTTCATCGCAATTATTTAACACATACCAGTGAGCTTTCTTTAACTCTTGGAAATCCAGCACATCGTGTTTAGCACCTGTTAATCCACGTATTTTATGCTTGAATACAGAGATGGTTTTTTCCCCATCTATATTATTCGCATCATAATTTCTCTCTTCTCTATTAAATTTCGTCTCGATGTCTTCGAAGTACATCGAGCAGAAGTTAAGAGCTTCATTGTCAACGTAACCTTCAGCTATTGAACCTTCGGGACGTGCTTTATTGCGAACATAACCCTTCAGTACTTTCATGTACCTATCATATTTGGAAGGCAAACATCGAATCACATAAACATGCATTTAAATAATAATGAAACAAAATAAAAAAAATAACATGGATATGCTACCTTTCAAAGTGATACATCCATATAAATTGTGCTGGTCCAGAAAGCTTGGCCTCACGAACAAGATGAATTGGCAAATGAACCATCACATCAAAGAACGATGGGGGAAATATCCTCTCAAGTTTGCACAATATCAATACAACGTCCTTCTCGAGTTTTTCCAGTACATCAACTTTCAATGTTTTTGAGGTCAACTCCTTAAAGAACAAGCCGAGCTCAATGATTGGATTCCTAACATCCTTACTCAACAATCCACGCAAACCAATTGGAAGCAACATTTGTAAAAGTACATGACAGTCATGGGTTTTCAACCCTGAGATTCGACAATCTTCAGTACTTACGCAATTAGATATATTTGATGCGTAACTATCAGGGAACTTCACTGATCTCAGAAATTCACAAAACTCCTTCTTTTCCTTTGAAGTAAATGTATAACGAGCATGAGGACAGACTGTCTTTTTAC
Organism: Linanthus parryae; assembly: GCA_023055425.1. Lineage (NCBI taxonomy): Eukaryota > Viridiplantae > Streptophyta > Magnoliopsida > Ericales > Polemoniaceae > Linanthus > Linanthus parryae. The sequence goes on along the minus strand of JALGPY010000001.1, from coordinate 184,154,356 downwards.
CATCTTCTATAAGATGTAATTCCGGGTTTATACCCAACTCCATCATATCACGACGGGAGTTCTCATTGTCTTTACTTTTTCCAGGAATGCTCATCAATGTTCCCACCAAATTATCACATACATTTTTCTCAACATGCATAATATCAAGGTTATTACGAATCAACAATGTTTTCCAATAGGGCAATTCAAAGAATATTGATTTCTTCGACCAGTTAAGATATGTTGCAGAGTGTTTTCTTTTCTTACCATGTTCATCAACCTTACCAAATATTGGTTCCTTAATGTGCTGTAATTGCTCCAACACATCATATCCACTAACTGTGATAGGTTCTGTTCCAATCTCAGGTTCCTTGGAATAGGGTGTGCTTTTTCGCAAGATATGATCGGCTGGTAAGAACCGACGATGTCCCATATAACAAGTTTTTTTCCCATGAGGCAAGTACAGATGGGATCCATATCTATTACAAGGAGGACAAGCAAGCTTTCCTCTGGTACTCCATCCAGATAAGTTCGCATAAGCAGGAAAGTCATTAATTGTCCATAAAACAGCAGCACGCATTATAAAGTTTTTGCCAGTTGAAGCATCATAAGTCTCTACACCAATCTCAAACAACTCATTCAACTCATCTATTAGTGGTCTTAGATACACATCAATGTCAAATCCGGGAGATCTTCGGCCAGGTATAAGTAAAGGCATAATTGTAAAAGCATCCTTCAAAATATCCCATGGTCCAAAATTGAAAATGACAAGAAAAACAGGCCATATACTATATGAACTACTCATGGTTCCATAAGGGTTAAAACCATCAGTCGCAAGACCGAGCCTAACATTCCGAGGATCACTAGCAAATAACTCGTGCCTTTTATCAAAATCTTTCCACACTTCACCATCAGCTGGATGACGTAAAACATTCTTGTCATCCACACGTTTCTCCTTATGCCACCTCATATCAGTGGCAGTTTTCTTTGTTATAAATAACCTTTTGAGTCTAGGCTTCAAAGGAAAGTAACGCAGAACTTTATGAGGGACTTTCTTTCCTTTATTTTTGCTATATTTATAGCGAGGTGCTTTGCAAGAAGGGCATATCTCAGCATCTTTATGGTCTTTCCAAAACAGTACGCAATCATTTTTGCATGCATGTATTTTCTCATAATCAAGACCCAAGTCCCGAATTATCTTTTTCATCTCATCGTAGGAGCACGAAAGTGTTTCACCATCAGGAAGTGCCTTTTTGAACAATCTTAGAATCATATTAAATGATTTATTTCTCCATCTACAAAGTGTCTTTACATGTAACATTTGAACCGTGAATGATAGTTTTGAAAATTTTCGGCAGCCAGGGTATAGTTCTTGTTCAGCATCCCTCATTAATCTAGCAAACTTATCGTTCGGCAAATCAGAATCATGACTACCCCCTGTTTCCCCAGCATGTATATCATCAATAATATCTCTCATTTCAATATTCTGGCTACTTTCGCTATCTGCAAAAGGACGACTGTCGACATCGCTTACATCCTTGTAATTATCATGCATATGAATTTTTTCTCCATGGTAAATCCATGATGTGTAACTTCTTACTATCCCATAACTATGTAAGTGAATTTCAGCTTCCTCGATCGTTTGTTGAATACGGTTGTTACACTTACAACACGGACACCAGATCTTACTGATGCCAGGTTTCATGTTGTTACGTGCGACATTCAAAAAAGTGGTTACTCCATTTATGAACTCAGCGGACCGCCTCTTGCTATTTTTCACCCAACTCCTATCCATTCTAATTTCCTATAAACATAATATATACGAATATGTAAGTTTAAACAATTGAATATACAAACTACGCATGTGCTCTGAAAGGACTGTGTGTGCTAAAAAGACATTCATTGTGCCCCACGTTAAGGATACTATTGCAGACCAGGTAGAATTTACAAGGCTGCAAGAGTTTGAACTCATGTGACCTCGTGATCACAGTGAGTAGTTTTGGCTACATATATCACAACACAATGAGTAGTTGTGTAAGTTGTAAGCCGTAATTGAGCAAACATATTACAAATAAGTGCAATATTATGTAACAATTACACAAGAGTAGATGAATGGCTAATATCATGCTAATTGTTTCATTTTTAACTATAAACACAATAGATGAACTGAAGCTACTATGCATATTCTCCAACTAAAGAGGGTAAACAGCAAAGGCATAGCAATCTTACCTTGTAATTTGCAAGTTTCTCACTCACTCACTTCCTTCAAATCTCCCTTGGTGAATATCAAACCAACGTTACCCTATTACCACCAGCAAATAGAACCTGCAATCACCAAAAGCACATACGACTGAACTCAGAAGTAGAATATGCAGTGACCTCCAATTTTGCAAAATTGACAACACAGTTCAATACTTCAAATAGACGACACAGTTCAATACATAAAATTCAAAAACAACTGATTATTAATGCAGAGAGAACTCAGAAGGAGAATATGCGGTGACCTTCAACCACGAGTGGTGTTGCTCAGTTCTAGTGGTGCTGCATATAATAGTATTACTATCTACTATCAACTGTGGATAGTCTATAGTTTCAAGGAATCAACCACGCAATCAGATAGTTCCTATCTCCTTATAATTACGAAAACAAGACTAAACGCTGAGGTTTCTCTTTTGATAGGTAATATGAAATCAGCACTTCATGTTCTGTTCTCTGGTTAACACCATTCAATACTTCAAATTTGAAAACAAATGATGATTCATACAGAGAAAAATCAGAAGAAGAATATGCAGTGAAGTCCTTCAAGAGTGCTAAGGTGTTTTAAGAATTATCATCGTCTTTGAAGAATGCTAAGGTGTGGGATAATGTTTTAAGAATCTGATGACCTGGTTCCATCCCAATAACTATTTCCAGGCAATACAATAAAACATGTAAACAGTAAAACCACCACAACCCAAAAAAACTTCCAGAGTTCATGCGAGATTGAGTAAGAGTGTCAGTCAGCCAATCATCTTAGCATGCCAACTAAGGTAGACATTATTAAAATCATAACAAACAAAATAATACTGACTATGAGGGCACCAATAGGAAAATATCCATATTCAACATTCACATAATCTCAAATGTAACAATAAGTTTCAGTGTTCCACAAAAACTCGGGATAGGCTATTGCAATATCTATTGAAAACAGTTCATTCATGTTTGGAAAACTAAATCATACTCTCTTCTAGCACCAACTAATGCAAAATCCCCCATAACAGCACACAACTATTGTGTTTCAAAATCCAAAACACCACATAAACCAAACATTTCAGATTTCTCAATAAGCAACAATCTATGAGAACAAATGCATACCCCTTGAATCCCCAGTTCATTACAAAACCAAATTCACCAGCAATCACTGCTGGTGAATTTGGGATCCACCAGCAATCTACCTATCACTTCAAATCCACCATCAATATTTGAATCCAACACAATAACTTGCAATCACTAAAAGCACATAGCACTTTGAAATATTGACAACACATATTCAGTACTGAACCAGGTTGATGTAGACTGAATCAATACTTCAAATTCAAAAACAATTGGTGACTAATGCAGAGAGAACTCAGAAGGAGAATCAATTCAAACTATAAGAGACTGAATCAATACTTCAAATTCAAACAATTGATGAGGTTGATGTACTAGAATTCAAAAACAATTCAAACAGATCATTCAAACGACAAGAGACTGAATCATTCAAACGATAAGAGACTGAATCATTCAAAAACAACGAACCTAATGAAGAGAGAAGAGGAAATCACCGAGCGAACCTTCTCAGGCGAGCTCCAGATCTGGAATCACAGATTGTTGAGCGGACCTTCACGATGAAGATAAAGAGAAGAGGAAATCACAGATCTTATCACCGAGCGAACCTTCTCAGGCGAGCTTATCACCGAGCGAACCTTCTCAGGCGAGCTTATCACCGAGCGAACCTTCTCAGGCGAGCTTATCACCGAGCGAACCTTCTCAGGCGAGCTTATCACCGATCTCCAGATCTGGAATCGATGCGAGAAAGAGAGAATCACCAGAGGAGAGAGCTTCACAGGGAGAGAATCGATTTGGTCAATTGAAGAGTCACCAGAAACACTAGGGCACGATTCATTCTCTTCAAGTTTTAAGAAATTTCACTTTAATCCTCCAAGTGTTTTTTGCGAGGAAAACAAGTCAGTTGTCCCAAATTCTTACTTTTCCCCACAAAATCCAGCATTGAAAGTTTACAAAAATATCAATTTAGTCCTTGACGATTTCTTTTGGGAGGAACTTTTTATTTTGCCTACAATGCTCACTTTTTCCAACAAATATGAGCTTCCTCCCTAAAGTTTTGTCCCTAATACCAATAATCCTTGTAGTGAATTACTAGCAGCCATGTTTGTAGTACATTCTAATCTTATATCTTAGCTGTTTGCCTTCTAACTTAACAATTCTAGCTGGAAACGTATCATTTACATAAACTTTGCATCTAGATACACCATGATTCTGTCTCTTGAAATCCAAAGTTATTGGAAGGAAAATTGAAATCAGGGTTCATAGAACCAGTCTCTTACCCTGACCATGTTTGTAGTATGTTATTAGGTGGGTACTTGGCTATTATCCGTGTTCCTTCCGAGTATTGGAGTCTATATAATGATCGTTCGATAGCGAATCTACTATGTTCACAATGTGTGAATAATATACACAATTTCACAGGTTCTTTGCATGTTTTAAAGCTTATGTACTGCCATATATTAGCATATATTATCATGTTCTCTCATGTTGAGCTAATTGCTGTTAAAGACCGAATCTGTGTGTTTATGTTCTGAATTATCGTTGATTTTGTTTCACTGTTTTCCCTATTAAGTTGAAAGCTGCGGTGATACAATGATGTAGGTCTTTTCTCTGTTGTCTCGCCATTCTTGTCTTATCCCCCTTTGATGGGTTTACTCTCAAAGTCTGTACTAGTGATTTGGTCTGGTAATTTCAATTAATAAGCTGAGATTGACACTGACCTGAGTGAGTTATTTAATGGTATTTGACGTGCTTTTATCTTTAGGGTTTAATGTTTTGTAAACAGAAAGAAAAGGATTAAATTGCACGTTTTATTCATAACTAACTACAAGTTATAGCCTGCGATTAGGTTTACATCAGATTATAAAAGCTGATTACTGTTTTCATCTGAGAAATCATGGCTAAAGATTAAAGAACTGACTTTTAGAAGGTGAATCTTCCTGGGTTTTCAATCTTACAAATTCATTAGGATTGTAGCACCATAACGAAAGTCGGACAATACTCAAGGTGGGTGGATTTTAGGTGATACTAAGTTTCGGCGGTGCCCGTTTGGATTTACATTGTCAAGTTAATACTTGGAACAAAAAGGGTCATTATAGTAGATAGATCCAATGCGCCTATAATAAGTTAAAATCTTTGAACCTTCAATGCGTGCGTCAGTTGTGAAATTATAGCGAGTGAATGGTGGTGCGGACATTTATGAAACTGTTTTGACATTATTTTTCAACTTTATTTTATTCACGGGGTATCAATCCAATGCTAATTTCTTCAGAACCTTCAAAGATCATTCTAACCTCGACGAACCTGAAATATCGTCGTTGGGTAACTTCAAACAGCCTGTTGATTTCACCAAGAACAGACCTGTGAGGAGTGCCCTGGCTTTTGAATCCCGTGCGCTACCAGCCAAAGTCACTGCTGCTGACCGAGCAGCAGCTAGCTGGCCATTTGCCGCTTTCAAAATTACCCCAGCCCCTGCTTGGAATGTCTATGTATTGAAAGAGCCATTAAACCTGATTTTGTAATAGGTGTTATTATTCTGTTGAACCTTTTATTTGACATTTTGATATTTGGATATTTTCTTTATTTACAAGCGTTTCTAATTTGGATATTTGAATCCTTACCCATAATGGCGAAAGGAGCCACCAAACGAGCCAAGGCCAAAGCGGCCAAGGGCCCGTATATCTGCACTACTTGCTTGAAGGTGAAGGGTCGGGAAATGGTCGCGAAGTTCGCCACGAAAGACGCGACTGATGGTCATGTGGCAGACTCTCACCTCTATGATGAGGAGAAGGCATTAGTGTGAGTTGTGTGTTCATTTTTTTGTTTGTGTGTTCAATTTATTTTTTTATTTTTCTATTTTTTTTTCTTTTGGTTTCTAATAGATGTATTTTTTTTATTGTAGCATCCACCTGGACGACGTTGCTGCATACCTCGCTGCCTTATGTCACGGGCTGCTTCTCACGACCTTCCCGTGCGGCACTTAGTGTCTTCAATTCCTTCTGCAAACACTAAGTCAGCCTCCTAACTCGAACGCTTATGCGGAAGAACAACCGAAAGAGCTATGGAAGAAAGGAACTTTGTATTGCTTGTGAGAGCTTACAACTCTTGGATGGTTTGGAGCAAATGAGCTCCTCCCTATTTATACAAGTCCCTCCCCCTTGGAAGGATCTAGAGATCTAACGATCTAACGGCTATGATCTATCGGACTAGAACCTTCTTACATGTTCTAGCCTTAGATATTTACAATGGAGAATTCTAGAGCCCCCTACACAAGGTTACATCCGTACAACTTGGGAAGCTTCTAGAATATGGACTATCTAATGGGCTACAATGGGCTAGGACATCCCCTAGGCCCAAACTAGCTATCTCCATGCGGGCTAAAGATGTCATGGGCAAGTCCAAGTCCGAAAATTATCAAGTAAATAACGCGGCCCATGACACTTAGCTGCGTTAGGATGAGCTACTTTTATATTTGTTTTTTTTGCTCTTGTAGTTCCTCAGTGCAAGGAAACTCTCTTTTGATTTCGCGTTGACTCTTGTTGAGCTGCTAGTACTTTGACTCTTGTAGTTCCTCAGTGCGAGGAAACTGTCTTTTGATTCGCATTCACTATTAGTTTAATGTGGTTGACTGTCGTTGATTGCTTACTTTGCATGGTGCAGCAACAATTATGGATTGTTTGACTTTAATGTCTTAGCATAGTCCTCCACAAAATAGAGTGCGCGGTTTCTTAAGATTATAGTTTTCAAAGTAGATTTACAAGATTATAGTTTTCAAAGTAGATTTACTAATATTTGGATTGGATTGGATTGGGTGGTGATTTATACACTACTAAGAAAAGCTTCTTACACTAGCTTTTTTTAATTGACTATAATACCCCTTTCAGGTAGGGGTGCAACTTGGGTGGGTTGAACCCGACCAACCCGAGCCCAGTCCGAACTTATATAGGGCCCGGACACATAGGTTTGGTAATTTGACGGGTTTGGACAGCAATTCTCAGCCCGAATTGCAATTGGGGTCGGGCTTGGGCACAAATGTCGAACAACGAGCTAACCCGAATTGCCCGATTTGCATGACCACTGCGTATAAATATTATATTTTGAAAGAATTATGTAGCATATCTAGCATGAATATGCTACTTTTCTTTAAAGTATTACCGATGTTTTTAATCATTGTTTTGTTCTTCAGCTAATTGATTTGTTTTTTCTCCAACAATTAATTATTCTGTTGTGTTTTTAAGAGGATATTAAGTTTAATGTACTAGCCCGAATTCAACCCGAACCCGAATTGATTTATACCAATTTAGCCTCGGACGGGTTGACAATGTTCTTAACTCGGGTCGGGTTGGGCTTGGGCAGCCACGACAGAACTCGGGCTTGGGCAGCCACGACAGAACTCGGGCTTGGGCTTGGACAGGGGTGCCAACCCGTCCAGCCCGCCCGAGTTGCAGTCCTACTTTCAGGTGTATTTTTTTTGGGGGGTGGGGGGGGGGGTGTACAATGGAGGGTCTGAGACCCTAAAAACACAAAAGAATAATAGCCAAACCCTCCTGATCTTGCTGTAACAGATCTAAGCAGTGATCAGGAGGAGAAAAGAAAACTTTCTGCTCAATACAAGAGCTAATGCAAGACTTGGCCAAAAGATCAACAAGCATATTGACTTCTCATGATCTAAAGTGCCATTAGTTCTAATAAGAAGATCATTGATTTCTTGGAAAACCTGCCAGTGAGGGTGCCAGAGAGCATTGTTCTTGACCACCATTACAGCATCTGCAGAATCGGATTCAACCAAACACTTAGAAGCATTTTCGTGAGCAGCAAAAATCAACCCCTCCAAAATTACAAATCTCCATGCAGAACACTAGTGTCCCCCCGCATTCCTTTGTAGACCTCAAATCCAAGTCTCATTTATGTTTCTGCACAGAACACCAACTGCCACAAATCTAAATCTGGGATCTGAAGAAGTGGCACAATCCACATTTATTTTCAACTATCCCTCAGGAGGTTTAAGCCACTGAATCATCCTAGGCTTCAATTTGAGCCTCTCCAGAGGCAGAGAGACACTAGTTTGAACTCTTTGAACCTGAGCCAACAAAAAATTGCAAATATCCACAGGAAGTGACACAGAGGTTTGATGCATTTTTTGGTTATGCCAAAACAAAATTTGAGATGTAGTAGCAGTAAACAGAAGTTGCCACTCCCAGTTTGCATCTTTTCCTAGTTGATTTAGTAAATTGAAATCACAACATTCTACTAAAGGCAAATTTGAGAACTTACCCCCGTGCTTTTGATGAACTAGCTTCTTCCAAATATCCAGAGCCCAAGGACAGTCTCTAATTGCATGTAGAGAGCTTTCACACATAGCCCCACATAGATGACAAGTCGAGCTGCTAATAATTTCCCTTTTCACTTTAAGCTCCCAAGTTAAAAGCCTATCATGTCTTAGCAACCAATGAAAGGACTTCCATCTCTGATAACCAGTCACATTCCAAATTGTCTTCCAACCCTTCTGGGTAGGGGAGGAGATGTGGGAAGCTCTAATCTCATTATAAGCTGAAGAGACAGAGAATTGCTCAGAAGCAGAGACTAACTAATATTTTTTATCCACATCATCACTTCCAGAAGTCAAACTATAACTTTCCATCAGAATAATCATTTGAGAGGGAAACTTTGCATGAAGAGAGTTCATATTCCACCCAACACCATCTTCCCATTAGAAGTTAACTCTGTGTAACAATTCATCATCAGAAATAGTAGATTTGGCAACATCCACCAATCTAAAATTCCCCAACCATTTATCAATCCAAAATAAGGAAGAGCTCCCATCAACCACATTAACACCAATACCATCCTTGACAGCATTAACACTATTCTTGACGTGTCTCCACACTCTAGACACATTACTTCTCTTAGAATCATTTTCTGTAGAAACCAAATGGCTACCATATTTTCTAAGTATTTCCCTTGCCCAAAAAGAATCAGGTTCAGAATTTAGCTTCCAACCCCACTTAGCCATGAGAGCTAAACTAAAACTGGCTAGGTGTTTAAAACCCAGCCCACCCACCTCTTTAGGGATGGTAGTTGCACTCCAACCTAATAGAGGAAGTTTATGGTGATCAGGGGTACCACCTCACAAAAAACACTTACAAGTCTTGTCAATATCAGAGATAACAGGGGCTGGAAAAAGAACATACTGCATTGCATAGCAAGGAAGTGCATGCAACACAATGTTGATCAAAGTAATTCTCCCTGCTAGAGAGAGCTGTGCAGCCTTCCAACCAGAAAGTTTTTTTCTCACTTTATCAACAATAAATTGAAAAGTTGAAGCATTAAAATGATCATGAATGATAGGCATACCTAAATGTAACCCCAGATTCTCAGTAAGATAGATGCCCATTGTAGATAGTGCTTTCTAGACAGGCAGATCTTAGCCACGTGGCGATCATTCAGCACACCTAGCTGTGCTCCACAAACACTGGATCACCACCCGCGCTGATCCACGTGGGGGCTGCGAGACAGGGCCCTCGCATACCACCACACGAGACTTGTAGGGACTTAGTGGTTTGGAGGCTAGAGTAAGTCCTGTCGCGCGCGAGCGACAACCAAGCCCGCGCGTGACCCTTAGTAACTGCTTTGAGAGATTTATGGCACAAGCTCCATAAACCCGGTCAACCTCATAACGGTTCCGGTATACGCGGACGACGTGCGTAACGGTTCCTATATACGCGGACGAACATGCCGTTGTGGTTAAGCTAATTAAGCCGCCATTAATGGGCGCATTAACCCACTACAACGGTCACATTTTCCGTTATATATAGGATCGTTAACCCTTCCATACAAGGGCGAATCACCTGAGATACGCGGAAGCTCTGCCAAAATTATGTCTCTCTCTCATACAGTACTATTGCCTTACTCTCTCCCGAAACACAACCCTACTCTTCCTGTGCTCTTATCCTCTGCTCTTGGTGTATATTGAATCCTCCTTGAAGGATTCTCTCGTACACACCCATAATATTGCTAAGGGTTCCGGCCACCCTCTTGCCACAGAGGGAGCAAAAAAAAGCTTAGACTTCTCAAAACTTATCTACTGCCCAGCCACACAGCAAAAGTCTTCCAAGACTTCCTTCATGACAGTAGCTTGCCTGGTTGTGCCTTCCCCAAACAATAATAGGTCATCTGCAAAAAATAGGTGGGTGACTGCCACCCCAACCCTATAAAGCTTCACCCCTTTCCACTTGCCTTGATCAACAGCTCTCTGAATCTTCTGAGCCATAATTTCCATAGTAAGAAGAGAAAGGTATGGTGAAATAGTAAAGGATTTTAGTATCTACATACCTTTGGGTTCTCCTCCGATGACTTCACACGTGAAATATTGTTCACGTCTCTATGGCTCCACTCAAAGGATTGAAATCGGATCCTTCAAGTCTTTGTGCTAGCTAGGATTGAAGGAAGAAGAAGAAGAAGATCACACTATAAACACCAAGGAGGGGCTCGGCCCTCTTTTGTGCCGACAAGGTAGGGGCGGACCAGAGGGGTTCGACCCTCTTTGGTCTTGCTCTCTCTCCTTGATTTTCTCTCCCACTCATTGTGTTATGAGCATTAGTCTGGGAATGAAGCTATGAGTGTCCTTTATATAGTCCACCAACTCCTTGTTGACTCCATAAAGGCCCATATCCTAATCATGTCCATACACGAATTAGTCCAACTTGCAAATTAGTCATACTAAGTTTGCAAGTAGTTGCGTATTGATCATTCTAATTAATTAATCATGTTATTAGTTACCAAGTACGGTCTAATCCATAGGGAGTGTGACCCCATTGGTTTCTACTTAGTTGGTAGTAACAAGTACTAAGATGGAGCGGTCTTTAGCAAGACATCCACGCTACCCAACTAACAGAAATAGTCATCCGACAAACCTTGTGCCCAATGTTCATTTATTGTGTTATCTCTTTGTCTCCATATCCGGATTGGACACGAGACATATTAGTCACACTCGTATATCCAATCCATAGTTCCTCGATCATGGGAATATGCTTATCCGTGCAGATAACATAAATATCTCCATATTGATTTATCTGAGTCTGGCCAGACATTCTATAAGAACCTTCCCTCGAGTGGCCCATGGATATTTTCTCCCATTATGTGGGAGGGAAAAATCCCGTCTACGTCACTACGATCCCTAAGCTTGCTTCCTACCATGCCCGATAACTACCTTTATAGTTACTCGATTAAGGCGCAACGTTTGATAATATCAAACCACGATATTCCACAACTAGATTATCTAGTCACTTCAAGTCTAAGAATTACAATACCATTAGCACTACGAGAAGCGATTGCAACTTTGACATAATATAATGTATCCTTCTCGTTGTGGGTCAATCAAGTATGCCATTACTCCTAATGCATACCCATGTGTTGGATCGTGATATCTCCATATCAATCCAACCCCATACTAGTCTATAGTTGATTGTCCTGTTAATCAATATAATCGACTAGGGATATTTAAGAATATAACATTTCTATTACAAGGACTTCATTCATGTTAACATATCTCCATATCGGTAACATAATGAATAGTAAGTCCATATATATTTGTCACGATAAATTGATTGCCTCTAGGGCACAATTCCAACAGTCTCCCACTTGTACTAGATTCAATCTCTTGTATCATATGCCTATTGATCTAGTGCGGCCCTCGTGCTTTTACTGACCAAGGAAAGAGAGACATATCCCTGTACTTTGAAAATATTCACATCTCCTCTATCAACAACTTGATTGAGATTGAATATTCTGAGTAGCATCTTATGCATTAATATACTCAGTCTTCTGTGCTATAATCGGAAACTGAATGTTGCCTGGAACCTTTCCAGCTCACAGTCCCTCCCACTAGTGCAAAACATAAAACTCGACTATAGTCTGAAATCTTCTTTGTTATATTAGAAGTTCTCATCACTGTAACCCCTTACAGTAAACTCTTCCTATCCTCCATTAATCAATAATTCATCCTAAGTTCTTCTCAAGTACTTTTAAGGATAATCTTGATAATTATCCAGTGACATTTCACCTGAATTTGACTGGTATCTTCGTGTCATACCATATGACACATCAGGCCTAGTACATAACATGGCGTATCTCGTGAATCTCATTCATAGGGTTCCTTCTCAATCTAATTGGAAAGACAATTAGTTCTTCTAAAGACTAATTCCATGTGACATGGTTAAGAATCCATATTCTTACATGTTGAACCATTTCAACACCTTGTCGATATATGTACCATGACTCAGGGTGAACAACTACTTTGATCTATCTCGATAGATTTTATAGATTGCCTCACCTAAGTCTATTATTGTAAATCAATTCTCTAGTCAATCTTTAACAGATTGCAGAGTAGAGACATCATCCCAATGGTTAGTATGTCTCTACATACAAGACCCGAAATTTAAATGTGCTCCCACTAACCTTCTTGTAAACATAAGCTTCATCTTCAATTTTGATGGAACCAAACTCCTTTGATTGCATCATCAATTTGAAGATTCCAACTCTGAGATGCTTGACTCAATTTGTAGACAGATTGCTGCAAGCAACATGCGAATGAATTTAAGCATCGCAACTGGGGAAAAGATTTCGCCATAGTCTATACTATGAACTCATAGGAAAACCCTTTTCAACCAACTGTCCCTTAAAAGTAATTATATTACCATCCATGTGGGTTTCCTCAAAACCCACTTGCGCCTATGGATCATACCCTTTTAGGTGGTTCCAACAAAGGCCATAATTTGTTGGTATACATGGATTTCATTCAGAATTCGTGGATCCATGCCATTTTGGAGAGTTTGGCCCACTCGTGGCCTCTTCATAGGTTGTAGGCTCATCTCTTATGAGAATTATATCACTGGGTTATGAGAAATCCATACTTCTATAGCTCCTAGACATATCCCACCTTACATACTAAGTCCTTATGTTACTTAAGTAGGTTTTTACACAAGTCTTTGTGATCCTACTACTGTCCCATCAAAAGTATCAATGTTCAGTTTGAGGTTCTTGAACTCCTTCAAGTTCTGATGTCCTCTCGCTGTTTCTTTTAGAGACAATCTCTATCTAGAAACACAGCGATTCGAGCAACAAACAACTTGTTCTCGATTGGAGTGTAGAGATAATATCCTTTATTTCCTCAGGATATTCCACATAGTACATTTATCCGACTTGGATTCAAGTTTATCCGTAAACTATTTACATAAACTCCATAACCCAAATTATTTATGAATGACATACTAGGACACTTCCTAGTCCATATCTTATATGGTGTTTTCATAATTAATTTAGATGGAACGAGGTTAAGGGAGAAATTTGCTGTAATTAGAACATGGCCCCTAAAATTAGACTGGAAGCTCTGTTTGCCACATCCCTCTAGACACGCCATTCCATAATGGTGTTCTAGGTAGAGTTGGTTGGGATTGCATCCCATACTCCCTTAGATGTTCAAACTATTGGCTTAAGTATTCTCCTTCACGATCCATTCGTAGAGCCATGATACTTTTGCCAAGCTGGATTTCTACTTCATTCTTGAATTCCTTGAACTCTTCAAAGGATTCTGATTCGTTTCTTCATAAGATACACAAATTCATATTTCTATGATCCCATCAGTAAATATGATGAAGTACAGAAAACCACATTTAGCATTTTTGCTTAGCGGCCTACGTACATCAATATGTATGATTCTGAAAGATCATATCTTTTCCCAATAAATAAGTTTTACGTGTCTCATATGATTCAATAATCAAGATGAGTCCGGAAATCCATCCTCATGGAGTCTAGATACGTATTTCTTATTTATGTTGCTTAAACAACAATGCCAAAGATATTTGAGGTTCATATCATTATATGCAAACCTCTTGGTTTTAATGTTATAGATGAAATTATCATGATCAAGGATATACAGTTCACTTAGACAAAAGTGCATTACAATAATGCATTTTATCAAAATAAATGGAACAACATTTGTCCATTATTTTAATAAAACATTTTTCTTGTCAAAACAAGAAACTGTGATAATATCCCTACTCAAAGCAGTGACTTAATCGTATTTTTCTAATTCATAGTTAATTCCCTAAAAGGTATGAATAATTCCCTACGGCTAATTCAGCAACCCCTTGCTTCATTGCCCCACGTGTAATATTTCTTCCTTATCCAATTGTCTACATCTCTTGAGATCCCCCACATTTCTATAAATGTGAGATCCTCATCTAGTATCATATACTCATGATGATGAGATAAACATATTGACTTCTATAACAAAAATACCTAATTTGGAATTCATAATTCCTTTATTATTTCCTTCCATACCTTGGGCAGTCTCTCTTCCTCTACACCACCTATGGGACTTTTAAGGCAATGTGGTTTTAGCAACAAGTTTGCTTTATGTCCTTGGGCTCGGCGCTAAATTTTGCCTTTACCCATGCTGTTAACCATTAACATGTTTTGCCTTTATCCCTTTATGAGTGCTTTGTATAGAGATTCTCAATCATATTGTGTAATAACCTTTGAACAAACACTATAATTGCATCTAATGTTGGAATAGATGCCCTAGAGGCAATCTAATTTAGTATGAATTTATTTTGGCTAGAACATTCATTGTATTATTTATTGGATATTTAATATAACGAAGTCCTTAGATTTACAATTGTGTTGTTTATCTTAAATATACCTAGTCCAATATAATAATTAATGGAACAATCATCTATTGACTAGTATGGGGTTGGATTGATATAGATATATCATGATCCAACACATGGGTGTGCATTAAGGGTAATGGCGCACTGGATTGACCCATCTCCGAGAAGGCTACATACACGTTATGTAAAGTCACAAGCGCTTCTCGTGGTGACAACGGTATTGTCATCGTTAGACTTGAAGTCACTAGATTGTCTAGTTGTGGAGTATTGTGATTTTGGTAGCGTCAAACGCTACACCGTAACTGGGTAGCTATAAAGGCGTGTACCAGATACAATAAGAAGCAAGCTTAGAAATCGTAGTAGACGTAGATAAAATTTGTCCCTCCCACATAAATGGGAGCAAATATCCGAGGCCACTCGAGGGATAGTGCTTATAGAATGTCTGGTCAGACTCAAATAAATCAATATAGGATATTAATGTTATTTGCACGAATAAGGCTATTCCTAGGATCGAGAAACTATGGATTAGATATACGAGTGTGACTTGTATGTCTCGTGTCCAATCTGGATATGGAGACAAAGGGATGTGACAATTACTTGCACAAGGTTTGTCGGATGACTATTCAATTAGTTGGCTAGAATGGATGTTTTACTAGAGACCGCTCCATATTAGCAAATTGTTACTACCAACTAGATAGAACCTATGGGGTCACACGCTAGATAGAGCTGAACTAGATTTGGGAATTAATTAAAATGATTAATTAATTAGAAGGATCACTTTGCAACACCTTGCAAACTTAGTAGGACTAATTTGCAAGGAAGGGACTAAACTGAATTCTAGTAGGACTAGAATAGGTCCTTTAGGTAGTTAACAAGGATTTTTTGGACTATATAAAGGATGCACCTTCCTTCCTTCCCACACTTATGAACTTATTATTCATAACTTGAGTGGGAGAGAATAAAGGAGAGAGAGCGAGCAACAAGCGGGCCGACCCGACCCCCTTGCCGCCGCCCCGTCCCCGTCGGCCAACAAAGGAGGTCGAACCTCTTTGTTCCCTCGCGTTGTGTGATTTATTCTTCCTCTTCCTCTGATCCAAGCTAGCACAAAGGAGAAGGAATATCTAGATCTCAACTCTAGGCGTGGATCAACCGTAGAGACGTGACACAATTCACGTTACAAGTCATCACAGGAGAAACCCTAAGGTGTGTAACATGATTCTTCCTTTACCATCGTTATATTTCTCTTCCTGTGATCCTTGGAGGGTATTGAATGGATAAATTATATTTTTCGCTGCGTATCCATGATCAAAACCCTACATCTAATGCAATTCTCGGTCCATTTGGGAGAATAACTATTTATTCTTTATCTATCTCATAGATCACTCCCAGTCTAATCTTTCAATCTTATTGAGATAGCTTAGTTTGCGCTTCACCTCTTGCTTCAGCAGTCACACTTTACTAGCTTGTGCCGTCACGTCAATTCTTGATGAATTAAGTCGCCTTGCTTTGGCAAGCCCGAACTCACTCCATCTTGATCATGACGAGTGCTAAGCAAGAGAGTGCAAAGTGGAGCAACACTTCAAGCCTTTCATGTCTAGCTTGCTCTTTGAAAGAGCTTATTTTAATGTATGATCATATCATATGCCTACATAGTTCTCATCTTGCTTCCAAAGCTCAGAGTTCATGGCAGCTGACATGAGGAAATTTACATCCAAAGAACCATTCTTTGATGTTCCTTCCATAAGGTTTTTAGTGTATCTAGGTAGTCGGTGGGAAGAGGATTTTATGCTCTATAATGTATAACATTTTTCCTTTATTTGAGAATAATTCTCAATTTTATACCAGTCTAAAATTAGATTCCAGACAGCTTGTCCTTTTAAGCACATGAAGTCACGTTTTGTTTGTTTAATGCCATGGGTATTCAACACAATATGATTTATGCAAAGAATTTTGACGTTTGACTATATTTAACAAGGACTTAAATTTTTAAACATAGCTCCCCCTATTTTTCTCGGATTAATAACTATCCATATTAATGCGGAAAATATAACATATATTTTCTATTGAGTCCAAGATTCTTATTTCACTTCTTCTTGAGCTTGCTTTGGCAAGTCACCAAGAATTGGTTATTTAGGTAGGAACCCTTTCCAATTGCATCCCATGCAACTCTTGGTCTTATTAGGTGAATAATTTCTTATTCTTTATCCTTTGGATAACACCTAATTGTCATGCCTCTAGCCTCATCAATCCAATTGACTTTGCTTAGTTGCGTCCAACCTCTTGCTTCAATAATCACACATTACTTGCTTGTGTCGTCCGCAACACACCAAGGTGAATTAAAACGCCTTGCTTTGGCAAGCCCGAATTTAATAGACCTTGATCGTGAAGGGTGTTTAGGCAAGAGAAGGCAAAACGCAATATTTCAACAAGGGATTTCATTTTTCTATTTTTAATTGTTTTGTTGATCCATATCAACTGATCTACTTATTTTGAGTTGGGCAAGCTCACAAATAAAAGATCCGGGTTGTTGACACGCTCCAACTGCAAGTGCACAGCTGTCGTGTGTAGTAATAAACCGGAAATCCGGGTTGTCGAACCCAAGGGACTTTGTTTAAATTAATTACTATTCTAAACCTTATGTGGGCACGTCGCAAGTTGTTTTTTTATCTAATTCTAAGAAATTAAACGCAAAGTTCTCAATTAACCAAGTGAAATAGTCCACGATTAATAAAGAATGAATTTTGGGGTTTTATCAAATAAGGGAAAAGTACCGGGAATTCTCTAGGTTCACTAGGTTGATCTAAATTTATATTTTGATTTGTAAAACAACCACGTGTTATTCACTATTAATCAAGCAATGTTAAACTTACCGAGTTACCAAGCAAGTTCACTATACTTTAACTAACCAAACCGAGTTACCAAGTCTAATTTAGCTTCAAGTATGCATTAAAACCATGTTTCTACTTTAACGATCCTAGTTAACGATGTCGAGTTACCAAACATTGATACGACTAGGTGGATTATTCAGTTTACCGACTAATTCTCACGGAGTTACCACGTGAAAACTAATTGAATTTACCTCTACGTTAGCTACTCGCAAAGATAATATAATAAAGAACGTAAATAATTCATAATAGTGAATAAACACATGAGATTAAGCTAGAGCATGCATTACAATCATCAAAACATCAACTTTAGATCAAACCCTAGCTACACCAAACGAGAATTCCCAGCAAAAAGTGTTTAGCTACTCATATTCATAGTCAAAACGACAAGTCTAATGAGTTTAAACATAAAAATCAAGAAAAGACGAGAGTTTAGAATCCAAACGAATGATCCAAAGCTCCTAAGCTCTCCCAAAGGCTTCTTGATCTCCAAAAGATGTCTCTAATGTCAAAAAAACTACTGAAAAAGTCGACCTAAAAGGCTTAAATACGTTCCCATAATCATATTACAAAGTTTGGATAAACTACGAAAAAGCCCCAAAAAATTCTGCACATTCCAGCGATCTCTTCGCACGAAGACAGTTGTCTTCGCACGAAGAGTCTTCGTACGAAGACTTCTGCCCTTCGTGCGAAGGTCTTCTCACAGAGATACTGCAACCTTGTTTTGGAAGAGAATTCAGCCGAGCCAAAATTTGGCTAAGTGTTTTGTCTTCGTACGAAGACAAATGTCTTCGCACGAAGACTTCTGTTCCAGCCCTCTTTTTGACTTTTCTCTTCCTTCCTTTGACTTTCTCCTTCCTTCCTTCTTCCATTGAATTTCCTTCGATTTCCTTTGACTTTCTCCTTCCTTTTGACTTGCCTTTGAGTTCCTTGTTTCCGAAGTTCGCTTCCAAATCCCGCACGATCCTCCAAGCCCTGTTTTCCTGCGAATCACAACACGAAAACACAACCCGCGATCATATCACAATAAAAGCTCAAAAATCTAAAGAAACGCCCGGATTTAACAAGTAATGCATATGAACTCACATTATCACATTTACGCTCAATTTACTCAAAAGACGACGAATTCTCCATTATAAGCACGCAAAACGTAGAAATAAAAGGCATAAAATAACTCCGAAAACGGAGTTATCAACTACCCCCACACTACCTTTTGCTCGTCCCGAGCAAATCTCCCAAGTCAATTCCATTTCTCTCAAGCCAAAACTTCTCTCTTGCTTTCTCGCAATTCATCCAACTTTGCATACTAACCTAATTACTCATTGCATACCTTCCCTACGCCATTTGCATACTTTTACCTCACATTGCATACAAAACCATGAACACTTGCATACTAATCCGAGTAGAACAATTCACCAACCATCCTTCCTACTAGTCGACACGACTCGATTATACACAATGCACCTATATGCAAATGCAATATTCACAATGCAAGTATTGAAATAACAAATTTTCTTTTTCTTTTGTGAGATTGGGAAATCTCCATTAGCTTAAACCGATTCACACGAAGCGATGAGAAATCTAGGCACAAGGAATGATTTGAAATCAAATTCGACAACACGAATCTCCCCTAGCTAGTATAGAGAACCTAACCTTACTAAGTACAAGAATGCAATACCTTTTCATGTGTGCCACAAAATAAAAGGCTACGCTAGGCTAAGCCACGTTCAAGGTCCGAGCTCCTAATCCGCTAACGGGTTTAGAATGATGAGGCTTTAGGGACAATTAGGATAATAATCAAACACAAGTCCTAAGGCGTCACATTCTCACAAATACCATAGCTCACACACCCTCACAACAATGATGGAAACCAAGCCCGAAACTCACCATCTTCGGCCCTCGATCCCCTCACACCCCGGTACAATTACGATCTCCGCGGCTATTGTCATGAATGATGCATAAACCAAAATTTCCCGTTCGTGAACTAGTCGCTTCTCCACTCGTTCTTCCACAAAGCTTTTCATTCTTCCTTTATTCAACTCTCCTTTTTTTCTCTCTTTTCTTTTCTGATTTTTTTTTTTTTGATTTTTTTTTTCTCTCAAATTCCTGCATAATTCCTTCAATATCCGTCTCGAGTGGTCTTCCAAGTGCCAAGCTATCATATGATCGTAAGGGGAGACAATATCCAAATCAACTCGTATAAATCACAAATAAATGTCTCTCCCTATCTCAATGAAATCCTCAGTGCTACTAACAAAGCCGCTAACATAATAGAGCATGTGTGGGGATAGAGTCGTCGCAAGCTCAGTCTCGATGTCCGCGGTCAAATGTCGACACCCCCACACTCGAATGTAATCCTGTCCCCTCTCAAGTAGTCAATCAATTATCTGTCTCGTGCCTAATCCAACCAAACCTCCTACACCATGATGAGTAAGATCCGGTACCTAGCACGATCCACCTATGAAATTCCCCCAACCCAAGTTTTGTGTGTATTAGATGGTACACACTCACGGCTCTCCTCACTTGTGTCCATGTTGTAATGCCATGGAACACCGCCACACCGAAGTGCGCAAGCCTACTCTCACTCACCCTCGCATTCCCCTCGAAGATCACACATGAAGTGCATGCGATATGTAAGACTCACACAAATATAGCATGAAGTACTCCCTCATCGAACCCCCTCAACTACAACACCCTCGTGACACACTAAAGCGGTGATTCTAACCAATCAGTGATGAAGGCCAAGAATCGTCACCCTAAGTCCAAAGGCTGTCAAAGAATCCATGGTTCAAATCAGGGTTTACTAGTGGTCCTACAAGGTAAGTTCTATAAGCAGTGAGTGCTCTAATACACACCTCGCACAGCTGTTCTGTGTGCCACTACGAGGCGGGTTGGCGACTACCTAAGACGTACACAAGAACGTTCGGCTTGTTTAGCTCACACCTAGCTCAACTCTTGTAAGAAAATTAGGCACACACTTTAGATTTGACAAAATTAAGTTCGTGTGTAAAATAGGCACGCATTCCCGTAAAGAAAATTTCTCTATACTTACTAAGGGAAACTCACATTGTCACTCTCGATCGCAATTCACGCCCTATGCCTAAAAGTCTCACACTTCTCGATTTTACCGAATTTTCAGCTTTTTTCAATTGCCCTTTCTCAAATTTTTAATTTTTTTGGTGTTTTCACATTTTTAGTTTTTTTTTTATATATATATACCTACACTATATGCACGGCCAACTCGACTACTGACTCAACAATGGTGGGTTGACTCTAAAATACCAAAACGTGCACGCAAAAATATGAATAATAAAAAGAAAAAATAAGGACATAACCAAAAATTTCTAACTACATGCTGACACGGGCGATGCAAAGACTCAACATTGACTAGTAAAAAGGACTCAACCACCCCCACACTAGAATGCATCGTTGTCCTCAACGATAACACGAGGACTCAACAATTCTAGCATGAGGGCACACTCCACTACTCGTCATCTTCTTCCTCCTCTTCATCTTCTTCCTCATCATCTTCTTCTTCCTCATCCTCACTCGGCGGAACCGGATACTCAAATTCATCCTCCTAGAACCACGGATCCGCCGTCGGGACCGGTGGAACAAACTCCCTCGCCGCCTGACCACTCGACTGTATAACCCACTGGCCCACCATCTGGATTAATCCCCCCAGCTTCGCCTGATTGTCCCGAGTGTGGGCAAACTGGCGTCTTCTCTCGAGTCTATCCCGGGCCATCTCCTCTCTTAGGTGGTCGTAGGCAACCTGGTTATCAAACCTAGAGGTGTTCATCCTCCTACCCTTGCCCTTCTTCCTTGCTGTCTCATCAAACCTATGCCACTTCCTAGCAGTAAACGGTTTCAAATCCATGTCTCTCCCAATGATTACTTCGGCAGTTTTGGCTAGGTGAGTAAGCAAGCAAGTATGACCGGGACCCAACTTGTTAGTCCTCGACACCCTCTCAAGACAATTCTCCCAAATCAGTTTAGGGATGTTGATTCTAACCCCGGTGTAAAGACAGAGAGCCCAGACAGATAGGCGGAAAGTGTAACTAGGGTTTCGTGTGATTCCCAAAACCCAGTTCTCTAGCAATTCACAGCACCACCTTGCCTCCGGCCTATAAAACTTCTTTTCGGCCTTCCAATGAATCACCTCCCCTTTCCTGTCCCATGGATCAACCCCTTTCGCAAAACAAAAAGCATTTAAACGAGACCAAAGATTCTCACTACGAAGAACCGTCTCGTACCCACAACCCTCTTTCAATGCGGGGAAACCCATGGCTAAAGCGATAGTCTCTGGCGTGAAGACTATCCACTCGTTCCGACAGTAAACAAGACGAGGGTCTTGGCTCTCACCATCTTTTGCATAACGCAAATTGAAACAAAACTCTCGCGCAATATGCGAACTAGACGGCCCTACTAGCTTAAACCAATTGGTAAGCTTCTCGCGCTCAAAAATTTCCTTGATTGCTTGAGGCATGTCCTCGTGCAATGGAAAAGCCTTTTCGGGCTGCCCGTTCTTAGTCAAGTAGGTATCTTTGCGAGAGTCAAGATGGGCCTCGTAAGTGACGAAACGGAAACTATCATAGTATCCGGGCCCAATACTACTCTCTTTCAAATTAGCCTTAGCCTTTCGTCGGCCTACAATGCCCGGTTTAGCCGGAAAAGGGGCATTCAAGATAGCATATTGGGGAGTGGGCGGTATCTCTAATTGAGGATCGCCCGACCCCGATGCTTCTTGCGAAGTACCCTCGCCCGTCTTCCGTTTCTTTCCACCCGCCATTAAGAATACAATTTCAAATTAAACGAGAAATTCAACTATTGTGCACGTGACGAGAAGTGTGTACTGAATGAAACACGTAGGCACGTAAGCAAATAATTCCTAGGACTTTACGCAATCGCCCCCAAAGTACGCTACTAAGCGCAACAAAAAATAATTGGGCTTTTACTCAATTTGTGCCTAGGACTCGAATATTGAAATAACAAGTTTAGATTGTACCTACGTGTCCGGAGTAAATCTTACAGACACAAAAATTTCAAAATTTGACAAACCGGGCTGATTTTGATGTTGCCGGAAGAATTTGTCGAAACTTGGAATTGGTTGATGCTCCGTACTCCTTGTGTAGTCCCCGTTATCGTTGCCTTCTCGACCGAAAGCTGAATCAAGCTCCAACTTTGCCAATTTCTCAATTCTTGCTTCAAACCCTAGTTTCTTCTTCCTCTGCTTTCTCTCTTATCTCTCAAGCTTACTCAAAACCACCTCTCAAATCTTGTTCTCCTCTGAATTGCGAGCAAAACCCTAGGTGGGTTGTTGATTTTGGTGAAGAATCAAGGGAGGAGGCGATTTGTGTTCGTGCGCGGCTATGGAGGAGTGAAGCTGTTGAATGATGAAGAATGAGTGAAGAGGAACGACCAGCAGGTGATGAAGCTTCAAGGCTCGGGAAAAAGTCTAAAAAGCCCTTAGTACTTTGCCTCTCAGTGTTCTCTGTGAGTGGACTAAACTGACTTTTCGCCCGATGTCTTCGTGCGAAGAGTCTTCGTACGAAGACATTTTGTCTTCGCACGAAGATCTTCTTATATAGATACTGCATTGTGTTTTGAGAAGACAATTCAGAGCTTCAAAATTTTTTCTAAGTACAAAGTCTTCGTACGAAGACAATTGTCTTCATACGAAGACAATGCTGGAGCTTGCCAAAAACATCCTTTTCGTCAAATTTTCGCGTATCCGATCGTGCCTTTGCTTTCCGAAGGATCTCCTCGACCTCGAGACTCCCTTTTTACCTTAAAACACTCCCAAAATCCGGGGAATATTTCATTTGTCAATTTCACGCGTTCCAAGGCACGTTTTGCATTTCCGGATGCTTTTGGCCTCGTTTTACTCGCTAAAGCATCCTTTTTGGCGTAACTTCTTCATCCGGACTCCGATTTGCGCGATCCACCTGTCTAAAGAAAGCTCTCGACCACCCCCACACGTTGGAAATATTCAATCCTTATTTCAATCTGTCCTTCAAAATTTCACCTCGTAATCCGTGCAGGCGTGCTAGCTTTCTCCGTTCACTAATTAAATTCTTGCGCAAATCAAGATGGGGAGTCCGGGAACATGATCTTCCCCAGGTGCGTGTGTTGAATAGGTGCAGAAATGGCTTCTATCTTCAATTCCTTCACTTCGGATCCCGATACGCGTATTGGGCTGCAAATCTTGACTTTTTACTCTGTTTCGCACGCGCGCATCAAGACGGGGGATCCAAAATAGGCCTTTCACCTCGTATTCCTGCACATACTCATTGGAAATATTAAATCCACTCTCTCGCACCTCTCAATAAAATCAAACCGAATAAAAATTACAAAACAGTATTAAAACCTATCCTAAAGCAATAAATAGGTTGGGTTGCCTCCCAACAAGCGCTTTGTAATTTAAGGTCGACGGCCCGACCCAGTTACCTCAGAGATTTCTCAAGTTGCGGGAGTTGCATGAAGCCACTCAATGACTCCAATGAAATTCCCGTCCACGTACGGTTTCGCTCTCTGGCCATTCACCTTAAACCTGTTCCCATTTGCATCCTCTACCTCAAGAGATCCCCATGGATAAACTGCAGTAATCGTGTAGGGACCACTCCACCTAGATTTCAATTTCCCTGGAAACAGCTTTAGTCTGGCATTGAAGATCAATACTTTCTGTCCTACCTTGAAGTCTCTCGGGATGATGTGCCTGTCGTGCCACAGTTTTGTCCTCTCCTTATAGATTCTCGCACTTTCATACGCCATCAATCGAAATTCTTCAAGTTCGAGTAGTGCTTGCTTTCGTAGCTCACCAGAGAGCTTAGCGTCCAAATTGATCTTCTTCAAGGCCCAGAATGCCTTGTGCTCAAGTTCCACCGGAAGATGACATGACTTCCCAAACACTAACTGGTAGGGAGACATGCCTAAAGGAGTCTTGTAAGCAGTCCTATACGCCCATAAGCTATCATCTAAATGCAGAGACCAATCCTTGCGTCCCGGGTTGACTGTCTTCTCCAGAATCCCTTTTATCTCTCGGTTAGAAACTTCTGCTTGCCCATTCGATTGCGGATGATAAGCCAGTGATATCTTATGCGTCTTTACCCCATATTTGCTCAAGACATTGGCAAAGACTTTATTCACAAAATGCGATCCTTCATCACTGATTATGGCTCTGGGAGTTCCAAACCGTGTAAAAATGCTCTTACGCACGAATCTCTCTACAGTAGCTCCATCGTTTTTGGGGCAAGCCATTGCCTCCACCCACTTGGTCACATAATCCACAGCTAACAGTATATAAAGATTGCCAAGTGAAGACGGGAATGGTCCCATGAAATCAATGCCCCAGACATCGAAGGGCTCTACTTCCAACACGAAATTTTGAGGCATCTCGTTTCGGTTGGAGATATTGCCGGTTCTCTGACATCGATCACATTGCTGTACAAATAGATGAGCATATTTATGTAAAGAAGGCCAGTAAAATCCACTTTGCAATACCTTTGCCACAGTACGCGTTTTGCCAAAATGTCCTCCGCAATTCAATTCGTGGCAGTGTCTAAGAATGTCCAAAGTGTCTGGCTCAGCTACGCATCTTCTCAACACATTGTCAGCTCCCAACCTAAACAAATAAGGGTCATCCCAGAAATAGTGTCGTGCATCTGCGAAAAATTTCTTTTTCTGATGGAAGGTCATGTCTTTCAGGATAATCTTGAGCGCCTTGAAATTTGCCAAATCCGCAAACCAAGGCACAGCTGCTACCACTACCATAAGTTGTTCGTCCGGAAAATCTTCTCTAATCGGCACATCTTCTTGTTTTTCATTATCCAGTCGTGACAAATGGTCTGCAACAACGTTCTCTACACCCTTTTTGTCCTTTATCACTATGTCAAACTCTTGCATTAACAACACCCATCGGATCAATCTAGGCTTCACATCCTTCTTTGCAAAAAGATATTTGAGGGCTGCATGGTCCGTGAAAATAGTCACCTGAGAACCCACAAGGTATGGACGAAACTTGTCCAATGCGAAGATAATAGCCAACATCTCTTTCTCCGTGGTGGCATAATTAACCTGTGCAGTATAAAGAGTACGACTAGCATAGTAAATTACATGAGCTACCTTGTCTTTCCGCTGTCCCAGCACTGCTCCCACCGCGTAATCGCTGGCATCACACATAAGTTCGAACGGTAAGGTCCAGTCTGGGGTGGCTATAATGGGAGAACTAATCAGCTTTTTCTTGAGCAAATCAAAAGCTGTCTTGCAGTCTTCATTGAAATCAAACACGGCATCTTTCTCAAGCAAACCAGATAAAGGCTTTGTGATTTTCAAAACTTCCTTAATGAAACGCCGATAGAAACCTGCATGTCCCAAGAAACTCCGTACCCCTTTGACAGACGTAGGGTAAGGAAGCTTCTCAATCACCTCAATCTTCGCCCGGTCCACCTCTAAACCTTTACTGGAGATCTTGTGCCCCAATACTATTCCCTCGGTCACCATGAAATGGCACTTCTCCCAGTTGAGCACTAGGTTGGTGTCAATACATCTGTCCAGTACCCGAGCTAGCTGCTGGAGACAGTCTTCGAACCCATCACCATAAAGCGAAAAATCATCCATGAAGACCTCAAAATTTTGCTCCATCATGTCTGAGAAGATAGACATCATACACCTCTGAAACGTAGCTGGGGCATTGCATAGCCCAAAGGGCATGCGTCTGAATGCAAAAGTCCCATATGGACAAGTAAATGTCGTCTTCTCCTGGTCAGCTGGCTCAATCGCTATCTGATTATACCCAGAATATCCATCCAAAAAGCAGTAGTGTGAATGGTGAGCCAGCCTATCAAGCATCTGGTCTACAAATGGGAGGGGAAAATGATCCTTCAAAGTGGCATCATTGAGTTTGCGGTAGTCCATGCAAACTCTCCACCCAGTAACGGTACGGGTGGCAATTTGATCACCTTTTTCCCCTTCCACCACAGTTATACCTCCCTTCTTGGGGACACATTGTACCGGGCTAGTCCACGTGCTGTCGGAAATCGGATAGATGATACCTGCTTCCAACCATTTAAGCACCTCTTTCTTCACCACCTCCTGCATGTGAGGATTGAGGCGGCGCTGAAATTGAACTACCGGCTTCTTGTCTTCCATGAGCCTGATCTTATGCTGGCAAACTGTGGGGCTGATCCCCTTAATATCTGCTATGGTCCATCCCATAGCTGCTTTCCTCTTCTGTAGTACCTTGAGAAGCTGCTCCTCCTGTTCCCTGTCCAAGCATGCAGATACAATCACAGGTAAAGTATCATTAGATCCCAAGTATAAATATTTCAAATGAACAGGTAAAGGCTTTAATTCTAAAACAGGAGCAGTAATAAGAGAAGGAGTAAGAATCTTCCTGCTTCCCTCATTAAAGAGGGGTAATGGTGGGCGCCAATGAACATCTAAAGCTTGCTCTTTCTTGCTGGAATCAAATAAAGCAAGCTCCTCATATAGTTGCTCCAACAAAATATCGTCCTCCTCGTCCAGCGTGTATGCCTCCACCCCAAAGCACTGCTCGCTCACCGCGTATGCGGGAAACTTCATAGCCTCAAATACATTGAAGGCTACCTTCTCATCGTTGATCTGCATAGTCAGCTCCCCATTGGCCACATCAATGATAGTTCTTCCAGTGGCCAGGAATGGACGGCCCAAAATAAGAGGAACATCATCGTCGGCCTCCATGTCTAAGATCACAAAATCCGCTGGGAAGATGAGTCCTTCAACTCTTACTAATACATCCTCTAAAACACCCCTGGGGCGTTTTATTGTGCGATCAGCCATCTGCAAGCACATCCTGGTAGGCTTAGGATCTCCCACACCCAGTTGCTCAAAAACCGATGTGGGCATCAAATTAATACTTGCACCAAGATCACATAATGCCCTCCCATGAAACGCATCTCCCAATGTAACCGGAATGATGAAACCGCCCGGATCTTTCATCTTCTTTGGAGCGCTTTTTGCACAACTGCGCTACACTCCTCATTCAGAGTCACGGTTTCAAAGTCATCCATGCGCCTCCGATTAGAAAGGAGGTCCTTGAGAAATTTGGCATATTTAGGCATTTGTGAAATGGCCTCCGCAAAAGGTATATTAATGTGCAGTTTCTTGAAGATATCCACAAACTTCTTGAAATGCTTGGCATCCTCTTGACTCTTCAATCTTTGCGGGTATGGCACTCGCACACTGTATTCCTCCCTAGGCTTCTGTTTCTCATCCGACTTCCTTACCGTGTCCTTTGATTGGGGATTCACGGTAGGCACGGGAATCTCTTCATCCAAGGCTTTCTCAGTGGCCTTAGTCGCCTCAGCTCGCGCGTGGCTAGGATATGGGGGGTCCTCAGTAGTGATGCCACTGCGAGTTGTGATGGCATTTAGCTGCTCATTAGGAGTGATGGTATTTGCTGGAAGCATACCTGGTGGAAGCTTGATATTTTGATTGGCGATCTGCCCAATCTGAGTCTCGTGGCTTTTCATTGTGGCTTGTATTGAGACGATCGTGCTCTCCATCCTGTCTTGATTAGCTAGAGGCTTTCTCAATAGAGCATTCGTCTCTTGATCTTCTTTTTGTGGAGCCTGCTGTTGTGGAACTTGCCTTTGCGCTTGATATGGAACATTGGGTCTCTGACCGGGTGCATATAATCCACTGTTTGGATTGGCATAGCTGAAGTTGGGATGATTACGATTGTTGGGATGATAGGTGTTAGGCCATTGCTGCTGTCGCATAAAATTCACATCTTCAACACTGTTATCATATCCCTGGCTTTCATCTGCTAGTAATTCACCCATGGGCTTCTGTGTTGGAGGGTGCATACCGTGAAATGCTGAAGTCATAGATTCCAGCTTCTGTTCCATCGATTCAATCTTGTTGACTAAGGATGTATCCCCCGGTTTGGAGTACCTACGCGTTTCAGATCGTGTAGACTCTCTCTTTGACGCGTTGTTCAGCAGATCTTGAGCTCGCTGTGCTCCAAGTCCCATAAAATTACCTCCAGCTAGCATATCTAACTGGTCAGCTGTCTCCTTGTCTAATGTAGTGTAGAAATAATGAAAGAGCTTGTGCCATGGCTCTCCATGATTCGGACATCTACGGAGAATTTGACTGAACTTCCTCCACGCATCTCCCAACGAGCTGTCTTCATCCTGAGTGAATTTTGCAATCTCAGCCATCTGCTGAGCGACTCTGGATGGTGGCAAATACTTCCTCAGAAACTCATGACAACAATCCGCCCATGTCACTATGCTACCAGCTGGCAGCTCCATAAGCCACTTCTTGGCTTTTCCAGATAAGGAGAAGGGAAATAGTAATAGCTTAACTGTTTCATCTGGCACTCGTTGATCGTGCAGGGTTGATGTGATTTCTCAAATACCAGCAGATGGTGATTGGGATCATCTCCTGGAGCTCCATTGAATGCGCACTCATCACGAACCATATTGATCATATGTTGGCGCAACTTGAAGTGTTGGGCATTGATCTGAGGCCTGACAATGGTAGGCTGATAACATGCTGGAGTAGTTCTGAAATAATCCACCATAGGGCGTTCTTCAATCTCAGCATTGTTCTGCCTGTTGTTTTCCCCATTATTCCCATTATTGTTCCCGCCGATGTTCGCCACTTGTGCCCCCACACCATGACGTGGTTGTGGATTTGGGGGAGCCAAACGATCCATCCTTGCCTGCATCTCAGCCATTTGAGCTCTCACCTCCTCAGCTTCCGCGGCTCTGTTTGCAGCCTCCTCTACAGCTGCAGCTCTAGCTGCTTCCGCATCTTGCATACCTTTGCGGATTCTCTCAAACTCAGCTCTCGTCTCTTCATCCATAACTACTGAGCTTGAATTCCTCTTGTCTCTACGCTGTGCTTTTAATAAGGATTCCGGGTCTTCAAACGTTGGATACAAAGGCTCGTCTCGAGAACGGGTCATGCACCGTGTAAATCAACCTGAAATCACGAAATACGCAAAACGTAGGTGAGTAACGGATATAAACAATAAATTAAAATCCCTAAGGCTAGGAATTATAACTAATTTAGCCGAAGTCCCCGGCAACGGCGCCAAAAACTTGACACGCTCCAACTGCAAGTGCACAGCTGTCGTGTGTAGTAATAAACCGGAAATCCGGGTTGTCGAACCCAAGGGACTTTGTTTAAATTAATTACTATTCTAAACCTTATGTGGGCACGTCGCAAGTTGTTTTTTTATCTAATTCTAAGAAATTAAACGCAAAGTTCTCAATTAACCAAGTGAAATAGTCCACGATTAATAAAGAATGAATTTTGGGGTTTTATCAAATAAGGGAAAAGTACCGGGAATTCTCTAGGTTCACTAGGTTGATCTAAATTTATATTTTGATTTGTAAAACAACCACGTGTTATTCACTATTAATCAAGCAATGTTAAACTTACCGAGTTACCAAGCAAGTTCACTATACTTTAACTAACCAAACCGAGTTACCAAGTCTAATTTAGCTTCAAGTATGCATTAAAACCATGTTTCTACTTTAACGATCCTAGTTAACGATGTCGAGTTACCAAACATTGATACGACTAGGTGGATTATTCAGTTTACCGACTAATTCTCACGGAGTTACCACGTGAAAACTAATTGAATTTACCTCTACGTTAGCTACTCGCAAAGATAATATAATAAAGAACGTAAATAATTCATAATAGTGAATAAACACATGAGATTAAGCTAGAGCATGCATTACAATCATCAAAACATCAACTTTAGATCAAACCCTAGCTACACCAAACGAGAATTCCCAGCAAAAAGTGTTTAGCTACTCATATTCATAGTCGAAACGACAAGTCTAATGAGTTTAAACATAAAAATCAAGAAAAGACGAGAGTTTAGAATCCAAACGAATGATCCAAAGCTCCTAAGCTCTCCCAAAGGCTTCTTGATCTCCAAAAGATGTCTCTAATGTCAAAAAAACTACTGAAAAAGTCGACCTAAAAGGCTTAAATACGTTCCCATAATCATATTACAAAGTTTGGATAAACTACGAAAAAGCCCCAAAAAATTCTGCACATTCCAGCGATCTCTTCGCACGAAGACAGTTGTCTTCGCACGAAGAGTCTTCGTACGAAGACTTCTGCCCTTCGTGCGAAGGTCTTCTCACAGAGATACTGCAACCTTATTTTGGAAGAGAATTCAGCCGAGCCAAAATTTGGCTAAGTGTTTTGTCTTCGTACGAAGACAAATGTCTTCGCACGAAGACTTCTGTTCCAGCCCTCTTTTTGACTTTTCTCTTCCTTCCTTTGACTTTCTCCTTCCTTCCTTCTTCCATTGACTTTTCTTCGATTTCCTTTGACTTTCTCCTTCCTTTTGACTTGCCTTTGAGTTCCTTGTTTCCGAAGTTCGCTTCCAAATCCCGCACGATCCTCCAAGCCCTGTTTTCGTGCGAATCACAACACGAAAACACAACCCGCGATCATATCACAATAAAAGCTCAAAAATCTAAAGAAACGCCCGGATTTAACAAGTAATGCATATGAACTCACATTATCAAATTTACGCTCAATTTACTCAAAAGACGACGAATTCTCCATTATAAGCACGCAAAACGTAGAAATAAAAGGCATAAAATAACTCCGAAAACGGAGTTATCAGTTGTTTAATTATCTTATTATCAATTTTGCATGCATCATCCATACACCAAAAATAAAATAATAAGACAATAAATAAACAACCACAAACAAAATAAATCTGATATGAATATGGCCTCTAAACTAAGATATTCTCAAGCCAATGAGAATATCTATGAACTCTGAAATAGCAAGCTCATCTCCATGTAACTCTATCTTTTGATCCATGCTCCATAGCTTGTGGAATGCTCCATGCCTCTTAGCCTTGTGGAATGCTCCATCTTGTAGTTTCTTTAATTCTTTAGGCTTCTTCTTCTCCATCTTGATTATCATATATTTTATCTAATACTAGCTAGCATCTATATAAAATAAAAAAATCTCACAAGTTGGGAAGAAGATCAGCTCGAAGACCGTAAAACCTAATTAACTATTACATTAAATTTATCAGCTCGCAGGCCGTAAAACAAACCACAAAATAAACATGCAAAAAGCACATAAACAGTTAAAATCCAATTTCAACGCGCTTGTTCAATTTTAGTTGATTTTGGATGAACTAGGGTCAAAACGGTCCAAGAGTGCCCACCATGACTATGGCCAAAACCCTAAAGGACCACCAGAAGGCCTTGGGGGCGGCCGACACCTAGCCCACACGGCTAGGCCGTGCGCTAGGGAGGCCCGACCCCTTGGCCGTGGCTTTCTTGGGCGGCAAGGAGGAGAGGAGCGGTCCCCTAAGGGGGCCAAACCTCTTATAGGAGTTGTTTCCATAAACAACTTCCTCCTTGGGTCCCAAGTTTTGTTATTTCCATAAACAACTTCCTTCTTGGTTCCCGAGTTTAGTTGTTTCCATAAACAACTTCCTCCTTGTTGTCTTAATTTAGTTGTTTCCAAAACAACTTCTTCCTTGTTGCCCAAGTTTAGTTGTTTCCAAAACAACTTCTTCCTTGTTTCCCAATTTTAGTTGTTTCAAAGTTTGAAAAACACATTTTTCCAACTTGTGCCCAAACCTTAGTTTTCTAGATCCAAAATCTTCACATCCTATGTAATCCAAATTCACTAATCCTTAAATCTCATGTAATATTAGATCTTATTTGGCTTGAATCAATTCACAGATTGCACCAATATGCTTGATTTGTCCGTTTTACGCGATAAACAATAATTAAAGTATAAAACAACAAAAAATCGTAACACATAAACTACGTTATGCTCTACGACCTATGGCTCTGATACCACTGTTGGGTTTTGATGCAGGTTACGCAGCAGAATAAAAATAATAATCATGCTCATATCCCACCAAGGATCACAGGAAGAGACTACATAACGATAGTAAAAGATTTCAATATCTATATACCTTTGGGTTCTCCTTTGATGACTTCACACGTGAAATAGTGTTCACGTCTCTATGGCTAGTCCACTCATAGGATTGAAACCGGATTCTTCAAGGCTTTGTGCTAGCTAGGATTGAAGGAAGAAGAAGAAGAAGATCACACTATAAACACCAAGTGGAGGGCCTCGACCCTCTTTTATGCCGACGGGGTAGGGGCGGACCAGAGGGGGTTTGGCCTTCTTTGGTCTTGCTCTCTCTCCTTGCTTTTCTCTCCCACTCATTGTGTTATGAGCATTAGTCTGGGAAGGAAGCTATGAGTGTCCTTTATATAGTCCAACAATTCCTTGTTGACTGCATAAAAGCCCCTATCCTAATCATGTCCAGGGGCGGAGCCATGTAGGGGCCTGGGGGGGCACGTGCCCCCCCAAAATTTTCCGAAAAAACTAGAGAACCCTTAATTTATAAAGAAAAATTAACCCAATCTCCATAGAAATATTAAAGTGCCCCCCTCAACATGAAGGCCCCTCTAGCGCAGTTGGTCAAACCCTCGCTTCAAAACCAAGTAGACGCAGGTTCGAGTCTCTCACGGCGCGCTTTTAAATTTTTTTTTCTACAAAAAATAAAAAACGTAGTATAGAACGCCCCCGGGGCGATTCGAACCCTTGCGGCCGAAGTCGATAGGATAGAGTTTTACCAACTGAACCAGAAAGCTTTGTGTGAACCTTTGATATTTAATTTAATTTAATTTAAAATGACAGTACAAATTAATTTTGCCCCCCCTTCGGTCAAATCCTGGCTCCGCCACTGATCATGTCCATACACGAATTAGTCCAACTTGCAAATTAGTCCTACTAAGTTTGCAAGTAATTGCGTATTGATCCTTATAATTAATTAATCATATTAATTAGTTCCCAAGTCCGGTATAATCTATAGGGAGTGTGACCCCTTAGGTTTTTACTTAGTTGGTAGTAACAAGTACTAACATGGAGCGGTCTCTAGCAAGACATCCACGCTACCCAACTAACAGAAATAGTCATCCGACAAACCTTGTGCCCGATGTTCATGTATTGTGTTATCCTTTGTCTCCATATCCGGATTGGACATGAGACATATTAGTCACACTCGTATATCCAATCCATGGTTACTCGATCATGGGAATATGCTTATCCGTGCTGATAACATCAATATCTCCATATTGATTTATCTGAGTCTGGTCAGACATTCTATAAGCACCATCCCTCGAGTGGCACATTGTATTTTCTCCCATTATGTGGGAGGGAAAAATCATGTCTACGTTACTACGATCTCTAAGCTTGCTTCCTACCATGCCCGATAACTACCTTTATAGTTACGCGGTTAAGGTGCAACGTTTGATAATATCAAAGCACGATATTCCACAACTAGAGTATCTAGTGACTTCAAGTCTAAGGATTACAAGACCATTAGCACTAAGAGAAGCGATTGCGAATTTGACATAATCTAATGTATCCTTCTCGTTGTGGGTCAATCCAATATGCCATTACTCATAATGCATACCCATGTGTTGGACCGTGATATCTCCATATCAATCCAACCCCATACTAGTCTATAGTTGATTGTCCTGTTAATCAATATAATCGACTAGGGATATTTAAGAATATAACGTTTATATTCCAAGGACTTCATTCATGTTAACATATCTCCATATCGATAACATAATGAATTGTAAGTCCATAATATTTGTCACGATAAATTGATTGCCTCTAGGGCACAATTCCAACAGAAAGCTATATTGAAAGGGATGAATAATTTTTTGCAAGAAATGTCTCAATCTCTGAGTGATAAGTTTGGTAATGATCTTAAGAGATACATTACAAAAACTTATTGGTCTAAGCTGAGGAAAAGAAGAAGGATTCTCAACTTTTGGAATGAGTGTAATCAAAGTATCATTTATACCAGTAGGAAGACTGCCACTTTCCAAAGCAGTTTTGACCTTAATCATCAGAGAATCCTTCATATGAAACCACATTTTCTGATAAAATATGGGAGGGAGCCCATCAGGTCCTGGACTTTTAAGAGCTCCCATGGAAAAACAACACCCTTAGGCTCCAATTCAGACACAAATTGCATTAAAATCTGAGTTTCTTCAACAGAAAGGACCCCCCCTGACCATTGAACAGTAGAAAGAAGCTGAGGAGAAGGGTCAGAATAGAGCTCACAGAAATGAGAGGTGACAGCTTCTTTAATCCTTGCCTCATCAGAGCACCAATTACCATTAGACAACTTTACCATAGTAATACTGCTTTTCCTCCTTCTGGCAATAGTTGACAAATGGAAAAATCTGTAATTATTGTCACCAAGAAGAAGTTTGTTGAGTCTTGATTTCTGAAACCAAAACATCTCTTCCTGAAGAAGAACATTGTTGAGTTGGTTTTGAAGCTTAAGATCCAAATCCAACAAGAACTTATCATTACTGCAGCTCAAAGCTTTCTGCACTCCTCTAAGCCTGGCCATCAACCTCCTTTTTCTATGAAAAATATTTCCAAATAACTTCATTCCAGTGCCTCACTTTCTGAGTGAAGGTAGATACAGTGTTGGCAAAGCTGTTAACAAAAGTCCACTCCTATTTCACCATATCACTAAAACTCTCTTCATATAACCATGCTGCTTCAAACCTAAAAGGTCAGAGAGAAGGAGCAGGTATATAACCACCCTCATTATCAATAAAAAGAGGGTGATGATCAGAGTTGATTCTGATCCCATGTCTCACAGTGGCTTCTGGGTACAAAATTCTCCAGTCAGAGTTGCAAAGAGCTCTATCAAGCCTTTGCTTAATAATTCCTCCATTAAAATGATAATTTGACTAAGTAAATAAAGGACCAGAAAAAACCATATCTAGCAGCTGACACCATAGTTGTGAGTACCGTTCCGGTCCCCGTTCCGTTTTGCTCTTGGGAACGGACCGATCCCGGATCCGTTCCGGATTTACCGCACTTTTTTTACTATATATATACAATATATATATTATGCGAAATACTAGTGATGCTTCATATCAACATCAAAATACAAATTTTTCAACATGTTTCAATGTTGATTGACATCTCAAACTAGTAATTTATGATACTAAATTTATATTCGATAAAAGAACACACAAACATCTATATAGTTATATTCTTATTTTTTTTAGAAGCTCTATATAGTTATATTCATTAGTTGTGTTTATATTTAATGTCACTTATGTAAAAATTTCAAGTACTAGTATAATTTTGACTTAATATAATGGAATAATTTTAATTAGTATTAAATCAGTTAAGATACGATAAATATAAACAAATTCAAACGAAGTAACATGGTTGAAGTTAGCGCAGTGGTAAGGTCTTTGCTTGCCAAGGCACTATCATGGGTTCGATTCTTGCCAATGCTATTTAATTTTTAACTGTGATCCGGATCCGGTAGGATTTCGGCCGGATCGACCCGAATTGGCCGGATCAGCCCGGATCCGACCGGATCAAACCGAAATTGAGGTTGGTACGGATCAGTCATGTTTCCGTTCCGGTTTAGCTTAAAACCGGACCGTTCCGGCCGTTTGGTTGCTTCTTCTCACAATACCAGACATAACTTGGTTATGAGAGTCCACTAAATCAAAAGTAACAACAGTATTATCCCAGAAAACCCATATACCACCTGAGAATCCCACAGCTTCAATAACCTGAAACTGATCAAACTGAGACCTTCTACACAATCTCTCAACATGAACACTAGCCACCCTAGGTTCAACAATTACCAAAAAATCAGGTAACACACTATTACATAGATCCAAGATAGATCTTATCGTAGCCGAATTCCCAATACCCGTACAGTTCCATGTGAGGAACTTCATTTCAAGACTGGGAAGGAATTTTCCGTTCACCTGGCATTTTTTTTGTCGCCAAAAATTGGCGTGCAGACCCCTGCACTGTCTCCAGTGATTGGAGGAGAGCTCGAAAGTCTTATCGGAATTGATAAAGTGACCTCCGTCGTCCACACTGGCTCTATTGGAGGCTGAAAAAAAATTTGGCAAATAATTTCCACCATGTCTATCATTTGGTCGGCCACCAGCTGCACCGAAGAGAGCCACTCCACCTCTACTAGGATCGTCTCCCTGAAACGTTGAAGATGACGAACCACTAGCTCCGCCAAACTGGTTGAGCGCCGGGAATTGATTAAAATCAATTTTCTGCAGAGGTGTTCTAGGGTTTCGGAAAGTGTTCTTCCCCTTTCCGTTTCCCCCTTTGAACCCTGATAATTTGTTAGCCATTTGCCCTACATGTGGCCTACCCTCATTGGAGCGTTGATTCTTCTCATTTGATGACTTTTCGTCCCCCCGGCCCGCCGAACCGATTCAAAAACTCTCCTGGAGTCAGAATCGGGGCTCCAGAACCCAATCCGACACCACAAAGGACCCCAAACGGGTTATTTGATTGAACGCCAGGATTTTCCGGCGCCTTTTGTGTATCTCCGGTCTTCTTCCCCGGTGACCTTGGATTCCTTGGATTAGTAATCATCCAAGCCCCAAACTTCGGCTCCTTCGAAGGCATCTCAGCAGGCACCGACTCAGACTCTGCAGAAGCCATCTGATCGGGTACCGGAGTCTCCTCCGCCATAACTGGTTGTTGTGTGTGAGGGCACGCCTCCTTACGGTGGCCGTAAGTTCCACAATCGAGACAAACAATACGCATGCCTTCATATTCAATAAGAATCTTCTTCCCGTCGATCCAAATTGAGGGGACGAGACTAGCATTTAGATCCATCTCAACACAAACTCGGGATATTTACCATGACATGCGGCTAAAGTGGTGGAATTAAACTTCAAAGCTCTCCCAAGCTTATGTCCAATTCCCATTAGGGTTTGCTCATCAAAGTATTCAACTGGCGCCCCCTTCAACCGGAGCCAAATTGGAGTAGCACGAACCTCAGGTCCAAAAGGATCAAAGTGTGGTTTCCATGGCTGAACAGTTAAGTAATTTCCCTGTATCATCCATGGACCACCAAGCAACACAGATTCATAGTCTTCTCTACAATAGAAACGCACACAGTAGTAGCCATTTTCAGTATCTGTGAGTTCAAACCCCCGAATCAGCTTACATTGCTTCTCTAGACGAGATTGAACAACATAATAATTCGGATCCTTACCCAGGACATGAACAATTATAGCTCAACTCCATGGCAGATGAAGACGACGAAGATACTCACCTTCAATTGTGATCGATAGACCATCATCCGTAACCTGCGATGTAATTCCAAACTCCTCCATCGTTGAAGCCATGGATTGATAGTCCTCCGCCCCATAGATCCCGATCGGAGGCCGAACCAGAGCCTCGCTGAATTTTCGGTTACCGGCGAGAAGATCCTCATCGTCTGAGGAAGAAGAAACGAACCTCCGTTTGAAATTAGCTTGGTTGAGATGCAGATTCGTCGAGAATTTCACATTCCCCGACGTACCTAGCGGTTGAGAAGACGGCGAGAGATTTGCGGTGAAATTCACGAGAGAGGTGAAAGCAATTTTCTATAGAGAGAAAATCTAACACTCTTCTCCTTTCTCACACGAAAACGCTCTTCTTCTTCTTCTTCTTCTTCGGTATAGAGATCCCCTTTTAGGTATATCTCTTAACTTTCTCTAGTTTTGTTCTCCACTACATTTTTTTTGGGACTATAGTGAAGAACTTTATTGATAGGAGAAGATAGTACAAACTCAAACATAATAAACCTACCCACACTATACAGATGCATACTATGTACAAACCAACTTCCAAAAGACTAGTAGGAGATACAAAACACTAGAAGACTAGCTAGCAGAACCACCCAAAAGAGAGCTACCGCAAAATTCCTTCCAAGACTTGTAGGAGATACAAAATACTAGAAGACAACGAAGATAACGAATAGAAGTTAAGTGTAGATTTGATCCTGTCTGTGAACTTTATGTCTGAATAAATACTTGCAAAGCTTCATCAGCTACATGCTAGCTGCAAATCAAAAGAACACAAGTGATCAAAGAGATGATACTGAAAATGGAAACGTAGTACTTAAAGAGCTGGTAAATGTGTAGCAGCGCATGTCGAATTGTGACAATTCCAAGCAGTTGAGGCCATCTCTTGAGCTTGAATTAACTGTTGATCAATAGGGACTAGATCTTGCTTGAAATAATAAGAATTTCGAGCTTTCCAAATGATCCATTAAATGGAAGCCGTGAGGAACCAGTGAATGCTATTCAATTTTTCTTAAACTTGTATAACCAACTCTTAATCCAATTGTCGATAGTGAGAGTAAGGTTTGGCTTATAAATAGTATGTGCTCTATTCCAGACCCTTTTTGCTCTTTGAGGACAGTTGGAGAAGATGTGGCTAAAGTTTCAGCTGTGTTGGGGCAGAAAGGACAGTTGGGGTCGATTGAGGGGATTTTCTGTTGGAGATTATGACGAGTAGGAAGAGATTGAGTTAGGATTTTCCAGAGAAGAATAATAATTTTGGGAGGGAAGCCAGTGTTCCAAAGTTTACCCCAAGGATAAGTAATCGAAATGAGTTTTGAAGGAAAGTGGAGATGCTGAAAGGTTAGGGCAGACATTTGCTGAGTTATGGAGTCGGTAAGTTGATTTAGTGGATAAAGCTCCTGTGGAGGAAGGATACCAAAAGGGGACATCACGCTCCAAGTTGGAGGAGATAGGGATCTTCCTGATAAGTCTTGACTGGAGATTAGAGGGTAACCCCTCCACCATAAATATCCCCGTGAATCCCTCCCTCAATTGTTATGAATTGCCATCACCGTCTGCTACACAGACAGATCCACCTATCATCGAGATATACGTTAAATAATGAACCCCGGTCTGGTTTCCAACTTCTAAGTGCTAATGTTCTAATTGTTCTTCATTTCATTGGTTTATTATTCGGCAAATCTGAATTGAGTTTAAGGGTTGATTGGGATTAGACCTGCTCACATAATCACCTGTTACTTCCAGAAGTGACCATATTTTCGGTTGAGATATTACATCGCAAAAGTGGAAAATCGAAACTCGAAGTGAGGTAAAGATACATATGAGTCGAAGATTGAAAATTTGATTTCGATGGAAGACACTACAATGGGAAGTTTAATGTTTCCTGCACTCAAATTGGTACTGTATAAGCTTCTACATGTGCTGTTTTGCATATATAACAAGGGATCAATTGGGTTATTATTGGTGCAACCAAAATAACTAAGTTTAAGCCACATTAGTTGGACTTAATCAATCATTGTACTATTGAGAATAGATTCTAAAAAAGACTCCTCTCATCCATAAGGGTACTCAATTCCCTCCCTTCTGTCCTTATGTGGTAGCCAAGAGAAGCCAATTCTCTAGCTCATGGCTTGACTAAAACACCACTCTGATGTATGCTACACAACTCCGATGAGAAATGATCAAATCGATATTGGAAGGATTCTTTGAAGACTGTAGTTTCTCATTCCCTCTTTCTTTTCCCGTTGCACCCAGCATAGAGAGAAAAATAGCGAGAGAAAGTAACAGAGAGAAAGAGAAGTTGGTTCTGTGTTTAGATGTAACTCTGCAGCCATTGGCTAAAGTATTATTACAGAAGTAATGAATTGTTAGAGTACCGAGGAAAACTAAAAGTGGGCATCAATTCTTCCATTCGATAAGTAAGGGTAAATCAGTCTTCACAGTAAAATAGTAGCGTAAGAAGCATTTTTAGTAGTGTAAGGATCATCACCCTTTGGATTATCTTGAATGGTAAACTAACCTTATTCTTATCGATTTTGAGAATTTAACTATTTAAATATTTTTCTCTCGAAATATAGTTGAAATTAAGACTTCTTTCTCATTTTGTTGAGAGAAAATTCGACTGGATTTAAGCTGGATCAATTTCCAATGGGCTGGTTGAATCAATCTCTAATTGAGCCTTAGCTAATAAAGGGGGCTTATTGGGTCAGGTGTACGGATTACTAAGCTCTTGACCTTTTTGTGCAAAGAGGCCGGCTACTTGGTTAGCCATACACCAGAATCTTCTGGAAGTGTCCGGGAGACTTTCTATCTCTTGTAATCTGAATTTCTATCTCTTGTAATCTGAATGAACTTTTTGGCATATCAACCGAGGGCTTTCTTTTTTCTTCTCCGGTTCATTTCTCTCTCCGTCGACTGCGCACCTGTTTCACAAATTAGCTTCCGGTAATCGAGACTTCTGGCGATGATGAGCCATTCTCTGATGGCTTGAAGTTTTGCTTCCTTCACAGAAAGGATATAACGCATTTGCAAGTTTAATATATTTCTCACTTTATATATAACATCACGTTCAATAA
Organism: Linanthus parryae; assembly: GCA_023055425.1. Lineage (NCBI taxonomy): Eukaryota > Viridiplantae > Streptophyta > Magnoliopsida > Ericales > Polemoniaceae > Linanthus > Linanthus parryae. The sequence goes on along the minus strand of JALGPY010000001.1, from coordinate 184,113,272 downwards.
GATAAAATATTTCACACTTATAAAAATATAGTTTTATTCATAAAATTACATTATATATATGCACACACCGCACTGGTCATGCGATCCTTTCAAAATTATGTCTTCTCGCTCCCATTTTTCGGTCGTATCACTCTAGGTCTTAAGTCTTTACTTATATGATGCAAGTATAACACTCCTATAAAGACTTTTGTCATTACAACTGCCTTCATGCCTGGTGGATAAACGTAAGTTCACAAAGGGTTTAACTTTGGCACAACCATGGCCCGAGCTGGGCTGGGTCGGGCCAAATCGGATTGAATGTCTAAAAAGGTAAACCCAAGCTCAACTCAACTTGCCTATCGGACTGAGGCTCAAGCCCAAACCCGTAAGATTCTATAAAAACTAGATCCAACCCAACCCACGACCAAAATGTTAACTTAACTAAATAAAAGAAATAAAATTTAAAAATCATTATAAGACATTTAATGTATTCTTTACGGACATATATCAATCAAAATATTGCGCTACTATGACATTATTTAACAATTTTTTCTATATTATGTATCTAACGTAGTATATTTAACATGTGACTAATCGAGTACCCTTATATACGTTAGAATGCATGCGTATTTAAGTATGCTTTTATAAAAATAATAAAACATAATAGAGTTCGAGTCGGGCTGGGCTTGTAACTGATGTTACATAATCCAAGCCCGACTCATATGTTGGCCGGGCTCAAATTTTAATCCCAAGCCCATGACGGAAATTTGTTGAACCCAAGTTCGTAAATTCTCGCGCTGGGTTGGGCGGGTTGTTCGGGCATGGTCTAACCTATTACGGCGGGTCCCGCAGGCTAAGCAAGAGGCACACTACTACCTTTTTGAGATTTAAATAAATGTGAACTTGTTCTTGCTTTTCAATTCTTAGGTGCTCATAGAGCAAATCACACGCGGTGTTCTATTTTACTCACATTTTGAAATCTATATTGAAAGTGAGGTGAGTGGGAGAGAGAAAATACCCAAATAAGAATCTGTTTCTATAACCTATAGAGTAGTGGTTAACTCCAGTGGGTATAGGCTAGAAATACCATTCTCTAAATTTGATGAAATGATGAAATGACTATTTAATGTAAAATTTGTTGAAAACTGTGAGTGACCAAAAGTGCTATTTTTCCACAAAAAATGATGAAATGATTTTTTTGAGGGTTAACGGTGGGAGGTCAAACCGTTTTTCTCTACTAAATATAGAATTTGATGTAAAATATGATATAGCGTGGTGTTCTTGGAGCAAATAAAATTTCTCTGGTGGAGGGGATTTTCTTTTTGAGGGTTAACTGTGGGAGGTCACTCTCGCTGCTGTAAACTTGAACCCTTTACGATTGTTAGTCCCAACTTCTTATCCCTCATCAATCGGCAAAAAACGTGGGCAACGCCAGTGATGTTGTGAAGCAAACAAATTGGATAGGGTACGCACCCAGTTGATTCCCAAACCCTAAACCCTCTTAAACCCTAATCTTTTTTTGTCTTTCACAAGTGTAGTTTATTTCTTCTCAGGCCTCAAAGATTCACCGGAGAGAAGTTTGGTAACAACAGAACAGAAGATGATTTCACATTGTCGGAAAAGGGGAAGAGCCCAAGTATGTGGGTGGTGTTCATATTAGCTTCTCAAAGGACGATCCTTCAGTTGTGTTCGATCTGTGAAGTTATTTATGACGACGATTACTCTGTTGCGAGGCTTTGGCGTCCCTTGATTTCTTGCTTTCAGAGAGGTCAACCCCTAAAACCCCTTATTGATTTCTTCAGATAAAGCTGCAAGATTTAGGAAATGAACCAAAGCTGCAATCTTTGTGAATCAAAGAATACTTCTAGTTACTCCACCGTCCCACAAAGGATAATGTTACCATGAATAAGAACAAATAAGAAATCCAGGTTTTGTAGCCATAATAATCTCATATGAACATTATGAAGGTATCCCTGTGTTGATCTAATTATTTTGTATTTTTCCTTCAGCCCCCAATTCTTCTTGAGCTTTTGGCCAAATTGAACATTTCTGCACATACTTTGATGTACTACCCTTGTGTTGAAGGTGCTTTGCAATTTAATTGCTGTTCTGGAATTCACAATGACCTTGGATTTGAGGTTTCGACTTTCGTGTATATCTAAAATGTTCCACCGGCCTAATAGTAAATGCACCATTGTGATCGTTCTTGCAATTTAGTCTATACCCCCTTACAGATTCTTCTTGTTAATGGTTGATGGCAATGGATTGCTTCATCCTCGAGGAAAGTGTTCTCATTGCTTGCTAAATATATAGTTCTCCGGCTTAGACATACCGCGTATTCCCGCTTGCATTGTTATGCCCTTAATGTTTTTATGTACCTTCTTAGTTCTTACTATTATATTAATGGCCTGTTAGATGCTCCCATCCTCACCTGGCACCACGTTCTACTACCGTCACCCAGCTGACATGACCTCGTCCCCTAATTATAGTGACAGAGCAATAATTTATGAAGTTGGGGAATTACAAATTCAAATTGTTGCGTATGTAGATTCTTAGCAACTCAGTGCGACTAGCGTAACCTGCATACACATCATTTTCCATTTTAACTAAAGGTTCTGTTAGTGTGTGTAGGATTTACCAGACCATGAGGTTATGCGGAATTTTAGAACCATTCTCGGTAAAGTTAAAATTCCGCAGAAAGAAAATGCTAAAGAATTCAAATACAATGATAACTTGAATACCAAATACATGAAACCCCAATTTTTAAATGTCGAAGAGATTGCCCTGATGTTAGGTCTGTGCTCCTTCAAACGGTAAAGGTTCAAATCCCACCAACGGCTAACCTAATTGTTAACTTCAGGCCCATTTTAGAGTAGGCCTGCCGAAGTAGGCTCACACCCATGGTTTCAGGAAAAAATCGGAACAATATATTAATGAGAAAAAAGTTTGCATTTGCTCCACCACTCACATAATCCGTGCGGGGTGTCAGTTTTCCAGTAAGGAGATTTAGGATTGTAGCCCAACACTAATTGTGGAATGTGAGGGGAGAGATGTGTTAAGACCAACTATATGGTAAAAGATAAAAATATTTTTTTGTCACAGAAACTAGTGAATAAACTAATGTAAAATTGAAAGATTCAATTTTCACAGAAACTAGTGAATAAACATGTAATTTCCCTTCCCACATGCTGTGTATGGCTGTTCTGTACGGCTCAAGTATCATTACGTTTACCAATGCTATGGCTGTATTGAGGGTTCTTTACTACCTTGTAGGTTTAGTTTTCTCCTGCCCCTTTCTGTAATTCCGTTTGTCACTGGATAAGGATGTTTATTCATTCTGTGCTTGGTTGGTTATTCATGAGCAGAATACCAAGATACTTGGAAGACTGAGCTCGAGAGAGTGCAATTAGAAGTGGGGTTATTAGTTCTATGGTTAACTGCTATTTATTAGTGTGCTGAACACCAAGATACTTGAAACACCATGTATGAACCTTGTAAGAAGCTACTTCCTTTTTTATAGGTAATCTTGTAGGGAGCTAATTGCAGCTCAAGAAAGTGCAATTAGATCAAGTAATATTTTTAAAATAGACAATGGGAAAGGACATTGATATTCAAGTGGTCCTTTTACTGGTTTAGGATTTTAATAGAAGGAAGCATGTATAAATTCTAAAATCCCCCCTTCTTTTCCTGTAAGATTCTTCAAAAGTGTTGCTTCAGCATCAAATAGCAACTAGTATGGATGTTTTGGCTTCTTTAAAGTTTAAATTTGAAAGATAGATTGATTTGGCAGTTCTTATTGGAGTAATTGAGAAAAAATCTGTCATGAAAGACATTCAAACCACTCTCATCTGTGGCCCGCACAAGTTGTCTTCTTGTGCCATATCTTCCTTCTCAGTATGTTTTGCTCTTTTGGATAAGTGGATCTGAATCTTATAAGAACAGATAAGAAAAAAAGTGTCCAAATAAAGTAATCCTCCTTGAATGAGCACCAGGAATCTTAAAACTCTAAGAGGAGTAAACGCAAGCCTCCCACTGTTCACAGTCTCATTACAAGATATCACCGAATCCTGTTCTTGTTATCTACGTCCTCTTTTCAATCACTTCCTTGTCCTCTCTTCATCCATGCCTAAATTGATTATGCTTTTTCCCTTGCCTAGTTCTATTCAAGACGATGCATTTTATGAAGTGTCATCTCTTGGATGTCAGGTTTTGGCCGTACTACTTGTAATGTTTAACTATGAGTGGTTTCATTGTTTGACTTTGCATGATCTGTACAGTGGAAATATCTGCTATATACGAAGTACTCTTTCTTAGTGCTCTTTTCAGTCTTGATCCCCCTGTGGTCGGTACTTGGTCCTTGTATATTGCTGCACTACACCTTTATGTTGAAGTTTTGACACGATCGAAGTGTTTATTGAAATGGTTGTTTAAGACATAACTCATGTGTGGTTTGGCAGCTCATCAGTAAGGTAGCAGTAGAAAGCTGGTAAGTAGTTACTTGAGATTGCCAGGATTTGGACCATAGCTGCCTAGAGGATAAATGGGAAAACTCTTGTAAGGTGTTTGTTTGATGGGATTGCTGTCAACATCATTTTATATCTTTTTCTGATTGCTAAAGAGGTAAAGAGTTCCCTTCACAAAAAGGGTTATGATATACAATATGTAGGTACTCACCCCAAACCTTATCATGTGGAGTTTAGGACAAGCAAATGCCAAAATGGGGGAGAACTTAGATGCAATGAACAAAAATGCCTAGATGTGTGGAAGGTGCTCGATGCTTTCATGTCATTACGTGAGTTTGAGGCCCGAGATCTCTTCCCTATTCATTTTAGGATGGAGCTGTTATTACAGACAAAAGAAATTACAATGAAAATTTTTGGAAGAAAAATGAATAAAAAATTGTTTGCTCCCTTAAACTTTCACTTTGATGTAAAGGACAACCTGAACTTCCAATTTGGTCATTTCAACCCCAAACTATCATTCTGTCAGAGAAGGTTAACCCCGTGTCTAATTCAGCCGTTACTCATGAAATTGTGAATTTGTAGTTGCAAAAAATAGTTGTTCATTAATTGAAAGGCTTGTATACCCTCAGTAAGAACCTCTGGAATGGAGTTCTTACATGAAGCCAGAAGTAGCCATTTCGTCCAGTCTCGACCCAAAACCAACCTCTCTCCTGAACACCGTGCAGTAACTTCTACAATCCCTTACTATTATCTCAATCTCTTTCAATCATCCCTTTCTTTTTAAATTTCATCTCTATCATTGAATCCAAACTCTTCAAATCCAACATATTATCAATGAGTATTCACTTTGAGAAATCTTCTGCAAACAGTCCATAAAAGATATCAATTGTCATTCCTATTTCTCATATGAGCTACCTGAGCAAGTTGAAGTTGCTTGAAGAATGCCTCCACCGGTTTAACATCATTGCTAGCAGAAGCCATTGGTTTTGAGAACCGATGATGACATGAAACTGCCAGGACAAGCCGATTCAGGTTCTTTGGATTTCTCGTTTGGATCAGCAACAGGCGGGGTATGTTATTTAACTTCTCCCCTCATTTCTTGAGAAGATTCCACAAGTAAACCCATTGTTTCACCTGTTACAATTTTACAAAATTCTAGCCTGAAACTTAGCTTTGAATAATTACATATCCCCCAAAGCTTTTGATAACTCCTCTTTATCCCCATTTCCTCTAGCGTATCATACAATTGGTCATCAATAACCTAATATCCTTTTCAGCCTAATCTCTACTGAAAATGCATGTAAATTACATTTTCCCTTTGGCCCCAATTTTTTTGGTAATTACACAATTACCCCATAATAGTCTAGTACCACTCTTCAGCAACTATAATACTACTACTTCTACAATGTAATCTCCCCTATGCTTAAACTAAGCTTGGTTGCGAAAAAGATTATAATCATACAATTGCCCAAGAGTTTCTAGAATTGCACTTAGAGCCCACTTGAAAATCTAAGGGTGTTACATCCATAATGATGCCAAAATCTACTATTTCTGACATGAACTATGCGACCATCAATTTTTGGAAAAACCTCTCATGCCCAAGCCTCTACAGCTCTTTCCGGCTCACTGTTGTGGCAGTCTAAAATCTAGAGGGCAGGGGGCTCGGTCTTCAAAACCTATACTGGGCTAATCAAGCTTTCCTGGCTTCGACTTACGAAAACTCCTTAAGTGTGATGCATTGGCTTCCATGCTTCTCAAGGCAAAACACAACAGGTTCATCTCGACCACTCTCTCTTAGCATTCAGACATCCAACCAAAGTCCACTTCCTAGAGTTGGACAAGTCTCTACCATGGTTATCGGGTCTCCAAACTTGGGGTTTGCCGGCAGATGGGAAACGACCGCACTATAAATTTATTAAAATACATGTGGATCCCAACCCTTACCGTCTCTCTAAGTAATTTCTTGATAACCCGCTCTTGGAATCATATTCATTTGGGCATTTTCTTAGAACGAATAACGCTTGGGACATAAATAAGCTTACTTATTTCTTTCTTGACTTCTTTGCCAATCTAATTTCTACAATGGACTTCAATCCTTCCATGGAGGACATAATAATTTGGTCGGTCACCAAGTCAGAAGAATACAGGTCACTCTCAGGCTATCGATTCCTTGAGAAAGAATTTTTGCCCAAGTAGTATCATGCTGGCTATTTCTTGTCCGAGCAAATTTTAAAGCCCCCTATATGGGGTAAGCTTCGGGCCTTGAAAATTCCAAATAAAAGCAAGATTTTCTTATGGAAAGGTCTTCATAACTGTCTCCCTTGTAAGTCAACCATCTTAATTAAGTTTCCTCGCATTGACAAACAAATGCATTGTCATGACCATGAGGAATCCCGTGAACACCTTTTTTGGAACGTCATGTTGTCTCTCCTATGTGGGAAGACTCTTGCATGCTGCCGCTAAGTGGTAATTTCTTCACTTGGTTAGCAAAGCGATGCTGCATCCACAATCATCCCAACAGTTTCTTTTCGCCACCCTTATACATATGGAAAACTATAAACCAATTTTCATACAACGTATCGAATTTAGATATTGATACGACCGGCGCAATGCAACAATCGGTACGCAAGGAATTACGTCAATTCTAGCAACATCATAGTCATGGTGCAATCTTCCTCTTCCACCAACTCCCATTTTTGTCTCATGACCACTTTCTTAATTTTACGGGAGTGAGCAATTCCCATTCAGAGGCGCACCAATTATAGATCTTGTTCGACAAGAAGTGGAATTGCCGGAAGTATGTGTTGTTCACAAGGTTAATTGTGCTTTGGTGGACAAAGCTAATCGACTAGTTGCTACTCTTATTTAAGTAGCTTCTGGTGTCGTAGCAGTGCTATTTCTCTATGCTTGTGTCTAGCTATGTTCGTTATGTTTCAATGTAAAATTTTATATTATATGTCTCTGTATCGAAAGAGCCATCAAACATGATTTTGCAATAGTCCCCCGGTGTTATTCTTCTGTTGAACTCTTTTTGCTTCTTGCCATCCAAGTTAACTCTCTCTGCACATGCCCAGTCCAACTCCTGAATTCTCCTTTCTACTTCTGCACAAATCTGACCATCTTTAGATTTGTTGTGAAAATCAGAAAATTTCCGGCGTTCCAAATTTCCCAGAACAGGAAACAAATTTTACATCTATCCCCGAGGCCTGATAAAGTAAATTAGCAGCCTGAATTTAAAACCCAAGTTGATATCAAGGAGCTCAAGACTAAAACCCATATAATTGCTAACATTTGTATATTTGAATATTTGGTTGTAAGTGTTTTCTTTATATGGTTACAAGTGTTTCTACAATTTGGATATTTGAATCCTTACATAGAATGGGGAAAGGAGCTACCAAGCGAGCCAAAGCAAAAACTAGCAAGGGGCCATATATTTGCTCCACTTGTTTGAAGGTTAAAGGGCTGGAAATTGTCAAAAAATTCGAAACTAAAGATGCGGCTGAGGACCATGTTGCAAACTCTCACTACCATGACCCGATAGCAGTGGTGTGAGTTTTGTGTGTTCATTTTTTCTCTTACAATTTAAAATAAACATAATAACATGGGGTAAAACCACATTCCAATACCGTTTCAAAATATAAATGCTAAAGATGGGTGGACTGACAAAACGATACTGTTTCATTCGATGTTTTCAAGTTGAACCATTAGGACATATAGCATTTTCTTCAACTAACAACATTAAATTGACAATTAATGATCACAATTAATGACCACTATTTACTTAAATGATGAATGTTTGAAGTGAGAGTAATTTTTTAGTGCTCCAAAAGAGCACCATGTGGTGGTCTACGGCCAATTAAAGAGCAACAGTTAAATACACTGTGAATAACTTGCAGACATTTATTGGTCGTAGAGCACCACGTGGTGCTCTTTTGGAGCACTAAAAAATTGCTCTTGAAGTGAGCCCTTTCCAATTTATACTCACTAGCTAACCTAACTGACAGTTAAGGCCATCCCATCTTAGCAATCTCAATGGTTCCATACTCACATCTAAAATATAATTTAGTGAATATCCTAGATCTTCTATAATAAACATTTCATAGAAATAGCTAGCATAGATCTTCTAGAATGTTTGTTCATTTTATATAGAAAACTTTCGTGTTTTTTTGTTTACTAGCTTGAGGTTACTCGTTTTGCACGTGGGACTGAGGAAATAAGAGAAAAATGTTATAATTATAAACTTTGAGTTCGGTTAAAATAAGGTAAAAAGAGTTCATACTTGGCTTAAAGAATAACGAAATTGATATTTTTGTACTTGAATACTGTATAAGTTATTAAGCTTTAACAACAAATCTAGTTATCACTATTTAGTTACGAGACAAGTTGTCTTTTAACACCAATTACTTCTCTCTTAAACACCATTTACTTCTTACATAATCATGTCAATGTACATTAATGAACAAAACTATAACACATCTCAAAATCTATTGTGATAGCAATGATGGTAAAAAAAAATAACTTATGTTATAACGTTGTCATAGAGGTGCTAGTTGGAATGCCGGTGGCCATGGGGAGGTTAGTAGCGATGGGGGTGCCATTTGGAGTAACGGTGGCCATGGGGAGGTCAGTGGCGGTGGAGGGAGTGCTGGTGGATATGGATGTAGTCAGGGAGGAGATGGGGTGTTGTTGGTGTTGGAGGAGGACGCCATTGATGAAGAAGATGAAGGAGATGAAGAACTCAGAGAGTTTGAGAGAGAGAGAGAGAGCTAAAACCGTTCGGGTGTAAGTGTGAGTGAAATAGAGAGAGAAAGGAAAATGTTATATGTATTTGATTTGTCTTGAAGATATCTTATTTTTTGGTCGTCAATTGGATTTGAAGCGAGAATCTCATGCATCGGCTTCTAACGCTCTACCACTTGAGCTACCACCGTAGCTGCAAGATCTAAAAAGTTTAATTACAACTAGTTTGTCATTATTTTTAGGGAAATGCTAAACGTTACCATTTTTTTCGACACCCTTCAAGTTCACTCCTTATGTGGATGTTTTTGATTGGTGATGTGATTATAGAAATATCTTAAAATAAATAATAGCAACAATTAGATCTTGACACGTAAGAAGTGAACTTGAAGAGCAAAAAGAAAAAGGGGGTGAAGCACAACTGCCCTCTTATTTTTAATCTAATAAATAAGACTTCAACTCACAAATGGGTCAATATTAAAAATAAAGTCAACCACCGTTGACAAAGGCCAGATATCACCACCGCCGGCGATACCTGACCACAAACATCATCACACAAACCACGATATGTACCAGCGGTATCACACATTCTATTGACTAGAACCCACACCACTCAAAGCAAAAGTCCAAAGTTACCACCGCCACCAAGCCCCGAACCCAACCACCGCCGCTAGCGCTGCCACCTAGCCAATTACAGAACCGCCACTACCACAGCCACAACCAGTTCAAATCCGGCTATGGAAGAAAAATTTCGATCCAACACTAGAAACCAATTTGGTTTAATTCACAATATTCAGGAGCCACTTTAGTCCTGTAATTCACAATAGTCCTGAATCCTTCTTCCTACAAGGAGTTGAGGTTCGTCTCTCTCAACAGTGGTTATGGCTGGTAGTTTTCACTAAGCCTCAGCCAGTTGAAGTTGTTCTATCTTCTATCTATATTATAAAATAGCATGGTTTAACAAACTTTTGAATTTTTAGCCGTTAGATTAAATCAACCACATCCCGATCATTAGATCTCACCTACTTATTACAACTCTAAGTGTGAGGAATCGAACAAGTAACAATGATGCAAAGAACTTAAAAATGAACGACACCAAGATATACGTGGTTCGGCAAATTGCCTACGTCCACGGGAGGGCTGTATATGATTGATAGTTCTTCCTTACAAGAGATGAAGAAGAGGATTTGAGAACCTCTCTAAACTCTCACCTTAACACTCTCTAACTCTAGAAGAAGAAAGAGAGTAAGAACTACAAACAACTAAAGAGAGAAAGACTTAAACTTTGGATGATTTTGGTGGGTTGAGAGGCTGCCTATTTATAGGCTTCAAGCTCCAACCACCAGCTGCACAAGCATTGATTAGGGTGGCCAAAAGTCACCAAAATCTGCCCTTCAAAGTCTCCATGAGCTGCTGCATAGGCCTGCACAAAACCATAGCCCTCCAAGCATTTATTGCTTCCTCACCATGGCTGCAACCATCCATGACTTTTGCTGCCATGGCTGCTGCCCATGAAGTCACTCGTTCACACTTGTTAGTTGCTGAAAGTGTGAACGCAACAATCTGAATGCAAGACAATTCCTAACAAACTCCACCTTGGCTTGTATTCCGGATAGCCATTGAGCCAGTAGGAACCCTGATGCTTGCCCTTATGTGTACCCCAAGGTTTGGGATACCCTTCACACCCCTTAGGGTGCCTTATGCTTCAATGATGAAGAACCTTAATAGAATTCGAGCATAACTCGAACTTCTCTGTAGTAACAACCTTAGTTAGCATGTCTGCAGGATTTTCCTTAGTGTCAATCTTCTTGAGACGGATCTCCCCTTCTTCAACCCAATCCCTGATCTTGTGATATCTCACATCAATGTGCTTGGTTCTGGCATGAAACATCTGATCTTTGGCTAAATGTATTGCACTTTGACTATCACAATGAATGCTAACTGTTTGTTGTGACAAGCCGAGAGTATTAGCCAAACCTTTAAGCCATAATGCTTCCTTTGATGCTTCAACTGCCGCCATGTATTCTGCTTCTGTTGTTGAAAGGGCAACTGTATTCTGTAGAGTAGATTTCCAACTAATAGGATTTCTTCCAAGGGTGAAGACATACCCAGTAGTGGATCGTCTTTTATCCAAATCACCTGCGTAATCTGAATCGACATAGCCCACAACTTCCTTCTGTCCAGCATCCCTAGAATACATGATGCTCATATCCGTGGAGCCTTTCAGGAATCTCATAATCCACTTGACAGCTTCCCAATGCTCCTTTCCCGGATTTGCCATGAACCTGCTAACCAAACTGACTGCATGAGAGATATCTGGTCTCGTGCACACCATGGCGTACATCAACGACCCCACTGCACTGGCATAAGGTATCTTAGCCATGTAGTTTGTATCCTCCTTGCTTCTTGGACAACACTGTAGTGATAACTTGAAGTGTGCCCCGATAGGAGTAGACACATGCTTTGCTTTGTCCATGTTGAACCTTTGTAGTACTCTTTCAATGTACCCCTTCTGCGAGAGCCATATCTTTCCTTGCTTCCTGTCCCTGTGAATCTCCATGCCTAGGATTTTCTTTGCGGGACCCAAGTCTTTCATCTCAAACTCTTTGCTCAGACTTGACTTCACCATCTGTATTTGAGCTATATGTTTGGAAGCAATCAACATATCATCTACATATAGAAGAAGATAGATAAATGTACCGTCGTTCAACTTCTTTATGTAGACACAACTGTCGTAGTCGGATCTGGTGAACCCATCTTTCGTCATGAAGGAATCAAACCTCTTGTACCACTGTCGAGGAGATTGCTTTAAACCATAAAGAGATCTCCGTAACCTGCACACCTTATTCTCATGGTTTGGTACTTTGAAGCCTTCAGGTTGATGCATGTATATTTCCTCCTTGATGCTCCCATGTAGGAATGCTGTCTTCACATCTAGTTGCTCAAGCTCTAGATCATCCATAGCAACCATAGATAGAAGAAATCTTATGGAGGAATGTTTGACCACAGGAGAGAAAATCTCGTTGTAGTCAATTCCCTCCTTCTGAGAAAAACCTTTTGCAACCAACCTTGCTTTGAACTTTTCACCTTCGTTTGATGTTGACCCTTCTTTCCTTCTGAACACCCATTTGGATCCGATGGCTCTCTTTCCTTTCGGAAGCTCAGCTAGCTCCCAAGTATGGTTCTTTTGAAGTGACTCCATTTCTTCTGACATAGAGAGCAGCCACTTGTCTTTATCCTTATGCTCAAGTACCTCTTTAAAGTTTGAAGGATCCCCGGCTTCAGTAATCAATGCAAATGCTACTGAATCTTCAAACCCATACTTGATAGGTACTTTTGCATTCCGCTTTCCTTTGCCTTTCGCAACACTGTAAGGCTCTTCAGCTTCTGAATCTTCCAAGACTTCCTCGAAGTCTTCTTTATCCCCTTCTTCCACTTGCTCGTCCAGCTCCACCTCGATTTGATGCTGGGAGTCTGTTGGCTGACCAATCTCGACTCTGGCTTCATTGGAATTCATCATCTTCTTTTCATCGAAGACGACATTTCTGCTGATGATTACTTTCCTGTCAATTGGATCCCAGAGTTTGTAACCTTTAACTCCCTGTTTGTAACCAAGAAAGATGCATTGTTTTGACTTGGCATCTAACTTGGAACGCTTATCACTTTCAACAAGAGAGTAAGCGGGGCATCCAAAAATCTTCAACCTTGAGTAATCTGCTGGTTCGCCATACCAAACCTCGTGTGCTGTCTTCTTGCCAAGGGGTACTGATGGTGAGAGATTCACCAAGTGGCATGCCATGTTAACAGCCTCCGCCCAAAAGCATTTGGCCAATCCTGCATTTAGCCTCATGCATCTCGCCTTTTCGCATAGAGTGCGGTTCATTCGTTCTGCGACTCCATTCTGCTCCGGACCTTTTGGAGTAGTGTAGTGTCTGATGATTCCCTCCTTTTTGCAGTAGTCTTTGAACTCATCTGATGTATACTCTCCTCCATTGTCCGTCCTCAAGCACTGGAGTTGCTTTCCAGTACTCTTTTCCACGAAAGCTTTCCATTCTTTGAATTTCTCAAATACTTCAGATTTATGTTTGAGAAAATAAACCCATACCTTTCTCGAGAAATCATCGATGAAGGTAAGGAAATATTCCGCTCCTGCATTGGACTTCACAGGTGAAGGTCCCCATACGTCTGAATGGACATAGTTGAGTATCCTTTTGCTCTTGTGGATTGCGGCCTTGAAGCTGACCTTGTGTTGTTTGCCAAACACACAAATCTTGCAGAAATCCAACTTGCAAATTTGGACTCCTGGCAATAACTTCCTTCTATGTAGCTCTGTAAGGCCTTTGGAACTCATGTGACCCAGACGCATATGCCATAGCTTGGTGCTATCGACATTTTTGTCTGAAGTTGTTGCAATCGCAGCTTTTCCCGTCGCTGTGCTCCCGATTAACCTGTATAGGTTTCCGATCTTTTCGCCTTTCATTACCACCATAGAACCTTTTGTAACCTTCATGGCTCCACCTTCAGCTTGGTAGGTGCAACCTCCGGAATCGAGAGAACCTAAGGAGATTAAGTTCTTCCTCAAGTCAGGGACATGCCTGACTTCTCCGAGCGTCCTGACCACGCCATCGAACATCTTGATTTTGATGGTTCCGATGCCAATGGTCTTGCAAGCAGCATCATTTCCCATGAGAACTGATCCTCCATTAATGGGTCTGTAATCACAAAACCATTCCTTCGTAGGACACATATGATAGGAACAACCTGAATCCATGATCCAATCATCTGATTGTATGGCTATACCAGCACAACATACTAGAAGGTCGCCGCCTTCTCCATTTGTGCTTTGGGCCACACTGGCTGATTCAGGTCCGGGCTGTATTCCTTTCTTCATTCTCCATGCTTTATACTTCTTGCAATCCTTCTTGAGATGTCCTGTATTTTTACAGAAAAAACACTCCATATCTCCGGACTTCCCGCTTGATTGTGATCTTGAGTGATCACCTTTACCCTTGTTGTTTGACCTCCATTGCGTCGTGGAGGCAATTAAGCCTTCACCCAAATTCTCCATGTTTGAAGAACTTGATGGTTTCCTTCTAATCTCATTTGACACCAGTGTACCCGTGACTTCCTCCATTTCTAGAGTATCTTTGCCATATGTCATCGTGGTTACAAGGTGCTCATAAGATTTTGGCAGTGAGGTCAATAATAACAAGGCCTTATCCTCCTCATCTAGTTTCACTTCGATGCATAATAAATCTGTAAGGAGTTTATTAAACATACTGAGGTGTTCTAGAATCGGAGTACCTTCCTTCATACGAAGTCCGTAAAGTTGTCTCTTGAGATACAACTTGTTTGAGAGACTTTTCGTCATGTAAAGACTCTCAAGCTTTAACCAAAGTGCCGCCGCTGTCTTCTCTTCCATGACGTTGCACATCACCTCGTCTGAGATGCACAACTCAATTTGCCCGGCCGCTCGCTCATCTAGATCTTGCCATTCTTCGTCGGACATTGTTTGTGGCTTCTTTGCAATTCCGAGCAACGCCTTATGCAAGCCTTGTTGCGCCATTAGGGCTTTCACCCTTCGTTGCCATAGGGAAAAATTTCCCTTGCCATTGAACTTTTCGACCTCGAACTTAGAACCCATTAGGAACCTTGCTCTGATACCAGTTTGTGAGGAATCGAACAAGTAACAATGATGCAAAGAACTTAAAAATGAACGACACCAAGATATACGTGGTTCGGCAAATTGCCTACGTCCACGGGAGGGCTGTATATGATTGATAGTTCTTCCTTACAAGAGATGAAGAAGAGGATTTGAGAACCTCTCTAAACTCTCACCTTAACACTCTCTAACTCTAGAAGAAGAAAGAGAGTAAGAACTACAAACAACTAAAGAGAGAAAGACTTAAACTTTGGATGATTTTGGTGGGTTGAGAGGCTGCCTATTTATAGGCTTCAAGCTCCAACCACCAGCTGCACAAGCATTGATTAGGGTGGCCAAAAGTCACCAAAATCTGCCCTTCAAAGTCTCCATGAGCTGCTGCATAGGCCTGCACAAAACCATAGCCCTCCAAGCATTTATTGCTTCCTCACCATGGCTGCAACCATCCATGACTTTTGCTGCCATGGCTGCTGCCCATGAAGTCACTCGTTCACACTTGTTAGTTGCTGAAAGTGTGAACGCAACAATCTGAATGCAAGACAATTCCTAACACTAAGTACCCATTCTCTTTGGACATCCTTAACTACCCACTCTCCTTAGACATCCATAACTAATAGGAAAGAGGTTTTTCTCAATTACATCCCTAACTTAGAAGTTGTTCTTTTTCATTTCTTTTTTCACCACATTTGTAAATATTATTTTTGGATAACACCTTTAAATTCATTTAAAAAAACACCTCTAAATAAAAAACCTATCCAATTTAGGGATAGCCCTCGGGCACGGATAATACTTTAGTTTTTCATATTTCACACATTGTTGGAATACCACGATATTGCCTTGAACCTGTTTGTGAAATTGTCAAAAATAAAAACAGTAGATTTTACTTGTATGATCTCTCAGCTTGTGATTGATTACTTTGGGGGTCGAGGGATCAGATTAAAACAAAACCACTAAACCTCTTAAACTAGTCAAAAAGGCTGGAGCTTTCATAGTTAAGCTTTCTGAGTATACTGATGCTACATTGGGATATTGCACTTCAGGAACCTGTAGACAGAAATGGGACAGTGGTGGAAGCATGGATTCCGAGAAGACCCCAAATATCATCCAATTCTCAGCGTGGTTCAAATATGGCTAGTCAAATCTATATCTTTTTAACCTGTTGTTTCATTTCATATTCCAAGTCTTGCAACGCCTCTCTCTCTCTCTCTCTCTCTCTCTCTCTCTCTCTCTCTCTCTCTCTCTCTCTCTCAGATGACAGCTCGAATTCCATATCATTCCGGTCCCACCATTGACGAGGAGATTCGATGTTCAGGTCCACGTTGATAGATAATCTGCTCTTTCGTACTAGCTAGTGCACATCGGCAGGTAAGTAGATAATCAAGGAACTACTAATGTGTTGAATTTGGGCTTTAATTTGGTTTTACCTGCTTGCTTATTGCCTGAGAAAGTTACAGCGAGGTTTTGAAGTGAAAAATCATAATTCCATTTTATTGGATCATTTGTAAAAATGGATATAAATCCAATACATATATAGGCTGTCAGCGACTTTGTCAAAAGCAACCGCGCCCCCTGTTGTTGATGTCGCCATGACTACTCAAGAGTTAAAACAATTCCATGCATTTCCATCGTGGCAATGTTCCCTACTTCCTAGATAAAACTTTTTGTTCTTCTATTTAACTGATAGCTACTCTCGCAGAAAACACCATGACTGAACCATCACCATTCCTATTTAGAAAATAGAGTCATTCATTCTGGAGATGAAGTAGTATTGTAATACATTTATGGTGATTCGCCACTAATGAATACATCTGTATCTCTCGGCGTTATGATAACGATTAAGTGAAATATCACTAGTATATGAACCATTGCCGTACTTCATAAGTGTTTCTTTGGTGAAGCGTCTTAATACACGTTGGTGTTAACTAGATTCAAACATCTTGACCAAAAGAGGATAGAAAACAAGGGGTATCATACTTTCCCCTCACGATAAGATCACAGTTTTCCATCGTAGAGTTGTGTTGAAGCTGTTATTGATATTAGTGATTTAAGTAAGTGATAATAATTGTACACAGTCCAGACAGACCGAAAAAACACAATGGCGGAATATGAAAACTTCTTTTAGACTTGCTGTGTCAAATCTAAAACCTGCAAATGTTTCATTGCCAAACTGTTATTATTCATCAAAAATTCATGATGTTGATGAATTTTCTGTAATATGATCACCACATCTCATTCCCTCAATCAAAAAAGACAGGTGAATTAATAAGGATCTATGCTGGCATCATGACAAAATCAAATTACTACATCACGCCGTTTCTTTGGGTTTTGAGCTGCTTCCGGGTGGCCTTTTCTCATCATGGCGACAAATTCATCATAGTTGATCCGACCATCCTGCAAATTATTCAGTTAGGATTGTATTATATACATGGATTCACTCAGTTAACATGCTTGAGAAGGAACCTCTATAATTTTGGATGTAGAAAAGTTAATGAGGAAATACAATTGAAACAATAAGCTCTCGTCAATAAGAAAGATGACATAAATGAAGTTTGGGTAGGAATTAGGTGCTCGTGTGATTGATGATGAAAGGGAGTCATTAAACATCATTTTAGTACAACACAGATGTGTAACAAGGCGTCCCAAGTAGCAACATATGTTCCATCTCAACTAATGATTCACTATTTCCATATGTTTCCCTTCTTATCTACTCTTAAAATTTCAAACTTATTCCTCCCGTCTTGTGTTCAGGTAAAAAAGAATGGGCCTCTTTTTCTGTTCATGTTCAAGAACACATCATAGCTTCCCCTCATTTCTTGAACAGAATAATTATATTGAGTAATAATTTCACATGATAAGATTTGCTAGCCCCTTGGATGCAGTCTTTTAGCAATTTACTGGTTACTTACATCTATACGCTAGGTATGTTTCATGCGGACACATATAAAGGGAAATATAAATAAATAACTTACATTATCTGCATCAACTTCGGATATTATTTCCTTTATATCCCTATCATCATTCATTCCGAACTCTCGGAGAGCTTGCTCTAGTTCTTCTATGGTAATGTACCTAATAAAACAAAAACATATATGGAACTTAGTTAGGTAATGAAATGCCAAAAAACAAGTATGATGATGATAATAGGATAATCGTCTTTTTCATAGTTACCCGCTATTATCTTTATCGAAGTATTGAAAGGCAGTGTAGAGATGTTCTTCTCTATCCATTCTGTTCATATGCATTGTTGCTGTAATGAACTCATCATAATTTATTGTTCCATCACCATCTGCATCAGCCTGTGACAAAAAGCATCACATGAGACAAAAGCCCAGGGGCATGCATTTGAATTGATTATCTGGATCATATATGTCTACTTTCTTCTGTTCAAGCTTGTATGTGTTGGGGGTAAAAAAAAAAAAAAAAAACTTACAGCTTCAATCAATTGTTTAACTTCACTTTCCGATAATTTTGTCCCCTGTTTTGCGAGTCCCTGCTTCAGCTCCTCCAATGTTATTGTGCCACTGTTGTCTGTATCCATACCTTGAAACATTTGCTTCAATCCCATTATCTCTTCCTCTGATAAACATCCTGCGATAACCTGTCATTTCAAAAGCAACCGATGAAAGATATTCTAAATGGATGGATTTTAATTTTAGGGCATCCGAAAAAATTAATAGTTTACTTGAAGTGTGGGAGAGATTTGATAGAATGGTGAACTCCTTTCACCCACTAAACCCTACCAAAGTTGAACCATCTTTTTGAACCAATGTGTGTTACAACTGACAACAAAATGCTGTATCTGACATTTCCTCCAAACCAAACATCATTAGGCAATGTGAGAAGTTCTGATCCAATGCTACAGGTTTTGGTTGCTGATAGGTGATAACCATAAACCAGGAAGTGATGAAAGGAATTGGGAGGCCAAGATGTGGTGAAGGGAATGGTTTCGAAAAAGTAACCCTATTATTTAACTTTAATGAAGTTGTACCCCTGATCTAGACACAGTTAATTTTGTTGTTGACCTTGCTTTGGGTAGTAGTGACTTTGAGTACAGTTTGGGATTCTGCAGAGCAGAAATTAGTAGTCAGCATATTCTTAAGCAAGCTAAGCTGTAACTTGTGGTTGATGGATTTGCTAAGGACTCTGTAATGGGAGAAGCAAAAGCGCATGTTGAGCTGGGCAAGTCCAGCTTGTTTCTCTGTTGAAAAATGGAAATAACCTCAACGGAAAACCCAACAGTAATCTCGGATGTTCGCCAAACTGATTTTTGGAGTTGTGTGCAAGGATGAAGAAGAACTTTTCTAAAGAAGTTGAGTTAATTGACAAGTTGAGAACTAAGGGCTCAAACCTGAAGCTTTTAGTTATATTGCCTTAGGGTTACTCTGACTCTTCGAAGGCGGACTCATAGAGGAAGCTAAGAGTTGTATGGAGAATATGATTTCGCTAAGTCCTTTGATAGATGTTCTCCTGTTGATGTCACTATTTGATGGTTAAGGACTCAAAGATCGAAGATGCTAAGAAGATTGCCCAGCTGACGTTTTTAAATTTTTGCACTCGCAAGAATGTAAATTCCCAAACAAGCATAATACAATGTGCGTGAGGTGAAAACTAGCAGTTGGATAAAGAGAAATGAACTAAAGATTTATTAATAGTACCCGAAGAGCAACTTTCTTGAACTGATTCATTGCCCTGAATTGTTTGAGTCTACCCAATACTGCATTATCAAGAGGTGTATCAGGTGCTTCTCCATCCTCCTTGATCCATGGATGACCTGTTAGGTAATTCACCAGTAACTTTAGCTGCATATTCGTCTTTAGATAGAAAGATGAAAATAGGTTAGGGGTGGGAAACCACTCATTTTGTATTCCATATACTTACTCAAAACTTGAATAGCTGTCAACCTTTGCTTAGGATCCGAGTTCAACATTTTCTTAACGAGATCCTTGGCTCCAGGAGAAATTGAAGGCCATGGATCGCTTGCAAAATCAACATGCCCGCGCAAAATCGCATTGAAGATCCCTTGCTCCGATTCTGGCAACTTCCGTACAATTAGTTATATACTTTTCTAGGTGCCTAATTTCTTAAGATATATTAAAAATATAAAGAGATGAACCTGCCCAGAAAGGAGGAACACCACATAAGAGAATATATAACATGACACCAATGCTCCATATATCTACTTCAGGTCCATATTTTCTCTTCAAGACTTCCGGTGCTATGTAGTATGCACTACCGACTATGTCTTTAAATACCTCTCCTGCATAAAGAATTAACCTCTTCAAGGTTAGGCGCCATATCATGAAGATTTTGTTAATAGACAGTAATGAAATTCCAGGCTTAAATGTTTCATATCGCCTTGTTTAATCATCTGAATCTGCTCATTTTTTAAGCCGGATTTTGTTCCCGATTTCAAGCAGTTAACTAATTGCACTGAATTACTAGCTAGTACAAATTGTAGTATACAAGAGATCACTAACGGATCCAGGAGTTAGGAACATTTGGGGAAAAACTCTATGCAAAGCCAATAACGGCGCACTATTGTAGGGGTTCGCAATCAGCCAGAATCCTTGTGTAGTTATTTTAAGGGCACCACTACTAAAATATTCAAAAATCAATAAGGGTATAAGTAGGTGCTTTTGAAAAGTCAGGGATGACAAGTGCCACCATTTGCCCTTGAGTGCCTTTGTCCCTGCAATAGATAAACAATATTGTAATTTAGGAAATAGAATATCACCTACCTTCCTTGTAGAATACGGAAAGACCAAAATCCGTTGCCTTCAAAGGCGCATTCTCATCCTTATTTAACAAAAGGAAGTTTTCGGGCTTTAAGTCTCTATGAATGACCCCCATCGAGTGACAAGTATGCACAATTTGCACGATCGTCCTCAACAACGACGCCGCCGCTCGCTCCGTGTAATGTCCTTTGGCTATTATGCGGTCGAAAAGCTCCCCTCCAGCACACAACTCCATAACCAAATGTACCGAATGCTTGTCTTCATATGCCCCCTTTAATTCCACCACATTGGGTTGACCTGTTAAATGGTGCATAATCTGCACTTCTCTCCGCACGTCCTCTATATCCTCCTTATTTACCAATTTCCTCTTTGCTATCGTCTTGCAGGCGAATTGCTCGCCGGTGGCTTTATTGGTGCACAAATGAGTGACTCCAAACTGTCCCCTGCCGAGTTCTTTGCCCATGGAGTAGGTTGAACGAACATCTTCCATGGGCCGGCCTAGGACGGGGCCGATAGGGGCAGGTTTAGAAGGTTTGTTAGAATGGTTAGGGGACGCAGAAGGAGGGCGAGGTCGGGCGGTGGAGCTAGCGGCGGATTCTGGGATGTTGGATCCGTTATTGTCGTGGTGTTGATCGTTGGCGTCCCCTCTGGAGCAGCAATTCCCCATTGAAAAGAATAGATGATGGTAGAGAATGATAATGATTTTTGAGGAATAATGGGGAAGGCCCAGAGAAGGAGCAAAGGAGGATTGGAGGTTTCTGGGATGAATGAAGCAAGTGATTGATAGATAGAGAAACCCATCTTGAGAGGAGAAAGAGAAAAAGAGATGTGGAGGTGGAATGTGGTAGGAATTTCAGAAGACTGATAATGAGGAATTGTAGGAGGAAAAGGAAGATTGACAGGCTAGTGTTTCTTTATTTGGAATGGTTTTGAAGCAAGCAGGCAACCATCAAAAAAGTTCTCCTACATCAAATAAATTTCCCTCTTTTTTTTGGTGTTTTTCTTCAGGCACAATGGTTCAGAGGATTTATCGAAAAAAACAAGTACGCTGTAACATAGTAACTAATTAAGGACTGGGTTGTTTCAAATAGGCAAAATTGCACCGGAGGTACCTATATTTTGCCAAAACCGGCAAGTGAGTACCCAAATTTTCAAATCGTGCACCACCGGTACCCAAATTTTCAAAATCGTGCACCGGAGGTACCCAACGCTAACTGCCGTTCACTTTCCGTTAACTTTCCATCCAAATTGGACGGAAAAGTATAAAAAGACTATTGCACCCATTATTTTCACCTCTAACTTTTTTTAAAATACAACTGCTACTAACGAATCTAAAAATAATTAAAAATAATTAAATTGTAATTTAATAATTTGATATATGTAAGATAATGTAATATATTTAATCTAAATTACATATTTTTACATTACTTCATGATATGAAATATGTTTTTATTAACACATATCCGTCAATTTTAAAGTCTGTAACTTGTTTTTAACAAAAATATTAAAATTTCATAATCTCAAAATGGAAATTTAGCGCGAGGGTACATGTGAAATTATCAAAGATACTTATATGTTATTGTTTTATTAAAAAATATATATGTGAAATTATAAAATTTTGAGATTGTTTTTCTTAACATATATCTGTCAACCTTAAATTCTTTTAACTTTTTTTCAAAAAATTTTGAAAAATCTCAAAATCTCAAAATTTCATAATTTCACACGATTTTTTAATAAAAGAATAGCATACAAGTATCTTTGATAATTTCACATGTACCCTTCAGTTAATTAACCATTTTAAAATTATGAAATTTTGATATATTTGTTTTAAAAAAAGTTAGAGACTTTAAGTTTGATGGATATATGTTATTAAAAACATATTTCATATCTTGAAATGATGTAAAGATATGTAATTTTGATGAAATATATTGCATTATTTTACATATATCAATTATTAAAATTTAATATTTTTAATATTTTTTCAATTCGTTAGTAACAGTTGTATTTTAAAAAAAAAATTGGAGGTGAAAATAATGGGTACAATAGTCTTTTTATACGTTTTTGTCCAATTTGGATGGGAAGTCAACGGAAGTTAGCGTTGGGTACCTCCGGTGCACGATTTTGAAAATTTGATTACTCGTGGTGCACGATTTGAAAATTTAGGTACCCACTTGCCGGTTTTGGCAAAATATGGGTACCTCGGATACAATTTTTCCTTTCAAATAACATACGGAGTACTTCCTTCGTTTCTTCTCTTTCAACTTCGATTGACTTTTTTACCCGTAACTTAGAACACTTTGACTCGGTGAGTTGGATGGCAAAACGATGTAATTTTTTGACATTTTTTATAGCATTGTAGAGTAAAGCTTACTCTACAAGATCATGTAAAGATTACCAAATTCGTGTATTGTTTTGCTAACCAAATAACCGGGTCAAAGTAATCAGTGAATAGTGTCAAAAAGTGAAGTAAGCTGAAGGAGAAGAAACAGATGTAGTACTTCCCATTTGCTTCAGAAAATGTCACACGGATAGAGTTAGATCCACCCGTCACTAGCTTTCCATACAACTTAACTCGTCATTTAGTCCGGTGGCCAAGGCCTAAGCAAGAGCCTCAGTACGTGTATGATATAATATAATTTCTTGTGATAATTGAAAAAGTATTCTATGAAAATAGAAACAAACTATTGAATGTTTTACAACTCAAGTCGATACTTCAAATAACGGGAAATCTCTTAACACTTCTATAATTACAAGGCAACTTGTAATTTTATTGAACTTCTTTAATTTTTTCCTAAGAATACCCGTTTACTTAGTCCATCCGAGATGCTCTAAGAGCATCACAATAGTGTAATGTACTACTTAGCTATATATTTTACGAATTCTATCTTAGTTAGTAAACTTTTCATGTATTGCTTCAGTAGTACTAGTCAATTTTTGTCCCAATTATATTTTGTAAAATTATCTTACATATTGTACAAGTGTTTAAAAATTAATTAGTTTGCATCAAGAACGCGTGAGAGATTTTACGAGCTAGAAACGTGGAATACAAGTGTGGAAAAATAATTTGGTTGAGTATAATCCGCTATTTAGATGCGGTGAGCAAGAAATAGGAGATCAAAGTAGAAAGTGAGTTAGTGAGTCTACTGCCGTCCTATTTCCACAAAACCCGTTCTCTATTTTGACAATAACTTCCGTTTAACTAATCTATTGTGGATGCTCTAATAATTCATGTGAAAAAACTAATTTTCACATCATTTTTAAACCTTTTAGCGAGCACCTATACACCACAAATACTAATAGTACATCCAAAGACTAACTAATTTTAAATATGCCAGCAGGCAAAAAAGAAAGTTGTTTGGTAATGGCTCTGTAGGGGGATCCTAGCAGACCCAAACTCAAGAAGATCATATACGTTTAGGCTTTGATGTAGGACATTGTTGCTAAGCAAGTCTATGCCTTAATTTAGTGATTGGAGTGCTCTTTATGTAAAACCAATTGATGGTGGATTCCTGATGATAAGACACGATATACTTTTGTGACCAATTATCTACTCTTATTCTTCTTCTTCCGAGGTTAGAATTTGCTAAAAAAAATGATGGGCCAGTTGAGTTGCCTCTTGAATACTCGTATGATTCTCGCCCAACTTACTTTGGGCTAGTAAAGTTGTATCCTGCGCATAGGAAACTGCTAAAATTATTATCAAAATTTATTGCCATGGATATTATTCCTACTCAACAATTTCGGAAATTTACCAAGTACCAAACGTGTTTGTATTTCGTCGCAGTAGTTTATATATACTGCTATCTCTTCCCCAAAGCCAGTGTACTGTTGACGTTTTAGTAGGGTTTGAGGTAGCAAGGATGGCTGACTGGAGATCCCTCCCATCCGAGCTCGTCCGGGTAATCGGTGACAAATTCTTAGCTATTGAAGATTACTCAGCAGTATCGACAACATGCAGGTCTTTCAGAACAGCGGCAGAAAAGGATCAGAGGCGTCCATAGAAGGTTTCTCAACCCCCACGGCTATTGCTGTGTTGCCAGGACGAGGGCCATAATGTGGGTCAAGATAGTGTCAAGGGCCATAATGTTGGACCATTTAGCTAAAAACTGCGGGCCCTGAAAGTAAGGCACAAGATCGAGGGTGCAAAAGGTCCATTCTACTGCTCAACATGTTTGTCTATAAAGGGCATCGAGAGGGCATTTGAGTTTGAGACCTACAAAGCATCTAAGACATATATTGCCGGCGTTCACAGCCGTGATAACATCCAGGCTATGGTGTGAGATTATATTTCCAAGATCGAGGGTGCAAAAGGTCCATTATACGGATCATCTTTATAACACATGGCTACATTTCTGAGACACTTGTAAACCAAAACCTACATAGTTTGTTCATGCATTTATATCATAATCAATCGAGCTAAATTAGCATGTACCAAGAATTGAGAGTTCTCTACTTGTGGAAATTCAGGTTGGATATAAAACAAGCAGCTGAAGGAACCGAGGAGGTCCCAGGATGACCGAGTAAACTCATCATCAATGGCTTAATAGGCATCAGTCACAGTGAAACCTTTCTTAGAAGGGGGTGTCAAGACAAGGAGATTCCTCAAAATAGCATTCTTCTCATCAGGGTTAATCATCTGCTGAGCTTTCATATTGCTCATTTTGTCTAATCTTTGAAGTGAATAAGTTAATGTTGGAGAGATGTTTCTTGTCGAACATGCATTGCTCTAACTCTTTATTTCAATTGTTGGTCACTGGCTCACTGCAAGCTAGACAATGACAAGACTGAGAGCATTGGTGTTTTTTAGCACAATTTTGCACACAATATCAAAAGAAAAGGAAAATTCGAAACAAGCCAAATCGCAGAAAACCAAAACCTGTATGTGAGCACATACGGAAATTACTACTGAGACACTCCCATTGCATTGACTGCTACACAGGAATCTAGAGAATGTGTCACCATCCGTGATCCGGAAATATGACATCGTCAAAATCAAGAATCTTGATACATGGTAAATTTGGGAAGATCCATGACAAGCCTCTGTCGGCCAGTTTCAATACAGCCAACTAAATGCAAGTAGTAAAATAAGGTTCTTGGGGTAGCCTAGAACCTTATATTTCAAGTGAGGAAGCGAAGAAAGAAGTTGTTTTTGGGTTTGCTGTTTATGTTTGTGCGAACACTTCGAGTGTTCATGCGAACAGTCGGGGTTTGGGGCGGCTGACTTTGTTTCCTTATTTGTTTTTGGTATCCTCTTCGTTTCTTTGGGAACAAGTCGGTATCTCAAGACTATATAATGACCTAGAGTCGAGACATATTGTGTGTGGTTGATTGTATTGTCTTCTTATCAATAAAATAGGTTGTTTTGTTCGTGGAGTAGCTAGCCTAAAAACTAGTGAACCACGTTAATTCTCGTGTTGTTTCTTCATCGTGTTCATCGTCCCTTCACTCTTCTTGGTGCTTCCGCTGCCGTTTTCTAAGAAGTGGCATCAGTGCCGGGTTGTTGGATCTCGAATTGCTGAGGAGTGATGTCAAACATGATGAAGATTGATCGTTTTGATGGGAAGAATGGGTTTAGCTTGTGGCAAATTAAGATGCGTGCTTTGTTGAAGCAACAAGATCTTTGGTTGCCACTAGATAACAAATCGGGCATTGACAAGACCACCTTGGAATTTGTGAAGATGGAGGAGAAGGCGCATTCGACGATCAAGTTGTGCCTCGCGGACGACGTGATCACTGGGATTGCATATCAGACCT
The DNA here is from genome assembly GCA_023055425.1 of Linanthus parryae. Classification (NCBI taxonomy): domain Eukaryota; kingdom Viridiplantae; phylum Streptophyta; class Magnoliopsida; order Ericales; family Polemoniaceae; genus Linanthus; species Linanthus parryae. The sequence goes on along the minus strand of JALGPY010000001.1, from coordinate 184,086,942 downwards.
CGGCGGCTGGTTTATGGAAGAAGTTGGAGGATCTCTACGCAAAGAAATCAATGTCCAACAAGTTGATGTTGAAGCAGCGGCTCTTTGGTCTTCGGATGGTTGAAGGTACGCTTATTGGTGATCACCTAGACAATCTCAAAACTATTTTGCTTGAATTGCGCAATAGTGACGAGACTGTTAGTGATGTTGATGCGTCTTTGATCTTGTTGGTTTCTCTACCTCCTTATTTGAGGGTTTCGTCCAATCGTTTGTTGTTGGGAAGGAGACAATAACCCTATAGGAAGTTCGTTCGGCCTTGCACACAAGAAAATTGAGGCACAAAGGCGTCAAAGTTTGAAAATCATGATGGTGGCGCACTCATGGTCAAGGGAAAGGGTAAGGTAAATCGAAACTATGATAGATATGACTACCATTGGACGTTTGTGCGTTTTGTCGTGAGAAGGGTCATTGAAAGCGGAATTGCCCCAAGAACAAAGGATCTGCAGAATTTGTTGTTCAAGGTGGAGGGACAAAGTCCCAGGACGACTTCGTTCTCTAGTGTGATGTGCAAGCTTGAGCTCCAGACGTAGGAGCATGGGCGTGTGATTTGTGACACGCGGATTGGTTGGTTGATTAGTTTCATGTTATTGGGCATGCATTGGTTGTTGGCATGTCTCGTTTGGCGTCTTGGTGCGGTATATTGGAGGCGCAATTGACATGACTTTGTTGATGGGCACTTTTTTCGTTAATTGTCATTGTAACGACGTTTAAGAGATTCATTGTGTCATGGTGCATTAGGGTGTGTTGATCGAGACACACAAAGTGTTTGCGTTTATCGAGACGTAAAGACGCGCTTGTTGTGGCACATAGTAAGTATATTCCAATACCACAAAATTTGGTAATATATTCTATTGATTGACTAGATTGATGAGAGCATTGGATTGATTTCTAGGGAATTTGAATCAAGGTGGATTTTTGTTGTGTTTTGGTGATTCAAGACCCTACCTAGAAGTTGGACAAAGCGGCGAAGCAATTGCAAAGAGAGGAAGCGAAGAAAGAAGTTATTTTTGGGTTTGCTGTTTCTGTTCGTGCGAACACTTCGAGTGTTCGTGCGAACAGTCTGGTTTTGGGGTGGCTGACTTTGTTTCCTTGTTCGTTTTTGGTGTCTTCTTCGTTTCTTTGGGCACAAGTCAGTATCTTAGGAATATATAATGACCTACTAATGTTTTATGCATGCAATCTATATAACAAAATCAGGATGCTTTGGTTCCCAAAATCCTGAAAAGTCTTTTGAATCACAGCATGCAACCTCAAATACCGATAGCAACTGTTGGTACTTTCATGGTTCATACTTTATACAGCCACAACAAGAGAAACGACTTGGATAAATTCCAAAGTGGGCAAGTATGATAAATAGATTTCTTCCATTCTCCAGAAGTAAACTTGCTCTAACAGTGGAACATGAAATTTTCACTCCTAATCTGTTTCAAATCTTGTGAAACCTTCCTTAATGCGAATTGGTAGTGCATGAAACATATTGTATCTTACATAGTTACATGCTTCTGTGTTTTCGTGACCCATGAAAATTCATATCTTCACACTTAACGCCGCCTTCTCTACCTCCTATACCTCTGCATTGCTGCCTTCATCTTGGCATCCTCTCCCTCTCTCCCTCCTTATACATGGCAAACTTAGTTATGCAGTTAAACCAGTGAGCATTTTCTGTGGAGCACTATGCCGTCCTTCATAATAATATTAATATTGATACAACGGTGCCTAACCCCTAAGCCCATCATTTGGATATGGTGAAATGGAATCTGTCCCGAAAGTAGAAACCTTGAAATCAAATAAGACTTTGTATTGATGATACAGTTACAGAACTTGGTGGGGGAACTCTGGGTGTGGTTATCTTCTACTCCTCCAATAGTTGTACTAATATTCAATTTTAAAATAAATTACGAGTACACAGAACCCATTTTTCTCAATTCTATCCTTCCTCCATTAGGCTGTGGTGATAATCAGAAGCACCAGCCTGCAAATCTCCTCTGGTAGTTCCAATTGCAACGATCAACAACACAGTCACCTCTGTCACTCACCCCTAGACTCTCTCACTATCTCGATTTCAGGAGAAAAGATCATGTTATGTTAGTATTTCGCGAAGGTTCCCATCCCCACTCCCAAATCAGGGTTTTTGGTATCATATGTTCCGGGTTCTAGTTCTGATAAACAAGGCCTATACTTCGTGGCAATTAATATCAATATTTTGGTACTTTAGTGGGAGGGAACCATGAGTTGATTGGGTCTGGTGGAAGCCTCTGAATTACATTAAGCGGGATGGTTTCATGTCAACTCATGCTAAAGATATAATGTGAGACAATGTTGTTCTGAGGTGTTGCTAGAGTTGAAACAAGAGTGGTTTTTTTTTTTTTTTTTTTTTTTTTTGATGAGGATAAACAAGAGTGGTTTAAACTTCACATCAAGGGCTATTAAGCTATCCATATCTCTCCTATTTGATATTGGGTAGAAGACAAAAACCACCCTGCGTGTATGAAATATATACAAAAAACAACATTCTTGTTCGGGGATATACAAAAACCACCCCTATAATGGACGGACGTTGGACAAATACCACCCTTCTGTTAATGTCAGTTAAGTGGGGGTGCAATCTGATATTTTATTACCATTTTGCCCATATTTGTATTTTTTTTTTGTTCATTTTGTTAATGTTCTTGATGTTCTTGAACACCACCTCCACCTCCACCACAACACCACCAGCACCACCACAACAACAACAACAACAAATAACTCCCAAAGAATTTAGGCACCATTAAACATAACATGCCTATAATATTATTTTAGATGAGAAGATAAACAATGACTGTAAAATACTAAAATCTTAAGAAATATATTAACTAAGAGAAAGACAATCACTGTCCAGGATTCACGTATCAGGTTGTACACTACTCTAAACCAAGTACATTTCTTATATGCCCAGATATGCAGTACTTGCATTTTATTTCATCTTTTCCAGCAATGACCTCACTGTGTGATCCCTTGCCACGGCCTTAACCTATACAACAACTACATAACAATTGCCTCAGTCCAAAAACGGCCCAGGAAAGAAAAAGTCTGAAACAACTTTTGGAAGCATATCTAAGTTCCAAGAGACTAGCATCATTCAAATTGTAAATTTTAGGTTGATACAACCTACAACGAGGCAGACACAAGTTGTACCTTAATCAAATTTGATAACCCCCGACAACAATTTTCTCTTATCCAACCAAACACAACTTGTACCTGAATCAAAACCAACAGATGCTTCAACTGTAAAAACCACAAATTGCCCAGAACCATCGATCCCCCATTGAAGCCGACGATCTCGCCGACAACAAATCCAAACCCTCCATAGTTCACATCTTCTCCGACTCCTCTAAACTCGACTGATGGACCCACCAATTGATTAGAATCAAACTACCAAATCGAATCAACGATTGTCGAGTAACCCCATTTCTACTGACCAGTCGAAGAAGAAGGACCTCGCGGCTGCTGGGTCGGCGGCGGAGCAGGGTAACGTCGTCTTCAAGGGGAGTAAGTCGGTTGCTAAGCCTTGTCGGCGCGGCGGCAGCGTCGGAGATGAGGGCTTCCTTGACGGTGATATGGTTTCTGTACCGTCGGATATTGCTCGCTATCGATTCTCCGGTTACTGGAGTCTTAGACATTTGGGTCTGGTGGTCCGACGGGGAGAAAGAGAGAGAGGGAGACAGAGGTGGGTGAGAGGCCGATGATGCACAGAGAGGTCCGATGGTGGTGGAGGGCATAGAGAGAGAGGTGGGGAAGAAGAAGGAGACGGTTAGGGTTACAAAAGTTGTTTATAGTGTGACATTTTTTGCCAAAATGAGGATAAATATGTCTTCTTACCCCTCCGTGTGCCGTTAGTGACAGGGGTGATTTTTTTATATCTCCAAATACGAGAGTTATTTTTGTATATAATCCAAACATAGAGGGTGGTTTTTGTTTTTTGATGTCAGGTTTTTTTAGGTGATTGACGTATCTCAAATCAGTTTCTAGGTGAGTTACTAAAATCTGTCAAGGTTGACCTCATGTCCATCTATATAAGTTCCATTTCAAGCTGTTTGAGAAAGTTTATATAGAATTGAGGCCGCGTACAGTGAGACGTGTAGAATTTATTTCATCCTAACCAACAGTCCAGGTTGAGAAAGTGAATGAGCCGAAACAGGATATAACTGGGGAAATCAATCAACTGATCATGGTAGAACGAAGCCAAACCTGAGGCTACAATAACTTGGTAAGTTTTATCTTTGAGAGATTTACTCAAAATAGTTATTTTATTAAGAAACCAGAGATATGTTACTAAGCATACTTCAGGCAGCCTTGGCCCTGATAGTAATAATAATAATAATAACATCCAAACAACCTCGCTTTTTCTAAACCAAAACCCTAAAGCCTTCCTACCCAACGACCTCCATTGTTCCTAAAGGTAAAAGGACAATTATGCTCGATTCATTTAAACAACTGCTGCTTTTGAGCTTACAAGCCAAACCTCCCAATGTTCGGGCTCAGGTCGTTAACACACCGAGTCCAAACATAGGCTATTTGAGGAGGTTCGGCTCCTTTGCAGTCGATCTAACAAAGTAACAATTGTCCATAATTCAGAAAGAAACACAGTTAAACTTCAAACAAATAAAGCACGCAAAGTACAGAGACTCAATTCTGACATTGTAAACAGATGAATGTGCACTCAAATACTGAAATGGTAAACAAACAAATTATGATCTTAACCTTTAAGTGAATGTAGGAATGAACCAAGTCGGAACCGAGTAATATGAGCGCGAATCAGCACCTTCGTACAAAGGTTGGATAGTCCCATCTTTGTAATCATATATTCCCATGTCAAGCCCACCTCTCTTGCCAGCAAATTGTTCATAATTGTCATCTGTGAAGTAGATGCAATTACTTCTACAGTTAGCACTTTCTGCTGAAGAAAGCGCAATCGCTTGACAATCGCCAACGAAGAAAGCCCGGTCACCCAAATCGTCCAGTTCAATCCATTTCTTTAACTTATGATCTAACTTGTAAACTTCAAACCAATCCGTATGGTAATGTGGATCTGCCTTTGGATCATCGTCGTCGTCATAATCATCATCATCATCGTATTCTCTATTTCTAACAATCAACAGAAGTTCTCCATTCGACTCGACTAAGTAGGGTTGTACAGATCCATCGATCTGGGAATGATCATGTCCCACGTACTCTTTTGCAGCTGGGTGATCAGGGCCATCTAAGTTGGAACAAACAATAAGTCTACCTGCAACACCCACAACATAGATTTGGCCCTGGTAACAAATAATATCTTTCATACACCCAGTTAGTTTACCCGACACGGATACAGTCTCCCAACTGTTGGTGTGGGGCCTCATTACTGTCACAGAGCCCAAGCACGTAGTCGTCACAACAAGGAAGTCGTCGTAACCCGAAGAGGAGTACGAATTAGGGGGCCTCTTGATTAATATAGCTCTGTCTCTCAATCGTCTACGAATCCAGTTCTTCTTCTGATTCTCATTATCAAACGGGCGATCACAGCTGGCTTCAGGGAGAGCAATCCGACGCTTGTTCAAGGGATTGAAAAGGTGCAATTTGCCGTCGTGACCGAGGGTTACAAGCCAGCCGTATGGAGTGCCGAAGCAGCGTCTACCTTGGATCTCCGGCAGAGTCATAGAGAATCTCTTTTTATCCTTGTACATACTCAGTAGGAATCTTTGGTTTGTAGGAGGATTGTTGTTGCTGTTGGTACAACTGCCGTCATCGTCCTGGCAACAAAGCAGTAGCCATGGGGGTTGAGAAACCTTCTCTGGACGCCACTGATCCTTTCCTGCGGCAAATCTAAAAGACATGCACACCGCCGATAGAGCTGAGTAATCTTCAATTGCTTCCATCTTGTCGCCGATTGCCCGGACAAGTTCAGATGGGAGGGAACTCCAGTCGGCCATCCTCATACCCTTCTAAAACATCAAAAGTGCACGGGATTTGAGGAAGAAACAGCAGTATATATATACATACATAATAATGACTGAAAAATATAAATTTAATGATAAGAAATACAAAGACGTTCTGTACTTGGTAAGTTTCCGAAATTGAGTAGAAATAATTTTTCTATGGCAATAAATTTTGGTAATAACTTTAGCAGTTTCCTATGCGCAGGCTGCAACTTTAAAAAGCCGAAAGTAAAAGTTGGGCGAGAATACTACCTCTGTTTCTTAGACTTTTTTACTCGCATCTGGGTCACTTTGACCAGGTGATATCGATAGCAAAACGATTTAATTTTTTGATAATTTTTTCACCGAGAAACTTCTAATCTACGACACCATAAAAAAATTGTATCCTTTTGCTTCACAATCACCGGGTCAAAGTGACCGGTGTGATAGAGCAAATTCCAAGTAGTTCAAGAAGAAGGGTTGGTCACAAAACGCACGCATCTTATCATCAGGAATCTATCATCAATTGGTTTTGCACAAGAAGCATCAATGGTCATAGGCATATTAAAGAAAAATATTACTTGAGTTCTCAGAGAATCGATGTCAGGACAAATCCCCTAACAAAAATCCAAATCGAGCATTAAAATTACAGAGAGAGAGAGAGAGAGAGATGAGCGTTTGAGTTACCTTGAAACTGACTGAAACCAAAGACACCCAATTTACACCTTTTGCATCAATTGAGCGATTCGATTACCTGAAGAAATCGGCAATCGAAGAATCACAAACCAGATGTTGTCTAACTTACACCCGATTTGAGTGATTCGACGAATCTCCTCCACGGGTGCTTCACAGTTCTGGAGAGAGTAGGCTATTTTGGCATATTTGGAAATTGGAATCATACCATAATTGGTTCGACCTTTTCCGTTTAGTGGCAAAACGGAATCATTGCCTCCAAACGGCCACATTAGGAGGCAAGTCTTCTATTGCCACCAGAAATAATGCCACCACCAATGGATTTTATTGTAGCGAGAATTCCGTCTTTTAAATAACAAAAGCTTTTAAAATTAAAAAAGAGTTCACATCCATAGGACCACGAATCGCGACGTACATACCGTATAAACTGTTACTTTTTTGGGCGCCTCTTCCACCCTGTAAGTAACAGCTTATATTGGCATACCGTATGAACTGTATAAACCGTTACTTACATGCGGATGAGCCCAAAATATAAGGAAAAAAGAAATAGAATTGATCGAGTGATAGTTAACAAACGAAATCATAAAACTAAGGATTCCGCAGCTGCCACCGTTAAAACCAATAAAGCAAATATTTGACGCATCATATCATCTAAAGACACAGAAAATACCAAAAAGTTCAAATTCGTTTACGACCCGGGCGTACTAAACCTACATTGTTTTATCCCACACCAGCGCTGGTTTATGGTAGCTAGCCTTATTAGGAGTAGTAGTCGGTAGGGGAGCTAGCCTGAGGTCTCTTTTTTTTTTCTTTTTCTTTCCACTCGGAACTCTTTTCCTCTGCTGATTGATGCCTGGGATATCAAATCATACTTGCTGAAGAGATTGGGCTTAAATTAGGTTTGAAAATGAAAAAAAATAAAGAAGATCGATGGAAGGTCCCATCCCAATTTAACAAGTTGAAGACTGTGCACTTATTTGAGTATAAGAAAACTGGAAGCCGCTATTACGGTCCAGAAAGGCCTTATATTTTTACGAAGAAAAGTAACGAAACATATGTAACATATTCATGGAAGAACTGGAACTTCTGCTGTGGCTGCTGTGGCCAATGCCCCTGAAGCTAACATGCTCCCTCACAAGGGCGGAGCTAGTAAGGGACTAGATTGGGCGTTTCTATTATTGACATTTTCATTAAACCCATACCAGTTTGGCTCAATTTCATTTAAGACCTCATAGATATTTCAATGTAGTCCTTGATGTTCGATACTACAAGCTTGTTCCTCCCTTTCAGATAAGCACTCTTATATCAGAAGGTTGAATTACTATTTTAAGACAATGCAGATTTGCAACTAACAAGCAATTACTAATTTCTTACAGTTATTTAAGAAAAAAAAAATATTTCCATCATCTTGGGGTATATTGCGATTCCATCTAAGGTGTTAGAAAGTAAACTTCACCAGGTTTGTTAAGAGTTTGCAAGTGATGAATCGTCAAGGAAACTTAATTTGCGAAGTTTGTTGAAAGAGCTTCTAGAGTTCAGACTTCAGAGTGGAAGTCGCTTGCCTAAACTTTCCCTATGGTAATTTAGCCCCATTATGAAAAATTCATAGCTCCTTTCCTGCTTTCTCCGACCTTAAGCAGACCCCTCAATCTGAAAGAAAGCGGAACGGAACAGTTACAAGGGAGAAATAACCTTCTCATGGTAAAAAGTAGGACTTTCCAGATCCACTAGTACGCTGCACATACGTACAAATATCCTAAAAATAAGCTAAAACTACAAAAAGTAGCAGGGACCTATAAGTTTTGACCATTGCCTTTACATGAACTTGATAAAATTTAATCAGTTGGAAAGAATGTTTGACACCTGAACTTGCATGTTTATTGATTACTGGACAAAATGTTGAATCCCAAGGAGTTGTAACAATCTACCTTTTTCTCAAATGTTCATTAGGAAATCACCCATTCTGTATCAATGTGTTTGCCAATCAAATCCTGGGATGCAAAAACACCACCAAGAGCACACGTAATGTGCCATAAAGTTCTCACTAGGGCATAGAAATATTACGTGTAAGCTGATATTATTTGTGTCTTCATAAATGAGGATGGTCCGAGGTATTCACAAATTACACTACGCCACTGCGGTCCTGGTTTGACATGATTACACATAATACCCTGCCGTATAGCAAAATACACTCAAAGCCCATCATCACTCTGCCAATTCATTGATTCAATGAACATATCACCCTCAGATCTTTCCCATTTCTAAATCATGCCCTTCTACATACCTCACCGCTCCCTAGCACCACCACAACCCCGGACCCTTTAGCTTTTTTTCCTCATCTTGACCGATTACCACCATAACTACCACCACAACGTACTTCAGTAACCCAACTAATCAAACTGCAGGACCAACATACTGTCAACCACGGCTGTGACCCCATCACTGCTTCCAGAAACTCCATGACTGCAACCGCCTCAGGGCTCTGATCCCGAGTTCAACATAACAGCCTAATTCAAACTCCAGATTGATATTTTTGCTTCCCTCAATCTCCACCTCCACCTTATTCACTACCAAGATCAAGTAATAAACCCCAACTGATAGACGAGAGTGAAGATGAGAGCGAAGGAAGGAGAGGAAACAACAAAATCCAAGATGTATTTCAATAGAAGAAGCTCTTGTCCTGATATAAATCTCATCATTGACATCACCCAAATTTAAAGAAAATGAAAAATGCTCAATAGCCATGTCTAGTTCCTACTATCCAGTGATTCAAATGCATCATTATTGCCAATTTGATTAGCAATTAAGGATTCCATCAAAACTAAGATGATTCATTTTTGGTCATCAAAGATTTCCTAACTGTCTGTTGAATTGAACTGCATATATGTTTTTCGTGGTCTATTCGCCCTACTACGTTTGTTTCGGTCTCAAATAAGAAGTTCAGAAGTGAATATGAAGTAGCCAATACCAACAGAGAGTACGAAAGAGCAAACCCCAGCTGAGAGTACACAATAGCACCCCCCTGAAAATGGTAGATAAACCAGTCAGAGGATGGTTTTGGTGGTTGGATAAAGTGGGATCACGGTAGAAACATGGTATAGAATAAAAGATAACTCTGCTATCCTTAGCTCTGAAAACGTCCATTATGGATATGCGAACTCTGGAAGGCAACAGCATTAACTGTGAATGTGATAACCAGGTTCTGGTAAATATCAACCAGAATATGAAAGGTGATAGAGACTGCAGGAAGACATAATACACCTGCCATCTTCCGAGTATTTTCTCAAAAGGATAAAGAGAGAAGCTATTAGTGATCTGGATTTGTTTCTTTAACATGCAACCAAGAACCAAGTCCGAACAGAATCGAACCTTCTCCACCCCTACTGGAGTAATGCACATTCTGAAAGAGCCAAGTGGAATGGGCTAATGTGGTTTCTGGTAATACAATGTTTACGGTGAACGTTTGTATGTTTATGCAGTGTACTGACTGAGGTTTTAATGCAAGGGTGCTGCCATGGTAAAAAATAAAAAATAATAATAAATAAAATGTGTTCATATTTATTTATTGTTCAAAAAGGTAATAGTGTGACCTTTAGCGCAAGCCCGTGAGGCCCAATGTAATAAGTTAGAACCACTGTGGGCTCAAGTGTATCCACCCAGCCTGAAGGCTGCTGTTGGGCTTGATACCCAATCTTTCATACGTCCTAGACAGATTACTGAAGAAGTCTAACTATAAGATGGTCTTACATGTATCCTGCAAGACTCAAAAGGGGTTCAAAGAAGACCTCGTGCAGCTTTGTATGAGCCTTACTTATTACCACATCTGCAACCAAAACTTCCTCGTTCACCGATGCTCGTGCAATCTTTTGTCACTTCTCTTCCCATTTCATTATAGCCGTGTAATCTTTAACATGTACCAATTCTTGCCATGAATTGTTGCTAGAAAACGGTGTGAGGAAGGATGGGAGGAGACACTAGTGGATGAAAACATGACAATTCCACTAACTTTTTTTCTTAATTAAAATAAATGAACTTTTACTATTGCGTGAACAACTTATGTCACTGTCATTTGTAGCGATCTACAATCCAACTTAAATCCTTTTAAATTCAAGTACTCGTATATACATGGTGTACCGTGTACGTGAATGTCAGCATGACCATTTTGTAACTCGTGAAAGCTTTTAAAGTAATTACATGGTTTGTCTTTTGTTAAGGAAAAACCCAAGCAAATTTTCAATTTAAACACTGGTGTCGATGTATCGGGTTGATCACTAACGACTTATAACCGCAAGGGAACCTACAGTCCATTACTTAGGCGCAATAAGGGATGTGCGTGTAGCTTGTCCTACCACCGGGGTAGCATGTGTAATAAAGCCAAACCACAGCGGGTGTTAATGTAATTTATTCTTCTACAAGTACTCCTTGCAGTTTGCCAATCCCTGGAAACCCCACTATAACCATCAGTCACCAAATGAGCAACATTATGTCTTACAAACATTGAGCAGGTATCCTAAAGACACTCCAATAAACCTTCCAACAGAGTCAGATACTCCCCAACTCTACCACCCAGGGACGGACCTAGTGACAGTTCTTGGTGCAAAATCCTTGTAAAGGGAACCCCCACCCAGGGGCGGAGGCAGGATTTGGAATATAGTAAGGCACAAACTCGGGAAATAAAAGTCACCACCATATATTAAAATATTGTATATTTTGAGTTTAATTACAATGACTTGTATATTAGATACAAAAAATGACGTGCACATATTCACCTTATGCGAGAAATAATTACCTCTCCATACCCTCCAAAAATTTGATGTACTGTCAATGTGTAGAGCAACCAAAATTGAACATGTAAACTTTTAAACCCTATACTTCAAACTCAAGCCTGCATAGTGCATATGGATAGATAGTTCAATTATTATCTCCAAATCATCAATCCAGAAACCAAATATTTTTACTAGAGGCTGCAGATAAAGGTACTGTTACAAATTTCCATCAGTAACAGAATGACAATAAGATATTCCAAAGATTTCTAACGTGGAAAAGACCTATTGCTCTATTGATATCTTTTCGAAGTGCACAGAGTCTAATGTTACAATAGGTTACGCAAAATTGTGTTCGCAAACATCACTATTGAACTATCAGTTCACGTATATGCAATGAATGCTCATGTAAGCATTCGAAAGCTTTTTGTACATGATTTGTTCTCTCGGTTATGTTAATAGATACTCTCGTAGGAGTATGTCTTGGTTTTCTTTCAAGAACAAATAGACTATTCTTGTTCAAGACCATCTTTTTTATCAGTAGAAATCCTCAATTTAGCAACAATCCCCAAATTCAAAACCCTAACCTAAATCAAGTTGAATCAATTATCACGAGCTATAAATTTATAATAGATAAAGAATGAACTCACAATTAAGTATAGATAAGAGAAGTTGTAGATCGTCCCCTCTTCTCTGTGCCGCTTGGTGTCATCGTCCGTTCGTCCCCTCTTCTCTGTGCCGCTTCGGAAGTTTGCCCAGGCACGTTTTGAATAGATTTGGAGCCTTTTTGCTATTTCACCAAGGGCTCGTTTATTTTATTTTTTTGTTGGATTATACGTATGTGACATTACGAGGGAGGGATTGATAATGCAGTGTTGGGACGGTTGGGGATGGGGCTGTTAGCTGAGTGACAAGGGGGATCGAGGAATTTGTTGGAGTGGGGGTTAAAAATCGAAATTAGACAAATATAGTTAAATGAGCGGGAGCAAACAATAAAATCCAAAATGTTTGTGGGGACTAAATAATAATTTGCAAGAAAATTAGGGGTAAAATTATGAACTTCAAAAATTGAGTGGGGGCTAGCCCCCACTAGTCTCCATACAGATCCGCCCATGCTGAGTGAGACACAAAATGGTGTTTGATTTTCAATTGAATTAGGTATACGATTGACATTAAAATGACAAGTTTGCTCATTATGTTAAAACACATTGCTCATTACGTTAAAACACATTCAACAATTTTTTACACTAGGAAAAAGAGCTCCGATTATCTCAAAGACACTACGAACGAAACAAGGGTGACTAGTGTAATACCCCGTAAAATTTATAAGGGCAAAATAGTAATTTAAGTAGCTAGATAAAGAATTTAATTGTGGAAAATAAAGTCGCTTAAATTATAGTATTTTATAGACAAGAAATTCTCGTAGAATTTTAGGTTTTAATAAGTTTGTATTTGTATATTAAGACGCGAGAATTTTATTTATTATTATGTATATTTACGCGTGTACGACGGCCGCGAAATTAGTGTGTGAGACACACCAAATCACCCTACCCACCGGTGTGCCAACCACACCATATTATTTTCTCTAAGACTTCATCTTCCACAAGCATTCTTCCCCTTCGGCTAATTTTATCACCGCCACAACACCCATCACTTTCACCGAATTTCACCTTGTCTCCTATATAATTCACCTCCTCAATCATCATCATCTTCATCAGTTCATCTTCATCATCATTTTCATCTCCTTCTTGTTCTTCTTCTCTTTCCCGCGGCCACACCAACGCCACCACCATCACCACCACCGAAAGACCCACCTCCATTACTCTCTTTCTCTAGCTCTCTATTCTATAGCTCTCTCTCTCTCTCTGTCTCACTCTCACCACTCTGCCCAGAACAGAGCACAGCAGCAGCAGCGGCAAAAGCCGCCGCCACCACCGCCTATGTTCCCGACGGGAACAACCACCCAAAAGCTCCACTTCAATTCTTCCTCCCTCCCTTGATTCCCCCTCTGTTGCAACCTCGGTACAAGAGAAAGAGGCTGAAAATAGAGCAATTACAGCAGCCAACGTCGCTGCAAAAACAGAGCAGCAAAACAAGGCACCATCGGCCACCATTTTTGCCGACGGGAAGCTTGGCCCAAGGAACCCAACAACACCCACCTCTCCAAATCAGTGCCAAACGACTCATAGAGGTCCAGGGAGATCGACTCAGGTCCTACCCGAAGCTAGGAGTGAAAGGTGTAATTGAACTTTAACGCGAAAAACCCTAATACCAAGAACGTGAAATCAATTCGTCTCAAGGACAAGAAACACTGAAAAATCAGAAAAATGTACCGTTCGCCATGGAAATGAAGAAACAGATTGAAGAAACCCTTGATCCTTTCTTGCTTGACTGAAATCGGTACCTCCTCTCGATTGGGACTGTGATTGACGAACTCACCTTCTTCTCTCTGCTCCCTCAATAATCCGTTACTGTTTTCTGTGAGTGATGGAAGATACGTTGATTTGCATCAACTGCTTGAGGAGGAGTCATGTTACTTTTATGGAGGAGAGAAGAGGGCCACATTCAATGTAATAACCGTCATCAGATAATGGCCAACCATCAAGGCCCTTAATCATCAGATAGTGGGTTAATTAATAAAATATTTAAATTACATAATTGGGTATTAATATTATTATCAGCTTAATATTTAATATGTAGAATCAAACTTAAACTGAAAAACATAGGTTAGTGGATCACAATTTTAACGTGAGTTTACATTCTCCCACTTGGTCCGCGAAACCGATTTAGTAAAATAAAATAAATTTTGAAACCGACTCGGTTGGATTCCACAACAAAAGAACTTGACACGTGATCACGATTTTTAAAACAAGCTGATATACCCAAATATGTAAAACACCATAATACTAGAATTAGCTTTAGCCATCAATGTGAATCATAGCGGTTATATGACTACTTATCATATTTCCTTCAATGTATCACGCCACTAATGACCTCCACCAACCTAGTCCATAATACTGTAACGACCCCTTTAATTTTGATTTTTTAGGACAATTCCTGTTAAAACAAGGTCCAAAACCAATATGCGCATATGTCTTTGGCGGCAATGCCTTCGTTAATGGATTAGCAACCATGAGAGTGGTACTAAAATTCTCAATCGACACTTGTTGCTTCTGGACTCGTTCCTTAACAACCAGATACTTCAGGTTCATATGCTTGGTCGCACTAGAATACTTTCCGTTCTTCAAAAAGAAGACGACAGCGGTAATATATCTTCAACGGCTTGACAATCGAGTCAACAGTCCCAAGCCCTGAGATAAAATTCCGCAGCCATATAGCATGACTCGATACCTCATGACATGCAACAAACTCAGCCTCCATCGTGGAAGAAGCAATGATTGTTTGCTTTACACTCTTCCATGAGATTGCTCCACCAGCAAGTAGGAACACAAAGCCCGATGTGGACTTCCTACTATACAAGCAACCACCCAAATCTGAGTCTGGATATCCAATAACCTCTAATTGATCCGATCTTCTGTAAGTGAGCATGTAATCCTTTGTTCCTTGAAGATATCTCAAAACTTTATTTGCTGCTTTCCAATGTTCCGTACCCGGGTTACTTTGAAATCTTCCAAGTACACCCACAACAAAAACTGATATTCGGTCTAGTACAAGTCTGTGCATACATCAGACTACCAACAACTGATGCATAGGGTATTCTTTCATTTTCTCTCTTTTCAAGTCATTCCTTGGGCATTGACTTTCACTTAATTTGTCACCTTTTGTTATAGGTGCATCAGTGGGTGAGCAAGACTGCATATTGTATCTTTCCAAGATTCGGTTGATATAGCCTTTCTGAGATAAACCTAACGTCCCACGAGATCGATCTCTAATGATCTCTATCCCAAAGACGTAGGATGCCTCTCCCATATCAACCATTTTAAAGTTCTTGGTAAGATACTCCTTAGTCTCATGAAGTAAACCAAGATCACTACTAGCTAAGAAAATACCATCCACATACAGAACCAAAAATATAAACTTGCTCCCACTGATCTTCAGATATATACACTGATCAACAATGTTTTCCTTAAATCTGAAGGAGGTAATGGTATCATTGAACTTAATATACCATTGCCTTGAAGCTTGTTTAAGTCCGTAAATATATTTCTTCAATTTGCAAGATAAGTGTTCTTGACCTTCTTTTGCAAATCCCTCTGGTTGTTCCATATAGATATCCCCATTTAGAAAAGCGGTCTTTACATCCATTTGATGCAACTCCAAATCAAAATGAGCTACAAGAGCCATAATGATTCTATGTGAGTCTTTCTTAGAAACTGGAGAGAAAGTCTCAACATAATCAATGCCTTCTTTCTGAGTAAAACCTTTGGCCACTAGTCTACCCTTATATCTTTCGACATTGCCCTTAGCGTCGCGTTTAGTCTTGAAGACCCATTTACAACGACTTTCTTACTGTTCTTAGGCAATTCGACAAGATCCCAGACACCATTCTGGTCCATTGATTTTAACTCTTCTTTCATTGCATCGATCCATTTACTAGAATCACTACTTGCTATGGCTTGAGAATATGAAACTGGATCCTTTAGAATGCCAATATCAAAGTCATGTTCTTGTAGAAACACCAAGGCATAATCATCAGGGATAGCAGATCTTCTTTCCCTTTGTGATCTCCTTAAGACCTGTTATGGTGGTTCATTAATATATCCAAGAGCGATGTCCTCATGGGGTGGTGAATCATTTCCATTAACGTTTGCAATCTGAAAATAACAATAATAAAGAACAAAAACTAATAATGATAACGAAATAAAGACTAACGTTTCAGCTTGGACTGAACGTAGCGTTTGACCCGAGTGTCAGGCTGTATTGCTGAAACGGCCTCAGTCGCCTCGTCCACACGTGGTGGAGTAACCAAACCCGTACCACTCTTCAATCATCCTGATCACCACAGCAACATAGTTCGCTTCTAAAATCCACATCCTTTGCCATAGTGAGACCTTTCCACACCATCCTAGAAAGTGTCGTTTGCCCCTCTAATCAGCGCCCTGACAGAGGCCTTCCAATGCAATTAAGCTTCCCTATTAGCTTAGCAGCTGCTTGAAAAACGACTATTCTTGCGGTCGAGAACTAGATTGGCCTGCTGCTAAAGCCGAGAAGCTATCGGAGTAGCCATAGCCGTTGCTATATGACAAGGTCTATGCCAGCGCTATAAAAGAGCTACCGCAGCCGCTCGCCTAACCGCCAGTCAGAACCTAAGCCAGCAGGTACATGCTAGTGGTGCTTTTGCCAGCGGCTTACAAACCGCTGCGGTAGATCTACTGTAGCGGGTTAACAATTCTATGCCAGGGCATTCAGCCGCCGCTATTTCCCTGATTTCTTGTAGTGTAGTTCCGCACCCAGATTAGATAAGGCATATGTGAAATCCTGATTTCTTGTAGTGTAGATCCGCACACAGATTTGCGAAGGCTTATGTGAATTCCTGATATCTTGTAGTGTAGCTCCGCACCCAGATTTGCCAAGGCATATGTGAATTCGTATTTCTGCTGCGATGTAGTTGATACTTATACAAATTCTGTGGACGAGTAGTTTTCCATCATTCACTTGAGTATTCATAGAGCCATGACCATTCTTAGTGCCTTGGAAGATACAGACACCTTCCATACAATAACTTTCCATCTCCAAAATTATCTAATTCTTGTTGTAAGCAATTATCAGCCCTCTTTTGATGCTCCAGTGCATCTATCCAACCTTCCAATAACCCACAGCTGCCATCCTCCAGTTTGTTAATCACTTTGTGTTCACCTTTGAGTCCACTCCTGTCAATGTTTGAATGAACTGTTACTACTCGAGTCATTTCCTAAATAGGAATTGGAGCCTCATGTGACCGAATATAAGATCATGAATGAGAAAAGATAATAAAAAGAATCAAAAATCGATAGCACATTTAATCTCTTGCATAACCTATTATATGAAGATGGGCTCCAAAATTTTGTCCACAGAAGCAAAGACAATCCCTTGACGAAAGGAAATGGGATAACATTAAGACTTGTCTTTTCAAAAAATAAACAATAGTGCCAGATTGTAAACGAACTACCTGACAATTCTCGTAACAAAACAAGACTTAATGTTTTCCCACATCTTTTCGTTAACGAGTTTTCTTTGCATCCATGGAAAATCCTTCTCAGAGCTCATCAACAGAAAGAGGTACTATTCTTCAAAAAAAAAAAAAAAAAAAAAAAAAAAAAAAAAAAAAAAAAAAAAAAAAAACAGAAAGAGGTACTATAAATAAACAATGTGCACATAATTATAATACGAAGCACCATCTCTTACATATATAATCCCTTAGTCACAATGGATGCCAGGAACGGGCTTCAAGGATTTATCCATGGAAGAAAAGATAATTCCTTAATGAAAGGAAATGGGATAACATTGAGACTTGATTTCTCCGGAGAAAATAACACTTGGAATATTAGATCCAAACATATAATCTCAATTGAAATGAAACAAGTCTCAACGTTTCCCCACATCTTTTTATTAACAAAATTCCTTAGCATCCATGGTAAATGCTTGTAAAAGCTCGTCCACACAATGACAATCATGAGTGAAAAAAACTTGCAATTTGAATCAATATTACATTCAAAAACTAGTATATATGTTCTAAAAAAAAACTAGTATATATAATAACTTACGCTGTTGATGAAAATTGCCAGCAATGTAAGCCGATAACTTCAAACAGTTATAATGTACAAAGTAATGAACGCATGATCATCCATACGCAATTTCAATGAAATTGATCACTCAGATTATAGTGCAAGGCACCATATCTTACATAAACCACTAACCAAGATGAGAGGAATGGACTTCAGATATTTTTACACATGGAAGCAAAAACAATTCATTAATGAAAGGGTTTATCAGAAAAAAAATCATTGATAAGGAAATGGGATAACAATAAGACTTGTTTTCGTACAAGAGTAATATCGTTTGGATTATCAGAT
The DNA here is from genome assembly GCA_023055425.1 of Linanthus parryae. NCBI lineage: Eukaryota > Viridiplantae > Streptophyta > Magnoliopsida > Ericales > Polemoniaceae > Linanthus > Linanthus parryae. Next base: position 184,068,501 of record JALGPY010000001.1, on the reverse strand, counting down.
CCATAATAATATCTATTAAAATGAAACAAGTCTTAATGTTTTCCCACATCTTTTTACCAACAACAAGATTCCTTAGCAACCGTGGGAAATGCATGTAGAATCCCGTCCACGCAATGGATAATCATGACTAATGATATGTGAATTTTGTGTAAACAAATTTCAAATACTATCATATGTAACAAGATTGCAAGATATTTAAGGCGATAACTTGGGCAATTATATTGCTCTCATCAACATTGATTTTGTGATCCATGAAATGGAATTGAACAAAGACAGTCTTCAAATTCAAACAACGCGAAATTTTAAAAGAAATTGAACAGTACGAAGAAAGCATAAGTTGATTATCTCGAGAAAATCTTATGTAGTGCATGGCCATGACCCTTGTCTAATTTACCCCACAGTTGAGCGCAATCATAACTGCTCGAGAAATTAAATGCGTGATCATGGAGCATGGATAATATTGGGCTATGGTGTGATGATGCTGCTGCATATTAGTATGCACTTATAGGGAAAACTAAGAGTAGGCCGAATGCCCTGCGATATTTGATCAGTTCAAATCACTTGATTTGTGGAGCTTTTATAGGTGTCCGCGGACAAAATGGTAAAAATAGATCCTACAACTTCTCGAGAATGATAAGATGATTTGAATGAACCCAAGGGGTTGGTCTATTGGGTGATGCTTGAAATTTAAGGACCACATTAGCTAGTTGTACTTTGGGCCACTAAATATTAACATAACTATCTAAACTGTAAATATTTTTCAGGTCCCCGGAATTTGTCGAAGTGCGCACAAACTGGCCCGAAAATAACCAAAAAACCCCTAAAAGGAAAAGAAATTATTTGAATGGCCACAAATAACTTGCTTAAAAGGTGGAGAAAGAAAACTGGTTGACAAAAATGGGACTGACAACTCCTCTCTTGCTGACTAATACACAACTTATTTTGGACCAATAACTTAAGTTCTTCGATTCAGATGGTATAATTAGACCGTGCATTACATGGATTTCAAAGAAATAGACGCATTTTCTTTCAGGCAATAAGCGAAACCCCTTTTCAGATGTAAATGAAGGCAAAGAGGTGGGAAACGGCTATGCGACTCCGAATCAGTCTTTTTCTTCTTCTTCTTCTTCCGTTATAACGTAGGAACCATAAACCACTACCGTACTAGTGCAGACCCAAACTCATAGGCCAGCAGTTGACACGGCTTGTAGGCGGCCTTGAATGTCCCAAAGAGTGTTAGTTATTTTGCTTTATATTAAGAGTCTGTTTTGTATTTGATGCAGGATTTTGAAGAAATATCTGTCAGTTTCAGAAAAGCTGTTTCGGTCAAAACGCATAATCAGGGGCAGAATTGAAGGTTTACAGAAACGGACAAAGTTATACATTATTTTGAGTGGAAACAACATTCTAAACAGAACTCGTGAAATATCACGAGCACCGACCTGATTTGGTCAAAATCGGCCATTTAGGGGTCCAAATCAGTCTCATTTTTAGTAATATTTATTCACTAATTAGGAGGTCAAATTAAACCCGATTTGGGTGAATCTTTTTGCTGGGTCTTTATTTTGTTTAGAATTTAATTTAGGATTATTTTTGAGATTTTGTTATTTTGGTAAAATTATGTTTTTTAGCTATTTATATGCGGCTTGTGGGTAAATTTCATCAGACTTTGATATTATTTTAATTCTGAATTCTAGAGAGCTTCGTGCCCTAGTTTCTTTGCCTTTTTTCATTGTTGATTCCGCTGTGATCCCTCGATTGGTTGTTTAACTCAGCGTCAGTTTGGTATCAGAGCAAGTTCGACTTGGGAGGAAGATCATCACCAACGATGGCGCGTGGACGTCCTGGCGGCTGCGGGCATGTTTCGACTGAGGAAGCGCCCCAATGGGTACGTAACGTCCAAGATCTTATGATGATAAAACATCTGCAAAGGCAACAAGGTGATCTGCAGAGGCAGATTGATGTGTTAGCTCATCGCCTAGAATTGCGGGATTTGCAGCGACAAGTTGCGAAGTTAACCAAATGCTTGGCGGCGCAGGATTGCAAAGATCGCAAGATTATGGAGCGAGCGTTATGGAGGAGTGAGTTTGAAGACTGACGTGCCAGATTATTCAGGTATGTCACAGTGCGGTAACTGTTTTATTTTTCCTGACGAAAAAGAAGAACCAATTGTTGAGGAGTTCAAGTATAATTCCTATGATGCAATTTTTGTTGAGATTAGTTCATCTTCAAGTGAATGCGTTGCTGATTGGTCTAAACCTCCAATATATGACGATTATGGAGATGATGAGGAAGCTTTGAATCTGGAGGATGAAGATCATACTTCAGATGTTCTGATTCTTTATGAGGTAATTTCAGATACATGTTCATTAAATTCTCCGTCACAAATAGTTAATCAAGTTGAACATGAAGATGACGATGTTGAAGCTCAATTAGAGAAATATGTAATTTTTCCGATCAAATTGTCATCTTTTTATTGTGATCCGTTTATGGCCCCTCGCATCTTTCAAGAGCCTATATTTAACTCGAGGACAATTTATTTTGAAGAAGGGGTGAGTGATGCAGGAGCAATTTGGAGAAATATCTATCAGTTTCAGAAAAGCTGTTTCGGTTAAAACGCAGAATCAAGGGCAGAATTGAAGGTTTACGGAAACAGGAAAAGTCATACACATTATTTTGAGTGGAAACGACGTTCTAAACAGAACTCGTGATATATAACGAGCACCGCTCTGATTTGGTCAAAATCGGCAATTTAGGGGTCCAAATCAGCGTTTTCTCATTTTTAGTAATATTTATTTCACTAATTAGGAGGTCAAATTAAACCTGATTCGAGTGAATCTTTTTGCTGAGTCTTTACTTTGTTTAGAACTTTAATTTAGGATTATTTTGAGATTTTTCTATTTTTGGGAAAATTATTATTTTTTAGCTATTTAAACCTGACTTGTGGGTAAATTTCATCAAACTTGGATATTATTTTAATTCTGAATTCTAGAGAGCTTCGTGCCCTAGTTTCTTTGCTATTTTTTATTGTTGATTCCGCTGTGATCTCTCGTTTGGTTGTTTAACCCGGCGTTAGTATTTGCTTAAAAAAAGAAAATGGGAGGGGGGAGGAAATATTAGGAAAACGCGTTTAAAAAAAAAGAGTAAAGACATTGTTTAATATGTGCTGAAATAGTGTTTAAAATAAAAAAATAGATTTAGAAATATTATTAAATTTCAAAAAGTCTTAACTTTTTTTTGAGAAGACCAATTTGTTCAAACAACTTGGGCTAAGAAACGACCCGTTACATCATGGTCCATCATGGTCCAGTAGAGGACTAGCCCAATCAGGTGCAGAAGTAGCCTAACGTGCAGTTGTTAGGATTATTCCTTTACTTAGACAACTTCGGCCTGTTGTTGCAGGGCAAATTTGTAATTGCGCTCATTAATCAGCTGTATTCCTTTAGACATTACTAAGGGTGAATTTGGAAATGCTTCTGCTGCGAGCACAGCTGCTTCCCGACATCAGAAACAGATTTAGTGTGTTTGGTAAAAATAAAATTGATGCTTCTCCTGACAGTTTCTGCTGTCCCACAACAGTTTTCCGGAAGCAAGGGTGGAGATGCTTTCCCAGAAAGTGCTTTTGAATGATTTATCTACAACCGATTTTTACCTTACATTTTTTTTTTAAAATATCAATAGTTATCTTTACGGAAATGACACGTGTCATATATTTTTGTCATTTTACCCTCTAACAGCAACTTCACCGTAGATTTTACCAAACACAAAATCCCTATATTAATATTTCACAGGTTACGTAATATTTACCAAACAACGTTTTAGCAAGAATTCACATCAACTTTTCCACGGTGTTTTCAAACAACAATTTTCTAGCACCGCCACAGCATTCCCAAACTAGCCCGAAGTCCACATAATCAGAAAAGAAAACCCAAATCGATTGAAGTGGGGTTATATCTCAAAATCCCCAAATCAGAAATTTTCTAAATTGATTGTGCAAGGATGCGGACGACAGGAAATGGCAATATGAAGTGGATGAAAATGCATGTTCGACAATCTACTGGTCCTGTGCATTCCAAAGATCCACCGAAAAGATATCGATGTTGGGTTATCTGTCCAAAGGAGGCAAAATGGTGGTTGATGCCAAGCTGGGGTTTTGGTAAGTTGAAATCCCCTTTCCTTGTTATTTGAACTAGTCAGTAACCCGCGCTAAAGCGCGGGTTTTGCGTATTTTTGTTGTGATGCGTTGCACGGAATTGGTCATTGACGCGTGGATGATAAACAACACAATTGGTATATGAGCGTGCAAGGTAATTTGTTTATGTGATATATCTGAAATGCATGACACGTAATATTGGAAAGACGACTAAACTAATCAAAGTCCTAGCGATTAAAGTACTCAAGCAATACTTTGCAATTAAACTATTCAAGTAATTATTATAGTAGCCGATTGTCTCCACATTGTAGAAATAATTTCTCAAGCTTTTTTTGATTTTTTCGCTGGGCGTTTGGTTTCTTTTGGTGCTATTCTTTTCAAGGATGCAATGTTGATGTGAAGATCTGTTGTGTCATCTCCGGTGTCTGATGTAGATGTTCCCATTGAGGTATCTTCAATTGCTTTTTCTTTTAGACTGGAGGTTTGGCGTCTCTTTGTTACTTTTGTTGGGCTTTGCTTGATGGGATGCTCTTTAGTACATGGAACAGTGGCAGCAAGATCAGATGTTTGTTGTTCCGTATTAGTTGCTGCTTTGACCTTAGCAGTTAAGGTTCGCTTCCTCTTTGTTATGTTTTTTTTGAAGTGGATCGTTGTCTTCGACTTGAGTGGCAAGTTTTTCAGTCTTGCCATGTTTGACAGACGCATCATATACACTCTGGAATAAGCCAAAAAAAAAAGTGAAGCAAATTTAGTATGTAATAATTACTGTAGGTAGAACATAGACACTTCTGGTGTGTAAACACTGACCTTGAGAGGATTTTTCTTTTGTATTGTTGCTTTCATCTTAGGCTTTGTTCTTTGGAAAGTAGATACTGCGGAATCTTCCTTTGGATCTTTTGGTGCCCGGTCTTCCCCTGTTATGCTCAGGTCCCATACTTTTGTGACTGTGAAGTTATCCCAACCATTCTGTATATTGTATGCAGTCACATATTTTTGGAAGATATTCTTCCTCCCACATATTTTCTCCAGAACTTGATGCACTTTTGTGGTATCATCATTCTACAATTGGAGGAAATATAATCATTAGCAACGTAGGAACGCAAGGGAACCAATATGAGAAGGCGTGGAGACCCAAGCCTAGATAGGTCTGTCGTTAGAACACCAAAAAATTCACGAAAATTGTCCATTTTGTGTACCAGCTGAGAATGAATTCTATGTTTGAGGATAAGCTATGGGTCTCTTAATTCTTGAGGTTTATCCCACATGAGTAACAAATAGTTACCTCAAGCAACATTGATGATAGTTCCTTCGCTGTTTTGCTTACAATTTTCTCAGCTTGCTTATCAAAAATCACGAATATTGCACTGCCAGTCGAATCAGCAACTTGAATTTGCAATTTGTACCTGATTGGAAAATCATATTATTAGTTCGCTGAACAAAGCATATGCAATATTTTTCATATGTAAGCCTATTGTCAAACCTGGGTGATGGGAATTTCGGTTCACGGTTGCATCGATCACACCACATGCCTTCATTTGATGGCTTTACCTTTTTTCTGCAAATTTCACACGATATGTAGTGCCATCCAAATCTGTAGTCTATGTTCTCAATTGTTGCAATGCACGTGAAGATGGCCTCCTGTAGTAGAAGGGGGGATAGTCAAAGATAATGAGTTGTGAAGATTTATAGTGGATGTCAATATTGCATAATATTTATGATTAGTAATTTACCTTGCGATTGTCTTCGATTTGCATCTCTAGTATATCAGCTATCGTCCTTTGATTCTGACTTGCTTGTTCTTCATCTGGGATTGTCATCGGGCGTTCACTTTGTGTTGGTATTACACACGGTACAGAGTGGGCAGATCTTGATAGGTGTCCGGCGCAGATGTTAATTTTGTAAAGTTAATAAAATTTATTTCAAATAAATTTAACGTGGTGCACAATAATATTACCTTTTCAGCAGATCGGAAACTTGATCTATGTTTAAATTTATATGAATTTTAGAGGCACATGTTGTTGACAAAGTGAATCGCCCTGTATAGAAAGTAAGGTTAATAGTTAAGTGCCAAAATAAAATACATCTTATAAATTGGACGGTTTGGAAAATATTACCTAGGAATGTCTTCACAGTCGTTGATGTGATTATAACGACAAATGGTCCTGAGGAACTCTCAACCAGATCATCATCAATTTTTCGAGCCGCTGAACCCCATAAATTGACCACCACAAGTTGACTCCTTGGTGTACAAAAATGTTGATTGGATGAAAAAATGAAGATCTGAGTGGAGTATTAGAATATGCATTAGTTATTGCTTCACTTTTTCAAAGTCCAGGTTCTTACTCTGGCAAGTCGATCTCAATTTTTCTGACTTCAACTTTCCTTGTTTGGAACTGAACCTCTTCAATAGGGCCTATCTCTCGTAGATGACCAATCACATCTGCAATATGTGTAAGTCCTGAGAAATTTAATAAAATTGTAAAATAAATTTACTTGTATGGCATGAAGAGTATCCAAATATAAAGATGATCAATAATTACCAGTCAAGCAGGTGTTGTCGTAGCATCGTTTCCCAATCTTTTCGTAGTCACTGAAGGCAAAGAAGTGCATCGGAATAGTGCTTTTTCCTCCATTTCGTAGAGTCACTGAGGAATTCGTCATGAAGAATATTCTCAAATCATTGTCGACAGGGCGAAACCTGCTAGTCATTCTTACAACTCTAAAATTTTTGATCGCATAAACTTGTCCTTCATTCAGCAAGGTCTTGTAGCGATCAGTTAAGTTGTTTCTTATCGACGCATGTATTGCAGTACCCTATGTGAAAATATAAGAAAAATCTTTATTTCATTTCGTAATATATAGTTAATCTATAATATTAATTTACGATCATACCTCCTCGTCCAGAAGTATAAGATATGTGCTGATAAGTTCATTGTTGTTCAAGTTCTTCGAATCCCACATTCTTGTTACTCTTACTTTCACATTCCATGTGTCCTTTCCATCTGTGAGCTTGTTCAATGAAATGTAGGCCATTTCTTTGTGTACCTGCATGAACGTAAGAAAGAACCTGTCATAAGCTTAATCGAAATTTTATCTAGAACTCATGAAAAATAGATGATACACACTTGTGTAGGGTGTGAACCTGCTAGTGAAAGGTTGTGACTGAAGAAATATGCTAGCTCTTGGTTTGCTGAATCTGTCAATTCTAAATTTGCATTTATAGATGAGAACGGAACATAGAAGGTCATCATCTATGGTTATAGAAGTTTAGTGGATTGGTGAAAGTAAAAGAATGTTAAGATAATGGGTATTTATTGTATAGTGTATGAGCTCTTTCAACCCGAAAATGTTAGGCATTTTCATGTATGGAGGAGTTTCAGAGAGACTAATAGTCCGTCACTCAATTTTTTAACTGATCCCATGAGGATAATTGGTGGTCAGTAATGACTTGTTTTATTGCCGATTATTATTTCGAATTTATTGGTTGGTGTATGAGGTATTTTAACTTGAGAATGTTACATTTTCATGTAATAGATGCTGGAACAATTTTAGAGACGATGGATATCAGTCACTAAATATTTTAGCTAAGGATAATTAGTGGTCATTAATGACTTATTTTATGGAAAGTTATTGTGTCACATTTGTAACAGTCAGACTAATTATTATTGATAAGATAATGGGTATTTATTGTATAGTGTATGAGCTCTTTAAACCCGAAAATGTTACGCATTTTCATGTATGGAGGAGTTTCAGAGAGACTAATAGTCAGTCACTCAATTTTTTAACTGATCGCATGAGGATAATTGGTGGTCAGTAATGACTTGTTTTATTGCCAATTATTATTTCGAATTTATTGGTTGGTGTACGAGGTATTTTAACTTGAAAATGTTACATTTTCATGTAATAGATGGTGGAACCGTTTTAGAGACGACGGATAGTCAGTCACTAAATATTTTAGCTAAGGAGAATTAGTGGTCAGTGATGACTTATTTTATGGAAATTTATTATGTTAAAGATCAGTTCCAGTATTTTTTACCTTGAATAAGTAAAAATCAAACAATGCATTAAGTCAGTATTATGTGGGGACTGATCGGTAAAAATAGAGAAGAACGATTTTTTAATTGAAATAGTCGTTCTACCAGGGAAATATATATTTTTTCGATAATATTTTTTTCGTCCGGTGCGAACCAGTAATGTCATGTAGGGGCTATTTGTAAAAGTTATCAATTATTATACGCTATGCCACTGAGCTGGCACCCATTTGCAGCATTCTGGTAAGTCGTATTTTATATCTACCTAGAAACTTTTATAGCATTTGGTAGTGAGAACTTTTATAGCGTTTGGGGGTGGTCCAAAAATAAGATCTTGTGCGACTGGCTATATATCTGTCTTCAAGGCCTTGCCATATTGTAATTCATAATTTCAATTAGTCGAGCACATACTTCTACCGTGATTTGACAATTTTTGGATTTTTCTTTCATTATTGCAGAAGACAACGGTAATAGAAAAGGTAAAATTATTCTTCAATAATGGATGATTCCCGTAGAACAGAATGCTAAACACATATTATTAGTCTAGGACTATTTATAGAATATATGCAAAATAGCGTAAAAATAGGTTGCAGCCCATGAAAATGTCAGGCAAAAAACTTATTTGTACGACATTAGAGGACTTATAGGTAGTTCCTAAGTTCATTGAAATCTTGCGCTTCCTAATTGATTCCAAGAAGAGAATCATTGTGTTTGTTGCCTCTATAACTCATCAGGAAGCGACATAAATGGGCTCTGTGTCATGAAAGCTCCCTGCAATTCCACATAATCAAGTGTCAAATTGAAGCTGTATATGATTGGTGTTCCGCTGCCTACCCCTGTAAAACATTCAGCCGAAAGATAAATACACATTAAGTAGGATGCCTTTTTCTTGGAAACAATGACTACGTTCCATTTACAGGAGCTATCTTGTTGATCAGACGACTCTATCATGTTGAAGACACCTAAAATCATGTTTTTCAGTACTTACAAATCGTAAAATAAATAATAATGATATCTTGTCTCACAGCTTTATTCGTCGTTTCGGTATTTAATTGAGGAGACTATACTGTAATCCTGACTTGGGAGGTTCTACATTCCTTGTGTCATTGTAGTTTACTCGTCCATATAATTATACTAAGATTCATATTTGCAAAATGTGCAATAAGAATAAGAAAGTTGATTTTTGTACTTGAGAAATTATAATGGGCAAAAAGATGTGCTCAAGATTTTCAAATCAACAGTAATTTACCAAAATCCTTCCACCATGATGCATGAATTCCGAAAGATGATCTTCATGTAACAATGGATCATGGAAAATTGAGTTTCATGTCCCTGCAAAAGCATAAAATACCAGAAATAAGAATTTTCATTGGCGTGATTTCGTGAGAGTCGTAATTCATAGAATGGTGGATTTATTGAGACTATTTACCTGCATTCGGATGATGACATTAAGGTAAATTCGTAAAAAATTCTTTGTAAACGATATTCTTCGTACGTGGATGAGATTCATCATCATTCTTTGTAACCCAAATCCGCAATCCATCTCTACTTGTTACCCGAGAAGCCGCCACATATAACTGTCCATGGAAAAATACTGGTTCTGGAAGAAATAAGCCAACATGTTTCAAAGATTGTCCTTGACTCTTGTTAATTGTCATGGCAAAGCAGACGGAAAGCGGGAATTGCCTTCTCTTGAGAACAAATGGCCATTTCGATTCTGATGGAGAAAGTACTACTCGAGGAATGAATACCTTCTTTCCAATATGAGTCCCTGTCATAATCTGAGCCTCGACAACCCATTTGGCAAGTTGGGTAATAATCAGCCGTGTACCATTACCCAAACCTGCTGTTTGATTCAAATTTCGTAGTAACATGACAGGCATCCCAACTTTTAGTCGAAGCTCATGCTTTGGAAAAGATGAGAAATTCAGTGAATTAAGAAATTCGACTGGGTATAGCAAGTCTTGTTCTTCTGTGTTGCTTGAAGCCTTACAAATAGAGTCTGCACTAAGATATGTTTGCTCGGGAGAATCAATGAGGCCGATGATGTAATCGTTGATAGTTTGGACAATATCGTTAGTCGGTGCCAGTATTGCCCTCTCCTCCAAATATTTCACCTCAGTGAATTTGTTTTGCAAATCAGGATAAGTATCTCTGACAATGTCTTCCAGAGGATTCTTAGAAACTGGAATTAGAAAGTCCTGTGGAATATCTACAAAGGAATGACCATCTTCATTGGCAAATTTTCCTTCACCCAAATCCAAGATCCATTGTGCAAACTCTTTGGTGGCACTATCACATGATTGATTTTCCAGACGCATATTCCTGTGAAGCTTGAATATTTGGCAATGAGTCCATAAATGCGACCGATTAATTGTGGCATTCACGATATCTTCTCTGCGGCCTTTAGGTATAACATGAAGTATTTGTCGAAAATCTCCCCCAAGAATTATAGTCTTTCCACCGAAAGGTATCCCAGAGCTCTCTTGATTTGTGATTTGCAATATATCTCTCAACGATCGGTCGAGTGCCTCGAAGCAGTTACGGTGTGACATTGGTGCTTCATCCCAAATTATCACACTTGCCTTTACCAAAAGGTCAGCTAATTGTGTGCCCTGTTTGATGTTGCATGTCGATTCCGTAGTGATATTAAATGGAATGCTAAAACGTGAATGCGCAGTTTTGCCCCCACTCATCAATAATGCTGCAATCCCTGATGAAGCTACAGCCAAGACAATTTTTCCCAATGAGCGGAAACATGCGATCAGTGTCCTCCACAAATATGTTTTTCCCGTTCCTCCATGACCATATACAAAAAAAAGGCCCCCTTTATCAGCATTTACAGAGTCAACCACAACATCATATACTCTCCTTTGTTCGGAGTTCAACCCTTGAAGAAGGCTAATGTGTTCTATGGCTAAACGGGCCTGATCATGATCAAGCTCCTCTTGAATCACTCTGTTGTTGCTATTTTTGTGAAGGAGAGTATCTGGAAAAGGCATTGTCTCAAAGTCTTTTAATGATCTACCATTTTGCAGTAACACGTCTTCAATCTCGACCAAAGTGTAATTCTGCAACTGTTCATCACTTAGATGCAAGGTTGGATGTTTCAAGAGACGCCTTTGTCGATGCAAAATATCCTCTGATAATATATTCCAATTTCTTTGCCAAAGTGCGCGCGGATCAGCCACATCACAATATAATAGAATTGTTGCAAATAGCTCTCTTAACTGCTTTCCTGATGCCCAGATTGAAGCTTCAATCAACGAATCATCCCATTCTTTGTCGCTATCCAATAGCCCGAGTGCATAACATGCTTCCCTGTAAGTTCCATACTCAATATTGTTAATAGTCCTTATTTCTTCATAGCATCTTGGCCCTTTGACAAAATTGAGGAGCATTCTCAAATAAAATTGCTCGCCACTGGCCGGATGCGCATTATAAATCCGTCCAATTGAACGACCTGATTTTCTTGGCCTCCACTCTTTAGTACTTTTGTGCCACACTCATTTTGTTGGGAAATCAACATAGGTGAGTTCTCTAGCTGATTCATGCATTTCATTGGCTTTCAACCATTCTGTAAACATTGTTTTGTCAATATCAGGCCGTTCTACGACGTCGTCTAAGCATTCGGCTTCATCGAAAGTCACATTTTGCTGATCCTTGAGGTGAAAAGCTAGCCTTCTGACAGGAGGATTGCGGTAATGAATTTCGAACTGAAAAGTTCTCCAGCAAGCCTCGGGTGCGGATACATACCTTCCTTCTATATACATCTTTACCTCATCTACAATTGGAGATTCTTTGGTTCCAGTGACGGGGTTTCCGCAAATACTGTCATGCAGAATAAAGGTTCCTCGATCGGGGCCCTTATTCATATACTTGAATAGATACTTAATAGATCTCGATCGATTAAACCATTCCACATTTATATGCGCCTGGAATTTCACCAACAAATCACGATTGTATGGAACAACGAATCTGTTGTCAAGCTTGATGTCATTCTTCATAACAAACCTTCCATCGTCTTTTCTCTGATAAATAGGGAATCCTTCCTCGTCGATAGTGGTTTGGTTGTAGAACTTCTTTGGAAAATGCTTTGAGCAACTATTATCAACCATACACGGTGCCGTCGCGTTAGCCCCTCCACATGGACCATGCATCATAAACTGTTTTACGGCTTCGTAACCATCTGGATCATCGTAAAAGTCGGGAATCTCAGCTGATATAATCTTGTCAATTGTTGTGGGATCAGGATGCTTGTCATCGGGATGGAGAAAGAGGAATATGTGAGCATGCGGTAACCCTCTCTTTTGAAATTCAATTGTGTAAACAACTGCAAAAAAATGTTATGAACCATCATCTTAATTAAATAAAAATGAGTTTCCTCCAAACACATAGATGAAATGATGTTGCATGCTCAGCCAATAATGGTCCGCCAATTCATTTTATTTACTACACAAGATTTGCCATAGTCCCACCTTAGTCAACACCAATTAAAAGTAATTAGTATGTAGTTAATACACAATAGGGTGTATTTTAGTGACTGTTCTTGCACTTTATTGCAAATTAAAGAATAGTTCTTAACAACACACTCCATTTTCTCATGTCAGATTAAGTCCACTGGCCACTGCAATCATTTTACATGCACTTTTTGTACAAAATAGTGTCCATAAACTATCAAATTATGAGTAATCAAGGATTCAATTCATTCACGATTCTCTATCCCTTTCTCAGGTCAATGTTTTGGTTATAATTTTCCTCCTACAACCTACTGGATTTGTGCTTTTGTATTGGTCATGGTTCTATTAATCTTATCATCAGTTTTTTTGGTTAATTTATTGAATGCTCAAGGAAAAAGACATTGATCTTCTTAGCTTTAGTTGATTTTTCCACATATAAGGTAAAAAAAAGCCTGAAGGTGGCACCAATACTCAAGCGGAATCATTTCCTCACTCTTTATTGCATTTTTTTTAAACGGCATGATTTATCAAATGATTTCAGGTTCAATAGGTGATAACTAATCATGTCCATCAGAAAAGTAAGACGATGTATCTTCTGAACTTTCACATCATAATATTTATATGTTATATTATTATTTATAAGAGTATGAAAAGTTAATTAACGTGATAAGATAAATAATTGAAGCCTTGAAGAGGATACAACTCCTTATGTGACTCTGGAAACAACAAAAAGGCATAATCAGAATGAGAGGGTTAACATATTTGTTTGGCTTTATTAGTTATTTATGAGTCAGATTATTAATTATTTTCCTTTACAACAATAAAAAATGCATACGTAAAGCACAATATGTAGTATCATTAGTTTTAAAGAGTACCTGCAATCACCCTTCCAAAATGTTGTTTACGTGTTAGTTGATCCAAAAGCTCATCAAGCTTTATTTTGAAAACTCTTGCAACAACATCCGGACTATCCTCAACCTTTAGTCCAGGATTTAGAGATAGAAAACTTTCAATTTCTATCCATTTAGGATTGCAAGTATAAGTAAGAAACAGATCAGGATAACCAGCCCATCTACAAATAGCCATAGCATCTTGGTAGTTCTCCGCCATGAACCTGGGGCTTCCAGTAAAAGTAGAAGGTAACAATATTTGTTTCCCTATGGAAATTGGATCAGTGTCACCTCTAAATACAGCATCCTTCAACCCTCTATACAATTCAGTTCTCAATTTTTTTTGGTTAATCCATATCCACATTAATCGAGCCTCCTCTATGCATGTGTAGGCATCTACAACATACTGCTGAAACAATCTGCCACCTCGGAGTAAGGTATCTCCTTCGTTTCTGCGATGTTGTAGTCTGAAAGCATAGAATTCTCTCATCGTGACATAAGTCTCTTTGTTTCCAACTTTTGCTTTTACATTGTGCTTAATACCTAATCTGAACCCATCTTCACCATAAGGGAATAGAAGAGGATATTGCATGGCCATGAATGCTGGATGTAGGACGCTAATTCTTTTCAAACCCCGACTCCTTTCATCAATAATTATATCTCTTTCAGCTCTTTCAACATTGAAATCCCCGACAATAAGTGCAGCAACCTCTGATGATGTTGGCAAATTATAGCGCCTACCATCTGTGCTTCTATTGCTGAGGAGACGCAAACGTAATGGTCCAACCTCTGATTCTTTAAAATTGTCTCTTGCCATTCGGAACGTTTTAACCAAAACATTATGATCATCTAACATCTTCAATAGAACATCCACCACTGAAGTTTTGATATCCACTGACGTATCATCGCAATTTAAAGCCTCAACTCTGTTTCTAACTTCGTTTTCAGTGTCATGGATGTACAATTGGGCAAAGCTGGCCTTCAGTCCAGTTGGTGGAATCAATGAGCCAATTCGATGATAGTTATGACCGTTCAGGCGGAAACTCCTGGGGCCGCGACGTTTATTCATGGCGTAATCAATATTGCCACCCATTGATGTGAAGGAGAATGTGGCATTCAACATTCTCATATTACTTTGATAAAACTTAGCGAGGGGACCTCCATTACGATCAAGAAGTATTTTCAAGGCAGAGGAGATGGTTTTAGCAGGGGTAGCTGTACTTTACCCTCTGAGCAGCAAAGTGAGAAATTTGGTTTGCTAGGATTCCATGATTTGCAGTTCCGTTCCTGGTACCACATAATTGCTCCGCAATATCCACAAACCATTGTTGGAGGTCCAAAATTGTAGGGCTTAACTCTTTTCCGTGTCAAACCTGTGCGCATTCAATTAAATAAAAATTTAAAATTATAAAAATTACATGAACTTTAACATCGACATTGTTTAGAAATTGAAATCAAATAAAAAAGAATTACTTTTGTAAAATTTACTTATAAGAAAGTGTGCCTTCACCTGTACGCTTCCTTTTGTGTGAAATTATAGGTTGGCGCCTCACTCTTTCTTCTTTGTCTGAAGGAGGCTTTGAAACACTTGAGTTAAATGAATCTTGTCCAGAACATGGGACATCATGTAGCATAAAAGCCGGCTGACATGGTATCAGATTTTCCCGATTTGATGGACGAATTTTGGGGTTGCACTTATGTTGTAAAATGAGCCTTCTTTTTTCTCTAGCACTTCTGGCAGCAATGTTCTCTTTTATGGCTGAAGGAGGGGGAAACAGTTGAGTTAAATGAAACATGTTCAGTCCATGGAACATCATGTAACAAAAATGCCGGCTGAGGTGGTCTCAAATTTTGACGATTTGTCGGACGAATAACGCGATTTCGCTTCTTCTGCAAAATGAGCCGTTTTTTTTTCTCTAGCACTTCTGGCATCAATATTCTCTTTCATGGATCTGACAAAGCAAACAAACATGAAAAGCCAACAGATTGTTAAAATAGTAAAAGAGTGTGGCTCTGAAATGAAGAAAATAAGCTGACTTAAGGTAACAATGAAACTACCAGTTATGTTTAACGATAATATTCTATATGGTAATATCATATGCTACCTCGGTTCCGATTTTCGTTGTTGTTTAAATATTTCATAGCTTCGGCCATTGTGACTTATTCTTTGGCTGGCATAAGCCAGAGCTAAATACCAATTCTGACCTTTGTTATCGAATAGTTCTATTTACTGGATTCTCTCATTTTTGTTATCAACAGATGATTACACTTTGCTACCCTGTTCTAATGAGTTGGTGGTACAGAGATCAACAATATCTTAATCTATTAAATGTTGTAACTAATAATGGGCAAAATCAAAAACATTGGTGCAGAACTTCTCACGACATGGTTCGAATGAAAGAATCGACAGGATCATCTCAGACCGAAAATTAACAAAATCTAAACATGGTTGGGATAACTGATGATCAAAAAATAAAAAGTATAAAAACTTTGGAGCATGAATAATTCGTGGAAAATATGGTAACAGGAATGAGACAAATACATACAAAATTCTAGTTTCAGCAATAGTGTTTACTGTGAGTAGCGAGCCTAAAACCCAATTGGCCTGTAAAATTATTTCTACCAAAGTTGGAAAGAAACTTGTACCTGGTTGAGGATTACAACCAAACACCTAGCAGATACAAATCCTGAAAAACAGAGCACCTGGAAATGAGCAAAAGGCAGTAAAACCAAGCTCTGCGGAAACGATATGGTAGAAAACACCAGAATTGAACGGGCACTTACAAAGCAATGGAAGTAATCTGCACTCTCAATGATAAAAAGTAATCTGGGTCTGGGTCTGGGTCTGTGGAAGGGTCCAAGGGTCAGGTCGAGTTGGGGTCAGTAATCTGGGGGTTTCTATTGGGTCGGGTCTGATGGGTCTTCTATAGGGTTTGTGTTCATCTGGGTTGGGTTTAAGCGGGTCGGGTTTGGGTCTGACCGGCCCATTGACATGCCTAAGGAAGGTCATGGAACCCTAAGAAAGGAAAGAAATTTGATCAATTACACAAGGGATCTTATTGATATGATTAGTCAAAGTAAGAAAAGTGAGGCAAGAACAAAGATGGTGGATCAGTTTGGACTTGGTAACATTAGGTTATTCATTGGGGGGTACATTTGAAATTTAAGATCTTAGTCTTTTAAAGAGTGAAGATATAGTTTTCTCCTAAACAAAAAGAGTTACACACGGGCCATCAGTTAAAAGTACGTGAGATTCATCACTGCCAGAGGTTGTGCTTCACAGAAGAAGCAAAACAATGGCCAATTGGAGTTCAATTCCTTACGAGCTCGTCGCTGTAATTGCCAACAAATTATTAGCCATCGAAGATTACACATCCTTCGCCGCCGTTTGTCGATCTTACAGAACCGCCGCAAAAGGCGATAAGTGGCGCCCACAAAAAGTTTCTCAGCCGCCATGGCTTTTGCTCTGTTGTAAGGACGAGGACGAGTGTTGTGGCATAAATCCTCTCACCTCCAACGGGAGGGGTTTACTGAGTATGTACAGAAACCGGAAGAAATTTCTCATGAACCTGCCGGAGCTCCATGCAAGACACTGCTGGGGAACCCCATACGGCTGGATCGTAACTTTAGGCCTCGACAAGAAATTGCACCTCTTCAACCCCTTAAACCGCCGTCGTATCGCCCTCCCAGATCCTGATCCGACCTCGATTGAAGGTCGGGACGACGATAATGTGCGGGGCTTTTACATTCACAGAGCTATCCTAATCAAGAGGCCCTCTGACGACTTTCTTGTTGTAACAGTTTGCCCACTTGGTGACTTGAGAGTGATGAGGCCAGGTACTTCGAAGGATGTGAAGTTCTTAAGTTCTCAAGGACATGTCACAGACGTGATTTGTTACAAGGGCCAATTCTACGCTATGTGTCACCGTGCTATGCTTTTAATTTGCTACAATTTTGATGGCCTGAACCCTCCAACAGCTGAAGAATTTGTACCGCTAGATACCCGATTTGAAGGTTGGAGTACCGAGAAATATTACGTTGTTGAGTCATCAGGAGAACTTCTAATGGTGGTACGATACATAGAGAAGAGGGTCGGAGACGATTACAAAACGTACAAATTTGAAGTGTACAAGTTGAATTTTGAGACCAAAAAGTGGATACAAATACATGATTTGGGCGATTGTGCTTTATTTGTTGGTGACTGTCAGACTATATCGTTGTCTCAACCGGAGAATTTTAATTGTCGGTCGAACTGCATCTACTTCATGGATGATGATTATGAACAATTTGAGAGCAAAGGAGGACGAGACATGGGTATCTATGATTTTAAAGAAGGCCTTATTGAAGCTTTGTATCGAGGGACAGATTCTCTCTCTTCCTACTCTACTCCGACTTGGTTCGTTCCTTCTTTCACTTAAAACAAAATTTATTATTACACTTTCCTCATTGCAGGTCTTAGATCACTATGCTTTTATTTTATTTTTTGAGATACATTTGATGTTTCTTTTGAATTATTGTACTCTGCTCGTTACATGTGTTAGATTTTTTTTTTTGAGGTAATTACATGTCTTAGATTACTATGCATTTAATATTTATTCTGAAGCTTTCTTCAGTAAAGTTTGTGCATTGTTACTTTTTCCTTTGAGTTCTCTTCGTCCTAAGTCTTGTGTTGTAAAAGTTTATGTAAAAAAAAGTCACTGAACTTGTTTCTTCTTCCGTAACAGGCTTTTTTACTTAAAATTTCCTTTCACCAGTTCGCCTTAAGGAAATTACTTGTGGTTGGTTAGGTGATTTTTGCTTGCAAGCCGGGTGTTGAGAATGTTAGCATAATAAGGTGTTAGTTGACTTACATGCTCTTTTGTTTGAGGGTATAATTGATCATTCCGTGTTTTACATATGAACACTATGAACACCATCATAATCATGCACCACCGCTCGCCACTATCACCACCACTAATCCAGATTCCGCCGATCCCAAGCCCATATCCCTGCAATTTTGTCCACAGAAACGACAACCACCTACTCCCTCACCACAGTGATTGCTGCAGCTCTCTAGTCTTCCAACTTACACGAGGCTGTTCGCTTCACTGTGTTCTCTTTATCGGAATTGCGCTTTGTCACCACCACGAACTCTCTTCTGCCTCGCCACAATAAAGTTATAGGGTTGGGGATTTCGTAGGTGACGAAATTCTGTTCAGCTTCGAGTTGACTGCCGAAGATTTTGAGGCTTTAATTTAAGGTTTCGATTCTCAGAAAATTTTGAAATATCGCTCGTCTTCGATGGATTGGTTTGTACGGATTTTGCAGGGGTCACTCGTACGACGTTCTTGTCGCTCACGCTTATCTGTGGGTGGTAGTCGATCGCCAGAATGTGAAAAAAGAGAAGGCTATAAAGAGAAAGTGACTGAGGGTTTGAATTGATCTTCTTGTTTGGCAAATTGTTTCTTGAAAAACAATTATGAGAAATAAGTGGTTGAAGTCAGAGTGTTTTCTCGGAAATATGGAAGTGTACGGCCTTCTTGGTACTAACTCAGGAGATCTAACCTAAATTGATTGTGAGCAAGTCAAGAGATTATGGCCATGCGTGATTGGTACCACCACAATCATTCATCACCTCACAGATCAATCTTTTGCAACTAGCAAGATGAACATGCCAACGAACAGGACATGGTAGCATTTCAATACGTGTAACCACATCACAGTTCATGTCATTCATAAAAGTGTCGCACTAGATAAACATGTTCCAGTCAATTTTACTCATGCCACCTTTAAGGGCATTGGAGAGATCAAAACGTATTCCACATGCTATACCTTCTATCCTTTACCTTAAGGCCTCATTTGGGTAGCGGATAAGAAGGCCGGATATGATATGATATCCTCTCCTTATCTTATCCCTTATTTAAGTGAAAGTATAAAGAGGGATATCATATTCTTCTCTTATCCTTCTCCTATTTTTTTTTGTCTTCATTCTTATACTATCTAGGAGTGGTATACACCAGATGAGAGGGTGAGAGGATAAGATGAAGTTCCATTCTTGACTAAATAAACTTAACCTATCTTTTTAATTCCCTAATATATCACTTGAAACCCTATCTTCTTTGACTCAGACACAACACTGGCGATTGGAGAGAGAACCCGCCTTTTTCGGAATGAAAGAAGTGATAGAAATGGACTGAAATTATGACCAATTTGTATAGCTTAACATGTATTTTCTTTTTAATTTTTTTTTTATGTTTAATTTCAATATACTGACTGTGCATTATTCTTTGTTACCTACAATGGTTAATCTTTGTATAGCTTACATGTATGAACTAGCTCAATTAACAATACAAGCAGTTTTATACGAAATCACTACATTGTAGTCATTTGGTATACTTCTTCTTATCATGCACCACCCAAACATGGTAATTCATATCATGCTTCTTATCCTGCCTCCATCCTTCAGCACCCATACACAATAAGCCAGCATATCATATCAGACCTTATCTGATAACATACATATTCTACCTCGTATCCCAACATAAATCATATCCACTATATCTTATCTGATACCGAAAGGACGCCAAGGACATTGGAGTTAGGATGAATTCATATTCCACGGGCAAGCACTTGAACCCGCTTGGATTACATCTAGACAAATAGAAGCAAGGCGACGAGCAGTGACATGAATTGCACGTCGTGGTAGTTCAAACCGCACTCAAAGGTAGGGCTTTCCGATTTTTATAGGAACTTCTATACCAGAAACAATGGTATCTCCAAGTATAGCCCCTCTGAAATGTAAAATATATCTCTTCTCAACATTCCCATGTCACCTATTCTTAGGATAAATAGTCTGATTGTTAGTACTCTCTAGCAAGTAATAAGCAAGGAAGACTAAACAAAGTACGGTTCTTTTGTTAGCAGACGTTCTAAGATAACAGCAACAGACTTCTCGGATTTGCTGAAAATGTTAGTCATGAAAGACTCTTCAAGGCAAACCAACCAGAGTTCAAAACAAGACATCCAAGTACAAAGACAACCCAAAGTACACATGCCACCATATTGTCTACAAACATACCCAGATCCAGTAATAAGAACTAAACAAACTTAAAACAATAAAATATCCAAATTAAATAGCCCTCAAACTTCAAAACACTGGATGACATGACAGGAAAGACAGTCCATTCCACAGCAGTCTCAGATCTTCCATGAGTAAATCGGCAACTCAACTCCGCTTTTTACCTGCAAGGATAGCATGGAATTGATTTTTTTTTTTAAATGATATCGTGAAGGAAGAAAAAATATAGCAGAAACAATGACAAGCAATAGGAATGCTTAAAAACTGGAGGGCCCATTAAGCAGCCAACTTCATCTAAATCCAGGACAATGTATCTGATCTGATTACGTGCAAAGGGAAAACACTTGTCAATTTCAGCATAATCTCTACTGTAGCTCAATCGAACAGTCCTTAGTCACATATGTGCAACTTGAGCCTGAGTCACATATGTGTAAAAATATTATCTACCCACTAAACTAACAATAATGTTATGGTGCAATTGCGTTAAAATTCTTCAATAACCTTAGCTGTTAGTATAGTTTGCAGGGCCCTACTCGTGTTGAGGCCTAAAACAGTTGCCCCAATCTGCCTCCCCCTTGTGCCGGCCGTGCTTAAGAAACGGGCTAGAAGGTCAACCACGTGAACTTGGGAATCAGCCTAACATGAAAAGTCTTAGCCCAAACTTAAAAACTAATAACATACATTATTTGCTCGGTAACCCTTCTATCACTTTTCCCTCACATGCTACATTTACTCTGGTAAAGGCAGCATCCCAAAAGATAGAGCTATTTATGTGAAGTCGTCTAAACCCAACACTAGGGAGATTCCCCATAGGTTTGAGGCAGCTAGATGAGAGAACCAGGCAGAAAAGGGGAAGAACACGAAGCCTTGATGGATCACAATTGTAGAGGTTAGGCTCTACCACTATTATAGAGGTTATGCTCTACAACAGTTAACTTTTTATAGGTACAGGTACAGGGCTAACCATAGTAGTAAAACCTGATTAGTTTCAGCCTACGATGAGTGAGGCAAATTATCAAAAAAAAAAAAAAAAAAAAAAAAAATGTTGTGACCAATTTGGGTTGCCTGGTCTTGCATTTTTATGGCATCTCCCTTTCCTGTAACAAAAGTATTATCTGTACATGTGGTTCTTTCTTACAGCTCTACAAAGTCCAACCAGAATATTCACTCTCAAAACATGGTGTTACGAACAAAATCAAATGCAACTAAGAAAGTAAAGCCCAGTTACACACCAACTGAGATCATGTGACAAGTGATCACCAAAAAAATTCCATTCTACCTGTAAAGTTTGCAATCTTATCAAACTCGCTGCAGCGGAAAAAACAAGGACCATAGCATAGTTACTCAAGAGGACCACAAAAAGAATTCATACAAATGTCACAGCTCACTCTATCAAATTAAACATCTCGCCAGAGTACAATTGCACTCATACAACCAGCATGGCAAGACCAATCATAAAACCATAACTAAAACTTGATGAAAGAGGGATGAGGATCCATTTACATGAAAACCACGACATAATGATTATAAGACTTGTACCTGATCATTTCAGCAACGCAAGACTCTCATTGTACTGGAAGATGGCATGTATACGTCCAGCTTTCCATAATTTCGTAATCTCCCCTGTTTCAAGATTGTACAAGTACAAGCAGTCATTTGTACCCTTGAACGCAACGGAATCAACACCATCCTTGCTGAAAAGTCCGAGAGGAACCTTAACATTATATTGTCTAAACGTTTGTAATTTAGACCAAGATTGACTGGCACCAGTACAGTCACTCATCACCCATACATCAATGTAAGTTTCCCGATGAACAAGCATGGCAAGAGATTCTCTGTAACCCGCAAGATGAACTTTATCCTTTATAGGGTGATATGGCATATCAATTTGTTTATAAACCTCATCCCTCATGTCAAAAGATAAGAGGTACCTGCGGTTTGATTCAGTAAAATTGCCCTGGGCAGTTACAAGCCAATACATGTTCCAATTAACACAGCACGGGCGAGAAGAGGTGATCGTAGTACCCTCAATGCGACATGGGAAGTCTATTTCCTTTTCGTTCCATAAATTAGCATTCGATGAGAATATATTGACTTGTGCTCTAGTTTCTTCTTGTGTATCATTGTTAGTACCACGATCCGATACTTGTGCCACCTTAAAATTAATCCCCACTGCATCAAAAGAACAAGCAAAACCCCACAATCCGTTCTTAATGTGGCTACCATATTCACCAAACATGAAGGTAAATTCCCTGTAGTTTCCGGTGGCGGGGTTCCAAAGCGCAAAACTGCTACTCCTTGATGAGATACACAAGCAAACCACACCATAGAAACAACCCACGATCTTAACCCTATGTGCGTATGTCGGAACAGGTGACTCCATTGTGGTTTCATTAAATTGGAAGGAAATGGGGGGTGTCGAGTCATCAGAAAGACTGAGAGTGTACAAGAGTGATAACAACGAGCCTTCCTTCCTCGTCTTATGTGAATAGTGCATGGCAATGAAACTTGGGGAGATGATTAGATTGTACCATCCTTTGCAGACACACTTGAACCGCACAACAGACTCCACTGGGAGCTTTAAGAGGATCTCAACAATCACATCTTCCACTTGATGCTCTGCCTCTCTTCTACTACTAGTTCCTATGTCATCGGGACCCGCACGAATAGTGAGAGATGTAGAAGCCAAAGTCATCCTTCCAAAGAGAAAAAAAAACAAATAAGAAATTTGTTTCATCCATTTATTGACCATTTGACGCCCGACATTGATGTCGACTAACACAACTTTATAGGGCAACACGCAGCTGTAGATATTTCATGAAATATGATAAAACTAAGAGATCTGAACTCTAAAATTTAGAATGTTCAGTTAATATGTTTTCCTTCCAAGTAGACAGCATATATGTAAGTTATTAACCAATTGCGTGCGGGGATATAATTTATAAACATAAATAATGTAAGAACCAAATTCAAAATTCATGTCTAGAAGATAGTCAAACATAAATCTACATCCACAGTTTAACACAATCTCTCTTGCCAGATAAATTCAGTGTGGTATGTTTAACATTGTACAAGAAAAGCCTGTACACTCCATAATTGTTCCAGTGACGAGGGTCAGGATTGTTGATCCAGTTCAAACTCTACACATGTTAATCTTACCCATGATGAAACCTATGGAGATATGGCACCAGCGGTGAAATTTGGTAATGGAAGACTTTGATTTTTTATTTCTCTCTAAGAAAAGTGTTCTCTAGGAAATGGATGTGGATAGAACATGTGAACCCCCACCGCCTCCGGCGCCAAATTTACAGGCAACGGAGAACCTCCGGAGTTTCAAACGGTGTTTCGTCAACAATCAGAGCCTCTCTGATGACGAGGTGGAGCGAGCTGCTGGTATACAGAGCTTTAATGAAGTTCTTATTCAAGCTCAGGTTGGAATTTATATCATTTGATTTATTAGATCCATAATAATTTCTATTAAAACGAAACACGTCTTAATGTTTTCCCACATCTTTTTACTAACAAGTTTCCTTAGCATCCGTGGGAAATGCTTGTAGAATCCGTCCACGCAATGGATAATCATGACTAATGATATGTGAATTTTGTGTGTAAACAAATTTCAAACAATATCATATGTAACAAGATTGCAAGAAGTTTAAGGCGATAACTTGGGCAGTTATATTGCTCTCATCAACATTGATTTTGTGATCCATGAAATGGAATTGAACAAAGACAGTCGTCAAATTCAAACAACGCGAAATTTTAAAAGAAATTGAACAACAGTACAAGGAAAGCATAACCTGATTATCTCGAGCAAATCTTGTGTAGTGCATGGCCATGACCCTTGTCTGATTTACCCCGCAGTTGAGCGCAATCATAACTGCTCGAGAAATTAAATAAGTGATCATGGAGCATGAATAATATTCGGGTATGGTGTGAAACTGTGAATGATGCTGCTGCATATTAGTATGCATTTATAGGAAAAACTAAGAGTTGGCCAAATGCTCTGCGATATTTGATCGGTTCAAATCACTTGATTTGTGGAGCTTTTCTAGGTGTCCGTGAAGAAAATGTAAAAATAGATCCTACAACTTCTCCAGAATAATAAGATGATTTGAATAAACCCAAGGGGTTGGTCTATTGGGTGATGCTCGAAATTTAAGGACCACAAACGCTAGTTGTCTTTGGGCCACTAAGGTCCCGCTTTTTTTACCTAAATTTAGACGGCTTTTCATCTTTTTAAGTTATAAAAAAGTTCTAATCAGGTCATTTTTCGTTAAAATCTATGTCTGATAACTTTTTTACCTTTTATAAGACTAAAAAAAGTTAGTTTTTTCTAACTTCAATTTTTTTTTATCTTTTTACTCATTAAAATTACTTTTTAGGAGATGAAATAGAAGTTAAGTAGACAACATTTTCTACCACAAAGTAACTAAAATTTTTAGAAAACTTATTAGACACAAAGTAAACAATATTTTTGTCTTTTTCTAAAAAAAGATAAAAATCGCCTAAATTTAGGTAAAGAAAGCAGGGCCATATTGACATACTATCTAAACTGTAAATATTTTTTCACGTCCCCGTGAATTTGTTGAAGTGCGCACAAGCTGGCCCAAACATAACGAAAAAACCCCTAAAAGGAAAAATGATTTGAATTGCAACAAATAACTTGCTTAAAAGGTGGAGAAAGCAAACTGGTTGACGAAAATGGAAACCGCCAGCTACTCTCTTTGCTGACTAATACACAGCTTATTTTGGACCAATAACTTAAGTTCTTCGATTCCAATGGTAGAATTAGACCGTCCATTACATGGATTTCGGAGAAATAGACGCATTTTCTTTCAGGCAATAAGCGAAACCCCTTTTCAGATCTAAATGAAGACAGAGGTGGGAAACGGCTAAGCGACTCCGAATCAGATTTTTTTTTTTTCTTCTTCTTCTTCTTAAGTTATAATGTGGGAACCATAAACCACTACCCTACTAGTGCAGGCCCTAAACTGATAGGCCAGCAGTTGACACCGCTTATAGGCGGGGAGGACATATTAGGAAAACGCGTTTAAAAAATGAGTAAAAGAAGCTGTTTAGTATGTGCTGAAACAGTGTTTAAAATCAAAAATACATTTTGCAATATTACTGAATTTCCAAAAAGTCTTAATTGTTGATTGCATACTCCCACTATGCCATTGCATGCCCGCTTCTAAAATTGACTAATTGCACTTCCCATTTGCAATTATGTTTAATTGTTGATTACATACCCTCAGTGTATCATAATTGGCTTATTGCATGCCTCTGTTTCGAAATTGGTTGATTGCATCCCCCATTTGCAAAAGTACTAGCTTATTGCAAATGCGATTTTTTTTTCATCCAACTAGAGTTTGTATTTGGAGTGTAATATTATCTTTTTGAGATATTGGAGGGTAATATTGTCAACACAAGCATAAGAAAAAAAAAACAAAAAAAATAAGGGAAATAGAATATGAGAGAGGCACCAGTACCACCTTCTCATTCTGCTGCGCTAGGGTTGCCGTCAATTCCCTCCAGAACAAGGTTTCTGTTGAAATCGACGGCTTCTGAATCGATCCGAGAGACTCTACATGTCGTTGGTCATGAATACTTCTCCAACACTACGCAACCAGTTTCTGAATCTAATGCATTAAAGCATACTAAGAGACTACTTTGAACTAGGTTGTTTTTTCTGAATTTTTTCGAACTATGGAGCAGAGCATGCTTTGCATGGAATTTCATGGAGGTTTGCGTTTGTTCTGGTGTGCTCTCTGTCTAGTTTTTGATCCAGCGGCAGAGAAGCGGGTGAATTAGTGAGCAGGGTTCGGGGGTTGAATTAGTGAGTGTTCGGAGGTTGAATTCATTGTGCTTAATGGGTTTCTTGAAGTTTTGAGGCATCAATGGTGCTATTGTGTTTCATCGCGGCTATTCGATTTTTATGGTGCCCGGAAATTGGCGGAGTTGCAATGGTGATGGCGGTAGTTTTGGTGGAGATGGTGGTAGTAGTGGTGGAGATGCGTAAGGGCATCTCCAACCCTATGGTGCGAGGGGAAGGGGGATGGGAAAAACCGTATAAAAATAGTGTTCATGTCCAACCCTATGGGGGAGGGGGAGGGGGAGGGGGTGCTATGGAGATAAATTTTGCCTCGGGTGAGGGATGGTTAGGAGGATTTCCCCATCGACATCCCCTCCCCATCCCCCTACATGGAGTGGTAAATTAATTTAAACCTTAAAATTATATTGGCTTATTGCAAACTAGGGATTGCCCGTGCACGATGGTACTATCCAAAAAATACGTTTCATAATCGATTTTGCTGGAGGAGAAGATGAATATGGCGTCCCCGATAATTTTATATGATATTCATCAAGTCATGTTCTTACACAATTTATATAATTATGTAAATTTATCCGAGAGAGATGATAAATTTTCGAGTAGTGGGTAGTTAAGTGGGCAGTTAAGTAGTGAGTAGTTATGTGGGTGGTAGGTAAGATCTAAGGGCCGAGACTGATTCATTTAAGGTAAAGGCTGAAAAGCAATAAGTTAGTTAAACCATACTGTTTTATAGAATAGATGGGAAAATAACACTGTTACAGACTTTCATGCAGTTAGGAATATTCCGTTACTTTGACAACTTCGGCCTTTTGTTGCAGGGCAAATTTGTAATTGCGCTCATTAATCAGCTGTGTTTCCTTTAAACATTACTAAGTCGACATAATCAGAAAAGAAAACCTAAATCGATTGAAGTAGGGTTCTATCTCAAAATCCCCAAATCAGACAATTTCTAAATTGATTGTGCAAGGAGACGCGAAATAGCAATATGAAGCGGAAGAAAATGCCTATTCGACAATCTACTGGTCCTGTGCATTCCAAAGATCCACCGAAAAGAAATCGATGTTGGGTTATCGGTCCAAAGGAGGCAAAATGGTGGTTGATGCCAAGCTGGGGTTTTGCTAAGTTGAAATCCCCTTTCCTTGTTATTTGAATTCGGATTTCATTAGCCAGCCTATCATGTCTGGGCAAAATCCGTTTGAGGAAAATTGATCGTTGGGTTATTGATCGAGGATTGATCGTTCAGGCCACGAAGTTCCATTATGTCTTTGTTGCGGCCATTGAAGCAAAACAAAGTAAGAGACCCAAAAATAATATTTGGGAAAAGGAACATTAATACTAGGAAATACATTGAAGAAAATTATCAAGCTAAACAAGTGCATCTTGTTCTCTGTAACAACAGAAACAGTAGAAGACAATGTGGCTATTTAGTGGCGCTTTTGTAGGCGCACTTGCACTTGGTTACGAGGCACGTGCGTGTGTGGCGTGAGTTTGTATAATCAATAATTTCTTTTCTGTTTTTATATATGTTGACGGTTATGTCAGTTAATTTCAGTTATTGAAGGAATGTGTTGTTACAAACAGTCACGATTGACATACACAATCTTTCTGAAAAGAATGTATATGATTCTTTCGTGTACTATAAATAAGTCGAGCACCTACAGCTTAATTATCTGTTTTAACCACAATTTCACAGAGAATTCTAAAGAACTTCTGCAGAATATCAGCTGTAGAATCGATGTGAATTGTTGTATCCTGTAAGGGAATCGCTAGAACCCGGTAGGATAGTGGCCGGCAAGGCCGGCTGGACCATTAAGCCACTCATGGCTTTGCTTAGGGCACCACATATGAGGGGGCACCAATTTTCAAAATGGCAAGGGTATTCTTGTGATTTTATATTAATTAATACTTCAACATATTCTTGTGATTTTATAGGCTCAGTACAACGATAATAAATTCACACCATAATTTCTTAAGATGATTACAATGTAAAGAAAATTAAGATTATGCAGAAGAAGAAGAAGAAAATTTGGCGATACGAAGTGTTTGTTCATGAATTTTTTTTTTACGTAAAGAAAATAAAGATTATGCAAAAAAAAAAAAAAAAAAAAAAAAAAAAAAAAAAAAAAGTAAACTTACCACTACACTCAAAATTAATTCACAATATGAAGCTTTTGTTCATGTAGTACACATGTTTCACTTGTTTTTATGGGGCACCAAATTTAGAAATTTGCTTAGGGCATCCAAATAACTAGGGCCGGCCCTGGTGGCCGGGCAATTTATCCCTTAAAGACAACGTTCAACGTGCCTCAAGTTGCAATTTCCTTCATCCATTTTCTTTGGCGTTCTTTGGTGTAACATCTCCTAGACAAACTCATGTAAATCTCCATGTATCACTCATCTCTCTTTGTTGTATTTCCATTTCTTCCTAACTAGCGAGTCAGTTATGTCTTTGGAAGGGTCTGGGTCTGTGGAAGGGTCCAAGGGTCAGGTCGAGTTGGGGTCAGCAATCTGGGGGTTTCTATTGGGTCGGGTCTGACGGGTCTTCTATAGGGTTTGTGTTCATCTGGGTTGGGTTTAAGCGGGTCGGGTTTGGGTCTGACCGGCCCATTGACATGCCTAAGGAAGGTCATGGAACCCTAAGAAAGAAAAGAAATTTGATCAATACACAAGGGATCTTATTGATATGATTAGTCAAAGTAAGAAAAATGAGGCAAGAACAAAGATGGTGGATCAGTTTGGACTTGGTAACATTAGGTTATTTATTGGGGGTACATTTGAAATTTAAGATCTTAGTCTTTTAAAGAGTGAAGATATAGTTTTCTCCTAAACAAAAAGAGTTACACACGGGCCATCAGTTAAAAGTACGTGAGATTCATCACTGCCAGAGGTTGTGCTTCACAGAAGAAGCAAAACAATGGCCAATTGGAGTTCAATTCCTTACGAGCTCGTCGCTGTAATTGCCAACAAATTATTAGCCATCGAAGATTACACATCCTTCGCCGCCGTTTGTCGATCTTACAGAACCGCCGCAAAAGGCGATAAGTGGCGCCCACAAAAAGTTTCTCAGCCGCCATGGCTTTTGCTCTGTTGTAAGGACGAGGACGAGTGTTGTGGCATAAATCCTCTCACCTCCAACGGGAGGGGTTTACTGAGTATGTACAGAAACCGGAAGAAATTTCTCATGAACCTGCCGGAGCTCCATGCAAGACACTGCTGGGGAACCCCATACGGCTGGATCGTAACTTTAGGCCTCGACAAGAAATTGCACCTCTTCAACCCCTTAAACCGCCGTCGTATCGCCCTCCCAGATCCTGATCCGACCTCGATTGAAGGTCGGGACGACGATAATGTGCGGGGCTTTTACATTCACAGAGCTATCCTAATCAAGAGGCCCTCTGACGACTTTCTTGTTGTAACAGTTTGCCCACTTGGTGACTTGAGAGTGATGAGGCCAGGTACTTCGAAGGATGTGAAGTTCTTAAGTTCTCAAGGACATGTCACAGACGTGATTTGTTACAAGGGCCAATTCTACGCTATGTGTCACCGTGCTATGCTTTTAATTTGCTACAATTTTGATGGCCTGAACCCTCCAACAGCTGAAGAATTTGTACCGCTAGATACCCGATTTGAAGGTTGGAGTACCGAGAAATATTACGTTGTTGAGTCATCAGGAGAACTTCTAATGGTGGTACGATACATAGAGAAGAGGGTCGGAGACGATTACAAAACGTACAAATTTGAAGTGTACAAGTTGAATTTTGAGACCAAAAAGTGGATACAAATACATGATTTGGGCGATTGTGCTTTATTTGTTGGTGACTGTCAGACTATATCGTTGTCTCAACCGGAGAATTTTAATTGTCGGTCGAACTGCATCTACTTCATGGATGATGATTATGAACAATTTGAGAGCAAAGGAGGACGAGACATGGGTATCTATGATTTTAAAGAAGGCCTTATTGAAGCTTTGTATCGAGGGACAGATTCTCTCTCTTCCTACTCTACTCCGACTTGGTTCGTTCCTTCTTTCACTTAAAACAAAATTTATTATTACACTTTCCTCATTGCAGGTCTTAGATCACTATGCTTTTATTTTATTTTTTGAGATACATTTGATGTTTCTTTTGAATTATTGTACTCTGCTCGTTACATGTGTTAGATTTTTTTTTTTGAGGTAATTACATGTCTTAGATTACTATGCATTTAATATTTATTCTGAAGCTTTCTTCAGTAAAGTTTGTGCATTGTTACTTTTTCCTTTGAGTTCTCTTCGTCCTAAGTCTTGTGTTGTAAAAGTTTATGTAAAAAAAAGTCACTGAACTTGTTTCTTCTTCCGTAACAGGCTTTTTTACTTAAAATTTCCTTTCACCAGTTCGCCTTAAGGAAATTACTTGTGGTTGGTTAGGTGATTTTTGCTTGCAAGCCGGGTGTTGAGAATGTTAGCATAATAAGGTGTTAGTTGACTTACATGCTCTTTTGTTTGAGGGTATAATTGATCATTCCGTGTTTTACATATGAACACTATGAACACCATCATAATCATGCACCACCGCTCGCCACTATCACCACCACTAATCCAGATTCCGCCGATCCCAAGCCCATATCCCTGCAATTTTGTCCACAGAAACGACAACCACCTACTCCCTCACCACAGTGATTGCTGCAGCTCTCTAGTCTTCCAACTTACACGAGGCTGTTCGCTTCACTGTGTTCTCTTTATCGGAATTGCGCTTTGTCACCACCACGAACTCTCTTCTGCCTCGCCACAATAAAGTTATAGGGTTGGGGATTTCGTAGGTGACGAAATTCTGTTCAGCTTCGAGTTGACTGCCGAAGATTTTGAGGCTTTAATTTAAGGTTTCGATTCTCAGAAAATTTTGAAATATCGCTCGTCTTCGATGGATTGGTTTGTACGGATTTTGCAGGGGTCACTCGTACGACGTTCTTGTCGCTCACGCTTATCTGTGGGTGGTAGTCGATCGCCAGAATGTGAAAAAAGAGAAGGCTATAAAGAGAAAGTGACTGAGGGTTTGAATTGATCTTCTTGTTTGGCAAATTGTTTCTTGAAAAACAATTATGAGAAATAAGTGGTTGAAGTCAGAGTGTTTTCTCGGAAATATGGAAGTGTACGGCCTTCTTGGTACTAACTCAGGAGATCTAACCTAAATTGATTGTGAGCAAGTCAAGAGATTATGGCCATGCGTGATTGGTACCACCACAATCATTCATCACCTCACAGATCAATCTTTTGCAACTAGCAAGATGAACATGCCAACGAACAGGACATGGTAGCATTTCAATACGTGTAACCACATCACAGTTCATGTCATTCATAAAAGTGTCGCACTAGATAAACATGTTCCAGTCAATTTTACTCATGCCACCTTTAAGGGCATTGGAGAGATCAAAACGTATTCCACATGCTATACCTTCTATCCTTTACCTTAAGGCCTCATTTGGGTAGCGGATAAGAAGGCCGGATATGATATGATATCCTCTCCTTATCTTATCCCTTATTTAAGTGAAAGTATAAAGAGGGATATCATATTCTTCTCTTATCCTTCTCCTATTTTTTTTTGTCTTCATTCTTATACTATCTAGGAGTGGTATACACCAGATGAGAGGGTGAGAGGATAAGATGAAGTTCCATTCTTGACTAAATAAACTTAACCTATCTTTTTAATTCCCTAATATATCACTTGAAACCCTATCTTCTTTGACTCAGACACAACACTGGCGATTGGAGAGAGAACCCGCCTTTTTCGGAATGAAAGAAGTGATAGAAATGGACTGAAATTATGACCAATTTGTATAGCTTAACATGTATTTTCTTTTTAATTTTTTTTTTATGTTTAATTTCAATATACTGACTGTGCATTATTCTTTGTTACCTACAATGGTTAATCTTTGTATAGCTTACATGTATGAACTAGCTCAATTAACAATACAAGCAGTTTTATACGAAATCACTACATTGTAGTCATTTGGTATACTTCTTCTTATCATGCACCACCCAAACATGGTAATTCATATCATGCTTCTTATCCTGCCTCCATCCTTCAGCACCCATACACAATAAGCCAGCATATCATATCAGACCTTATCTGATAACATACATATTCTACCTCGTATCCCAACATAAATCATATCCACTATATCTTATCTGATACCGAAAGGACGCCAAGGACATTGGAGTTAGGATGAATTCATATTCCACGGGCAAGCACTTGAACCCGCTTGGATTACATCTAGACAAATAGAAGCAAGGCGACGAGCAGTGACATGAAATGCACGTCGTGGTAGTTCAAACCGCACTCAAAGGTAGGGCTTTCCGATTTTTATAGGAACTTCTATACCAGAAACAATGGTATCTCCAAGTATAGCCCCTCTGAAATGTAAAATATATCTCTTCTCAACATTCCCATGTCACCTATTCTTAGGATAAATAGTCTGATTGTTAGTACTCTCTAGCAAGTAATAAGCAAGGAAGACTAAACAAAGTACGGTTCTTTTGTTAGCAGACGTTCTAAGATAACAGCAACAGACTTCTCGGATTTGCTGAAAATGTTAGTCATGAAAGACTCTTCAAGGCAAACCAACCAGAGTTCAAAACAAGACATCCAAGTACAAAGACAACCCAAAGTACACATGCCACCATATTGTCTACAAACATACCCAGATCCAGTAATAAGAACTAAACAAACTTAAAACAATAAAATATCCAAATTAAATAGCCCTCAAACTTCAAAACACTGGATGACATGACAGGAAAGACAGTCCATTCCACAGCAGTCTCAGATCTTCCATGAGTAAATCGGCAACTCAACTCCGCTTTTTACCTGCAAGGATAGCATGGAATTGATTTTTTTTTTAAATGATATCGTGAAGGAAGAAAAAATATAGCAGAAACAATGACAAGCAATAGGAATGCTTAAAAACTGGAGGGCCCATTAAGCAGCCAACTTCATCTAAATCCAGGACAATGTATCTGATCTGATTACGTGCAAAGGGAAAACACTTGTCAATTTCAGCATAATCTCTACTGTAGCTCAATCGAACAGTCCTTAGTCACATATGTGCAACTTGAGCCTGAGTCACATATGTGGTAAAAATATTATCTACCCACTAAACTAACATTAATGTTATGGTGCAATTGCGTTAAAATTCTTCAATAACCTTAAATGTTAGTATAGTTTGTGGGACCCTACTCGTGTTGAGGCCCAAAGCAGTTGCCCCAACCTGCCTCCCCCTTGTGCCGGCCCTGCTTAAGAATCGGGCTAGAAGGCCAAACACGTGAACTTGGGAATCAGCCTAACATGAAAAGTTTTAGCCCAGACTTAAAAACTAATAACATACATTATTTGCTCGGTAACCCTTCTATCACTTTTCCCTCACATGCTACGTTTACTCTCGTAAAGGTAGCATCCCAAAAGATAGAGATTTGTATGTTAAGTCGTCTAAACCCAACACTAGGGAGATTCCCCATAGGTTTGAGGCAGCTAGATGAGAGAACCAGGCAGAAAAGGGGGAGAACACGAAGCCTTGATGGATCACAATGGTAGAGTTTAGGCTCTACCACTATGGTAGAGGTTATGCTCTACAACAGTTTACTTTTTATACGTACAGGTACAGGAATAACCATAGTAGTAAAACCTGATTAGTTTCAGCCTACGATGAGTGAGGCAAATTATCAAAAAAATAAAAATTGTTGTGACCAATTTGGGTTGCCTGGTCTTGCATTTTTATGGCATCTCCCTTTCCTGTAACAAAAGTATTATCTGTACATGTGGTTCTTTCTTACAGCTCTACAAAGTCCAACCAGAATATTCACTCTCAAAACATGGTGTTACGAACAAAATCAAATGCAACTAAGAAAGTAAAGCCCAGTTACACACCAACTGAGATCATGTGACAAGTGATCACCAAAAAAATTCCATTCTACCTGTAAAGTTTGCAATCTTATCAAACTCGCTGCAGAGGAAAAAACAAGGACCATAGCATAGTTACTCAAGAGGACCACAAAAAGAATTCATACAAATGTCACAGCTCACTCTATCAAATTAAACATCTCGCCAGAGTACAATTGCACTCATACAACCAGTATGGCAAGACCAATCATAAAACCATAACTAAAACTTGATGAAAGAGGGATGAGGATCCATTTACATGAAAACCACGACATAATGATTATAAGACTTGTACCTGATCATTTCAGCAACGCAAGACTCTCATTGTACTGGAAGATTGCATGTATACGTCCAGCTTTCCATAATTTCGTAATCTCCCCTGTTTCAAGATTGTACAAGTACAAGCAGTCATTTGTACCCTTGAACGCAACGGAATCAACACCATCCTTGCTGAAAAGTCCGAGAGGAACCTTAACATTATATTGTCTAAACGTTTGTAATTTAGACCAAGATTGACTGGCACCAGTACAGTCACTCATCACCCATACATCAATGTAAGTTTCCCGATGAACAAGCATGGCAAGAGATTCTCTGTAACCCGCAAGATGAACTTTATCCTTTATAGGGTGATATGGCATATCAATTCGTTTATAAACCTCATCCCTCATGTCAAAAGATAAGAGGTACCTGCGGTTTGATTCAGTAAAATTGCCCTGGGCAGTTACAAGCCAATACATGTTCCAATTAACACAGCACGGGCGAGAAGAGGTGATCGTAGTACCCTCAATGCGACATGGGAAGTCTATTTCCTTTTCGCTCCATAAATTAGCATTCGATGAGAATATATTGACTTGTGCTCTAGTTTCTTCTTGTGTATCATTGTTAGTACCACGATCCGATACTTGTGCCACCTTAAAATTAATCCCCACTGCATCAAAAGAACAAGCAAAACCCCACAATCCGTTCTTAATGTGGCTACCATATTCACCAAACATGAAGTTAAATTCCCTGTAGTTTCCGGTGGCGGGGTTCCAAAGCGCAAAACTGCTACTCCTTGATGAGATACACAAGCAAACCACACCATAGAAACAACCCACGATCTTAACCCTATGTGCGTATGTCGGAACAGGTGACTCCATTGTGGTTTCATTAAATTGGAAGGAAATGGGGGGTGTCGAGTCATCAGAAAGACTGAGAGTGTACAAGAGTGATAACAACGAGCCTTCCTTCCTCGTCTTATGTGAATAGTGCATGGCAATGAAACTTGGGGAGATGATTAGATTGTACCATCCTTTGCAGACACACTTGAACCGCACAAGAGACTTCACTGGGAGCTTTAAGAGGATCTCAACAATCACATCTTCCACTTGATGCTCTGCCTCTCTTCTACTACTAGTTCCTATGTCATCGGGACCCGCACGAATAGTGAGAGATGTAGAAGCCAAAGTCATCCTTCCAAAGAGAAAAAAAAAAAAAAAAAAAAAAAAAAAAAACAAATAAGAAATTTGTTTCATCCATTTATTGACCATTTGACGCCCGACATTGATGTCGACTAACACAACTTTATAGGGCAACACGCAACTGTAGATATTTCATGAAATATGATAAAACTAAGAGGGGTAAAAGACAAAAACCACCCCTCGAGTATGGGGTATATACAAAAACACCCTTCGTGTTCGGGGATATACAAAAGCCACCCCTGTCAGGGGACGGCAACTAACGGTGAGTAACGGAGGGTGAGAAAGTCAAAAATACCCTTCGAATCAGTGCAAATTACACACTATAAATACCATTGTTTCCCTCTCCTCTCTCATTTCTAACCTAAATCTGCCTCCCTCTTCTCCTTCCCCTCTCTCTGACCCATTACCCACAGAAAACCCAAGGAAGAGATCTCCTTCTCCTCATGTCTCTGTGTTCTATTTCTCTCCTCTCCCGTTACTCCCCTCACAGACCCACAACCTTCCTCCACCACCAACGTTCTCAGGTGACCACCTGCTTCACCGACCCACCTGCTCGAGGAAGAAGGCTCAAACAAGAAATCGAACGACGATTTCTTCTCCATCATAGGCGAATCGAGAACAGATCGAGCATCTGGATGGTTGTTTCCGTTCACGTACGGCCAGGCGACGGAGGAGGCGCGAGCGGCAGAGGGACGTGGCCGGACTTGAGGGCCTCCTCGCCGTAGAGATCGTAGATCTGACGCTTCTGGGGGTCGCTGAGGTCGGCCTCGGCCTCGCGCTTGAATTTGGCCTCGGCCTCGCGCTTGTTGATAGGGTTTTTGTCGGGTATCATGGCGCGCCTCCGGTAAGCCGAATCAGGCTTCGTTGGGAAAAGAACCAGCCACAGGTGAGATGATTTCAGGGTTTGTTGGCGGCGGCGAGTCAGTCAGAGGAAGAAGGAGAAGAAGATGGTTTGAAATCTGGGTTTTGGTCGATTTGTGTGGTGGATGGATCTTAGCAGAGGGCTGAGGATGGGGATGGCTGAGGATGTGGTGGGATCTGATTCCACCATCTCTGACTCGTCTTCTCTCTACCTGCGAATTTGGTCTAGTTTATTTCGTTAGTTGGGTTTGTTCATTCTCAAATTGAGTTTCATATGATATAAAGGAATGCTTTTTTTTCACTGAGTTTTGATTCTTTGTTGTGGTGGTTGTGGAGGTACTGCTGGTGGTGATGTGGTGGCCGTGGCGGTGGCCAAGGCGGTGGCCAAGAACACCAAGCATGAACAAAATAATTAAAAAAAAAATAAGGGCAAAATGGTCATAAAAAGGACATATTGCACCCCATATTAATTGATTGTAACAGAAGGGTGTTTTTCGTCTAAC
Source organism: Linanthus parryae (assembly GCA_023055425.1). Taxonomy (NCBI): domain Eukaryota; kingdom Viridiplantae; phylum Streptophyta; class Magnoliopsida; order Ericales; family Polemoniaceae; genus Linanthus; species Linanthus parryae. The sequence continues at coordinate 184,031,346 of JALGPY010000001.1, read as the reverse complement.
GTCCATCCACTGACAGGGGTGGTTTTTGTCTCGACAGGGGTGGTTTTTGTATATCCCCGAACACGAAGGGTGTTTTTGTATATACCCCATACTCGAGGGGCGGTTTTTGTCTTTTACCCAACTAAGAGATCTGAACTCTAAAATTTAGAATGTTCAGTTAATATGTTTTCCTTCCAAGTAGACAGCATATATGTAAGTTATTAACCAATTGCGTGCGGGGATATAATTTATAAACATAAATAATGTAAGAACCAAATTCAAAATTCATGTCTAGAAGATAGTCAAACATAAATCTACATCCACAGTTTAACACAATCTCTCTTGCCAGATAAATTCAATGTGGTATGTTTAACATTGTACAAGAAAAACCTGTACACTCCATAATTGTTCCAGTGACGAGGGTCAGGATTGTTGATCCAGTTCAAACTCTACACATGTTAATCTTACCCATGATGAAACCTATGGAGATATGGCACCAGCGGTGAAATTTGGTAATGGAAGACTTTGATTTTTTTTTTCTCTCTAAGAAAAGTGTTCTCTAGGAAATGGATGTGGATAGAACATGTGAACCCCCACCGCCTCCGGCGCCAAATTTACAGGCAACGGAGAACCTCCGGAGTTTCAAACGGTGTTTCGTCAACAATCAGAGCCTCTCTGATGACGAGGTGGAGCGAGCTGCTGGTATACAGAGCTTTAATGAAGTTCTTATTCAAGCTCAGGTTGGAATTTATACAGGAGAACAGACGATTGGGATTGATGAATCTCCTGTGAATGGACCAAAGATACCTTGCCGGATGGGCGAATTAACATCACAATTGGTGGATCTAGGCTAAAACGCTACACAAACCATGGAACCGACCTTTGGTTCCTCATGTCCTTGAGAAGAATCCGGATTATAGGTACCTACATGATCAATTAACGGTGCAACGTTAGCTCGGAGGTTTTGAACAAACTGATCTAGAGAATGGCTACTATTGTGTCCGATTTTATTCAAGGGAGGATTATGAGAAGGTCCTGCTCAGAGGACCATGGATGATACAAGGTCAGTACATCACCGTCCAGAAGTGGTCACCACATTATGATCCATATATGGAGGATTGCTTCTTACTACTCCAATTTGAACCCAGATTGAAAGGGATCTCAATTGAATACTTTGATGAAGATACACTTACGTAGATCGGAGGAAATTTTGGGAAAGTTGTGAAGGTGGACTTGACTACCGTCGTTGCAGAGAGAGGACGATATGCCAGAATCTGTGTTAGAGGTTGATTTCGCGGAGAGTTTACAGCCGGCGGTCTAAATAATCTGCAAAAAAATTCATGCCGAGCATGAAGGACTGAAGCTGATCTGCTTCGAGTGAGGTATGTTCGGTCACAGAAAGGATTGCTGCCCCTAAGTGTTAGCTCGGAATCGGATTGTGGAGGAACCGATTGATGACGTGTGTATGAAGAAAGTTGAAGATACGCTTGACGCCGGAATCGGAGAAGGAAACCAGTAAGTATGGAGCATGGATGATAGCTCAGTACCGGAAACGAAACCAGGGGTCAACTGGGAAAAAACCGCTGAGTCAACCAGAAGGAGCTAACTCGGGGATGGATCAGATGACATGTGGTGGAGGGATTGCTGTCGGATCAAGAAATAACACTTTGATGAATGATAAGAGTGGTATGGCTCGGCACAAAGGATCCCTTCTTGAGCCAGGCACCATGGGGACGTCAACCAATCAAAATATGCCACGTGGCAAGAAAGGGAAAATAGGAATAGTCAAGGGAAAGGGAAACGGATTGCGACAGAGTCTTCCCCTTTTCGATTTGGATCAACTGATAAAAACCCTAAATCCCGGCTTCAATTCAGTTTTATAGACGGCAATCAATTTCCCCCAATTGGTTCGGCGGTTAGGGGCCGGCGAAACATGGAGAGGGTAATTTGAAGAACAATGCTCCGCTCGGAAGAGGTGGTACTCTTGGTACGGGAGGGATTTCATCAGCCAAATCTGATAACAACGGGGCCGGCAATCGACAAGGTGGAGTTTAGCCTACAAAGATTCTTCTGCCCACCCATCGAACCGGCATGGTCGATAGTTATGAGGTACTCTCTTCATCTACGTACAAGAATGATGATCCAGACATTAGTATATCTGCAGCAGGAGTCAGCATCCTTGATAATGAAAACACCCTTTCGGGTAGCCAGAACATCCCAAATTGATTTTCCTATGAAGACCATAATCTGGAATTGCAGGGGAGTGGGAAATGAGACCACAATTCGTTCTCTATTAGAACTGTGTCGACAAAATAACCCCGATGTTCTGGTTCTTATGGGTTGACATCTCTCATGTTGCAGTAATTTGTAGGCAATTTGCTTTTGATCAAATGGAAGTGGTGGAAGCACAGGGGTTTCCTAGTGGAATGTGGTTGTTTAGTGGAGGAGGAGATTATAGCTACTACTTCTTAGATAATCACTTGGTTAATTAAAACTAATAATCAAGCTAAGTGGCTTTGTCTGCTATTTATGCAAGTCATGTGATCAAGACTAGAGATGGGTTGTGGCAGTGTCTTATATCATTCTCTGCCATGGTTAATTGTTGGTGATTTTAACCACGTAGCCATAGCAGCTGAGAAGAGAGGTGTGGGAGTGGCTAACACTAAGAAATGTAGCAACATGGTTAGCTGTTTTAATGAATGTGAATTGGTTTTCATGGTTCATTGGGTTTGCTGGTCCAAAGTTCACTTGGACAAATTCTCAAGGTGTGGAAGAAAGATCAGGCAGAGAATTGATAGATTTCTCTGTAGTCAAAGCTGGAGTTTCTTGTTTTGAAATGCACTGGCTAAGCACAATATCATAATTAATTCACACCACCACACTCTTCTTATTGATACAAGGGTTTGTGTCCTCCTCCTGACAAAGAGTAAACCATTTAGACTTGAGCTAGCTTGGTTTGCTAGTTTGGAATTTGCCTCAATAGTTCACAATGGGTGGAAGAATGAGGAGCCTATAGCTGCTGCAGTTCAATTTTTAACTACAATTTTGCATAATTGGAACAGGAATGATTTTGGGAATATTTTCAAGAGGAAGAAACAGTTACTTGCAAGGGTCAAGGGTATCCAAGTTTGTCTTGCTACTAAAGAGAGCAGAAAGAGTCAGAAGATGAGTTACAATGTCAACTACATGAGGTGCTAGCTCAAGAATAACTTTTTTGGTTTCAAAAAGCTAGAGTGGAGAGGTGCTTCTTGGTGATAGGAATACTAAGTAGTTTCATTTAACTATTGTGGTAAGGAGAAGGAAGAACAAGATCTCTATGCTTAAGCTCAATTATGGTGAATGGCGTGATGACACTCAAGTGTTGAAAGAGACAGTCACTACTCACTTCAAAGAGTTATATTCTGGTGTTGGCATTCACTCAGATAGCTTTGTTTCGGCTGGAGGTGGACTCACTAGGAGGAATGCAATCAGCTAAACATGGTGATCAATGATGAGGAAGTCCATGGAGTTAGTATGAGCATGGGAAGTTTTCAAAGTCCTGGATTGGATAGCCTTCCTCCTTATTTTTATCAACAGTTTTGGGACACAGTAAAGGATGGTGTGGTGGATATGGTAAGATTTGCTTTATCTACTGGTTCAATTCCTGATGGAGTTCATGAGACATTTTTAGTTTTGATTCCTAAAGTTGATTGTCGTGAGACCTTCGGAAAACTCAGACCAATAAGCCTCTGTAATGTAACTTTGAAAATTATTACAAAGTTACTTACAATGAGGCTTAGACCTATTCTTCAAAGGTTGATCCAACCTAACCATTATAGGTTTCTCCCTGGAAGATATACAAGTGACAATTTTTTGATTTTTCAAGAAGTTATGCACACTATAAAGACCATGAAGAGTAGACAGGGTGGTCTTCTGATGAAAATAGATTTAGCAAGGCTTATCATAAGGTTTGTTTGCAGCTCTTACATGCGGTTCTTTTAAACATTGGTCTTCCTCGTAACTGGATCGCTCTCATAATGGCTTCTGTGACAACCATCAAGCTTGGAGTTATATGGAATGGAGAGAAACTTGAGGCTTGCACTCCTCAGAGAGGGTTCAGAAAAGGGGACCCATCTCCCCTTATCTCTTTCTTCTAGCTATAAACTTGCTTGCACAGAAAATTCAGATGGCTGTGGATCAAGGGAGATGGAAAGGAATTAAATGCCCAAGAGGTGGGCCACTTGTCACTCATGTATTCTTTGCATATGACTCTTTATTGTTTGGAGAGGCCACAATTAGACACATTGAGGTAATGCAAGAGGTTCTTCATGAGTTTTGTGAAGAATCTGAACAAAGTGTTAAATTTAATAAATCGAAGCTCTGTGTCCAACTCAGTGAATATTGCAGTAGCTGGAAATCTTAGCGAAATTATTGGCATCGGGCTCGCAACTGATTATGGGCTTCATTAGGGGATGCCTATTATTCATGATAAATGCAATAGCAAGACCGATAATTTCTTGGTGGAGAAGGTGCAGAAGTGGCTAAGTGATTGGAAAGCAGCTTAGTTATCTCTTGCAAGGAGAGTAACTTATTCAGTCTGTTTAATAAACCCTGCCTTGTTATTCAATGCAGACAAGTAAACTGTCAAAAAGTACTATATGTACATTGATAGAGCTTGCCAAAGATTTCTTTAGGGAGGGTCCTTGGAAAAGGTAAAAATGTCTTTGGTAGGTTGGGGGCAAAGTACAATCACCAAGAATATGGGGGTTTAAATATAAAGAATCTCCAAGCTTTCAATACTGCTCTCTTATGGAAGAGAAGGTGGAGGATGCAAAATGGTGATGAATCAACTTGCTCTCAGCTGTTCAGAAGCAAATATTAAGGTAGAAATCATCAGCATTATCATTCTAAAGTTTGGAAAAACATTTATGCGGCAACCAGAGAGACTAGCTCAGGAAGGGGCAGAAATGTCAGCATAGGCAGGACTACACTTTTCTGGGATGATCAGCGGATGGGGAAGTTCAAGCTTATTGATGTTGCCTGTATGGAGATCAATGATGAACTATGCTCAAGAGAGTCTTTGATTATTGGGTGGAGGGTGAGGATTGGAAAAATGACCACATTTGCTGCCAGACCACTCTTGGAGTTCTTACAAAAAAATAATATTCAGCCAGATGTTGCAGTTAATGATACAGTCACACGAATGGCTTCTCCCTTCTAGTTCTGGAAGATACACTGTGGCTTCTGCTTACAACTTAGAAGGAGCTCAGAAAGGAATTTAATAAACTTAGTAAGTCAAAATCTTGTGATGTGATTTGGCAAGTCAAAGGCCTTCAGTCGAGGAGATAATTTTATGGCTGTTGAAACATGACAGACTATGCACTCAGAACCTTAGAGCTGTTAGAGGTACTGTTTCAAGCTCTTGTCCTTTTTGTAATCATAATTGTGATTCCCCCTTTCATGCTATCAAAGAGCGCCCTTGGGCTGCTAAAATTTGGAGAAACTTGGTGGAAATTGAACTATTCGGAGAAACTTGGTGGAAATTGAGTTCAGGGACAAATTTGAAGAACTGTGTCTGGGGAGGGAAAGTAGGTATTCCCTGGAAAACTCTCTTTCAAAATGTCGTCACAGCTATCCGGTTATGGCACCATAAGAGACTTCATGAACAAGATTTTATGGTGCCACCTGACCCTGGTCATACTCTTATTGCAAATACTAAAAGAGTGGTTAGGATTCTGGAGTTCGATGTTCACAAAATGATGAAAAGACCAGTTCTTGTGACTTGGCAGAAACCCAGTTACCCTCAACTGAAGATAAATTTTGACTATGCTAAAAGAAAGAATGGAGATTTTTTTGCAGTTGCTGCTACTTGCAGATATCACTTGGGTTCTTTGCAATGGGGGAGTGCCAAAGCTATAACTCAAACTTTTGTGTTGAACGGTGAATTATGGGCAATTCTGGTCGGACATTTTGAAGAATGTAGGGGGCTGAGGTGCAATTATTGAGACTGATTCTAAAGAAGCTTACTCTGTTCTGCAAAAGGGTGATGTTACTTTTTCATTTCTGGAGCCTGATATCTAGCATCAATCAGGTACTAGATGATACAAATAGTTCAGTTGATCTGAAGGGAAGGGAATAACGTGGCAGATTGTTTAGCAAACACCTGTAACATCCAAGTGTGTTTTACCCAGATGAAATAATGGTGGGGGGAGAAGATTTTCAGCCATTTTCTTGGAAGCTTTGTGGTGTGTCCACAAAAAGTTTCCCTGGTAGACAAATACCAGGGGCATGTGAGTGTCTTCCAAAGTGTAAATAGGTAGCACAGCTTGATAACGCAATCACCTCAACATTCTGCGCATTGGATCCTCAAACTAAATATCTAAAGACATCAGTCTAAGTAGTTAGATGTTTTAACACATGAAACAACCTAGTAGATAAAGGCAAATTGTCCTCTACAACACGAGATGTGGTGTTAGATAAGGAGAGAAGACACGACACTAGCAAAAATGGTAAAGAGAGCTCGACGGCCTTTATCATTAGGTATGTTGGGTTCGAACTTCCACACAAACACCGGATACTATCAACATACGGTGATTCATCAATTCAGTCATTCCAATTGCGACTAGTTGATGCACTAGAATCCTTCATATTCCTGAGAGAGAGTATCATGTGTAAACTAACAAGCCGACCAAATGATATTTTGGAGGAACATATATAACACAACCATGGGTCAACTAGAGCCAAATTACTTGGGGAAGGGGCAGAAAGTTAGGATTTTTAGAAAGAACATATATCTTACTATAGGTGTCATGTACGAGTCTTTCCACTTCTTTCTTAAATCATAGAGTTTTGCACAAAATTTACAAGCGCCTTGAGATTGTTATCATTATATTATATATATGGGATTCCTCAGTTGGATTATTGTCTTTGTAAAAAAGGATCTTCTACTTCAGATTTCCTTTAACTATCAGAATAACTGTAGAAAAAAAACATGTGGACCACCCTTTAGAAGATCGAGAAGGTTGGCCCTTCTTTGTTAAAACAATTTGTATTCTCCCATGGTGCCTGGATTGATACAACCAACAAAGCGCTCGACTTCTTCTGGTAAAAGTCGAGCATGCTGTTTGTTGTATCAATCCAGGTACCATGTAAGTATACAAATTATTTTAAACAAGAAAGGGCCAACCATTTAAATCTTCTAAAAGGGTGTTTGTGTGGCTGCCTGATAGTTATAGTCCATAGCTATTTCTTCTATAGTTACTCTCAGAGTTAAAGGAAATCTCAAGCAGAAGAGGCATTACCACAAAGGCAATAAACATCCTATGAGGAAACCCTTATATATGATATAGTGACAATAATCTCAAGTTGCTTGTAACTTGTGCAGGACTCTATGGTTTAAGAAAGAAGCAGAAAGACTCCTTCATGCACCCACAAGTAAGATGGATATTCCTTTTAAAAATAATAACTTTGCCGCCCATTCCCCAAGTGATTTTGACTATGGTCGAACCATCTAGTCGACTCATGGATATGTTATATATGTTCCCCAAACATCATTTTGTTAACAAATGACTATGTTACTCAGGAAGGTGAAGGATTTTGGTGCATCAAGTAGTCGCAACGGGGAAATGACGCAATCATGAATCTCCACACGTGGATAATGTTGGGGTTGGAGCCCTGGTTCATGGGGCGACCCGTTTTATGAATCGCCCCGGTTCATGTTTTGCTACGATCCGAAAAGGGAGACATGATTCGTGGAGCGAAGGCTTGGGCCCAAGCCGTAGCGATCACAAACATGTCTCCCGGGGTTTTGGGGGCAGCGCCCCCGAAAAAAATATTTTTGACCCGTTTGGGCTTGGATCCGGCCTGGTTTAATAGGTCGTCTATTTATAGAGTTCTTAGGGTTCGTAGCAAGTATGTTGAGCGTTCTGATTTCGCTTGTAATTCTTTCGAAGACGTTTCGACTGTTTTAGTGAAACCTCTGCAACTTCGTGGACGTAAGCTGTTTTGCCTTACCACGTTAATCTGTGTGTTTAGTTCTTTCTTTCTGCATATTTCGTTTTTTCACAACAACTGGTATCAGAGCATGGTTCGCTAGGGTTTGGGAAAAACGATGGCAGATGAGATGAAGGGTTCTGGAATTGAAAAGTTCGACGGCAAAGATTATGCGTACTGGAAGATGCAGATAGAGGACTATCTGTATGGGAAGAAACAGCACGCTCCACCGGAGGGGGTAAAGCCTGAAGCCATGAGGAGGAAGACTGGAAGGTTATGGATCGACAGGTTCTGGGCATTGTTCGATTGACGCTGTCGAGGTCGGTTGCGCACAATGTTATTAAGGAGACTACTACAGCTTCGCTGATAAAGGCATTGTCAGGAATGTACGAGACTCCGTCTGCTAATAACAAGGTGTACTTGATGAAGCGTTTGTTCAATCTGAAGATGACAGAAGGTATGTTGGTTGCGCAACATCTTACTGATTTTAATACAATTACGAATCAGTTGTCTGCTGTTGATATCAACTTTGATGATGAGGTTAGAGGCCTTGATACTATTAGCGTCATTACCTAATAGTTGGGAATCTATGCGAACTGCTGTTAGCAATTATGCTGGAAAAGAAAAGTTGAAGTATGATAACATACGTGATTTAATTCTAGCTGAGGAAGTGCGTCGTAGAGATTCTGGTGAACCTTCGGGTTCAGCCTATAATGTTGATAATCGTGGCAGAAGCAATGAAAGGAGTGATAATAATAATCGGGGAAGATCAAAATCTAAGCATAGAGGTATCGGTCGTGGAAAATCGCAGACAAGACATGGAAACACGGGTAATTGTGGAACTGTGGTAAATCTGGTCACTTTAAGAGTGATTGTAAGGCACCGAAGAAAAACAGAGGAAAGACTGGTAATTCGGTGAATGCAGTCAGTGATGAAATTCAAGATGCTTTACTTCTTGCTGTGTATAGTCCCGTTGATGTTTGGATATTAGATTCGGGTGCTTCTTTCCATACTACCTCGCACCGTGAAATTATGCAGAACTATACTGCTGGGGATTTCGGAAAGGTGTACTTGGCAGATGGGGAGCCGCTGAATATTGTTGGTCAGGGTGATATTGATGTCAAGCTGGCAAGTGGTTCTGTATGGACTTTGCGGAAGGTGAGACATGTTCCTGAACTGAAGAAGAATTTGATATCGGTGGGACAAATTGATGATGATGGTAACTCTATGGTCTTCTCAAGTGGTACATAGAATGTTTTGAAAGGTTCCATGATACTTCCTCGTGGTAAGAAAACGGGAACGTTGTACATGACTTCGGGACTGAGTGACACAATAGCTGTTGCTGAAGCTGCGCAAGACGCTGATTTGTGGCATCGCAGACTTGGTCATATGAGTCATAGAGGTATGGACATTGCAGTCCCGAGGTAAGCTCTCAAAGCTCAAGTATGTTGATCTAGGTATTTGTGAGAGCTGTATGGGAAAGCAGAAGAGAGTCAGTTTCTTGAAAGGCGGTCTTGCCTTGAGATCAAGCAAGCTGGATCTCGTGCACACAGATGTGTAAGGTCCTTCACCAGTAGCGTCGCTAGGAGGATCTCAATACTATGTAACTTTCATTGATGATTTCAGCAGGAAAGTATGGGTTTATTTTATGAAAAATAAATATGATGTTTTTGAAACTTTTAAGAAGTGGAAAGCCATGGTTGAGACTAAAACAGGTTTGAAATTGAAGTGTTTGAGATCTGATAATGGTGGAGAATACATTGATGGTGGACTTAAGGATTATTGTGCTGCGCATGGAGTTAGACTCGAAAATACTCATCCCGGGACACCACAACAGAATCGTGTGGCTGAGCGCATGAATAGGACCATTAATGAGAGAGCTAGAAGCATGAGGCTTTATTCTGGGTTACCGAAGACTTTCTGGGCAGATGCAGTTAGCACAGCGGTTTATTGCTTAAACCGTGGACCTTCAGTTCCATTGGAATTCAGATTGCCTGAAGAAGTATGGAGCGGAAAAGATGTTAGTTTTGATCATTTGAAAGTTTTTGTTTGTGTTTCTTATGTTCATATTGATGCTGCCAGACGTAGTATGCTAGATGCAAAATCCAAAATTTGTTTCTTTATTGGCTATGGAGATGCACAGTTTGGTTACAGATTCTGGGATGCTGAGAACAGGAAAATTATCAGAAGCAGATATGTGATCTTCAATGAGAAGATGATGTATAAGGATAGGGCGATTGTTGATATTGATACAGAGGATAAAGTCCCAGTTACTCCTCAGTATGTTTGTCCTGATATTCTTCAAGATGTCACTTCCAGTGATGATGTTTCGCAGGATCAGTCTAGTGTGCCTGACACTACTGAGTCACAACCAGTTGCAAAGGACAAGAACATTCCTATGAAGACCTATGTTAGAACTCGGGTGGGGACTAGGAACAGAAAGGCCCCAGAGCGTTACTCCCCTAGTCTTAATTATATATATTGTTGACTGATGCTGGTGAGCCTGAGACTTATGCAGAGACTTTGCAGGATGTTAATTCTAGCAAGTGGGAGTCAGCTATGAATGATGAGATGGATTCTTTGCTTGGGAATCAGACATGGGAGTTACCCAACTTCCAACAGGGAAGAGGGCACTTCATAACAGGTGGGTATATCGTGTGAAGAATGAATCTGATGGAAGTAAACGGTATAAGGCAAGGCTTGTTGTGAAGGGGTACCAGCAGAAGCAGGGAATCGATTATTCTGAGATATTTTCACCTGTGGTGAAGCTTACAACTATCAGGTTGGTGCTGAGTATGGTTGCTCAAGAAGACTTACATCTTGAGCAGTTAGATGTAAAGATTGCATTCGTTAATGGTGACTTGGAGGAAGAATTATATATGCATCAGCCAGAGGGTTTTGAGGTACAGGGGAAGGAGAATCTTGTGTGCAGGTTGAAGAAGAGTTTGTATGGTCTAAAACAAGCTCATCGGCAGTGGAACAAGAAGTTTGATAGTTTCATGTGCAGCTTGGGTACACGAGATGTCACGCAGACCATTGTTGCTATGTTAGACAGTTTGATGGCTCCTACATTATCTTGTTGTTATACGTTGATGATATGCTGATTGCAGGATCCAGTTTGGATGAGATTAACAACTTGAAGAAAAAGTTGTCTACATAATTTACCATGAAGGACTTGGGCCCTGCAAGTCAGATTCTTGGCATGAGGATAGTCAGAGATAGAGCCAGAGGTACTCTGTATTTGTCACAGGCAGAGTATGTGAATAAGGTACTAAGCAGATTCAGCATGGATCAGGCTAAGCCTGTGAACACTCCGTTGGGGGGTCATTCTAGATTGAGTAAAGATGATTCACCAAAGACAGTTGAAGAACGGGAACACATGGGTAAGACTCCATATGCCTCAGCTATTGGTTCGTTGAAGTATGCTATGGTTTGTACTAGGCCAGATATTGCCCATGCAGTGGGAGTTGTGAGCAGGTACATGAGTAATCGAGGAAAGCAACATTGGGAGGCAGTTAAATGGATCTTAAGATACTTGAAAGGATCTTCAGACACGCGCTTATGTTTCGATGGAGATGCTTTGAAACTTAAGGGTTTTGTTGATGCTGATCTTGATAAGAGGAAGAGTACTACAGGGTATGTGTTCACCTTGGGTGGTACGGCAGTGTCATGGGGTTCTAACTTACAGAAGGTTGTTGCTCTTTCAACTACCGAAGCTGAGTATATTGCTATCACGGAAGCTGCAAAGGAGATGGTATGGTTGCAGAGGTTCTTAGGAGAGTTGGGGAAGATACAGGAGAATGGCACGCTTCACAGTGACAGTCAGAGTGCTATTTTTTCTTGCTAAAAATCCAGCGTTCCATTCTAAGACCAAGCATATTGAGACAAGAAAATTTCAAATTATGATATAACTTCAAATGAATTCAAAATTTGGCAAAATGAAATTCATCTAAAGTCTGATTAAATTTATAACTGCGGAGCTTAAGCATATTCAAGATGCTTTCCAATCTAATAAACTAAATGCACCCAATTATGAACTATGTTGCAACCTGAATACGACCTCTTTAAAAGGAAGATCTAACAAATAAGCTCAAAGAAGACAGCTTGTGAGTTCTGACTAGTCGATCGAAATATGAGAGAGTAATAAATGGTAAGCATGCAAAAGATTCAACAAAGGGGACGAACGAAATAATTTTTTACCTGCCCAGAAGAGCACACAGTCTACTGAAATGCAATGAACAATGATTTCGTACTCTTGATTCTGATAAGTTACATCTTTGGTGAACAATCCCTGAAGTACTATAAAAACAAAAGAGAATGCAAGTGAAAAAACACAAAATGATATATGCTTACTTCTGGCAATCATCTCATAAGTAACAATAAACACTAAATAACATACTTGAGATAAAAAGTCATGAGAATATATCAAATAAACTGTTAATGTTATATCATCTAGTCTATTCTAGGTGTAAAGGGCCTGAAGCGGAATGGAATCTATGGTGCCCGAGTCCAGTTGACACGATAAGTTGTACGTAAATCAGACTCACATCTAACAGACCTGATATACACCATTTTATGAAAAAAAAAACCCAGCATATCCGTTCTCGGCGAAATAGATCCACACACACTGTTTTTGGCAAAAAAAACAGCCGATGCGCACCATTTTTCAGCAAAAAAGCTTAAACAGGCGGTTTAAGATTCCTGGTTCCCATTAACGTCTCTCCGATACAGCCCGGGTTCCGTTATACGCGACCATGACTGATACGTCGACAACTAGCAGGTAACCCTAATTAGCCCGATCAGCTATCTTCGTTAGCCTTATAAGACTTGAATTGAAGTACTTTTTCAAGATTCTAATTGTACCATAAGAGACATATTGAAGAATACAAATTGGACAATTTCACACATTTTTAACTTTAGATCACGAAAGATGCTAAAAAAAATTGATACATCTTGATCTCATAAGATGTCAATGGTCATAGAAGAACTTACAAAGAAGAAAAAATTGTGTAAACGCATGCAAGATGTGCTTCCCTGAACAAAGAGCGCCGCAGCTGTGACAAAGAAGGTTTGAGAAGATGAGAAGTGAGGTAAAACACAGATCACTAACGATGAATTTATAGAAGTTCAAGTTTGACGCGTAAACGATAATTTACATGGACAACTGGACTCGGCCCATTGAATACTTTCTCAAACTATGACCCCATAACCAAGTCCACAAGTTCAGGCTCAAATCAGCTTAGGCCTATCTCATATTTGGAAAAGTTAAACAACATACTCTAGTCTCTAGTCTCTACAGATAATGTCAACAAAGCTCCTACAATAACAGGAAACGGAAACAACTTATGGCGAAAAGAATAGGGGTGTGAGTTTTTACACATAATCTGAATACTAATTATGATAATTATTTGTTACCTTAAATATATGGCTATGTTCTATGATAGGAAGAAAATATGCAAATTCTTAGAATGAAATTGTAGGCCTAATTCATAACATGATGTAAAAGTGTAATTTGAGTGGCTTAGTCAGATGTGACACAGATATCAAACTTGGAAAGACGCCGAATTATTCATGTCATAGCATGGAATGTACACGCCTAATTTTCAAATCGTGAGTCAATGATGGCTATATGACAATGCATGTACCTGGTCACCAATGTGGTGCCATAAATTGTACTATAACCACTTCTCCGGATTGATAAGGGGAACATATAATCTTCTCCATTCACGAATTAGTAAAAGTTGAGAAGATATTGGCTTGTGTTATTCTCTGATTGTGTAAGAGTAGATTTGATTTGGGCTGACACAAAATAGCTAATATTTAACAAGACAATATTATGAACAACACTTCAGTTGACCCTCATTTCATTCAAGGATATGCTATGATGATTACCTACTAAACTATGATTGTCTTACTATTTCTCAACTACTGATTATTGAATTCAACAGGGTCACGGGACATCCACCGCTGGAAAAAAATAACTTCCATCATAAAATCATCCGATTAAAATACTTCACACCTTAAAAGATGTTATCATCACAAGTTCTCATTGTCACTGAAGATCTCGGTCTCTAAGTAGACTTCAACTATCAACCAGGGAAACAGAGGAGTCCAGAGTTTCATCTTGAAATAATTTCATCAATTGAGAGGTGTCAATGAACAACTTACCCAAAGCCCATCACCTAGCCAAGATAACTCCAAATGAATGAAATTCCTTTTACCCACTAAAATTTGTATTTCGAAATTAATAAAAATTACATTTATATTCATATATTCAGTTTCCAAACCAGGCCCATCACCCGGAGGAGCTCAACGGCCACTACACCCAGCAAAATCCATATTCAACAGTTCAATTAAATTTAACAAAAATGCTACACGTCCCAACTTTGATGTACTCCCAACAATGTCTCAACTTACCACATGTATTATATTTATAGGACAAATTAGTAATTAGTTATTTTTCAGTATTTACCTGTTAGTCATTCTCTCAATATATTAGTAGCTTGTATCAATCTGATTTATTACTAAAATAAAATCACAAGCTTTAACATGGTATCAGAGCGGGTTCCATGCCCTAGCCTCTGAATTTTTCTCTCACGAGGATCGATCTCACTGTCGTTCCCTCTCTCTCTCATCACCGTAGTTGTTCTTCACTTCAGACTGCAGTTTGTTGTCTTCTGCTTCAGCTTCGATCGACCGTGCGTCGTTCTCCGCAGTTCCGTTCCAGAGGATCGACTTCACACTAGTTCGTCACTTCTGCGCCCAGCTCGGCGCTCCTCGCATCGTTAGAAGATCCGACGTTCCACAGTCGAACCGTCGCCGAACTGTCGCCGGCTCTGTGCAATCCAGATCGCACAAGTTCGCCGGCTCTGTAACGCCGCTCCGGTCACTCTCCAGCCCGGAGCCACTGGCTATTTGCTTCGGCTTTCTCCTCTGTTCTATGATGCGCTTCTCTTCTGGGTCTCTTCTATGCTCTGCTTTTGATATGAGATTGGGTCAGCTTTGATCTTGTTTTGCTTTTACTTCTGCGGAATAGGTGGGTGAATTGGACGGTGGATTTCTACTGTCGTTAATTGGGTTAAGGTGTTGGTTAATGGTGAAAGATAGGTGACACTAGCTGATTGACTTTTTTTCTTTTTTATTGGCTTTGTTGCCTCTGTGTGAACAACAAAGCTCACCAACCATATTTAATTGCATCAGTTTTGGACCATTCAAAGCTAGGGTTCACGTGTTAGACCATTCACATGTTCCAATAAAGACTCTGTTAGACCATTCAAGTGTTCCAACAAAGACCTGTTCAATCACTTCGTTGCATCAGTTTTGGTCTCCAGCGGTGTGCCATCTGTTCAAGTGTCAAGGTTCAAGTTCAGCACTTTGCTTTGTTGTTTCTCTTTTAATCCTCTGCTCCGGTTATCATGGCGCCCAATAACACAGTCACGGATCTCAACAATCACCAGCGCCACCAGCAGTTCTTTCAGCCACAATGGGCCTCGTCTTATCAGTCTCCCTGGGCTCCATTTGCTCCCGCCTCGGGCTGGCCTTTGAACTCTCATCCTCCTCATTCGGGTCCTAGGCAGCCCCGTCCCTTCCTCGGCTTCTGTCAGGGCTGTGGTGAACAGGGTCATCGCATTCGACAGTGTTCGCAGTTTGGCTGGATGCTTCAGCAGTATCACGAATCTGGGAACGCTCGACCGTCCGACTCTTACTCCGACTCTACTGGGTATTCAGATTCCGCTTCTTCTTGGACTCCGCGGGCTCATGTTGCCACCGCTCAGTCAGGATTACTACCCTCACCGTCATGGCTACTTGATAGTGGTGCTACTCACCACATTACAGCTGATCTGGGTAACTTATCGCTGCACCAACCCTATACACGTGGAGATGATGTCACCATTGGTGATGGCACGAGCTTGCCAATCACCCACACTGGTTCGCTATCTTTATCCTCTTCTTCTCGTTCTTTTCAACTTCATAATGTTCTCTGTGTTCCTTCCATTAAGAAAAATCTAATATCTGTTTCCCAGCTTTGTTCGTCTAATAACCTAGTAGCCGAGTTTTCCTCCGTAGGCTTTGTTTTGAAGGATCGAACTACGGGGGCGTCTATCCTCACAGGCCCTCTTAAAGATGGAGTCTATGAGTGGCCAGCATCCATTCCATCGTTGGCACTCGTCACAGAGTCTCGTCCGTCGTTTCATTCATGGCATCATCGTCTTGGTCATCCAGCTGGATATGTATGTCGACTAGTCGTTTCTAAGTTTACTCTTCCTTTCAGTAGTTCACAAGAGTCTGTGTCCTGTAATGCATGTCAATGCACTAAGAGTCACAAACTTCCCTTTCATAACTCCAGTATACAGTCTTTTCGACCTCTTGAAGTTGTCTTTTCTGATGTTTGGACCTCTCCTGTTACATCTCATGATGGCTCCAAGTACTATGTCATCTTTGTTGACCATTTTTCTAAATATATTTGGCTCTATTCCATGCAACGTAAGTCTCAGTTGCGTGATATCTTTGTCCGATGGCGTGCTTTGGTTGAGAAGTACTTCTCTGTCTCTCTCAAAACCCTATATTCTGACAATGGTAGAGAATACACTGGTCTCCATGACTATCTCTCTACTCATGGCATCACCCACCTTACCTCTCCACCCCATACGCCAGAGCATAATGGGTATGCTGAACGACGCCATCGACACATCGTAGAAACTGGTCTAGCACTACTTCATCATGCGTCCATGCCCACCCACTACTGGCCCTATGCCTTCACCACTGCTGTCTATCTCATCAATCGTCTCCCCACACGAAGTCTCCAATTCAGCTCTCCGTTTCAGGTTATCTTCAACCAACAACCTAACTATGCCAAACTTCGTGTCTTTGGTTGTCTCTGTTATCCTTACCTCCGTCCGTACACAACTCATAAGCTAGATGATCGGTCTACCCCTTGTGTCTTTGTCGGGTACTCCTTAACCCAGAGTGCATATATCTGTCTTGATGTCACTTCTCATCGTCTATATGTGTCCCGACATGTTCGGTTCGATGAGTCATCATTTCCCTTTGCAGTTCAATCTCCTGTCCCCTCTTCCACACCCGATGATCTTGCCTCCTTGTGGTTTCCTTCCTCCACCAGCATACTTACACTGCCATCTCCATCACCATCAGTAGCTGCACCCTCGGCCGTACCTTCATCGCCTTCAGTTGTTGCACCATTACCTTCACCACCTTCCCCACCAGATATGAATGCACCTCACAGGTATTCCGGACAACACTTTGTTCGTCGTACACGAGCCCCTGTCTCCCCTCCACCTCCTAGTCTGACCGAGTCTCCAGATTCCCCAACGACCGAACCCGAGCTACTCGCACCCCCTCCTGCCTCCACTCATCCTATGGTCACCAGGTCTCGCGATGGCACTATTCGTAACAATCCTCGCTATACATTTACTGCCATCTCCTCTAGTGATACTGATAGCGAACCTACCTCTGTCACTGAAGCTTTGAGGTACCCTAAGTGGCGTACTGCCATGACTGCTGAGCTTGATGCTCTGGTTCATAACAATACATGGGATCTTGTTCAACCACCTCGTTCAGCTAATGTGGTTGGTTGCAGGTGGGTTTTCCGCATTAAGCGTAACCCTGATGGCTCTATTGACAGATACAAGGCGCGTTTAGTTGCCAAGGGGTTTCATCAACGACCCGGCATTGACTATCATGACACTTTTAGTCCGGTTGTTAAACCATCCACTATCCGGCTGGTTCTTTCTATCGCTGTTTCTCAGCAGTGGCCTCTGAGACAATTGGATGTTAACAATGCTTTTCTCCAGGGCTCTCTGTTTGAGACTGTGTATATGCAGCAACCTCCTGGTTTTGTGGATCAGGATCGTCCCAGTCATGTGTGTCGCCTTAATAAGGCAATTTATGGCCTCAAGCAGGCCCCCAGAGCATGGTATGCTGAGCTACGTCATTTTCTTCTTCAGCAGGGCTTCGTCAACTCTCGGGCGGATACGTCTCTCTTCATATATCGTCGTTCGGGGATTATTCTATATTTGCTGGTTTATGTGGATGACATTGTTATCACTGGATCTGATCTGTCTGCTGTCCAGAGCTGCATCCGTGATCTTTCTCTTCGTTTCTCCTTGAAGGATCTTGGGAACCTATCCTATTTTCTTGGAGTTGAGGTCCTCTCCCATCCTCATGGTTTACTATTGTCACAACAGAAGTATATTCAGGATCTTCTTCATCGGTTTGGCATGTCCTCAGCCAATCCTGTTCAGACACCCATGGATACTTCTGCAGATCTTACAGTCACTAGCGGTACAGCGCTTCCTGACGCTAAGGAATATAGGATGGCTGTTGGGAGTCTTCAGTATCTTTCTCTGACGCGGCCTGACATTTCCTTTGTCGTTAATCGTCTCTCTCAGTTCATGCACAGGCCGACTACAGCTCATTGGAATGCAGTCAAGCGACTGCTGCGGTATCTTCATGGGACTTCTGATCTTGGGTTGGTTATTCGGCGCGGGCCTCACTCTCTTTATGCTTTCTCTGATGCTGATTGGGCAGGGAATAAGGATGACTACACTTCCACTTCTGGTTATATTGTGTATCTTGGTGGCTCTCCCATCTCTTGGAGCTCAAAGAAACAACGCACTGTTGCTCGCTCATCCACTGAGGCTGAGTACCGTGCCGTCGCAGCTGCCTCTGCGGAACTTCGCTGGATCTGTTCCCTTCTAGCTGAACTTGGGGGTCCCTTGCCTGCTGCTCCAGTCATCTATTGTGACAACATGGGTGCCAATTATGTCTGCTCTAATCCCGTGTTTCACTCTCGCATGAAACATGTCGCACTTGATTTTCACTTTGTGCGCGAACAGGTTCATGCTGGCCTTCTCCGGGTTTCCCATGTTTCCTCTGCTGATCAGTTGGCTGATTGCCTCACCAAGCCACTCTCCCGTGGCCCATTTCTTTTGTTACGGTCCAAGCTTGGAGTCTCGTCACGACCCTCCAGCTTGCGGGGGCGTATAGGACAAATTAGTAATTAGTTATTTTTCAGTATTTACCTGTTAGTCATTCTCTCAATATATTAGTAGCTTGTATCAATCTGATTTATTACTAAAATAAAATCACAAGCTTTAACAATATTGAATAATATAATGAAAAACTGTTTTAAATAATTGTTTGCAAGCTGTGATGTGGGCAAGTTGGGATGTTATTTTGATGTGGGCAAGTTGGGATGTTTATTAGGATGTATATGTTGGAGAAATTTTTGTTTGTTCTTAGAGCAAATGATGTGGATTTGCTCTAACCATACAACACATGACACGTCAGGAAGAAAGAGAATAAGTGGCAGACAAAAGAAAGTGAATTTCCTAGACTTGTCGTGTGATGTATTGATTAGAGCACCACGTCATATTTGCTCTCGGGACAAGCAATAATTACTCGTATATGTTGGTGTGTCTCCATTTTGATTTCAATAATGTGAACAAGTTCAATGGTCACCACACAATTAGTCAAATGCTGCCTCATAAAAAAAAAAAAAAAAAAAGAGAGAGAGAGAGAGACTGAGAATGGGTGAGTTTGGTATAGCGTATTTGCAACTTAAGTTGTCTTATAAGTTTATGCCAAAAAAGTTCATGACAAAAAAGATGAAGAAAAAAGATATACGTGTTTGGTGTAAAAGTTGTTAAGTCCAAAAGTTCAAGAAAAGATTCAAAAACCTAACTTTTTCTTAAGTTCATTTTTACACTATGAACTTATAAGTCCAAATCCAAAAGTTCAGCTTATAAATTGCATACCAAACACTGCTTATAAGAGTCTGTTTGGTACCAGCTGAAAATCTCAATAATCAGCTGAAAATAATCTGAAAAGAAAATCCAACTTAACGGAGAATCACAATCTGTTTGGTATGAGCTGAAATTATAGATAGTTAACTTGATCCATTTAACAAATTTGAAAAACTCTAAAGTCAAGTAATTGAATGCACATATTTGTAACTGATCTGTGATCATGCTAATGTAAAAAAAATATCAAAATTAATTCTTTAGAGATTTTAAGCTGCATAATCCCCAATTTTGGAGATTCTACAATTGCACACAGATTGTTATAATCTGCAGATTATCAGATTAAAATCTACAGACATAACAAATGAGATTGTTGAAAATAGGCCGATTTTAATCCAATTGGCGATACCAAACATGCACTAAGTTGTCTTCAACTTATAATCCAGAACTGACTTATAAGCTGCTTATAAGTCATACCAACCCCCCCCCCCCATTTGATGCCGCTCACAATCAATCATTAGAACCTACCTAGTATAAAACAGCGATTAAGTGAATGGAGATGAAGAGTTTAGGTGATTAGAGATAGAGAGAGTACTAGAGATAGGTCTCATGAACTATCCAAGCTTCGTTCGGCTAAATCTTCTTTCTTTATCAGCGAACCCACAATATTGGAAAGAGTTGTAGCTCAATCCTCGATGAAGTAGAATCCACAATATTGAGAATTGAAGCTCCATACTCTGCTCTACTCTGCTCGGAGAGTTGATTCTAAAATATTGGTGGTTGAACCGGCTGGTGGATTTGGTTTCGCAATCTAACCGGCCGGCATTGACTTTGTTGACCTCAGTCCAAGTTAACAATATAGTACCACTCCGTGTCTTCTCTTTAATTCCATTTGACTTTTTTGACTCGTATCTGAATCACTTTGACCGAGTGATTTGGACAACAAAACGATGCGATTTTTTAATAATTTTTTCACCATGTAATAGAGCAACTTTTACTCTACAACACAATGAAAAATATATCAAAAAATTGCATAATTTTGATAGCCAAATCACGGGGTCAAAGTGACCTAATGAATAGTAACAAAAATCAAAATAGGACTAAAGAGAAGAGACAGAGTGATAATTAACATAAAATAAATAAAAATGATAGATAAAAATCGGTTTACTCCTTTCAACTATCACTTAGAAGTCAAATGTGACTCAATTTTTTATTTCAGGTCATTTTCAACCTCATACTGTCATTCCATTATAAAAATTGGTCATTCCGTCAATTTTAAATATTAACAGTTTCCTTAAGTGTTTATTTGTCCGTATAAGGTTGCAGTGCCTTGGGTTTAGGACCAAGCAACAATTAACTCTCTCTCTTTCGATTTATATCTCTCTAAGACCCCGCTTTCTTTACCTAAATTTAGGCGAATTTTTATTTTTTTTTAAGTCATAAAAAAATTATAATCATGTCATTTTCGTTAAAATTTATGTCTGATAACTTTTTTACATTTTCATAAGACTAAAAAAAATTAGTATTTTTTAACTTCAACTTTCTTATCTTTTTACTCCTTAAAATTACTTTTTATTTAGGAGATAAAATATAGAAGTTAAGTAAACAACTTTTTCTACTAAAAAGGTAACTAAATTTTTTTAGAAAACTTATTAGGCACAAAATAAACAACATTTTTATCTTTTTCTAAGTCGCCTAAATTTAAGTAAAGAAAGCAGGGCTTAATTACTCTCCCGCTCTCCTAAATCTTATCAACGGCCTTTTCTTCCGTCACGCAACTCCGTCACCCTATCTATCTATCTCTCTTGAAAATCTCTCTCCCATTTTCAGAAAAAATGTCTCCCTGCAACTCTTTCCGATTTTTCTATCCACACTCTCGCTCCCCTCCCATAACTTCTCTCTCTCTCCCTCTCTCTCCACTGTGGGTACCTCATATATCGCCGTCCATGCCATGTCTACAACAATCGCCAATGGCTGCGGGAACAAAACGAACATTCTTAGTTGCTTTCGGATACCCAACTGGTCGCGGGTTTTGACCAGCCGGTTTTGGGTCGTGGCAGGTCTAGACCCTGACGGTTCCAACATTTCGTGGTTCAGTTCTGGTTCTGGGTCGTATTTTTACGGTTCGGGCAGGACCCGAGCAGGTTCTACCCAGATCAGACCCATTGACAGGTCTAACCACAATCATTTATTACCGACACATCAATCTCTTGCAACCAGCAAGATGAACATGGCAACCAGACACGACACGGTAGCATCTCGATGCGTGTAAACACCTCATAGTTCATGTCATTAATAAAAGTGTCGCACTAGATAAACATATTGACTTGGGTGCTAACCTCTGGCGGGGTTCTATACCCTTACCTTAGGGGCATTGGACATAGGATGAATTCATATTGCACGGACTATGTCCCCTATCCTTAGGATAAATAGTCTGATTCTATAGCATGTAATAAGCAATGAAGATGATAAAAAATCTAAACAAAAGATGCAGACATCCTAACATAACTGCAACAGACTTCGCGGATGAAGTGAGTGAATGCTGCCATATGCTGAAAATGTAAGTCATAAAAGACTCTTCAAGGCAAACCAACTTGAGTTCAAAACAAGACATCCAAGTACAAAGGCAACCCAAGTGCACATGTCAGCAAAATATCTAGAAACATACCCAGATCCAGTAATAAGAACTAAACAAACTTAAAACAATGAAAAGATCCAAACTAAATAGCCCTCAAACTTCAAAACTGCTGACTGCATAAAAAAATGGATGACATGACGGGAAAGACAGTCCATTCCACAGCAGTCTTAGATAAACCGATATTCCATGAGTAAATCGGCAACTCAACTCTGCTTTTTTCCTGCAAGAATAGCATGGAATTGATTGAATAAGAAATGAAATCGTAAAGGAAGAAAAAATAGAGCAGAAACAATGACAAGCAATAGTAATGCTCAAAAAACTGGAGGGCACATTAAGCAGCCAACGTCATCTAATCCAGGACAAGGCATCCAGTCTAATTACATGCTATGGGAAATCACTTCTCAATTTCAGCATAAACTCTACTTTAGCTCAATTGAAGAGTCCTTTGCGACATACTACAGAGCAGTTTTAACGAATAGACATTCTTCTTAACTACTTCAAATCACAAGGTCAGAGTTATTCTCAATCAATAAATGTTTTCCTAATACCAGAAATAAGGTCATAGTCATTCTCTCTAATGATGTTCTCCTAACACCATAAACAAGTACCAGATGCTCAGAGTCATTCTCTATCAATGTTTTCCTAATACCATGAACCACTATCATAAGGTCCGAGTCATTGTTCTCCTAATATTGTGAACAAGTACCATACAAAGACTAGGCCCTTCCGTAGTGATTTTTTTATAGGTACAACCTACTAGAATATAGCAAATTATCAAGCAGTTTGAACCGATTTCACAATACTAAAGACCCATATCCTATTTGTTTCTCTCTTTTTTTCTCTCTGCCTTTGTTTCCGTGCTCACATGGCAAGAAACGAGGTGAGGACCTCTCCTGAAGAAATTGATCAATTAGCAAGAAGCATACCTAAAATGAAAGGGAGGAAAGTTATAAATTGGAATAATATGGTGGAGAACAAGGATCTATCAATGGATGCACACACCGAGAAGACTACCTTTGATAGCACTATCTCTTCCCACAATGATGAGATGCTGGAAACAGAGAAGGATAATCTATCGTTTACTCAAATTCTTATCGGAGATGTGACGAAAGAAATCTATTGATGATACTGAAACAAAGGATGATAAGGAAGACATTGCAGAAAAGAAGCAGACTGCAGACAACAATGCCAAAAATCCTCTAAATCCCAAAATCCACATCTCAGACAATCATTAATGTTATAGAAGATTAAGCACTGCGAGAGAGGACTGTCATGGCATGATTTAGGACACCCACTTACTAAAAAGTTCAACATTATGAGTTAGGGCACAAATCATATTAACCTTAGACATTCTGCCCACCATCCTGATGTGGGACCATCAGCTCACACATAATACCCAACAATTACAATACCTTAAAGAGATTGTGTGATTTTCAAATGACATTGAAGAAACTCGGGATTCAAGCTACTGGAACACAGAGCTCTGAAACTTCGGAGCCCGCCCGAAATTTTAAATTTGGGGATCTTAAAGAGAGGTATAATACTTCGATTTTGAAACAGAGAGAACTACATGAAGGTTCTAGAGGGGGTCCTCGTATCATCATAGATCACTACCTCACGGTCCAAAGTGGGAAGCTGATAAAACCATCCACAGCTAAACATATGAAAGAGCAGTTAAGATTCGTCTTCCCCAGCTTCTGTCTGACTATTACCAACATTTCCTTAAGAAGATAGCCAGAAAGTTTGGAACACCAATACTGCTTGATATGGTGACAGTTCTGGGCACCTAATGTAAATATGGTTGGATTTGTATGCGTTAATGTTGGTTTATATCATGTTTTAGTCCATGAATTCTCTGCCGGAAGACATTTGTACAAGATTATGTATAAACACTTGCATGACATATGCTTTTTGTTAATGGTGCCCAGATGGAGGGTGACCGAGCAAGTTTCAGCCAATCAGAGCACTCAGCAGAAGTTTGCGTCGGAAAATACGAACTCTGCTCCAGGAACGAGCCAGAACACTCAATAGTCAAAAAGAGACCGTTGGACAATGATAATGGACCTAAGAAAGGCGACGTTGTTTCTGATGAAGAGAACTGGACCTTCCTTAAGAACAGGGCCTGCCCTAGACCTCCTATAGCCTAACGCAAGTAAAAATATTGAGGCCTTGAAGTGAAGAATATTCAGCTTTTTTTGCTTTGAGTAAAAGAATAAATGACATGTACGACTTGAGCCTGAGTCACATATGTGGTAAAAATATTATCTACCCACTAAACTAACATTGATGTTATGGTGCAATTGCGTTAAATTATTTAATAACCTTAACTGTTAGTATAGTTTGCAGGGCCTTACTCGTGTTGACGCCTAAAGTGGTTGCCCCCACCTGCCTCCCCTTGTCCCGGCCCTGCTTAAGAATCGGACTAGAAGGCCAACCACGTGAACTTGGGAATCAGCCTAACATGAAAAGTCTTAGCCCAAACTTGCGGCTAATAACATTACATTATTTGCTCGGTAACCCTTCTATCTCTTTTCCCTCACATGCTACGTTTACTCTCGTAAAGGCAGCATCCCAAAAGATAGAGCTATGTATGTGAAGTCGTCTAATTAACCCAACACTAGGAGAATTCCCATAGGTTTGAGGCAGCTAGATCAGAGCACCAGACAGAAAAGGGGGAGAACCTATGAGTTGGATCATAACAGCTCTCACAAGCTCTAGAGGAAAACCTATCTGTAACTTCCTCTAGAGCTTACAAGCCGAACCTCCTCAAATTCGGTCTTAACTTGTTCAACTCACCTCGGCTCATTGAGCCCACTAGCAGGGGTTTTTTCTTTGCAGCCCTACTATCAAAGTAACTTTTGGCCATAGCCCATATGTTCAGAAACAAAACATTCAAATTCAATCAAAACAAATAAACAACACAAAGTACAGGCTTTCATTCCTGAAAATTATGAACATACGTGAGTAATCAAATCTTAAAATGAAAAAAAAAAACAAAAAAACAAAAAAAAAACAAAAAAAAAAACAAATCATGATCTTAACCTTTTAATTGAATGTAGGAATGAACCAAGTCGGAAACGAGTGATTTGACCAAGAATCAGCACCTTCATAGAAATGCTGGATAGTGCCGTATTTGTAATCAAATATGCCAATGTCGCCTCCACCTATATTGTCTACTGATTGTTCAAAATTGTCATCCGCAAAGTAGATGCAATTACTTCTACAGTTAGCTCTTTCCGCTGAAGAAAGAGCTATCGCTTGACTATCACCAACAAACAAAGCTCGGTCACCCAAATCATACAGCTTAATCCATTTCTTTGACTGTTGATTTAACTTGTAAACCTGGAACCAATCCGTAGAGTATTCTGCATCATCATAAACTTGGAACCAATCCATAGAGTATTCTGAATCATCATCATCATCATCATCATCATCATCATCATCACCACCACTCTTATTTATATGTCTAACAACCAATAGAAGTTCTCCTCTCGACTCCAGTAAGTAGAGTTTTCCAGTTCCATCGATTTGGGAGTCATCAGGTGCCATGTATTCTTCTGCTATTGGCGGATGAGGGCCGTCTAAGTTGGAAAATACCATAAGTCTACCAGCATCACCCACACCATAGATTTGGCCCTGGTAAGAAACAATGTCATAAACATCATGCAGTCTCTCAGAAGAGCGACTGCATAATGTTTCCCAAGTGTTGGTACGAGGCCTCATCACTGTGACGGAGCCACAGGACATCATGGTCACAACGAGGAAGTCGTCATAACCCGAAGAAGAGTAAGAATTCGGAGGCCTTTTGATTAATATAGCTCTCTCTTTCAATCGCCTACGACTCCAGTACAGGCTATATCGATCAATCGATGTCCAGTCAAAGGTGGGTTTAGGGAGGGCGATCCGACGCCTGTTCAAGGGATTGAAAAGGTGATGTTGGCCATCTTCTTCTATGGTGATAAGCCAGCCGTAAGGAGTCCCCAAGCAGAGTCTGTCTTTGATCTCCGGCAGATTCATGGAGAAGCTCTTTTTATCCTTGTACATACTCAGCATATTAATGTTGTTCTTGGAGTCCTGGCTACATAGCAATAGCCATGGGGGTTGACAAACCTTATGTGGACGCCACTGATCCTTTGATGCGGCAGATCTAAAAGACCTGCACGTTGCAGATAGCGCTGAGTAATCTTCAATAGTCTCTAATTTGTCGCCGATTACCCGGACGAGCTCGGATGGGAGGGAACTCCAGTCGGCCATCACAGCTACCTCAAACCCTGCTAATCATAAAAAGTAATCGGCTTTCAGAACAAAATAGAAGTACGAAAACACCAGAAATTACGATATACGAACACGGTAAATTTCATAATGGAATTACCAAGTACAAATTTGACGATGATTCTGAGAACATGCAACGTGCTATATACCTTCTTCTAGGAAGATACTACTCCCCTGTCTGATTAATATAATTATTATATCGTCATACTTTTTAGAAGGAAAGTTTCCAAATTATTGTAGTAATATTCTTTTGGTAAATATTCTTTTGGTTAATATTCCAAATTATTGTAGTAATGTTCCAAATGATTGCCCGGTAAAACAAAACCACAAGTACAAATACAGTCATAACATAATTAAATGAAAGAAAAAACATTCATGTTGACTCTTTAAGTCTATATGATAGAATAGAACATGGGCCTGATATTTTTGTTGTGTCGATATTCTATATGTCGAAACGTAAGGTCCTTGGTATTATATCCCGTGCCCAAAGTTGAAACTTCAGCACCCAAAATAAGTTGAAGCTGAGTACATATCGCTCTAGGCGTAAAAAAACATTCAACAATTGCGTAGATGTATTTGGCAAAACACACAAATGGAAAGGCTAATAAAAAACTTTCGACTCCAGTCTAAAAGGCAGCATGAATTGATAGTGAAAATTTCATCTTTTAAAATGTGCAATCTTTTTCTGACGGTCGGAGTGTCTTTTCGTCCAGAAACGGACGGCTACTACAGTTTTCATTATATGACTTCTCATCTAGAGTTTTACTTTCTGAGCACGAAAGGTAGATATAAGGAGATATGATAACACACCTATGCAACATTCTAATAAAATGAAGCGATCTAAAAATGATAGCAGAATCGTTTACAGGTAATATACCTACCGAATTACCTTTTAGCTAGAGGTGTATGTGTTGATAATAGATTAAAAGTAACTAAATAGTTCCCTTCTCTCACTGGCGTCATAATAAAATATCCATTCTCTTCTTGCAAATGTATCGATGTATATCAAAAAACTATTCCATCTTAAACTGTTGGATTCATGGCTCATAATTTTTCTCTCGATATTTTCGTTATGAACCCAGGATGGTAAAACCATGACGTACAATTACGCGTGGATAAATTGAGCAAAGTTTTAAACCCTAAGGTGTTCTTTCAACCCCAAAATATGATTCAACAGTCAAAACACTGAGAGATATATCTAAACATGTGCTTAGTCATCATCAAAACCTGCAATTATTTTGACATCAAAACCTGAAATTTATCCACATTAGTCTCTAGCGGTGCAAGTGTGAACCGAGAAGGTAAAGTAGGACTGGGAAGAAATATTAACCCAAAGTAATGAAAAGCCCCTAACGCATGAACCTCCAGTTTAAATAGTGCGAAGAAACAAAATCGAAAAGGCAAAGACTAGGATGAAAAGCCCTAACCAGAATCATGTAAAAACGTACCTGAGTGTAGAAATTATCCAGCGAGGGAGAGGAGGCGGCAACGTTGGATAGCAAGTGTGTAACCTTGGAATCGGGGTTTGTCTGAGGAGTCGGTCCAGTTTTCCTCTAATCCGACTTGTTTGAGGGGTCTAACCCCTCTTTAAATATCGTAAGGGTAAAAGACAAAATGCACCCTCCATTGGGGTAGGGCTAAGCACGGGTCGGGTCGGCCGGATATTTTGGCATTTTGGCACCCGACCTGGCTCTGTCGGATATGTGGAGTCTCAGTCCGACCCCGATCGAAACCAAAGTGAAACCCGTTGATTTCGGGTGTATCGGGTTCGGATGGGTCCGGCCGGGTTCGGCCGGGTAAGATACACAAGTTTTCCGCCGGCAAATATGGCAGATCGGAGTTATCTCTGGCGGCCGGAGATGAAGAGAAAAGAGGAGAAACATTTTTCGTATCAAATCTGTGTCAAATTTGGACATCGACTTGAGTTAAGCAAGAAACTCCCTGACTTTATCCTCTTCTAATCTTCTGTCTTCAATCTCATCCGTCTCGCAGAGAGAAAGCGACGACCACGAAATCGTCGGCGTGATGAGCTAGAGAGAAGGCAACAGCTGCATAAACATTTCTGAAACACTCTCTCTCTCTCTATCTTGTAACACCGAGTGGGTCTCTCTGTTTTAACAGCAAGTAGGCGGCTTAATTAACCTAGGTAGATGTAGATGTGGAGCCTAGTGGGGTGGGTACTATATCCTTTTAATATATGATCAAGTTGGTACTTTGTATCAGTATATAGTATTAAATATCAAGGGTTTACAAAGCTGAGAAGCCAAAGTATTATTAAATATATTGACTGGAGAGTGCAGGTAGGTGTTTCGGGTGATCCGGGTTTAATCGGGGCGAAATTCAAATGGCCCGTGGATCACCCGAATTTGGCCGGGTCAGGACTTTTATAACCCAAACCCAATCAAATTTACCCATTCTTCTCACTTTTTGGGTTGATTCGGTTCGATTCGGGCGGGTACCGCGGGTTGACCGGGTTTATGCTCACCCCTAGTTCAACCCTTTGGAATGTGATTTTAATATGGGAAGCTGTGCAGTTACCTATAATACTAGGGACTCAATTGTCATTTTCCTAAAATTTAGTAGTGGTTGGGTATGGCCAATATGAAGTCAATTGGAAACTAACGAGAGACTTATAGAGCAATCCTAAAATTATGGGGCAGAAGTATAATATTTCAAAATTCTAATTCCTCTGAATCCTACATTTACTCTATCATTGTGAAAACTTATATTTTCACCCCTTTGTGCATGCTAGATTTCTTGGCACACTTCTCTTGCCACCTCACAGGTGAGGTGCAGCTTCTTCTCTCTCTTTTCACCAGAGTCACCCTCTCCACCATCTTCTTCCTTCCTTCTCCATCTTCTTCACTACTCTCCTTGAACACCACCACCATCTCCAACAAAGCACCACCCAGAAAGCCCTCACTCGCGGACCCGTAGCTGGAACATCCCTACCAACCATAGACCAATTGACCTCAATTCATTTGGAGTTGTATCAAGCACTGATTTCGAAAATTAATGGTGATATGATGAGTCAATACATCCAGTTTGTGGCTGATAGGCTACTGGGTGCATTTGGGTATGGAAAGATGTATGACGTTCAAAACCTATTTGATTGGATGGAGTTGATTAGACTCAGGGAAGACTAATTTCTTTGAGAAGAGGGTTGGGGATTACCAGAAAGCTTCTCCGATGAACAGCTTGAATGGGAATGATGGGGTTCATGAGTCTAAGTTTAATTGCTTCTTCGTATATGAGGTTTTGCACCGTCCATTCAATTTTCTGATTAAATTGCTTCTAATTTAGCTAATAAAATAAGAAGAAATAATAGAAGTTATTGTGATTCTTGAATAAAGTAATATATGCGGATTGATTGTTGTTTTTGTTGTATGTTTTGTTATTGTTGTTATGTATTTGGTGTTGGTGGTGTGTACTGGTGTTCTTGGAGGGGATTCGGTGGTGGTGGTGCTGGTGTTTTGGTGGTGATTGAGGCGGTGGTCAAGAACACCAACAATTAACACGAAAGACAAATAGGGGCACAATTCAAAAAAAATTAAGAAGTAGTTTTTTGGACGGAATACGACAGAAGGGTGCCTAGTGTCCTCACTTTTTTCCGTTACACGAGTGGTAAAGTGCATTATCCGAAACTTCCTTTTACCTAAACATAGGGGTGTAAAGTAATTTTTACCCTAAAAGAATACTTAAAATTTTTAAAAATCGGACCGGCTATCGAACCGGTGAGGCACCGGTTCATGGTCGGACCGGTTCAATCGCACGTTTATTTACTAAAATATATTTAGAATTTTTTATTTAATAAATAGTAAACATAATGAAAAGTATCTAAAAAAATACTTGAATGTTCTAATTTGGACCTTATTTAGTGTTGTAACATTGTTATAGTAATAGCTTTTTTTTTAAAAAAAAAAAAAAAAAAAAAAAAAAAAAAAACTAAATTATGGTCACAACAATTATATTTTGAGGTTTATAATATATATATATATATATATATATATATATATATATATATATATATATATATATATAAAGATGTTGATTGACATTAACAATTACATTTTGAGGTTTATATACAAATAGCCATAACTTTTAAAAACAAACTTAACTGAACCGCCGGTTGGATGACGTGGCCCGATTTTTATACAACTAGCCATAACATTTCAAAACAAACTTAACAATTATATTTTGGCGATTGAACCTCCGGTTGGATGGCGTGGCATGATTTTTCTGCATGGGCGGTCTTATAACTCAACCGGACCGGTCATGGTCCGGTTTGCCAGTCGAACCGGTCGGTCCGGTCTGACTTTTAAATTATGCTTAGAACTGTAGAGGGATGAGAATCCCTTTACATTAATACATTAAAAAACATGACATAATTATAATAACACTCGTACCTGATCATAAGTGTATATAAGTGTATATAATATAGTTACATTTGGTGTGGTGTAGTGTGCGTAATAATCGGATATATCTCTCTAATAAATCGGGTATTCGGGTAGTGGATGTAGTTAGTTTCTAAACTAGTGAACCACGTTTATTTTCGTGTCTCGTTCTTTATTTTTGTTCATCGTTTTTGATTGACACGCAGGTTATCCGCTGCGTTATAAAACACATATCAATAAAATATGGTAGTAGATGATCGATTCAAGACCTCACTCATCAAAAATAATCAAGTGATAAATGAGAAATAATGTTTCTCATTTCTAGAGTGTGGAAGTGTCCCGCCTAAACCCCAAAGGGTTGACAAAGTTGGCAAAAGCTTGGGGCTTAAGGGTGTGCTCCCCTTTTGTCTCAGGTTCGAACCACACGGACGTCAATCCCTTTGGGGCCACTGGGTATTCACATGGCCTCCCCAAGGTCCCGTGAAATAGTCGAGGTGCGTGCAAGCTGGCCCGGACACCACGGTCATCAAAAAAAAAAAAGTGTCCCGCATAAGACAAGTGATCTAACTTAAATTGATAGAGAGCAAGTCTGGAGTCTATGGCCAGGCGTGATTGGTACCACCACAATCATTCATCACCCACGCATCAACTTTTTTGCAACTAGCAAGATGAACATGCCAGCAAACATGACATGGTAGTATCTCGATACGTGTAACCACCTCATAGTTCATGTCATCAATAAAAGTGTCGCACTAGATAAACGTTGTGACTTGGGTGCTAACCTGTAAGGGTATTGGAGATTAGATCGAAACGTATTCCACATACTATACCTTCTATCCTTTACCTTAAGGGCATTAAAGGTAGGATGAATTCGTATTCCACAGGCTATGTCACCTATTATTAGGATAAATAGTCCGATTGCTAGTACTCTCTAGCAAGTAATAAGCAATGAAGATGATAAAGAACTAGACAAAATATGGTTTTGTTAGCAGACGTCCTAGGATAACTGCAACAGACTTCGCAGATTTGCTGAAAATGTTAGTCATAAAAGACTCTTCAAGGCAAACCAACCAGAGTTCAAAACCAGACATCCAAATCCAAGTACAAAGGCAACCCACGTACATGCCAGCACCATGTCTAGAAACATACCAAGATCCAGTAATAAGAACTAAACAAACTTGAAACAATAAAAATATGCAAAACTAAATAGACCTCAAACTTCAAAACTGTTGACTGCATAAAAAGCTGAATGACATGACCGGAAAGACAGTCCATTCCACAGCAGACTCATATAGACTGATCTTCCATGAATAAATCGGCAACTCAACTCTGCTTTTCCCTGCAATAATAGCATGGAATTGATTAAAGAATGATGTGATATCATAAAGGAAGAAAAAATAGAGCAGAAACAATGACAAGTAATAGGGATGGTATAAAACTGGAGGACCCATCAAGCAGCCAACTTCATTTAATCCAGGATAAGGTATCCGATCTGATTACGTGCTTTGGGGAAACACTTGGCAATTTCAGCATAAACTCTACTTTAGCTCAACTGAACAGTTCTTTGCGACATACTACAGAGCAGTTTTAACGAATGGACTTTCTTAATTACTTCCAATCACAAGGTCAGAGTTGTTCTCAATCAATAAATGTTTTCCTAATACCAGAAATAAGTATCACAAGGTCATAGTCAGTCTCTATGATGTTCTCCAAACACCATAAACAAGCACCAGATGCTCAGAGTCATTCTCTATCAATGTTTTCCTAATATTTGTAAACAAGTATCATATACAAAGACTAGACCACTCTAGAGATTTTTTTATAGGTACAACCTACAAGAATAAAACAAATTATCAAGCAGTACTTTATTATAACTGATACCACTCCGTTTCTTCTCTTCCTACCCGTTTTGACTTTTTCAATCGTAGCCGGGTCAGTTTGACCCGGCAATTTGGATGGCAAAACGATATAATTTTTTGATAAATTTTTCATGACATTGTTGAGCAACACTTATTCTACAACACAGTGAAAGAATCGTCAAAAAATTACTTCGTTTTCCTATCCAAATCACCAGGTCAAAGTGACCCAGTAAATAGTGATAAAAGTCAAAAGGGGTAGGAAGAGAGGAAACGGAGTGGTATCACAATATTGAAGACCCATATCCTATTTGTTTCTCTCTAGCTTTGTTTCCGTGCTCACTGGCAAGCAACGAGGTGGGGACCTCTGTTGAAGAAAGCGATTAATTAGCAAGAAGCATACCTAAAACGAAAGGGAAGGAAGTTATGAATTGGAATTATATGGTGGAGAGCAAGGATCCTTCGATGGATGCACAGACCGAGAAGACTTCCTTTGATAGCTCCATCTCTTCCGAGAATGACGAGATGCCGGAAATAGGGAAGGATGATCTATCCATTACTCAAATTCTTATCGGAGATGTGACAAAAGAAAAGCTATTTGATGATGATACTTAATCAAAGGATGATAAGGAGGGCATTGCAGAAACGAAGCAGATTGCATAGACCAATGCCAAAAATCCTCTAAATCACAAAATCTACATCTCAGCCAAACTTTGTGCTATCATTACCGTAGGAGATTGGAGATTAAGCACCGCGAGAGTGGAGTGTCATAAGTGTAATTTGGGACACCCACTTACCCAAAAGGTCAATATTATGTGTTAGGGCCCAAATCATACTATATTAACCTTAGACATTCTGCCCACCATCCTGATGTGGGACAATCAGCTCACACATGATACCCAACAATTACCATGCCTTTAAGAAATTGTGTGATTGTCAATAACTTTGAAAACTCGGGATTCAAGCTACTGGAACACAGAGCTCTGAAACTTGGGAAGCCCACCCAAAATTTTAAATTTTGGGATCTTAAAGAGAAGTATTATACTTTCAACTTTGCAAACAGAGAGGACTACATGAAGGTTCTAAGAGGGGATC
This sequence comes from Linanthus parryae, assembly GCA_023055425.1. Classification (NCBI taxonomy): domain Eukaryota; kingdom Viridiplantae; phylum Streptophyta; class Magnoliopsida; order Ericales; family Polemoniaceae; genus Linanthus; species Linanthus parryae. The sequence continues at coordinate 183,997,379 of JALGPY010000001.1, read as the reverse complement.
CCTGGATCATCATAGATCACTACCTCACTGTCCAAAAGTGGGAAGCTGATCAATCCATCCGCCAGCTAAACAGATGAAAGACCAGTTTTGATTCGTCTTCCCCGGCTTCCATCTTAGTATTATCAACATGTCCTTAAGAAGATAGCCAGAAAGTTTGGAACGCCAATAAAGCTTAATATGGTGACAGTGTTTGGCACCTAATGTCAATATGGTTGGATTTGTATGTGTCAATGGTGATTTATATCAGTTTTTTCCCCATGAATTCTCTGTCCAAAGACATTTGTACAAGGTTAAGTATAAACACTTGCATAACATCTTCTTTGTGTTGATGGTGCCCAAATGGAGTGGTGATCGAGCAAGTTTCAGCCAATCAGAGCACTCAGCAGAAGTTTGCGTCGGAGAAGACGAACTCTGATCCAGGAACGAGCCATAACACTCACTCGTCAAATTATCAAAAAGAGCCAGTTGGACAATGGTAATGGAGCTAAGAGAGGCGACGTCGCATCTGATGAAGAGAACTGGACCCTCCTTAAAAATCGGGCTAGAAGGCCAACCATGTCAACTTGGGCACTCGGCCTAACATGAAAATTCTTAGCCCAAACTTGATGGCAAATAACAGACATTATTTGCTCAGTAGCCTTCTACATCTTTTTCCCTCACATGCTACCCCAACCCCCGAAGTCTGGTTACTACGTTTACTCTCGTAAAGGCAGCATTCCAAACGATAGAGGGACGTATGCCGAAGGATAACAGAAGTCTAAGGCCTCAAAGAAGAATAACTCTATCTCGTCTAAACCTAACACTAGGGTCTCTGAGATCCCCATCGGTTTGAGGCAACTAGATCAGAGAACCAGACAGAAAAGGGGGAGAACGCGAATCCTTTGATGGATCACTATGGTAGAGGTTACCCTCTACCACGTTTAACTTTTTATAAGTGTACAGGGCTAACCATAGTAACACAACCTGATTAGGTTCAGCCTACGAGAATGAGGCAAATTATCAAACAATTTTTATTGTGACCGATTTGGGTTGCCTGGTCTTGCTAATTATGACATCTCCCTTGCGTATAATGAACGTATTATATGCATCTATGGATAAGGTGGATAAATTAACATCTCAAGATGTGGATTAAATTCTTTCTTATAGCTCTACTAAGTCCAAACAGAAAATTCACATCCTATGGCGCATGACACTAAAGATATCTTTGTGGACGGCGCTTGGAAGGCCGGGGATTTTTCCTCTAGTTGTGGGCTTCATACTGTTGGAGCGGATGGTTCTGATTGGATTGTTGGAAAAAAGCTGTTTGCCTCTAGTGCTCTTCAGGTGGAACTTCTCGCAGTGGAGCATGCTATAAATTTTGCTATTCACTTTAATATTGGTCATATTAACATTAACACTGACTGCTTGCCTATTGTTCAAATCTTCCAGGGGATCAGAGGGACTGCTGTTCAGGATGAGCCGGTTGTGGCTAGGATCAGGAAGTCTGTGGAGCAGCTTATTTTTTGTTCGATCACCAAAGTCTCCCGCTTACTGGTCGGTAAAGCTCACAAGGCGGCTAAAAATATCCTTCTGGATAATCACCCATCGTAGTCTGTTTTAGCTTGTTGTTTCTTCGCGTTGTAGTTTGTAGTTTGTGTTAGCTTGTATTTGTTGTTCCTCTATGGTGTTTGGTCCTCTAGCAGTTGCAGTTGCTCTGTTGTAGGTGTTCTGGTGTCGTTGTTTATGCCGTGTTCTGGATGTTTCATGTACTATCTCCTTTGGTTTTATGATGATGATCTTCATTTCAAAAAAAAAAAAAAAAAAAAAAAAAAAACAGAAAATTCACACCCAAACCATGTTGCGAACAAAACCAAATGCAAGTAATCACCAAAAAAAAATCCATTCTATCTGCAAAGTTTGCAATCTTATCAAACTCACAAAGAACAAGGACCATAGCATAGTTACCCAAGAGGACCAGAAAAAATATTCATACGAATATCACAGCTCAACCTTTGAAAAATTGACATCTCCCCAAAGTAAAATGGCACACATACAACCAGCATGTGAAGATCAATCATAAAAGCATACTTGAAACTGTAAGAGCAAACTTGATGAAAGAGGGATGAGGATCCATTTACATGAAAAACCATGACATAATATTTTTAAGATTTGTACCTGATCATGTCAGCAATGCGAGACTCTCACTGTATTGGAAGATGACATGTGTACGTCCAGCTTCCCATAATTTCTTAATCTCCCCTGTTTCAAAATTGTACAAGTACAAGAAGCCATTCACACCCTTCAGCACAACTGAATCGACACCATCCTTGCTGAAAAGTCCCAGCGGAGCCTTAACATTTATAAACTGTCTAAACGTTTGTAGTTTAGACCAAGATTGACTGGCACCAGTACCGTCACTCATCAGCCATATATCAATGTAAGTTTCCCGATGAACAAGCATGGCAAGATATTCTCTATAACCCGCAAGATGCACTCCATCATTTATAGGGAGATACGGCATATCAATCTGTTTATACACCTCAGCCCTCATGTCAAAACATAAGAGGTACCTGCGGTTTGGTTCTGTAAAACTGTCTTGGGCAGTTACATGCCAATACATATGCCAGTTAACACAGCATGGGCGAGAAACAGTGATCATAGTACCCTCGATGCGACATGGGAATTCAATCTTCTTTTCGCTCCATGAATTAGCTCTAGACGAGAATATCTTGACTTGTGCTTGAATTTCTTTCTGTGTATCGTTGTTCGTACCACGATACGATACGTGTGCAACCTTAAAATTAATCCCCACCGTATCGAAAGAACACGCAAAACCGCACAATCCGAAACTAATATGGGTACCACATTCACCAAAGACGTAGCCAATCTCCCTTAAGTTTCCGGTGGCGGGGTTCCAAAGCGCAAAGCAGTTTCTCCGTAATGAGATACACAAGCATACCACACCACAGAAACAACCCACGATCTTAACCCTATCTGCGTATGTCGGAACAGGTAACTCTATTGTGGTTTCATTAAATTGGAAGGTGATAGGGGTTGTGGAGTCACCAGAAAGTCTGAGAGTGTACAAGAGTGACAACAACGAGGCTTCCTTCCTTGTCTTTTGTGAATAGTGAAGGGAAATGAAACTTGGGGAGATTATTAGATTGTACCATCCTTTGCAGACACACTTGAATCTCACAAGAGACTTCACTGGGAGCTTTAAGAGGATCTCAACAATCACATCTTCCACTGGATACTCTACATTTCTTCTACCACTAGTTTCTATGCCATCGGGACCCGCACGAATAGCGAGAGATGTAGAAGCCAAATGCATCCTTCCAGAGTAAAAAAACAAATAAGAAATCTGTTTCATCCATTTATTGACCATTTGAGGTGACCCCGGGACTAAGTTTGACCAAATTTATAGGCAACACACCACTGTAGATATTTATGATATGTGATAAAACAGAGAGTTTTGAACTTTAAAATTTAGAAAGTTCAGTTAATAGGTCTTCCTTCCAAGTAAATATGGATAATATGTAAGTTATTAACGAAATTCATGCGGGGATTATAAGCATATATAGTCAAAGAACCAAATTCATCTCTAGGAGATAGTCAAACATAAATTTACTTCCACAGTTTAACACTATCTCTCTTGTCAGATAAATTCCATTTGCTATATTTAACATTGTACAAGAAAGGCCTGTACACTCCATATATAATTGATCCAGTGATGAGGGTCTGGATTGTGAATATAGATCATTGATACAGATCAAACTCTAGATATGTTAATCTTACCTATGATGAAACCTACGGAGAAATCTATTTTGAAGTCTTTCTAGTTAGATTACACAACATATTTGGTTGCCTTGAAGAAAGAAACAAAACCTACCATCTCTCCCAATATATAGACTTCAAGGACAAAAAGGTTTCAAACTTTTTTGGCGTCTATCTGTGAATAAATACATATATTACCAAGTATTGAGCACATTTTAGGTAAATGGATCATGTAACACCAAATAGATTCAGCAAATCATGATCAAAAATGAGTTTAGGTCTAACCGATCAAGACATGCTATTGAATGCAGTAGTAATTTCAACTCAGTAAAAATCAGGCAATCAATCCAGTCGATGCAGGGGGAGTTGCAATTGTGAAGAAGTGAAAATCAGGGTATAATGTGCCAGACTCTTAATTCTGAAATGCAATTGTGAAGATGTAAAAAACTAAAATGAAAGTTTGAAAAGGAACCAGAAAAACATGGGGAGCTAATTCAGAGGCAAAAGCACAAACAATAGAATCTGAATATACATCTCACCTGATGGTTTCACAGATCTCGGAATAAAATCGGAGAAAACGGCACACACTGGAATCTGAATTATTCAAAAATCAAGTTTGATGTTGCTTCTATACTTCTTCGACTTGTGTCTTTCCCGATTCAACAGTTGCAGAAGCCTACGCGATGAATGAAGTAATCTCTCTGCTGGATCGCCATGAATATGCAGCAAGTCGAGCCAATTAAAGGGAATAGAAATCAGTAAACGAAATTCATGACAGATCTAAAGAAATTGAAGATGGAGGTGAGAAGAAGGTTAAAAACCATCAATCAAATCCATACCAACATACATAAATTGAAGAAGGATACTTGAAGATTCCACCAACGACCAGTAATTTTATGAAGAAGGGGATGAAGAGGAAGGAGAAGGAGACGTCAAGGAGGAGCGACCAATCGCCGATTTGATTTCTCCCTCAGTGAGCGGCGCTCCTCCATACTTGGAGAGATAAGTGAATTGGTAATGTGATGAAAGCCTCTAACCCTTTTTCCCAAATAAACATATTCGATTAAGACAGTGTACCCGCTAGTTACCCGTTTATACACGATACATGTAACCTACTGAACCTGAAATAACCCGAAGGGGTGGAACCCAAAAATTCAAACCCGGTCTGCCGCGGGACCCAAAATCGGCAATTTGGGTCCCACGCAAGACCGCCGCGTTTGAATTTTTGGGTCCCACCCGCCCGTGCCCGTTCTGGTTTTTTCAGGTTCCGTAGGTTTCATGTATCGGGAATAAACGGGTAACTCGCGGGTACACCGTCTTAATAGAATATGTTGATTTGAGAAAAAGTGTTTAGAGGTTTTTCATCACATTACCAATTCGTTTTTCTCTACATGTATGGAGGAACGCCGCTTTTTTAGGGAATCAAATCCGCAATTAGTCCCTCCTCCCTGACGTCGTCCTCTCCTTCCTCTACATCTCCTCCTTCTTCACTGAATCACTGGTCATTGGTGGAATCTCATTCACTTCACCTTCAATTTTCATAGATCTTGTATAGGTTTTGGTTATGGGTTCTGTTGTTTTGGATTCTTCAAGTACCATTATGTATGCTGGTATGGATTTGATTATTTGTTTTGAACCTTCTTCTATCTCCATCTTCAATTTCTTTAGATCTATCATGATTTTTGCTAACTGATTTATATTCGCTTTCATTGGCCTGCCTTGCTGCTTTAATTCACGCCGATCCAGCGGACAAATTACTTCATTCATCGTGTAGGCTTCTGCGGTGGTTGAATAGGAAAGAAACTAGCCGGAGAGGTAAAAAAGCAGCATCAAACTTGAGTTTGAATAATTGAGATTCCAGTGCAGGCCATTTTCTCTGAGTTAGTTCAAAGATCTGTGAAACCATCATGTGAGATTTATATTCAAGTTCTCTAGTTTGAGGTTTTACCTATTGAATTAGCTCCGCATGTTTGTCTTGTTCCTTTTCAAAAAAATCCTATTAGTTTACAATTGCATTTCAGAATTAAGAGGCTGCCACATTATAGCCTGATTTTCACTTCTTCAAAATTGCAACTCCGCCTGCATCGACTAGATCGGTTGCCTGATTTTTACTGAGTTGAAATTGCTGCTGCATCATCTTCAATAGCATGTCTTGATCAATTAGACGTAAACTCATTTTTAATCATGATTTGCTGAATCTATCTGGTGTTACATGATGGATTTTCCTAAAATGTGCTCAATACTTGGTAATATATGTATTTTATTTATAGATAGATGCCAAGAAAGTCTGCTGATGTCAATATATTGGGAGAGATGGCAGGTTTTGTTTATTTCTTCAAGGCAACCAAATATGTTGTGTAATCTAACTAGAAAGACTTCAAAATAGATATTTCCATAGGTTCCATCATAGGAAAGATTAACATGTCCGGAGTTTGATCTATATCAACAATCAAGATCCTCATCACTGGATCAATTGTGGAGTGTACGGGCCTTTCTTGTACAATGTTATATATACCAAATCAAATTTATCTGACAAGAGAGATTTATATTTAACTATCTTCTAGACATGTTTTTTTTTTGGTACAAATGATTTTTGAGTTTGGTTCTTGCATTATCTATGTTTATAAATTATATCCCACCATGCATTTGGTTAATCACATACATAGCTGATGTCTGCTTGGGAGGAAGACCTATTAACTGAACTTTCTGAATTTTAAAGTTCAACCCTCTCAGTGTTATCATATTTCATAAATATCTTCAGTTACGTGTTGCCCTATAAATTTGTGTAAGCCGGAGCCACGTCAGATGGTCAATAAATGAATGAAACAGATTTCTTATTTGTTTATTTCTCTCTCTGGAAGGATGACTTTGGCTTCTACATCTCTCGCTATTCGTGCGGGTCCCGATGACATAGGAACTAGTAGTAGAAGAAAGGTAGAGCATCCAGTGGAAGATGTGATTGTTGATATCCTCTTAAAGCTCCCAGTGAAGTCTCTTGTGCGGTTCAAATGTGTCTGCAAAGAATGGTACAATCAAATCATCTCCCCAAGTTTCATTGCCATGCACTATTCACATAAGACAAGGAAGGAAGCCTCGTTGTTGTAATGCTTGTACACTCACAGATTTTCTAGTGACTCGACAACCCCTATCTCCTTCCAATTTAACGAAACCACAAGGGAGTCACCTGTTCGGACATACGCAGATAGGGTTAAGATTGTGGGTTGTTTTTGTGGTGGGGGTTTGCTTGTGTATCTCATCACGGAAAAACAGTTTTGTGCTTTGGACCCATGTCACCGGAAACTTTAGGGAAATTGGCTACATGTTTCGTGAATGTGGTAGCCATATTAGCGACGGATTGTGCGGTTTTGCGTGTTCTTTGGAGGCATTGGGCATTAATTTTAACGTGGAACAAGTATCGTACCATTGTGCTAACAATGATACACAGAAGGAAACTAGAGCACAAGTCAAGATATTTTCTTCCAGTGCTAATTTCATGGAGCGAAAAGAAGATGGACTTCCCATTTCGCATTGAGGGTACTACGCATTGGCATGTAACTTTCAATTTTACAGAACCAAACCGCGGGTACCTCATATGTTTTGACGTGATGGTCGAGGTTTATAAAGAGATTGATATGCCATATCATCCTATAAATGGTAAAGTGCATCTTGTGGATTACGGAGAATCTCTTGCCTTGCTTGTTCATCGGGAAACTTACATTAATGTATGGGTGATGAGTGACGGTACTGGTGCCAGTCAATCTTGGTCTAAACTACAAACATTTAGACAATTTATAAATGCTAAAGGCTCCCCTAGTATTTTTTAGCAATGAGGTCACTCTGTTGCCCTCTAACCTTTGATGTGATCCACAAGAGAGATACTAAAGAATACCAACTGGAGAATATTGCACATACAGAACTTTGAATAACAAAAGATGCAAAAAGAAATAATGTCACACCTAGATCAGAGAAGAGGTTAATGGTTTAAACTTTAAAATATAGTATAAAGCAACGTCACATTTGAAATCAATGCCTTTACAAAGATAAAAGATAATTTGAAAGTGCCGCCACTACGTAAGAACCGGTATGTGAAGTTGAGAAATGATGCAAAACAGAAACCTAACAGTGAGTTTGGATGACACTGTTTGAGCAATCTTGAAAATTAATGTTTTTTTACATCTAATAATACATATGTTCGCAGTTTATAGACATGATATATGACAGACTAATTGATCTTATTTTTCTTCATTGGGGCAGAAACAGACATATAAAAGTAAAACTACCGTTTATGTGTCTCATATCTCAGCATGTGAAGGATTGTATTGATATCCAATATACGGCCACATTTGGTGTGCAATGATGTTCTTTAATTATAGAAGATATTCCTAACAGTTCATTCAAGAAAAGTAAAAAGCAACCCATGATAAACGAATGCATTCTCAACCTTAAAATGGAAAGTCGCACGCTTGAATATGTAAGAGAACCCAACTCGTCTGTAGTGGGTCGAGTTCCATCGGCCAGCACACATCTCAATCAGCCACAAAAAAGGGATGGTATCTAGCATAAAGATTTTGTTTTCGAACATTAGTACTATTGCAGTGGTACCTTTTTAACATCATATTATAATAACATGTTCGTAACTTCCAGTAGATGGGCGAGCCATATAAACATCTCAAAAATCTCAGTACGGTGTACACGCCGATACAATTGTAAGACAAGCAAAAACTACTCATCATTCAAAAAACAAGAATTAAATAAATGTCTACCTGTCTTGATGCCATAAAAATAAAAGTAAACTTACCTAGATCATTCAATCAAGGTGTTAGATTCGCAGACCAATGTGGATACATGTTAAGCCAAGGACAGTGGCCTACAGAACGCGAGCAGAAATCAACTCGAACAACTGACATTCCGTGCTTATGGAGTGACATGTTAAGGCAAAGCAAAGTCACAATGTTAGATAATTCAAAGGCAGGCAACAAAGAAACCCCATGGGGTGTGCAATTGGGAGTAAGAAGGCCAATCATGATGGCGTTTTTAACAGGAGTTGAATAATTCATTTATAAGAATGAAACCTGATCCCATGAAATGCACGATAATCAGAACTTGGTTGATTCAACTCCCTAAATTCCTCTCAGATGACACCTGGCTTCAGGTCTAATTAAGCAGTATCAAACTTGTTCCAGCCAGCAAAATCCCCTAAGGGATTGAATATGCCACCAAAATTGCAAAGAAAACACAACCAAATCCAATGGGAAGATAAAAAAAGGAAAAATTCGGCTCTTGGGGTTATCATCAGAAAGAGGCTTGGACCAAAAGCCTCCGGTGAAGCGCCTTCTGATTCGAGTGCCAGGGTTCGAAATAACGAACCCACCGCCATCATCATCGATCCACAGAGATTCTAGGGTTTTGCTCTCGGAGAGGCGCAGAGTTGATTACTACTACTCTCAATGAGAGAGATTTTCGATTGGGATCGCTCTGGTTCGGTATGTGGAATGCAATTTAAAGGGGTATTATAGTAATTCTGATACTTACGGGAGTCCCTGGTGTAACAAATTAAAAGTTTTGGGGCTGCTCATGACAAGAGAATCTTCCGTTATTATGGTATTCACGGTTAAGCCTCGGACCTCCATTTGGACGACGCCACATGAACAGTGGCGGATGCGCCCACAAATTTTTTAAAAATTACAATTTCACCACATAATTTATGAATTATATACAATTTAGCCTCCACTGAAATTATACAATAGTCTCAATTATTTGGGTTTATTCATTATAACTTTCTCACATTAGAATTTAGTCCTCACTCACGTAAAATTCTGGATCCGCCCCTGCACATGAACATGAACATGAACAAGTATCATAATTATCAATCCGGTTTTCTACGTAGAAGTTCCTGGTACTAGTATGTTTCTTCTCTTTCTTCCCAAACCCACTATTACCACTATTTACCCGGTGGTTGGGGACAATTGGTCATCTAACCTCACCCGAATTCGGAATTGGAAATCTAACCTACCAGGAAAAAGATAAGCAACTTTTTCCTCTCACAAATGGAGGTTAGAGGCCCAAATTTGAATTGCGACAAGGTTATAAAACAAAGAGGAATTTGTGGAGAGGTTTTAGTACAAATTGTTGTAACAGAACTCCTGTTTCAGAGCTCTGCTACCAGTTTGTTGTAACCTGGGAGTATTCGAGCAAGAACGACGAAAGCAAAACAAGAACGAGACAGATTTTTAACGTGGTTTACTAACAAATTCGTAACGAACCCACTAGCTAATCCTCGGCCAGAACCAGATATTTTATTGAGAAGAGAACCCGATTACAATGCACGCCGTGGCCAAAATGGTCACGGCGGCCACCCGAAACACCCACCCGAGACACAAACCCAAACAAATCTCAAAGCACCAAACTAGCTCTCTCCGTGACCCCTTTGTATGTGTGTGTGCTACTGACTATACAAAGCATAATGTCTTTAAATAGCTAAAGTAGTGGAGGTGGTATTCACAAGCAATTAGGAATTGCTTTGCCTCCAAGTTTAAGCCACTTTACCGACTTAACACAAACTGCACCACCTCCTCTTATTTGTGACCAACATGATGTAGGGTTTTGATTCATGGATGCGCAACGGAAACACAAACAATCATAAACCATGCAAAACCCTCGAAGGATCACAAGTCAAGAAACATAACGATGGTAAAGGAAGAAATCAATAACACACCTTAGGGTTCTCCTTTGATGACTTCAAACGCGAATAGTGTCACGTCTCTACGGTTGATCCACGCCTAGAGGTGAGATCTAGACCCTCCAAATCCATGTGCTAGCTAGGAATAATGGAGTAGGAAGAAGGAACCAAGCAACAATGGAGTGCCAAGAGGTGGGGCGGCACTCTTCATGGCCGACGGGTAGGGGCGGCAATTCCCAAGGGGGATTCGGCCCTTTTGGGGCTTGCTCTCTCTCCTTGCTTTGTTCTCTCCTTACTTCTATCATATAGATGTGTGTTGTGTAGAGAGAAAAATAAGCTAGGAGTGTTCTTTATATAGTCCAACAACTCCTTGTCCTACTACATAAAGAACCCCTCTCCTAATCCTACTCAAGTTCGGATTAGTCCCTTTTGCAAAAATAGTCCTTCTCATGTCAATACATGGATTAGTTCTATTTGCAAATTAATCATAATCATGTCTCTACATGAATTAGGCCACCTTGGTAAATCCTAATCATGTCTATACATGGATTAGTCAAACTTGCATATTAGTCCTACTAAGTTAGCAAGTTGTTGCGATTTGATCCTTTTAATTAATTAATCATATTAATTAATTATTTCCCATGTCTAGTTCACCCCTATATGGCGTGTGACCCAATAGGTTCTATTTAGTTGGTAGTAACTACTTACTAATATGGAGCGGCCTCTAGCAAGACATCCATTCTAGCCAACAAATAGAATAGTCATCATGACAAACCTTGTACAAGTAATTGTCTCATCCCTTTGTCCCAATATCCGGATTGGACACGAGACATACAAGTCACACTCGTATATCCAATCCATAGTTTCTCGATCCTGGGAATAGCCTTATTCGTGCAAACAACATCAATATCCCATATTGATTTATTTGAGTCTGGCCAGACATTTTATAAGCACTATCCCTCGAGTGGCCTAGGATATTTGCTCCCTTTATGTGGGAGGGACAAATCCTATCTACGTCCACTACGATCTCTAAGCTTGCTTCTTATTGTATCCAGTACACGCCTTTATAACTACCCAGTTACGGTGTAGCGTTTGACGCCACCAAAATCACAATAATCCACAACTAGAATATCTAGTGACTTCAAGTCTAAGGATGACAATACCGTTTGCACCGCGAGAAGCGCTTGTGACTTAACATAACATGTATGTAGCCTTCTCGGAGATGGGTCAATCCAGTATGCCATTACTCCTAATGCATACCCATGTGTTGGATCATGATATCTCCATATTAATCCAACCCCATACTAGTATATAGATGATTGTCCTATTAATCATTATAATCGACTAGGGATATTTAAGAATATAACACTTATATTCTAAGGACTTCATTCATGTTAACATATCTCCATATCGATAACATAATGAATCGTAAATCCATAAATGTCACAATTAATTGATTGCCTCTAGGGCATAATTCCAACAGTCTCCCACTTGCACTAGAGTCAATCTCCTGCATCATATGCCTATTGATCCAGCGTGGCCCTCCTCGCTCACACTGCGTAGGGGCGAGACATATGCTGGCACCTTGCAAATATTCACATCTCCTCCATCAACGATTTGATTGAGATTGAATATTCTGAATAAATGCATCTTATGCATTAATTTACTCAGTCCTCTATGTTAGAATCAGTGACTGAATCTTGCCTGAAACCTTTCCAGCTCACAGTCGCTCCCACTAGGGCAAAACTCAAAACTTGACTTATAATCTGAAATCTTTTTTGTCAGATTTGAAGTTCGCATCACTGTAACCCCTTACAGCAAACTCTTCATATTATCTATTTATCAATAATTCATCCTTAGTGCTTCTCAAGTACCAAAGGATAATCTTGATATTTTATCCAGTGACTCTCACCCGGATTTGACTGGTATATTTGTGTCATGCCTTATGACACATCTGGCCTAGTACATTCCATGGCATATCTCGTGAATCTAATTCATACGGTCCATTCCCAATCTAATTGGAAAGACAATTAGCCCTCTAAAGACTAATTCCATGTGACATGGGTAAGAATCAATATTCTTTTCACGTTGAACCATTTCAACACCTTTGTCAATGTACTATGAACTAAGCTATACAACCATCTTGATCTACCTCAATAGATCTTCACAAGTTGCTTCGCATAAGTCTACCATTAGAAAGTCAACTCCCTAGTCAATCTTTGTAAGACTGCCAAGTAGGGGCAACATTCCCAATGATTAAGTATGACTCCACATACAAGACCAGAAACATAACTTTGCTCCCACTAACCTTCTTGTAGACACAAGTCTCATCTTCAATTTCGATGGAACCAAACTCCTTTGATTACATCATCAATTTGAAGAGTCCTACTCCTAGAAGCTTGATCCAATCTTTAATAGATTGCTACAAGCAAGATGCGAATGAATTTAAGCATCACAATTGGGGAAAGATTTCGTCATAGTCTATACTATGAGCTCACATGAAATCCCTTTCCTACCAATTTTCCCTTAAAGGTAATCATATTACCATCCATGTTGATTTCCTCATAACCCACTTGCACCCTATGGGTCCTACCCTTCAGGTGGTTCCATCAAAGTCTATACTTTGTTGGTATACATGGATTCCATATCGTATCTCATGGCTCCAAGCCATTTCTGAGAGTATGGCCATACGTGACCATCTCATAGGTTGTAGGCTCATCTTGATGAGCAATATATCAGGGGTTATGAGAAATCCTTATTTCTCTAGTCCCTTGACATACCCTACCTGACCTATGAGGTTCTTGTGTTATCTGAGTAGGTTGCTCCACAACACCTTGTGATCCTGCTCATGTTCCATCAAACGGATCAATGTTCTTTTGTGGTTCTTGAACTTTTCAATATTCTGCTGTCCTCCCACTGTTTCTTTTAGAGACAATCTCTACCTAGAAACAATGTGGTTCGAGAAACAAGCAGTTTTGTTCTCGATTAGGTTGTAGAAATAATATCCTTTTCAGAATATTCCACAAAACATTTATCCGACTTGGGTCCAAGTTTATTTGTAAACTCCTTTACATAAACTTCATAACCCCAAATCTTTATGAATGACATACTAAGACACTTTCCTAGTCCATATCTCATATGGTGTTTTTCATAATTTGTTTTTGATGGAACAAGGTTAAGGGCTAAACTTGTTGTAATTAGAACATAGCCCCTAAAAGTAAACTGGAAGTTCTGTTTGACTCATCATGGACCGAACCGTGTCCTACAAGGTTCGAACTCTCCTCTTAGACATGCCAAACCCATGTGGCGTGCTAGGTGGAGCGGGTTTTGGATCATATCCAATAATCCCATAGATTCTTGTCAAACTCTTGACTCAAGTACTCTCCTCTACGATCCAATCGTAGAGCCCTAATACTTTTGTCAAGTTGGTTCTCTAGTTCATTCCTGAATTCTTTGAACAATTCAAAAGATTCTGATTTGTTTTTCTTCATAAGATACACAAATCCATATTTCCCTGATCCCGTCAGTAAATATGATGAAGTATTGAAAACCATCTTTAGCATTTGTGCTTAGGGGCCTTCATACATCAATATGTATGATTCCCAAAAGATCATATCTTTGCTTAATAAGTCTTACATGTCTCATATGATTCAATAATCAAATGAGTTCAAGAAATCCATCCTCATGGAGTTCTAAATATGTATCTCTTATTTATGGGGCCTAAACGATAATGCCAAAGATAAGTGAAGTTCATATCATTTTATGCAAACCTCTAGGTATTAATGTTATAAATGAAATTATCATGATCATGGATATAAAATCCACATAGACAAAATTGCATTACAATAATGCATACCATAATAAATGGAACAACATTCGTCCTTTTATTATGATAAGGAGCTTTCTTGTCCAAACAAGAAACTATGATAATGGTCCTACTCATAGCAGGGACATTATCCCTTTTGTCTAATTCATGAACAATTTCTTAAAGGTAGAAATAATTCCCTACGGCTTTTCAGCAACCCTTTGCTTCATAGCCCCACGTGTAGGATTATTTCTTCCTTATCCAATTGTCTTCGTCTCTTGAGATCCTCCACATTTTTATGAATGTGAGATCCTCACCTAGTATCATATACTCTTGATGATGAGATAGACACATTGAATTTTATATAACAGAAATACCCAAATTGGAATTCATAATTCCTTTATTATTTACTTCCAGGTACTTTGGCTAGTTTCTCTTCCTCTACACCATCTATGGGACTTCAAGGCTACTTGGTTTTAGCAACAAGCTTGCTTTATACCCATGGGTTGGCGCAAACTATTTTGCCCTTACCTATGTTGTTATCCATTAACAACTTTGCCCATGCCCATGATTAGTGTTTTGTTTAGTGATTTTTCAATCATATTGAGTAAATCAACTTTAAAACAAAACTATAATTGCATCCAATGCAATTCTTGGTCCACTTGGGTGAATAACCTTTTATTCTTTATCTATCTCATAGATAATGCATATTCACTAATGTTTCAATCATATTGAATTAGTATATTTGCATAACGCAAAGTGGAGCAACACTTCAAACCTTTCATGTCTAGCTCGTCCTTTTGAAAGAGCTTCTTTCAATGTATGATCATATCATACTTCTCCATGTTTCTCTTCTTGCTTCCAAAGCTCAGAGTTCATGGCGGCTAGCATGAGGCAAGTCATAACCAAAGAACCATTCTTTGGTGTTCCTTCCATTAGGTTTTAGTGTGTTTTGGTAGTTGGTAGGAAGAGAACTTTATGTTCTACTATGTACAACAATTTCTCTTTTATTTGAGAACAATTCTCAGTTTTATACCAATCTAGAAAAAAAATAAAGTCGTGTTTTTGTTTGTTTAATGCCATGGGCATTCAACACAATAGGATTATTCAAAGTTTGTGACGTATAACTATATTCAACAAGGATTTAAATTGTCAAATATAGCTCCCACTATATTACTACGGATTAATAACCCTCAAATATTAATGCGGAAAGTATCATTATATTTTCTAGTGGGCCAAGATCCATGTTTCATCTCCTTATGAGCTTGCTTTGGCAAGTCACCCATAATTTGACTACTTTAGGTAGGAACAATTCCAATTGCATCCCATATGCAACTCTTGGTTCAATCGGGCAAATAACTCCTTATTTATCCATTCATATGGATAATCCCAATTGATTGCCTCTAGGTTTCTTAATCAAATTAATAGCCTAGTTGTGTTCAACTTCTTATCTAAACAATTGCACATTGTTACGTGCCATCGCATTCCATCATTATGAACCAAGTCGCCCTGCTTTGGCACGCACGAACTTGATAAATAATGATGATCATGAGTGTTTAAATAACGAGAAGGCAAGAACACAATATTTGAATTTTGAGGGATTTTAAATTCAATTTTTAATTGTTTTGTTGATCAATATCAACTAATCTATCTATTTGAGTTTGGGCACAACTCCAAATAATAGATCCGGGTTGTCTAATTATCTTATTATCCTAATTGCATGCATCAACCATACACCAACCACAAAATAATAAGACAATAAAGTAAACAACTACAAAACAAAAATTAAACGTGATGTGGATATGGCCTTTTCTAGACTAAGATAATTCCAAGCCAATGGAACTATCTATGAACCCTAAAAGCAAACACATCTCCATGCGTCTTGATATTTTGGTCCATCCTTCATAGTCATGTGGAATGCTCCATGCTCCATGCTCCATCTTTTGTGGCTCCTTTTGCTTTGGGCTTCTTTCCTTCAATCTTGGCTAACAATCTACTTTATCTAGCACTAGCTAACTTCTATACTAAATAAAATAAAATCTCACAAGTTGAGAAAAAAATGGCACGCAGGCCATGAAACCCTAATTAATTATTACAATTAATTGATCAGCTCGCAGGCCGTAAAACCAAACCACAAAATTAAACATCCACATCAAACCACATCCTAAGGCCATATCCAATCACCATGCGATTTGCACATAAACAGTTAAAATCCAATTTTAACGCGCTTGGTCAATTTTAATTGATTTTAGGACTTCTAGGGTTAAAACGGTCCATGGGCCCAACAATCCAATTGCCCGGGCCCAACAAAGTGAACCACAAGGCCCTAGGGCCGGCCGACCCCTAGCCCACGCGGCTAGGCCGCGGGCTAGGGCTGCCCCGGCCCCTAGGGCGGCCTTGCTTGGGCGGCAAGCAAGGAGGGGCGGTCCCCTAGGGGGGCCGAACCTCTATAGGGAGTAGTTTCCAAAACAACTCCCTTGCTTGGTGCCCAAGTTTGGTTGTTTCCTTATTTTGGAAGAACTCCTTCTTCCCCAAGGATGCCCAAACCCTAGTTCTAAGATCCTAAAATTTCTCAAACTCACCAATGCATGCATCCAATGCAAAAATTAGATCTTGTTATGATAGATTATTGACAAATTGCATCCCATGCTTGATTTGTTTTGTTTTACGCGATAAACAATCAAATTAAGGTGTAAAACAACTAAAACGTGACACATAAACCACGTTTATGCTCTACGACCTGTGGCTCTGATACCACTGTAGGGTTTTGATTCATGGATGCGCAACGGAAACACAAACAATCATAAACCATGCAAAACCCTCGAAGGATAACAAGTCAAGAGACATAACGATGGTAAAGGAAGAAATCAATAACACACCTTAGGGTTCTCCTTTGATGACTTCAAACGCGAATAGTGTCACGTCTCTACGGTTGATCCACGCCTAGAGGTGAGATCTAGACCCTCCAAATCCATGTGCTAGCTAGGAATAATGGAGGAGGAAGAAGGAACCAAGCAACAATGGAGGGCCAAGAGGTGGGGCCGCACTCTTCATGGCCGACGGGTAGGGGCGGCAATTCCCAAGGGGGATTCGGCCCTTTTGGGGCTTGCTCTCTCTCCTTGCTTTGTTCTCTCCTTACTTCTATCATATAGATGTGTGTTGTGTAGAGAGAAAAATAAGCTAGGAGTGTTCTTTATATAGTCCAACAACTCCTTGTCCTACTACATAAAGAACCCCTCTCCTAATCCTACTCAAGTTCGGATTAGTCCCTTTTGCAAAAATAGTCCTTCTCATGTCAATACATGGATTAGTTCTATTTGCAAATTAATCCTAATCATGTCTCTACATGAATTAGGCCACCTTGGTAAATCCTAATCATGTCTATACATGGATTAGTCAAACTTGCATATTAGTCCTACTAAGTTAGCAAGTTGTTGCGATTTGATCCTTTTAATTAATTAATCATATTAATTAATTATTTCCCATGTCTAGTTCACCCCTATATGGCGTGTGACCCCATAGGTTCTATTTAGTTGGTAGTAACTACTTACTAATATGGAGCGGCCTCTAGCAAGACATCCATTCTAGCCAACAAATAGAATAGTCATCATGACAAACCTTGTACAAGTAATTGTCTCATCCCTTTGTCCCAATATCCGGATTGGACACGAGACATACAAGTCACACTCGTATATCCAATCCATAGTTTCTCGATCCTGGGAATAGCCTTATTCGTGCAAACAACATCAATATCCCATATTGATTTATTTGAGTCTGGCCAGACATTTTATAAGCACTATCCCTCGAGTGGCCTAGGATATTTGCTCCCGTTATGTGGGAGGGACAAATCCTATCTACGTCCACTACGATCTCTAAGCTTGCTTCTTATTGTATCCAGTACACGCCTTTATAACTACCCAGTTACGGTGTAGCGTTTGACGCCACCAAAATCAAAATAATCCACAACTAGAATATCTAGTGACTTCAAGTCTAAGGATGACAATACCGTTTGCACCGCGAGAAGCGCTTGTGACTTAACATAACATGTATGTAGCCTTCTCAGAGATGGGTCAATCCAGTATGCCATTACTCCTAATGCATACCCATGTGTTGGATCATGATATCTCCATATCAATCCAACCCCATACTAGTATATAGATGATTGTCCTATTAATCATTATAATCGACTAGGGATATTTAAGAATATAACACTTATATTCTAAGGACTTCATTCATGTTAACATATCTCCATATCGATAACATAATGAATCGTAAATCCATAAATGTCACAATTAATTGATTGCCTCTAGGGCACAATTCCAACACATGAGAATAATTCCATGTTATTATCAAACCAACTTTGACTTCAAGTTTTACCTAATTAATTCAACTCACATACTTTGACAAATTTCCACCTTGACTTGAATCAACTCAGCAACCCGAACCTGATGCTTCTCTTCTCAAACCTGACCCGAATGCGTCTCCCTGAACCAGAAACGAGCACGCCTCCCCGAACAGATATTTCACAGCTGATGCGAAACCCGAATCGCCAAATCGTTGCTTCAACTATCATGCGTTCCTGCAACGAATGCGCCCGATGTGGTTGCACTTCCGGAAACAGAAACAAGTGCTCCACCCAGAACCAGACTCGAATGTATTCACTAAGACAGGACTGAATACATTCCAGATGCGCCCAATTGCGCGAGACAGATGCACCATGACAAGTGCCCAGATGTCATTCAGACCAGATGCACCAATGACAAGTGCCCAAATTGTCATGCCAGATGCGCCCCGTATGCCTCAGATGCGCCAGATGCTAGCCAGAAACAGATCGCGCCAGATGCGAGCTCAATGCATGTCATGGTACACGCCCCAAAACCAGAAAGATGCACGCCAGAACAAACTCGTGCATAACGCGCGCCAGAACCAGGATTAGATGCGCGTGCCAGAAATCTCACACGCCGGATGCTCCATGTCGTTGCTCCAACTCCAACGAGTTCTTTCAACACATGATCGAGAACCAGATTCAATTCACATGCCAGATGCTCCACGCCAGGAGCCGGATTGCGCCTGAATGCCAATCGCCAGAACGCCAGATGCGCGTGAACCGCCAGATTCGCGCCAGTACCGAATGCGTGCTGGATTTGCCAGAACCCTTGCACGCCTAATTAGATGCGCGCCAGATTGCTCCGAACGGAGCCCGGATAGCCCCTTCCACGGGGCTTCAGATGGTGGGTGTACCTACTTCTCTCTCAGGAACAGATCGATCTTGATCGCCAAACCAGACATCGTTCTTGGTGGAATCTCGAAACCCAACGTCCCGATAGCCTGCTCCACCTGAATCGCGAAACCCTAGCTTTGAGTTCCACTAAAACGTGAAACCCTAGCTCTTGGCTCCACCCTGATCTTGGAACCCCGGCTCTGATACCAGTTTGTTGTAACAGAACTCCTGTTTCAGAGCTGTGCTACTTGTTTGTTGTAACTTGGGAGTATTTGAGCAAGAACGACGAAAGCAAAACAAGAACGAGACAGATTTTTAACGTGGTTTACTAACAAATTCGTAAGGAACCCGGTAGCTAATCCTTGGCCAGAACCAGATATTTTATTGAGAAGAGAACCCGATTACAATGCACGCCGTGGCCAAAACGGTCACGGCGGCCACCCGAAACACCCACCCGAGACACACACCCAAACAAATCTCAAAGCACCAAACTAGCTCTCTCCGTGACCCCTCTGTATGTGTGTGTGCTACTGACTATACAAAGCATAATGTCTTTAAATAGCTAAATTAGTGGAGGTGGTATTCACAAGCAATTAGGAATTGCTTTGCCTCCAAGTTTAAGCCACTTTACCGACTTAACACAAACTGCACCACCTCCTCTGATTTGTGACCAACATGGGAATAATTCCATGTTATTATCACACCAACTTTGACTTCAAGTTTTACCTAATTAATTCAAGTCACATACTTTGACACAAATTTAGGGCAGTGATTTGGATGTTAATATGATACAATATTTTGATCATGTTTTCATGGTGTTTTATAGGAAAAGTTGCTCTATGATATGGTGAAAAAATTATCAAAAAATTACATCATTTTGCAATCCTAATCACCTGATCAACGTGACCCAGTTACGAGTCAAAAAGTCGGAATGGGGAGAAAGAGAGGGAACAGATGTCGTACATTGCAAGACGGTTGCAAGTTATTGGTTCACGTGACATTGAAAACATGAACTTGACTATCTAAGAGCATCTCCAATGCTACTAGTTATAGATTATGTATATTTTGACTAAAATTGTCGTTTTTTATTTTAACTATACAAAAATGTTGATATGATCTGCAATGCTATTATGTAAAAGTTAGCTAAAATGTAGTTATTGTAGGTAAAACTTTAATAAAAAAAATTAATGAAATATAAAAAGAGGAGAGAGAGACACAAAAAAATTAGCTATTCATTTTCTGGTTATTTAAACATAGAGATGCGGATAACTATCCGTTAAAATAAAGAGTCGGATAAAGAGCCCATTGGAGACGAGCTTTTCACCATATCTTTCATATTATAAAGATAACCACTGTTTAAATGCTCCATTGGAGATGGTCTAATGTGGTATTAATTGAAATGACATTTAACAATCAACCTATTCAAACTAATACCGTTGTGCGGCCCAAATCTTATTTTGAATTGTCTTTTTCACCTCGTGCGCAGTCGAAGTATGTGTGGTACATGTTCATATTTAGTTACACAAAGCTCATGCAGACGTACATACAGCAATATCCGTCATATTGCCAAGTATTCTTTTAAATTTGAGAACCTTCAGGTTTTTTAGTTTTTCGTTTCTCATGTTTTCCCAAGCTACACTTTGTTTCGCTCCGTTCATTTATATTTTAACATTCTCTCTTCTATAGGAGCATGGGATTCTGCTGGGACGTCGGTTTGAAGTCTTTCTCGTAATCTATAGTTCTAAATTCTCATTACTTAGAAAAGTAGATTCTTTGAGTCGGTCTGAATTTCCTATGTCTGGTTGGTCGAGATAGGTGAAAGCACCCTTTTTTACCTCTTCTTTATCATTCCTCCCTTTGGTCTTCATCTACTTTGCCTCCACGATTGTAGAAGTCTCCCGTATTTCGTCGGGAAAGCGGACAAGGACGACTATGATATCCTATGGGTAGTAATTATTCAAATCGCTTAAGTCCTAAGTACTCTTAGAGTGCTTAGGGGTTGGATGACTATCAAGTGGCGGTCCTACCTTTACCGCGAGAGTCGTGCTACACTTTATAACCTTTTCTTTTTTTGTATAAAAGAATATATTAATGGATCGTTGTAGCTTACAAATTTTATTGGCATTCTTTGGATCCTCACTTTATAACCTTTTCTTTTGGTGGTGGTATTCAACAAACTTTTTTTTTGAGTGAAGTATTATTCAATAAAATCAATGTTCAAGTCTCAAACGAAATAAAAATTAAGATCATTGTTCTTAATTTTATTTTAGAATTACATCATATAATTACCGGGTTTGAACTTGGGACCTCATGCAGAGGCTTGAAACGCAGGGAGTGAGCGAAGCGCAAACCGAAAGCATCATTTCAAATAGCCAAAAAGGAAGCGAGAAATCCCTCTACCAATGAGCTAGCACCCATTTCATCAATGTTTTCTTCTTGAGAAGAATAAAATAAATGTTCTGTAATCTTTGAGTGATATTACCTCCCTAATTTCTCTTTCTATACGTTTTTTCTTTTATCACTATTAGTTGAGTTGCTACTTTTACTCTATAACACCGGTAAGAAATTAATAAAATACTATATCTTTATATTTTTCAAATTACGTGGTCAAAGTGATCCAATTACAGATAAAAAATCTAAGTCTATAAAAAAAGGCAGGAGGAATTATCCATTTACGGTTGACTGTCTTAAACGAAAAAGTGCCATGGTGGACTCTTCAAAAGAAATACCACTTTGTTTCTTCTCTTTCACCACATTTGATTTTTTTAATTAGTTACCGGGTCTGATTTGGATAAATAAAATAATGTTATTTTTTGATATTTTTTCATAGTGTTGTAAAGTAAAAGTTACTCTGTAACAGGGTGAAAATAATGAAAAAATCATATAGTTTTTCGATCCAAATCATCCAGTCAAAATGACCCCAACACGAGTTAAAAAAGTCAAATGAAGTAAAAGAGAAGAAACAAAGTGGTAGATTATTCGTGACTCCAGATTTTCTTAAAAGGCAATGTGCAAGGACTGGAACAATAGATTAGCTCAAACTGAATGGGTGTAAATTCTAATTTGTAACTCTACCGTTCCGCCAAATGAAAACCGTGAGCCGGAACCCGAATGTGGTTAAAACTTGCGGAATCCTTCCGAGTATATATCTCCTTCTTTTTCCTTTTCTCAAACCCTAATATCCTAATCTGACCTGACTTCTATAGCGCGGAAGAGAGATAAACCCTGGGTTGGCTTGTACAGGCGAATGGCAAGACCATTGGAGCTACCTCACGATGTGATAGAAGAGATCCTTCTTAAATTGCCTCTCAAACCCTTGATTCGGAGCAAGTGCGTCTGCAAAAACTGGTACAACATCATTCACTCTTCTAGTTTTGTTGACATGCACTACTTCAAAAACAAAAAAAGCAATATATTTTTAAGCTATGATTCTTACCACAATAACAATCTCTCTCAGGCAAGTACCACATTCATCTTCCGATTTTCCGGTGTCCCAATGCATGTCACTTTTCCCCATTGGTCAATGGATCTAGAGATTGTGGGTTGTTCCAAAGGAGTAGTTTGCTTATGTCTTTCACCTTCCTCGCAACCCATGTTTGCACTTTGGAATCCTGCCACAACACAGTTTAGGTTGATCCCTAACTCGAATGATCAATTGTTGTTTCAGAAAGATTTTAGATGTGGGTTCTGCTTCGATCCACTTACCGAAAGTTTTAAGGTTGCAACAATTAGATTTAGTTCCGAGGAAGCGAATAGTGCAAATATCAGCATATTCGAGTCAAGAGCTAATTCTTGGAGCGAAAAGAAATTGGTGATTCCGTGTGCATTTGATGCAAAAAATAATAAGATCGGTCCGGTAACATGTATAAACACATGTATGTATTTTCACATTTCGGTCTTCATGGACAAGTCTAGTCTAAAAGATGAGTACATTATGTGTTTCGACATGGCTGATGAGGCTTTCAAGCGAATCGAGCTTCCATGTTCCTCTATTTATTCAGACAGTAGTAACATTGTTGGGTACAAGGAAACAATTGCTTTGTTTGTTTGCTGCGGCAGAGGTATTGATGGTACCGGCGGTTGCTTTTATGATTACGATATGTGGGTGATGAACAATTATGGGTTTGGCAATCAATCATGGTCCCGACATTTTTTGTCTTGTAGACTACTGGAACGTGTTACACCTACTAATAAAGGCTGTTTAGGTCTTGATGACGAGGTTGATTTCGTTGTTTTGAGTACTCCTTGTTACAGTCACAAAAAACACTTCTTGTTTGATCCAAATTCTGGGAGGGCTGTACCGTTTCCGATCATAGCTGGCTACACTAAATTCTTCCAGTATTCTGACAGTATAGCCGCTGTTAATTGATCGCAAGAAATTAGTGATCTTTGCACCAGATATTGTCCCTAGCTAAACGTTGGCTTGAACCGTGTAATTTTCTGATTAGTATTTTGAAGTATTTTGTCTCTTTTTTTATCAATCAATATTTTGTTTTTTGCTGAACTTGTTCATCATATTTAAGATTGCCCACTGAAGTAACAAAACTCCTTAGGTGCTTTCAGTACAGTAGTTTGTGTTCCTCAAAAAAAAAACAGTAGTTTGTGCTTAGTAATATCTGGACGGACTTATTCGCACAGGCATAGACTGAATATGTCCATGAATCACAATTTTTGGTGACAAAAAAAAGGGAGTTGCATTGATCACCATTTATTCATTCAAAGTTCGATTTCATGTACCATAAACTTCTATCTACATAATCCAATGAAGAATTGCTCTATGATCTCCTATAGCCATTCACCATCGTTGGTCAATGTCCAACTTCTTGCCATGATCCATGTAGATGGGCAACATTTCAGAGGACATTCTTTTCAAGGTTGCATATGGGGTATCACATTTTTATTTTTGTTCCTATAATTTCATGATGTGATAACATGCCACACGGCCGGTTATAACGACGATCGACGTGAAACATGAACAATAAACAAGGTCAAAGAAGAACACATGTTTTAACGTGGTTCGCTAACGATTACGTGAGCTACCTCCACGACAGGGGAACCGGACTTTTATTACTGATGGGAGAAACTTGAAATACACTACGATACACCACACACTATCCTAGGTGTGCATCTTGAATAGACAAGAGAAAATCCATAACTTGCAGCCCAATCCAAGTCTGGCCACCCCGGCCCTGCAACCAATTCGTAGGAGTTCCATCATTTCTTCTTGCGAGTTACACAACTCTTACGAAAACCTGCAACCTCACACAACTCTTAGGAAAACCAGCAACCTCCTACGCAACTCATAGGAGTTCCATCATTTCTTTTTGCATGGTGTTGTAGATAAACTTTTTCTCTACAACACCATGCAAAAATTATAAAAAAATACATAATTTTGTTACTCAAATCACCGGGCCAAAGTGATTCAACTACGAGTCAAAAATTCAAACTAGGAAGAAAGAGAGAGAACGGAGGTAGTAGTTCCTAATTTGAAGTGGTTTGTCTCCCTGAACTTGTCGGGATTTGTTCTAGTATAGTGTCTATGTCAGACTAGGTCAGTTAGCCCTATTGACGTTTTTTGGTGTACAGTCATAGGAGCTCCATGTTGTGCTGGAACGGGTCTCCCGTGTGTAGTTTGTACTCCCTCTGTCCCACCCGTTTGTTCAAAATTTTCTTATTGGAACGTTCCACCCATTTGTTCAATTTTTCCTAAAATGGAAAGATTCTTATGTGTAATTGATCATTTGACCCTACTAAAAAAACACAAACTCATTCAGCCCAACTTCATAACCCTAATATCTTCTTCTCCCATTATCATCTTTCATTTGCTTCACCACATACCCAACCGCATGAGGAATAAGTTGGTTTTTGTAAACCGGCTACGAAGTTGGTCTTTACAATCTACCCGGCATTGACTAAAAATCACTTATTGACCTCTTTTGAGGTTAACAAGTGTAATTAATCAAAAATAATAACAATTTTATAAAATTAATCATTTT
The DNA here is from genome assembly GCA_023055425.1 of Linanthus parryae. NCBI lineage: Eukaryota > Viridiplantae > Streptophyta > Magnoliopsida > Ericales > Polemoniaceae > Linanthus > Linanthus parryae. Next base: position 183,971,922 of record JALGPY010000001.1, on the reverse strand, counting down.
TATTAAAAAAAAAATTCAGATCTTTGTCTTTATCTTTCTCAGAAATCTATCTCTCTCATCTACAACTTTTATTTTTCTTCATCTGCTTCCATGGCTTCTTCCTTTCCTTCTCTGCAATTGCTTCGTCGTCTTCATCGGCTTCCATAGTCGCTCCGGCCTCCGGCAAACCTATTTCTCTCTCTCCACTCGCATCGTAATGACTTTCTCCTCCAATTTCATGGTAAAACTCTTTGATAAAACCTTTGATTCGCAATTATGAACAGATACTAGTTAGATCTAGGAGTGAGACGAGTTAACTCAATCTGGATGAAATTGAGACGACCGAGACAAACCAAATCGTCCAAGACGAAGCAAGTTGTGGTGAAACAAATTTTCCCAGACAAACCAACTCGTCCCGGACGATTTGGTTCGTCTCGGACGATTTAGTTCGTTTGGGTTTGTCTATTTTTAAAAGCAAAGAGTTAGTATATTAAATATTTACATTGCTATAAAGAGAAGAGCCTTAGTGGTGGAGTTGGTTACGACTCGTAAGAGGTTACGCGTTCGAGTCCTACTAGTAATAATTATTTATGTTGATTTTTTTATTATTGGTAAAATATTGAACTAACTCGTCTGGGTTTGTCTTTTTTTTTCTTTTTTTTTGAGGTAAATTTGTCTATTTTTAAAAGAAAAGAGTTAATATATTTAATATTTATGTTGATATTGATACTATAGTCTTTGACCCAAACTTCTAATCGATTTTCTAGTTTGGATGATCCGAACGATAATGAACCCAGTAGAAATGGCCCAAATCCAAATTTGAGTAAAAGACCTCATCTTCAGTATGTTCCGACGGGGAGAATTTCGGAAGACACGTTCAATTTGAAGGGCAATATTGAAGATTCACATGTGCAGCAGGGGTTAATCAATGGAGAGAAGAATCTCGACAGAAACTCTCAGAAAGTCCTCGAGATAGTCGACAAGTTCGAAGCCTTGGAGAGAAAAGAGACTGACATGGAGTTTCGATATCAGCAGCAAGAGATTGATGGTAAGTTGGAAGGGACGAGTCACAGGAAAGATGTTGAGCAGAGAGGATCTGAAGAAGAACCCTCGGATAGTCTGGCTTCGTGGAAAGGGTTCAATCCGTCGGTCCAAGACCAGAACCAGTACAGTGAATACAATAATCATCCTCTAGATCTGGGAGAAAGAGGCAGGAACAAAGGGAAGATCCACAAAAGGCAATGAAGCAATAAACTTTCCCCAAATCAATCTGCCAAGTTTAAAAATCCTTCTCATCAAAGCAGCACTACAGACCATGGAGATCCCGGAGGGCGCACCGCGAATGCTAGATTACGAATCTATTCGGTGCAAAATCGAAGCAGAGGAGGAAACAGTTCAACAGTTGGGGGTAATTTGGTGGAGGAAAGATGCAAAACTGAATGTGAAGGTAGATTTGAAGGAGGACAAGGAACAGAGATGTCACAGGATGTGCATGACGGAGATGAGAGCAATGAAGCTCGATCAAAAGAGGATTTGCAGGTTTGATCCTTTTGCTCACGTTCCCTTGCTTATTCCTAAAGATTGTTTTATGTCGTTTAACATTCTCGCTTGGAATTGCCGAGGTGCGGGCAACAAAACTTTTCAAAACAACTTTGTCGAACTGTTCAAGGCTCACAAACAACAGATTTCGATTCTTATTGAACCAAAGGTCCCCATATCGTCTATGGGAGACTTCTTCAACAATCTTGGTTTACTGGAAAATCTTTCTCGGACCCAGTGGGCAAAAAAGGTGGGATTTGGGTTCTTTGGAACCCCTTGGAGGTCACAGTTACCACCCTTGCTATCTCTAATCAAGCTATCACTGCCACTGTCAAAAGAGAGAAGTATCGTGATTGGGTCCTTTCAGCAGTCTACGGAAGCCCGAATGCAAATCATAGACAACAAATGTGGGATGAGCTAGAGGAACAAATGGGAAATTCAGATGATCCGTGGTTGGTCACTGGAGATTTCAACGATTTCTCTAGTGTGAATGAAAAAAGGAGTTTTAGCAATAGTTCTGATAATGCCAGAATTCAGAAATTCAACAGGAACCTGAGTAGATGTAAGCTGATTGATTTGAGGTGCTCGGGGCCGAAGCTCACCTGGACTAATAATCGTCATGGTTTGGCTAATACAATGGAACGACTTGATAGGGCGTGCTGTAACGCGCAATGGAGAACTGACTTCCCGGAAGGTATGGTAGGCAACCTTACTAGAACTTATTCGGATCATGCTCCCCTCCTTGTGCAGTTGGATGGTATGTCTCCTTTTATCCCTCGTAATCGTCCTTTTAGATTTGAAGCGGCGTGGTTATCTCATCCTGATTTTCATGATTTTATTAACAAATGTTGGATAGAGAACAGTGAGTTAAACTTGCTGGACATAACCAATTTTCTCACTAAAAAAAATGTGTGATTGGAATAAAAATAATTTTGGAAACATTATGAGGAACAAAAGATGGATTCTTGGGAGATTGGAAGGAATTCAAAAATCACAAATTTGTTTTTACTCACATAGTTTATTTCTTTTGGAGAAAGAGTTGATTGAAAAATATAATGCGATTCTTCACCAAGAAGAATTTTTATGGTTTCAAAAATCTCGGGTTAACTGGATTTGCAAAGGGGACCGAAATACTATTTTTTTTTCATGTTTCTGCTATCATTAAGAGAAAAATAAAAGAAATAAAGTTGCTCAAAGATTAGGGGGGGGGGGGGGGTGGGGGGTTGTGGATTGAAAATGAAAGTGAACTTAAAAACCATGTTTCTAACTATTTCTTTAACCTTTTTAATCAGGAACCTCATGTTGCCCATAGCAACTATTTTGACTGGAACTCTAGACTTTGTCCTAAACTTTCTGAATAGGATAAAGTTTTAATCAATTTAGACTTGTCTAACAAGGAAATTAAAGAGAGCTTTTGGTCCATGAAGTCCTATAAATCTCCGGGGAGAGATGGGTTACAACCCATTTTCTATAAGTCTTTTTGGGGCACGGTTGGGAACGATGTTTGTGAGTTTATAAAGAGTTTTTTTACCAACAGTTGCTGCCCTGAAAACATTAACAGAACTTTTCTTTGTCTTATTCCTAAAGGGGAAAATCCAGAAACGATAAAGAATTTTAGACCGATTAGCCTTTGCAATACGGTTTATAAAGCTCTTACCAAGATCATTGTGTGTAAGCTTAGACCTTTTTTGGACAAAATAATTAGCCCTTTTCAGAGTAGTTTTATTCCGGGTCGTTCGACGAAAGATAATATCATTTTGACCCAAGAGATAATTCATACTCCCAAGAAAAGGAAAGGTAAGGTAGGAGGTATGGTTCTTAAGATTGATTTAGAAAAATCGTATGATCGGTTATCGTGGAATTTTATTAAAGAAACTCTTGATTTTTTCAATATCCCCGCTAAGCTCTCTAAACTTATTATGAGTTGTATTACTAGTGTTAAAACTACTATTCTTTGGAATGGTAATACTCTTGAGGAATTTAAGACGACTAGAGGGATTAGACAAGGTGACCCACTTTCTCCGTATATATTTGTGTTGTGTATGGAAAGACTTTCTCAAATGATTAGCTACGTCGTTAATGAAAAACTTTGGAAAGGTATCAAAACTTCTAAGCGTGGGACTGTTATTTCTCATCTCTTTTATGCGGATGATTTGAAGCTTTTTGGTCAAGCTACCACTAGTAATGCGTATATTATTAAAGAAGTTCATGATGATTTTACTTATAAATCTGGACTTAAAATTAATTTGACCAAGTCAAAGGTTTTTTTTCTCCAAAAATACTATCAGAAGTATGCAGGGGGGCATAAAAAATATTCTCAATATGCCTGTCACTTCGGATCTAGGTAGGTATTTGGGTTTTAACATTGTACATGATAGATTTAGCAAGAAGCATGTGAGTGAAATTGTCAATAATGTTCTTGTTAGACTTGCTGGGTGGAAAACAAATTTCCTTTCTATGGGAGGTAGACTCACACTTACTAAAAGTGTGCTTGCGGCTATGCCTTCATATCAAATGCAAATTTTCCCTCTTCCTATTGAAATCTGCAATAAAGTGGATCAAATATGCAGAAATTTTGTGTGGGGAGACACTGTGAATAAGAAGAAAATTCACTTGGTCAAATGGGATAGAATTTGCCTCCCAAAAGAGGAGGGGGGTTTGGGTCTCAAGAAGGCCAAGAATATGAATTCGGCATTTCTGGCTAAACTTTGTTGGAGTTTACTGTATGGGGAACAAAATCTTTGGGTTCGTGTCCTTAAAGCTAAATATATGCATGCGCATCCATCTATTGATGAGTGCACAACCTCTGATTGTTATACCATATGGAGTGGCATCCTTAAAACCAGGAATTTGATAAAAAGGTTCACAAAATGGAGCATTGGCAATGGTCAACAAGTGTCCCTTTGGCAAGATTAATGGTGTGGAGAGGCTCCTTTACACTATAACTATACGAACCATTCTTTTGATCCTAATAAAAAAGTGGCAAGTATTTTTAATGAGAATGGGAGTTGGGACACAAACAACATTGGTTCGCAACTCTCTGTGGAAGATATCAGATACATTAACAAAGTTTCAGTCCATCACATTGGGCAAAATGAAGATATCCCCTACTGGATTGGTACCAGCAAGGGGGATTTCTCCATTTCTGCCGCACATCGAAGTATTAGTTCTCTCTCAAAACCCTATGAGGGAGTTTTTGGCAGCTTCTGGATTAAGCTTTGGAGGCTAAAGATCCCTTTTAAGCTGATCATTTTTCTTTGGACCATTAAGCATAATAAAGTGCTTACTAATGTGAATATATTGAAAAGAGGTTTCACCACTTCTGATCTATGTCCCATGTGTGATACTGAAAGTGAGTCTCTGGACCATTTACTTAGAAAGTGTTCTATGGTCAGACCTATTTGGACATCCATTTGGGGGGGGGGGGTGGCTTGGGTTACCATCAATGAGAACAAGACGTTTGAAGTGTGGTTAAGAGAAAATCTATTTAACAAACGCCTTTTCTCTGGTGTTAATCACAACAGCCTGTTTGTTTGTTCCCTTTGGTCTATTTGGAATAGAAGGAATAACAAAGTGTTTAATGACAAAGAGGACTCTGTGGAAAGTTGTGTGCAGAAAATTACAAGATTTTCACACCAAGTCCATATAGCTTTCCCTAAAGATGGTCAGGATGTGAATTTCAATCTTAAGAATGCTTATTCTTCGTGGTGTTTACCTGATGCAGGAAAAATTAAATTAAATGTGGATGGTTGTGCTAGGGAAATTCCGGGAAAAGCTGGTTTTGGAGGGGTTTTCCGCGATAGCAAAGGAAAATGGAAGCTAGGGTTCATGGGGACATTGGCTGATACCTCAAGCTTGGAAGCTGAAATTTAGGCCATCTACAAAGGCATCACAATCGCACATCGTAACAACTGGTCTGATAATGTGGTGGAGAGTGATTGTGAGGATACGGTGATGATCTTTATGAAGTCCATAAATGGTTCTAATCGGATGAGATCCCAGATTGCGGATGGGCTCGCTCTGCTTGAAGGAGGGAGGGGAACCATCCAACAAATCCCCAGAAGCGCAAATGAAGTGGCTGATGCAATTGCCAACCTTAGCACTGAGCAACAAGAGGATCTGGTCATGATGGATGAAGCCCTAGAGGGAATCAAAGGCCTCCTCATAGCAGATGTTATGGGTATTGGCATGTATCTCTAGTTCTCTTTTGGTTCTGTTTTTCTTTGTTCTCGTTAGTTTGTGGATTTTTTCCGTTGTACCGAAAAACTTGATTGCTTATCACATAAGAGGTTGTGAGTTCGGTTTTTGCTAGAAGTAGTTTTTCTTTCTGAATTTTTTATTATTGATAAATATATTTAAGCGATTACATTTGTATTTTTTTTCACCCCTTCAAACAAAATATGTTAAAGTACATGTACCAATTGAAGAATCAAACAAAAAGATGTTAAGTATATCTACCAATTGAACAAAAATATAACCATTTCTTTAATAGAAAATTTTCGATATCTACCAATTTAATTAAGAAAAAATTATGCATATGTGATGTTATTGATGTTCTCATTTAATTAAATTTATAAGAAATATTTCTTAAAATATATATGTATATATAGCAAAACGTACGGTAAATTCGGTACGGATCGTCGTTCCATCCGGATCCCAAATCGTTCCTTCCCACAAGAGAAAAACGGAACGGCACCCGGAAAGAAATTACAACTATGTCTCCCTCACCATATTAGTATTTCTATATAGTTTCTTATCCGATTTGACTCCCATTTTGAAATGTCATAATTTGATGTGATCACAGGTAATAGTGAGTCACACTTAATAGTCCGATTTGATCACTAGTAGTTTGATCGAGTTCACTAGTGAAGTCCGATAGTCCCATTAAGTGATGAGTCACAATTGATAGTCTGATTTAATCAATTAGTTGATTGATTAAGTTTATCAGTAAAGATCGATAGTTCGGTTGGGTGGTGAGTCACAATTGATAGTCGAATTTGACCAATTAGTAGTTTGATTGAGCCTATTAGCGAAGAGCGATAGTTCAATTAGAACAATAAGTAGTTCGATTGTAAGTAGTTCGATTGAGTATATTAGTGAAGAACGGTAGTTCCATTTGATCAATTACTAGTTCCATTGAGTTTATGAGTAAAGATCGATAGTCTAATTGAGTGGTGAGTCATATTTGATAGTCGGATTTGATCAGTAAGTAGATCGATTAAGTTTATCAGTAAAGATCGATAGTTCGGTTGAGTGGTGAGTCACAATTGATAGTTGGATTTGACCAATTAGTAGTTTGATTGAGCCTATTAGCGAAGAGAGATAATTCAGTTAGATCAACAAGTAGTTCGATTAAGTTTATTAGTGAAGAACAATAGTTTGATTGATCAATTACTAGTTCGATTGAGTTTATTAGTGAAGATCCATAACCCGTTGAGTGGTGAGTTATAATTGATAGTCAAATTTGAACAATAAGTAGATCGATTAAGTTTATCACTAAAGATTGATTGTTCGATTGAGTGGTGAGTCACAATTGATTGTCAAATTTGACCAATTATTAGCTTGATTGAGCCTATTAGCGAAGAGAGATAGTTCAATTAGATCAATAAGTGGTTCGATTGAGTTTATTAGTGAAGACTGATAGTCTGATTGAGTAGTGGAACATAATTGATAGTCCGGTTGGATCAATTAGTAGATCGACTGAGTTTGTTAGTGAATATCGGTGGTCTGATTGAGTGGTGAGTCTCAACTGATAGTCCAATTTGATCAAGTAGTTCGATTGACTTAATTAGTGAAGATTGATAGTCCAGCTGAGTGGTGAGTCACAATTGATAGTTGGATTTGACCAATTACTAGTTCGATTGAGCTTATTAGTGAAGACCGATAGTTCGATTTGATCAATTAGTAATTTGAATGAGTTAATTAGTGAAGATTGATAGTCCCGATTGAGTCGTAATTAATAAATACAGTCCGATTTGATCAATTAGTACTTCAATTGAGTTTATTAGTGAAGACCGGCAGTTCGATTTGATCAATTAGATAAGTGGACCGATTGAGTTGTGCGTAACAATTAATTTTCATATTTGATAAATTAGGAGTTCGATTGGGTTCATTAGCGAGTCTTCATTTCGTTTGGGGCGATTTGGTTCGTCTGAGATATTTTTTGTTTTTAAGTTGCATGTGATAAGGGTAGCATTGTACTTTAACAATTTTTTCTTTAACACTTGTGACCACTTGCCTGCTAACAACTTTGTTAGCAATTAATTACATAGCCGAGTAGATTGGAAAGACGAAGTTCATCCAAAGGTATAAAGCAAAGACATGTTCAAGGAAAGACAGATAGCAAAACTCCCGTTTGTAGTTTGTACTCCCTCCGTCCCACCCGTTTGTTTAAAATTTCCTCACTGGGACGTCCCACCCGTTTGTTCAATCTTTCCTAAAATGAAAAGATTCTTACGTGTAATTGACCATTTTTAACCCTACTGGAGGGGTAAAATAGACTTTTCATGCCATTCTTATTAAAGCAACTTCTGATTTTTTTTGAACTACCAGCTGGGACGGAGGGACTATTATGTTAGGCTTGTAGTAGGTGTGGCTTGTATCTATATGTACGGCTCCTGCCAGGTGCGTTTCTTTCTTTAATGTTATTTCTTACCTTCTTGCAAAAAAATGTTCAATTCTCAAACAAAATAAAATAAGATGAGTGTTCTTCCTTTATTTTAGAATTAGATCATAAAACGGGGATTATCATTATTACCAATCCGATATTCACAATCTTGGTTGTAAGAGTTCCTTTTAACCGAGCATGAATTCAGCTGGGGCGCCAGGTTTAAAGTCTTTCTCGTAATCTATAGTTCCAAGTTCTTTCATTACTTAGAAAAGTGATTCTCTGAGCCGTCTGAATTTCCAACGCCTGAATAGTCGAGATAGGTAAAAGCACCCTTTTTATCTCTTCTTTATCATCCCTCCCTACGGTCTTCCTTCACTTTGCCTCCACGAAAGTAAAAGTCCCCCGTATTTCGTTGGGAAAGCAGACAGAGACAACTATAGTATCCAAATCTATAGGTTGCAATTATTCAAATCGGATAAGTCCTAAGTATTCTTAGAGTGCTTAGGAGTTGGATGACTATCAAGTGGCGGTCCTTCCTTTACCGTGAGAGCCTTGCTAAATTTTATAACCTTTTCTTCTAGTGGTGATATTCAACAAACCTTTTTTTGAGTGAAGTATAATCAATATTTTTTCTTTTTTTCAGAATTACATCATATAATTGAATTCGAACCTGAGACCTCATGCAAAGGCTTGAAATGTAGAGAGTGAGCGAAGCGAGACCGAAAGCAGCATTTTTCAAATACCCAAAAAAGAAACGTAAAATTTCTCTACCAATGAGCTAGCACCCATTTCATTAATGTTTTCTTTTTGAAAAGAACAAAATCAATGTTATGTAAACTTTAAGTGATACTACCTCCCTAACTTCTCGTTCTCCACGTTTTTTCTTTTATCACTGTTAGTTGGGTTACTTCTTGTACTCTATAACATCGGTAAAAAAATAATAAAATATTATATCATGATAATTTTTAAATTACCGGGTTATAGTGATCTAATTACAAATAAAAAAACTAAGTGTATATAAAAAGAGACAGGAGGAATTATCCATTTATGGTTGACTGTCTTAAAAGAAAAGTGCAAAGAAAAGTGCCATGGTGGACTCTTCAAAAGAAATACCACTTTGTTTCTTCTCTTTCAAAACATTTGAATATTCTCATTACCAGGTCACTTTGACCCGGTGATTTGGATAAATAAAATGTAATTTTTTGATAATTTTTCATAGTGTTGTAGATTAAATTTACTCTATAAATGATAAAAATTTATAAAAAAATCGCATAGTTTTGCGATTCAAATCACCCAGTCAAAATGACCCCAACACGAGTTAAAAAAAGTCAAATGAAATAAAAGAGAAGAAACAAAGTGGTAGATTATTCTTGACTCCGGATTTTCTTAAAAGGCAATGTGCAAGGACTGGAACAATAGATTGGGAAATTGATATAAGCTCAAGCTGAATGGGTGTAAATTCTAATTTGTAACTCTACCTTTCCGCCAAATGAAAACCGTGAGCCGGAATCCGAATGTGGTTAAAACTTGCGGAATTCTTCAGAGTATATATACCTCGATCTTTTTCCGTTCTCAAACCCTAATATCCTCCTAATCTGACCTGACTTCTATAGTGCGGAAGAGAGATAAAGTGATAAACCCTAGGTTGGCTTGTACAGGCGAATGGCAAGACCATTGGAGCTACCTCAAGATGTGATAGAAGAGATCCTTCTTAAATTGTCTCTCAAACCCTTGATTCGGAGCAAGTGCGTCTGCAAAGCCTGGTACAAAATCATTCACTTTTCTAGTTTTGTTGACATGCACTACATTACTAACAAAAAGAGGGACATATTTTTAAGCTATGACTCTTACCACAATAACAATCTCTCTCCTGCAAGAACCACATTCATCTTCCGATTTTCCGGTGTCCCCATGCATGTCACTTTTCCCCATTGGTCAATGGATCTAGAGATTGTGGGTTGTTCCAAAGGAGTAGTTTTCTTATGTCTTTCACCTTCCTCGCAACCCATGTTTGTACTTTGGAATCCTGCCACGACACAGTTTAGGCTGATCCCTAACATTAACCATCAACTGTTCCCAACAGATTTCAGATGTGGGTTTTGCTTTGAAGGGCAGGAAGGATCTATCACATACAGATCTACAACATGAATTATAGCGGAAGATTCATGTGTTTACCTTGTCTTCCTAAGCTCCTTAATGCAGCGGATGATCGGTTGTTGCTTGCTTTCACGCGCCTCCTCCTTGATCTTGCTCCCACTAATCTAGTGTGAATCTCGAGGACGAACACTGATTTCCACACCACGTTCCACCTCCTTGGATGAAGTTGGAGAGAGACTAGGGTTCTCTACAACTAGTATGAATCTAGACAGAGTAACTTTATTCTCTGGAATAGCCATTAGCCTTAGCATTATAGCACACCATAAAGTGTAGGAGGCTGCCTCCTTATATAGGCAAAACTTCTCCTAGGTTTGCACATAAACCCCTAGGGTTTGAGCCTTAGCTACTAACCCCTCTAGTTTGTGCATTAGTGCAACTAACCCCATAAAGTTACGATAATTGCATTGGGCACCCCACATGGGCGCACCAATTGCTAACATCTCCCACTCGCACAGTGGGGTTGCACAATCCATCCAGTCTCTATCAATCTCCAACTTTCTATCATCTACAAAAGAGTATTGTGTGGCCGTGGCATGTGACCAGTGAGAGTACCTGCATTTCGGGAGATCCGTACACCGAACTCGTATAGCCAGCATGGGAAGGCACCCTCTCGGGAGATCCACATACCAAACTCGTATAGCCAGCGCAGGAAGGCACCCTTAAAACATATTACAGTAATAATGCTCTCCGTAACTCTCGTATTCCCCAGATTCCTCCGATTGTCATCTCGTGGATCATGAGCACCTGCCTTGTCCCGAAGGCCATGCTCCAATGAGTCCACATCTCCTTTATATTTTCATATCCTACACGATCCCATAAGATCTTGCAGGTGGGCCCAATAAAGATAATAAAGAGCGATGCAACGAGAATCTTTCATTACATACATGTTCACTCAGATTCGGCTCAGCTGCTTTCCCCGCAGTGTCCGGAAGGCCGAATCATCCATAGCCGTAAGGTGTCACGCCAAAGTAGCACCACCGACCCGTCTCCTCATGACACAGACGTAAGTACAAAGGGTATACTGTGTCAATCACCTTTATGTGATCGACGAGGCTCACACGATGAGGAATCCCAGGGACTAATTCTACTCATCACCTCATTGTCACTCATAAGCGCGCGTTATTCAAGGGGGAATATGCGCCATAGTGTTTAGACTCTGATCAGAGCGCATGTCTTATCCTTGCAAAGGACCACTATGCAGATGACAATCCGGTAGCCCTTACGGCCACCAGCCCGAGTGCTGCCATGTCACACTATTGTGAACAATTATCAGCTCTCGCATCTGGCTTTCTCTACACAGACTGTTCATGGTTCGGGGTAATAACCATGTTCGATTGGCCATAACCAGTCTCACCTTGGAACTTATTTCCAATGCGACAGTTGAATCCGTCTGACAGGCTCCTAGCTCTACTGATAGACATCAAGCTCTTATCATAGGCCATATGCTCATATGAAGAAGGCATCTCATATCATATCGCAGGCTTTCAGCGCTTATCGGGATTCTGTCTCATCTTCCGCCACACCCAGACATATCCAGGATATTGCGAAGGCGGTCGCTCGTGTGAGTGAGCCGACCTAGTGTCTGTGTGACATGCTCTATGCTAGTACTGGAAATGTAACATATCATACATGTATCAAACAACATGCTGCTTAAAAATCCAATTAAAATCCAGTCAATCAATGTCTCGTGTGCTCATCAATCATATTGCTAGTTATCGACTACCGAGTCCCAATTCTCTAACGCAATCCACAAAGACAATTCTTAAGTGGTTTAGGAATGGGGTGAGCCAACATCCTGGCCCATAGTCGATCCACTCCAGGATTACTCTCTAGGTAGTTATTTCACCTTTTGTGAAATAGTACCCTCGACTATGTGTTTGTCTTTACCGCAATGTTATAGCCGTATGCTACTACTACTCATGGTAATAGGTTTGTTGATAGCTCATAAGCTTACAAGAAACCCTTTTCGGTCAAACACATCTCTGCCCTATGGCAGAACAGGCAATCGTGCTTCGCTTCCATGGTCGATGGAGCGGTCTAATACGATCATGCAACACTTATATTGCATTTGCTCCATGCAAGTCTATCATCGAGCATGGATAATAGCCTGAGTTGGATCCAGGTGCATCTAGGTCCCCACCCTAGTCAGCATGTATGGCTAACTAGTCGAAGCATCATCTTCAATAGATATAGCACGTGATCCATCATATAGAGTATCCTAGTTACAATCTTGTGTCTTAAATTGGAATATCCTGGAATCCAATTCTTCCGATTGCATAGCGTTCGCTAGGTCTAAGTATACACCATAGTGTATAGAAGACTCCTAATGCATCAGGCACTCTGGTTATCCGGTCAATCTCGTATGGTGTCTCTCAGGGCACATGCCTAGGCTCGTGAAGTCTTGCGCTGAGCTACAGGAGTACACATACTCCTTAGGGGACTCGAACAATCCTTAAGCTCCACTAGCCAATAGTGTGTCATCGATATTAAGTGACTTGATCATCAACTCTCTACTAGTAAGGGTGATGCGCAGCGGTTTCCTTTTGTTATCGTAAATATATAGTAAACGATCCCTGATGAAATACAGCTGTCCAGAGGACTATATAAGATCCCATATGGACTTGAATAGCTTGCACACATTCTGTGCATTTGACCTTAGTCACCTCTAGGATTTCTCCAGTGAGAAATTCAGTCGTCACGTCTATCGAGAATGGATCCACAACTATTGATGCTACCAAGCGAATCAACTTAATCCTTATTACCCAAAGCCTTGGGAAGGATACCTCGTTGAACCAATGCAAATTCGTCGGATCGACTCAAACTCGTCGATGTCTATCCTCAGAATGAGTGTAGACTTATTCGCTTCTACGCAAGTCATATGCCTTACCACGCTTCCATCTGGGTCTCTGATTGACCTTGGAAATCCATTAAACTCCAATAGTCTTCCATCCAGTCGGAAAGTCAACCTAGCCTGAACTCGGTTGGCCCCTTATAGAATCTAATTTATCCTGTAAAGCTTACTATTCATTCTTCATAATTAGGGAACGATAAGGCCTAGGATTCTATCCTATCGTTTATGCAAGGTGATCCTTAAGATCATCCCTTCGATCTCAAGTAGTCGATGGGGTATGCTCCTATGAGCAATTCCTTTGCATAGGAGGATCATCATTTGCTTTCATCCCTTATGGATGGAGCACCCTGCTTGGAAAGTCACTCCCACTATCCGAAGGATCCTTGAGGAACTAATTCCTAAGGAATGGGTATCTTCCACCGGTTCCTCTACGAACATATCCCTTAATTATGGACATCTCCTATGAGAAATCATATATCTCGTGAATCCGTTTTGTTATGCTACTTATCGGCTGTTGCGTTTCAAATACACAACCCCTAGAGTGCTCCGAACAGCATAAGAAGATACGTTACTCCATGAAGATACGTGTCTTCCATCTAGGGTCTATCTTCCAATTCCTTCTTGTCCGGTGATGAAAAATCCTGGGACAGTATCCTAGGTTCATCATTGTCTTGTGTGGTGACCCTTATGGTCTTCCTATCGATGTCAATTCATCGACGTAATACGCTCCATAGAGCGCTCCTGCGCAAAGAGGGTTCCTCCACATAGTCATAATCTGTGATGGGTTGTTCACTAGGCATGTTACTCCCACTGTCCTGAAGATCCGTAGGAACTATTTCCTGTTGATTATTCAGGGATGGGGTGTCATCCAGTGAAACCTTTATTTCGTAGAGACTTACTTCTCAACGAATCTCTTCCTGACTTGAAACCAGTTAGTACATAAGTTGCCGATCCCCATGGCCTAAGGTGACCTCATATTGGTTGCCTATTGGTCCATATCTCGTAGGGTGTAGTGGCTACAGACTTGGTGGACTTATGGTTGCGTATGTTGATAGTCGTTTAGCAAAGTGTCTCATCCGAATAGGGAACTTGTACTTTGCACGCTCTATCATACATCAGACCATCTCTTACAGTAACCTATTCCTCTTATTCTCTACAGCACCCTGCTGAGGCGTGTGAATAGCCAACTGCCTTACTATTTCTTTCCATCACATAGCTCTTGCTTAGATAGATATTTCCAGTCTCATTCTGGCCAAGGACATATCCTTTTATCCAGACGGTTTTCTACCTTTTGTAGGTACCTGTCTGAAGCACCCTTGTGCTCAGACTTATGTGGCCCAAGCACACATAGTTGAGACGCGGACAATCATCTACGAATGTGATGGAACAATAAGCACCATGTCTTAGCTCTAACAAATAATGGAACACAACAATAGAATGAATAATACATGAAGACTCAGTAGTCCTTAATGCTCTACGAGATAATTTGCGCTTTGCCTTTCATGTCCGGCAAGAACTACACACAGGGAAAGGTACCTTGGGCAAAATCCAAGCAGGCCTGCCCTAGCTAGCCTGAACATCCTTTCCTGTCAATGTGTGTCTTAATCTAGCGCGCCACATATCAGAATCTTAAGTCATACTCTTAAGTTGACATCCAAGAATTCTGAGGCGTCATTCATGCTAGAATCTTAAGAACGCAAACACCATGATATAACCATATCCAAAGTTAAAACTGTGACCAAAACAACTTTTGGTGGCTACTCCCTCAAAGATAATCTTATGGATCCTTAGACGAGAAGTTAGTGCCAGGTCTGGCCTTTTCTCTTAGTCTTAGGAAAACTCCTTTGCTCCTTTTGCGTTTGTCAGTCTTGGGTAATACTGGCCTTATACCAATATTGCCCCTAAATTCCTTTATCCTTGCCCCCACCTGTTGCCTTGGTCCTAATACCGGGCTAGGGGCTATATCTTCCTATCATACTTCACTAAGTATTATCATACTTCTCAAACGGTCTTTAGCAATCATTTTAGACATCCGAGGTATGCTGGATTAGTGTTCTTAGCAAACTTCTTTTGCTTATAACCTAGAAACGAGTGATGTTTGGTCTTATCCAAACATCCTGACACGTACAAAGTGTGTCATATGACGTTTCATGAAACGTGGCAGAGATTGCAGCAAATTGCAAATCGGATAGCTTGTACCAGCCAACCCTTAACTCTCTTATCATACATGGCATCAATCTCAGACGTCAAAGTCGAGTGCTCAATATTATGACATGAGCCATAACTCATAGTTAAGGTAGGATTATTATGAGTCATTACTCACAATTTATGTACGCAAATGGCTAAGATGGATCCAAGATTCTTCTTTGCCTTCCTACAATTTTATAAGTGGTCTTGAACATGCTGATGAGGTAATTTCCCCACCTTTTCATAACATGCTCTATGACATTATCTTGACTGCTGCCTCCCACTATTGGTGAGCCTAAAGATAATGTCTATGTGTTGCTGTGACAACTTATTCATCACAGGTTCGACCATGTTTGTAGGTGGCTGACAACCTATGTCCAACGGATGGTTACATAGTACGACGGCTTATCATGTCGTTGTTGTCACCATTTAGCCTTTACAGTTTCGATTTAGGCACGATTGATAGAGACATTGTGGAAGTTAATCACTAGCATTCACTTAGCTCCAAAATAACATGTGACATCGATTAAACTTAATAGTTCCTCACAAGGACTCCACCAAAACCTAGCGTATATCCTAGGAATCAAATCTCATCACTTGTGATTTCCTATCAATTTTAATCATGTCTTCATGTGAGCTCTTTTGTTTTACTTCTTTAGCATGCGAGGTTAAACAAATATATCCAATCACACGCAGTTATAACATAAAACAAGCATAAGCATAAATAAATATGCAACGGATGTGGCCCCTAAGGTGCACTCCCACTATTGAGAGTACTTCTTGAGCAAGTCTTGAACTCCATCTCATGCCATCTCGCCTACTTGAGGACTCCAAGCTTGAGGCTCCTTTAGACCGTCTATTTGCTCCATGCACCTTGCGCCATAGCTTTTGGTTTGGCCACCTCTCTTGAAGCTTCAATCTTCAATCTCTACTAACTATCTTATTTTTAATAACAAGTAACCTCATAGAGGCGAGTGGATGAGAAGAGAAGACACTAGAGTATAGAGAGGCACGACACGGATGCCGTATTTTGATTACATATTCAAAAACCAAAACCAAAACCAAAATATAAAATATCTATGCCACATCCATGCACTAAACACATCCATTCAACCCGCAACAGCATGTATAACAATATAATAAACATACTGGAATTTTCTGGAAATTTCCAGAATTAAGCAATAATTACTGGAAATTAATAAGCAATAATCTAATCAACTAAAAAGATCGAAAATTGCTCCCTACCACTTAGGGTCTCACCACCTATGGCAAACGTGGGGAAAAATGACCTAAGTCTCTAGAAAAAATTTGGGCTCAAAACAGTGTGTTTAAGGTCGTCAAACTGCCTCGGGAAGTGTGCCAAACACTAATTAATTAATCTGGAAATTACTAAAATTTTCCGTCGCTCCAAAAATTATGAAAAAATATCCACAAAATAGGAAATTTAATTTGGAGTCCCTAGGGAAAAACCGGACGAAACATGACGGCGGTAGGAGGCCGCACGCGCCCTCACGCGCCGCCGCGCGTGGGCGCGTCCGCCTCCGCCACGCGCCGACGTCGGCCATGTGCCACGTCAGCATGCCACGTGGCATGCCACGCCAGCACTTATACTGACGTCAGCTGCCACGTCACCCCGCCACGTCAGCTACCACGTCAGCCGACACGTGGTTGCCACGTCATCTGCCACGTCAGCAGCCGCCGCCAGCCCTTTGGCGCGTGCGGAGCGTGGAGGCGGCGTCGGTGGCGCGTGAAGCCCACGCGCCGCCTTCCCGTGCTCCGTTCCCGACGAAATTAATTTTTCCGGGATCGTCTTTTCGTCCTGATCCCGATTATGTGGTCTCAATCCAATTTTAACAAGTTTTGAAAAACGTGTTCTACTGATTGGATCTAGCAGTCCAGATTAATACAGTTCTGAATCTTTAAAAATTCATAACTAATTCATCGTAAATCCAAAAAATATAAAATTGATATATCTGGAATCCTCGTGAAAAACCCTACCTAACCATTTAGGTTTCGTCTACTGGTTATGAAATTTTAGAAACTCAATTTTTTAAATCAGATTCGGGAACGCTTATCAAGGCACTAAAAACAAGCCTAAGGCTCTGATACCAATGAAGGGCAGGAAGGATCTATCACATACAGATCTACAACATGAATTATAGCGGAAGATTCATGTGTTTACCTTGTCTTCCTAAGCTCCTTAATGCAGCGGATGATCGGTTGTTGCTTGCTTTCACGCGCCTCCTCCTTGATCTTGCTCCCACTAATCTAGTGTGAATCTCGAGGACGAACACTGATTTCCACACCACGTTCCACCTCCTTGGATGAAGTTGGAGAGAGACTAGGGTTCTCTACAACTAGTATGAATCTAGACAGAGTAACTTTATTATCTGGAATAGTCATTAGCCTTAGCATTATAGCACACCATAAAGTGTAGGAGGCTGCCTCCTTATATAGGCAAAACTTCTCCTAGGTTTGCACATAAACCCCTAGGGTTTGAGCCTTAGCTACTAACCCCTCTAGTTTGTGCATTAGTGCAACTAACCCCATAAAGTTACGATAATTGCATTGGGCACCCCACATGGGCGCACCAATTGCTAACATGCTTCGATCCACTTACCGAAAGTTTCAAGGTTGCAACGATTAGATTTAGTTCGGAGGAAGCCAATAGTGCAAATGTCAGCATATTCGAGTTAAGAGCTAATACTTGGAGGGAGAAAATTTGGCGATTCCATGTGTACTTAATGGGGAAAGCAGTCGGATCGGTCCGGTAACATGTGTAAATACGTGTATGTATTTTCTCGTCTCGGTCTTCATGGAAAACCCTAGTCCAAAAGATAAGTACATTATGTGTTTCGACATGGCTGATGAGGTTTTTAAGCGAATCGAACTTCCATGTTCCTCTATTTACTACGACGGTATTAACATTGTTGGGTACAAGGAAACAATTGCTTTGTTTGTTTGCTGCAGCTGGGATATTATTTATAGTACTTGTTTTTATGAATACGATATGTGGGTGATGAACAATCATGGGTGTCGCAATCAATCATGGTCCAAACAATGTTCATCTTGTAGAATACGGGAATGTGTTAAACCTACTAATAATGGCTGTTTAGGTTTTGGTGATGAGGTTGATTTCGTTGTTTTGAGTACTCCTTGTCACAAACACTTCTTGTGTGATCCAAAATCTGGAAGGGCCGTACCGTTTCCGAACACAAAAGGCTACACTAAATTCTTCCAGTATTCGGACAGTATCGTCGCTGTTAATTGATCTCAAAGTAAGCAGCCAAGTGTTGGATTTCTTAGAGTTAATTGTCTTATGTTACTTCTATTGGGGTAATTTAGTCTTTTTGCCTTTTAGCCTATATAAGGCTTTTTTCATTCTTTGTAACATCATACTATTATTCAGTTACGTACAGAATTGCGGAACACTAGTTTCTTCTCTCACACTGAATCATTCTTCTCTTTCTTTCACAGGATTGTACCGTGTAACTGTTGAGGCATTTTGCCTCTTTCTTTTATCAATCGAACATTTTGTTTTTGGCTGAATTTGTTCATCACATTTGAGATTGCCCACTGAAGTAATAAAACTCGTAAGTGGTTTCAGTAGAGTAGATTGTGCTTAGTAATATGTGGATGAATTTATCAGGCATAGAATGAATGCCAATGAATCACAATTTTTTGGTGACAACAATAGGAAGTGAGTTGTATTGATCATCATTTATTCAATCAAAGTTCAATTTTATTTTGGTACCTATAATCTCTCTGACGATAAAGGCCAAACAGTTGCTCTTCCCAATTCTTGGTGTTAACACCAGTCTGTGTCCCCACCCGTCATTGAGTGGGATTGATTCTCCTAAGGCGTAGAAATTAAGTGTGCTTTGCTTTCTCAAGAAAGACATTTCCCGTTTCGTGCTAAATAATGACGTGCACTTGATTGGGGAACATTTGATCTTCTAAATTTCGTTTACAAACATCGAATGGGACAGAATCAATCGCCATTATCAGATTACAATTTTTTTGAAAACCCTAAATCGACTTATACAAGATCCAAATCTCCTCAATTTTTTTTTTGGAGGAGGCCTACTTACTAGACTTTTTTTTTACGAACCATCAATTTATTTTACAAAATTAAAATTCACAAATGAAAAAACAAAATAAAAACAGCGGGGATTAGCAAACAAAGAGACATGTCGTCTCGCCTTCCTTCTCACCAGGTCTGAGAGCGTGTGTACTACTTCACATACAATTTTGTTCAAGTAGTATTTCTTCACTAATGATGTTTTATTAAAAGAGAGAGAGGAGAGGTGGCAAAAAAAGCAATAGAAACCATGAGTTTGGGATTTGAACATTCTCAAGCACTAGAAAATGACTGGCTTGAAATCAAGATCTGATAAGCGATATTGTCAGTGAAGATCAATAAGATGATGCGCAATATTTTCGTTGGGGGAAGAAGACCACGAGACCAAGTCTCTCAGTACTTTCAGCAGGATTTATCAGTTAAATAGGAGTTATTATGTCTCGGTTTTGCCACTTTAGCGATCTCCTCCGGGATCGGAATTTCAAAAGACATGGGTTCAAATGGGATTCAAAGAGTTTGGATATGTGCCAAATCAAATCCAAGACCCTTGTACTATCTATATCCAAACGGATTAAACAAAATCCCTCAAATCCAAATTCACCCCAAAATCCACATCCACCCAAACATACCTGTCCAAGAATTTTTAGAGCCCGGTTCAAATTCCATGAAGCCCTTAAATGAGTCCGGTTATGGTATACGATCAAATGGGTATTAGACTGGGTGAGTTTGGGAATGCTTCTGCTGCCAGCACAGCTGCTTTCCGACAGCAGAAGCAGTTTTAGTGTGTTTGGTAAAAATAAAATTTCTGCTTTTTCGGACAGTTTCTGCTGTCCCACAGCAGTTTTCAGGAAGCAAGGGGGGAGATGCTTTTCCAGAAAGTGCTTTTGATTAATTTATCTACAACCGATTTTGACCTTACAATTTTTTAAAATAACAACAGTTATCTTTCCGGAAGTGACACGTGTCATATATTTTTGTCATTTTACCCTCTCACAGCAACTTCACAGTTGATTTTACCAAACACAAAATTACTATATCAATATTTCACAGCAGCTTCTACGTAATATTTACCAAACAACATTTTATCAAAAATTCACAGCAGCTTTCTACAGTGTTTTCACACAGCAGCTTTCTACCACCGCCACAGCGTTCCCAAACTAGCCCTAACAGGTCAGGTTGGTGTCGCTGCAAGACAGAGCGGTTTAGCCCGACTCCAAACGTGAACTACCCACATGTCATCATGTTGGTGCATAAGTTACCGGAAAATTCCTACATAGGGATGCAGAATTAATCTCCAGATGCTTAGTAGCTATTCCCGAGGTGTTCCACAAATGTTGTGATGGTGGACTAATCTGACACAGAAACAAAACTAGAGTGAACTTCCTCATATTTGCACTTTTTTGGACTTGGAAACCTATATATACCTCTTCATACAGCGAGTAACTGTGTTTTAGCTGGTATTGCCATGGCCGCTGAGTGGAGCTCGCTTCCTTGTGAACTCATCTGTCTAATTGCCGATGGATTTTCCACCATCGAAGATCTATTTGCACTCACCTCCGTATGCCGATCTTTCCGATATGCCGTAGATACCAAGCGTTGGCGTCCAAAGGTTGCTTCTCGTTCACCATGGCTTTTACTCTGCTGCCAAGACGACGCCGAAGACAACGACAATGACGAAATTGGCTCCCAGAGGGGTTTATTGAGTATTTACAAGAACAAGAAGTTGTACATGAATCTGCCGGAGCTCCACGGAAGACACTGCTGGGGATCTTCCTACGGTTGGATCGTAACCCTAGGTCTCGATCTCCAATTACACCTCTTCAATCCCTTGAGCCGACGCCGCATCCTCCTGCCGCCGCTCACATACCAGCAAGAGTGGGATGAGAGAAGCCTGTTGTCGTGGGATGACGAGAACGAGAAGGCAAAATGTATCCGTCGCATGTATATCGACGTCAGAGCTTTGTTAATCAAAAGGCCACCTTCTTCGTATTCGTCGTCTAATTTTGATGACTTCCTTGTGATAACAACTGGCCCCCTAAGCGAACCGAGAGTAGTAAGGCCTCATACGTGGGCATGTGTCAAGTTTCCTAGCGGCGATTGGCCGGGATTTGTATATGACATTGCGTGCCACAACGGCCAAATCTATATGCTAGGTAACCGTGGTATCCTTTTCCTCTGCTCCAATTTTGATGGACCCGATCCACCTAAAGTAGAAAAATATTTAACTTTTGATGAATCTCTCGATAGTGGCGAGAAGTATTACCTTGTAGAGTCATTGGGAGATCTTTTAATGGTGGTTCGGTATGTTGACGATATATATATAAGGTCAAGTGATCAGCCCAGGCACAAAACCTATGCTTTTATTGTGTTCAAGTTAGATCATAAGAAGAAAAAGTGGGTTGAACTTGAAGATTTGGGCGATCGCGCTCTATTTGTGGGAGATTGTCAATCCTTAGCCCTGTGTAGACCAGAAGACTTCAATTGTCAAAGGAACTGCATCTACTTCGCTGATGATCTGTATGAGAAGTTCTATGTTGTCCACTTGAGTGATGATGGTAAAAGAGAGTTAGTCGACGTCAAAGGAGGACGTGACATGGGTATATATGATTATGAAGATGAGACTATCCAACCTTTATATGAGGGCACGGATTCGCTGTCATTCTACTCGACCCCAAATTGGTTTATTCCTGCCTTCACTTGAAGAAAGTGTCTGCTTTATTTGTTACTACTTTGGATCTATACTTCGGGTTTTCATGTTATTTTCAACCGCTTATGATTTATAATTTAAATTATTTGTTATGTGCCCCTCTAACTTTAATCTCTACCTTCAACAGTACCTGTTGATTATCAAATCAAATAGGATAGTGTGTTGCTCTATCGAAGTAGGGCAGCTACGACATGTTGCAACGAATGCTAGAAAACATGTGCATTTACGAAAGTTAAGCTTATTGACCAAAAAGTCTATAGGACATATTTCACTTAGATGTTACGGGTGACCTTTAAACCAACTAGCTAGTCACACGTAATAAAAAAAAAATGAATTAAGATGTCAAAATTGTAATGTGTTTCTACCGGGAGCTTAAGCACGTGAATATACAACGCGATGAACGACCACACTATAAGAAGTAAACTTAATCGCTTCCGCTATTAGTATCATGCTAGGAATTTAAGAGTACTAGGCTGGTCAATAAGCCAGGCAAGCTAGATCAGACCTCAGTCTTCAAGATAATCCATCCAGTTCTGGAATGATCAAATATGCTACCCTTTCCAATGGCCCAGGCAAAAACTATCTCCTCTTCCATGCTCTGAGGGCATTAATTCTATTGTAATCATGTTGGTGCATACCTTAATTGCGAGAGTGCTGATTAATTGGAGATGTTCCTGCTTGGGGATGTGGAATCCAGATGGGAGAACCAATCTGATACTACCTCTGTTTCTTGTCTGTCAGTTTGCTTCACTTTTGACACTATTCAGTAGGTCACTTTGACCCGGTGATTTGGTTAGCAAAACGATACACGAATTTGGTAATCTTTGCATGATTTTGTAGACTAAATTTTACACTACAAAACTATGAAAAAATTGCCAAAAAATTACATCGTTTTGCTATCCAAATCACCAAGTCAAAGTGATCCAGTTATGGGTAAAAAAGTCAACCGCCATTGAAAGAGAAGAAACAGAGGTAGTACAAACTAGAAATTGCAGAGAGCTATACCTATATGTTGTCTAATTACAGTGTCCTTTTATCTGTGCTCCAATTTTGATGGACCCACTCGACCTGATGTAGAAAAATATATACATCTGCATGATTAATCATCATTTCATAAGTTATGGGACCTTATAGTGTCCTTGGGATATCTTCTAATGGTTTATCGATATCTTCAGTAAACATGGTCAGATGTTCAGCCCAGGTGCATTACCAAAGGTTTTGCTGTGTTCTAGTTAGATCATGAGATCAAAAAATGGGTTAAAATAGATGATCTGGGCGACCACTTTCTATTCGTGGGAGGTTGTCAATCCTTGGCATTGTGTCACAACCAGAAGAGTTCAACTGCCGAAAGAACTGCATCTACTCCACTGATGATAATTATAAACAGTTTTCGATGCCCACTTGAAGCCAAAGGAGGACACGACATGGGTATATAATTATATATAGATTACGAAGACAAGACTATCCAACCTCAGTACAAGGGCGTGGATTCGTTATCATTCTACTCTACCCCAAAATAACGTTGAAAGTTGTTCCTCGCGAGAAGCCCTTTCTTCCTCAATCAAGTCATCAGAAGAAAATGCATGATGTCACAATACAATGTACAATGGAGCCGAGAAAACATGAAGGCAGCACACACATCTGATGTCATTACGCACATGTATGAGAAAACTCTCAATTATGTTAGGAAAGCCACAAATTTCGAGCAACAACATAAAAAAGAATTTTAGGCAAGGAGATGTTGCATGCCATCTAACTAGCACAATGCGTTGAGAACGAACTCATCAGCACATAATTGTGGAACTCATCAACCAGAAATTTCAACTTCAAATCCGAAAAAATTCCTAATGGCACAAAAGTTTTTTGATCTGTGTTAAGTCCAGCCATTTTATCAATATATGGTGGTTCACTCATTATGCAGGACATGCTAATATGCACAGAAAATATAACCCAACCATGGATTGGCTTTGAAGCCACAACTTGGAAGAGTTCAACAGCATACTCCAAAAGTAAACGATGAGAAGAATGTTCACTTCCATAATTTGACTTGAAACGACATGCATTTACCTTTCTGAAATATTTTCTCGTGAACAACCAATTCCACATGCACAGTTGGAATTAATTATACAGGAAATAGACAAAGCTTTTACATTCTGAAACTCAGGTAACGCAATCTTGATATCTAATATTACAAGTAAACAACACAAAACAACGTGTAACATTTACCTTACGAGCTAACCGCAATCAGCTACTATAGCTGAAATGTCCCTTTATGTGACCCGTATCTTTGGCAGGAAGTGGATGTGGCTATTCCAAACTAGGCGCTTGTTCAGTTGGGTTCGATTCAAAAACATCTGAAGTAGAGCCTTCTGGTTCTTCTAAAAGCTCCCTCGATTGGATAGATTCCTTGTATGCTGGGGTCTCCTTGAAATCAGATGCCCCTTCATTGTACGTAGCAACGGCAATCCCAGATGAAATTAACTGTCAATAGTACAAGTTTCAATCTCAATGACAGTCTTTCAGTAAGAAACAAACTTCAAGTCGCACACAGTCCTTACAGGTCTACACAGTATGTATAAACATGCAGATTCACTGGTAGAGCTATATGAATTCAGAGCAGATAACGTGTTTCAGAGTGACCAGGAACTTCATGGCAGCGCACTACAGCTCAAATTGGTCCATAAACAGACCAGTCCCTGAGATCTCAAATTAGCGATGGAACTCATGAGCATCATTTCAACCAGAATCAGCCACAATCTCTTGTTTGAGTCTGACGAAAATCCATGACCGCCAAATCTACAATATCCATGACTACTGCTACAACCACTTTGCACATGCTCACCACCACCCCTTGTCCACTTCCACCATGCCCACCATCATCGCAAACACTCACCACCAATCGTACGCCATAACAGCTTGCACTACCTCTGGTTGAACAACCCCGATCACCACCTTATTAACCACATTGCCAACACTACTCCGATAACCACCTCACACTGCTTCAACTAGGGCATGCTTGTTTTTTGGCTTAGATACAAGGGATTGATAGTACTGGGATTAATAGTGATACATGACGGACAAGTATGGAATTTCACTACCAAGCCATTACAATACCTTATACCCCCAGGTATTACTAATCCCATGCATCAGGGCTTATGAGTGGATCCAGTATAACCAGTACCTAACTCAATTTCAGCAACAAACAACAATCTTGCACTGATCAGGCTTGTGAATCCCATCCCGGATCTACGAGCAAGAAAACAAGCAGGCCCCTAAAATAAAGTGCTGTCAATCACCACCTGAACACTAACCGAGACACTACCACCAGTCCACAACTCTTACATGGCCACCTGTGATCTTCATCAGAGCAACTTATAATTTCACTCAGCATGGATTAACAGTAGTTGTATATATTAAGATCCAAAGAGCGAAAGTTAACATCCCATCATGTATAACCCCCATCATTTTAAAACCCCGAGTATATACAAATTCTCCTTCCAAACGCGCACTATAGGAGCATCTAAGTATGCCTAGAAATTTTACCTAGGCAGGGTTATTCAAAAGTTGCAGAGCAGAGTTACATCCAGACAGCGCAAGTTCTATAACAGGAAGCTCTATACGGCATGTTCAGGTCAAAATGTGTAAATAGGGGAAAAGTTCTTAAGCTTCAAGCATCTCTGATTTGGCAGTAACATAGCTTGATTTTTCAAATGTCGTACATGTTTATAGTATGTCGAGGAAGTTCTATTGCAACATTGATAAAACCTCATTTTTATTCCAGAACTTGGGATGAGACAAATATCACATGCTTCTGACTAATAAACTCTCATCCGTACCATCGTCCCTACATGTGCATCTATGGACCTCGCCTATACGAGATGATAAGATAATTTCTCAGACTTGATTCGACATCTGACGAAGAAGGAATTTCGATATCTGATGTTCAACTCAGTTAAAGGATTCTCTACACAGCTTATGACAGCGAGGCATTTCGATATCTTCTCTTCTAAGAAGAGGGTGCTAACTAGTATAAACATTCATCTTCTCTCAACAAAACACCCTTTTTCATTTCACCCAACAAAAAGCAGCCTTTTTCACAAGGTAGAGATAACTCATCAATTCTTTGTAATTAATAGAACTTGAAATGATTCAAGTAATTTCTATGGCCATGTTTGGCTAAGCTAGATTTTAGGATAGATTAATCAAAATTTGAAAAATAATCGGACCCGTTTGGATGAGCGAGATAGATTTTAGGATTTTATGGACAACCCGGATCCGGGTACTTTAAAAGCCGTATCCGGTTATTTTATAATTATTTTCCGTTGCCCAACCACATAACCGGATCCGGGTAGAGACTAACCGGATCCGGATAGGACCCGGCCGAACACAAATTAACCAACTAGAAAGTGACACGCAAGCGAACAACCAAACAGGATCCGGGTCGGACCCATCAGGATCCGGGTAAGACCCATCAGGATCGGGTCGGACCCAACAGGATCCGGGTCGTGCCCAACAGGATCCGGTTCTTCTTCTACAAAAATCCGATTATTTTGCTAGATTTTTGATAATCTATCTATCCATTAATCTAGCTTACCCAAACGAGACCTATGTACCATGACAATAGCCTCAAAGAATTGCACACAACAAAGACCAGGAAACCCTTCACGGTGTAGTTGAGTTGGTGGGGTTGGCATTCTTAAGACTTTGGGCACTTGCCTTGAGGTCATGAGTTCAAATTTTGGGGCAACATAAAGGCTGCCTATTGGCCTCCTCAACTGCGAGCCTCTAAGTCTGTTTCTTTTCAGGCTGGTTTACCTCACTAGTGCGATTTGCAGGCTATTGCACTAGAGTGGGAGTTTACCCGGTACACACCTGAAGGGTAGTTCCGGCGGGTTCCCATGTCCTATTTGGGTGGCACATGCCCCACTTATACCCCTAATTTTGAATTTTTAAATTTTGATAACGGTCCCTTCTATTAACTACAGGAGTGCCCCGGCAGATTCCGAACCCTTACACTAGTGCCCTTACTATTGACTTTACATTGAATTTTGCCCTGAATGTTCCTACTTCCTGGCTAAACCTCTGCTCTACGGAGCAAACTGGACTACAATTGCCAATGACCACCATAATCCGATGCGAAATTCCCAAGTCTCCATCAGTGACAATTTTTTCAAGATAAATTAGTTCACTATTGAAGGAAAATCAAGTTATATACTACTTCCTCTCTTCTCTCTGAATCTTCACCCTTTTCATTTTTACCACAATTCACTGAATCACTTTAATTTGGTGGTTTGATTCGTAAAATGATGCCAGAATTTGATAATCTTTATACAATGTTGTTGACTAAATTTCACTCTACAACACCGTCAAAATATTATTAAAAAATTGTCTCATTTGACTATCTAAACCGCCGGGTCAAAGTGAGCCAGTTAGTAGTGGTATAAGTCAATTTGGATAAAAAGATGGAACAGAGTGATGGTAGTTAAACTATAGCAACAGAGATCAATTTCTTACCGAAAACAGGATACCGAAAGCCCACAAGTACTGAATCAGGAACCCGAACCCATCCCACTCCGTCCCCTCCCAGAAGTTCTTTTCCAAACCCGGAAGATCCGGCAAGAAATAGTCACTATAATCCTCAACCTCCGCCGTCTCTCCGCCGCCGATTCTATCATTATCCTCCATCACAACCGTCCGATCATTTTTACCCACATCGTCAACCGTCGTGGCCGTACTCCTCTTGTTCTTGCTGTCGAATTTTCCCGTTCTGGGTGGCTTCCTGGAAGCAGCCACAATTGTGGTCCCATTTCGTTGAGTTGATAATGGAGGTCCGAAATTGGAGTTTGGTGGGGAGGAGAAGTGGATGTGGTTACGGAATTGGGGGTGGGTGAGGGAGGATTTGGTGAAGCGATTGGTGGAGATGGTCGCAGCGCCACCATCGGCTGCGATGGTGAGAGACATTGCAGTGGATGAGTTGTGTTGTGTGTGATTCGTTGGGAAAAGTTGAAGCTATGGGGGGTTTTTGTGGATAAGAGAACTGATAAGTTTTGCTTCCAGTCGCTAGAGTTACGTGAACGACGGCGTTTTCGTTTTCTGAGGCTGTGGATGAAGTATTGGGGAAACGACACTTTCACCCCCTTATGTTTGGGAAATGACTTTTTCAGAGCTTCAATTTGCCTAGCTTCAGTATACTTGCACTCCTCTGGTTATGACGCCGTCGGCCAACAAAAACCTTAATGGAATGACAACTTAAGGGGCCACCAGTAGATGTACTTCCTCTGTTCTCTCTGAATCTTCACCATTTTAATTTTACCATTATTCACTGAATCACTTTAATTTGGTGATTTGATTAGTAAACGATGCAAAAATTTGATAATCTTTGCACGATGTCGTAGATTAAACTTCACTTTACAACACCATCAAAAAATTATAAAAAAAGATTCGTTTGACTAACCAAATCACTGGGTCAACCCGATTACGGAAGAAAAAATCAAACAGTGAAGATTCAGAGAGAACGGAGGGTGAGTTTGGGAATGCTTCTGCTGCCAGCACAGCTGCTTTCCCACAGCAGAAGCAGTTTTAGTGTGTTTGGTAAAAATAAAATTTCTGCTTTTCCGGACAGTTTCTGCTGTCCCACAGCAGTTTTCAGGAAGCAAAGGGGGGAGATGCTTTTCCAGAAAGTGTTTTTGATTAATTTATCTACAATCGATTTTGACCTTACAAATTTTTAAAATATCAATAGTTATCTTTCCGGAAATGACACGTGTCATATATTTTTGTCATTTTACCCTCTCACAGCAACTTCACAGTTGATTTTACCAAACACAAAATTACTATATCAATATTTCACTGCAGCTTCTACGTATATTTACCAAACAATATTTTATCAAGAATTCACAGCAGCTTTTTACAGTGTTTTCACACAGCAGCTTTCTACCACCGCCACAACATTTCCAAACTAGCCCGTAGTACATTTTATAACTCAATCAAATTTAAGTGATGTTTCTTACAAAGCAAAAAGTGATTCTTACATGTAAAGTTAGTTAGTGACTTTGTAATGATAATTTTTAGTTTAGTATGAATCATCTCCCTAAATAAATTTAGGCCAATATGAGTTCTAAAATTATTATGTACTCATAATCTCATACGGTCATTCAATATTCTACCAGGGTTTGTGGTAGTTGATCTCTGACAATTGATTTCATGCTCTTTAAATTATAAAACACTTATTTCTGTGGGAAGAGAGGAAGGTAAGTCTGTCATACTAAAAATGAGAGAACAAGCAAATATTGACCGAATAAAGTGTGCATAGACTCCGCCCAAAGGTGTTCAAAAGTATGAAAGCCGACTTCCTTCCCTGTTTATGTCACTAGATGAATATGCGCTTCCACTTTTTTCATTAAGTGATTCGGAATCACTTGCGGCAATTACATCTCTGAAATGCTACCAATGTGTGTAATTGTTTCAAAACCGATTTTTTATATATATGGTGAGATTTATGAAATTATTATCATGAAAAGATTTTTGAAATGCTTTTTGTTAGTACTTGTTGGTGTAGGGTCCACCACATATTGTGGACTCATCCACACCGAATAATAACCAATGTGAGTAATTAATTTAACCAAAAAAAAAAAAAAAAAAAAAAAAAAAGGAAGGGTCAAATGCTGCTGGGTTGCTTCCAGGTTGTATACCCCATGGGTTTTTCTTCACACTTATGTGTGTGTGTGGTTAATGAATAGGCCACGTGGACCATTGTTTGGCAATGGTGTTATCTCACAAAATGCTTTGTGAGTGGGCTGGTTTGAGTGCAACAGAGAGTGAGGGAGCTTCGGGAGAAGAACAACCAGAGGTGTTCTGGGTTTTTTGAAGGGTGCGTGCAGTGACTTTGCCGGAAAGTTCAACGGTGAAACTTGGACCGTTTCACCTCAGATTTTGGGGGATTGATCCTCACGACGTGCTCTTTCAATCTACCGGTTCGGATTATCCTCTCTCTCTCTCTCTTTGTGTTATCCCCAATTGTTGGTAGAGTAGGGTTTCTACTTTGCTTGTTCACCTAATTGGTGTTGGTGGGGGTTGTTGATCCCAAGATAGTTAATTTCTTGGATGTTGTTTGAACTCTAGTAGTACTAGGGCTGTGATCCTACTATTGTTGACTATAGTGGAAGATTTGAGTCGAGAGTGGCTCTGTGGTTTTTCCCGATTTCGATTTTTCCACGTTAAAAATTGTCTTGTCTCGGTTTTAGCTTATTGTCTACTTGCAATTGCGGTGCTCTCCGTTTAGTTGCACGTATTTTGGGGAAAGTTTGATTCTTTGGGCGTTTTGCTTCCGCTACGACTTGGTTATATTGTCGTGTTTTAGCCCGGATTCCCCAACAAGTGGTATCAAAGTCTGGTTCATTGTTGTTGGCTCGTGTAGTGTTGACTAAAATGGATGAGCATAATCTTGGTGGCACGATGATAAAGTTAACCTCGGCAAATTATTCCATTTGGAAACCGAGGATGGAGGACTTGTTATTTTGTAAGGACTTGTATGATCCTGTCGAAGGTGATGCTTCGAAGCCGGCCACTATGACAGACAAGGCACGGGACACATTGCATAGGAAGAGTGTGGCCACTATCAGACAGTGGATTGACCAAAGCGTTTTTCACAACGTCGCCAAAAAGACAAGAGCGGATGTTTTGTGGAAAAAGCTAGAGTCTTTGTATGAGAGACAAACTGCTCAGAACAAGATGCACCTCATGAAGCGGCTTGTGAATTTGAGGTATAGGGATGGACAGAGTGTGTTTGAGCATATGAGCAGGTTTCAGGAGCTCATGAATCAGGTGACGGCGATGCGGATTGTGTTTGATGATGAGATTTAGGTATTGTTTCTCCTTAGTAGCTTGCCGGATAGCTGGGAAACTTTGACAGTGGCTCTCAGTAATTCAACTCCGGATGGAAAGTTGACTAATGACATGGTCAAGGATAGCTTGTTGAATGAAGAAGCTAGACGGTCCGAGTCAGGCATGAACTCGGAGGCTGGGGCACTAGTGTCAGAAAAGAAACAGGATAGAGGGAGAAGTCACAGCAGAGGTCCAAAGAAAGGCAGGAACCACTTGAGAGGCCAGGCGAGAGAGTGGAAGAAGACTGTCAAATGCTACCATCGTGGGGGGTATGGGACATATGAAGAGACAGTGCAGGAAGCTGAAGAACAAGGGACAGAAAGGGTCAGACAACCAGAATGAGAAGACAGTTGCTACAACGACTAAGGATGATACTCTCATTGTCTGTGAGGAGAATGTTTTCAGTATTGCTTGTCAGAGCAGCGGCTAGGTTATTGACAGCGGGGCTTCCATTCATGTTACCTCCAGGAGGGAGTTCTTCTCATCTTACCGACCAGGTGACTATGGTGTGGTCAAGATGGGGAATGATATGGTGTGTCAAAGATCATTGGCATGGGTGATGTATTCTTGGAGACTAACACCGGAAGCAAGCTTGTTCTCAGGGATGTCAGACATGTTCCAGATATTCGGCTGAATTTGATTTCTAAGGGAAGCTTGATGAAGACGGGTATAGAAATCATTTCGGTGATGGGAAATGGAGACTTACTCGGGGCTCGTTGGCTGTTGCTAGAGGAATGAAGGAGTGTTCACTGTATGTGATGCATGCGAAGCTTACCAGTCTAGTGGTAAATGCAGTTGAAGATTCCTGTACAGAGTTGTGGCACAAGAGGCTGGGTCATATGAGTCAGAAAGGACTTGATGTCCTAACCAAGCGAGAGCAGCTCCGGCATTAAAGGTAATCCTTTGAAGCATTGTACTCATTGTTTGACTGGAAAGCAACACATGTTGAGTTTTCAGCATTATTATGGTTCTAGAAAGTCTGCTATTCTAGAACTGGTACATTCTGATGTTTGTGGACCCATGAAGACGCAAACACTTGGTGGTGCGAGATACTTTGTCACTTTCATTGATGATCATTCAAGGAAAGTGTGGGCATACACTCTTTGGAGTAAGGACCAAGTGGGTGATGTGTTTAAGGAGTTTCATGTTGTTGAGAGGGAAACTGGAAAGCCATTGAAGTGCATCAGGACTGACAATGGTGGTGAATACAAGGGTTCCTTCCACTGGTATTGCAGGAACCATGGGATAAAGCATCAGAGGACACCTCCCAAGACCCCACAGCATAATGGTGTAGCAGAGAGGATGAACAGGATCATGATTGAGATGATCAAATGTATGTTGTCACAGGCAAAGCTGCCAAGAAACTTTTGGGGTGAGGCAATGAGAACAGCTGTGGATTTGATAAATCTCTCTCCCTCAGTTCCTTTGGAGACAGATATACCTGACAGAGTTTGGACAGGTAAAGATGTGTCTTACGATCACTTGAGAGTGTTCGGGTATCGGGCATTTGTACATGTCTCGAAAGATGAAAGATCAAAGCTTGACGACAAATCCAAGCAGTGTATCTTTCTGGGTTATGGTCATGAAGAGTTTGGATACCGGTTATGGGATCCAGTTACCAAGAAGATTGTGAGGATCCGAGATGTTGTATTTCTCGAAGATCAGACTATTGAGGACATTGATAGATGTGATAAGCCTCGGGTGATGGTGATGATTTGGTGGACATGAGTCCATTTCCTACTCCAGCTGAGCATGGTGATGAGATAGTGCAGGATGATCAGGGTGATGCAGGTGATGTTGATCCATCTCTAATTGATGATCAGGCAGATGCACAGGATGATGTGTTACCTCCAGAGCCACCAGCTCCAGCTGTTACAGAGTTGAGGAGATCTAGTAGAGATTGGCAACCCTATCCGAAGTATTCTCCGTCTGAGTATGTGACACTCACGGATGAGGGGGAGCCAGAGAGCTATGATGAGGCCATGACAGTTGACAAGAAAGAGAAATGGCTGAATGCCATGGAATCTGAGATGCGGTCCTTACATGAGAACAACACCTATGAGTTGGTGGAGTTTCCTAAGGGTAAGAGAGCACTCAAGAACAGATGGGTCTACAGGTTGAAGTCTGAGAACTCAGAACCAAGGTATAAAGCAAGATTGATTGTCAAAGGGTTCAGGCAGAAGAAAGGAGTAGACTACAAGGAGATATTCTCACCGGTGGTGAAGATGTCGTCTATCTGGGTTGTTCTAGGTATAGCTGTTAGCAGAGACTAGGAGATTGAGCAGCTTGATGTCAAGACTGCGTTCCTTCATGGTGATTTGGAGGAGGAGATCTACATGAAACAGGCGGAGGGTTTCAGAGTTTAGGGAAAGGAGAATCTGGTGTGCAAGCTGAAGAAGAGTCTGTACGGCTTGAAGCAGGCACCGCGGCAATGGTATAGGAAGTTTGACTCATTCATGGGGGAGCATGGATACAAGAAGACAACTTCAGATCATTGTGTGTTTGTGAAGAATTTCTCTGACGGTGATACGCTCATTCTTCTTCTGTAAGTCGATGACATGTTGATCGTTTGTCGTGATGCCAGCAAGATTGCAAGATTGAAGAAGGAGTTGAGCAAATGCTTTGCTATGAAGGATTTGGGGTCCGCAGAGCAAATTCTGGGTATGAGAATTTCGCGAGACCGGAAAGCCAAGAGGCTTTGGTTATCTCGAGAGACCTACATTGAGAAGGTTCTGAATAGGTTCAATATGGACCAGGCGAAGCCAGTTAGTACACCTCTTGCTGGTCACTTGAAGTTGAGTTCAAAGCAGAGTCCCAAGACTGAGGCAGAGAAGGAAGACATGATGTCGGTCCCAAGACTGGTAATGAATGAGCATATGTTACAAGTTTCTTTCACATAATAGTATGCTTCACAGGAATGAACTTGAAGTCTTCACTCCATATAGTGATAACGATACTCGAATAACATATACATTAATTTTACTCCACGTGCAACACACGTGCTTTTAAGTAGTTAGAATTAAAAATATGAAGACCTATTTTTGAAAAATATCCTAAGGCCTCAAAGGTCTTAAGACGGCCCTGACAATAATAAATTGTAGAATGCGAATGGTTAAAATAGGTCGATAACAAAAATCGAACACTTGGTGTGTTCTTTTGGTCTATCTTTCATGCTATGAGCCATATGTATGCGGATGATTCATCCATGACTGATTTGGAATTGTTTGCCAGAAAAATTTCTAAGTTAGCCATATTGAAGAAGGTAAACATTAACATGCAACATAAATAACAAAACCTAATACCGAAATAAAATTTCACATGAGGTAAAACACTGCTTATAAAATAGACTTCATGTTCCTTTCATTGGATAACAACCATTTTCATCTCTTTTCTTCCTCTCTATGTGTCCCTTCATTATAGCATGTACTCTTAGCCATACCGAGGTTGCCGAGCTCAAGCCGTGGGAGTCAGAGGGTTGAAATGAGAAAAATGACGAACGAGAAAAGTATCCTCGTCACTTTCTCAAAGAGACGCTCTGTCCTTTTTTTTAAGTGAGTGAGCTATGCGCCCTATATGGTGCGGAGGTCTTAATCATCGTTTTCTCTCCGGGAAAAAAAGTCGTTCTCCTTCGGTCATCCCCCGGTGGAGGCGTTGATGGATCTCTTCAACTCCAGGAGGTCTATTACCCCGAATAACCCAAACCCTAACTCCAACCTCGACCCAAGTATGGCTGAGCTCTTGGAAATTCAGCGTACCCTAATGTTAGCAAACTTAACATGCAGTTGAATTAACAATAGAATTAGAGTATTGTGCTAACGTTGCATGATGTGTTTGTGTGTGAAAGTATGAGCACATTGGACCAATAATATAAATTTAACTTATATACGACTTTATTATACTCACAAGATACCAAATTATTCAAAGTTAGAGCATCGAGTGTTCAAACAGTCTCACATGTCATTGCGCGTTTTAAAATATAGATATAACACATGCGACGTTAACTCAATGCTTAAATTTATTCATATATTTTTTAGCGTAGTTTACAAAACATTTTAAACTACATCTTTGAGAGTTCAAATTATTGTTTCTCATTTTGAAAATATTTTATAAACATAGAGAAATACTAACAAAAGCATTTTATTCCAAATAAATTTTGGCAAAATAAACTCAGAATTAATTGGAAGAATAGGATAGCTAAAAGGTCTTTGACCATATACCATAGGAATCCACCTATTAAAAAATTATATATTTTATTTTGATTATTACCAATACCTTGCCTAGCACTTTGAAAAATAATTTCCCTTGCTGTAATAAGGCCTTTCCACAAGCATTAAAAGAACATCAACAGCAAGGGCAGTGTAGTTTCTAAAATACTTGCCCTTTAAAACATTAGCTAATAAAAAATCGGAATTAAATAAAATATGCAAACCTAAAAGTGCGAGACTTAAAGCATAAAGTGAGGAACCAAGACTCCCTATATTTTTAAAATTACACATGTAATCACAACTTTGTAATTTTATCTTTAATTTATAAAATCACTGATTTATCATGTGTTTTTAAGGTCAAATCTATCTTGATAATTGATAAACTCTATCTAACAAAAAAAATCACCCGCTGATTTGATCTTTCAGTACTACATATGCTAAATCAAAGCGAACATCTTTCCTCCGAAAATATGATGTGAGTACTGTGAATATTCACGCAAAAGACTTGCTTAAGGAAAGAAATAAAGTAAAACCAAGAAAAAATGCATGAGATGTTATGTATTCCAGCACAATCAAATATTATATATTTTATTCCTTCAAAAATAATTATATGTTTTATGCTTTATTAAGAGGGTCCCAATTTGATACACGCTTGAGGCCCCTAAAAAGGTAGAGATGGGCCTGCATTCGGGTCCTGAGGGGGAGCATATAAAGGAAATGCCACTCCTGCTTGGCCCGATTGAAGAACCTGAGGGTAAAATGCACCTATTGCATGTCCTCCTCCACTAGGGCCAGCTCCCATAAAATACGGGCCTCCACTCGGCCCCTGCCCCTCCAGCCACATCTTTTCCTTTTGCCTCGCCACGTTCTCGTTGATCTTTTCCAATGCCATCTTAACCTTCTCGAGTTCGTGCATGTTAAAAGCTTCCGTCTGCCTTTCCCACCAACACCTCCTCGCTCTCTCGTTCATCGTCTTGGTCAGCTCATACCCCTTTTTCTTCTCCATTTCCAGTTGGGCCTCACAGTTAGTCAGCTCCATGCTAAGTCTGCCAACATTACGGTTACGGTGAACTTCAAAGAGCTCAGCCAAACCTTGATTGATGTTGGGGTTGGAGTTGGGGTTCGGTTTTGGGTTAGGGTTGTTCCTAGAGTCAAAGCGGTC
This sequence comes from Linanthus parryae, assembly GCA_023055425.1. NCBI lineage: Eukaryota > Viridiplantae > Streptophyta > Magnoliopsida > Ericales > Polemoniaceae > Linanthus > Linanthus parryae. The sequence continues at coordinate 183,935,561 of JALGPY010000001.1, read as the reverse complement.
TATAAGTGCCTCCACTGAGGGATGGCCGAAAGAGAACGGCTTGTTTGACGGAGAGAAAACGAGGATTAAGACTTCTGCACCACAAAGGGTGCAAAGCTCAATCGCTTTTTTAAAAAGGCCGGAGCGTCTCTTTGAGAAAGTGACGAGGAGATTTTTCTCGTTCGTCATCTTTCTCATTTCGACCCTCTGACGCCCACGGCTTGACCTCGGCAACTTCGGCATGGCTAAAGGGAGAAAGATTTCTTTTTTAGAGAAAGGGACTTGTAGAGGAAGGAGGTAGATTGAAATGGTGATTATACAATGAAAGAAACAAAAAGTCTATATATATGCAGTGTTTTACTTTCGTGTGCAAATTTACTTCCATATTAGGTTTTATTATATTATTATGCAGGTTCATGTTTACCTACTTTGTAATAGAGCTAATTTGGATTCTCAAAAAAAATATAGAGCTAATTTAGAAACTTTTCTTTCAAATAATTAAAAATTGGTCATGGATGAATCATCGACACACACACACACATATATATATATGTATATGTATATGTGTGTATATATATATATGACACATATCGTGAACGATAGAAAAATAGAATACAAGTGTTCAATGTTTCTTATTGACCTATTTTAATCATTTGTATTCTACAACGTGTTATTGTCTAGTGTCAATTATTACCTTTTTTTAAATATTATTTTTTAAAATTTGTGTCTTTAATTACCTTAATTGTGTGATAAAAAATAATTATGCATTTTTCAAAGAAGAAATAAATTAAGAATACACCAATAGTGTGGCCCCTCGCATTCTTTAATTCAACTATGCAATTATTTTTTAAAAACTTTTTAATTTACCATCCAGACGTGTACTCCAGTATGTAATTCTTGAAATCGTCTATGTACAAGGTGTGTGGAGGTACTTGAAGACAAAAGGTGGCTGCCACTTTTGACTTTTTGAAAATTTCATTTGCACCTCTTTAATTATTATTTTTACACTAACACTATTTGGAAAATACATAAATTGTTCGGATTGGAATTAAAAATTTCTATCACATCCTAATTTTACCCTAACTGATTAGATTTTCTGGCTCCGGAGTTGGCCATGTAGTCCATCACGTTCTCTTATTTCTCTCAATAAAGTAAATTGACTTCATGCTTTTTTATGAGTTGGTTTGGTATGATTTTTAAACTTTTAAGTCGATTTTTTAATTATTGTGAAAAAAGTTTGTGACAAATAAGTGATGAAAAAGATGTGTCTCTTTGGTGAAAAAGTTGGTATTTTAAAAATTTGTGATGTAACACTTTTGTTAGTTAGTGAACATATCATTTTATCCTTTTATATTACTAATAAATCTACGATATGTCAAAGTAGTTGTTGTAGTACGTAAATGACAAAAAAAGTACGAGTAGCTTGGAGATTCCGTTGTTTAAGAAGAAAAGTCCAAAAGCCAAATTTTCACTAAAAGCCAAAATTAAAAATTCGAAAGTTGCAGCAAAATAAATTACTTGATGCATACCCCCAGTATATTGAAACCAACACATTACATCCCCCACTTCTAGAATATGATAAGCTTTGAATTAAGATAAGATCTACACGTTGCATCCCCCACTTATAAAAAAGGATGAAATCTATACTAAATCCTTAAGAAAAACACAACGGAATAAGATCTGGGTTCAAAACGAACTCGACCAGAACTACAAGAGACATAGTTTGTATTCGACCCAAAAATAATAGAGAAAGAAGAAACAGAAGAAACATTACATTGGACCACTCAGAGATTTAAGCATTTATTGTTCAGTAGGACGTGAAACATGTTAATCTTCTAAAGAAATAGACTCACAACTTGGGAAGCATTAAAATCGATTGTAAGACCATTTTAGAGCAAAAAGTAGCATATCTCAATCATCTATATGCGCCATAGCAAAAAGATAACACGAACGGATGTTAGGCTTTAAATTCATGTATACATCGACATAATCCGATTCCTTTCAAAGGGTTTGTAACTCATATTTGAGATTCACGATCTTAGATCTTGTAAAGGAGGCATACCTGATTTCGAGAGTTACTATGATAGATCGAGAGGTGGTATTACCAATCACATGGGTGAGACTTCATGCGACATATTATCATTAATGATGGTCAAAATAGCCTGATCTTGAGTCGGCCAGGCCTGAAATGCTGTATTTAAATCCGCGATTAGAATGCCGGTGGCATCGGATATGTACCCCGGAGAACAAGGCGTTGAACAGTAAACATAATCATCGAGCGATTAGATTGTTAAAAATAAGTAAGATGATATCAGAAATGAAATAAATAGGACGACGAGAGGTGGCGACTAACATGGATGCTCTGATACCATGAACGAAAAATTATTTAAAGAAATCCTAGGAGAGAATACACAACAAGAAAGGATACGCAAATGTGCCTGATATATATATATATATATATATATATATATATATATATATATACACACACACACACACACACACACATAGATATACATACACACACAGACACACCTGGATACAAATGGTCCCCTTATGTACTGTTGGATTAGGGGCTTAAGATGAGGACCTTAAGTAAGAGAGGTCTTACAATAATACTTTAACATCACTTGTAATGTCTCATAATAGTTTATCAAACTGGACCTTAACACCTATAGAAGATTGAAATAGCACGTTGAACTTGACACCAACAACACTTCACGACCTTATCTAGGATGTTATCAAATTGGAAAGTGTCATATATTCTAGTTCGATAGACTTAAGAATCAAGATATTTATGTACATGCAGAGCTAATGAGACACATTGAGCGATGTTGCTATAGCCTGTAGGAGTCTGAAATAGCATGTTGAAATAGTTGCTTCCAACAAGATCTCTTTGTAATTAGACTAGACACTGAGGGTTTCATTTGTAAGTAACGTATATCAAGGTGCTCAAACACAAATTTCTCATTTCATTATTTTGTATATGCATGTAAATAAATTTAAATTAAATAATGATTTTATTTTGTAAAGATCAAATTTGAATTATTGACCATTGAGAAATGAATTTACTGCATTGACACTGTGAAACAAAACTGCCTGGATTGTTTAATCCCCAATGTATTGATGTAAAGCAGTATTATGAAAATTCCAAATATTTTTTAATAAAATTAAAAAGATGAAAGAACTTGAAACTCTACTTTCTTGATCAGAAAAAGATGACACATTTATTGATGATAAGAGTATAATTTTGTTTCTAAATAAAAGTTGATTTCATTAAAAAAGTTACTACACTAATGAAACCAAAAATTAAACTATCCCAAATGTGCTCACTCTAAGATGGACTTAGATGCTTCTCAAAAAAGTGAGACGGACATATAAGGTATGAGCCTTCTGATTTTATATACAAGCATGTGGCTATTTAGTCTCGCACATGAGAAGTGTAACGTACATTGGGATATGCTACTTAGATTCACACATGAAAAGTGTAATGTACATTTTGTTAACTATACAAGCATGTGGCTAGCATATTTTGATAGCAAGACTAATGTGACTCAGGTGTACCATCTTTTGGTAGCTAGACTGTAATGCAATGTGTCTAGAATCTTTTGGTAGCTAGAGTGTAATGCAATAAAGAAAATGTGCCATTTGTAATGCAATTAAGAACATGTGCTACTTGAATAATGCAGATTAGGTACAACATGGATCAAATGCACACATACTGCAATGCAACACATATTAGGAAATTTTGATCACACAACAATATTGACATGGATCACAATATTGATATACTTAAAGACTAGAGAATATATCACAGTTTAATCAAACAGATTAAGGGATCATCAGTCACACAACAGAGACAAATAATACATGGATCACACAAAAATATTGACATATTCAAATATTTGAGCATGTATCACAGTTTAATCAAACGGATTAAAGGATCAATGGTCACAAATAAGAGCAGATCACACAACAATTGAACATTTATTAGATTAGAGATACATGGATCGGCAGACTAGGGCTTAGAAATTAAACCTCCCTTCCAGTTTCGCAAGAACTTGTATTCCCTTTCCTCATCGAAGTCAGGTTCATCACCTGAGGAAGCCGCCAGGTCGGTCACCACCAAACCACCGGACTCCACCACCGGTTCGCCTTCATCGTCCGGTGGTTGTGTCTCATCGGAATATAACAGATCGTAGTGATGCAATTTATCAGAGCCAGCCATCGAAACCCCTGTCATCTGGCGGTAGGGTTTCGTCGGGATCAACTGTTTCAGGCACGAACGAACCACCATCGGAGTCAACGGTGTCTGAATCGACAGAATCTTCTCAGTCGTCGTAAAAATTGGTACACCAAAGTACTTATATGTAGTCTGACATGGCGAATCGAACAACGAATCAATTAAAATCGATAAGGACCAGTTCAATCACCCAAGCCTAGCGCATCAGAAGGAGAGAGAGGGACGAGAATTGGGAAAGAGCAGAGAGAAAGAGGACGGTTGAGAGGAAATGACCGTGAGAGAGAGAGTTTTTATGTTTGGTTAGTGTGTCAAATTAGGTTAGTTGACTTTCATTAATAATAATGAAATCAAATTGGGCCTAATTATTTGGGTTATCTTGTTAATCCATTTTCGATTAGGCTTAATTAAAAAGAGTAGATGATTTTTATTAGGGGTAAGATGATACTTTGGTGTATTGAAACTTGTCATTTTAGAAAATAAACAATTGGTTGAGACGTTCAAAAAGGAAAGTTTAAATAATTGATTCGGACGGAGAGAATATATATATACATGAACATAAGAGCTGTTTGCAAAACAAAAAAGAACATAAGAGATGTTATTTTATCTCTCTATACACATACATTTGACTGCGAGACTCAATTGGTAAAATCATTCCTCTAATAAAAGGCTACTTATAAAGGTTTATGTACAAGGACATTTTCGATTCCATTAAACAAATACAAAAGCAATTTTGTCCAGCATATTTGAAAAACCATAATGACTTATTCAAACATGTTTGACATGAATTACAACTCCGTAAATACAAGGGTATACTCCCGGCCATCGGTCCAATGCTCGACCAACTCACCTAACCAAGCTTAGAGATGGAAGGCTTGGGCTTCAACAAATTTATGTGAGAAGTCTAGCCCGTATTATGTGTCACGTTTTTTATGTAGATACATTTTTGTTATATAAGTCCGAAATTAAAACACACGATTATAGATGTGTCTGATCGCATGATTTGGCAGCTGCATAAGCCTCCTGGTCTCTTCCATGAACTGAAAGTGATTAGGCTCCTGGTCACCATGGATGAAGCCTCAATAAGAACATCTCTCCTGTTGTCTGCAATTGAATAGGCTGTTTCCACAACTCAAACCTGTGAAATTATCAAGTATGAGACAGCATGTATCAGTTTTGGGGAGGAATTCACAGCAAAATGTGTGCAGAATTATTAAAAAAACAACTTCAAACCAATTTCTCGAGTATGGAAGTATTTGTTGTTCTTCTCACAATTTCCTTAAATCAGCTTGGTAAAATACATAAGCAAACATGAACAATTTTCTCTATATTGGAAAACACTCTCAATTGATTTACAACATTTAGTAATTATATGAGGATATATAACTTTTTTGTGCCTAGCTAGTAGATCGTAAAAAGACAAACAGTACCTAGAAGATCAGCAGCGGATACAAGTGCTTCTCCGTCGTCATAAATTGGGTCCAGCTAGAACAGTGCCTGATGGCGAGAATTGATGCATGCTACTGTCTCCAGCACAAACAACAACAGAATCTGGCGTAAGGTCATCTTCTGTTCCTTTGGCAGAATTGATTACCAGAAAAACCAAAAACATCCACCCTTGAGAGCGATGTGGGTCATACACACTTTTCATACATCCCCTTGCATCAGCAGTAGGTGTGCGGTATATTTCAATACCTAAAGCAAATTAGTTCACTGAAAAGTAGGAATCTTAGCTAACCATTACACAGACAAACTTAGAAATCAAGTAAAGAACTACCATTGTATTCACCAAGATAGCATAAAATAAACTTCTCTATTACACGATCCATCAAATTATTCAGGAAACATGATAGAAGGGAGTCAGGGACAACAATATCATGCCTGGATTAAGGATTTGCAGAAGAAAACAAACTGTTTAAACTTTTTTTTTATTTATATATTTTACTATAAAGCCAATTTCTTGTGTTACTACACTGCTTTTCAGCTTCCGAACAATTAGCATAATATGATGCATAAAGCTTTGTTCGACTAGTACTGATAGGATTACAATTCACCATTAGAAGAAATAAAAGAAATCAATTCTTCGTATAGGAAGATAAACCAGGAAAAGAAAAGTTGCAGAGGGACCTTACAGCAAGTTTCGCGTTTTAAATTGCAGGGCTTCCTAACTTTGCAGGCAAAAGTTCTTCCATATGGCGCGCATTACTTCATGTAACAAGATAGTAACGACCATTGGAGAATGCCATAGTGCCAGCGCCTGAATCTCATTGTCGTCTCTTCTCTAATCGACAAACAAGCATCAACTATAAGTGCCTAAGAAACAATCATAACATTAAGTAACATAACGAATTCTGCACATACAAACAAACGCAAGTACTAGAAACTGAAATTCCTGGGCTGTCTTGTCTATCAGATAAGAGTAAATTACTAAATGATGCCAGTACATAATTGAAGATTGTTTTTCAGAACATCTTAACTAGTAGAGTCAAAAGATGTTCATAAAATAGTTGGAATCAAACAGAAACCTAAAGAAAAATTAATTGGAAAAGACGCCAAAGCATCAATCGACAATTATAGTGATAAAGCAGCTTGCAGAGCAGGAATGGAAAGGAAAAGTACAACTAATTAAATTCTCAACTCGATCACATAATCTATAATGGCATTCTTAATCAGGAGTGAAACAGATGCCCGACAATAAGGTTTCAAAATCGAGATCGTTAATCACATGCGTATGATATATGATATGCACATCAACGTAAAAAAGTAAATTATGCGTTACTGAGACTCTGAGAACGTGGATAGCATATCCTCTGATAAGAAGTACCGTCACGTCGCAATTCTATTAACTGGTCAATGGAGGTGGAAGACGAGTTGCCCGGAGAAGATTTGGCGACGGCGCAACTACCTGAGAGGCTGAGATGGAGACAGAGGCTGGGGAGTGCATAAATAGAGAGTGGTCAGGCCGAATCCACATGTTTCTCGGGAAAGTGCTCACTCTCTGTCAAGAATACTCTCACTAGAAATTGAGTTATGGGCCCTGTTTGGATATCCCGCTTTTGTTAACCTCCACAAAAAGTTAACCAAAACTTCAACCCAAAATTTGTAGGACCCACAGTCCACTCATTTTTCTACTCACATAAAAGTCAAAACCTCAAAACCAAAATCATTAAATCCAAACATCCACCTAGTTTGGTTAACTAAACAAGCCCAACCTTGTTATCCAAACAGGGCCATGGACAGGGGAGAAAAGCAGAAGTAGTCCAGGAACAGCTGTGATGTAGGAGAAGAGGAAAATGAAAGACAAGAATGACCATATAGATCTCAGTCCAGGAACTCCTTATTTATTGTGGCTGCATTCTTCCTATCAGTACTACTCTCTAGGAGGAAAATTACAAGGAGTGGCCACGGTGTCTACCCTAGGCCAAGAACTCCTGTGATACCAGGGAAGTTATTTGCAGAATACAACCATGTCAATGTGGCAATGGGTGATCTTTTCTTATAAGTGTGGCATTGAGTGATTTGTTTAGTATCAAAATCAAATATCAATTCTCAGATAAATCTAAATAACAATTCTCTGGTATTGCACTTTGATTCCAATAGCCATTATGAAACCAAATTAGAGAGTTTGATCCATGTTACGCAGTAGACCATAGTGTCGAATGCAGATACGATGTGATTCATCATGAATATAAGACTGTATTGCCAATACTGTCATTATATTGGCATCAATATTGGAGTTGGTATTTATCGACCTTGATGATTACAAGAACTGTTCATACAAAAATGAAAAACTCCCAAATTTTACAACCCTACTATATGAATTGATAAATAGGAATACTTAATAGTTCTCTCCTTTTTATGCAGAAGTCATGCATATTATAATTAGAGAAATGAGTGACTTCAGTAGAGTGAACTCATGTAATTTCACAACATAATTAATCGTAAACCATAAATAATGTACAAAGTGTACCTGTTTCATCATCATAGAAATGGACCGAAAATAAATGTCACGAACATCAATGGTACACCCACTCTGTGCATATTATATTTCTTGTGAAAAAATGCAAAAATGAATGAGATGACACAAAAAAAAAAGTTGAATAACTCTGTTCACTTTGTCAAAATGGAACGAGTGAAATCCATCAATGTTATTGTTCAAAAAAAAAAAAAAATGTGAGGTGTGCAATAAAAATCACATATGACAGGATTCTTCATACATAGATGGGTCTGGATCTTCTCTAGCCTGCAGCCTCTGTAGGGGAGGATCCCGACCATACATGTGGTTCTCTCAGATCAGAACACGTGGTAGTTGCTCCATAGAATCATGGGAGAGAATGTTTAAGCTACAGACCGCAAGGAGTCAGGTGTACTATCTGGAACTAGACTTGGTCCACTTTACTGCTGCAACGACCGCAACTAACTTCTATTCTGAAGCGATCATGCTAACATTAAACGGAAAGAGAGCTGAGTACCAATCCGCTGTGTAACAAAAATAAAGCCAGCCAATACCTCACTGACTCGGTCAAGGGATGCGGTTAAATCAGAAGATGGGAGAGCAATCTGAACAGTTTTGAGACTGGACTTCGATGCTCATAAGGGCATGCATTCTCTACAAAAGATCAATGATAGCAAAGTGTTTCTTATATTTTCTCTCCTAAGATGATACTAACATAAATAATTATCTGATCTTACGAGAATAGTCTTTCCATATGGTAGAGAGAACTGATGTATTTGCAATTACTAAAAGAGTGGTGATCTCATGAACTCGTATTCATTGATACTATCATAACAACGTAACGTGGCATCATCACACTCCCAAATTTCTTTTCATTAATGAAAGAGATACACATTTATTACGACTCTGAGGATACCACGTCATGTTCTCATGAGTCATGATAGTATCAATGAGCACGAGTTCGTGAAACGGGACTCTTACTAAAACTCGGAATGATTCAAGTCCTAGACATAAAATCCATATGTGATAATTGCAAAGACAATAACTAGTCTCAAACAAGGCCAATGTTCAGCGTAGAGCCGTAGACCACCATAAAGTCAAATTATAGTTTCCACAATTGCCCGTACTAATCCCCGTAATCAGTGGCGGAGCCAGGATGTGATCAAAGGGGGGGGGGGGGGCATAGTTTGGCTAGTGGCCGTTGTGTGGCCAGTATTTGTACGCTTATGTAAAGGTGAAAACAATTACATATGAATATATACTGCATAATATTTCTGGTTCAGTTGGTAAAGCACTTTCTTATAGACCTCAGAGACCAAGGATTCGATCCTCTTTGAGGACGTTCTACTATTTGTTGTTTTTCAATTGTTTTTGGAAAAAAAAAGAAAGTGCGCGTGGCAAGATTCAAACCTGCACAGCTTTGATTGCAATCCGAGTCTTTTACCAACTAGGCTGGAAACAGTTTTGATGGAAGGGGGGCACTATAATATATCTACAGAAGCACAATTAATATTTATTTAGGAGCATATCATTCAATCCATTTATGAAATGGCCTAATCAATATGGATCAAAGATGTCGTGATCTGCAAAACGCGATCAGATGCTAATCAGGATATTAACCCTATTAAACTCAAATGCATGCATTTATTCATATAATTATAAATATGTAACTTACTTGATGTGTTTGATGTACTGATATTCGTAAAGTAGTATTACTAAACGATTTCCACTGTCATTCATGATTATATTAAACTAAAGTAACCAATAATACTGTTTTCTATGATCCATTGGATTATTCGACTCCAATCCACCACCATCCAAACAAAACCTAGTGGATATGGATGATATCCGTACTAGTCATGGGTATTAGTGAATTCCCAATTCTGCACCAGTGACAATAGTTCAATGAAATTAGCTCACTATTTTCAGAAAGGGTAAAAGACAAAAAGCACCCTCCATTTATGGGGAAAATACATATTGCCCTTTGATTTATGCCTTGGCGTTGAGCCGACTGGAAGATGCGCTTCGCAACTAAGTCGGGTCCGATGTCGACGGTGATGCAGTCGTGGAAGACGAAGAAAAAGACAGGTTCTGGCCTTCCCACGAGGTCGCCGCCGAGAGAAGACGTGACGACCTTCTTCTTCTTCGATGGCGTGATATTCAGATCGAAATAGCCCCTTCTTCTTCGATTGGGTGAGGGATTTGTAAGTTCGTTTATGCAGGTTGTTGGTTAGTAGGCCGGTGATTATTAGGTTCAGGTGAGGAATTGGTGGTATGAATTAAAAGGCAGGCATGTTCTGGGTTGTTGCAGGTCACGGATTTGATTGGCTGCAGTCTGTTTTTGATCGGGATTTACATGTGGTCTATGGGGGTGAAATGGTGAAGGAAGTAATGTAGATAATTTGGTTGTGGTGTACTCGTGGTAGGTTCGACAGTAATTGAGGCAGAGAGGTGATGGTGTAACGGCAGTGAAGCTTATGGGGTTTGCTAGGAACTGTTGGGTTTGGTCGTGGCTGCTGTGAGGTGGCGGTGTAATGGTCGTGGCTGGCTGGCTGCTGTGAGGTGTACTGGTTAAGTTAGGTATTGGTTGGTTTAAGGGTCTAGTAATTTTATGTATTGGTTTGGTGGAGATTGGTTATGGGTGTTAGGTTATTCATGGTGAAATCTGTAGTAGTAAGGTCATGTTAGTTAACTGGTTAAGTTATTATCAAAACAAAATAACTGGTTAAGTTATGTGGGGGATGTAATTACTAGAGATGATGATGGTGGTTTGATTATTAGAGGGGTTAATTGCAAGTTGTGTTGTTGGTGATTGAGAGGTGAAATTATAAGCTGGTTAGGGAGTTGGTTAATAGGATGAAGACTGGTAATTCATGGAAGTTGGGTTAGGAATTGGAGCAGAGGTTTTGGGTTTGAGAATGAAGTTGTGTTTGTTGGTGGTGGTGGTGGTGGTGGTGATTTGGTGGTAGTGGAGGTGGTGCTCAAGAACATCAAAAACATCAAGAACATGATGAATGTAATAATAAATAAAAAAAGGTGTTAGTTGTCCATAATTTGTAAGGGTAAAATGGTCACAAAAAAGTCAGTTTGCACTCCTCCACTAACGGATTGTAAGAGCATCTCCAGCAGGCAATGCAAATTGATTTATTATGCAAAATATAAAGAACTTGGGTGAAAAATGCAATCCAGCAGAACATGCATCCCTAATGCAAAATGGAGGTCATGCATCTTGATTGCCAAGTTTAGCGATAATCATCCCTCGCCATCTTATTTATTTTCCTATTTTGTAGGTGTATTCCTATTTTTTTTGTTTTGTTCCTACTTTTTAGTAGACTTGTCCTAATATCACAATAATAATAAATAATTTTACAAAACTAATATGCCTATCTTTTAACTTGCATTGCTGGAGTTGGTAATAAAATTTGTGGACATGCAAAAGGCAAAAATATAATTTTATGTATAATTTACATTTCTTTTACACAACATTGCTGGAGATGCTTTAACAGAAGGGTGGTATTTGTCCAATCTCCATCCACTGCAGGGGTGCAAAAGGTATTATCCCCATAAATTAGGGAGAAAAGTGTATTTTCCCCATAAATGGAGGGTGTTTTTTGTCTTTTACCCTTTCAGAAATAATTTTATATACTTGAATTATAACAACACAGACCTCTTTAAGAGAGAAAGCGTGCCGAAGACAGAATGCGGAAAGCCCACAAATACTGAGTCAGGACCCGGAAATCGTCATCATAGTTCTCAACCTCAGCCGTCCCTCCGCCGTCGATTCTCTCATGAGGCTCAATCATAACCGTCCGGTCATCTTTACAGATCTCATCAACCGTCGTCTCCGTACTCCTCTTGTTCTAGCTTTTCGAATTTTCCGGTTCTAGGTGGTAAACGGAGTATGATACGCCGCGACCGTCGCATCGCCACCGGGTGGTAAGAGAGCTATGTCTCGTCGTGAAAGACTCGGAAGAGGGTTTTGGTTTGTGGACTAATAAGCTGCTTCTAAGGGCTTCGTTTAAAGGGTTTGATTTAGCGGATTTCAGTCTACTTTGGTATTGGGCTATATAATTGGGCTGCGACTAATATGTGAATTGGGCTTCAATTTGTAAATAGTATAGTAAGTGCATGTTCTGGTATTCTGTTTTTAAACAAAATTGATTAAAAAGACTGTTTCTCCAAGATACTCATTTGACAACGTTGTTTTTTCGTATGTTTCCAAAAGAAAAAATAGACAGAAAAATAGTTGTCTGACAAACAACAATTTTGGTGTTTTTGGGATTATTATTTTTTTCATTCTATTAATGGTTAAAGACATTTCAACTCTGATTTGTTGCATAAAGTAGCAAATACTACTACATGTTAGTATTATACGTAAAAATAATATTCAAGCAAATTATCGTTGAAATTAATAACATTTCTCAGTGTGTTTTTTTATTTAAACATTGTATTTCTGCACATACCAAGCAAATTTTTTATTATATATTAAACATGTATTTTATGCATGTTTTTTTTCACAGTTTTTTTGTTTTAAAACGGACACCAAACAGGTTTTAAAAAATCTCAGTAGACTGTAGGAGGCTGGAGGACCCTGTGTCTCTCGGTGGCAAAGGCTTTAAGCTAATAATTATAGTCTCTGTAGGAGGACCATGTCTCTCTTGGTGGCAATTTAAATGCTCTGGAGTAAAAAATCTGTTTGCCAAATCAGATTGGAATAAAATGACGAAAAGAGAAGAAGATCAAAATCAAGTGAAGATGAAGAAATCCTAACCACCGCTACTTTCGTCAAGGTTTGCAGTTTCAGACACCAGTTGGTTTTGCGAATAGGACATTATAGCGCCTATTTTAATTTAGCTTAGTGTGTACGAGAGAATCCTGCAGGGAGGACTCAATATACACCAATAGCAGGGGATAGAAATGTCACAGGAAGTGTGGGGTTGTGTGTAGGGAGAGAGTAAGACAATAGCACTGTATGAGAGAGAGACAGGGTTTTGGCAGAGCTTCCGCGTATCTCAGGTGTGTTCTCTCCCTTGTATGGAAGGGTTACCGATCTATATATAACAGAGAACCTGACCGTTGTAGTGTGGTTAATGTGCCCATTAATGGCGGCTTAATTAGCTTAACCACAACGGCACGTTCGTCCGCGTATATAAGGACCGTTACAGCACGTTATCCGCGTATACCGGAACCGTTACAAGGTTGACCGGGTTTGACCGGGTTGACCGGGTTTATGGAGCTCGCGCCATAAATCTCTCAAAAGCAGTTACTAAGGGTCGCGCGCGGGCTTGGTTGTCGCTCGCGCGCGACAGGACTTACTCTAGCCTCCAAACCACTAAGTCCCTACAAGTCTCGTGAGGTGGTATGCGAGGGCCCTGTCTCGCAGCCCCCACGTGGATCAGCGCGGCTGGTGATCCAGTGTGTGTGGAGCACAATATGGTGTGCTAGATGGTCGCCACATGGCTAAGATCTGCCTGTCTAGAAAGCACTATCTACATCAGCCCCCTTTCTGCGCGTGAAGACTCACAACCGGATAGGCTTTTATGCGCAGGAACCAACGTACGCGTCGCCGCCACGCACCAATTCAAATACACGCAAATTCAGCCCCCGTGCGTGTCATTATGACCTAAAACCCCTAGAGTCGTGCCGTCTGGTCTTTTAGGGTTTTAGGCGTGACGTCAGCTTGTCCTGTGATTGCGCGATTCGACGGTGACGGTTGCGATTCGACTACTGAAAGGACGCAACCCTTCATTGTTTTTGGATAAATACTCTGTGCTCTCCATTGTTGCAAAGCATCACTTCTTTCTCTTGAAGTGAATGATACCCGGAAGCCTTCAAGAGCAGATTCAGATAATCAATCATCAATTCTTTCTCGTCAATCGTCTTCTTCAACTGTCCGCATCCAAGCAAGCTTTACCAAAACAAGGTTGGCCTTGTTCAATTTTATTTAACATATCGATGTATGCTCTGAACTGTATTGGATCTGCAAACCCATGACTGTCTAAAACATGCTACCTCGTTGTAGACTGCAAAGTAAGCCTTGTTCTTTAAACTCAGAACTGAATTAATCCCCAGATTGTAAGGGTTTTGAATGTGGGGTTTCTGAAATTCCCAATAATGCAAACGATTCGGACCTTTCAAATCCCAAAATCAACACTGAACTGTTCATCTTTCTTCTGATAAAGCCTCGTTGCTTCAAACTGAATCTTGAAATTCAAACTAAAGTATATGTATTTATCCCCCCCTTTTTTCTTGCTTTTCTGCAGGAATGGCAAAGACAAAAGGAACCAAGCCCGTTAAAGAGGTCGAAGAAATACCTGATCTTCCCCAGACCTTATGGCGAAAAGCCCCCTATCTGGGTGGCAAAGAATTTTACCATGCTAGGGTTAAGGTGAAGAACCTTCCAACCCCTGTTCCTGCTGAAGAATTGCAAACACTGACTCCTCCTGTTAATGCGGCCATGCTCGAATTGATCAATTCGAAGGATGTGGTTCGATTGGGAGTTGAAAATGGGTTTTTCCCGTATACTGCGATCTCCACTCAAGCGTTCGTTCAAAAATTGGACTTTATGGATGAGTGAATTGACCATGTACTAACTCATCATGCCATTGCTCTGAACGATGCTGGCATATACTTTGCAGTTCGTGCTATGAAGGGTGCTGCCGTGAAGCTGGACCAGTCCATGCTTCTAAACCTTCTCTCGCGTTACTCGCCTGCGACTCACACATTCCACTTCGCTGAGTTCGAGGCTGCTCCCACTCTTGAAGATGTACACATGCTGTATGATCTGTCTCCTGTGGGTGAGGTGGATCCTCTGAGTCCCTTGAGGACTGATGCAGAGCTTGCTTTGTACAAGCAGATGGAGGAATGCTTGTCAGAAGTGAAGAAAATTTCCACCCGGTGGACGCCTACGGAGCTTCTTCCCGATTGGCAACTGGTTGACACATCTGCGAAGAACACTTGGAACAAGTGGGTGCAATACTTCTTTCGTGATTATGCGAATAGTAGTATCACCAAGAAGCTTCTGAGCCAAAATCCGAAAGCGAAGAATTATGTGGATGGCAAGGGTTACCACCTGACCCTATGTGGTTTTCTCTGCGCCTGGCTGTCGAGGTATTTGATTGATGGCCCTCTTATGTCAATATTGCCTTCTTGACTATGTGGGTCTTCGATCGATGGCCCTCTTATGCCCCTGTTCCTTCTAAGCCCAGTAAGTGGTGTGCCCCGGGTGCGGAGGAAGAGCATAATAGTGGCAGGGCTGCGATATGGTTTGGAACTCACTTTCCTAAGTGCACCTGGAGCCTGATATGCGACAATCGGGAAGAGTTTATAGCCAGGCCTTATGCCACGCGCATTGAGAATGTGCGCTGGTTCCCAAAACTGTATCCTTCCAAGGATGTTGCTTTCTCGGAAGAGCTCCTTTTCGAGGGGGGGGGGAGCATTTCCACGAGCGCTATCGCAAATTATTCTGCTGGTGTCTGAGAGGTTCTCTTCCTGCTCTTGCGGAGCATGTTCGCGAGCTCACCCCTAGGTACGATAGGATCAACGTGGATGTCGATCCTACTCGCGTTTCTCCCCAGTTTGGCTTCAATGCGGTGGCACCATCAATCTGGCTGCAGTCTATCATAAGAGGCTGCTACAAGCGATTACTGTCTGTGGAGTGTAAAACAATCTTACGAAGCAATCTTCCCTTTGAGCAACCCCCAGGCAACCGCGAAGGTGGCTACTCCAGGAACTGGGTCGCCTATTGGAATACCCAGCAGACAAGGTTTGAGACGCAGTCAACCCCTCGGCCAAGCAGAGCTCCCGTGATCAAGAGAAATTCTTTCCCTTTTCGTCCCAACTGTAGCCTAGACGACACCCAATATGGCTGATACTCGCTGCTGGACCACGAGAATCATTTGTGTCCCTCCACCATCCTTGAAGAGAAGATAGCCGCAGTTAAGAAAGGCGACTCGCATGTCATTAGATACAGCGAAACTTCGCCAAGGTAAACGATCTCTTTTGCACGTGTTAAGTTCTTTATTCCGATGCCTTGAAACTTATGCTCCATTTTCTGCCGCAGTGCTATGTGAGGAGGTTCGCATCTGGTGAGCGCTCCAAGTCGCTGATCACCACCATTTTTACTGCGAGAAGACAAGGTGAACCAGTTCGACTAGCAATGAGAATGGCTTCCGCAGTTGAAACCCGGATTCGCCAGGTCATGGATGTTTTTGCTGATTCGCTGACAGACAATACTCCAGCCTTGTCTCCACCCAGGGATGATCCGTCCCCCCAGAAACTGTTGCTCCGCGGTCAAAGAGACCAAGGCAGAGGGGAATTACCATTTATTCCCCTAAAAGCGCTCCAACCTCACCTCCTGCGAGGTCCCTTACCTCTAGGGACAAAGGTAAAGGTCGCATGCCAAGCAAGGCACGGAAAGAGCTCGCAGTGGAGACCTTTGTTCCATTTGATCAGGGGGAAGAAGAGGAGAGAAGGGAGGCAAGAGAAAAGGATGATGATGAAGAGGAACAAAGGATCGAAGATGTCAGAGAAGGAGAGAGAGACAATATACAAGATGAATCCGGAGGTATCCTCATCGTACTTCTCTTCTCATTATCTTAACTTTCGCAGTCTTGACTGACCAATTCTTTCCTTTGCAGATGATGATGATGAGACCATCAGCGGCCTTTTGGCCAAGAGGCAGAAGAGGGGTTCTCACCCTGGTGTTTCCAGCGAAACCATAGACGAGGACATTCTTGCCGAATCTATGAGAACAGCTGCGGAGGCTGCTGAAAGAAGAAGGAAGCGAGAAGAAGAGGAGCTTGAACGCGTAAAGCAAAGGAGCCTGGAAGAGCAACACGTCGACGACTTGGTGCGTCCAACCGATGAGGGAGATGCGATTCCAGAAGATGCGACTCCCCAAGTTGACGAGGAGGATACGGCTCCAGAAGAAGATGCGGCTGCTCTAGAGCAGGTCCAAGCGGACTTCGAAGAGATCGCAGGCGGCAATGAATGTGAGATTTTTAATCTTGCGGTAACTTACCGATATGTGATTGTTGGTGCGTTAAAGCACGGCTTATCGAAAGCTGACATTCGCCGCTGTCTAGTAAGCAAGTGCGGTGAACCTTCATGTAATCATTTGAACAATATTTTCGAACTAGGCTTAGTAACCCAAACATAATCATGACTGGTTTCTTCGCATCCCAGGTCACGCTCATCTTAAAGATATGCTTAATGAAGATACATAATAGGACGTGGCTCCGCATCCTTAGCCTATGACGCAGATGCTGCAATCCCACCTTCGCGTGGAGGTGCTCGCTCTTGGCTTAAAATAATAATAACATATTGTTTAGCACAAGTAACCTCACATCATCCTGTCTTGTATCGCAGGTAATGCTGATGAAGCCATGCTGGGACAGAGGGGTCATCCTTCTGCACTTTATGTCCCGGTGCCAAGCTCTCATACCGAGAAGCCCGTCGCAGCTGACGAGTACGCAGGAGAGCCCTTCGAGGACATCATTGAAGTTTCTGATGATGCCGAAGCCGACACCGTGCTGATGGAAGAAGATACCAATGCTGCTGCTGAGGAAACAGGCGCATATGCTGCTGAGGCTTTCGCATCCTAAGGCCTCCCTAATCAAGCTGCAACTTCTACCGCTGCCATGCCTCCGGCGAGGACTGAGCCTGCAGTGATTCTTCCTGCGTGGAACTTTTGGAGTTCGCAGGTAGGAGCTGCGATCGCACCTGGTACGGCTTATACCCTTCCTGCCAACTATGAGGAGTTAGAGCTCGCAGCTGACAGGAGAGCAATGGAGCGAGGACAGTCTTCAGCTGCCCTGGAAATGCGCATTCCTTCTTTACGCGAGATCCTCGAAGGAACCGGTACGTTACCATTTGTTGTTCGCATCTTGCATTCTTCTTTTACAAGCTCAGCATTCTAAATTGATTTATCTTTGCTTAGGGCTGAAGCAAGCTGATGTGGACTGGCTGGTCCAGATGCGTCTCTCCCATCCTCACTCATTTGTGAGGTCTCTGGAGCTAGAGCCTTTCGACAGAAGGCTGTTCTTGACCGAAGCCATCTGGATTTTGGAGCAGCTGTCTGCAGCCACGCCTGCGACCATCTCTCCTCAGAGCGCGCAGTTGCTTTTTAACATGTGTCAAAACCTTCAAGCCAAAGTTCAAGGCAAGCTGGGCTTTGGGTATCTTGTCAACATAGTCACCCAGATTCGCGCAACTGTGAATCTGAAGCGCGGTTTCCATAACCTCGCAGCTGAAGAGCAGAAGGTGGAGCAGCAAAAGCAGAAAGCTGAAGAGGCTGTGAAGCTCTTCCATGAAATGAACGCCAACTACGAGCAGTTGAAGCGAGAAGTGGAGCAAGTGGCAAATTTGTCACGTCAGTTTACTCCTAATGACTCCCTGGTCAAAGGCTTATTTTGAACAATAACAAATTTGTTTTGAACAAAATGTTAAAATATTATTGTAATGTTGGTAGGGTTTCTCCCCCTTTTTACTTCAAAATTTGAATGCCTGTTTTGCCCTTTCCGGGATTTGCTCGAAATGCCTGTTTTGCCCTTTCTGGGATTTGCTCGAATATCTTTGTGCATATCGATTATGACGTCAGCTTAGCGATATTCTGCCTTGATTTTCACGCTAATTGCTTATCAGATAAGCACGCTTTCCTTGGGAAGTCCATCCGTATCATGACCTTCCGTCATTAATTAGCATACGCAACCGAATCGTCGTAGCCTTTAGTTGGGTAATTGATTGTTACCTCTTTTCAAGGCGTAAGTGATTGATTCTTACCCCTTTTCCAAGATTTGCTGACTCATCTAAGCAACTGAAGAGTCTCAACTGGGTCTATATAAACTCTATGTTCTGCTACTTGGGTTCTTCATCCCATAATGTGGCTTACCATGAGTCCCTACGACTGCTGGCTTCAACGCTTGTCTTTCGTTGATTCGTGGCAACTTCAAGTTGTGAAACCTGAGTTTGTGCTTTGTGCCATAGAAATAGCTTCCAAGATTTTCTTTACAAGGCTTATTGATCTTTATAACTATCATAAAGAAGATGCATATGATACCTCATGCTTGCTCGAAGAATTTTCTTCGTCTATTATGTTTGCAGGTCATGTTTCCGGCCGTCTCCCGGCGAGGTGCAGCGCCGCACTGGCCTTCTTACTGGTTCGTAATGAACGGCGGATTTTTCCTCTAGCTTTCCCGGAGGAGGATCATTCGCCACCATGTTCTTGAACTCGGGGTGGCGAGCCATTGTGCTCGTCTCTGTGGACAAGGAGCCTCTTGCCCTAGGAGTTGCTGCTTGCCTGTTCTTTACCACCGCATACGCCGGAACAGGTGGTTCCTCAGGCACATCTCTTGGGGTGTTGATCAGACAGAGGCCTTGTCAGATCCTGGGATCTTGAACATAGCGTCGCATAGGTCTTGTAGACATGGTATGCCGTTCGCTTTATAGGAACACCCTACTTGCTACAGATCTTTGGTCGCAGATCATTGTATCGCATAGCTTCTGTTGGGACAAGCTGGTCCATCCTTTTTCAATAAGGATTCCCCCTATGTGTAACTTCCGCTTGTAGGCTGCTATTTAGATGCATTGTAAGTCATGTTTGCTGTGTAACTAGCTCGGTCTGAGCTTTTCGCTTGTAAGCTGCTATCTGGACAGATAAATTGTAAGTCATTTTGACTCATAATAATAAATCTTTTTTGTATGATTTGCTGTTATTATCACAACAAATTGCAACATTCGCATGTGCATTAGCAAACGTCACTTTTTGTGGTGCCGCGTTCGCGCTTTGTGCTGTGGCTGTAATTTGCTATCTAATAGATAGATTCGCAGGTGTAGAATCATCCTTGAGAACTGCTATCTTGGCAGATGAGTTTTTAGATCGTTCAAGATCGCATTTGCATAGCTTTGCTATCTTGGCAGATAGGCTTGAGAATTACTTAAGATTAGACTCAGGTACGACCGCTATGTCGGCAGATAGGCCTTTGTAGATCACTTAAGATCATATTCGCATGATGTTGCTATCATGGCAGATAGGCTTAAGGATCATTTTGAGATCACATTCGCATATGGCTACTACCATGGCAGATAGGCTTAAAGATCATTCCAGACCGTATTCGCATAGGCTGCTATCATGGCAGATAGGCTTAAAGATCAGTTAAGATCGTATTTGCATAGACTGCTATCTTAGCGGATAGGCTTGAAGATCACCTAAGATCATATTCGCATAGGCTGCTATCATGGCAGATAGGCTTAAAAGATCACTTAAGATCGTATTTGCATAGGCTGCTATCACGGCGGATAGGCTTGAAGATCACTTAAGATCATATTCGCATAGGCTGCTATCATGGCAGATAGGCTTAAAAGATCACTTAAGATCGTATTCGCATAGGCTGCTATCACGGCGGATAGGCTTGAAGATCACTTAAGATCATATTCGCATAGGCTGCTATCATGGCAGATAGGCTTAAAAGATCACTTAAGATCGTATTTGCATAGGCTGCTATCACGGCGGATAGGCTTGAAGATCACTTAAGATCATATTCGCATAGGCTGCTATCATGGCAGATAGGCTTAAAAGATCAGTTAAGATCGTATTCGCATAGGCTGCTATCACGGCGGATAGGCTTCACTATTGAAAAATAAATAAAGCGGTAAAGACAGCTGAAATCATAAAGTTCTTCCCATTTGGGAGAAGTCTTTTATTATAAAATACTCTCATATGGGAGAGGTGAGATTACAATTCCCTCGTATGGGAGAGAAGATGCATGAATCTTTAGCAATACAGAGCATAAAGTAAGCATTGGAATCTAATGCATGCAATAAGAGGAGTTAAGGATAATACTTCTTAATCCAGCGCATGTTGACTGAGCTTGGGGTTGAGGCCGTCCCATGTAGCCTTTGTATGTTGCAGTAGCCACTATCAAAGACTTCTGTGACTTCGAAGGGCCCTTCCCAGTTGGCTGCAAATTTTGGGTGAGCCGCCTCCCGCATGCAATGATCCGATGCGCGCAAGACCAAATCTCCAACTGCGAAATCTCGACGTTGGACTGTTATGTTGTACGCGCGAGCGATCCTTTCTTGGTATCGTTTGTTAGTCCTTTTAGCTTGCTCCCGCTTCTCTTCTAACAGGACCAAGTCATGATCGCGTTGATTGTCGTATAACGCATGGAAAGCCAGTCTTGCGGAGTTGAATTTTACCTCCGCGGGTATTACAGCTTCAGCACCATAACATAGAAGAAATGGGGAGACTCATGTGGGATTCCTTGGAGAAGTCCGATATGCCCACAAAGCTATGCTCAAAGAATCAGCCCATTTCTTGTGGTCATCCGCCACCATCTTGCTCAAGATTCTTAACAACGTCTTGTTGGTTGCTTCCGCTTGACCATTGCATTTCGGATAGTAGGGAGTAGAACATATCTGCCTTATGTTGTACTCTGCTAGTTTCGCAGCTACCTGGCGATTGACGAAGGGGGTACCATTATCCGAGAGAATGGTGTTTTGGAATTCCGAACCTGCATATGATGTTCTCTTGGATGAAATGGACCACGGCTAGCGCATTTGCAGTCTTCAGCGGTATTGCTTCTACCCACTTAGTGAATAACTCGGTCGCGGTGAGAATGAACTGGTTCCCGTGCGAAGCTGGTCGGATGGGGCCAACAAAATCCAAAGCCCAAGTATGAAACGGCCATGGTGTTCCCAACGCATGTAGATCTACGGCAGGAGCATGTACTAGATTGCCTTTGAATTGACACTCCTGGCATCTTCTTACTTTAGTGCGACAATCTGCTTCCATGGTGGGCCAGCAGTAGCCAAATGTGAGGAGCTGCCTGCATAACTTCGCGCCTCCCTGATGTTCCACTTGATGGGAGAGGTCCATCACCTCTTGTGCTTCCTTGCTGTCTAAGCATCGCAGCAAATTACCCTCGTGGCCTCTTCGCCGGAGCATATTTTCTTGCACCACGTACCGTGCTGCTTTCCTCTTTAGCTTCTCGGCTTCTTTCCTCGACTCGGGCTCAATCCCCTATGTGAGAAAGTCAAAGAGTGGCTTCCTCCAATCCATGTCATCATCGAACAGAGCAATTGCTAAAGAGTCTTTGATCAGCGCACAACTCTTGCAATTTCCTTGAATCAATGCCGCGGCCGTTGACATGTTCGGCCATTGAATTCCGTACCTTTGAGCTTTTCGATAGATTGACACCTCACTTTCTCCACAAGTATGTTGGTGAATCTTTTCTAACAGCGCTTGCCCCTCCTGTTATGAGACGCATCGCATGAGTATTCCGCCTGGGCCTTTATAGTAGAGGGTGTTGTCATGAATGCAATACCCCTTTGTGGATTCCCAATTTTCGTTGCTCGTTCCTTCTGCAATGGCACACAATATTGACTTTCTCTATTCCGCATCATCCATGCGTTCGTCGTCGCACGCGTCCTCTGTCAACGCCGAGGATGTTCGCACTTCAATCGAGATTCTCGCAGGACACTTATCCGCACTAACTTTAGATTCCAGGGTGGCCAAAGCATCAGCATGCCTATTTTCTGCTCTAGGTTTGTGCTCGTACCTGACATCGCAGAACTGCTGCACCAGCTTCTGTACCAAGGTCCGGTAAGGCAATAGGTTCATCTCCTTTAAACCGTACTCGCCTGAGGCTTGTTTGACGATTAGCTTGGAGTCCCCCATAACCGTCAGATTGCTTACCTCTAGGGCCCTTGCCGCGCGAAGACCCGCGATGAGAGCTTCATACTCTGCTTCGTTGTTGGTGACTGCGAAATCAAGCTTTGCGGACATCTGTATGACCTCTCCATCAGGTTTGGTCAAAACTATCCCGATTCCTCCTCCTTTCCTTGTGGATGACCCATCGAAATGGAGTGTCCAGTAAGGAAACTCAACTGCATAGATCTCAGGACCCTCTAGTTCCTCCTCAATCACGGGCTCATAACTATTATCAGGGAACTGTGCTAGCAGATCCGCCACCGCTTGCGATTTGATTGCCCGGGGTTGAACGCATGTGATGTCATACTGGGAAATGGTCATATACCATTTTGCCAGTCTTCCCCCAGAAGTAGTGTGAGTCAGAAGATACCGTATAGGATCACTCTTTGTGACCACCACCACTTTGTGCGAAGCAAAATAGTTCTTTAACTTCTCTATTACGAAGAATAGGGCAAGGCAATGACGTTCGATGTCCGTGTACCTTGATTCTGCTGGCTGCACTATGCGAGAAATGTAGTAGATCGACCTTTCTTGCCCCTCATACTCCTGAGCCAAGAGTGCCCCTATAGACTTCTTCGTCGACGTCAGATACAGCAAGAGTGGTGATCCGAGCTGGGGTGCGATCATCACCTTTGACGATGTCAACATGTCCTTTAGCCTTCCAAACGCAGCTTCGTGTTCTGTAGTCCAGTTGTATGCAGCATCTTTCTTGAGAAGATCGCTCAAATAGAAGGTGAGTTCGGCGATCGCCGGGATGAACCTTCGCAGGTAGGATAGCTTTCCCAAAAAGGTCTTCAAAGCACTCTGGTTGTGCGGCGCTGTCATGCTAGTGATGGCTGATACTTTCGCAGGTGTGCACAAGAGATTCCGGCAGGGAGACCTCCGTGTACACCGTACGTAGTGGATCAGGGATCGCACAGGAAGAATAGGGGTGTGTGTAGGGAGAGAGTAAGTCAGTAGCAATGTCTGAGAGAGAGACAGAGGTTTGGCAGAGCTTCCGCGTATGGCAGTGTGTCTCCCTTTGTATGGAAAGGTTAACGATATATATATACTGGAGAACGTGACCGTTGTAGTGTGGTTAATGCGCCCATTAATGGCGGCTTAATTAGCTTAACCATAACGGCACGTTCGTCCGAGTATATAGGAACCGTTAGAGCACGTGGTGCGCGAGTACCGGAACCGTTACGAGGTTGACCGGGTTTGACCGGATTGACCGGGTTTATGGAGCTCGTGCCATAAATCTCTCAAAACAGTTACTAAAGGTCGCGCGCGGGCTTGGCTCGCACGCGACAGGGCTTACTCTAGCCTCCAAACCACAAAGTCCCTACAAGTCCCGTGCAGTGGTATGCGAGGGCTCTGTCTCGCAGCCCCCACATGGATCAGCTCGGCTGGTGATCCTGTGTGTGTGGAGCACAATATGTTGTGCTGGATGGTTGCCACGTGGCCTAGATCTGCCATGTCAGAAAGCAGTATCTACATTAGCCCCCTTTCTGCGCGTGAAGGCTCATAGCTGTATAGGCTTCCATGCGCGGAAACCAACATGCGCGTCGTCGCCACGCACCAATTCAAATACGGGCAGGTTCAGCCCCCGTGCGTGTCATTATGACCTAAAACCCCTAGAGTCGTGCCGTCTGACCTTTAGGGTTTTAGGCGTGACGTCAGCCCGTCCTGTGATTGCGCGACACGACGGTGACGGTTGCGATTCGACTACTGAAGGGACGCAACCCTTCATTCTTCTGGATAAATACCTTGTATCCCATTATTGCAAAGCATCACTTCTTTCTCTTAAAGTGAATGGTACCCGGAGATCTTCGAGAGCAGATCCAGATAATCAATCACCAGTTCAGAACTGCAAATCGTATTCTCCAATTGTGTATATCCAAGCAAGCTTCAAGGAAACAAGGTTGGCCTCGTTTACTTTTGATTTAAAATACCAGTGCTTGCCTTGAACCGCGTTGAATCTGTAAATCCATGAAATTTGTGAAGAGGCTTTTGATCTTTGAACCCGCTTCGTTTTAATCTTTCAACAATATCAACTCCCCAATTTCTGAAATCGGCATCGGAACTGTTTGCTTTGGTTTGCATAGATCTCAAATTCCAAAATTCAAACTGAAGTGTGGTGTGGTATTTCTCCCCCCTTTTTCTTGCCCTTTCGCAGGAATGGCCAAGACAAGAGTAACCAGACCCGTCAAGGAAGACGAAGAGATGCCGGAGCTTCCGCAGGCTCTGTGGCGTAAAGCCCCCTTTCTGGGTGGGAAGGATTTTTATCATGCGAGGGTGAAGGCGAAGAGGATGCCTGATCCTGTTCCTGTTGAGCAATTGCTGACGTTGACTCGCCCAGTTAGCTCAGCCCTGCTCGAGTGGGTTGGTTCCGAGGATATAGTCCGATTGGGGATCGAGAACGGGCACTTCCCGTACACTGCGATTTCTACTCAAGCGTTTGTCCAGAAATTGGACTATATGGATGAGTGGATCGACCACGTGTTGGATCATCATGCCGAGACTCTTGATAAAGCCGGCATTTTCTTTGCTATCCGCGCTATGAAGGGTGCTGCCGTGAAGTTGGATCAGTCCATGCTTCTAGACCTTCTGTCCCGTTATTCGCCCGCGACTCACACGTTTCATTTTGCTGAGTTCGAGGCTGCCCCCACGCTCGAGGACGTTCAAATGCTGTATGAGCTTTCCCCCATGGGCGAGGTGGACCCCTTGAGCCACTTGAGGACATCTGCTGAAATGGCCTTGTACGCGCAGATGGAGGAGTGCCTAGCAGAGGTAAAGAAAATCTCCACTCGGTGGACCACTACAAAGCCACTTCCGAACTGGCAGCTAGTGGATATGTCTGCGAAGAATACCTGGAACAAGTGGTTGCAGTACTTCTTCCGAGACTATGCGAACAGCAGCATTACTAAGAAGCTTTTGAGCGAGAACCCGGAGGCCGAGAATTATGTAGAGGGCAAGGGTTATCATTTAACCCTTTGTGCCTTTCTCTGTGCTTGGCTGTCGAGGTATCTGATTGATGGTCATCCCCATGACGGGGTCTTCTACCATGTGCTGCCACTTGCTGTGAGGCTCGCTCTTGGCCAGAGAGTCGCACTCGGACCCTTGGTCTTAGGCACGTTATATTACAGGCTTGATCAGCTGGTTCTGGCGATGAGGGAATCGCGTGGCCGCCTCGATGTTCTGACCTTTGTCAATATCAGCTTTTTGACAATGTGGGTTTTCGAGCGCTGGCCGTCTTATGCTCCAACTCCCCTCCCACTTGAGAAGTGGTGTCCCCCAGGCGAGACGGAAGCGCGCAACAGCGGAAGGGCTGCGAGATGGTTTGGAGCAAGCAACACCAAGTGTACTTGGAGTTTGATATGCGACAAACGAAAGGAGTTTACTGCCAGGCCCTATGCCACACGTGTTGAGAACGTGCGGTGGTTTCCAAAGCTATACCCTTCCAAAGGTATGGTCTTGTCAGAAGACCTTCTCTTTAAAAAGGGGCCGCATTTCCACGAACGCTATCATGACTTCTTCTGTTGGTGTCTGCGAGGTTCCCTTCCTGCCCTTGCAGAGCATATTCGTGAGCTCACGCCACGGTATGAAAGGCTTACAGTGGATGTTGACCCCACTCGGGTCTCTCCTCAGTTTGGTTTTGATGCAGTGGCCCCATCGATTTGGCCCCAGTCTATTATCAGAGGGTGCTACAAGCGTTTGCTGACAAAGGAGTGCAAGACGGTCCTCATGAGCAATCTTCCCTTTGAGCAGCCTGCGGGAACTCGCAAGGGTGGCTGTTCCCAGAACTGGATCGCATACTGGGTTGCCCAGCAAACGAGGATTGAGACGGAGGCGGCGGCGCAGCCAGGAAGGGCCCCCTTGATCAAGAGAAACTCTTTTCCGTTTCGCCCCAATTGCAGTTTGAGCGAGTCTGAGTATGGTTGCTACTCGCTGTGGGACCGCGAGAATCATTTGTGCCCCGATTTCATTCTGAAGGAGCAAGTCGACGCAATCAAGAAGGGTGACGCGCAGGTCATCAAATATAGCAAGGCGTTTGCTGAGGTAAGCAATTTCCTTATGTGCTTTAAGCTTTTTGGTTTCCTTGCGCCGATGCTTTTTGTTCTGTGCTGTTTCAGTGTCATGTGCGGAGGTTCGCAGCTGGTGATCGCTCCAAATCGCTGGTGGACACCATTGTTGCCACCAGAAGGAAGGGGGAGTCGTACCGGCTAGCATGGAGGATGGATGCCGAGGTGGAAACAAAGGTTCGCGGAGTCATGAACACTTTTGCTGACTCGCTGATAGACAACCCTTCGGCTCCGTCTCCTCCTAGAGGTGACCCGTCCCCTCCAGCGACTGCGGCGCCGAGAGTGAAGAGACCTAGGCAGAAAGGAATTACGATTTCTTCCCCTAGGAGTGCTCCAGCTTCTCCCCCAGTGAGGTCCCTTTCCATCAAGGACAAAGGCAAGGGTCGTATGCCCAGCAAAGTGCGAAAAGATCTCGCAGTTGAGACTTTCGTTCCATTCAACCAAGAGGAGGAAGAGAGACAGGAGCCCCAGGCAAGTGATGAAGAAGAAGAAGCAGCAGTTGTGATGTGCGAGGAAGAATCAGGAGGTACTTCCGTCGCATCTCCTTGCCCTTTATCTTGACTTCTTTGTAGTTCTTTTCTTTGAACCAAATATGTATTCGCAGATGATGATGATGAAGCCGTCAGTGGCCTTGTGGCCAAGAGGCAAAAGAGAGATGCCCATTCTGGCATTTCAGATGATCCTATAAGCGAGGATGTTCTTGCTGAATCCCAGAGGACAGCCGCGGAGGCTGCTGAAAGAAGAAGGCAGCGAGAGGAAGAGGAGCTCGAGCGTGTAAAACAGCGGAGCCTCGAGGAGCAGCATGTTGACGACTGAGTGCGTCCAGTTGGCGAGGAAGACGAGCTTCCCGAAGAAGTGGCTCCTCATGTGGAGGAGGAAGATGAGGTTCCTGGAGAGGATGCAGCAGAGCTAGAGCAAGTCCAAGCGGACTTCGCAGAGATCGCAGGTGGCGATAAAGGTGAGATCTTCAATCTCGCAGTTACTTATAGAGATGTAATTGTGGGTGCGTTAAAGCACGGTGTGTCAAAGCCTGACATTCGCCGTTGGTTGGTAAGCAAATGTGGAGAACCCTCAGGTAATTATTTTGAGTGATATGCGCATACTAGGCTGTAGCCACTTGAGGCAAAATCATGACTGGTTTACTCGCGTCCCAGGTCACGCTTCTCTTAAAGATTTGCTTAGTGAGGATACACTGATAGGGCACGGTTCCACGTCCCTAGTGTACGATGAGGATACCTCAATCCCACCTTCGCGTGGAGGTGCTTATTCTTAGCTTTAGTAAAGATAGCGAAATAACTTATAACACAAGTTACCTCATATTATCGCATTTGGTATCGCAGGTCATGCTGAGGAACCTGAGCTGGAGCAGAGAAGTCAGCCTCCTGCATCCCATGTTCCAATTTCGAGCTCCCATACCGAGAAGCCCGTCGCAGCTGCTGGACACGTAAGTGAGCATCTCGAGGATGTCATCGAACTCTCCGATGATGTCGAAGCTGATGCTGTGCCGATGGACGAAGGTGTCCGTACCGGTGGTGAGGAAGAAAGGACAAGTGATGCTAACATTTTCGCATCTGGGAGTGTCCTCCGCCCAGCGACTTCGGCTGTCCCTTCGCCTCCGGCGATGACTGAGCCAGAAGCACCTATTCCTGCGTGGAGCATTTGGGGCTCGCAGGTTGGGAATGTAGTCGCAGCTGGTGCGGCCTACACTCTTCCTCCTGACTATGAGAGGTTGGAGCTCGCAGCTGATAGGAGAGCTATGGAGCGAGGGCAGTCTTCGAACAACCCAGTGGCCCGCATCCCTTCTCTTCATGAAATTCTGGAAGGCACTGGTAAGTAAAGATTTACCGTTCGCACGTCGCATTATTTGCTTGCGAGTTCTGACATTATAACCATTTTTGATGTCTCAGGTTTGAAGCAAACCGATGTAGACTGGGTGGTTCGAATGCGTCTCAGATACCCCCGATCGTTTGTGAGATCTCTGGAGATCGGACCTTTTGACAGGAGGCTGTTCCTTACTGAAGCCATCTGGATACTGGAGCAGCTGTCTGCGGCTACACCTGCGACCATTTCGGCCCAGAGTGCTGAATTGCTGTGTGGCATGTGCCAAAATCTCCTGTTCAAAGTCCAAGGCAGACTTGGTTTCAAATTCCTCAAGGACAGAGTTACACTGATTCGCGCAGCTGTAACTTTGAATCTCGGTCACCAGAATCTCGCAGCTGAGATGCAGAAGGTGGAGCAGCAAAAGCAAAAGGTTGATGAAGCTTTGAAGCTGTATCACGAAATGAATGCCAAGTGCGAGCAGCTGAAGCAAAAAGTGAAACAAGTGGAGAAGCTGAGCGAGCAGTTCGAGCCCCAAGACTCCTTGATCAAGAATTTGTTTTGACTTTTCAAATTTTGAAAAGAAAACAGAAAAATGGCTGAAACATTAATGTAATGTTTTGAAACATTAATGTAATATTGCTAGGGTTTCTCCCCCTTTTTTTTTAACAACAAACAATGAGTTTGCCCGTTTTGCCCTTTTCGGGATTTGATTGGACATTTCTGTGCATATCCGATTATGACATCAGCAATTGATTTTCTGCTTGATTTTCGCGCTAATTTCTCGGCAGATAAGCACGCTTCCGTTGGGAAGTCCATCCGAATCATGACTATCCGTCATTTATTAGGATACGCAACTGAATCGTCGTAGCCTTTAGTAGGGTAATTGATTGTTACCGCTTTTCAAGGCGTAAGTGATTGAACTTACCCTCTTTTTGAATTTTGCTGACTCATCTTAGGCAACCGAAGAGTCTCTACAGGGCCTATATAAACCCTGTCTTTGCTATTTGGGTTCTTCATCCCAAACATGTGTTTTGCCGTGAGTCCTTACGACTGCTGGCTTCAACGCTTGTTTTTCGTTGATTCATGGCAACTTCAAGTTTTGAATCCTGAGTTTGCGCTTTGTGCTATGGAAATAGTTTCCAAGATCCACTTTATGAGGCTTATTGCTGTTTATAACCATCATAAAGAGGATGCAGATAATACCTCATGTGTATTCGAAGAAATTTCTTCGTGTATTATGTGTGCAGGTCATGTTTCCTGCCGCCTCGTGGCGAGGTGCAGCGCCGAAGTGACCGTGCTACCGTCTCGTAATGAACGGCGGAATTCTTCTTCAGCATCTCCGAAGAAGAATCCGTCACTTTCACGTTTGTGAGCCCGGGGTGACGAACCGTCGCGTTCATCCCCGTCTACAAGGAGCCCTTGCCCTTTGGAGCTTCTGCTTGCCTGTGGATTGCCGGAACCGGTGGTTCCTTGGGCAAATGTTATGGGGAGCCTATCTGACAACGGTCTTGTCGGATAGCGGAATGTCGAGCGTACGGCTTCATGTGGCTCTTTTTAGAGCAAGATCCCCCTTGTACAGATGTTCACCCACAGATCTGGGCATCGTGTAGCCGGCGTTTGAAGCCAGGGCGGTTCATTCTTTGCAGTCCGGGTTTCCGTACCGCGTCTCTGCTGGCTTATCAGCCATTTTTCGAATGATTGTTAGCCATGTTGGCTGTGTAGTTAGATTCGAGCTTTTCGCTTGTAAGCTGTTATCTAGACAGATAAATTGTAAGTCATTTGACTCATAATGATATATAGCTTTTGTATTATTTGCTTTCTTTGCAACAAAATACAATTTCGCATGCGTTTCGGCTTGTTTTGCCTTGCATAATGCCATGTAATGATTTCACATATGCGACGTCAATGCGCAGATGTTTCGCTAGGTCATTCGAGATCGTAATTTCGCAGCTGTGCCATCTTGACGGATGGGCTTGCAGGTGGTCGTTGTAAATCGTATGAGATCACGTTCACAACTTTGCTATCGTAACAGATAGTTTTTTAACAGATCAATTAAGATCATTGAGCGGTGCGAATTGCTATCATAGAAGATAGGCTTTATTAGAGAATTGCTTGAGATAGTTTCTCGCATGAATTGCTATCGCAGCTGATAGACTTTTAGAAGATCTAGCAAGATGGTTCTGCAGTTACATTGCCCTCGTAGCAGACGGGCTTGGGTGATCATCTAAAATCACTTTGCGTATAAATTGCTATCGTAACAGATAGGCTTGAGAAGATCATATAAGATCGCATTTGTGTAAACCGCTATCGTGAGAGATAGGATTTTGATGATCGATTGAGATCGGCTTAAAAATATCATATAAGTTCGCACTTGCGTAAACCGCTATCGTGAGAGATAGGATTTTGATAATCGATTGAGATCGTTTTGTATTTTGCTGCTATCGTAGGAGATAGGCTTTGGATGATCACTTAAGATCGCATTTGCATTGGCTGCCATCATAGGGGATGGGCTTTAGATGATCAATTAAGATCGTATTTATGTTGACTGCTATCGTGAGAGATAGGCTTTGGATGATCACTTAAGATCGCATTTGCATTGGCTGCCACCGTAAGGGATGGGCTTTAGATGATCAATTAAGATCGCATTTGCATTGGCTGCCATCATAAGGGATGGGATTTAGATGATCAATTAAGATCGTATTTATGTTGACTGCTATCGTGAGAGATAGGCTTTGGATGATCACTTAAGATCGCATTTGCATTGGCTGCCACCGTAAGAGATGGGCTTTAGATGATCAATTAAGATCGCGTTTATGTTGACTGCTATCGTGAGAGATAGGCTTTGGGTGATCACTTAAGATCGCATTTGCATTGGCTGCCATCGTAAGGGATGGGCTTTAGATGATCAATTAAGATCGCGTTTATGTTGACTGCTATCGTGAGAGATAGGCTTTGGATGATCACTTAAGATCGCATTTGCATTGGCTGCCACCGTAAGGGATGGGCTTTAGATGATCAATTGAGATCGCGTTTGCTATCGTAAGAGATAGGCTTTGATGATCAATTAAGATCACGTTTGCGTTTGCTGCTATCGTAAGAGATAGGCTTTGATGATCGATTAGGATCACGTTTGCGTTTGCTGCTATCGTAAGAGATAGGCTTTGATGATCAATTAAGATCGCATTTGCTATTTGCTGATATTGCAGCGAATAAATCATTGTTAACAGCAATAACAAATAAAATAGAGCGATATAAACAGCTAGAAATATGAACTTCTCATTTGGGAGAATTCTTTTATTATAGCATTCTCATATGGGAGAGATAGGATTACAATCCTCTCATATGGGAGAGGAGATTGCGTTAATCATAGCCACATGAGACATTAAGCAACGTTATCATAAAACGTATGAAATAAGAGAAGTCAAGGATAGTACTTCTTGATCCAGCGCATGTTGACTGAGCTTGGAGTTGAGGTTGTGCCGTGCAACCTTCGTATGCTGCAGTAGCCGCTATCGAAGACTTCTGTGACTTCGAAGGGTCCTTCCCAATTAGCTGCGAACTTTGGGTGAGTTGCTTCTCGCATGCAGTGGTCAGATGCGCGCAAGACCAGGTCGCCAACTGCGAAATCCCGTCGCTGGACTGTCTTATTATAGGCGCGAGCGATTCTTTCCTGGTACCGCTTGTTAGTCCTTTTGGCTTGTTCTCGCTTTTCTTCCAGCAAGACTAAATCATGATCGCGTTGATTTTCATAGAGTGCATGGAAGGCCAGCCTTGCCGAATTGACTCTGACCTCCGCAGGTACTACAGCTTCGGCCCCATAACATAGTAGAAATGGCGAGGCCCCTGTAGGTGTCCTTGGAGAAGTTCTGTAGGCCCACAGAGCTATGTTAAGGGAGTCGGCCCACTTCTTGTGGTCATCTGCGACCATCTTGCTCAGAATTCTCAACAGCGTTTTGTTAGTCGCTTCGGCTTGTCCGTTTCCCTTTGGATAATAGGGGGTGGAGCATATCTGCCTGATATTGTACTCCGCGAGTTTCGTAGCTACCTGGCGATTAACAAAAGGAGTACCGTTATCTGAAAGAATGGTATTTGGGATTCCGAACCTGCATACGATGTTTTCCTGGATGAAGTTAACCACAGCCAGCGCGTTTGCCGTCTTTAGTGGTATTGCTTCCACCCATTTGGTGAACAGCTCGGTTGCGGTGAGAATGAAATGGTTCCCATGTGACGTTGGTCGGATGGGGCCGATGAAGTCCAAAGCCCATGTGTGGAATGGCCATGGCGTCCCTAATGCATGTAGATCCACGGCGGGAGCGTGCACTAGGTTCCCTTTGAATTGGCATTCTTGGCAGCGTCGCACCTTGGTGCGGCAATCGACTTCCATCGTGGGCCAGAAGTATCCGATTGAAAGGAGTTGTCTGCATAATTTCGCACCTCCCTGGTGTTCCACCTGATGAGAAAGGTCCATGACTTCTTGTGCTTCCCTGCCGTCTAGGCATCGCAGCAAGTTGCCCTCGTGACCTCTTCGCCAAAGCAGGTTTTCCTGAACCACATATCGAGACGCTTTCCTCTTCAATTTGTCGGCTTCTTTTCTCGATTCGGGTACGGTGCCCTGGGTAAGGAATTCAAACAATGGCTTCCTCCACTCTGTGTCGTCATCGGTTAGAGCGACGAGTAGAGAATCTTTGATTAGTGCGCAACTTTCGCACTTCCCTTGTATCAGGGCTGCAGCTGTTGACATGCCTGGCCAATGAATGCCATATCTCTGAGCTTTCCTGTAGATTGACACCTCGCTTTCTCCGCAAGCGTGTTGGTGAATCTTTTCTAACAGCTGTTGTCCCTCTTGCTCGGAGACACATCGCATGAGTATTCCTCCAGGACCCTTGTAGTAAAGGGTGTTGTCGTGGATGCAGTATCCTTTCGTGAGTACCCAGCTTTCGCTGCTGGTGCCTTTCGCAATAGCTTGCAGGATTGCTTTTCGCCAGTCTGCGTCATCCATGTGTTCATCGTCGCACGCATCTTCTGTTAATGCCGACGATGTTCGCACTTCGATGGAAATCCTTGCGGGGCATTCGTCTATGCTGACCTTAGATCCCAGAGTTGCTAAGGCGTCTGCATGCCTGTTGTCCGCTCGGGGCTTGTGCTCGTATTTCACGTCACAGAATTGCTGCATCAGCTTTTGCACTAGGGTGCGGTATGGCAGGAGGTTGATCTCCTTTAAACCATATTCGCCCGAGGCCTGCTTAACAATCAGTTTGGAATCTCCCATGACTGTTAAGTTGCTCACTTCCAAAGCTTTCGCCGCACGGAGCCCCGCGATCAGAGCCTCGTATTCCGCCTCGTTGTTCGTGACTGCGAAGTTGAGTTTTGCGGACATCTGTATGACTTCCCCGTCCGGCTTTGTCAAGACTATCCCAATGCCTCCGCCTTTTCTGGTTGACGAACCGTCGAAGTGGAGGGTCCAATAGGGCACGTCGATCGCGTAGATTTCAGGGCCTTCGAGCTCTTCCTCGATCATAGGTTCGTGACTGTTGTCGGGAAACTGTGCCAACAGATCTGCTACCGCCTGCGACTTGATCGCTCTTGGTTTCACGCATGTGATATCGTATTGAGAGATGGTCATATACCATTTCGCCAATCTCCCGCCCGGAGTAGTGTGAGTTAGCAGGTATCTTATGGGGTCGCTTTTGGTGACCACCACTACTTTGTGCGATGCAAAATAGTGTCTCAACTTCTCTATTACGAAGAATAAAGCAAGGCAATGACGTTCGATGTCTGTGTACCTTGATTCAGCAGGCTGCACAATGCGAGAGATGTAATAGATAGGCCTCTCTTGTCCTTCATACATCTGAGCCAAGAGTGCTCCTATAGATTTCCTTGTCGATGTAAGGTATAGCAGAAGCGGTGATCCCAGTTGAGGCGCGATCATTATCTTTGGGGATGTGAGTAGCTCCTTTAGCTTTTCGAATGCGGCTTCGTGATCAGGAGCCCAGTCGAACGCGGCGTCCTTCTTGAGAAGAGTGCTGAAACAGCATGTGATTTCGGCGATTGCCGGGATGAATCTCCGCAGATATGACAATTTTCCCAAGAATGTTTTCAAGGTACTTTGGTTGTGAGGTGGCGTCATGCTGGTGATGGCTGACACTTTCGCAGGGTCAGGCTCGATCCCTTGGCGATGGACTACGCAAGTCAAAAACTTCCCCGAGGTCACGCCGAATGCGCATTTCATGGGATTCATTTTCAGTTGAAAGCTCCTGCATCTATTGAACACCTTTCCCAGGTCTGCAAGGTGATCTGCTTCATGCTTGGATTTGACTACCAGGTCATCCACATAGAATTCCACTTCTTTGTGCATCATGTCGTGGAATAGAGCCATCATGGCCCGCTGATAGGTTGCGCCTGCGTTCTTAAGACCGAATGGCATTACCGTATAGTTGAATACCCCCACGGGAGTGATGAATGCAGTTTTCCTTGCATCTTCGGGATCCATCTTGATTTGATTGTACCCGCTGAAGCCGTCCATGAAACTGAACATGCGATGGCCTGCCGTTGAATCAATGAGCAAATCGATGTTAGGCAGTGGGAAATCGTCCTTAGGGCAGAAGCGATTAAGATCTCGGAAGTCCACGCAGATGCGGAGCTGTCCGTTCTTCTTCACCACCGGCACGATGTTGGCTAACCATGTGGGATGGTGATTTGGCTCTATGAACTTGGCATCTAGGAGTTTAACAATCTCCTGCTTGATCTTCACGTTGAGCTCTGGCCTGAAGCTTCCTGGTGCTTTGCTTGACCGGTTTAGACCCTGGGATGATGTCTAAACGGTGCATGGTGATGCTCGTGTCCAGACCTGGCATCTCATCATATTCCCATGCGAACACGTCCTTGTATTCAGTTAGGAGCCGCAGCAGTCCTTGTTCCTCTTTGCTTGTGAGGTCCGCACTCAGGAAGACTGGCCTTTTCTTTTCCTCGTTCGGGCTGAGGAACACTTCTTTTAGCTCTTGCTTTTGTGGTCTTGGCCTGTCTTCCATGCATTCGGGCGCTTCTTTGAGTTTCTCGTCCGGAGTGCTCTGTGTTGGCTCTTCCGTCAGCGCAACTTGCTCGATTTGATTGATTTGCCCAGGGACACCCCCATGCCCGTGTGAGGACGTCCCCGCGCACCTTCATATGCGATAGCATTTCTTCCCGTTGGCGTAGAAGCTCTCTATCTCCTTACCCTCGGGGTCATGCTTTGCGATCCTCTTCAGAGTGTATACATTCTTGCGATGATATGCGATGCGCGGCGCCTCTTCGTGAGTAGGCGGCTTTTCCTTGGCATCTCCCCTTGTCACCATCACGCCTGCAGGTGACTGGTCCTTGATGTCCTCCCAGAGAGGTAAGGGAGTAGGGTTGAATGGTCCGGGTGTTGGCTCGTCCGCCATCTCGGTGAACCACACCGCCTCGCTGAGATGTGCTTCGTCCAAGTTGAACGGGTTAGTTGAAGCCGGTATCTCGACAAACCTGTCGTTCCAGATAGCTTTCATCACCTGGTGAGCCGTCGAAGGGATTGCGTCAAAGCGATGAATCCAGGCCCGACCTATGATCATGTGATATGTGGTGTTCGCGTCTATGACATATAACTTCGCCGAACACTTGATTTTGCCGATCTGAACGCCCAGGCGAATCCATCCGATCGTCATTCTAGAATCGCTTCCGAATCCCACCAGCGGGGATGGACGCTTGACTACCTTGTGCTCGGGGATCCCTGCTAGCTTCAGTGTGTGGAGTGGAACAACATTGACCGCTGCTCCTCCATCGACGAATGCTCGCTTGAATTCGACGCCGTTGATGATGGCGGTCACGTACAGGGGCCTCTGGTGGCTCGCATCTGTCTTCTTGTCGCTGGCAGAAAAGGTCATAATCTTTTCTGTGGAACGGGACGCCCTGACGACTTTCCCGTTGGAGACCACGAGGTCCTCCTCATAGTCCTCTGCTACCCTTAAGATTGCTTTTGTCATGTCCGCTCGACATTTTTCGGAGAAGTTCATCTCGTTGAAGAATTTGTCGAAGCCATGCGACCCCTTCATGCGGTCGGCACGCTCATCTTCCGTGTCCATGCTGTAGTCTTCATCTTCATGGACTTCAGCAACGATGGGCAGACCATCCTCTGCGACTTCTTCCAAGTCCACTATCGAGATCATGGCGACCTCTTTGCCCTTTGAGCCCGCATCTGTATGGGCAGGCAGCGGGTTGTTGCGCACATCCTTCCGGTGGTCGCTGACGATGAGTTCGCCGTTCTTCATCTTCTGATCGAACGCGAATCTGAGCTTCTTACATTCGGCTGTGGGGTGCATGACCTTGCCGTGGTATTCGCACCACTTAGGGTCCCTCGTCATCTCCTTGGAGGGTGCTTTCTCGAGCGGTGGCAGGACGCCGTCCTTACGCCACTGTCTGCAGAGATCGCTTGCTTCCTCCACCGAGCATGGCAGAGGTGGTGCATCGAAGTTTGCAGCCTTTGCTTGCTTCTGGGGCGAAACTGTATTGACCTCAGCTTCGCGTCCCCGCTTGTAGCCAAATCTGCCGATCTTGTAGGTGGTGCCGCTCGCAGGTCGTTCTGGAGCGCTTTTCTTTCTCTGTCTCTCGACAATGGGCTCGATGTTCATCGTGCATTCGATGAGCTTTGAAAACGTCGGTGTTTGCAAATTGATCAGCATGCTTTTGTATTCGTCTCGCATGCACTGCAGGCATATCTCTACGAGCCGGCTTTCGAGCATTGGATCCTTGCACTCCAAGGATTTTGCTCTGAATTTCTTGATGAAGGTGATTCCATCTTCCTCGCGTTTCTGATACATCCGCGAGAGATGGATCATCGTCACCTTTTCTTCCATCTGGAAGAACTTGGTATAGAACTTCTGGACCATGTCGTCCCAAGTTTTCACAGATCCGGCCTCCAATGTTCGGTACCATTTGTAGGCTACATTCCCAAGAGTTTTTGGGAATTCTCGCATCAGCAGCTTGGGATCAGCTCCGTATGGACCCATGACATCGATGAAACGCATGACATGCTCATGAGCGTTTCCATTGACGTCCTCGAACTTGTCCCATTTGGGAGCCTTGTACCCCGCCGGGTTAGGCATGAGATAGATCTCTCGTGGGATGGGTGGATCGTTGTCTAGCTTCGGGATGATGGTATCCGCGAACGACTGATGAGCCAAGATGGAGTCCACGCGCTTCTGCAAAGACGTCATGCATTCTGGAATGCTTCCCTCGGTAGTTGGCGTAGGGGTTGCCGTAGGCGGTGGCGACACATATGCCGCCGGAGGGTTGGGAGTGTATTGACTACCCGCGTTTCCCCAGATTGTCGCTGGTGGAGGCAGAGTGTACTGCAGAGCTGGGTTGGATGCCAAAGCCGGGGGCTGAGAGGCGTGAGCAGCAGGGGGCAGCATTTGTGCCGTTGACCCTTGGACCGAAGGCAGCTGCGTGGCCGACGGTGGAGTTTGCAGATGAGGGTTGGGAGGCGTGGCCGACACTCCCAATCCTGGAGCGGTAGGGGTTCCTCCTCCCTGAGGGATAGCGGTGGCAGGTGGAGGATTTGGCGCAAGAGTGCCCAGAACGGCCAAGATCCGTTCTAACTGCGCGGATTGAGACTTGAGAGCTTTTGCCTGACTTTGGACAGTGGCGTCCAAAGACTCTAAAGTTGGCGCCTCGCCGGGAGTCGTCGGAGTACGGCGAGCCTCGTCTCCCGAGGGAATTTCGGTGGAAGGAGATCGATTGCTGACATCGTCCTCCTGAGACATGGTTGCTTTTGCTGGTAAGTTTCACGTCGGGTTCACCAAAATGTGCACAAGAGATTCCGGCAGGGAGACCTCCGTGTACACCGTACGTAGTGGATCAGGGATCGCACAGGAAGAATAGGGGTGTGTGTAGGGAGAGAGTAAGTCAGTAGCAATGTCTGAGAGAGAGACAGAGGTTTGGCAGAGCTTCCGCGTATGGCAGTGTGTCTCCCTTTGTATGGAAAGGTTAACGATATATATATACTGGAGAACGTGACCGTTGTAGTGTGGTTAATGCGCCCATTAATGGCGGCTTAATTAGCTTAACCATAACGGCACGTTCGTCCGAGTATATAGGAACCGTTAGAGCACGTGGTGCGCGAGTACCGGAACCGTTACGAGGTTGACCGGGTTTGACCGGATTGACCGGGTTTATGGAGCTCGTGCCATAAATCTCTCAAAACAGTTACTAAAGGTCGCGCGCGGGCTTGGCTCGCACGCGACAGGGCTTACTCTAGCCTCCAAACCACAAAGTCCCTACAAGTCCCGTGCAGTGGTATGCGAGGGCTCTGTCTCGCAGCCCCCACATGGATCAGCTCGGCTGGTGATCCTGTGTGTGTGGAGCACAATATGGTGTGCTGGATGGTTGCCACGTGGCCTAGATCTGCCATGACGATGTACTACGCATACCAAGAATTTCCCCGATGTTACTCCGAACGCGCGCTTCATGGGGTTCATCTTTAATTGGAAGCTTCTGCATCTGTTGAATACTTTCTGCAAATCCCCCAAGTGATCCGTCTCTTCTTTGGACTTGACGACCAAGTCGTCAACGTATAATTCTACTTCTTTATGCATCATGTCGTGAAACAGGGCCATCATGTCTCGCTGATAAGTTGCGCCTGCATTCTTGAGGCCAAAAGGCATAACTGTGTAATTGAAGACTCCTACCGGAGTGATGAACGTAGTTTTCCATGCATCTTTGGGATCCATCTTGATCTGGTTATACCCACTGAAGCCGTCCATGAAGCTGAACATGCGATGACCCGCGGTTGAATCGATAAGCAGATCGATGTTGGGAAGCGGAAAATCATCTTTGGGACAGAAACGATTAAGGTCTCGGAAGTCCATGCAAATGCGAAGCTGCCCATTCTTTTTCACCACAGGCACGATGTTAGCCAACCATGTAGGATGGTGATTCGGCTCGATGAATTTGGCAGATAGAAGTTTGACAACTTCCTGCTTGATCTTCACGTTGAGCTCCGGCCTAAAGCTCCTTGTGCTCTGCTTTACCGTTTTGGATCCCGGGATTACATCTAACCGGTGCATGGTGATGCTTGTGTCCAGACCAGGCATTTCGTCGTATTCCCATGCGAACACATCTCTGTACTCCGTCAGAAGCTGTAGCAATCTTTCCTCCTCCTCGCCTGTGAGGTCTGCGCTCAGAAAGACTGGCCTCTTCTTTTCTTCGTTTGGGCTTCGGAACACCTCCTTCAGCTCCTGCTTTTGTGGTCTGGGTTTGTCCTCCATGCATTCAGGTGCTTCTTTTAGCTTTTCCTCTAAAACACTTGGTGTTGGTTTGTCTAGTTCCACAACCTGCTCAATTTGATTGATTTGCTCAGGGATGCCCTCATGCACGCGTGGGGACACCCCCGCGCACCTTCATATGCGGTAACATTTCTTCCCGTTGGTGTAGAAGCTCTCTATCTCCTTGCCTTCAGGATCATGTTTTGCTATCCTTTTCAGGGTATATACGTTCTTTCGCTGGTAGGCAATCCGCGGTGCCTCCTCTCGCGCAGACGGCTTTTCTTTGGACTCCTCTCTTGTCACCATCACTCCTGCGGGTGACTGGTCTCTGATGTCCTCCCAACGAGGAAAAGGAGTGGGGTTGAATGGCCCCGGCGTTTGCTCATCTGCCATCTCAGTGAACCATACCGCCTCACTGAGATGCGCTTAATCCAGGTTGAAAGGGTTTATCGAAGCTGGTATCTCAACTATTCTGTCATTCCAGATAGCTTTCATCACTTGGTGAGCTGTTGAAGGGACCGCATCGAAGCGATGAATCCAGGCCCGTCCTATGATCATGTGATACGTAGTGTTCGCATCAATGACATAGAATTTAGCTGAACACTTGATTTTGCCGATCTGGACACCCACGGATCCATCCTATCGTCATTTTGGAGTCGCTTCCGAATCCCATCAGCGTGGAGGGACGCCTAACGATCTTATGCTCGGGAATTCCTGCTAGCTTCAGAGTGTTGAGCGAGACAACGTTAACTGCTGCTCCTCCGTCGTTGAACGCTCTCTTGAACTCCACACCATTGATGATTGCTGTTACATACAGAGGCTTATGGTGGCCCGCATCTGTCTTCTTGTCGCTTGCGTAGAAGGTTATGACCTTTTCTGTAGAGCGAGATGCCCTGACAACCTTTCCATTGGAGACTACGATATCCTCCTCGTAATCTTCCGCTATCCTCAGGATCGCTTTTGTCATCTCCTTCCGGCATTTCTCCGAGAAGTTCAT
Organism: Linanthus parryae; assembly: GCA_023055425.1. Classification (NCBI taxonomy): domain Eukaryota; kingdom Viridiplantae; phylum Streptophyta; class Magnoliopsida; order Ericales; family Polemoniaceae; genus Linanthus; species Linanthus parryae. The sequence goes on along the minus strand of JALGPY010000001.1, from coordinate 183,894,522 downwards.
CTCATCGAAGAACCTGCTGAGCCCGTGCGACCCCTTCATCCGATCGGCACGTTCGTCCTCCGTGTCTATGCCCTAATTCAATAGGGCTACCTTCATTCAAGAATGAAACTGCAGTAACATATCAGTAAGAGATTCTGACCAAGAGTCTTTCTTCAAGTGTGTTAGCAAGGAAAGAAGCAAGTAAAGCAAATATTCTTTCTATGTAGTTAAGTAAGGCATGGTTCTTTCATTCATTCAATCACCTGTAGTCCTCGTCGTTGTGGATCTCGACAATGATGGGTAGACCATCCTCCGCAACCTATTCAAGGTCCACAATCGAGATCATGGCGACCTCTTTGCCTTTCGACTCTTGCTCCGCATGGGCAGGCAGTGGATTGTTTCGCACGTCCTGCCTTTGATCGCTGACAATCAGTTCGCCATTTTTCATCTTTTGGCTTACCATGATTCTGAGCTTCTTACAGTCAGCCGTGGGATGCATGACCTTTCCGTGACATTCACACCACTTCGGGTCCCTCACCATCTCCTTGGAGGGTGCCATTTCGAGCGGCGGCAGGATACCATCCTTACGCCATTGTCTGCACAGGTCACTCGCTTCCTCTACCGAACATGGCAGAGGTGGCGCATCGAAGTTCACTACCTTCGGCTGCTTTTGGGGCGAGACCGTATTCACTTCAGCCTCACGTCCTCTCTTGTAGCTGAACCTCCCAATTTTGAAAGTGGTCCCGCTCGGGGATCTCTCAGGAGCGTTCCTCTTTTTCTGCCTCTCTACTATAGGCTCAATATTCTTTGTGCATTCGATCAGCTTCGAGAATGTAGGTGTTTGCAGGTTGATAAGCATACCTTTGTACTCGTCTCGCATGCATTGCAGGCATATCTCCACGAGTCTACTCTCGAGTATCACATATTTGCATTCCAAGGACTTGGCCCTGAACTTCTTGATGAATGTTACTCCATCCTCCTCGCGCTTCTGATACATCCGCGAGAGATGAATCAGTGTCACCTTTTCTTCCATATGGAAGAATTTAGTGTAAAACTTCTGGACCATGTCGTCCCAGTTCTTTACTGATCCAGCTTCCAACGTCCTGTACCACTTGTAGGCCACGTTCCCTAGGGATTTCGGGAACTCGCGCATCAGCAGCTTAGGATCAGCCCCGCATGGCCCCATCACATCAATGAAGCGCATGACATGCTCATGGGCGTTTCCGTTGACATCTTCGAACTTGTCCCCTTTAGGAGCCTTGTACCCAACAGGATTGGGCATGAGGTAGATCTCTCGTGGAATAGGCGGATCGTTGTCAAGCTTCGGGATGATGGTATCCGCGAACGATTGGTGAGCCAGAATGGTTTCTATGCGCCGTTGCAGCGACGTCATACATTCCGGAGCACTTCCCTCAGTCGCAGGAGGAGGGGTTGTTGCAGGCGGAGGCGACACATATGCCACGGGAGGGCTAGGAACATATTGCGAATTAACGTTGCCCCACGTTGCCGATGGAGGAGGCAAGGGGTACTGTGAGGCCGGATTGGGTACCAGAGTTGGAGGTTGAGGAGTGTGAGTGGCAAGAGGCAACATTTGAGCTGTTGGCCCCTGAATTGAGGGTAACTGCGTAGTTGCCGGTGGAGTTTGAAGGTTAGGATTGGGTGGTGTGGTTGACACTCCCAATCCTTGAGTGGTGGAGGCTCCTCCTCCCTGAGAGACGGTAGTGGCTGGTGCGGGATTTGGAGCGAGAGTTCCCAGGATAGCCATTATCCGTTCTAGCTGTGCAGATTGAGCTTTGAGAGCCTTCGTCTGGTTCTGGATGGTGGCGTCCAAGGCCTCTAACTTCGGAGCTTCACCGGTGGCTGTAGGAGTACGGCGTGCCTCCTCTCCCGAGGTGGTCTCCGTGGAAGGCGATCTGTTACTGACATCATCTTCATGAGCCATGGTTGCTTGCAATGGTGAGTTCACGTCGGGTTCACCAAATGTGTACGAGAGAATCCTGCAGGGAGGACTCAATATACACCAATAGCAGGGGATAGAAATGACACAGGAAGTGTGGGGTTGTGTGTAGGGAGAGAGTAAGGCAATAGCACTGTATGAGAGAGAGACAGGGTTTTGGCAGAGCTTCCGCGTATCTCAGGTGTGTTCTCTCCTTGTATGGAAGGGTTACCGATCTATATATAACAGAGAACCTGACCGTTGTAGTGTGGTTAATGCGCCCATTAATGGCGGCTTAATTAGCTTAACCACAACGGCACGTTCGTCCGCGTGTATAGGGACCGTTACAGCATGTTATCCGCGTATACCGGAACCGTTACAAGGTTGACCGGGTTTGACCGGGTTGACCGGGTTTATGGAGCTCGTGCCATAAATCTCTCAAAAGCAGTTACTAGGGATCGCGCGCGGGCTTGGTTGTCGCTCGCGCGCGACAGGACTTACTCTAGCCTCCAAACCACTAAGTCCCTACAAGTCCCGTGAGGTGGTATGCGAGGGCCCTGTCTCGCAGCCCCCACGTGGATCAGCGCGACTGGTGATCCAGTGTGTGTGGAGCACAATATGGTGTGCTAGATGGTCGCCACGTGGCTAAGATCTGCCTGTCTAGAAAGCACTATCTACACTTAGTATGCCCTCTATCTATGAAGGACCATGTTGATCTAATATTTCTATTTGTTCTCAATATTTGTCCGATTTGATTATTTGAATTAATTGACGTTCCAGCAAACAAGCATGAATTTTCCATGAACATAAGACACCAATTGATTTATTCATTACAGAAGACGGACAAAAGAGTAAGTAAGAAACATTAGAGGGACACAAGTAATAGCTAGCTAGCCTTAATCATCTCGTGATGAACATGACCTTCTAGTTCTAGCTCATTAACCTGACCTTCTAGTGATTTTTTTTATTTAGTTGCAAAACATAGCAAAGTATGGAAGAGTGCAGGGACAATTGGTGCGTCAAGACCCGATTCACCATCATGCATTCTTGACAGTTGCGCTGTGAATGTTCAAACCTCCAAATTGTGAAGACATAAAGTCGCTTTTGAGACAGAAGAAGAGCTGATCGACAGGTTCAACTGTGTTGGCATCGACATCAAAAGTTGCATGCACCATCGTCTTCACGCCCGGTACCATTGCTGCAATTTGGTCTTTCACACTTACCTCAGGTGGTACTCCACCGATGCGCAACTTAGCCCACATGGTGACATCAAAAACTCTATCCCAACCAAAGTTATTCTCAGTCTTACTAACCTCAAACTCGATTCTAACACGGTGCTTTATTAGTGGGTTGATATCGGCCAAAACATAGATTTCCAAAAACTGTCCAGAAACGAACCGCGCCGTTGGATCACTACAGAAAAAAGCACAATTATTAAGTTAACATGTATGAGACACCACCAAAGAAAGTGACTATTGTTGCCATAAGACTCACCTTTGGGTCGGACGGATCCAGTTCCCAACCCCTCGCAACTCAAATTTTAAGGGTGAGATAGTCTGCTCGTCAATCTACAACCAAAAGAATATTTTATTACTTATATTGTACCCACACCATTTAAATTGTCACATTGCAACTCTCGTTACTGCAACCACCATGTCAATTCTTATGGGGCAAAATGATCAATTTCACAGTAATATGAACACCAAAACAACCACCACCTTCACCACATCAGCAACTACTATCACTGCAACCCTAAACCCATATTCCAGTACTTTTAATCCTTACAAATAGAAACCCTACAGCAATCAGTCCACTTCACCACTATTCTATAATAGTACTCACAGGAAATGATATTTGTATCCATCGATGATGATGTATATTTAGCTTCAGAATTTGAATAAATATATATGGTTTAAACGAAAGAGATAACTGAATAAACCAGGTTAGTTGCCGAAATGATTTATTAGTATTTACGAACCTTTGGTGCAACAAGTTGTTCGGAGGCCATTACGACAAGTGGATGAAAGAAGCAATGGAACTCGGACCAGAGACTCTGTAGAGTAGTTTATGGATTACTCTTCTGTCCAAGCTTCTCTTTATAAAGGCTCTCAAAAGGTCGAATAACATGTGTCCGAATAATTATATGTAAAATGCTTAATCGATAAAGAAGAAGGAATATTGTAGATGCTACGCAACTATATGTTTATATCATCAATTGCAACTCTGAGGTAGAGAATCCGATCCCATTGGCCTATTTTGGTGATTATAATGAATTGAGAAATATGAGAAGGAAAATTATAAATAGACCGAATTTCGGACATAATATTTGGTTTTAAGATTTTTTATTAGTTCTCAACTTCCACTAGAGGCTAGTTGTTCCTTTAAGAGGTTATCTCTATCTCTACTATATAAAAATTTGAAGAGGTTCCTAACCAAGAGTGGTTCCTAACCTTTTCGAAATTCCTAAAATACCCCTAATGAAAAGATATAATACCTATTATGTCTTACAAATCAATGAACACACAAACCTACTGAAACGTCGCCTCTCTGAAACGTTACATATGATGCTATGCAACTTCTAATTGCTCAGATGTTTTGTAGAGGCAGACGTCTTATTCAGTCTCACACCTTCCCTCATTCGTCGGTCTCTTCGCAGGATGTCTCACACAACGATTCATGCCGATTCTTCCTGGTCAAACAATCGTATGAAAGCTGAAGAAAATCCCTATTGTTGCTTCTGTCCGTGCTTCCGATTCAATTCTAAGTTCTGGAAGACGCTAGGGCTACTACGGTTGCCATATTGTGCGGTTCTGTTTGTGGATGTCTGATTGTTTGTTCTGGTCATATGCATCAGATTATTGGCAACTTGAATCAAAACCCACCTATGATGCATATTGGACTGCCGAGATTTCTTAAGGAGATTCAAATGCAAGAAGACCATGTTTAACAGAAACTTGTCTATTTTCCTTCTTCATACTGCCAAGCAGAAATCAAGCATCACACATGTGAAGAGTGGCTGAATTTGTATGTAAGTTCTTTTGTCTGTTTGTTTTCTATTTTGGTTTTATTTTTTATTTAATTAAAAAATGTAGTTGTGGAAGACGCTAGGGTTATTATGGTTGCCAAATCATGAGGCTCTGATTGTGGATGTCTGATTGTTTTCTCTATATACCTTGTCTAAACTTTGTACCAAAATGCTTAGAAAAACCAGTAACTTGAATCGAATACCATGTGCATAATCTCACCCCAAAAAATGCAAACTATCATGTTCCTCTCTGGAAGAGAAGAATAAACAATCAATAGGTGAAGTTTTCTTCTCTACACAAGAGGAATATGTGGAACATTGATAATTTTAAATCTTGAAGTTTGATCAAATCAATTGTAATTTTGTTTTCTAGAAGACCCTGTCTGTATAGTTGTTAATAATCAAGATTTATAGTGGAAAGGTGATCGGCTAGACAGTAGGCCATTCTTTTTCCTCTGGAAGATTTTTTTGGGTCAAAATGTGAAGAAATGAATGCCCTTTGTTTACAAAATACTTGAAATATATACTATAGATGAACCACTTTTGATGAAAAGTATGTGTCCTCAGGTTGAATGGTTTGTTAGGGGGTGAGAGATTTGTTAGGATTATTCTACTACAAACAATTTCAAACTGATGTTCAGAAAGTTGAATTTAAAATCTTAATCATAGTATTTTATTAGTGTTTTTGCTTTGAACATCTAAATCCACTTGGAGATTTAGTTATCAATCGACTCTTATGTTTGGAAACATCCAACGTGGTACTGTTGTTGTTGATAATATATATTTTTCCGAATTTGTTATGCCTAGACATATTTGAATCTACTAAAACTAAGTAAACTTGTAATAATTTTTATGAATAAACAAGTATATATCCTTAAGTTGTTGCAGTTAAATGTATATTATTTATGGAACTTGACTATAGGTACGGGTACAAACATGACCTCGACACCTTCTACAAACAAGTTGAAGAAAGTTAAATCTTAAATGAGTAGATACATTTAATAATTCATATATCCTTATGCGCACGAATGATTTTATCCTTATCGTTACTGAATAATTTCTATTCTTCACATTTTGGATATAGTCCATATTATACAAATTTTTTGTTAGTCAATGTGATAAATGCATTTAGAAAATATGTTAGCACATAACCAACCATGTTTTCTTACGCCAAAGAGCCATTATTGGTTCCTTTACAGTTCTATTATGAGTACTCGACAAAAATACATTATTATAACTAGGGCGAGTACCTAAAATGAAGAATCATTCCTCCAAATTGCATAGAATTGTTATCTTACTTCTGGCTATGCACACACAATCTGCCTTTCTTTATTTTTTTTAATTGGCCAGAGATGTCAGTGGTGATTTTTAAGGATAAAGTATGTTTGTTGATCACAAACATGACATATTCATTTACTTTTACAAGAAGTTAGGAGGGGACGTCAACTTTTTATTTGTGAAGATGATTTTTGCTGAGGCATGGATCTGTCATTAGAGTATGTTTACAGTTTGTGGATCTTCACGGGTAGTGCTATGGTTAAGAATGGCAATGGATCGGATTTGGATCGGAACCACCTATATCCATATCCGAATCCGATCAAAATAAGTGGATCCATATACTATCCAAATCCGACTGGATCCTAAGCGGATTCGGATCGAATCTAGACCAGATTTAATTTGCAATATCCGTATTTGATCCGACAATCCAAATCTCCTGAAACTGATCTGATTCGGATACAGATTCGGATCCTCAGCATTTATTTTTTACTTCTCATAAAAAGTACACAACAAATTCAGAAAAATATGTAAAAAGAGTCACCACGCCAAAACAAAATCTGCCTCAAAAGTACAAATATAGTAAAAATATTTTAGCAATATGACAAACGTAAATCTACCAAGAAATATAAGCAAGCCATTCAAATGTTAAAGGCACCAATAATGTCTAAAATTGTCTACAAATTCAATCAAAACAACTCTAAAATTATCCATAACTATTGTGGAATTAATATTTTCTTTAGGCCTGAAAACACAATGTGTAGTGATTTGTGTAATATATATATATAGGTAAAAACGATTTTTTTGTGACTCTAAGGGTGTTCTCGTAAAACTGTGTGCTCGGATCATTTCGGGGCGGATATCCATCGGATATCCTAATATATGCGGATCGAATTCGGATACGGATCAGATTTTGATTTTTAATATACATATCCGATCCATTTTAAAATGGATCAGATTCGGACTTGATCCATTCGGATCGAATCACTCGGATTTCGAATCAGATCGAACCGCATTGTCATCCCTAGCTATGGTGGAGAAATAGAGAGCTGATAAAAAGAATACTTTAATTACAACGTAGCTTGATGATAATTGTATGTTCTTTTAAGAACTCCTAACCGAAAACGTTATGCAACTGATTAGGCTTGAGAGATCTAGGTGCTTACTTTGTACATAAGTGTTTGAAAGTGTTTTATGGAATGTCTTCATTTGTAACTATTAGGAAACAACACATAAGATAACATTATAACCACTCAAAATCAGTAGAGTCAGCCCACGTGCAACGCACGCGCTCCCAACTAGTAGCTCCATATTGATTAAGAAATCATGTCTACATTTTTATTTAAACTAGCCATTATCCTGGATTGTACGTAAATGATATGCTTATTGACGCTAGAACGATGCAACTTAGCTTGTCTTTCCAATTTCCATTCATGTTACTACCTTTGTAAGGAGGGCAACCTGTTTTGACATAGGAATGTGCATGCTATATTTTCTATCGACATATGATTATATTGCAGAGTAATCAAGAAATAGCTTGTAGCAACGGCTTCAACGAACCTGTCCAGCACTCTATCTCTGGATGACTTGGAAGCTGGGGAAGGCAACTTCGGTTGGTGGGATTTCATGGGAGTAGAAGCTATATTGAAGACAAGATAGATCAGAACCCTAGCCATTGCAGAACCCTAGACATTTCCAGGTCACGTCCTTCACTCCTCATAGCTGTCTGGTTCGAAATAAGAAGCAACAGATCTCTTGATCAAGGTTGGATAGATGGCTTGCTATAAGGGATTTGATACGAACGGAGGAAAAGAGGATCCACTCAGTCGCCGATGCAGTCCAACCCTAGAGAAATCCAATACGTTCCTCTCCTGACCCGGAGAAGATGCGAAGCTTTAATCGTCGTTGCAGTTCACCTCTTTTTGTGAATTACGCCTCGTTGCAGATTATTTCTATTTATTCGTGGAGGGCGGCCAAGATATTTACCCGGGTGATAGGGGTACCGTGGCGGCTTTCAATGAAAATGCATCCATGGCGATGGAGATAGAGATCGAACGGCGCAGAGACGATCCGCCGTTAACATTGAAAGCACCAATTTGATACGATAAATGTATCGATAATAAAGAAAAGGAAAAAATTAGGGGAGAAATTTAGAGAAGATGAGAGTTACGGAATTGAGATATTTCATTATATGAATAATTGGAGCGATTACAAACCTTTACATAGAAAAACAATCCTAACCCCAGACTATACGGTTCGACTTAGGGGCCGGGAAAGAACCGTAAAGAAAACTCGGTTCGTTATTTCACTAATTAAATAAATAAAACTATAACTAAATAGATAAATATTAATTTATTTAACTATATATTACGAGTTAACGATTAATTAATCGCAATGATACGATTGCCCCGTATCATACTGTAACCTAGCCTTCGAGCTAGTGTTTCTTTATTTAGTTGTGGAACTTAGTAAAATAGAGGAGAGCGTGCGGAAAGGCGTTGTGTGATCAAGACCCAATTCGTCATCAAGCATTCTTGACAGTTGCGCTGTAGAAGCTCAAACCTCCAAAATAGTCCATCTTCAAACTGCTTCTGACGCCGAATATGAGCTCATCCTTGATTGAATCTTCCGCGTCTCCCGTGTAAGCATCGAGATCAAAAGTTGCATGCACAGTCGTCTTCACGTTCGGCACCATTGCATCAACTTGGTCTTTCACACTTTGCTCGTGTGGTTCTCCCATGACATCAACCTTAGCGGAGATGAAGACATCAACTTCATCCCAATTAAAGCAATTCTCACTCTTACTAGCCACGAACTCGATTCTAACACGGTTCTTTATCTTCGGGTTGATATTGGCATGAACATAGACTTCGAATGTGTTTCCTCTAACGAACTCTGCCGTTGGGTCACTATAAAAAGGAGAAGATAGAGTTAATTAAGTTATACATATACAAGACCCTGGCTGGTCACCAAAGAAAATGACGAATTGTTTCCATTAGACTCACCTTTGTGTCGGCTTGTTCCATTTCGCAATCCCGCACAATGTAAATTTTAAGGGCGAGATAGTCTGCTCGTCAATCTGCAACCAAAAAAATATATAATTACGCAATGTGTATCCACAGTTATCTATCACACTGCATCTCTCGTTACCACAACACCGTGTCCAAGAGCGGATCCGGGATTATATTGGAGTGGGGTTTAAAATTAAATTTAGGTAGAAATAGATAACCTAGTGGGCTAGAATGTACAGATTATAAATAATAGAGGCTAATCTGTGGGGACTAAGTCATAATTTATAAAAAAAATAAGGATAAACGCGCAAAATAACCATTACCTTCACCACATTAGCAACTACTATCACTGCAACCCAAAACCCATATTCCAGCAATTCTCACAAAAAATGATATATGTATCCATGGATGATGATGATGATGTTTTTTTTTGAACAAATGATGATGATGATGTGTGTGTGTATATATATATATATATATATATATATATATATATATATATACATATATATATATAATTAGTGCACTACCAAATTTTCATGTCAAAATGAGGAAGGAAGGCATAATAAAATCACTAGAAATGAATATGCAAACACATTCAACAAAAACCGGTTAAAATATTTTGTACCATAGCAAACAGTATAGTACAACACCATCACAAAATAATCATAAACAAGCATACATTGTCATGCCTATTTAAATCTATAAATTTAGCGTAATCGTTATAGTTAGCCTAACGACCATTGGACCTTATTATCACTCTATGAAAAATGCCATTATCCGTCGATATGTATAGTTCCATATAAGTCAATACCAGACAGAAAAACTCAACGAAGCAATTAGAATGTCATACCTATAAATAATTGATCTGTCATTGTAAATATTTGTATCACATGATTTTTTAAATTTTGAATGAACCTAACTTGATAGAAATCATCAGTTTACTTCACTTCACGTTCCAATTCAAAATCTGGATATCTTATATAGTGTTTATTAGTCATCATTTCACTGGAATAAAAAGTTTCCCTTCTTGGATCAACCCTTTCCAACTTGGATGTTGGAGACATATCACATCAAATCAACAATGGCCATGTTTGGGTAAGCTAGATTTTAGGATAGATTATTGAAAATTTGCCAAAAAATCTGACCTGTTTGGCAAAGCTAGATAGATTTTTAGTTTAACTAGATGAACCGGATCCGGTCTAAATAGTACCCGGATCCTGTTAGTATTCAATTATTTTTTTTTGCTTTTCAGTAATACCCGGACCCGGTTTAGAGGTAGCCGGGTCCTGTTTGCAGTAATCCGGGTCCGGATTGGTCAGGAACAGGATCCGGTTTCTTCATCCGTTCGCCTATAAAATGCTACCCCACAATTTGGTCCCCCCTGCCTCATTCCCTAACCAGTAGCGAATTGGAAGGTGTGTTCTCTGCTTTGAGAAAGTTGGAAGGTTTGTGAAGTAATTGTTCTGTTAGTTGACTTCGATTGTTTATTATCAGTACAAAACATACGTAACTTGTTTGTTCAATACAGAATGCACGGCGGAAGAGGATCAACTCTAGGACGGCGTAACGCTCGCATGAGTGTCATTGAACACCCACGGACGTGGTGCTGCGACGATTGGCGGGTTTACATTCAGTTGTTAGGTGAACAAAAGGAAAGAGGCTACATGCGTGGGTCTTATTTTTCTCGTGCTGCATTCGATGCGATTGCCACAGGCATGTTACTCCGTAGCGGCCGTTCCCACTCGCCGGACCAACTGAGACACCAGTTTGACAACCTCCGTGTCCCGTTCATGAGATGGGTCAGGGAGCAACAGCGTGGTCCGAATGACAATGTGCCAAATGTCCCCGGTCTTGGTCGTCCAAATCGCCACCCTCTTCATATCACTGGCAATTTGGCTGCACTTTGTCAGCTTTTCGATGTTCCCACTCCAGATAACATTGCTATTGGAGAAAATGTGCCTGTGTTCAACCCTGCTTTGGGTGCCGATGAATTGGAGGTGGTCGGCGAGCACCCATCTGATTCAGAATCTGCTTGATTTCCTATGTATTTTGTATGTTCATTTCCTATGTATTTTCCTCAATGTTTCGTAATTTCGGTGATTGTAGGTGTCCGATGTGTGTTTCCAATTTCGCATTAATAAATTTATCTTAATTCAACAACCGTAATTATGTTTCTTATTTTTTTAATTCTACTGCTTTATTTTTCATCCATTTAAATAGTTGGTATACAACTTTTAGACGTTCACGTACATAACTACAACAATTGTTAAACGAATTAAACTGAACTGCTCGTGTTGCAAAGAGAACCCGGGAAGAAAACAAGTCTCAAAACAAGGCCATGACGTTGTCCTCCAACGAACAGTGGTGGATTTTCAAGAAAAATAGACCAACCCTTCTCAACCAAGCTAAACTAATCACAAAGTCTGCCTAAAATGGATCATAATCAAAAGAACTAAGATTGACAAACAAATTTTTACTCCATCTCTGACCAAAGAAAACATTGGGGATAAGTCTTCTATTTTTCATATCAGAACAAATAAAGCTAGTATAATTGAAAAAACCAAACCACATTTAGGTGTAACACAACCGGATCCGGTTATGGACCAGCCGGATCCGGGTCTGACCCAACCGGATCCGGGTCTGGACCAACCGGATCCGGGTCTACTGTCATATTCGATTCCTTCTCACTTTGCAGACGCGAAATTATGAGATTCGCGGAATATATTCGTCTGGCTGGTGAAACAGAGGAATTGATTCCCTCGCAGTGCATGGTCATTCCAAGCAGAGGAAGAAAGTATGCCATTCTGAACATCAAATTAGCAGTGAAGTGTCAATCCAACTCAGGAATATATTCGCACGAATATATTCTGTTCCTCAGTACAAATAGGTCACTGGTTTTGTAATTTACCAGTGCCCATACAGAGCAGTTCTAATCTCTATCCTTCCCAATTGTTTAGCACCTACAGTTCGGAGAGCATTTTGCAGAGGTTGTAATTGCTTATATTTGTATTAGTTGTTTGACTCACAAGTTGTACTCCTATTTCATTCAAATTTATATCTGTATTACTGATTCGTTTGTGATATCATTTTTGGCGTAGGAGAATGTCCACTTCTCAGGGAGGAAACCGAGCTCGCAACTATGGTAAATCTCGCACTTCTAACTCGTCTCAACCCCTTCCGTCCATGACACCTGAAGGAGCAGTTTTGGTGGATAGGGCTACCTGGTCGGATGATAAAATAGAATTGTTGCTGAAGTTAATAATTGCTGAAAAATCTAAGGGAAATTTTCGCGGTAAAGAACTTCATAAAACAGGATACAGTAACATCATCTTAGCCATGTCTGAAAAAATGAATTTGTTTTTAACTCAGCAACAAATCAAAAATAAGTTCGACCAACTTAAGCGAGACTTCAAGTTATGGGTAAGAATCACGACCAAGGAGACTGGGTTGGGGTGGGACGAGCAGAAGGGTACGTTCACGATGTCGGCTCAAGGCTGGGCGAATCTCTGTGGGGTAATGTCACCGAATCTTCTCTTCCAATCTGTTACTTTCCGTTTATGCTTACTAACTGTTTGTTCATACTTACAGCGAGAGCCGGAAGCGAGGAAGTTCATGACGAAGGGGCTCATACACAAGGAATTGCAGTACGAGGCCTTTTCGACAATCACCGAGACCGGGGAGTACTCATGGACTCCCTCTGCTGAGCCATCACCGCATGAAAGAGCAGAAGCCAGCAGGTACCGTACCCCACCACGCCCGGATCGCACCTCTGCTGACTTGGAGGACACCTCGAGCTCCCCACTTCAGGCACCAAGTGATTGGGATACTACTCAGGGTAGCGGCTCACTAGACTCTAGGAAACGCAGGCGCCGGGAATACGGTGGCGCCAGCCGGCAAGAGGTGATGGTCAACTTGACAGAGGCCTTTCAAGCCCAAAAAATTACCCATCACCATGGTAACCTTGTCGTCACCCACACACACGACCGTGTTGGGCGCACGGTGGATGATTGCCTCGCTATTGTCGTGAACTACCCTGACATGGGCTACGAGAGTGACACATTCTCTGAGTGTGTCGACTTCTTTCAGGACATCCGTAATCGGGAAAGTTTCATTGCAGTAGGGAATGAACAAGCGCGATACAACTGGTTGGTGAAACGTTTGGCCAGGGCTAGGAAGGATTGCGGTGGGAACGAGTAGTAATTCTAGTTTTCTTTATGTGTTAGGATGCAGCTGATTTTAATTTACGTCTAGTTGTGTGGTGTCTTTTTTTTGTACGTCATGTTCTAATGCAAACGCGTTTATTAATTACTATTATTGTGTGCGATTTACCAATTTGGTTCTTGCATTGCTGTGTCAGATGAAATTGACGACGAACTGCCGTTAGGTATATTGGACGAGACCCTTGCACACGCAGTTCAGGCGGCTCCCTCGCCAAATGCTGGTGACGTAATGCTTGTTGCCATGGAGAGCTTCTTGATGGGAATGAAAGAGCCATGTCGTACATCGTCTTTGACAGGCCAAATGTGGGTGGAAGAGGTTCTCAATGGCCATTGGAAAAGGAGTGTTGAAAGTTTTCGAATGAGAACGCCTGTTTTTTACGAGTTGTGCGACTTGTTACGAACACGATACGGCTTGAGACAGACTCGTCGTGTGACAGTGCAAGAGTCAGTGGCCATGTTCCTATACATCCTCGGACATAGAGTTGGTAACCGCGATTTACAAGAGAGGTTCCAGCACTCGCCGGAGACCATTCATCGTCATTTCTATTATGTGCTGGAGGCTGCTAGCAAGATGGTTGCGGAGTGGACTGCACCAACCTTTACTGGCGAGACTCATGAACACATACGCAACAACCAAATGTATTGGCCAGCTTTCAAGGTAGTTTTTCGTACTAGATAATTGTGATTTTATTGTTAAATGTAACGAGTTCATAATAATGCGCACGTGGGTGATTCTAGGATTGCATTGGAGCTATGGATGGCACACATGTGCAAGTCCGTGTTGCAGAAGAAGATAACATAAACTACATTGGAAGGAAAGGTTACGCCACCCAGAATGTGCTTGCCATCTGTGATTTTGACATGTGTTTCACGTATGTTTCAGCGGGCTGGGAAGGGTGCACTCACGACACACGCATTTTATACAACGTTTTAAAAAATCCCACAATGTGTTTCCCATTACCACCTGCTGGAAAATATTATTTGGTCGATGCAGGATATCCGAACATGCAAGGGTTCCTGGCTCCGTACAAAGGAGAACCGAGGTACCATCTATCACAGTTTCGCCAGGGAGATGCCCCACGAAATGCGGAGGAGAAGTTTAACAGGTGTCATGCTTCCTTGCGAAGTGTTATTGAACGCACTTTCGGAGTATGGAAGACTCGTTGGCAAATCCTGGAATCTATGCCCTCGTACAAGTATCCTGTACAAGTAACGATTGTTGGTGTCACCATGGCGTTGCACAACTTTGTGAGAAGACACGACCGAACAGACGCGTGGTTCAGATTTGCGGAGCGGTACGGTGCAAGACATCGACAACAACAACAAACCCATGTTAATGCTAGTGCCGAATCAAGCTCTAACTTCAGGGTTTACGACCCATCGATGATGACCGATGACGCCACAATGCTAGCAATACGAGACCAAATTACATCTGTCGTTGTGGGTACTGATGAATAAAATGTTCTCCGCTGTAATGTTTTTTTTACTTGGTGTGGTTTTTCTATTGGTGTGTTAATTGTGGCATAATAAGATTAATGTAGTATATTTTTCTAGTATTCTTTTTTCTATTTTTTTCTGCTAGTATTTTGTTGCTAGTTTTTTTTTTTTCACGTACTGCTTTGAGTAAAATTGTCACTAATAAAAACAAACAATCGTATTTTGGTACAACGCCAATACAAACTTCAAATAGCATTAAGTACACAAATATCTTACAATACAATCTCACTCGATTTAAAGCAAACACGACTAACTTAAACCAAAAATGAAACTCATTAAAACGATAATAAAATAAAAACGATACGTTCACAACCAACAAACTAGGAATTTTTCGAAAATACGAATGCAGTCACACTTAATAGAAAACATTGACAGTGGCTAGAATGACGTGCTCGACGATGACGCATCCTGCGTAGAGTCGGGACTTTCGGAAATCGTTGGTGAAGGTGGACGACGACCTTGAAACAGAGCAGTAATTTGGGCCTCTAGCTTCTTAAAACCTTTCTTAACAAGCTTACTAAGTTTGCTAACTTTACGATCAACCCTGTTGACATTCTCATTAACCTCCGCTAATGTCAACTGATGCTCCCTCGAACTTGACGACCTTTGTGTCGTTCGACTGACCGGCACTGTACGACGGGGAGCATCTGATGTGCTTCGACGGCGCCCAGTAGATGGACCTGCATCGTCACCTCGTTCCTGCTGTCCCAGAAATCCGCGTATCTGGATTACCGCGGACCGATCAATGGGTCTCTCAGTATCATCAACGACGTCGTCAATATCCGGAATAATGTTAAAGTACGACATGATTGTGGTAAAACATGCACCGTATGGGATGCATTGTTGCTTATTACCACCACCCACACACTTAAACATTACACGTTGCATTATGAAAGGTAAACACAATTGACGATGGATAGCAAAACAATGGATCATAAATCCCAAAAATGTGTCTACCTCATCGCCGTGCCCGGTCCGTGGTAGTATGGTGTTCGCAAGGAAATGTTTTAGTAGGCGGTACTTGGGCTGAATGTCACCAGATTTTAACGCCGTTGGGACGAGGAACCGTTGCGTGCAAAACGACCCATAGTAGTCCTCCATGGGCATGTCGACATAATTCGGGAGGTCCTCCAATTTGGTGAAGAAAATCTTCGCCCCCGCAGTTGAGATGCCCAGAGCATTACCCAATGACTCCTCCGTTAAATGAATAAACTGGCCCCTCAAGCACGCAGCAGGGTAGCTAACATTTCCTGGAACTTGGACCACCTCCATGGTTGCGAAAATTATTCGAACCAACACGGGATAAACCTTTGAGTTAAGGTTAGCCATCGACTGCCAACCCATATCTTCCAAGTGTTTCATAGCATATTCGTAGTACTTGTCGTCTAAGTCTAAGCCACGACCGGAATAAACACTACGAAATGATAGCTCATCGTACCTCATCTTTTGGACGTCCGAAAATAACACAATGCCGTAGCGGGTTAACGATTCTGGAAGATTATTGTGCGGGCGTCTTACATCGTTGAGGGGAAGACTTTCAACAAAGCTACGGGAAGCCATGGCAAGTGATGGAGGGTGATGGAGAAGTTAGTGGAAAGAGTGGAGGGAATGATGAAGGGGTGGGAGTAAGGAAATTGGCCGGGTGAATTATATGTAGGGGAATGAAAGATTCTTGCTGGTTGTGGACAAAACACGGGACTGGTGAAAACGAGGAGAATGTCGGAGGCGCATTCCCAAAAAGCAGCTCGGTCAACCGACCAATAGCACGTCGACAGCTGTCAAAGGTTGCTGTAAAATTTGAGCTTCTCCGACAACCGGACCCGGCTCGGAATTAGCAGGTCCCGGCTTTAAATAGCCGGTCAAACAGCCAATATTATGGCGCCACGTGGCAGAGAGCGTGGTAAATTGTTCCCGACACTGACGCACCCGGTCCCGGCTTGGACGTAGCAGGTCCCGGCTTTAAATAGCCGGTCAAACAGCCAATATCATGGCGCCACGTGGCAGAGAGCGTGGTGAATTGTTCCCGAAACTGACGCACCCGGACCCGGATTGTACTTATCAGGTCCCGGTTTACAGCAAACCGAGTCCGTTTCTATAACATCAGGTACCGGCTATGTTCCTAAAAGAATCTGAATTTTTGCTCAGATTTTCAAAAATCTATCTATCTATTAATTTAGCTTAGCCAAACTAAGCCAATATGGAGAAAAGCCGTGTCTGAATTCAACAAAATCAAATTTTGACTATCTCTCAGCAATCCGTATAACCCAACTATTAGATGACAGTGAGGTTCACATGCAATGCTTAAAAATGGAGTCAGGACAGGGTTGGGCATAATAATAATAATAATAATAATAATAATAATAATAATAATAATAATAATAATAATAATAATAATAATAATAATAATAATAATAATAATAATAATAATAATAGGAAGAAGAAGAAACATGGCCATAAGAAAATTCCGTGAATAGAAATTACAACTTCCTACATTCAATGTTTTATTGAAGACGGAAAAAGGTAGTGTACCTTAACCATTCAAATTAAGATGAAGGCATATGATCGACTCATTAAAAACTCTCTCCTCGACCATCATGAAAAAATTTGTGAAAGCCGAGGAAATGTTGAATCTCCAAGAGAATAATATAAAAAAATGACTACGGAGTCAAGAAAATAATAGCAAAAAAGTTGTATTTTATTCTTACCGGCTATTTCCTTTTACCAAATTAATTTCCTGGTTTTAAAAACCATAGAGTAGATCATGGGGAACTTATATGAGAAAAGAAAATTAAGGGAAATGATCATTGAAACTGCGAGTGATTTTTGGTTTGTTTGTTGGTTTGGTAAGCCAAAAGAGTAATAACAATATATTACTATTTTCCGTTTACCTACAATTAAATAATTAAAAGAATAAATGGTTCTTTCCGATTTAGAGAGAATATTATGGAAGAAATGATGCATGAATAGAAGTGATAGGCCATTCTAAAAATAATGATAGGTTACATTAGTGGCAGCCTTGTAATATACAGTGAAAATATGGTTATTTACAAAATATGTCAAGAGACAAAGAGAGATAGAGTTTGAAAACTCAAAAAATAAAGGATTGCTCCGTTGAAATCATTTTGGCGGGAAACACCTTTCAAATTTATTATATAGAATGAAGTTGGTTAGTTGCCGAAAACAACTATTTACGAACCTTTGGTGCAACAAGTTGTTCGGCGGCCATTAAGAGCGATTGGATGAAAGAAGCAATGCAACCCGCCTGTGTAGATTTGTTTTTTTGTTTTTTTTTTTTTGTTTTTTTTTTTTTGTTTTTGAGACTTGTGTAGAGTAGTTTATGAATCATTCATATGTCCAAGCTTCTCTATTTAAAGGCTCTCAAATGGTCGAAAAACAGTTATGAACCTTTGGTGCAACAAGTTGTTCGGAGGCCATTAAGAGCGAGTGGCTGAAAGAAGCAATGCAACTCGCACCAGAGAGACTGTGTAGAGTAGTTTACGGATTATTCATCTGTCCAAGCTTCTCTATTTAGAGGTTCTAAAATGGTCGGATAAAAGTTACATTTGGAAGCAAGCGCGAGATAATGGCGAGGAAAAGTAGGAGATAGATTAAGATTAGAGAGTGTTGAATATGCCTTGCAATTGGATCACAGGTGACAAATCATGTATTGCATAAAATTGGGATCTTTGGTCTTCCTCGTGTGAGTCACCCCATTTTATGATCTCCAAGTGATATGGATTAGATTCAGGAACTTCTTGATACATGTCCATGTGACCATATCCATGCAATAATTTTTTAGCTTCATGGCTTTCTTCCTTACAACAAATATATTTAGTAGGCCATAAGCTCGCGATGTCCACACTCTCCCATTCATGCCATGGCTCTGGAATTATGCGAGGCACAAGTTTTATAGGATTCATGAGTCCGAATCTGAGTTCCAAGCAGCCAGAAGATCTACTACTTCATGATGAACATTATTATAGACATAAACCTGTAGGGGTTCATCGTCTTCCTCTTCGCACTCCCCAAAAAGAAGAATCGTGTTTGATTGGTCAAAGGCGGCAAGGGGTATTAGGAGACATTGGAGGACGGTGGAGTGTGGGATTTCTTGTGGGACTCCTCGTCACCTCCTCTGGGAGGCTGTTTTCTAGCAACATAGAAGGATCCCTTTGGGGTTCTAATTAGTATGAAAAATTGTTCCTCTTAGTGAATAAAGGGTGCTTATCCGCATTAGATGTAGTTAGCGAATTTTTCGCTAGCAAACCACGTAAAATCTCTTGTTATTCTTTTATTCGTATATCGTTCGTGAGGTGGTTTGTCATAAAAAATTGTTATCAGAGCTAGGTTGTCTGTGCTTCAAGATCAAGGTGAGTTAAAGAGTTAGGGTTTCACAACTTGGTGAAATCAAAGCAAGGGTTTTGCGATCTAGGTAGAGCGCGTGATTAGGGTTCATGATCCACCAAGAACAATGTCCGGATCGATATTGAAGATCGATAGGTTTACGGGAGGTAACAACTTCACTTTGTGGAAGATCAAGATGTACGCCTTATTGAAATCGCAAGGCATCTGGATGCCTTCGCCCACGGAAAAGGAAGGCTTTCATGTTGCATCGCCAGAGTATAAGATGATAGAGGGGATGGCACACTCGACGATTTTGTTTTGCTTATTGGATGACGTTATCACTGAGGTCGTAGATCAGACAACGACGATGGTTCTATGGCTCAAGTTGGAGAGTCACTACATTAAGAAGTCACTCACCATCAAGTTGATGCTAAAGAAACGTCTGTTTACCATGCGGATGCTCCAAGTTACGGTTCTCAAGGATCATCTTGACCAATTAAACACGATTCTTCGTGATTTGCATAATATTGACGAGAAGGTGAATGTGAGGATGTCGCACTCTTGTTGTTGGTTTCATTACCTCCTTCATACGAGAACTTCTTGTAGTCCTTTATTGTGAATAAGGACAGCATGACCCGAGAGGAGGTCATACTGGCGCTCCATGGTAGGGAATTGCTCCATAAGGGCGCAGGAACAGATACAGAGGACCATGCTTCTGGGTTGATGGTGACAGGGGGAAGCAAGAAGGGTAAGAAAAAAAAAAGCATTTTCTGGTTCTAAGTTGCCCAAGGATGTCTGTGTTTGGTGCAAGAAAAAGGGCCACTGAAAGAAGAATTGCCCGAAACGAGGTCAACAGGGGAAAATGGATCCGCATTCGTGGCGGAACAGGGTTCTTCTGAGGACGATTACGTTCTATTGGCGTATGTTGTCACACAATCTCTGGATGCATGGGACCTTGACTCATGAGCTTCCTGATATATTTTCTCTAACATGGAGTTGTTCTCGACATACAACCAAACAGATGGAGGGTCTGCCTATATGGCAAAACGGAGCCGTCTGCAATGTGATCGGAAAGCGGCTCAGTTAGATTGAGGAAGAATGAAGGGAAGTTATGCACTCTAGAGCAAGTCAGGTATGTACCACTTATCAAGAAGAATCATATCTCCTTGAGTCTACTTGACAACAAGGGTTACAATTACAAAGGTGAAGGTGCATATCTACAAGTCTGCAAGGGTTCTAAGGTTATTCTCAATGGAGTCAAGAATGGGACTTTGTACATGCTACAGGGTTTGACGATCAATGGTTCTGTCGGAGTGGTCTCAGTCTAGATTAAGGAAGCTGATCAAACCAAGTAATGGCATATGAGGCTCGGTCATATGAGTGAACGTGGACTGCAGGAACTTCACAAGAAAGGCTATCTCACCGAGCATACGCCCAAGTGCATATGCTTTTTGTGCGAATCGTGTGTACGAGAAGCTACAACATAGCCAATTCCCAAAGGCGGTTCATAGAAAACAAAATCACTCTTGATTATATCCATTAGGATTGCTGGGGTCCATCTCGCGTTGAGGAGGTAGGCGGGTATAGGTATTTTTTAAGCATCTTACACGACTACTCAAGGATGACTTGGATATTCGTGATGAAGCACAAAAGAAAAGCCTTCAAAAATTTAAGGAGTGGAAGACCGTGGTAGTGAATCAGGGAGGAAAGAAGGTGAAGAGGATGCGCACAGACAACGACTTTGAGTTTTTTTCATCAGATTTGATAAATTTTGCAAGGGTCCAGGAGTTGCTCGTGATCACGCCATTCGAAACACACCACAACTTAATGGTGTAGCGAAAAGAACGAATCAGACTCTTTTAGGGAATGCAAGGTGTATGCTTTCGAATGCAGGTCTTACTAGACGTTTATAGGGAGAAGCAGTTTCTATAGCTTGTTATCTCGTAAATCGGAGCTCGCACAAGAGTATAGGATGCAAGATTCCTATTGAAGTATGGTCCGAAAAAGAAGCAGATTACTCGAACATGAGGGTGTTTGGTTGCGTTTCCTATTATAATGTGGATGATGGCAAGCTAGAACCAAGGGTGGATAAGGGGGTATTCATGGGCTTCAGGACATGTGTGATGGATACAAGATTTAGACAGAGAACGAGATAATACTTAGAGACAGTGTAGTCTTTGATGAGAGTTCAATGCTGCAGATAAGTTCTATGAAGATAGATGTTGGAGCTGTAGAGAAGGTGGAGGCAAGTTCCGGTCCTAATAATCCTAAGGAGCCCGAATTTCCATCATCTTCGTCGGAAACCAAATAGAAAGAAGTAGAAGAGTCTGATGAGGATGCATCGCTACTTGAGGAACCTATTCATAAAAGTATTGATGAAGTAAGATCAGGTTGAGTCATAAAGCCTCCGGTAAGGTACATGGATGATGGTGTTGCGATATGCATTGCAAGTAGCCGAAGAGGTGAAGGATGACCGTCCACCTATAAGGCTGCGATTTCTAGTTCTGAGTCAGCATAATGGATTGCCACGATGGGAGAAGAGAAGGAGTCTCTTGGAAAGAACTCAACTTGGGAGCTTGTTAAATTGTTAGCGGAAAGGAATATAGTCACTTGCAAGGGGGTTTTCAGAAGAAAGGAAGGAAATATAGTTGGAGAGGGCGTCAAGTATAAAGCAAGGTTAGTTGCGAAAGGGTTCAGTCATAAATAAGGAATCGACGATAACCAGATCTTCTCACCGGTGATCAGACACACTTTGATTAGGGTGCCACTAGCGCTGGCTGCACACACGACTTAGATCTTGAGCAGCTAGACGTATAAACAGTTTTCCTACACGGAGAGTTGGAAGAGGAGATATACATGAGCCAACCAGAAGGATTCCAAGTTCCTGGAAGAGAAGACTGTGTGTGCAAGTTGAAAATATCTCTATATGGACTTAATCAGACTCTGAGGCAATGGTACAAGAGGTTTGATAGCTTCATGTTGAAGATTGGTTAACAGAAGTGTGAGTATGATTGCTGCGTGTATCACCTCTTGTGATACACGCATCTTCCTAGTTATGTATGTTGATGATAACTTGATTGCAACCCAGGATTTGAAGGACATACAAGAATTAAAGATGTCTCTCAGTGGAAATTCGAGATTAAGGATCTTGGGATACTCGGAAAATTCTAGGAGTTGAGATCTATAGGGATAGGAAGAAGAAGGTTTTTTTATCACAGTAGGGATACATCAAGAAGGTCTTGGAAAGATTCAGAATGTTATCAGATAAAGCTATAGATACTCCAATGGAAACTAACAATAAACTAGGAATGTAAACAGTTTAGATTGAGGAGGAGAAGGTGTACTTGTCCAACGTTTTAAATGCTAGCGCAGTTGGTGTTGGAATAGATTCCCTAGAGGCAATCGTAGGTTTAGTATGAACAATGTTTTGGTTCGAATATTCATTTATTATTTATGGCGATATTTAATATAATGAAGTCCTTAGATAAATTGTGTTATTTATCTTAAATGTCCCTAGTCCATTATATTGATTAATAGGACAATCAAATATAGACTAGTATGTGGGTAGATTGATATGAAGATATCAAGTCTAACACATGGGTATGCATTAGGAGTAATGGCATACTGGATTGACCCACGACGAAAAGGATACATTAGATAATGTGAAGTCATAATCGCTTTTCGTAGTGCTAATATTATTGCAATCCTTGGACTTGAAGTCACTAGATACTCTAGTTGTGAAATATTGCGCTTTGATGTTATCAAACGTTACACCGTAACTGGGTAATCATAAAGGTGGCTATCGGGCGTAATAGGAAGCAAGCTTAGAGATCGTAGTGATGTAGATAGGATTTGTCCCTCCCACATAATGGGGGTAAATATCCACGGCCACTCGAGGGATGAGGCTTATTGAATGTCTGGCCAGACTCAGATAAATTAATATGGAGATATTAATGTTATCTGCAAGCATAAGCATATTCCCAGGATCGAGGAACTATGGATTGGATATACGAGTGTGACTATTTATGTCTCGTGTCCAATCCGGATATGGAGACAAAGGGATAATGCAATATGACATATTGGGCACAAAGGTTTGTCGGGATCACTGACTATTTCTATTGGTTGGGTGGCATGGATGTGTTGCTAGACACCGCTCCATGTTAGTAATAGTTACAACCAACTATATAGAAACCTATGGGGTCACACGTCAAATAGAGTAGAGCTAGATTTGGGATTAATTAATGTGGATTAATTAATAGAAGGATCATTGTGCAACACCTTGCAAACTTAGTAGGACTAATTTGCACGGAAGGGAATAATTCTAGTTCATCTAGAATTAGGAAACTCTTTTATGGAAACAACAAGGAGTTGTTGGAGTATATAAAGGAGGCTCTAGCGTCCTTCCCACTACATGAGTTATTATTAGACATAACACATAAAGAGTGGGAGAGAGCAAAAGAGAGAGCAAGACAAAAGAGCTAGGGCCGAAACCCTAGCCCTCCCGTCCGCCCCTCTACCCTACGGCAAGGAGAGGCCGCCCCCTCCCTTGTGCCTTGGTGATTTGTTGCTTTGATCTTCATCCCTCTTCCTCCGGGTTCAAGCTAGCACTTGTGGAGAAGGAAGAATCTAGATCTCACCTCTAGACGTGGATCAACCATATAGACGAGGACATCATTCTTCGTGTGATCTCACAAATCAAAAGGTACACATCTTCTATGTCCTTAATCATGTTATGATGTCTCTTCCTGTGATCCTTGGTGGGCTTTGAGTAGGATTAATTTTTGTTATTCCGCTGCGTTACCTACGTCAAAACCCAACAGTTGGAAGCCTCATGTATGTTATGGTCTCGACCTGACATGGCTTTCGATGTTAGTGTGGTATATTGTTTTATGGCTCAACCGAGTAAGGACCACTGGCAGGCGGTGAAGCGCATATTCAGGTACCTCAATGGTACGTTATACGTTGGCCTATGCTAAGGGGCTGATGAAAACATTTTGGTTGCTAGTTTCTCGGATTCGAACTATGCAAGTGATACTGAAAGCAGGAGATCGTTGACTTCCTATGTGTTTGCTCTGGGAGGTTCTGTTGTGAGTTGGAAGGCTACGCTACACCCGACGGTGACTTTTTCAACCACGGGGGCGTAGTATATGGCTCAAACAAAAGCTACAAAGGAGGCAATATATCTTAAAGGTATGATCAATGATCTAAGCCCACTTCTAGATCAAGCGATAGTCTACTGTGAAAGATTGAGTGTGATTTGCTTGACTAAGGACCATGTTCTTCATGAAAGGACAAGGCATATTGACGTTAGGTATGTTTTCTGAGAACGAGAGCAGGATCAAGGTAATGAAGGTGGGACAGCTGACAACCCCGCATATATGTCCACAAACTAGTTCCATAGAATAAGTTCCATCATTTTCTGGAATTGCTCAGAATTTTGAGCCAGTGATGCCCTTCGGGGCATGTCAGACCAGTTGAGAAGGGGGGGGGGAGTGTCAAGTGAGTATCTGTGACGAGAGACATTGGGTGAGGTGAACACTTAGCTTTATTTACGAGAAGAGGAGAAGGTGATGTTGACAAAAGAATTTACGGCAAGGAGAGGCCGCCCCCTCCCTTGTGCCTTGGTGATTTGTTGCTTTGATCTTCATCCCTCTTCCTCCGGGTTCAAGCTAGCACTTGTGGAGAAGGAAGAATCTAGATCTCACCTCTAGACGTGGATCAACCATAGAGACGAGTACATCATTCTTCGTGTGATCTCACAAATCAAAAGGTACACATCTTCTATGTCCTTAATCATGTTATGATGTCTCTTCCTGTGATCCTTGGTGGGCTTTGAGTAGGATTAATTTTTGTTATTCCGCTGCGTTACCTACGTCAAAACCCAACAGTGGTATCAGAGCCACAGGTCGTAGAGCATAACATGATATTATGTGTTTACGATTTCAGTTCATACACCGTATTATTGTTTATTACGCGAAAACTGAAAAATTGGCATAGTAGATGCAATATTGAATTTGATTCAATCAAACAAGACCCAATTTAACATTGGATGTTAGAATTGGTGAGTTTAATCGCATAGGATGTGAATAATTGGGTTCTTGAAAAATTAGGGTTCATGGGCACATGATTGAAAAGGGGTTTTCAATTATGGAAACAAAATTATGGAAATAAATCCATATGGAAACAACCTTGCTTGGGCAACAAGGAAGGAGGAAGGGGACTAGGGTCGAAACCCTAGCCGCCCGCCCCTCCTTTGCGCGCCAAGCAAGGCCGCGGCCCCCTTAGGCGTGCGGCGGTCCTAGGGTTCGGGCCACTTGTTGGCTTGGACTCTATGGACCGTTGTGAAACCCTAGTTACCCAATTTCATTAAAATTAAACAAGCGCGTTAAAAATTGGTTTTAACTGTATTATGTGCTTTATTTCATGGTGGATGGATATGGCCTAGGATTGTGGATTTTTATTGTTTTGTGGTTTGGTTTACGGCCTGCGAGCTGATCAAATTAATGTAATAATTAATTAAGTTTTACGGCCTGCGAGTCGTTCTTTTTCTCCTCGACATGTGAGGCTTTTATTATTTATTTATTCTAGATGTTAGGCTAGAATTAGAAATATTTAGATGATAGCCAAGAACATGGAGAAGAAGACCGGAGAACCAAAGGAGCCAAAAGACATCCCTAGGCGCGCAGCTATGGTGGAGCACATGGAGATGAGCTCGGCACTTTAGGGCAATTAGATATTATCATTGGCTTGATAATATCATTAGTCTAGAGGCCATATCCATGCCACGGTTTTATTTTTTTGTGGATGTTTATTATTCATGCCTTGTTATTTATTTTGTGTGTATGGCGCTACAAGCAAAACGATAACAAGATAATAATAAACAAGGTTGGTCTTTTATTGTGGATGGCCCAATCCAAATAAGTGGACCATGTTGATAAGATCAACCAAACAACTTAAAAGAAATCCCTCAATTAAATATTGCGTTTTGCCTTCTCTTGCCAAAACACCCTTCATGATCATGGCCTATTAAAATTCGGGCTTGCCAAAGCAAGGCGATTTTAATTTTTCATGATGTGTTGCGAACGACGCAAGCTAGTAATGCGTGTATGTTGAAAGCAAGAGGTTGGACGCAACTAGGCAAGAGTCAATTAAGATTGATGAGCTTAGAGGCATGACAATTAGGAGTTATCCAAATTGGATAAAGAATAAAAGGAATTTATTCACCTAATTGGACCAAGAGTTGCATGGGATGCAATTGGAATGGTTCCTACCTAAATAACCAATTCTTGGGTGACTTGCCAAAGCGAGCTCAAGAAGAAGTGAAATAAGGATCTTGGACCCACTAGAAAATATTAAGGTATTTTCCGCTTTAATAGTGAGGGCTATTAATCCGAGAAAAATAGTGGGAGCTATATTTGATGATCTAGCCATTGTTAAATATAGTCAAATTGTTCAAAATACTAAAATTGCATATTTCTCGTTTTGTAGAATTCCAAATGGCAAACAACAACGCATCGAGTTCATCCCTACGATCTGTCCTTGAGAAGGATAAACTGTCTTAAACAAATTTCCTTGACTGGTACAGAAACTTGAGGATTGTCCTCAAGCAAGAAAAGAAGCTGTACGTCTTGGACACTCCAATTCCAGACCCACCACAAGATGAGTCTCTAATAGCGGAAGTAAGGGCACGTCAGAAACATATTGATGATTCTAATGACGTGACTTGCCTCATGCTTTGTACCATGACTGGTGAGCTTCAGAAGCAACACGAGGACATGGAAGCCTATGATATGATCAGACACTTGAAACAATTGTTTCAGGAACAGGCAAGGCATGAGCGCTATGAAGTGTCTAAAGCATTGTTCAAAAGTAGTCTTGCAGAAGGGAATCCTGTAGGCCCTCATATACTCCGAATGATCGGGTACATAGAGAACCTTGAGAGACTGGGGTTCCCACTCGGCCAGGACTTGGCGACTGATCTCGTCTTGCAATCGTTGCCTGACAGTTATAATCAGTTCATTATGAACTATAATATGAATGAGATCAACAAGTCTTTGCCAGACCTATTGAACATGCTAAAGGCAGCTGAGCAAAGCATCAGTAAAGGCAAGGGCAAAGCCATAATGATGGTGCACAAGAAGAAGAGCAAGTCAGTTGCATCTACTTCAAAGGGAAAACGCAAGAAAGTTACGAAATCCAAGGAAGCCCTAAAGCCTAGTGGAGGCGTGGCTAAAGGTGAATGTCACTACTGCAGCCAGCCGGGTCACTGGAGGAGGAATTGCCCTAAGTATCTGGAGGATAAGAAGCTTGGAATAGTGATTCCACCACCACCAGGTATTTATGTTATAAACGTCAATCTTTCTATTTCATCATCCTGGGTATTAGATACCGGATGTGGTTCTCACATTTGTCGTAATGTGCAGGATTTGAAAAGAAGTAGAAGATTGCGAAAAGGGGAGATAGACTTGCGCGTCGGGAATGGAGCAAAGGTTGCTGCATTAGCTGTAGGCGTTTATGAGCTATCTTTGCCTTCTGGACTTATTTTAGAATTAGACAATTGCTTTTATGTGCCTGCTATGAGCAGAAACATTATTTCCGTTTCTTGTTTGGACGAGAAAGGTTTTTCTATTTCAATAAAGGACAAGTGTTGCTCCATTTATTTTGATAGTATGCACTATTGTAGTGCACATTTGTCTAATGGATTGTATATCCTTGATCTAAATAATCCAATCTATAACATAAATACTAAAAGGATTAAAACTAATGATTTAAATCCTACATATCTATGGCACTGTCGTTTAGGCCATATAAATGAGAAACGCATATCTAGACTCCATAAGGATGGACTTCTAGACTCATTTGATTTGGAATCATATGAGACATGTGAATCTTGTTTATTAGTAAAAATGACAAAGTCCCCTTTTAATAAGAAAGGCGAACGGACTAGTGAGTTATTGGCACTCATACATACTGATGTGTGCGGACCATTCCCCACGCCTGCCAGAGGTGGTTATACCTACTTCATCACATTTACTGATGATTTCAGTAGATATGGATTTGTATACCTTATGAAGGCCAAATTCGAATCCTTTGAATTGTTCAAAGAATTCAAGAGTGAAGTAGAGAAGCAACTTGGCAAGAGTATTAAAGCTCTACGATCGGATCGTGGAGGAGAATACTTAAGCCAAGAGTTTGATGAGTATCTTAGAGAGTGTGGGATAGTATCCCAGCTCACTCCACCCGGAACACCACAATGGAATGGTGTATCTGAGAGGAGGAATCGCACTCTATTAGATATGGTGCGATCTATGATGTCTCAAACAGATCTTCCGATATCCTTTTGGGGACATGCTGTAATGACGGCAGCTTTTACCATTAACCGTGTTCCATCCAAATCAGTCATGAAGACGCCATATGAGATATGGACTGGGAGGCGTCCCATAGTGTCGTTCATGAAGATTTGGGGCTGCGACGTCTATGTAAAGCGTTTACAAACAGACAAGCTCGGGCCTAAAGCGGATAAGTGTAAGTTTGTGGGATATCCTAAAGAGACTAAAGGATATTACTTCTATAACCCTACCGAGAACAAAGTGTTCGTTTCTCGGACCGGCGTGTTTCTAGAAAGAGAACTAGTCTCTAAAGAAGCAAGTGGGAGGGTTGTAGAACTTGAAGAAATTCATGAACCACAAATCACTGAACCGATAATGGAACATGAACAGGAACCACAAGAAGTTGTGGAAGAACCTGTTCAGGTAACACAGGAACTCCGTAGATCAGGAAGAGTGCGTCATGAGCCAGAGAGGTATGGACTTCTTGTGACTGAGCCCGATGACGTACCACTCATGGAAGATGAGCCTGCAAACTATGGAGAAGCCATGAATGGCCCAGACTCTAAGAAGTGGCTAGAAGCCATGAGATCCGAAATGGATCCCATGTACACCAACAAAGTATGGACTTTGGTGGAACCACCAGAAGGGGCTCGACCCATAGGGTGCAAGTGGGTCTTCAAGAAGAAGACCGACATGGATGGCAAGGTAGCTGCCTATAAGGGGCGATTGGTGGCCAAAGGTTATAGACAGATTCATGGTGTTGACTATGATGAGACCTTTTCACCAGTCGCCATGACTAAATCCATTCGAATCTTACTTGCTATTGCAGCATACTACGACTATGAGATTTGGCAAATGGATGTCAAAACAGCGTTTCTTTATGGGAACCTTCTTGAGGATGTTTACATGACACAACCAGAGGGTTTTGAGGATCCAGAGAATGCCAATAAAGTCTGTAAGCTGCAAAGGTCCATTTATGGATTAAAGCAAGCTTCTAGGAGCTGGAATCGACGTTTTGATGACACGGTCAAAGAGTTTGGATTCATCAAGAACGAAGATGAGCCTTGTGTTTACAAGAAGGTTAGTGGGAGCTCTATAGTATTTCTGGTCTTGTATGTGGATGACATACTAATCATTGGCAATGACATTCCTACTCTGCAGTCTGTTAAAGATTGGCTAGGAAAGTGCTTTGCGATGAAAGACTTAGGAGACGCAGCCTATATACTGGGTATAAAGATCTATAGAGATAGATCTAAAAGGTTGCTTGACCTAAGTCAGAGTACATATATTGACAAGGTGTTGAAGAGGTTCAACATGCAAGATTCCAATAAGGGATTCTTGCCCATGTCACATGGAGTCACTCTTTCCAAGAATGACTGTCCCTCCAATGAGATGGAGAAGGACCGCATGAGCAGGATACCCTATGCTTCGGCCATAGGTTCCATCATGTACGCCATGCTATGTACTAGACCAGACGTATCATACGCGTTGAGTATGGTGAGCAGATATCAGTCCAATCCGGGTGAGAGTCACTGGATTGCTGTTAAGAACATCCTAAAGTACTTGAGAAGAACTAAGGATGTATTCTTGATATTTGGAGGAATGGAAGAGCTAAGTGTAAAGGGTTACACTGACGCAAGCTTCCAAACCGACAAGGATGATTACAGATCGCAGTCTGGATACGTGTTTTGCCTGAATGGAGGAGCTGTGAGCTGGAAGAGTTCCAAGCAAGGCACAGTAGCTGATTCTACAAAAGAAGTTGAGTACATTGCTGCTGCAGAAGCAGCAAAAGAGGCAGTATGGATAAAGAAGTTTATCACTGAGCTCGGTGTGGTCCCTAGCATAGTGGATCCCGTAGAGTTGTACTGTGACAACTCTGGGGCAATCGCACAGGCAAAGGAACAAAGATCGCACCAAAAGTCGAAGCATGTACTTAGGAGATTCCATCTTATTCGTGATATGATCGATCGAGGAGATGTGAAGATATGCAAGATTCCGACAGATGACAACGTGTCAGATCCGCTCACGAAACCTCTTGCGCAACGAAAGCATGAAGGGCACGCCAGATCTATAGGCATACGAGATGCACCAGATTGGCTCTAGTGCAAGTGGGAGACTGTTGGAATAGATGCCCTAGAGGCAATCGTAGGTTTAGTATGAACAATGTTTTGGTTAGAATATTCATTTATTATTTATGGCGATATTTAATATAATGAAGTCCTTAGATAAATTGTGTTATTTATCTTAAATGTCCCTAGTCCATTATATTGATTAATAGGACAATCAAATATAGACTAGTATGTGGGTAGATTGATATGGAGATATCAAGTCTAACACATGGGTATGCATTAGGAGTAATGGCATACTGGATTGACCCACGACGAAAAGGATACATTAGATTATGTGAAGTCACAATCTCTTTTCGTAGTGCTAATATTATTGCAATCCTTGGACTTGAAGTCACTAGATACTCTAGTTGTGAAATATTGCGCTTTGATGTTATCAAACGTTACACCGTAACTGGGTAATCATAAAGGTGGCTATCGGGCGTAATAGGAAGCAAGCTTAGAGATCGTAGTGATGTAGATAGGATTTGTCCCTCCCACATAATGGGGGTAAATATCCACGGCCACTCGAGGGATGAGGCTTATTGAATGTCTGGCTAGACTCAGATAAATTAATATGGAGATATTAATGTTATCTGCAAGCATAAGCATTTCCCAGGATCGAGGAACTATGGATTGGATATACGAGTGTGACTATTTATGTCTCGTGTCCAATCCGGATATGGAGACAAAGGGATAATGCAATATGACATATTGGGCACAAAGGTTTGTCGGGATCACTGACTATTTCTATTGGTTGGGTGGCATGGATGTGTTGCTAGACACCGCTCCATGTTAGTAATAGTTACTACCAACTATATAGAAACCTATGGGGTCACACGTCAAATAGAGTAGAGCTAGATTTGGGATTAATTAATGTGGATTAATTAATAGAAGGATCATTGTGCAACACCTTGCAAACTTAGTAGGACTAATTTGCAAGGAAGGGAATAATTCTAGTTCATCTAGAATTAGGAAACTCTTTTATGGAAACAACAAGGAGTTGTTGGAGTATATAAAGGAGGCTCTAGCTTCCTTCCCACTACATGAGTTATTATTAGACATAACACATAAAGAGTGGGAGAGAGCAAAAGAGAGAGCAAGACAAAAGAGCTAGGGCCGAAACCCTAGCCCTCCCGTCCGCCCCTCTACCCTACGGCAAGGAGAGGCCGCCCCCTCCCTTGTGCCTTGGTGATTTGTTGCTTTGATCTTCATCCCTCTTCCTCCGGGTTCAAGCTAGCACTTGTGGAGAAGGAAGAATCTAGATCTCACCTCTAGACGTGGATCAACCATAGAGACGAGGACATCATTCTTTGTGTGATCTCACAAATCAAAAGGTACACATCTTCTATGTCCTTAATCATGTTATGATGTCTCTTCCTGTGATCCTTGGTGGGCTTTGAGTAGGATTAAATTTTTTTATTCCGCTGCGTTACCTACGTCAAAACCCAACAGTTGGAAGCCTCATGTATGTTATGGTCTCGACCTGACATAGCTTTCGATGTTAGTGTGGTATATTGTTTTATGGCTCAACCGAGTAAGGACCACTGGCAGGCGGTGAAGCGCATATTCAGGTACCTCAATGGTACGTTATACGTTGGCCTATGCTAAGGGGCTGATGAAAACATTTTGGTTGCTAGTTTCTCGGATTCGAACTATGCAAGTGATACTGAAAGCAGGAGATCGTTGACTTCCTATGTGTTTGCTCTGGGAGGTTCTGTTGTGAGTTGGAAGGCTACGCTACACCCGACGGTGACTTTTTCAACCACGGGGGCGTAGTATATGGCTCAAACAAAAGCTACAAATGAGGCAATATATCTTAAAGGTATGATCAATGATCTAAGCCCACTTCTAGATCAAGCGATAGTCTACTGTGAAAGATTGAGTGTGATTTGCTTGACTAAGGACCATGTTCTTCATGAAAGGACAAGGCATATTGACGTTAGGTATGTTTTCTGAGAACGAGAGCAGGATCAAGGTAATGAAGGTGGGACAGCTGACAACCCCGCATATATGTCCACAAACTAGTTCCATAGAATAAGTTCCATCATTTTTTGGAATTGCTCAGAATTTTGAGCCAGTGATGCCCTTCGGGGCATGTCAGACCAGTTGAGAAGGGGGGGGGAGTGTCAAGTGAGTATCTGTGACGAGAGACATTGGGTGAGGTGAACACTTAGCTTTATTTACGAGAAGAGGAGAAGGTGATGTTGACAAAAGAATTTAAGGCAAGATTTTTTTGAATATGCCTTGGAATTGAATTGGTCAAAGGCGGCAAGGGGTATTAGGAAATATTGGAGGAAGATGGAGTGATGGCTTTCTTGGGGGCCTCCTCGTCACCTCCTCTGGGCCATGTTTTCTAGCACTATATAATGATCCATTTGGGGTTCTAGTTTATATGCAAAATTATTGTAATTGTTCCCTATAGTGATTAATCGGTGTTTTTCTGCCATTGACGTATGTAGATAGTGCTTTCTGAACAGACAGATCTTAGCCACGTGGCAACCATCTAGCACACCATATTGTGCTCCACACACACTGGATCACCAGCCGCGCTGATCCACGTGGGGGCTGCGAGACAGGGCCCTCGCATACCGCTGCACGGGACTTGTAGGGACTAAGTGGTCTGGTGGCTAGAGTAAGTCCTGTCGCGTGCGAGCCAAGCTCGCGTGCGACCCTTAGTAACTGCTTTTGAGAGATTTATGGCACGAGCTCCATAAACCCGGTCAATCCGGTCAAACCCGGTCAACCCCATAACGGTTCCGGTATACGCGGATAACGTGCTGTAACGGTCCCTATATACGCGGACGAACGTGCCGTTGTGGTTAAGCTAATTAAGCCGCCATTGATGGGCGCATTAACCACACTACAACGGTCACATTCTCCGTTATATATTGGATCGTTAACCCTTCCATACAAAAAGGGAGAACGACCCGAGATACGCAAAAGCTCTGCCAGAATCCTGTCTCTCTCTCTCTCTCACAGTACTATTGCCTTACTCTCTCCCTACACACAACCCAGCATTTCCTGTGTCATTTTCTATTCTCTGCCTTTGGTGTACACAGAGTTCTCTCTGCAGGATTCTCTTGTACACATTTTGGTGAACCCGACGTGAATTTACCATTGCAAGCAACCATGTCTCATGAGGATGATGTTAGTAACAGATCGCCTTCCACAGAGACCACTTCGGGGGAGGAGACCCGCCGTACTCCTACAGCCACCGGTGAAGCTCCGACGCTAGAAGCCTTGGACGACATCATCCAGAATCAGGCGAAGGCTCTCAAATCTCAATCTGCACAGCTAGAACGGATAATGGCTGTCCTGGGGACTCTCGCTCCAAACCCCACACCAGCCACCACCGTCTCTCAGGGAGGAGGAGCCTCTACCACTCAAGGATTGGGAGTGTCAACCACACCACCCAATCCTAACCTGCAAACTCCACCGGCAACTACGCAGCTACCCTCAATTCAGGGGCCAACAGCTCAAATGTTGCCTCTTGCTACTCATACTCCTCAACCCCCAACTTTGGTACCTAATCCGGCCTCACAGTATCCCTTGCCTCTTCCAACGGCAACGTGGGGTAACGTGAATTCACAATATGTTCCTAGCCCTCCTGCGACATATGTGTCGCCTCCGCCTGCGGCAACCCCTCCTCCCGCTGCCGAGGGAAGTGCTCCGGAGTGTATCACGTTGCTGCAACGGCGCATAGACACTATTCTGGCTCACCAATCGTTCGCGGATACCATCATCCCGAAGCTTGACAATGATCCGCCTATTCCACGAGAGATCTACCTCATGCCTAACCCTGGTGGGTACAAGGCTCCTAAATGGGACAAATTCGAAGATGTCAATGGGAACGCCCATGCGCATGTCATGCGCTTCGTTGATGTAATGGGGCCGTATGGGGCTGATCCTAAGCTGCTGATGCGCGAGTTCCCGAAATCCTTGGGGAACGTGGCCTACAAGTGGTACAGAACGTTGGAAGCCGGATCCGTGAAGACCTGGGATGACATGGTCCAGAAGTTTTACACTAAGTTCTTCCAGATGGAGGAAAAGGTGACGATGATTCATCTCTCGCGGATGTATCAGAAGCGTGAGGAGGATGGAATAACATTCATCAAGAAGTTCAGTGCCAAGTCCTTGGAATGCAAAGATGTGATACTCGAAAGCAGACTCGTGAGATATGCCTGCAATGCATGCGAGACGAGTACAAAGGTATGCTTATCGACCTGCAAACACCTACATTTTCAAGCTAATCGAATGCACGAAGAATATCGAGCCTATAGTGGAGAGGTAGAAAAAGAGGAACGTCCCTGAGAGATCCTCGAGCGGCACCACTTTCAAACTTGGGAGATTCAGCTACAAGAGAGCGCGTGAGGCTGAAGTGAATACGGTCTCGCCCCAAAAGCAGCCGAAGGTAGTGAACTTCGATGCGCCACCTCTGCCATGTTCGGTAGAGGAAGCGAGCGACCTTTGCAGACAATGGCGTAAGGACGGTATCTTGCCGCCGCTCGAAAAGGCACCCTCCAGGGAGATGGTGAGGGACCCGAAGTGGTGTGAATGTCACGGAAAGGTCATGCATCCCACGGCTGACTGCAAGAATCTCAGGATCATGGTAAGCCAAAAGATGAAAAATGGCGAACTGATCGTCAGCGATCAAAGGCAGGATGTGCGAAACAATCCACTCCCTGCCCATGCGGAGCAAGAGTCGAAAGGCAAAGAGGTCGCCATGATCTCGATTATGGACCTTGAAGAGGTTGTGGAGGATGGTCTACCCATCATTGCCGAGATCCATAATGACGAAGACTACAGCATAGACACTGAGGACGAACGCGCCGATCGGATGAAGGGATCGCATGGGTTCAGCAGGTTCTTCGATGAGATGAACTTCTCAGATAAATGCCGGAAGGAGATGACAAAGGCGATCCTGAGGATAGCAGAAGATTACGAGGAGGATATCGTGGTATCCAATGGAAAGGTTGTCAGGGCATCTCGCTCTACAGAAAAGGTCATAACCTTCTCCGCAAGCGACAAGAAGACAGATGCGAGCCACCAGAAGCCTCTGTATGTAACAACAATCATCAATGGTGTGGAATTTAAAAGAGCGTTCGTTGACGGAGGAGCGGCAGTTAACGTTGTCTCGCTCCATACTCTGAAGTTAGCAGTAATTCCAGAGCACAAGATTGTCAAACGTCCATCCCCGTTGATGGGATTCGGAAGCGATTCCAGAATGACGATAGGATGGATCCGCCTGGGTGTCCAGATTGGCAAACTCAAGTGTTTAGCAAAATTCTATGTCATAGATGCGAACACTACGTATCACATGATTATAGGCCGGGCCTGGATTCATCGCTTTGATGCTGTCCCTTCAACAGCTCACCAAGTGATGAAAGCTATCTGGAATGACAGAATAGTTCAGATACCAACTTCGATAAATCCTTTCAACATGGATGAAGCGCATCTCAGTGAGGCGGTGTGGTTCACTGAGATGGCAGATGAGCAAACGCCGGGATCGTTCAACCCCACTCCTTTGCCCCATTGGGAGGACATCAAAGATCAGTCACCCGCAGGAGTGATGGTGACAAGAGAGGAAGCCAAGGAAAAGCCGTCTACGCGAGAAGAGGCGCCGCGGATTGCTTACCAGCGAAAGAACGTGTATACTCTGAAAAGGATAGCAAAACATGATCCTGAAGGCAAGGAAATAGAGAGCTTCTACGCCAACGGTAAGAAATGCTATCGCATATGAAGGTGCGCGGGGGTGTCCTCACGCGAGCATGGGGGTATCCCTGAGCAAATCAATCAAATTGAGCAGGTTTTGGAACCAGACAAATCAATGCCAAGCGTTCTAAAGGAGAAACCCAAAGAAGCACCCGAATGCATGGAGGACAAACCCAGACCGCAAAAGCAGGAGCTAAAGGAGGTATTCCTAAGCCCGAGCGAAGAAAAGAAGAGGCCAGTCTTTTTAAGTGCGGACCTCACAGGTGAAGAGGAGGAAAGATTGCTGCAACTCCTGAGTGAGTAAAAAGACGTGTTCGCATGGGAGTACGATGAGATGCCCGGCCTAGACACGAGCATCACCATGCACCGGTTGGACGTAATCCCAGGATCCAAACTGGTGAAGCAGAGCACAAGATGCTTTAGGCCGGAGCTCAGCGTGAAAATTAAGCAGGAAATTGTCAAACTCCTGGATGCCAAATTCATAGAGCCAAATCACCATCCCACATGGTTGGCCAACATTGTGCCAGTAGTAAAGAAGAATGGGCAACTTCGCATTTGTGTAGACTTCCGGGATCTTAATCGTGTCTGCCCCAAGGATGATTTTCCACTCCCAAACATCGACTTACTTATCGATTCGACCGCGGGTCATCGGATCATCGCATGTTCAGCTTCATGGACGGCTCAGTGGGTACAATCAGATCAAGATAGACCCCGAAGATGCACGAAAAACCGCATTCATCACCCCGGTTTGAGTTTTCAATTATACGGTTATGCCTTTTGGCCTCAAAAACGCAGGTGCGACTTACCAGCGGGCCATGATGGCCCTGTTTCACGACATGATGCACAAGGAAGTAGAATTCTACGTGGATGACCTAGTTGTCAAATCCAAGGAGGAGGCAGACCATCTGGGGGATTTGCGAAAAGTGTTCAACAGATGCAGAAGCTTTCAATTAAAGATGAACCCCATGAAGTGCGCATTCGGGCTAACATCGGGGAAGTTCTTGGGATGTGTGGTACATCGTCAAGGAATAGAGCCTGATCCTGCGAAAGTATCGGCCATCACTAGCATGACGACGCCGCATAACCAAAGTACCTTGAAAACCTTCTTGGGAAAGCTATCCTATCTGCGAAGGTTCATCCCAGCGATCGCCGAAATCACCTTCTGTTTCAGCGATCTTCTCAAGAAAGATGTTGTATACAACTGGACTACAGAGCACGAGGCTGCGTTCGGAAAACTAAAGGAGCTGCTGACATCGTCAAAATTAATGATCGCACCTCAGCTCGGATCACCACTCTTGTTGTATCTGACGTCAACAAGGAGGTCTATAGGGGAACTCCTAGCTCAGGAGTATGAGGGTCAAGAAAGGCTCATCTACTACATTTCTCGCATAGTGCAGCCCGCAGAATCAAGGTACACGGACATCGAGCGACATTGCCTTGCCTTATTCTTTGTAATAGAGAAGTTGAGACACTATTTTGCTTCGCACAAAGTAGTAGTGGTCACAAAGAGTGATCCTATACGGTATCTTCTGACTCACACCACTCCTGGGGGAAGATTGGCAAAATGGTATATGACCATTTCTCAATATGACATCACATGTGTTCGACCCCGGGCGATCAAGTCGCAAGCGGTAGCGGATTTGCTAGCACAGTTCCCTGATAACAGTCATGAGCCTGTGATTGAAGAAGAATTGGAGGGACCTGAAATCTACGCAGTTGAGCTGCCGTATTGGACGCTCCATTTCGATGGTTCGTCAACAAGGAAAGGTGGAGGCATTGGAATAGTCTTGACCAAACCAGATGGAGAGGTCATACAGATGTCCGCAAAGCTTGACTTCGCAGTCACCAACAACGAAGCAGAGTATGAAGCCCTCATCGCAGGACTTCGCGCGGCAAGGTCCCTAGAAGTAAGCAATATGACGGTTATGGGGGAATCCATGCTAATCGTCAAACAAGCCTCGGGCGAGTATGGTTTGAAGGAGATAAACCTATTGCCCTACCGGACCTTGGTACAAAAATTGGTGCAACAGTTCTGCGACGTTAGGTACGAGCACAAACCCAGAACGGACAATAGGCATGCAGATGCTTTAGCTACCTTGGGATCCAAGGTTAGTGCAGATAAATGTCCCGCGAGAATTTCGATTGAAGTGCGAACATCCTCGACGTTGACAGAGGACGCGTGCGACGATGAATGCATGGATGATGCGGACTGGAGAAAGTCAATCTTACGTGCCATCGCAGAAGGCACGAGCAACAAGAATTGGGCATCCACAAAGGGGTATTGCATACATGACAACACCCTCTACTACAAGGGCCCTGGCGGAATACTCATGGGATGTGTCTCGGAGCAGGAGGGACAAGCGTTGTTAGAAAAGATTCACCAACATGCTTGCGGGGAAAGTGAGGTGTCAATCTATCGGAAAGCTCAGAGGTATGGGATTCACTGGCCGGACATGTCAACGGCCGCAGCATTGATTCAAGGAAATTGCGAGAGTTGCGCACTGATCAAAGACTCTCTATCAATTGCTCTGACCGACGATGATGTGGATTGGAGGAAACCACTCTTTGACTTTCTCACGCAGGGTATTGTGCCTGAGTCGAGAAAAGAAGCCGAGAAACTAAAGAGAAAAGCAGCACGATATGTGGTGCAAGAAAGTCTGCTTTGGCGAAGGGGCCATGAAGGTAACCTGCTGCGATGTCTAGACAGCAAGGAAGCACAACAGGTGATGGACCTTTCTCATCAAGTGGAACATCAGGGAGGTGCGAAGTTATGCAGACAGCTCCTCTCGGTTGGTTACTTTTGGCCCACCATGGAGGCAGATTGCCGTACTAAAGTAAGACGGTGCCAGGAGTGCCAATTCAAAGGTAATCTAGTGCACGCTCCTGCTGTAGATCTACATGCGTTGGGAACACCATGGCCGTTCCATACATGGGCTTTGGATTTCGTTGGTCCCATTCGACCAACCTCGCACGGGAATCAGTTCATTCTCACCGCGACCGAGTTGTTCACCAAGTGGGTAGAAGCAATACCACTAAAAACAGCAAATGCGCTAGCCGTGGTCCATTTCATCCAAGAAAGCATCATATGCAGGTTCGGAATTCCAAACACCATTCTCTCGGATAATGGCACCCCCTTTATTAATCGCCAGGTGGCTGCAAAGCTAGCGGAGTACAACATAAGGCAGATATGCTCTACCTCAGACTACCCGAAGGGGAATGGGCAAGCAGAAGCAACCAACAAGACGTTATTAAGGATCTTGAGCATGATGGTGGCGGATGACCACAAGAAATGGGCCGATTTTTTGAACATAGTCTTGTGGGCCTATCGGACTTCTCCAAGGATGCCCACAGGAGTCTCGCCATTTCTTTTATGCTATGGAGCTGAAGCTGTGGTACCTGCGGAAGTGAAGATCAACTCTGCAAGGTTGGCTTTTCATGCATTATATGACAATCAACGCGATCATGACTTGGTCCTGTTAGAAGAGAAGCGGGAGCAAGCTAAAAGGACTAATAAACGATACCAAGAAAGGATCGCTCGTGCGTACAACAAGACAGCCCAACGTCGAGATTTCGCAGCCAATTGCATGCGAGAGGCGGCTCACCCAAACTTCGCAGCCAATTGGGAAGGACCCTTTGAGGTCACATAAGTCTTTGATAGTGGCTACTGCAACATACAGAGGTTACATGGAACGACCTCAACCCCAAGCTCAGTCAACATGCGTTGGATTAAGAAGTATTATCCTTAACTCCTTTCATTATATGCGTTAGATTACAACGTCTGCTTTATGCTCTGTATTGCTAGAACTTGTGCATCCTCTTTCCCATATGAGGGAATTGTAATTTCATCTCTCCCATATGAGAGTGTTCTATAATAAAAAAAGGCTTCTCCCAAATGGGAAGAACTTTATGATTTCAGCTGCCTTTATCGCTTTATTTATCTATATAGTTTAAGCCTATCCGCCGTGATAGCAGCCTATGCGAGTATGATCTTAAGTGATCTTTTAAGCCTATCTGCCATGATAGCAGCCTATGCGAATATGATCTTAAGTGGTCTTTTAAGCCTATCTGCCATGATAGCAGCCTATGTGAATATGATCTTAAGTGATCTTTTAAGCCTATCTGCCATGATAGCAGCCTATGCGAATATGATCTTAAGAGATCTTTTAAGCCTATCTGCCATGATAGCAGCACTATACGAATGCGATCTCAAAATGATCTTTAAGCCTATCTGCCATGATAGCAGCATTATGCGAATATGATCTTAAGTGATCTACAAAAGCCTATCTGTCGAGATAGCACCCGTACTTGAGTCTAATCTTAAGTAAATCTCAAGCCTATCTGCCAAGATAGCAAAGCTATGCAAATGCGATCTCAAACGAGCTAAAATCATATCTGCGAATCTATCTGACGGATAGCAAATCATATCAACGATGCAAAGTGTGAATACAACACTACAAAAGGCGAAATTTGCCAACACGCATGCGAAATTGTAATTTGTTGTAACAAAAACAGCAAATCATACAAAGCGATTTATCATTACGAGTCAAAATGACTTACAATTTATCTGTCTAGATAGCAGCTTACAAGCGAAAAGCTCAGACCAAGCTAGTTACGCAGCCAACATGGCTTACGATGCATCTAAATAGCAGCCTACAAGCGGAAGTTACACATCGGGGGAATCCTTAATAAAAAAGGATCGACCTACTGGTCCTACCAGAAGCTATGCGATACAACGATCTGCGACCAAAGATCTGTAGCAAGTAGGGTGCTCCTATGAAAAGGACGGCCTACTAACACTACAAGAGTTGTGCGCCGCTATGTTCAAGATCCCAGGATCTGACAAGGCCTCTGTCTGTTCAACACCCCAAGAGATGTGCCTGAGGAACCACCTGTTCCGGCGAAGAACAGGCAAGCAGCAACTCCTAGGGCAAGAGGCTCCTTGTCCACGGAGACGAGCACAATGGCTCGCCACCCTGAGCTCAAG
Organism: Linanthus parryae; assembly: GCA_023055425.1. Classification (NCBI taxonomy): domain Eukaryota; kingdom Viridiplantae; phylum Streptophyta; class Magnoliopsida; order Ericales; family Polemoniaceae; genus Linanthus; species Linanthus parryae. The sequence goes on along the minus strand of JALGPY010000001.1, from coordinate 183,853,102 downwards.
AACGTGGTGGCGAATGGTCATCCTCCGGGCAAGATAGAGGAGAAATCCACCGTTCATTATGAACCGGTAAAAAGGCCAGTACGGCGCTGCACCTCGCCGGGAGGCGGCCGGAAGCATGACCTGCAAACATAATAGACGAAGAAAATTCTTCGAGCAAACATGAGGTATTCTCTGCATCTTCTTTATGATAGTTATAAAGATCAATAAGCCTTGTAAAGCAGATCTTGGAAGCTATTTCTATGGCGCAAAGCACAAAATCAGGTTTCACAACTTGAAGTTGCCATGAGTTAACGAAAGATAAGTGTTGAAGCCAGCAGTCGTATGGACTCACTGCAAGCCACATTGTGGGATGAAGAACCCAAGTAGCAGAAGGCACGGTTTATATAGACCATGTTGAGACTCTTCAGTTGCTTAGATGAGTCATCAAAACTTGGAAAGAGGGTAAGAATCAATTACTTACGCCTTGAAAAGAGGTAACAATCAATTAACCTACTAAAGGCTCTGACGATTTGGTTGCGTATCCTAATTAATGACGGATGGTCATGATACGGATGGACTTCCCAAGGAAAGCGTGCTTATCTTATAAGCAATTAGCGCGAAATCAAGGCAGAATATCAATAGCTGACGTCATAATTGATATGCACAGAGATATTCGAGCAAATCCCGGGAGGGGGAAAACAGGCATTCAAATTCTTTTTGAACAAAAAAAGGGGGGAGAAACCTTAGCAACATTACAGTAATGTTTTAGCATTTTTCTCGACATAAATTTGCTATTGTTCAAAATAAGCCTTTGACCAGGGAGTCATCAGGAGTAAACTGACGTGACAAATTTGCCACTTGCTCCACTTCTTGCTTCAATCGCTCGTAGTTGGCGCTCATTTCATGGAAGAGCTTCACAGCTTCTTCAGCTTTCTGCTTTTGCTGCTCCATCTTCTGCTCCTCAGCGCGAGGTTATGGAAGCCGCGCTTCAAATTCACGGCCGCGCGGATCTGGGTGACTCTTTTGACAAGATACCCAAAACCCTGATTGCCTTGAACTTTGGCGTGAAGGTTTTGACACATGACGAAAAGCAACTCCGCGCTCTGAGGAGAGATGGTCGCAGGTGTGGCCGCAGATAGCTGCTCCAAAATCCATATGGCTTCAGTCAAAAACAGTCTTCTGTCGAAGGGCCCTATCTCCAGAGACCTCACAAATGATTGGGATAGGAGAGACGCATTCGAATCAGCCAGTCCACGTCAGCTTGCTTCAACCCTAAGCAATGTTAAATCAAGTTAGAAAATTCAACCTGAAAATGAAGAATGCGGGATGTGAACAACAATCACAACATACCGGTTCCTTCAAGGATCTCGCGCAAAGAAGGAATGCGCATTGCTGGGGCAGCTGAAGACTGTCTATGCTCCATAGCCCTCCTGTCAGCCGCGAGCTCTAACTCCTCATAGTTGGTAGGAAGAGTATAAGCTGCACCGGGTGCGATTGCAGCCCCGTGCGAACTCCAAAAGTTCCACGCAGGAAGAGTCACTGCAGGCTCAGTCATCGCTGGAGGCATGGCAGCAGTAGAAGTTGCAGCCTGATCATGGATGCCTTCAGGTGCGATGGCATCAGCAGCATCTGCTTCTGTTTCCTCAGCAGCAGCATGGGCATCTTGCTCCATCAACACGGTGTTAGCTTCGGCATCATCAGAAACTTCAATGATGTCCTCGAAGGGCTCTCCCGCATACTCAGCAGCTGCGACGGGCTTCTCAGTGTGAGAACTCGGCACCGGGACATAGGATGCAGAAGGTTGATTCCTTTGTTCCAATATGGCTTCATCAGCATTGTCTGCGATACAAGATACAATAATGTGAGGTAACTTGTGTTGCATAATATTTTATTATCTTTGGTAAGCTAAGAGCGAGCACCTCCACGCGAGGGTGGGATTGCAGTATCTTCGTCATATGCTAAGGACGCGGAACCTTGCCCTATTAATGTATCTTCATTAAGCATATCTTTAAGATGAGCGTGACCTGGGGCGCGAAGAAACCAGTCATGATTATGTTTGGGTTACTAAGCCTAGTTCACAAATGTTGTTCAAATGTGTACCTGAAGGTTCACCGCACTTGCTTACTAGCCAGCGGCGAATGTCAGCTTTCGACAAGTCGTGCTTTAACGCACCAACAATCACATCTCGGTAAGTTACCACAAAATTAAAAATCTCACCTTCGTTACCGCCTGCGATCTCTTCGAAGTCTGCTTGGACTTGCTCCAGAGCAGCCGCATCCTCTTCTTGAGCCGCTTCATCCTCATCAACTCGAGGAGCCACGTCTTCTGGAAGCACATCTTCCTCATCAGTTGGACGCATCAAGTCGTCGACATGTTTCTCTTCCAGACTCCTTTACTTTACGCGTTCAATTTCCTCCTCTTCTCGCCTTCTTCTTCTTTCAGCAGCTTCCGCAGCTGCTCTCCTGGACTCGGCAAGGATGTCCTCTCTTATGGTTTCATTGGAAACACCAGAATGAGAACCCCTCTTATGCCTCTTGGCCAAAAGGCCACTGATGGTCTCATCATCATCATCTGCAAAGTAACAATTGGTCAAGATTGTGAAAAAGTTAAGAGAATGAGGAAAGAAGTGCGATTGAGATACCTCCCGACCCTTCTTCCTGTATCTCATTTCTTTCTCTGACATCTTCGACTCTTTCTTCTTCATCATCTCCTTCTCTCGTCTCCCTTCTCTCCTCCTCTTCCTCCTGGCCAAACGGAACAAAGGTCTCCAGTGCGAGCTCCTTCCGCGTTTTGCTTGGCATGCGACCTTTACCCTTATCCTTGGTAGCAAGGGATCTCGCAGGAGGAGAAGTTGGAGCGCTCCTAGGAGAAGAGATTGTGATTCCTCTTTGTCTGGGCCTCTTCGCTCTTGGGGCAGCAGTTGCTGGAGGAGACGGATCGTTCCTGGGTGGAGACAAGGCTGGAGTGTTGTCTATCAGCGAATCAGCAAAAGCATCCATGATCTCGCGAATTTTGGTCTCAATTGCGGGATTCATTTTCAATGCTAGCCGAACTGGTTGTCCCTGTCTTCTCGCAGTAACAATGGTGGTGACCAGCGATTTGGAACGCTCACCAGATGCAAACCTCCTCACATAGCACTGCGGCAGAAAATGAAGCATGAAGTTTCAACGTATTGGAATAAGGAAACTTAGCACATACAAGAGAAATTGTTTACCTTGGCGAAAGTTTCGCTGTATCTGATGACATGCGAATCACCTTTCTTAACTGCGACTATCTTTTCGTCAAGAATGGTGGAGGGACACAGGTGGTTCTCGCGATCCAGCAACGAATAGCACCCATATTCAGACTCGTCCAGGCTACAGTTGGGACGAAAAGGGAAATAATTTCTTTTGATCACAGGAGCTTTGCTTGGCCGAGGGGTTGACTGCGTCTCAAACCTTGTCTGTTGGGTATTCCACTAAGCGACCCAGTTTCTGGAGTAGCCACCTTCCCGGTTACCTGGGGGTTGCTCGAAGGGAAGATTGCTCCTTAAGATTGTTTTACACTCCCCTGACAGTAACCGCTTGTAGCAGCCTCTTATGATAGACTGCGGCCAGATTGATGGTGCCACCGCATCAAAGCCAAACTGGGGAGAAACGCGAGTAGGATCAACATCCACGGTGATTCTCTCGTACCTAGGGGTGAGCTCGGGAACATGCTCCGCAAGAGCAGGTAGAGAGCCTCTTAGACACCAGCAGAAGAATTCGCGATAGCGCTCGTGGAAATGCTCCCCGCCCTCGAAAAGGAGCTCTTCTGAGAAAGCAACAGCCTTAGAGGGATACAGTTTTGGGAACCATCGCACATTCTCAACGCGCGTGTCATAAGGCCTGGCTATGAAATCTTCCCGACTGTCGCATATCAGGCTCCATACGCACTTAGGAAAGTGAGTTCCGAACCATCTCGCAGCCCGGCCGCTATTACGCTCCTCCTCCGCACCTGGGGGACACCATTCGCTGGGCTTAGAAGGAATAGGGGCATAAGAGGGCCATCGCTCAAAGACCCACATAGTCAAGAAGGCAATGTTGATATAGGTCAGCACGTCGAGGCGACCACGCGATTCCTTGATTGCTACTACCAGTTGATCTAGTCTGTGATACAGGGTGCCCAAGACTAAAGGCCCAAGTGCGACCTTCTGACCAAGGGTTAGTTTCACAGCAAGAGGAAGAACATGATAGAAGACCCCATCATGCGGATGGCTATCAATCAAATACCTCGACAACCAGGCGCAGAGAAAAGCGCATAGGGTCAAGTGATAACCCTTGCCATTCACATAGTTTTTAGTCTTCGGGTTTCGGCTCAAAAGCTTCTTGGTGATACTACTGTTCGCATAATCGCGAAAGAAGTATTGCACCCACTTGTTCCAAGTGTTCTTCGCAGATGTGTCAACCAACTGCCAGTCGGGAAGAAGTTCTGTAGGAGTCCACCGGGTGGAAATTTTCTTCACCTCTGACAAGCACTCCTCCATCTGCTTGTACAAAGCAATCTCTGCATCAGTTCTCAAGGGACTCAGAGGATCCACCTCACCCACAGGAGACAGATCATACAACATGTGCACATATTCAAGAGTGGGAGCAGCCTCGAACTCAGCAAAGTGGAATGTGTGAGTCGCAGGCGAGTAACGAGAGAGAAGGTTTAGAAGCATGGACTGGTCCAGCTTCACGGCAGCATCCTTCATAGCACGGACTGCGAAATATATGCCAGCATCGTTTAAAGTAATGGCATGATTGGTCAGTACATGGTCAATCCACTCATCCATAAAGTCCAATTTCTGAACAAACGCTTGAGTGGAAATCGCAGTGTACGGGAAATACCCATTTTCGACCCCCAATCGAACCACGTCCTTAGAATCGATCAATTCGAGCATGGTCGAGTTAACTGGAGGGGTCAACGTTTGCAATTCTTCAGCAGGGACAGGGATTGGCAGGTTCTTCACCTTAACCCTAGCATGTAAAAGTCTTTGCCACCCAGATAGGGGGCTTTTCGCCATAAGGCCTGGGGAAGATCAGGTATTTCTTCGATCTCCTTAATAGGTTTGGTTCCTTTTGTCTTTGCCATTCCTGTGGAAAAGCAAGAAAAAAAGGGGGGAGAAATACACACACTTTAGTTTGAATTTCAAGATTCAGTTCAAGGTCAGATGAACAGTCTGGTGTCAATATTGGAGATTGAAGTGCAGAATCGTTTGCATTATTGGGGATTTCAGAAACCCTACATTCAAAATCCTTATAATCCGGGATTAAATCAAAGTTGGATTCAGAGAGCAAGGTCTCCTTCATAGTTTTTCAGTGGATAATATGTTTCAGGGAGTTCATGGGTTTGCAGATCCAACACAGTTCAAAGCATATATCAGTACATTAAACAAAATTGAACAAGGCCAACCTTGTTTTGGTAAAGCTTGCTTGGATGCGCACAGTTGAAGAAGACGATTGACAAGAGAGAACTAATGATTGATTATCTGAATCTGATCTTGAAGGCTTTCGGGTATCATTCACTTTAATAGAAAGAAGTGATACTTTACAACAATGGAGAGCACAGAGTATTTATCCAAAAACAATGAAGGGTTGCGTCCTTTCAGTAGTCGAATCGCAACCGTCTCCGTCGAATCGCGCAATCAAAGGACAAGCTGACGTCACGCCTAAAACCCTAAAAATACCAGACGGCACGACTCTAGGGGTTTAGGTCATAATGGCACGCACGGGGGCTGAACTTGCGCGTATTTGAATTGGTGCGTGGCGGCGACGCGTACGTTGGTTCCTGCGCATCGAAGCCTATCCGGCTATGAGTCTTCACGCGCAGAAAGGGGGCTAATGTAGATAGTGCTTTCTTAACAGACATATCTTAGCCACGTGGCAACCATCTAGCACACCATATTGTGCTCCACACACACTGGATCACCAGCCGCGCTGATCCACGTGGGGGCTGCGAGACAGGGCCCTCGCATACCGCTGCACGGGACTTGTAGGGACTTAGTGGTATGGAGGCTAGAGTAAGTCCTGTCGCGTGCGAGCCAAGCTCGCGCGCGACCCTTAGTAACTGCTTTTGAGAGATTTATGGCACGAGCTCCATAAACCCGGTCAAACCCGGTCAAACCCATAACGGTTCCGGTATACGCGGATAACGTGCTGTAACGGTCCCTATATATGCGGACGAACGTGCCGTTGTGGTTAAGCTAATTAAGCCGCCATTGATGGGCGCATTAACCACACTACAACGGTCACATTCTCCGTTATATATAGGATCGTTAACCCTTCCATACAAAAAGGGAGAACGACCCGAGATACGCAAAAGCTCTGCCAGAATCCTGTCTCTCTCTCTCACAGTACTATTGCCTTACTCTCTCCCTACACACAACTCAGCATTTCCTGTGCCATTTTCTATTCTCTGCCTTTGGTGTACACAGAGTTCTCTCTGCAGGATTCTCTTGTACACAACGTAGTTAGCGAATTTTTCACTAGCAATCCACGTAAAATCTTGCATTTTTCTTTTATTCGTATATCGTTCGTGAAAAAAGAAATAGATAGGGAGGATGTCCATAAAAATATGTGGGTATTCCAATCAGAAAACGACATGTGCCAACACAAAATCATATTACAACGAACGGAAATATAAAATGCGTCAAACAAAGAGTTGGAATTCCTTTAACTTTTGAACCCACGATGTCCATATCTATCTGTATCTGTATCTTCAAACTCAATCCAATTCTCTCTCTCTCTCTCTTTCTCTCTCTCTTACCTAATTCTTTTCCCTCAATATCAATCTCTTTTTTCTCAATCTCTCAACAGAACATCCTCGATTCGCAAATCAAATCCTACACAATTGAAACTTTCTCTCAGCTTTCAACTGGTGTAGGTGAAAATTCTATCGAACAAGTTGGTGTGCCCAGTGAGTTGCTGCACAGTTTACACCACTCATGCTCTCACTAGTATTCTCTAATGAGTGTCATAGTGTTTATAGTTTTACTTTTGAACTTTGAAGCCACAAGTGGTAGATAATGGAATGGAATGGTGCAGTTGGCTATTGCTATATTTTGTTTCTAGCATTTTTAGGCGGAAACCTAACCCTCACCGCTAGGCGAAAACCAAGCAAATAAATTGTTAACGAATTATCCGGAATTAGCTCCTGAAATTTTCGTTATCGCCGCGAACGATCACGTCGCGGTACTACATCCATCCGTCTCATGTTAACGAATACGAGGAATCTTCTCTCATCTTTCTTACGTTGCAGACCCACAGAATAAATTGTGTTCGCTTGGACACATACTGACACAAGAGAATTACCACCTCTGTTCCCTCTCTTCCTACCCATTGTGACTTTTTGACTTGTATCTGGGTTACTTTGACCAAGTGATTTGGATCGCAAAACGATATAATTTTTCGATAATATTTTCACCGTATTATAGAACAACTTCTACTCTACAACACCATGAAAAAATTATCAAAAAATTGGGTCATATTGCTATCCAAATCACCAGGTCAGAGTGACCTGGTGAATAGTGACAAAAGTCCTAATGGGTAGGAAGAGAGGGAACTGACTAGTACTCACCAATTGTTTGAGAGAATCAAATTGAGAGAACTCACATTATCCTTAAACAGCACGAGAACATGCCAATATATAGGCACTGTGTGGCGGTGGAAATCTACCAAGACGTTACCTTCTTGGTTTGGTAATTGACTACTTGCTGCCAAAGTACGTACTCTCTCTAGTGTGGTTTACAGGTTATTGCACTAGAGCGGGAGTTTTCCCAGTGCGCACCCTAAAGGTAGTTGTTGCGAGTTCTCACGTCATCAAAAAAAAAACAACGTACTTGGAAACAAAGTCATCACCGCCTCAAAACATGAGAATGGTTATCATACTTTGGTAGCACAAAAACCATGGGCCAAATTGGCTTGGACCCAACAGTAACAAAAGACACCACAACTGGGCTCAAAGATATATGGGATTCTCATTTATCGACTAAGGTATGGAACTGTTTCATTGATTTTGATTAAGTTTAGAGTGCTGATAATTACAGCACAGGAAAAACTAGTTACACAACAATAAAATTCATAAAGACTATATTACCCCTCATCTGTTTCTATCTTGTCTCTTTCACCACAACTAACAACACTTCAACGCGAAAGGAATTTCAGAAGATAACGCCGGAAAGAGGGCCGCCTGATCGCAATATGACTGACTAATTCAGACATTTATTTATTCCGGAATAGATAGATGATGGGTTGCCACATAAGCTTAAAAGTGACATAGCAGAGACCCAAATCGATCACAATTCCTGGGTTTAAGTAGCGATTCCGAATTCGACAGGACGAGGCTCACCAAGACGCCAACAGTTGCGACATGGGTTTAAGTAGAGAAACCGAATGGGGTGATTTCAGTTGGATGTATGGAGCGGCTTTAATGGTGTTTTGGTGGTGGTGGGTGTGTTTGTAAAACAGGGGATTCGTTGTGGTTTAATGGAGTTAAAGAGAAGGGGTTGAGAGATCGGGGAAGAGGAAAAGAAACGGGGCAGAGAGGAGGTAGATCGGAGTGGTGGTTGGCGGCCTCGCCTGGGTCTCACCGATTGATGAGAAAGCTCTAACAGATGAGAGTAAAATTACTCATGGTGGAACTTTAGTGATGTGTACTTAAGGGTATTATTATGGACTTTCCAAATTATATGTGGTGTAACTATGTATTTTGTGCGGTAATTATCAGCAGACAGTTGTGGTACTGTTGAAATCTAACGGTCCATACTGAGCCACGTTGCATCAAGGCCGAACAAGTGCAGCACATTAAAAGTCTCTCTCCTTGGAAACCCACGCGCACTTACTCTCACATTAACAACTCCAGTCTTCTCTCTGCTCTTCAATGGAGATCGAAATCTCACTATGCTTCTATATCTCTTGTTTCTCTGTTCTTCATATCCAATAATAACTTCTTTCAAATATAGTTCATCACTAGTTCATTCTGACCACAAATTGTGAATTAGGGCATCCAATTGTTTTAAGATCATTACTACTCTCTTGTCCCTTTTCTCCAATAAATCAGTGCTTGCTCAAGTACACAACTGTTATGAATGGATGCCGATTCAGAAAATCAATGACGAGCTAATGAGATCTAGAGTTAATTCATAACTTCTGGCAGATCATAGTTACTTCAAACGAAGCACAGAGTGAGCCCATTTGAAGCCGGCTTGGTTTGGAAACCCATTCCAGAAGATCCATTTTTTGAAGCGGTCGGTCTAAAAGAACAGTTTGTGGAATACTGAAATTGACGAAAATGTAAGCAAGAACACAGTAAAGATGAAGAAGAAACAGATAAGAGTATTGCAATACAAATACGGAAGAGATGTATGGTGCAATAGATTCACTGTAGAAGTGAATTTGGTACCTCTAGAAGCACGAATGCGACAGAGGAAGGAAGAAAGAGAGAAAGAGAAAAAGGTAAAGGAAGAGACGCGCGTGGGAATGGTCATTTTAATGTGTTTCTATGAGAAGGTTCTCTGTCCACGTGGCCTCATCGTGGCCGCTCGTCTTCAACCGGACGGTCAATGCACGGATCAAAACAGTAGCAAAGCCGATCCCTTAAGTTTATTGTGCACATTCTTTAATTAGGTTGTAGCTCTGTCATACTTTCCTACTGTGAGTCAATGACATTTGCAATTGATTTGGTTGTGTAGAGGATTTTATGAAACCGATCGTCATAAAAGAGTGGGTCAAAACGCTCCCCATCCTCCTCTCAAACAATCCCTCCAATATTAAAGCCTATTTGACAATGCAAACTAAGGAAATGAAGAATTTGCACATGACTGCTCTAGATTTTGTGGTGTGATGAAAGTGACGTCTTTCTCACCAACAACAACGACAATATGACATAAAATTTAGCACGGCGGAGGAGATACTATGGACACAAGCCTATAATTCTTCCAAAAAACTGTATTGCTTGTTCCAAAACCGAGGTAGCATGACATGGGAAGTATTTGCATCTATTGTCAGGAAGCACCAGAGATGCTTCATGGCAGAGCCAGAAGAAGTGAGGCCAGATAGGGGTGAGTTTCATGTGAATCCAGCTTCTTGTATATGTGAGTATGCTTCTTGTATATGTGAGAATTTTGAAGCTATGAATGACAATGAGTCAGGTCTTGGTAAAAAGAATTGAAGAATGGAACAAAAGTTGATGATGGGGATGTAGTTGATGAAAATGTTAATGGTAAACCAGAATGGTCGGACCAGATGATGAATAGCAAAACTCTAGTAAGAGTAGTTATATTCACTACTATTGTCTATAGCTAAAAAAATGTATGTTGTCCTCTGCTAACTCGCTGCCATTTGCAAATGGTGGAAGTGTTGGTGTGTTGAAAATGATTTTAATGTTGTAAACATGCTTAGCAACCTGTGTGGGTTCTCTCTAGGACATTCCCATAATAAATAAATAAAAAAGTTCAATACCGATCCCATTGCAACTTTTAGGTAGATAATCCATTAAGGGTTTGTGGTTCCTTAATGTATGGAATGGTAAAACGTTAATTATATGTGCATATGTCATATATTCATCGGTCATGTTTCATTGACTAGAAGATACTGTAATCACGCCATAAATCAACTCCATAGTCCATATGTACATTGTAGTTCATTCACAAAAACAATTGGCAACTTAATGCATGGAGCTTTGAGATCCAAGCAATCGCTGAATTTAATTTATGAAGCGGCAATGCCACTATGAATTTCAGAATTAATTTAAAACCATAAAATGAGCTTGCTCATTGCCCAACAATTAAAACACTCCATTTATGGAGCCATGTAATGAAGTGATAAAATTGCCAGTCAAGTGAATTGACATCATTTCTATAGGGTTCTATAGTACTAATCACCAATTCAAGAGGACTTAATTGTCCCAGCAATTAAAAAACTCCATTTATGGCCAATTTAAAGAAGTGATTAAATTGCCAATTAAGTGGATTTTATATAGTAATTTCTATCCAGACAAGTCATCAATTCAATTGAATTAATTGCCCATCAATTAAAAACATTAAGAAGATTGATTTTGATAAACCTTATTGTATCCTCCCATCATTCATTTTTCATATGAGCCAAGAGATATATACTAGAAAGAAATTGAGAGAGGGAAGAGAGGGAGACGACAAATTTCGGAATATTGGTCATGGAAGTCCCAAGTTTTTTCAAGGTGTTGACTAGTATCGTGTTAGTTTGTTTAACAGCATGGCTTGTGCAATTGTACAATTCCATTGTAAGACAACCGAGGAAAGTAAGAGAAATTTTGAGAAATCAAGGTGTAACCGGACCACCACCTACGTTTTTGGTCGGAAATATTTTGGAGATGAGAAAGGCCAGATTATCACAGACCAACGAAGTACCAGAACATGCAGCAGAAAATCAACCCAAAGTGTTCCACAACTATAGTGCTGGTGGTCTCTTGCCGTTCTTTGAGCAATGGAGTCAGAAATATGGTAAATTCTGTACTATTTGCTTCTGATTTTTCATTAAGTATTTTAGATTAATCCAATGCATAGTTTTTAAAACTGATGTTTCACACTTTTGCGTAATTATTGTACTTCTATTTTGTGCTTTAGTTATTAAGCTGTACTTATCTGATTAATAGAATCACTAAATTGATTAGGAGTTTTCACTTTAGAATTGCTAAAAATTGCCTGAGACTATAGCTTCTTTATGGCTTTTTCAAGTAAGGAAAAGTCTCTCAATTTGCAGTGTTCTATTGTTGCACTCTTTTTCTTTCTTTTTGGCAGGGAAGTTGTTCACATTTTCTCTTGGTAACAAACAAATAGTATATGTAACCAAACCAGAAATCGTGAAAGAAATGACACAAAGCACATCTATCGACTTGGGAAGGCCTTCTTATCAACGCAAGGAGTTAGGTCCGCTGTTTGGTGAGGGTATTCTAACCTCCAATGGTCCTCTATGGAAATTTCAGAAAAAAATTCTCGCTCCTGAGCTACACATAGACAAGGTCCAGGTAGGAGTTCGCTAGCAAAATGGTCTTACATATGCATTTCTTAGCTACCAATGCAAAACAAAAAACATGCCATGAATATTGTTGAGTGGTTCTCTAAATCTTAACATTTCTGAGGTGAAACTTTTGCAGGGGATGACAAATTTAGTTTATGAATCTGCAAGCATTGTAGTGAACTCTTGGAAGGCTAGACTCGAGGCCAGTGGTAGTCTTGCAGACATTTATATTGATCATGATTTGTTAGACTTCTCTGGAGATGTCATTTCAAGAGCTTGCTTCGGGAGTAACTATAACCAAGGAAAAGAAATTTTTTATAAGCTTAAAGTCCTCAAGGATGCTGTGTATAAGAGATTTTTATCCATTGGTATACCCGGGATGAGGTAAACATTTTCAATGATGGAATGATTCTAAGTTTGGATTTGGTATTAAGTGAATGTTTGGGAACCCGAGAATCAGTTTTGATTAAAATGGGTCATTTTAATTTAATTTTGTTTGTTACACTGTTTTATAATTCAGATTCATATCTTTTGGACCAATAATCTGCAAATTATTTAATTTTCAATTTTACAGATTCTCTCGCATTCTTCAACTGCTTTATATTTCCAGCTAGCTCATTTTTTTTCTAATCTTTTCAGCTGATTATTTATATTTTCAGTTTGGTACCAAGCAGGCCCTAATGAAACCATGATGTTTCAACTTATTGTCTCTTCAATTTAGTCTATGAGATGGTAGGTTTGATGGGTCAATACATGTTACAGATACATTCCTACAAGGACCAACCGAGACATATGGAGTTTGGAGAGGGAGATTCAGAAATTAGTCATAGCGTTAGTGAAAGAGAGGAAGCAGTCAAAAGGTGACCATAGGGATCTGTTAGGAGCCATACTTGGAGGGGCTGAAGATAGTGAAATGAGTTGCGACGCCAAGAATAAATTCATTGTGGACAATTGTAAGAACATCTACTTGGCTGCACAAGAGACTGTTGCAATTACTGCAATGTGGTGCCTCCTGCTATTGGCTTGTAATCCTGATTGGCAAGATCGTGTGCGTACTGAGGTTCTTGATATCTGGGGATATCAAATCCCCGATTTTGAGATGCTTCGCAAAGTGAAATCGGTAAACACTGTGAATTGAATCACTTTTTTATGAGAATGCAGTATAATATTGTATTATATGTTCTTTACTTCTTTACAAGCTTGTGTAAAAAACATATATTTACATGATGGGAAAATGGTAGGAAGCATTTTTGTGGCTTTATTGCATACTGCATACTCCCAGTATACTAAAATTGTCTAGACTCCCTGTTCTAAAATTGTCTAATTGCATCCCCCACTTGCAAAAGTACCGTCTTATTGAAACTGGTGAAAATTCATCCAAAGTTGTTGTTTTGAGGGTAAAATGGTCAACCCAAATTAGTTTTAATAAAGAAAGAAAAAAATTAAAAGACGAAGAAGAAAGGATTGAGGATATTTCAAATGAAAAAAATGAAGCGCATTTCATAGATGCTATCACCCACGAAATCAAAACATCCCTCGTCTCGATCTTCTCTCTCTTCTCTCATTCTTCTCACTCGGTCTCTCTTCTCTCTCCCTCTGTCACGAAATCATAAACCAGCTAGTGTTAGTCGATGATCTATGTGATTCTCTAACATAGTTAACGAATTGTTTTTACCACTTTCAATAACATAGTACTTTTACAAATGAGGGATGCAATAAAGTAGTTTTAGAACAGAAGGTTGCCATTATGATTTTTCCATATACTGAATGTATAAAGTATGCAATTAAACATTTTCATTTTAAGTTCTTTGATTGTGTCCACTACAGATGAATTTTATTTATTTTTTGCAGTTGACAATGGTGATACAAGAAACTTTGCGGTTGTACCCGCCGGGAGTTTCACTATCAAGGGAGGCTTTGAAAGACATGAAAATTGGGGGCATTGACATACCTCAAGGCGTAAACCTTTGGGCTATGCTATCGAAGCTGCATACGGACCCTGAGACCTGGGGACCGGATTCATTTACTTTTAACCCTGAAAGATTTGCTCATGGAATTTCAAGTGCCTGCAAGCTTCCACAATCTTACATGCCATTTGGGTTTGGACCACGAATGTGTCTTGGACAAAACCTAGCGATTCTTGAGCTGAAGATAGTTGTTGGTTGCATCGTCTCAAACTTCTCCTTCAGTGTCTCCCCCAAATACATTCACAATCCAGTTTTCAAGTTCGGTATCGAGCCAAGACATGGAGTCCACCTCTTGGTGAAGAATCTCTGATCTACATTTATTGCAGGTCTCTCTTTGTCGCATTTGAAACCAGGATGAAATTATGAGTTTATACTCTTTTTATGCATGAAGTAACTATCGCCAGATTGACATTTCCCTAATCATACTCTCTTCTTGTAACTTTGTGTTCAAATCCATGTGTGAATTTTCTGAAAAATTGCATGAATAAGCTCTTTATGTAAGTGTTCAGCATATAACGTTAGATACCATGAAAAATTGCATGAAATCTTACATGCCTAACCCAAATGGCATGTAAGATGAAACTAAACGTGGTAGAATTTTTGTATTTATCTTTCAAAAATTCAGGTAAAACTATCCAAAAGTTTAACAATTAAAAGTCAAAATTCAAAATCCAAAAGTTGAAACAAAGAAATTCATATCAAACATCTCAAAAAAATTAAATATAGGTAAAAGTACAAAGTGGATAAAAACTTGAAAAAGAAATCTCATGCCAAGTTCACCCCTGATGAAACTTATTTTCTTAATGAGGTTAAGCTAATTCCTCAAAAAAAAAATAAAAAAAAAAATAATGAGGTAAAGCTACTTCATGATAGATGAAACGGAGAATTGTCCTGTTGATTTTTGGCATCGGGTTGGTACTTTTCGATGGTGGGGGGCCAATAGCTTGTTTGCCAAATAAAATCTAAAAGCTAGGAATCGATAATATGCAGGATCGGAGTTTAAATTAGGACTGAACGAAAACCGAATAAATCGGTCAAACCGACCGAACCAAACCGAAATGCTAGGTTCTGGATGGTTTTTTTGGATGTTCGGTTTATCAACGGTTCAATTTTTCACAAACCAGACTATTTTGTTTGTAAAAATATCACACCGCACTAAACCGAACCGAACCGATATGTTCTTAACGTACTTTTACCACAATGTATATTGCGTAAAGTATATTAAATAAACTAGAACATAGAAACACAAGTAGATAGATTCAATTAAAATGATTATATTACTCTTAATCTTCTCAATTTCTCCCACGTTTTATCATATTTTCTCTCTAAAATGATAGTTGTGCATAGTTTTTAAGTCTATTTAATTTATTTTTCACTTAAAACTTGAAATTCGTTGACAAAGTAGTAGTATAATTATACATTCGACAATTTTTACGCAAACCGATCGCACCGAACTGAACCGAGCCAATGTTTTTCGGTTTGGTTCGGTTCATCCTTTCAAATGGTTTGGTTTAGTCACAAAATTATTAAACCGATGTATTCGGTTCGGTTTATGATTTTAGCAAAAAATCGCAGCAAACCGAACCGCTTACACCCCTAGTTCAAATAATATGGAGATTTGACAACAAATCTTAGTGGTTGCTACATCTCAAAATTATTTGTCTGGTTAAATTTTTCACATTTTTTGATGTGGGGATTCTGTTAGCAGGGATACGTGAAACTCGTCATTTTTGTTACATTTTGTAGTATCGATGAGAGACCACAATATTATAAGAAGAAAAAAACCTTGTATTTATAAGTAAAATCGTCACTTTAAATTACGTTCAAAAAATTATAAGTACAAACATTTTGAAACGGATGAAGTAGTATTACGGGTACATATCTATCGTAGTAGCTGGTACTAGTCAGTTCCCTCTCTTCCTACCCATTGTGACTTTTGTCACTATTCACCGGGTCACTTTGACCCGGTGATTTGGATAGCAATATGATACAATTTTTTGATAATTTTTTCATGGTGTTGTAGAGTAAAAGTTGTTCTATAATACTGTGAAAAAATTATTAAAAAATTACATCATTTTGCGATCCAAATCACCTGATCAAAGTGACCCAGATACGAGTCAAAAAGTCACAATGAGTAGGAAGAGAGGAAACGGAGGTGGTACATTTCTATCGGAGTCCTAGTATGCTACATTCCTTTGGGAAGAAATGGCGTTGGAGATACTAAACGGCTCAATATGACTAGTAAGTGCAAGGCACCTAATGTTAGGTTCCGTGTTTTGGGTGGAGTGGTAGTATTACGAAATGATGGATAGGCTAATAGGTTCAGGTTGTAATTAAAGATTGTGTAGACTAATAGGGCAGGTGGTAATTAAATGAAGTTATAGTAGTACGACTGTGCACAAGAGATTCCGGCAGGGAGAACTCCGTGTACACCGAGAGTAGAGGATCGGAAATAGCACAGGAAGAGTTGGGTTGTGTGTAGGGAGAGAGTAAGGCAGTAGTAATGTCTGAGAGAGAGACAGGGGTTTGCCAGAGCTTCCGCGTATGTCTGGTGTGTCCTCCCTTTGTATGGAAAGGTTAACGTCCTATATATAACGGAGAATGTGACCGTTGCAGTGTGGTTAATGCGCCCATCAATGGCGGCTTAATTAGCTTAACCACAACGGCACGTTCGTCCGCGTATATAGGGACCGTTACAGCACGTTATGCGCGAATACCGGAACCGTTATGGGGTTGACCGGGTTTGACCGGATTGACCGGGTTTATGGAGCTCGTGCCATAAATCTCTCAAAAGCAGTTACTAAAGGTCGCGCGTGGGCTTGGCTCGCACGCGACAGGTTTTACTCTAGCCTCCAAACCACTAAGTCCCTACAAGTCCCGTGCAGTGGTATGCGAGGACTCTGTCTCGCAGCCCCCACATGGATCAGCGCGGCTGGTGATCCAGTGTGTGTGGAGCACAATATGGTGTGCTGGATGGTTGCCACGTGGCCGAGATCTGTCATCTCAGAAAGCACTATCTACATTAGCCCCCTTTCTGCGCGTGAAGACTCATAGCCGGATAGACTTCCATGCGCAGAAACCAACGTACGCGTCGCCGCCACGCACCAATTCAAATACGAGTAAGTTCAGCCCCCGTGCGTGCCATTATGACCTAAAACCCCTAGAGTCGTGCCATCTGGCCTTTAGGGTTTTAGGGGTGACGTCAGCTTGTCCTGTGATTGCGCGATTCGACGGTGACGGTTGCGATTCGACTAATGAAAGGACGCAACCCTTTCATTGGTTTTGGATAAATACTCTGTACTCTCCATTGTTGCAAAGCATCACTTCTTTCTCTTAAAGTGAATGATACCCGGAAGTCTTCAAGAGAAGATTCAGATAATCAATCACCAGTTCAAAATTACAAATCGTCTTCTTCAATTGTCTGCATCCAAGCAAGCTTTACGAAAACAAGGTTGGCCTTGTTCAATTTCGATTTAATATGCTGATATATGCTTTGAACTGCGTTGGATCTGCAAACCCGTGACATATTATCCACTGAAAACTTATGAAGAGGCTCACAATCTTTGAATCCCATTTCGATTTAATCCCCAATGATAAGGACCTTGAATGTAGGGTTTTTGAAATCCCTGATAATGCAAACAATTCCAATCTCTAATTTCGGAAATTGGTACCATACTGTTCATCTTTCTTCCAATAGATCCTGAATCTCGAAATTCAAACTGAAGTGTGCATATTTTTCCCCCCTTTTTTCTTGCTTTTCCGCAGGAATGGCCAAGACAAAAGGAACTAGACCCACTAAGGAGGACGAAGAAATACCTGATCTTCCGCGGGCTCTATGGCGAAAAGCCCCCTATCTGGGTGGCAAAGACTTCTACCATGCTAGGGTTAAGGCAAAGAAACTGCCAACCCCTGTCCCTGGTGAAGGATTTCTAACATTAACCCCTCCAGTTAACTCGGCCCTGCTCGAATTGATTGGTTCCGTAGACGTTGTTCGATTGGGAGTCGAAAACGGGTACTTCCCGTATACTGCGATTTTCACCCAAGCTTTTGTTCAGAAATTGGACTTCATGGATGAGTGGATCGACCATGTATTGACTCATCATGCCATGACTCTAAACAATGTCGGCGTATACTTCGCAGTTCGTGCTATGAAGGGTGCTGCCGTGAAGCTGGACCAGTCCATGCTTCTAAACCTTCTTTCCCGCTACTCGCCTGCGACTCACACCTTTCATTTTGCTGAGTTCGAGGCTGCCCCCACGCTCGAGGATGTGCACATGCTGTATGATCTGTCACCCGTGGGCGAGGTGGATCCTTTGAGTCCCTTTAGAACAGATGCGGAGATTGCTTTGTACAAGCAGATGGAGGAATGCTTGTCAGAAGTAAAGAACATTTCCACCTGGTGGACCACTACAGAAGTCCTTCCTGACTGGCAGTTGGTTGACACCTCTGCGAAAAACACTTGGAACAAGTGGGTGCAATATTTTTTCCGTGATTTTGCGAACAGCCGCATCACCAAGAAGCTTCTGAGTCAAAACCCGAAGGCTAAGAACTATGTGGATGGCAAGGGTTATCACTTGACCCTATGCGCCTTCCTCTGTACCTGGTTGTCGAGGTATTTAATTGATGGCCACCCGCATGATGGGGTCTTCTATCACGTTCTGCCTCTTGCTGTGAAATTGGCCCTCGGCCAGAAAGTCGCACTCGGACCCTTGGTCTTGGGCACGCTGTACTACAGACTGGATCAGCTGGTCGTGGCAATGAAGGAATCGCGTGGCCGCCTCGACATACTGACTTACATTAACATTGCCTTCTTGACAATGTGGGTCTTCGAGCGATGACCTTCCTATGCCCCAGTTGCTTCTAAGCCCATCAAGTGGTGTCTCCCAGGTACGGAGGAGGAACGTAATAGCGGCAGAGCTGCGAGGTGGTTCGGAAAAACTACCCCAAGTGCGTTTGGAGCCTGATATGCGACAATCAGGAAGAGTTCATAGCCAGGCCCTATGCCATGCGCATTGAGAACGTGCGATGGTTTCCAAAACTCTATCCTTCTAAGGGTGTTGCCTTCTCAGAAGAGCTCCTTTTCGAAGGTGGCGAGCATTTCCACGAGCGCTATCGCGAATTCTTTTGCTGGTGCCTGAGAGGCTCCCTTCCTGCTCTCGCAGAACATGTTCGCGAGCTCGCTCCGAGGTACGAGAGGATTACCGTGGATGTTGATCCCACTCGCGTTTCTCCCCAATTTGGCTTCGATGCAGTGGCACCATCAATCTGGTCGCAGCCTATCATTAGAGGTTGCTATAGGCGTCTGTTGTCAAAGGAGTGTAAAACAATCTTGATGAGCAATCTCCCCTTCGAGCAACCTGCAGGTAACCGTGAAGGCGGCTGTTCCAGAAACTGGCTCGCATACTGGAACGCCCAGCTGACAAGGTTTGAGACGCAGTCGATCCCTCAGCCGAGCAGAGCTCCTGTGATCAAAAGGAATTCTTTCCCTTTTCGTCCCAATTGTAGTCTGGACGAGTCTGAATATGGCTGCTATTCATTGCTGGATCGCGAGAACCATCTGTGTCCCTCCATCATTCTAGATGAAAAGATCGCTGCGGTTAGAAAATGCGACTCGCATGTTGTGCACAAGAGATTCCGGCAGGGAGACCTCCGTGTACACCGTACGTAGTGGATCAGGGATCGCACAGGAAGAATAGGGGTGTGTGTAGGGAGAGAGTAAGTCAGTAGCAATGTCTGAGAGAGAGACAGAGGTTTGGCAGAGCTTCCGCGTATGGCAGTGTGTCCTCCTTTGTATGGAAAGGGTAACGATGTATATATACTGGAGAACGTGACCGTTGTAGTGTGGTTAATGCGCCCATTAATGGCGGCTTAATTAGCTTAACCATAACGGCACGTTCGTCCGAGTATATAGGAACCGTTAGAGCACGTGGTGCGCGAGTACCGGAACCGTTACGAGGTTGACCGGGTTTGACCGGATTGACCGGGTTTATGGAGCTCGTGCCATAAATCTCTCAAAACAGTTACTAAAGGTCGCGCGCGGGCTTGGCTCGCACGCGACAGGGCTTACTCTAGCCTCCAGACCACAAAGTCCCTACAAGTCCCGTGCAGTGGTATGCGAGGGCTCTGTCTCGCAGCCCCCACATGGATCAGCTCGGCTGGTGATCCTGTGTGTGTGGAGCACAATATGGTGTGCTGGATGGTTGCCACGTGGCCTAGATCTGCCATGTCATAAAGCAGTATCTACATTAGCCCCCTTTCTGCGCGTGAAGGCTCATAGCTGTATAGGCTTCCATGCGCGGAAACCAACATGCGCGTCGTCGCCACGCACCAATTCAAATACGGGTAGGTTCAGCCCCCGTGCGTGTCATTATGACCTAAAACCCCTAGAGTCGTGCCGTCTGACCTTTAGGGTTTTAGGCGTGACGTCAGCCCGTCCTGTGATTGCGCGATACGACGGTGACGGTTGCGATTCGACTACTGAAGGGACGCAACCCTTCATTCTTCTGGATAAATACCTTGTATCCCATTATTGCAAAGCATCACTTCTTTCTCTTAAAGTGAATGGTACCCGGAGGTCTTCGAGAGCAGATCCAGATAATCAATCACCAGTTCAGAACTGCAAATCGTATTCTCCAATTGTGTATATCCAAGCAAGCTTCAAGGAAACAAGGTCGGCCTCGTTTACTTTTGATTTAAAATACCAGTGTTTGCCTTGAATCGCGTTGAATCTGTAAATCCATGAAATTTGTGAAGAGACTTTTGATCTTTGAACCCGCTTCGTTTTGATCTTTCAACAATATCAACTCCCCAATTTCTGAAATCGGTACCGGAACTGTTTGCTTTGGTTTGCATAGATCTCAAATTCCAAAATTCAAACTGAAGTGTGGTGTGGTATTTCTCCCCCTTTTTCTTGCCCTTTCGCAGGAATGGCCAAGACAAGAGTAACCAGACCCGTCAAGGAAGATGAAGAGATGCCGGAGCTTCCGCAGGCTCTGTGGCGTAAAGCCCCCTTTCTGGGTGGGAAGGATTTTTATCATGTGAGGATAAAGGCGAAGAGAATGCCTGATCCTGTTCCTGTTGAGCAATTGCTGACGTTGACTCGCCCAGTTAACTCAGCCCTGCTCGAGTGGGTTGGTTCCGAGGATGTACTCCGATTGGGGATCGAGAACGGGCACTTCCCGTATACTGCGATTTCTACTCAAGCGTTTGTCCAGAAATTGGACTACATGGATGAGTGGATTGACCACGTGTTGGACCATCACGCCGAGACTCTTGATAAAGCCGGCATTTTCTTTGCTATCCGTGCTATGAAGGGTGCTGCCGTGAAGTTGGATCAGTCCATGCTTCTAGACCTTCTGTCCCGTTATTCGCCCGCGACTCACACGTTTCATTTTGCGGAGTTCGAGGCTGCCCCCACGCTCGAGGACGTTCAGATGTTGTATGAGCTTTCCCCCATGGGTGAGGTGGACCCCTTGAGCCACTTGAGGACATCTGCTGAAATGGCCTTGTACGCGCAGATGGAGGAGTGCCTAGCAGAGGTAAAGAAAATCTCCACTCGGTGGACCACTACAAAGCCTCTTCCGAACTGGCAGCTAGTGGATATGTCTGCGAAGAATACCTGGAACAAGTGGTTGCAGTACTTCTTCCGAGACTATGCGAACAGCAGCATTACTAAGAAGCTTTTGAGCGAGAACCCGGAGGCCGAGAATTATGTAGAGGGCAAGGGTTATCATTTAACCCTTTGTGCCTTTCTCTGTGCTTGGCTGTCGAGGTATCTGATTGATGGTCATCCCCATGAAGGGGTCTTCTACCATGTGCTGCCACTTGCTGTGAGGCTCGCTCTTGGCCAGAGAGTCGCACTCGGACCCTTGGTCTTAGGCACGTTATATTACAGGCTTGATCAGCTGGTTCTGGCGATGAGGGAATCGCGTGGCCGCCTCGATGTTCTGACCTTTGTCAATATCAGCTTTTTGACAATGTGGGTTTTCGAGCGCTGGCCGTCTTATGCTCCAACTCCCCTCCCACTTGAGAAGTGGTGTCCCCCAGGCGAGACGGAAGCGCGCAACAGCGGAAGGGCTGCGAGATGGTTTGGAGCAAGCAACACCAAGTGTACTTGGTGTTTGATATGCGACAAACGAAAGGAGTTTACTGCCAGGCCCTATGCCACACGTGTTGAGAACGTGCGGTGGTTTCCAAAGCTATACCCTTCCAAAGGTATGGTCTTGTCAGAAGACCTTCTCTTTGAAAAGGGGCCGCATTTCCACGAACGCTATCGTGACTTCTTCTGTTGGTGTCTGCGAGGTTCCCTTCCTGCCCTTGCAGAGCATATTCGTGAGCTCGCGCCACGGTATGAAAGGCTTACAGTGGATGTTGACCCCACTCGGGTCTCTCCTCAGTTTGGTTTTGATGCAGTGGCCCCATCGATTTGGCCCCAGTCTATTATCAGAGGGTGCTACAAGCGTTTGCTGACAAAGGAGTGCAAGACGGTCCTCATGAGCAATCTTCCCTTTGAGCAGCCTGCGGGAACTCGCAAGGGTGGCTGTTCCCAGAACTGGATCGCATACTGGGTTGCCCAGCAAACGAGGATTGAGACGGAGGCGGCGGCGCAGCCAGGAAGGGCCCCCTTGATCAAGAGAAACTCTTTTTCCGTTTCGCCCCAATTGCAGTTTGAGCGAGTCTGAGTATGGTTGCTACTCGCTGTGGGACCGCGACAATCATTTGTGCCCCGATTTCATTCTGAAGGAGCAAGTCGACGCAATCAAGAAGGGTGACGCGCAGGTCATCAAATATAGCAAGGCGTTTGCTGAGGTAAGCAATTTCCTTATGTGCTTTAAGCTTTTTGGTTTCCTTGCGCCGATGCTTTTTGTTCTGTGCTGTTTCAGTGTCATGTGCAGAGGTTCGCAGCTGGTGATCGCTCCAAATCGCTGGTGGACACCATTGTTGCCACCAGAAGGAAGGAGGAGTCGTACCGGCTAGCATGGAGGATGGATGCCGAGGTCGAAACAAAGGTTCGCGGAGTCATGAACACTTTTGCTGACTCGCTGATAGACAACCCTTCGGCTCCGTCTCCTCCTAGAGGTGACCCGTCCCCTCCAGCGACTGCGGCGCCGAGAGTGAAGAGACCTAGGCAGAAAGGAATTACGATTTCTTCCCCTAGGAGTGCTCCAGCTTCTCCCCCAGTGAGGTCCCTTTCCATCAAGGACAAAGGCAAGGGTCGTATGCCCAGCAAAGTGCGAAAAGATCTCGCAGTTGAGACTTTCGTTCCATTCAACCAAGAGGAGGAAGAGAGACAGGAGCCCCAGGCAAGTGATGAAGAAGAAGAAGCAGCAGTTGTGATGTGCGAGGAAGAATCAGGAGGTACTTCCGTCGCATCTCCTTGCCCTTTATCTTGACTTCTTTGTAGTTCTTTTCTTTGAACCAAATATGTATTCGCAGATGATGATGATGAAGCCGTCAGTGGCCTTGTGGCCAAGAGGCAAAAGAGAGATGCCCATTCTGGCATTTCAGATGATCCTATAAGCGAGGATGTTCTTGCTGAATCCCGGAGGACAGCCGCGGAGGCTGCTGAAAGAAGAAGGCAGCGAGAGGAAGAGGAGCTCGAGCGTGTAAAACAGCGGAGCCTCGAGGAGCAGCATGTTGACGACTTAGTGCGTCCAGTTGGCGAGGAAGACGAGCTTCCCGAAGAAGTGGCTCCTCATGTGGAGGAGGAAGATGAGGTTCCTGGAGAGGATGCAGCAGAGCTAGAGCAAGTCCAAGCGGACTTCGCAGAGATCGCAGGTGGCGATAAAGGTGAGATCTTCAATCTCGCAGTTACTTATAGAGATGTAATTGTGGGTGCGTTAAAGCACGGTGTGTCAAAGCCTGACATTCGCCGTTGGTTGGTAAGCAAATGCGGAGAACCCTCAGGTAATTATTTTGAGTGATATGCGCATACTAAGCTGTAGCCACAGATCGGCAAAATCATGACTGGTTTACTCGCATCCCAGGTCACGCTTCTCTTAAAGATTTGCTTAGTGAGGATACACTGATAGGGCACGGTTCCACGTCCCTAGTGTATGATGAGGATACCTCAATCCCACCTTCGCGTGGAGGTGCTTATTCTTAGCTTTAGTAAAGATAGCGAAATAACTTATAACACAAGTTACCTCATATTATCGCACTTGGTATCGCAGGTCATGCTGAGGAACCTGAGCTGGAGCAGAGAAGTCAGCCTCCTGCATCCCACGTTCCAATTTCGAGCTCCCATACCGAGAAGCCCGTCGCAGCCGCTGGACACGCAAGTGAGCATCTCGAGGATGTCATCGAACTCTCCGATGATGTCGAAGCTGATGCTGTGCCGATGGACGAAGGTGTCCGTACCGGTGGCGAGGAAGAGAGGACAAGTGATGCTAATGTTTTCGCATCTAGGAGTGTCCTCCGCCCAACGACTTCGGCTGTCCCTTCGCCTCCTGCAATGACTGAGCCAGAAGCACCTATTCCTGCGTGGAGCATTTGGGGCTCGCAGGTTGGGAATGTAGTCGCAGCTGGTGCGGCCTACACTCTTCCTCCTGACTATGAGAGGTTGGAGCTCGCAGCTGATAGGAGAGCCATGGAGCGAGGGCAGTCTTCGAACAACCCAGTGGCCCGCATCCCTTCTCTTCATGAAATTCTGGAAGGCACTGGTAAGTAAAGATTTACCGTTCGCACGTCGCATTATTTGCTTGCGAGTTCTGACATTATAACCATTTTTGATGTCTCAGGTTTGAAGCAAACCGATGTAGACTGGGTGGTCCGAATGCGTCTCAGATACCCCCGATCGTTTGTGAGGTCTCTGGAGATCGGACCTTTTGACAGGAGGCTATTCCTTACTGAAGCCATCTGGATACTGGAGCAGCTGTCTGCGGCTACACCTGCGACCATTTCGGCCCAGAGTGCTGAATTGCTGTGTGGCATGTGCCAAAATCTCCTGTTCAAAGTCCAAGGCAGACTTGGTTTCAAATTCCTCAAGGACAGAGTTACACTGATTCGCGCAGCTGTAACTTTGAATCTCGGTCACCAGAATCTCGCAGCTGAGATGCAGAAGGTGGAGCAGCAAAAGCAAAAGGTTGATGAAGCTTTGAAGCTGTATCATGAAATGAATGCCAAGTGCGAGCAACTGAAGCAAGAAGTGAAACAAGTGGAGAAGCTGAGCGAGCAGTTCGAGCCCCAAGATTCCTTGATCAAGAATTTGTTTTGACTTTTCAAATTTTGAAAAGAAAACAGGAAAATGGCTGAGACATTAATGTAATGTTTTGAAACATTAATGTAATGTTGCTAGGGTTTCTCCCCCTTTTTTTTAACAACAAACAATGAGTTTGCCCGTTTTGCCCTTTTCGGGATTTGATTGGACATTTCTGTGCATATCCAATTATGACATCAGCAATTGATTTTCTGCTTGATTTTCGCGCTAATTTCTCGGCAGATAAGCACGCTTCCGTTGGGAAGTCCATCCGAATCATGACTATCCGTCATTTATTAGGATACGCAACTGAATCGTCGTAGCCTTTAGTAGGGTAATTGATTGTTACCGCTTTTCAAGGCGTAAGTGATTGAACTTACCCTCTTTTTTGAATTTTGCTGACTCATCTTAGGCAACCGAAGAGTCTCCACAGGGTCTATATAAACCCTGTCTTTGCCATTTGGGTTCTTCATCCCAAACATGTGCTTTGCCGTGAGTCCTTACGACTGCTGGCTTCAACGCTTGTTTTTCGTTGATTCATGGCAACTTCAAGTTTTGAATCCTGAGTTTGCGCTTTGTGCTATAGAAATAGTTTCCAAGATCCACTTTATGAGGCTTATTGGTGTTTATAACCGTCATAAAGAGGATGCAGATAATACCTCATGTGTGTTCGAAGAAATTTCTTCGTGTATTATGTGTGCAGGTCATGTTTCCGGCCGCCTCGTGGCGAGGTGCAGCGCCGAAGTGACCGTGCTACCGTCTCGTAATGAACGGCGGAATTCTTCTTCAGCATCTCCGAAGAAGAATCCGTCACTTTCACGTTTGTGAGCCCGGGGTGACGAACCGTAGCGTTCATCCCCGTCTACAAGGAGCCCTTGCCCTTTGGAGCTTCTGCTTGCCTGTGGATCGCCGGAACCGGTGGTTCCTTGGGCAAATGTTATGGGGAGCCTATCTGACAACGGTCTTGTCGGATAGCGGAATGTCGAGCGTACGGCTTCATGTGGCTCTTTTTAGAGCAAGATCCCCCTTGCTACAGATGTTCACCCACAGATCTGGGCATCGTGTAGCCGGCGTTTGAAGCCAGGGCGGTTCATTCTTTGCAGTCCGGGTTTCCGTACCGTGTCTCTGCTGGCTTATCAGCCATTTTTCGAATGTATTGTAAGCCATGTTGGCTGCGTAGTTAGATTCGAGCTTTTCGCTTGTAGGCTGTTATCTAGACAGATAAATTGTAAGTCATTTGACTCATAATGATATATAGCTTTTGTATTATTTGCTCTCTTTGCAACAAAATACAATTTCGCATGCGTTTCGGCTTGTTTTGCCTTGCATAATGCCATGTAACGATTTCACATATGCGACCTCAATGCGCAGATGTTTCGCTAGATCATTCGAGATCGTAATTTCGCAGATGTGCCATTTTGATGGATGGGCTTGCAGTTGGTCGTTGTAAATCGTATGAGATCACGTTCACAACTTTGCTATCGTAACAGATAGTTTTTTAACAGATCAACTAAGATCATTGAGCGGTGCGAATTGCTATCATAGAAGATAGGCTTTATTAGAGAATTGCTTGAGATAGTTTCTCGCATGAATTGCTATCGCAGCAGATAGACCTCTAGAAGGTCTAGCAAGATGGTTCTGCAGTTACGTTGCCCTCGTAACAGACGGGCTTGGGTGATCAACTAAAATCACTTTGCGCATAAATTGCTATCGTAACAGATAGGCTTAAAGAAGATCATATAAGATCGCATTTGCATAAACCGCTATCGTGAAGGATAGGATTTTGATGATCGATTGAGATCGTTTTTGTATTTTGCTGCTATCGTAAGAGATAGGCTTTGGATGACCACTTAAGATCGCATTTGCATCGGTTGCCATCGTAAGGGATGGGCTTTAGATGATCAATCAAGATCGTATTTATGTTGACTGCTATCGTGAGAGATAGGCTTTGGATGATCACTTAAGATCGCATTTGCATTGGCTGCCATCGTAAGGGATGGGCTTTAGAGGATCAATTAAGATCGTATTTATGTTGGCTGCTATCATGAGAGATAGGCTTTGAACGATCACTTAAGATCGCATTTGCGTTTGGCTGCTATCGTAAGAGATAGGCTTTAGATGATCAATCGAGATCGTATTTGTGTTGACTGCTATCGTGAGAGATAGGCTTTGATGATCACTTAAGATCGCATTTGCGTTTGGCTGCCATCGTAAGGGATGGGCTTTAGATGATCAATTAAGATCGTATTTATGTTGACTGCTATCGTGAGAGATAGGCTTTGGATGATCTCTTAAGATCGCATTTGCATTGGCTGCCATCGTAAGGGATGGGCTTTAGATGATCAATTAAGATCGCGTTTGCTATCGTAGGAGATAGGCTTTGATGATCAATTAAGATCGCGTTTGCGTTTGCTGCTATCGTAAGAGATAGGCTTTGATTAGGATCACGTTTGCGTTTGCTGCTATCGTAAAAGATAGGCTTTAGATGATCGATTAAGATCGCGTTTGCTATCGTAAGAGATAGGCTTTGATGATCAATTAAGATCGCGTTTGTATTTGCTGCTATCGTAAGAGATAGGCTTTGATGATCAATTAAGATCGCATTTGCGTTTGGCTGCTATCGTAAAAGATAGGCTTTAGATGATCGATTGAGATCGCGTTTGCTATCGTAAGAGATAGGCTTTGATGATCAATTAAGATCGCGTTTGTATTTGCTGCTATCGTAAGAGATAGGCTTTGATGATCAATTAAGATCGCATTTGCGTTTGGCTGCTATCGTAAAAGATAGGCTTTAGATGATCGATTGAGATCGCGTTTGCTATCGTAAGAGATAGGCTTTGATGATCAATTAAGATCGCGTTTGCTATCGTAAGAGATAGGCTTTGATGATCACTTAAGATCGCGTTTGTATTTGCTGCTATTGCAGCGAATAAATCATTGTTAACAGTAATAACAAATTAAATAGAGCGATATAAACAGCTAGAAATATGAACTTCTCATTTGGGAGAATTCTTTTATTATGACTTTCTCATATGTGAGAGATAGGATTACAATCCTCTCATATGGGAGAGGAGATTGCGTTAATCATAGCCACATGAGACATTAAGCAACGTTATCATAAAACGTATGAAATAAGAGAAGTCAAGGATAGTACTTCTTGATCCAGCGCATGTTGACTGAGCTTGGAGTTGAGGTTGTGCCGTGCAACCTTCGTATGCTGCAGTAGCCGCTATCGAAGACTTCTGTGACTTCGAAGGGTCCTTCCCAATTAGCTGCGAACTTTGGGTGAGTTGCTTCTCGCATGCAGTGATCAGATGCGCTCAAGACCAGGTCGCCAACTGCGAAATCCCGTCGCTGGACTGTCTTGTTATAGGCGCGAGCGATTCTCTCTTGGTACCGTTTGTTAGTCCTTTTGGCTTGTTCTCGCTTTTCTTCCAGCAAGACTAAATCATGATCGCGTTGATTTTCATAGAGTGCATGGAAGGCCAGCCTTGCCGAATTGACTCTGACCTCCGCAGGTACTACAGCTTCGGCCCCATAACATAGTAGAAATGTCGAGGCCCCTGTAGGTGTCCTTGGAGAAGTTCTGTAGGCCCACAGAGCTATGTTAAGGGAGTCGGCCCACTTCTTGTGGTCATCTGCGACCATCTTGCTCAGAATCCTCAACAGCGTTTTGTTAGTCGCTTCGGCTTGTCCGTTTCCCTTTGGATAATAGGGGGTAGAGCATATCTGCCTGATATTGTACTCCGCGAGTTTCGTAGCTACCTGACGATTAACAAAAGGAGTACCGTTATCTGAAAGAATAGTATTTGGGATTCCGAACCTGCATACGATGTTTTCCTGGATGAAGTTAACCACAGCCAGCGCGTTTGCCGTCTTCAGTGGTATTGCTTCCACCCATTTGGTGAACAGCTCGGTTGCAGTGAGAATGAAATGGTTCCCATGTGACGTTGGTCGGATGGGGCCGATGAAGTCCAAAGCCCATGTGTGAAATGGCCATGGCGTCCCTAATGCATGTAGATCCACGGCAGGAGCGTGCACTAGGTTCCCTTTGAATTGGCATTCTTGGCAGCGTCGCACCTTGGTGCGGCAATCGACTTCCATCGTGGGCCAGAAGTATCCGATTGAGAGGAGTTGTCTGCATAATTTCGCACCTCCCTGGTGTTCCACCTGATGAGAAAGGTCCATGACTTCTTGTGCTTCCCTGCCGTCTAGGCATCGCAGCAAGTTACCCTCGTGACCTTTTCGCCAAAGCAGGTTTTCCTGAACCAGGTATCGAGAGGCTTTCCTCTTCAATTTGTCGGCTTCTTTTCTCGATTCGGGTACGGTGCCCTGGGTGAGGAATTCAAACAATGGCTTCCTCCAGTCTGTGTCGTCATCGGTTAGAGCGATGAGTAGAGAATCTTTGATTAGTGCGCAACTTTCGCACTTCCCTTGTATCAGGGCTGCAGCTGTTGACATGCCTGGCCAATGAATGCCATATCTCTGAGCTTTCCTGTAGATTGACACCTCGCTTTCTCCGCAAGCGTGTTGGTGAATCTTTTCTAACAGCTGTTGTCCCTCTTGCTCGGAGACACATCGCATGAGTATTCCTCCAGGACCCTTGTAGTAAAGGGTGTTTTCGTGGATGCAGTATCCTTTCGTGAGTACCCAGCTTTCGCTGCTGGTGCCTTTCGCAATAGCTTGCAGGATTGCTTTTCGCCAGTCTGCGTCATCCATGTGTTCATCGTCGCACGCATCTTCTGTTAATGCCGACGATGTTCGCACTTCGATGGAAATCCTTGCGGGGCATTTGTCTATGCTGACCTTAGATCCCAGAGTTGCTAAGGCGTCTGCATGCCTGTTGTCCGCTCGGGGCTTGTGCTCGTATTTCACGTCGCAGAATTGCTGCATCAGCTTTTGCACTAGGGTGCGGTACGGCAGGAGGTTGATCTCCTTTAAACCATATTCGCCCGAGGCCTGCTTAACAATCAGTTTGGAATCTCCCATGACTGTTAAGTTGCTCACTTCCAAAGCTTTCGCCGCACGGAGCCCCGCGATCAGAGCCTCGTATTCCGCCTCGTTGTTCGTGACTGCGAAGTTGAGTTTTGCGGACATCTGTATGACTTCCCCGTCCGGCTTTGTCAAGACTATCCCAACGCCTCCGCCTTTTCTGGTTGACGAACCGTCGAAGTGGAGGGTCCAATAGGGCACGTCGATCGCGTAGATTTCAGGGCCTTCGAGCTCTTCTTCGATCACAGGTTCGTGACTGTTGTCGGGAAACTGTGCCAACAGATCTGCTACCGCCTGCGACTTGATCGCTCTTGGTTTCACGCATGTGATATCGTATTGAGAGATGGTCATGTACTATTTCGCCAATCTCCCGCCCGAAGTAGTGTGAGTTAGCAGGTATCTTATGGGGTCGCTTTTGGTGACCACCACTACTTTGTGCGATGCAAAATAGTGTCTCAACTTCTCTATTACGAAGAATAAAGCAAGGCAATGACGTTCGATGTCTGTGTACCTTGACTCAGCAGGCTGCTCAATGCGAGAGATGTAATAGATGGGCCTCTCTTGGCCTTCATACATCTGAGCCAAGAGTGCTCCTATAGATTTCCTTGTCGATGTAAGGTATAGCAGAAGCGGTGACCCCAGTTGAGGCGCGATCATTATCTTTGGGGATGTGAGTAGCTCCTTTAGCTTTTCGAATGCGGCTTCGTGATCAGGAGCCCAGTTGTACGCGGCGTCCTTCTTGAGAAGAGTGCTGAAACAGCATGTGATTTCGGCGATTGCCGGGATGAATCTCCGCAGATATGACAATTTTCCCAAGAATGTTTTCAAGGTACTTTGGTTGTGAGGTGGCGTCATGCTGGTGATGGCTGACACTTTCGCAGGGTCAGGCTCGATCCCTTGGCGATGGACTACGCATCCCAAAAACTTCCCCGAGGTCACGCCGAATGCGCATTTCATGGGGTTCATTTTCAGTTGAAAGCTCCTACATCTATTGAACACCTTTCGCAGGTCTGCAAGGTGATCTGCTTCATGCTTGGATTTGACTACCAAGTCATCCACATAGAATTCCACTTCTTTGTGCATCATGTCGTGGAATAGAGCCATCATGGCCCGCTGATAGGTTGCGCCTGCGTTCTTAAGACCGAATGGCATTACCGTATAGTTGAATACCCCCACGGGAGTGATGAATGCAGTTTTCCTTGCATCTTCGGGATCCATCTTGATTTGATTGTACCCGCTGAAGCCGTCCATGAAACTGAACATGCGATGGTCTGCCGTTGAATCAATGAGCAAATCGATGTTAGGCAGTGGGAAATCGTCCTTAGGGCAGAAGCGATTAAGGTCTCGGAAGTCCACCCAGATGCGGAGCTGTCCGTTCTTCTTCACCACCGGCACGATGTTGGCCAACCATGTGGGATGGTGATTTGGCTCTATGAATTTGGCTTCTAGGAGTTTAACAATCTCCTGCTTGATCTTCACGTTGAGCTCTGGCCTGAAGCTTCTGGTGCTTTGCTTGACCGGTTTAGACCCTGGGATGATGTCTAAACGGTGCATGGTGATGCTCGTGTCCAGACCTGGCATCTCATCATATTCCCATGCGAACATGTCCTTGTATTCAGTTAGGAGCCGCAGCAGTCCTTGTTCCTCTTTGCTTGTGAGGTCCGCACTCAGGAAGACTGGCCTTTTCTTTTCCTCGTTCGGGCTGAGGAACACTTCTTTTAGCTCTTGCTTTTGTGGTCTTGGCCTGTCTTCCATGCCTTCGGGTGCTTCTTTGAGTTTCTCGTCCGGAGTGCCCTGTGTTGGCTCTTCCGTCAGCGCAACTTGCTCGATTTGATTGATTTGCCCAGGGACACCCCCATGCCCGTGTGAGGATGTCCCCGCGCACCTTCATATGCGATAGCATTTCTTCCCGTTGGCGTAGAAGCTCTCTATCTCCTTACCCTCGGGGTCATGCTTTGCGATCCTCTTCAGAGTGTACACATTTTTCCGATGATATGCGATGCGCGGCGCCTCTTCGTGTGTAGGCGGCTTTTCCTTGGCATCTCCCCTTGTCACCATCACGCCTGCAGGTGACTGGTCCTTGATGTCCTCCCAGAGAGGTAAGGGAGTAGGGTCGAATGGTCCGGGTGTTTGCTCGTCCGCCATCTCGGTGAACCACACCGTCTCGCTGAGATGTGCTTCGTCCAAGTTGAACGGGTTAGTTGAGGCCGGTATCTCGACAATCCTGTCGTTCCAGATAGCTTTCATCACTTGGTGAGCCGTCGAAGGGATTGCGTCAAAGCGATGAATCCAGGCCCGACCTATGATCATGTGATATGTGGTGTTCGCGTCTATGACATAGAACTTCGCCGAGCACTTGATTTTGCCGATCTGAACGCCCAGGCGGATCCATCCGATCGTCATTCTAGAATCGCTTCCGAATCCCACCAGCGGGGATGGACGCTTGACTACTTTGTGCTCGGGAATCCCTGCCAGCTTCAGTGTGTGGAGTGGAACAACATTGACCGCTGCTCCTCCATCGACGAATGCTCGCTTGAATTCGACGCCGTTGATGATGGCGGTCACGTACAGGGGCCTCTGGTGGCTCGCATCTGTCTTCTTGTCGCTGGCAGAAAAGGTCATAATCTTTTCTGTGGAACGGGACGCCCTGACGACTTTCCCGTTGGAGACCACGAGGTCCTCCTCGTAGTCCTCTGCTACCCTTAAGATTGCTTTTGTCATGTCCGCTCGACACTTTTCGGAGAAGTTCATCTCGTTGAAGAATTTGTCGAAGCCATGCGACCCCTTCATGCGGTCGGCACGCTCATCTTCCGTGTCCATGCTGTAGTCTTCATCTTCATGAACTTCAGCAACGATGGGCAGACCATCCTCTGCGACTTCTTCCAAGTCCACTATCGAGATCATGGCGACCTCTTTGCCCTTTGAGCCCGCATCTGTATGGGCAGGCAGCGGGTTGTTGCGCACATCCTTGCGGTGGTCGCTGACGATGAGTTCGCCGTTCTTCATCTTCTGATCGAACGCGAATCTGAGCTTCTTGCACTCGGCTGTGGGGTGCATGACCTTGCCGTGGTATTCGCACCACTTAGGGTCCCTCGTCATCTCCTTGGAGGGTGCTTTCTCGAGCGGTGGCAGGACGCCATCCTTACGCCACTGTCTGCAGAGATCGCTCGCTTCCTCCACCGAGCATGGCAGAGGTGGTGCATCGAAGGTTGCAACCTTTGTTTGCTTCGGGGCGAAACTGTGTTGACCTCAGCTTCGCGTCCCCGCTTGTAGCCAAATCTGCCGATCTTGTAGGTGGTGCCGCTCGCAGGTCGTTCTGGAGCGCTCTTCTTTATCTGTCTCTCGACAATGGGCTCGATGTTCATCGTGCATTCGATGAGCTTTGAAAACGTTGGTGTTTGTAAATTGATCAGCATGCTTTTGTATTCATCTCGCATGCACTGCAGGCATATCTCTACGAGCCGGCTTTCGAGCATTGGATCCTTGCACTCCAAGGATTTCGCTCTGAATTTCTTGATGAAAGTGATTCCATCTTCCTCGCGTTTCTGATTCATCCGCGAGAGATGGATCATCGTCACCTTTTCTTCCATCTGGAAGAACTTGGTATAGAACTTCTGGACCATGTCGTTTCAAGTTTTCACAGATCCGGCCTCCAATGTTCGGTACCATTTGTATGCTACATTCCCAAGAGTTTTTGGGAATTCTCGCATCAGCAGCTTGGGATCAGCTCCGTATGGACCCATGACATCGATGAAACGCATGACATGCTCATGAGCATTTCCATTGACGTCCTCGAACTTGTCCCATTTGGGTGCCTTGTACCCCGCCGGGTTAGGCATGAGATAGATCTCTCGTGGGATGGGTGGATCGTTGTCTAGCTTCGGGATGATGGTATCCGCGAACGACTGATGAGCCAAGATGGAGTCCACGCGCTTCTGCAAAGACGTCATGCATTCTGGAATGCTTCCCTCGGTAGTTGGCGGAGGGGTTGCCGTAGGCGGTGGCGACACATATGCCGCCGGAGGATTGGGAGTGTATTGACTACCCGCGTTTCCCCAGATCGTCGCTGGTGGAGGCAGAGTGTACTGCAGAGCTGGGTTGGACGCCAAAGCCGGGGGCTGAGAGGCGTGAGCAGTAGGGGGCAGCATTTGTGCCGTTGACCCTTGGACCGAAGGCAGCTGCGTGGCCGACGGTGGAGTTTGCAGATGAGGGTTGGGAGGCGTGGCCGACACTCCCAATCCTGGAGCGGTAGGGGTTCCTCCTCCCTGAGGGATAGCGGCGGCAGGTGGAGGATTTGGCGCAAGAGTGCCCAGAACGGCCAAGATCCGTTCTAACTGCGCGGATTGAGACTTGAGATCCTTTGCCTGACTTTGGACAGTGGCGTCCAAAGACTCTAAAGTTGGCGCCTCGCCGGGAGTCGTCGGAGTACGGCGAGCCTCGTCTCCCGAGGGAGTTTCGGTGGAAGGAGATCGGTTGCTGATATCGTCCTCCTGAGACATGGTTGCTTTTGCTGGTAAGTTTCACGTCGGGTTCACCAAAATGTGCACAAGAGATTCCGGCAGGGAGACCTCCGTGTACACCGTACGTAGTGGATCAGGGATCGCACAGGAAGAATAGGGGTGTGTGTAGGGAGAGAGTAAGTCAGTAGCAATGTCTGAGAGAGAGACAGAGGTTTGGCAGAGCTTCCGCGTATGGCAGTGTGTCCTCCTTTGTATGGAAAGGGTAACGATGTATATATACTGGAGAACGTGACCGTTGTAGTGTGGTTAATGCGCCCATTAATGGCGGCTTAATTAGCTTAACCATAACGGCACGTTCGTCCGAGTATATAGGAACCGTTAGAGCACGTGGTGCGCGAGTACCGGAACCGTTACGAGGTTGACCGGGTTTGACCGGATTGACCGGGTTTATGGAGCTCGTGCCATAAATCTCTCAAAACAGTTACTAAAGGTCGCGCGCGGGCTTGGCTCGCACGCGACAGGGCTTACTCTAGCCTCCAGACCACAAAGTCCCTACAAGTCCCGTGCAGTGGTATGCGAGGGCTCTGTCTCGCAGCCCCCACATGGATCAGCTCGGCTGGTGATCCTGTGTGTGTGGAGCACAATATGGTGTGCTGGATGGTTGCCACGTGGCCTAGATCTGCCATGTCATAAAGCAGTATCTACACATGTCATCAGATATAGCGAAACTTTTGCTAAGGTAAGCAACTTCTCTTGCATGCGCTAAGCTTCTTTACTTCAATATATTGAAAACTTCATACTACGCTTCCTGTTGTAGTGCCATGTGCGGAGGTTTGCATCTGGTGAGCGTTCCAAATCGCTGGTTACCACCATTGTTACTGCAAGAAGGCAAGGACAGCCGTTTCGGCTGGCATCGAGAATGGATCCCGCAGTCGAGACCAGGATTCGCGAGATCATGAATGCTTTTGCTGATTCGTTGATAGACAACACTCCGGCCTTGTCTCCCCCTAGGGATGATCCGTCTCCTCCAGCGACTGCTGCGCCAAGAGCGAAGAGGCCCAGGCAAAGGGGAATTACAATTTCTTCCCCTAGAATCTCTCCAACTTCCCCTCCTGCGAGGTCCCTATCTGCCAGGGATAAAGGTAAAGGTCGCATGACCGGTAAAGCGCGGAAGGAGCTCGCAGTGGAGACCTTCGTTCCGTTCGACCAAGAGGAAGAAGAGGAGAGGCGGGAGCCAAGAGAAGGGGATGAAGAAGATGTCAGAGACAGAGAGGGAGATGCAATTCATGAGGAAGAATCAGGAGGTATCTCAATCTTACTTCTCTTCTCATTATCTTAACTCTTTCGCAATCTGGTTTGAACCAATTGTTTCTTCGCAGATGATGATGATGAGACCATCAGTGGCCTTTTGGCCAAGAGGCAGAAGAGGGGTGCTCATTCTGGTGTTTCTGATGAAACCATAAGCGAGGACATTCTCGCCGAGTCCAGGAGGACAGCTGCGGAAGCTGCTGAAAGGAGAAGAAAGCGAGAAGAAGAGGAACTCGAACGCGTGAAGCAAAGGAGCCTAGAAGAGCAACACGTCGACGACCTAGTGCGTCCAACTGATGAGGAAGATGTGCTTCCAGAAGAGATGGCTCCTCGATTTGAAGAGGAGGATGCGACTCCAGAAGAAGACGCGGCAGCTCTAGAGCAAGCCCAAGCAGATTTTGAAGAAATCGCAGGCGGCAATGAAGGTGAGATTTTTAATCTCGCAGTAACTTATCGAGATGTTATCGTTGGTGCGTTAAAGCACGGTGTGTCAAAAGCTGACATTCGCCGTTGGCTAGTAGGCAAGTGCGGTGAACCCTCAGGTAATCATTCGAGCGATATGTGTGAACTTAGGCTTAGCAACCTGAACATAATCATGACTGGTTTCTTCGCGTCCCAGGTCACGCTCACCTTAAAGACATGCTTAATGAAGACACATTAATAGGGCAAGGTTACACGTCCTTAGCGTATGACGAGGATGCTGTAATTCCACCTTCGGGTGGAGGTGCTTGCTTATCAAAGATAGTAAAATAATATATGGTACAAGTTACCTCATACCATCGCATTTTGTATCGCAGGCAATGCTGATGAAACCATGTTGGAGCAAAGGAGTCAACCTTCTGCGTCCTATGTCCCGGTGCCGAGTTCTCATACCGAGAAGCCCGTCGCAGCTGCTGAATATGCAGGAGAGCCCCTTGAGGACGTCATTGAACTTTCTGATGATGCCGAGGCTGACACTGTGTTAATGGAGGAAGATGCCCATGCTGGTGCTGAGCAAATAGGAACGAACGCTGCTGACGCTATCGCACCTGAAGGTATCCCTCATCAAGCTACAACTTCTGCTACCGCCATGCCTCCGGCAATGACTGAGCCTGCGGCACCTGCGTGCAACTTTTGGGGTTCGCAGGTCGGGGCTGCAATCGCACCTGGTGCGGCTTATACTCTTCCCCCAACTATGAGGAGTTAGAGCTCGCAGCTGATAGAAGGGTAATAGAGCGAGGACAGCCTTCAATTACCCCAGCAGTGCGCATTCCTTCTCTGCGCGAGATCCTTGAAGGAACTGGTATGTCGTGTTTTGGCAATTCGCATCTTGCATTCTTCATTTGCGAGTTTGATAGTCTAACTTGGCTTTGACATTGCTTTAGGGTTGAAGCAAGCTGACGTGGAATGGCTAGTTCGGATGCGCCTCTCCTACCCCCAATCATTTGCGAGGTCTCTGGAGATAGGGCCCTTCGACAGGAGGCTGTTTCTGACTGAAGCCATCTGGATTTTGGAGCAGCTGTCCGCGGCCACACCTGCGACCATTTCTCCTCAGAGTGCGGAACTGCTTTTTGGCATGTGCCAAAACCTTCTCGCCAAAGTTCAAGGCAAGCTGGGCTTCAGGTTCCTTATCAAAAGAGTTACCCTGATTCGCGCGGCCGTGACTTTGAAACGCGGCCACCAAAACCTCGCAGCTGAGAAGCAGAAGGTAGAGCAGCAAAGGCAAAAGGTTGAAGAGGCTATGAAGCTCTTTCAGGAGATGAATGCCAAATGCGAGCAATTGAAGCAAGAAGTGGAGCAAGTGGAAAATATGAGCCGTCAGTTTACTCCTCATGACTCCTTGATCAAGGGTTTATTTTGATTTTGAAAAGTAGCAGATATGTAGCTGAAACATTATCGTAATGTTGCTAGGGTTTCTCCCCCTTTTTTTTCTTTCAAAAAGAATTGAAATACCCGTTTTGCCCTTTCCGGGATTTGCTCGAATATCTCTGTGCATATCAATTTATGACGTCAGCAATTGATATTCTGCCTTGATTTTCGCGCTAATTGCTCATTAGATAAGCACGCTTTCCTTGGGAAGTCCATCCGAATCATGACCATCCGACCGAATCGTCGTAGCCTTTAGTAGGGTAATTGATTGTTACCTCTTTTCAAGGCGTAAGTGATTGATCCTTACCCTCTTTTCAAATTCTGCTGACTCATCTTGGCAACTGAAGAGTCTTCACAAGGTCTATACAAACCCTGCCTTTTGCTATTTGGGTTCTTCATCCCAAAATGTGGTTTGCTGTGAGTCCTTATGACTGCTGGCTTCAACGCTTATTTTTCGTTGATTCATGGCAGTTTCAAGTTGTGAAACCTGAGCTTGTGCTTTGTGCTATAAAAATAGTTTACAGGATCTGCTTCATAAGGCTTATTGATCTTTATAGCTATCATAAAGAAGATGCAGATAATACCTCATGTTTGTTCGATAAATTTTCTTCGTCTATTATGCTTGCATGTCATGTTTCCGGCCGCCTCCCGGCGAGGTGCAGCGCCGTACTGACCTTGCTACCGACTCGTAATGAACGGCGGGATTCTCCTCCAGCATGCCCGGAGGAGAATTTCTTGCCTCCTCGTTCTTGAACTCAGGGTGGCGAGCCTATGTGCTCGTCTCCGTGGACAAGGAGCCCATTGCCCGAGGAATAACTGCTCCCCTGTTTTGCACGGCCGCATACGCCGGAACAGGTGGTTCCTCTGGCACATATCTTGATCAGACAGAGGCCTTGTCAGATCCTGAGATCTTGGACATAGCGTCACACAGGTCTTGCGGTTGTAGACATAGCGTGTAGCGGGCTGATCTTCTCGCAGGAGCGCCCTACTTGCTACAGATCTTTGGTCGCAGATCTTTGTATCGCATAGCTTCTGCTAGGACCGTTAGGTCTATCCTTTTTCAGCTAGGATTCCCCGATGTGTAACTTCTGCTTGTAAGTTACTTTTTAGATGCATTGTAAGCCATGTTGGCTGTGTAGTTAGCTTGATTTGAGCTTTTTCGCTTGTAAGCTGTTATCTAGACAGATAAATTGTAAGTCATTTTGACTCATAATGATAAATCGCTTTGTATGATTTGCTGTCTTGTTACAACAAATTACAATTTCGCACGCGTATCGGCAAATTTCGCCTATTGTAGTGTTGTATTCACACTTTGCATTTGTGCTATGATTGGATATCTGTCGAATAAATTCGCAGATATGCTTTCAGATCATTCGAGATCGTATTTGCGCAGCTTTTCTACCTTGACAGATAGGCTTGTGATTTTTGCTTTAGATTCGAGTGCAGGCGCTATCTTAACAGATAGGCTTCGACAGATATGCTTTCAGATCATTCGAGATCGTATTTGCGCAGCTTTGCTACCTTGACAGATAGGCTTGTGATTTGCTTTAGATTCGAGTGCAGGCGCTATCTTAACAGATAGGCTTTTGTAGATCTCTTAAGATCATTTTGCATAATGCTGCTATCATGGCAGATAGACTTAACAACCATTTTAAGAGCGCATTTGTATAGTGCTGCTATCGTGGCAGATAGGCTTGAAAGATCATTCAAGATCATACTTGCATGGGTTGCTATCTTAACAGATAAGCTTAAAGGATCAATTAAGATCTCGTTCGCATGAGCTGCTATTGTGGCAGATAAGCTTAGAAGATCACTTAAGATCGTACTTGCATAGGCTGATATCGTTGCAGATAGGCTTAAGAGATCAGTTAAGATCATGTTCGCATGAGCTGCTATCGTGGCAGATAGGCTTAAAAGATCATTTAAGATCGTGTTCGCATAGGCTGCTATCGTTGCAGATAGGCTTAAGAGATCAGTTAAGATCATGTTCGCATGAGCTTCTATCGTGGCAGATAGGCTTAAAGGATCACTTAAGATCGTGTTCGCATAGGCTGCTATCGTTGCAGATAGGCTTAAGAGATCAGTTAAGATCGCATTTGCATAGGCTGCTATCGTGACAGATAGGCTTAAAAGATCAGTTGAGATCGCATTTGCATGGGCTGCTATCACGGCGTATAGGCTTTCGTTAATAGTAATAATGAACTAAATGAAGCTATAAAGACAGCTAGAAGCATAAAGTTCTTCTCATTTGGGAGCAGTCTTTTATTATAGAACTCTCATATGGGAGAGATGAGATTACAATTCTCTCATATGGGAGAGAAGATGTGCGAATCATAGCTATACAGAGCATAAAGCAACGTTGTAATATAACGCATATAATGAGAGAAGTTAAGGATAATACTTCTTAATCCAGCGCATGTTGACTGAGCTTGGGGTTGAGGTTGTTCCGTGTAACCTCCGTATGCTGCAGTAGCCACTGTCAAAGACTTCTGTGACTTCAAAGGGTCCTTCCCAATTGGCTGCGAATTTTGGGTGAGCCGCCTCTCGCATGCATTGGTCAGATGCGCGCAAGACCAAATCTCCAACTGCGAAATCTCGACGTTGGACAGTTTTGTTATACGCACGAGCGATCCTTTCTTGGTATCGTTTGTTGGTCCTTTAAGCTTGCTCCCGCCTTTCTTCTAGCAGGACTAAGTCATGGTCGCGTTGATTTTCGTACAATGCATGGAAAGCCAATCTTGCAGAATTAACCTTCACTTCCGCAGGTACCACAGCCTCAGCTCCATAGCATAAAAGGAATGGTGAGACCCCTGTGGGTGTCCTTGGCGAAGTCCGATAAGCCCACAAAGCTATGCTCAAAGAATCAGCCCACTTCTTGTGGTCATCTGCGACCATCTTGCTCAAAATTCTCAACAGCGTCTTGTTGGTCGCTTCTGCTTGCCCATTCCCCTTCGGGTAGTATGGGGTGGAGCATATTTTCCTGATGTTGTATTCTGCTAGCTTCGCGGCCACCTGGCGATTAACAAAAGGAGTGCCATTATCCGAAAGGATGGTGTTGGGAATTCTGAACCTGCATATGATGCTTTCTTGGATGAAATGGACCACAGCTAGCGCATTTGCCGTCTTCAATGGTATCGCTTCTACCCACTTGGTGAACAACTCGGTCGCAATGAGAATGAAGTGATTCCCGTGCGAGGTCGGTCGAATGGGACCGATGAAATCCAGAGCCCATGTGTGAAACGGCCATGGCGTTCCCAATGCATGTAGATCTACAGCAGGAGCGTGCACTAGATTACCCTTGAATTGACACTCCTGGCAGCGTCGTACTTTGGTGCGGCAATCAGCCTCCATAGTGGGCCAGAAATATCCAATTGAGAGGAGTTGTCTGCATAACTTCGCACCTCCCTGATGTTCCACCTGGTGAGAAAGGTCCATCACTTCTTGTGCTTCCCTACTGTCTAGACATCGCAGCAAGTTACCTTCATGGCCCCTTCGCCAAAGCAGATTTTCTTGCACCACATATCGGGCTGCTTTCCTTCTTAGCTTATCAGCTTCTTTTCTCGACTCGGGTACAATACCCTGGGTGAGAAAATCAAAGAGTGGTTTCCTCCAATCCGCATCATCGTCGGTCAGAGCAATGAGTAAAGAATCCTTGATCAGTGCG
This sequence comes from Linanthus parryae, assembly GCA_023055425.1. Taxonomy (NCBI): domain Eukaryota; kingdom Viridiplantae; phylum Streptophyta; class Magnoliopsida; order Ericales; family Polemoniaceae; genus Linanthus; species Linanthus parryae. Next base: position 183,811,691 of record JALGPY010000001.1, on the reverse strand, counting down.
CAACTCTCGCACTTTCCTTGTATCAGTGCTGCGGCTGTTGACATGTCCGGCCAATGGATGCCATATCTCTGAGCTTTCCGATAGATTGACACCTCACTTTCCCCGCAAGCATGTTGGTGAATATGTTCTAATAGTAGCTTTCCTTCTTGCTCGGAGACGCATCCCATAAGTATTCCGCCAGGGCCCTTGTAATAGAGGGTGTTGTCATGTATGCAATACCCCTTTGTGGATGCCCAGTTCTCGTTGCTCGTGCCTTCTGCGATGGCCCGTAAGATTGACTTTCTCCAATCCGCATCGTCCATGCATTCATCGTCGCACGCGTCTTCTGTCAACGCCGAGGATGTTCGCACTTCAATCGAGATTTTTGCAGGACATTTGTCCGTGCTAACCTTGGATCCCAAGGTAGCCAAAGCGTCAGCGTGCCTGTTGTCCGCTCGGGGCTTGTGCTCGTACCTAACGTCGCAGAATTGTTGCACCAGTTTTTGTACCAAGGTCCGGTTGGACAGTAGATTTATCTCCTTCAAACCATACTCGCCCGAGGCTTGTTTGACGATTAGCTTGGAGTCCCCCATAACCGTCAGATTGCTTACTTCCAAAGCTTTTGCCGCGTGAAGCCTCGCAATGAGAGCTTCATATTCTGCTTCGTTGTTGGTGACTGCGAAGTCAAGCTTTGCGGACATCTGTATGACTTCCCCATCTGGTTTGGTCAAGACTATCCAAATGCCTCCACCTTTCCTTGTTGACGAGCCGTCAAAATGGAGCGTCCAATAGGGCAAATCAACTGCATAGATTTCAGGTCCCTCCAATTCTTCTTCAATCACAGGCTCATGACTGTTATCGGGAAATTGTGCCAGCAAATCCGCCACCTCCTGCGACTTGATCGCCCGCGGTCGCACGCATGTGATGTCATATTGGGATATGGTCATATACCATTTCGCCAATCTTCCCCCAGGAGTGGTATGAGTCAGAAGATATCGTATGGGATCACTCTTTGTGACCACCACCACTTTGTGCGAAGTGAAGTAGTGTCTCAGCTTCTCTATTACGAAGAATAAAGCAAGGCAATGACGCTCGATGTTCGTGTACCTTGATTCTGCGGGTTGCACAATGCGAGAAATGTAGTAGATGGGCCTTTCTTGGCCCTCATACTCCTGAGCCAGAAGAGCTCCTATAGACTTCCTTGTTGACGTCAGATACAGCAAAAGCGGTGATCCTAGCTGAGGTGCGATCATTACTTTTGAAGATGTCAGCAGCTCCTTTAGTTTCCCGAACGCAGCTTCGTGCTCCGGAGTCCAGTTGTATACGGCATCTTTCTTGAGAAGATCACTGAAACAGAAAGTAACTTCGGCAATCGCTGGGATGAATCTTCGCAGATATGATAGCTTTCCCAAGAACTTTTTCAAGGCACTCTGGTTATGTGGAGGAGTCATGCCAGTGATGGCTGATACTTTCGCAGGGTCAGGCTCGATTCCTTGGCGATGCACCACGCATCCCAAGAACTTTCCTGATGTTACCCCAAATGCGCACTTCATGGGGTTCATCTTCAATTGAAAGCGTCTGCATCTGTTGAACACTTTCCGCAAATCCGCCAGATGGTCTGCCTCCTCCTTGGATTTAAAAACCAGGTCATCCACGTAGAATTCCACTTCCTTGTGCATCATGTCGTGGAACAGGGCCATCATGGCCCGCTGGTAAGTTGCACCTGCGTTTTTTAGACCAAACGGCATCACCGTATAGTTGAATACTCCCACTGGGGTGATGAATGCGGTTTTCCGTGCATCTTCAGGGTCCATCTTGATCTGATTGTACCCACTGAAGCCGTCCATGGAACTGAACATGCGATGTCCCGCTGTCGAATCAATAAGTAGATCAATGTTGGGGAGCGGAAAATCGTCCTTGGGGCAGAAACGATTGAGATCCCGGAAATCCACGCAAATGCGAAGCTGTCCATTTTTCTTTACCACTGGCACAATGTTGGCCAGCCATGTGGGATGGTGATTCGGCTCTATGAATTTAGCATCCAGGAGTTTGACGATCTCCTGCTTAATCTTTACGTTGAGCTCCGTCCTAAAGCTCCTTGTGCTCTGCTTTACCGGCTTGGATCCTGGAATCACGTCCAACCGATGCATGGTGATGCTCGTGTCCAGACCGGGCATCTCATCATATTCCCATGCGAACACGTCCTTGTACTCGGTCAAGAGCTGTAGCAATCTTTTCTCCTCTTCGCTTGTGAGGTCCGCACTTAGAAAGACCGGCCTCTTCTTTTCGTCGTTCGGTCTTAGGAATACCTCCTTCAGCTCTTGCTTTTGCGGTCTGGGTTTGTCTTCCATGCATTCGGGTGCTTCTTTGAGTTTCTCTTCTAGAGTGCTCGGCATTGGTCTTTCTGTCTCCGCAACCTGCTCGATTTGGTTTATTTGCTCAGGGATATCCCCATGCCCGCGTGGGGACACCCCCGCGCACCTTCATATGCGATAACATTTCTTCCCGTTGGCGTAGAAACTCTCTATCTCCTTGCCTTCAGGGTCATGCTTTGCTATTCTTTTCAAAGTGTACACGTTCTTTCGCTGGTAGGCAATCTGCGGCGCTTCTTCTCGCGTGGGCGGCTTTTCCTTGGCATCCTCCCTTGTCACCATCACTCCCGCAGGTGACTGATCTTTGATATCTTCCCATAGGGGTAAAGGAGTGGGGATGAATGGTCCCGGTGTTTGCTCGTCCGCCATCTCGGTGAACCACACCGCCTCACTGAGATGCGCTTCATCCATGTTGAATGGATTCGTCGAAGCCGGTATCTCGACTATTCTGTCATTCCAAATAGCTTTCATCACTTGGTGAGCTGTTGAAGGGACACCATCAAAGCGATGAATCCAGGCTCGTCCTATGATCATGTGATACGTAGTGTTCGCATCTATGACATAGAACTTCGCTGAGCACTTGATTTTGCGGATCTGGATACCCAGGCGGATCCATCCTATCGTCACTCTGGAGTCGTTCTCGAATCCCATCAACGGGGATGGACGCTTGACAATCTTGTAATCTGGGATTCCTGCTAGCTTCAATGTATGGAGCGAAACAACGTTAACTGCTGCTCCTCCGTCGACGAACGCTCTTTTGAACTCGACGCCATTGATGATAGCCGTCACATACAGAGGCCTCTGGTGGCTCGCATCTGTCTTCTTGTCGCTGGTGGAAAAGGTTATGATCTTTTCTGTAGAGCGAGACGCCCTAATGACTTTCCCATTGGAGACTACGAGATCCTCCTCGTAATCTTCTGCTATCCTTAAGATCGCTTTTGTCATCTCCGTCCGGCATTTTTCAGAGAATTTCATCTCGTCGAAGAACCTGCTGAAGCCGTGCGACCCCTTCATCCGGTCAGCACGCTCGTACTCCGTGTCTATGCTGTAGTCTTCATCATCGTGGACTTCGGCAATGATGGGTAGACCATCCTCTGCGACCTCTTCCAGATCCACAATCGAGATCATAGCGACCTCTTTGCCTTTCGATTCTTGCTCCGCATGGGCAGGAAGTGGATTGTTGCGCACATCCTGCCTTTGGTCGCTGACAATAAGTTCGCCATTCTTCATCTTTTGGCTAAACACAATTCTGAGCTTCTTGCAGTCCGCCGTGGGATGCATGACCTTGCCGTGGTATTCGCACCACTTTGGGTCCCTCACCATCTCCTTGGAGGGTGCCCTCTCGAGTGGCGGTAGGACACCGTCCTTGCGCCATTGCCTGCAGAGGTCGCTTGCTTCTTCCACCGAGCATGCCAGAGGTGGTGCATCAAAGTTCACGATCTTCGCCTGCTTTTGGGGTGAGACCGCATTTACTTCAGCTTCGCGTCCCCTCTTATAGCTGAATCTCCCGATTTTGAAAGTAGTACCGCCCGAGGATCGCTCAGGAGCGTTTCTCTTTTTCTGCCTCTCCACTATAGGCTCGATGTTCTTCGTGCATTCGATTAGTTTTGAAAACGTAGGCGTTTGCAGGTTAATAAGCATACATTTGTACTCATCTCGCATGCACTGCAGGCATATCTCTACGAGTCTACTTTCAAGCATCACATCTTTGCATTCTAAGGATTTGGCCCTGAACTTCTTGATGAAGGTTATTCCGTCCTCCTCGCGCTTCTGATACATCCGCGAGAGGTGAATCATCGTCACCTTCTCCTCCATCTGGAAGAACTTGGTGTAGAACTTTTAGACCATTTCGTCCCAAGTCTTCACGGACCCGGCTTCCAACGTCCTGTACCACTTGTAAGCCACGTTCCCCAAGGATTTCGGGAACTCACGCATCAGCAGTTTGGGATCGGCTCCATACGGCCCCATCACATCAATGAAACGCATGACATGTTCATGAGCGTTTCCATTGACGTCTTCGAACTTGTCCCATTTAGGAGCCTTGTACCCAACAGGGTTAGGCATAAGATAGATCTCTCGTGGGATAGGCGGATCGTTGTCTAGCTTCGGGATGATGGTATCCGCGAATGATTGGTGAGCCAGAATGGTGTCTATGCGCCGTTGCAGAGACGTCATACACTCTGGAGTGTTTCCCTCGGTAGCAGGAGGAGGGGTTGCTGCAGGCGGAGGCGATACATATGCCGCAGGAGGGTTAGGGACATATTGTGCATTCACATTACCCCAGATTGCTGTTGGAGGAAGCAAGGGATACTGCGAGGACGGATTAGGTACCAAAGCCGGAGGCTGAGGAGTATGAGCGGTGAGGGGCAACTCCCAGTCCTTGAGTGGTAGAGGCTCCTCCTCCCTGAGAGACGGCGGTGGCTGGTGCAGGGTTTGGAGCGAGAGTCCCCAAGACAGCCATGATCCGTTCTAGCTGCGCAGATTGAGCTTGGAGAGCCTTCCCCTGACTCTGGATGGTGGCATCCAAGGCTTCTAGCGTCGGAGCTTCACCGGTAGTCGTAGGAGTACGGCGAATCTCCTCTCCCGAGGCGGCTTCGGTGGAAGGCGATCTGTTACTGATATCATCCTCCTGAGACATAGTTGCTTGCAATGGTAAGTTCACGTCGGGTTCACCAAAATGTGCACAAGAGATTCCGGCAGGGAGAACTCCGTGTACACCGAGAGTAGAGGATCGGAAATAGCACAGGAAGAGTTGGGTTGTGTGTAGGGAGAGAGTAAGGCAGTAGTAATGTCTGAGAGAGAGACAGGGGTTTGGCAGAGCTTCCGCGTATGTCTGGTGTGTCCTCCCTTTGTATGGAAAGGTTAACGTCCTATATATAACGGAGAATGTGACCGTTGCAGTGTGGTTAATGCGCCCATCAATGGCGGCTTAATTAGCTTAACCACAACGGCACGTTCGTCCGCGTATATAAGGACCGTTACAGCACGTTATGCGCAAATACCGGAACCGTTATGGGGTTGACCGGGTTTGACCGGATTGACCGGGTTTATGGAGCTCGTGCCATAAATCTCTCAGAAGAGTTACTAAAGGTCGCGCGCGGGCTTGGCTCGCACGCGACAGGACTTACTCTAGCCTCCAAACCACTAAGTCCCTACAAGTCTCGTGCAGTGGTATGCGAGGGCTCTGTCTTGCAGCCCCCACATGGATCAGTGCGGCTGGTGATCCAGTGTGTGTGGAGCACAATATGGTGTGCTGGATGGTTGCCACGTGGCCGAGATCTGTCATCTCAGAAAGCACTATCTACAACGACGTACTTGTTTTATTTTCGCTCTCTCTCTTTCTTATTTTCATTTTACCAATCTTGAGTGAATTACTTTGCTTTGATGATTTGATAAGTAAAACGATACAAAACTTGATAATTTTTTCATGATATTGTAGAGATTTTACTCTACAACTCCATGAAAAAATGACCAAAATATCGGATTATTTGGCTATCTAAATCACCAGGTCAAAGTAACCTGGTTACAGAAGAAAAAGTCAAACTAGGAACATAGATAGTGAACGGAGTTAGTATTATTTTCGTCCGATAATGTTCTTTGTATTTTGAATTTTTTACCCGTAGTCATGTCACTTGATCTGGTCATTTGAATAGCAGAAAAAAATACAATTTTTTCATTGTATTGTGGAGTAAAGTTACTCTACAAGATCATGCAAAAATAACCAAATACTTTCATCATTCCGATTACTAAATCACCTGGTCAAAATAACCTGGCGAATAGTGGGAAAAAGCAAAAAATGAATAACTTGAGTGGACGGAGGTAGTAGTATCTAGGAGTGTAAACGGTTCGATTCGGCTCGGCTTGCACCAAATTTCGAAGCGAACATAAAATCTCGGTTTGGAAAACAAACCTACACCGAACCGTTTATAAACGGTTTAGTTTGAGTTTGATTTGGTTCGCACAGAAACGGTTTGCTTTCGGTTCGAACCGCGTTAACCGGATAATATTTTTTATAATTATAATTTAGTCGTACAAACTTTAGAAACTCACAAATTACGTGAAAAACGACACACACACAAATTAAAAATATGAAACGCAGTCCAACTAAATGAGCAATAACAAACAAAACAATCATACTACTTAGTTCCAGAAAAATAGACTATTTCACAAACATGCTAAGAACAACATCTACATTTATAACTAAGTAAGAACTTTAAGTATCACATGTTCAATTCACACTGCCAACTTAACATAGTACTTATTATAAAAAAAACATGTGGTCGTGTGAGAGTATTGAGAGAGAGGCGAAATGTTGCGATGACAGACTGAAACGAAATGAGCCTTAAGAAACTGATTGTGATTAACTAATTACTGTACACATAATAATTGTGCATCAATATAAAAGGTTTAAACGATTTAGGCAGTTTGTGAAAAGCCAAAAAATGAATTGAATCGTTTAATTTTGAATCGAAATTTCATAAACCTGAACCGTAATTTCTTTTAATCCGAACCGACCCAATTAACGCGGTTCAGTCATGTTTATGGTTTTGCGATTTTATTTACAGCCCCAGTTGCATCAGTATCCATCGGTATGTACTCTTCTTTAAGAGACGGGTCTACACTTTTTATAAATTAAGTTGGAAGCTCATAATATCTTGACCAAGTACTATAGCAACTCAAGGGGGCATTTCTTCCAAACAAGTGTAAACTTCATCAAACTCAAGGACCATATGGTAAATAGTAGTAGTAGTCTGCAACTAACACTACATCAATAATGAGGCCCGTAAGAAAATAAAATCTCGTCATTACTTACTCCAGGTAAGAGAATATTTGAGTCTGCAAGATGCCTCAATATGGAAACTTCGAAATTGGACATCGCAACCAATCAATTTCTAGTAGAACAGAGATTATTATAAGGGCTCCCTTCAAAAGAAAAGATTATAAGGGTTGTTTGGATGAACTGAAATAAGTGTATGATTGAGTTTAAATGCTCATTCAATTAGTAGTGTTTGGATGCGGTAGATTATTGTAAATCATTGTTATTTTTCCGTTGAATTAGCATTTTATCGTCCCCAAAAATCTAAAATCTTCGAAGTTCCGGATAAAAATCCGGATTTCTTGATTTAAAAAATATTTCCAATTTTTTTTCCGAAAATCCGGATTTTTGCGGGAATTCAAGCTTTTTGGGTCTGGAGAGATTTGACTGAAGATCTCGAATTTTGACCTTCTTCTACCTCTTGACTTAATCTCATCCAAACATGCCCTATATGCAACAACCCCCTTATCCGGCTCGGGACAAGACCTGGAGGGCGATGCTTAATAGAAGCGGCGGAGATCAAAAACAATACATTTCACAACACTTATTCTATTATTAAACATCAAACTTAGAGTATTATACAAGAGGTGCTACTATTACACAAAACTTATCTAACGTTTATTGGATAGTCTACTGATGACGATCACGATCTAAGTGTGTCTCGCGCCCCATCTATTTTACAGTCACAGCTCCTAGACCTGCGATGGGAAGAAAAACAAGAACTGCTGTTTCTAAAGTCAGCCAGAAATGATGAGTGAGATACACCTTAGTATGTGAAACGAGGAAGATGAGATGTATTGCGTAGACACGAGTTAAAACAAGACTCATAATATGAGTAAAAATTTATCAGAGTTTGCAGCAGAATAGATAGTAATACCAGTAATATTCATCCCGATATAAATCGACTTTCAAAATAAGTTATTGCTCACAGTAACCAGAGTTCATAAGAACAGTCCTCTGATCGGAAATCTAGATCGAGGGTTGGGAAAACCATTACCTGGGAAACATTCCCATGTAGGACGACAACGAGAGATAAAACCTTTCCTCCGTACCTGGCGTTGGGGAGAACCTCTCCCGCCCCTACTTATATAAACCATACTATACCTTAAGTGTCGACACCCCCTTGTGGATCGTAAGTCCATAAGAGTAGTACTAGATAGGACTCTAGCCAATAAGGCAAAGAGTCGGGCCAACTAAGGGCCAAACTAACCCAATAAGGGCAAATAAAGCAAACGAAGGGCAAATCCAAAACACTGGTTCTGGTACATGTGAGCTCAGTTTCAAAACAAACATTTCGAACCTAATCAAACTCAAGGAAAGCATGTATTTCACAAAACTCATTTTGAGACGTATTTCAAAATCATGTCACGACACGAATGAAGCTAAGCAAGCAAGACTAAGCATATAACTCACCTGAAGTCAACTCAGCAGTTATACAACGGATGTTCGACGAAGCCTACGTCCACGAACCCGTCTCCTATAATTTACAAATCTCTAGTCATAACTCCGTTACTTCTGAATAATGAATGCTATAGTCCTATACCAATGCTTGGCTAGGTTGTATACATTTCTCACAATTCCAATAAAACTCGTGTTCAAGTCTTATATATATAGAAAAGTATTTTAAAGACTCATTTGATACTAAATAAGTAAAATATTACTTATAATTGTTTGGAGAAGCATGTAATATTTAGATGAACCGCTTGATTATAGTAATAATTACTAGAATATAATATTATCAAATAGAATTTATAAGGAGTTATTTTGACTAGAGGATTATTTTTGAATACATAACACTATTATTTTTGCTAAAACGATTTGAAACTCACTAATAAACTAAAGTGACATTTTGTAAGTGACTAAATCAATATTGCTTTCATAAATGTATATATACACATATATACACAAGTATTTTACTAACTTATTTTTGTAAAAAATATTCATTTTAACCAATTTCCAAAACATATATTTTTTTTGCTAGAAAAGAAAACATTCATTAAATAAAAATGACTTTTGTACATAAATATTATAAATATATTTTAATTTATCATAACTATATATATATATATGTATACATATACCCATACACATATAAATAATAGACATATATATATGTAGATATAATAGAGATATTATGGGAAACACATTAGCCCCCCACTACCAGTTTAGTATAGAACAACTAACACCCCTAAAGTTTCTAAAAAATATAATTTAACCCCCCAAAACATGAATTTTGGCACATACTCAATCTCATTAATCGAAATACGAATTCGAGCTACAAAAACATGGTTTTGATTACATAAAACAACTCGGTAGGTGATTTAAGGCTTACCCACTCCAAGAAACGCGAGAATCAATCGAAAAAGGAAGCGGGTCGATGTTGTCGTCGACGACGCTTGTGATGATGGCCGACGGGGCTGTTCTGGTGTCTCTCGTCTTGTTTATGAGCACTCCTGGAGGTTGGTCGGGTCCCTTTGGGGTCTAGGGAGTTGGAAGAGAGGAGGTGGGTGGCGTTCGTTCGAGCTTTCCGAAAGTTGGCCGGTAAGTATGGAGGTCGGCCGGCGACGGGTTGGTTCTGCGGCTACGGCTACTTCTGTGAAGGCTTTTCTTCTTCTCTTGGTAGAATTAGTGAGAGAGAGAGAGAGAGATAGAGAGAAATTGAGGTCGTGGCAGAAAGGGGAAGAGAAGAAACATGGGGAGGTGGAGGTCTCTCGGCCTCTTTCCCGTTGGCGGCAGCGGGGTGTGGTTGGTGGCGGTGATTGACAACTGCTGCTCCTGCTGTCTATGTTCTGTGGCAGAGGAATGGAGATAAATGTATGGGGATAGAGAGAGAGAGAGAGGGTAAAAGAGAGGCGGTGATGGGTTTGGTGGTTTCCCGACGGAAACGGCGGCGGCAGTGGCTGGGTTTCTCCGGCTGCTGCTTGCTGCAGTTGATTGCTCGCTGGACAAAGAAACAGAGAAAGAAAGAGAGATAGGGAGAGGGAGAGAAGGCAGTGAGTTGAGAGGTGGTGGTGATGGTGGTCGCGGTGGTGTTGGTGGTGATGGCTGGAGATGGTGATGAAGATGAAGATGATGATGATTGTGTTGTGAGGGAGAGAAAGGCAGAGCTTAAATAGAGAAGGAAGGAGGTGGCGGTGAAGATATTTTTTTGCCGAAGGTGAAGGTGGCGGTGACGGTTGGAAAAATCTACCTAAGGAGAAGAGAAGATGAAGAAGGAAATGAGGAAGAGGACAAAGGAAACAAACAAATCTTTTTTTTGCAAAAACTAAACTATTATTATCCGAATTTACAAGCGGAAGATGCCAACCTAAGATCCAGAACTATACAGGGGATCTAAGGTGGCATGTGAAAAAAACATGTAAAATACATGAGATGAAATTAAAGCAAAACAAACTGAGAACAAAACCACCAAACAAGCCCTAACCAAAGATAAACTAAAATCAAGCTTCTGGACAAGTTGGTGAAGAACCAAACAAGCGTATGTTTGTTGAGGAAAGGCCTCATCTTGATGTCTGGATGAAGAACAGAGAGGCGGTGGATCGCCGACAACTGCAAAGGAAGTCGGGAAGGAAACTTTGTCGCTCCGTCACCACCCAGATCTGTGATTCGAAAATGAAGAGCCACTGGTGGCGTCGGAAGGGGAAGCGAACCGCCGGATGACCCACCGATTGAAGTCGGTGAGTCAGTTGCCGGTGAGTCGGTTGGGAAATCGCGACCAGGGGAACACGCCGACGAAGATGAACTTGAGTGACAACGGAGGAGCCCATGGCGGCGAAATCCGTCGGAGAGACCCTCTGCCAAGTATATCTGGGAATCGGAGAAATTAGCCTGCGAAAGGCCCATGAGAAAACCCAGAGATGACTATGGTGAAAAATTCGGACGGCGAAACCGCCGGAAAAGACCTGTACACATTTTATGGGTTAAATGTTATAATAGTAAAACAATAATATGCCATGTTTATAATAAATATATACACATTCCTTTAAAGTATTGTTAGCAAAAATAATATTCAGAGTAAAATATTGTGTTTTAATCGTGTGAGATTTTAGAAAGATGTTCCGTTAATAATCGTAAGCTAAAACGTGAATATATTATTTATTAACGCGTGTGCGACCACCGCGAGACTTCGTAGTCATGCACCACACAATCATTCAAAAAGAATGGTGTGCCCAACCACCAAATAATATTCAAAGAAGTTGTTTTTCACTTGTACTAGTCACCAGACCCCATTATTTGTTGTCTTTTTCCCATTCTTGTTCTTTCATTTCTTCTTCTTCTTCTTTCTTTTCCTTCGGCAATGGTTTTGCCACGACACACCACCGTGAAGAAGAAGAAGAATTCTACTAGGTTTGAATTTCTCATAAACTAATATTATTTGGAAAATATTGGATGAGTTGGGCACACTAGCCAGTAGAGTGATTAGGTATAGTACATGCGCTAAGTCTCGCGGTGGTCACACACGCGTCGCGGGAACGAATAAAGAAAATTCTCACGTATTAATTTACGAATATAACGTTTTGCTAAAATCTCATACAATAAATTATTCAATGTCATTTTCCACAACTAATTGTTACCATTTTATTATTATTATTATTATTATTATTATTATTATTATTATTATTATTATTATTATTATTATTATTATTATTATATAGCTTTCTAAATTACTAAATAACCCTTAGTAATTAGTCGGGGTATTACACTATACCTTCTAGATATAGTTACCCTAAAACTTGCTTTCGTCACCAATGGACAAACATACCCAACAAGCGAAGAAAAACGGGAACTTGCACAACAACGACAAGTAAATTTTATGCTCATTGCACTATCCCAGTGGTTCTATCACGGGTAGATGCCATGCCCGAAAACCATATTGAATCTCATTTTCAAAATGTGATTCAGTTGTTGCCATGATGGATTTAATAGGAGATTTTTTTATTTTTTTATTTTATTTTTTGATAAAAATAGGAGATTTGTTGAATTAGCCTTTTGTATCGTGTACATGAGAATCCAAGAGTTGCATAATTGAAAATTTGCACAATGTGTTACAATATGCAGAGATGCAGTCCAAACAATTTATAGTTTTCGCAACAATTAATCACCATTTAATGAATTGACAGTGTAGATGGTATTGTTGAGGGTATTCCTGTAAATATGAGATGAGAGTGACATTTTAATCATATAGTACTAGTGATAATTATTTTTTACCATCTGCACATGAAATGATGAGTCCAAATATCATCTTCTAGTCATTTAGAAATGAAATAATTACACTCTATTCACATTTTTCTATTCCACTATAAATAACATACCTTACTCCACAGTCCTCATATCTATTCCTGCCAACTTCTTAAGTTCCAAATTGCACTGCTTTTGCTTTTGGTTAGTACTCCTTTGCTTCTTCCCCTACTTTGTGTTATAAACTTATCATTTATTCACACATTGTTAGAAAACGATGCGCGGAAGCACGACGCCAGTTGTTGGGGACCAAGAAGAGTGATAGGACGAAGAAGAAGATGAAGAACAACACAACGATATAACGTGGTTCACTAGTTTTTAGGCTAGCTACATCCACGACCAAAACGAACCAATTTATTGATGAGAGAGCCAATTACAATCCAAGACACACCACTTATGTCAATATAAGAGTCCTACACCCATATGTAGGCCTAAACTAGTGACTTGTGCCCAAGGCAACGTCCAAACGTTGCCAAAACGAACAAGGAAACAATTCCAAAACGAACAAGGAAACAATCCTTAGCCGCCTTGGACCAAGTCAAATTTCTATGCTAGGTTTGAATCACCAAAATCTAACAAATCTCCACCTTGATTCAAACAGCAACCAATCCAATGCTCCTCATCAATTCAATTGTGGATGTGCCTCCCAATCAAGAACGCCTCCACCCAATTCACTAAATCATTTCTCCGATTGCCATCCGTCTTTTTCAACGAACACGCCAATCGTAGATGCACCTCCAACAATCAAATTTGAAGTGCTCCACCCTAATATAAACGATCAACCAATCGAATGTATTCCCAAAATTGCAGTGTTGGTATACATTACCAATGCGCCACAACAAGCGCGTCTTCGCGTCTCAACAAACGTAAAGACTTGTGTGTCTCAATCAACACACCCTAATGCACCATGACACAATGCATCTCCCCAGTATCATCACAATGACACTTGATGATGAAAGTACCTATCAATCATTGTCATGTCAATTGCGCCGCCAATGAACCGCACCAAGACGCCAACCGAGACACGCCCAATAACGTGCCAACAACCAATGTGTGCACAATAACACGCCGCCAATCAATACATGCTCAATAACATGTAACCAACCAATACGCGCCCAATAATGCGTCACCAATCAATTACGTGCCAACAAGGCACGTCAATTGCTCCATGCCACGAGCCAAATCCGTCGGGTGATCAGAGCCGTCTCCACCTTGACTTGAATCCTCCTAGCGGCCCGAACAAGATCGCTCCAATCCGATGCTCCAACTCTTACGAGTTCTTGCAACGAATGAGCCCAATTTAGATCCACAAGCCCAATTCTCCATGTTGGAAGCCCGATTGCGCCGGAACGCCAATTGCACGTGAACCTCCAAATTCGCGCTAGAATGCGCGCCCGATGCTCCATGGCAAGAACTAGATAGCTCTCACAATAAGGAACCCGATTGTTCCCCCAATAAGGAACCCGATAGCTCCCAAAACAAGGAACTCAATAGCTCCCCCAATAAGGAAATTGATGGTGGGTGTACCAACAATATTCTCATCAACACGATAGATCTTCATCCCAAATGAATTCGCCATCACTCAACACCAACAAACCCTAACCCAACAACCTGGCACTGATACCACTTGTTAGAAAACGATGCGCAGAAGCGCGATGCCAGTTGTTGGGAACCAAGAAGAGTGATGGGACGAAGAAGAAGATGAAAAACAACACAACGATATAACGTGGTTCACTAGTTTTAAGGCTAGCTACACCCACGACCAAAACGAACCAATTTATTGATGAGAGAGCCAATTACAATCCAAGACACACCACCCATGTCAATAGAAGAGTCCTACACCCATATATAGGCTTAAACTGGTGACTTGTGCCCAAAGCAACGTCCAAACGTTGGCAAAACGAACAAGGAAACAATTCCAAAACGAACAAGGAAACAATCCTTAGCCGCCTTGGACCAAGTCTCTAATACTCCGTCTAAAATCTAAGGGTAAAATAGTAATTCGGGTAGCTAAATATAGCTAAATATATATATATATATATATATATATAATTTGGGTAGTTTATCGTATTAATATTGTGTGAGATTTTAGAAAACGTTAAGTTAATAATTATTTTCTTTATTTTAAGTATTAACGCGGGTACAACCACCGCGAGATTGAGTGTGTGAATTTCACTAGATCACATTATTTCTTGGTGTGCCACCCACACCTTAGTTTTTCGCCCAAACCTCATCACCTTCAACTCATCTTCCTCGGCAAGATTTTGCCACCGCCACCGTACACCCTCTCTTCCACCATAAGCTTCTCCTACTTCCTTCCTCCACACTACTCTTGTCCTATAAATCATCCCCCTGTTCCTCCCTCATCACCATCATCACTTTCACCTTCATCCTTTTCTTTTCTTCCCAGCCACACCACCAACGAGAGCTCCACCACCACCTTCAACCTCCATCTCCTCCCTAGTCTCTCCCTCTCTGCCTCACATATCTCCCTCTGCCTCTCTCTCTTTCTCCCTCTCTGTTCTCTGACCCTGAACAGAGCACAAGGCAGCAGCAGCAGCAGCCGGCAAAAACCAGCCACCACCCCTGCCACCGTCGGGGAGGAAGACCTGAACCACCCTCTCTGTTCTTGAACCACCCCTCTCTCTCGAATCTCCTCTCTGTCATGACCTCAATAGCATCAGAAGGAGTTTAAGCGACAAGACACAGCAAGCAGCAAACACTAGCCGACGAAGATTTTCCAGCAAAACTTCATTTTTTCCGGCCGAAGCTTCGGCCAACCCAAATCAGAGACACCCAGGCCATTTTGGTGGTCTCTCTCAACTCCCTAGGGTCCGACTCAGCTGTTAGAACTCTCAGCCGTGGCCAAGAACCACCGTAAACCGTCCGGTCGAGCTCCACCTCCGGCGAAGCTTTCGGCGGCTCGACCCGCTTCGTCTCTTGGTCAATTCTTGCGATTCTTGGTGTGGGTAAGTCCTAAATCACCTCCCGAGTTGTTTTATGCAATTAAAATCGTGTTTCTAATGCTCGAATCCGTGTTTCGATTTGGTGTGTTTGGGTATTCATCGTTTAGTTTATGCTTGGGGTCGAATTTTAGTTTCCTAAAACTTGTGGTGAGAAATTTGTCCTTTATACAAAACTATTTAGGGGCTGCACTAAAGTAGTTTACATACTTTGTTTTATAAAATAATCTTAATTAGTTGTCATTAAAACTCTACTTAGTAAAAATTATTATATGAGCATAGGAAATGTTTTGTAAAGCATTATTTCAACATTCATAATTGTTTCTTGGAAAATAAACTAATAAATTTATATTTTCATAATTTGGAAATATTGTCTTATTGGCTAAATAAATGTCTTTTAAACCCAAAAACAAAATGAGATGAGTTCTTAAATATTTACTAATCTTTTATCGAGTATGCTTGTATAAAATATATATTATTTTCTAGCTAAAATAACTCGGTATTAAAGTACTCCTCTCACGATGAAATTATATTTCTTATTATCGACATAATAGCTTACAAATATTACTTATCTACTTTTTGTATAATTATAAGCATATAATTGGAGACGGGATTATATTGGGGATCGTGAGAGATATAATTTGTATACGACCTAGCCGAGTAGTTGTATAAGGCTAGTGTATTCGTTTATCCGAAAATAACAGCGTTGTGACTAGAGACTTGTTAATTGTAAAGGACGGATTCGTGGACATAGGCTTCATCGACCATCCGACGTTCTAGCTGCTATATCGAATTCAGGTGAGTTTATATGCTTAGCCTAGCACACCTAGCTCCTTGCGCGTCCGTATGTGGTTCAATTTTATGTCTCAAGATATTTCTGTGAGTTCACATGCTTAGCCTAGAACGCCTGGCTTCTTTCGTGTCATTGTGCTTCGTTCGTATCGAATTGTGTTATTTGTCTTTCTTGTCTCAAAATGTGTTTTGTGCTTCACATGCTTTATTTGAGTTGGTTACATTTTCGAAATGAATCTTTGAAACTATCACACAATATTAATCCGCTCATTATGCAAAGTGGAAAGAATCGCATGTACCAGAACCTCGTGTGCCTGTCCTCTTTGATGTCCTAATGTGATTTCTAATCTCACTCATAATATACTTCCGAGCTACATGCCTAATCTTGCTTGTCTGGCTTCACTCGTGTCAAATTGTGATCTTATACTCCTTCTCAAGATATACTTGTGAGTTATACATGCTAAGTCTTGTACGCTTAGCTTCTTCTGTGTCATGATATGACTTCTATGTTCTTCTACGTGTCCAATGCGATTCCTATACTCGTCGAATATCACTTGTACCGTATCCAGTGGACTGTTATTATGATCGGCTCCGGCCGAAAACACCGATACCAGGGAGTTTCCCTTGACTGATTGGGTCATGGATCTTTTTCGGCTCCGACTGGGAACACAGACTTTGGAGTTCCCCTTGACTACTTGTTGTGGTCATGGACTAAGTTTAAAGTTGGCTCCGGCCAGAAACACAGACTCTGGAGTTTCCCCTGACTTCGTTGAAGTCTTGGACTTATTGGCTCCGGCCGGAAACACCGATTCGGGAGTTTCCACGTTATGTTTTGTTGGCAAGAGATATTATTGAGAAGCTCTCTGTTGGCATTTATAGATCCAGTGACTGTCTATAGCAAATGCTCTTGAAATCTATTTCTTGATGATTCATTCCTGACTTTGTTGATCGCGCTGTTGCGTCCTCTGATAATTGTTCTACTCATACTCTTTCACTGTTATTTTCAACTCTTATCCCAGCTGTCTATATATTCTTTCATGTTTTACGCGCTAAGGTGTATCTCACTCAGCACTTCTTGCTGACTTTCAAAACTACGGTTCTGGTTGTTCTTCCCACCGCAGGTCTAAGAGCTGGGATATGGAATAGAAGGGGCGCGAGACACACCTAGACTGTGATCATCATCGGTAGACTATTTAATGATATAGATAACTATTGTGTAATAGTAAGCATCGTTTGTATAAGACTTTAAGTTTGATGTTTAATAATATGAATAAGTGTTGTGAAATGTATTGCTTTTGATCTCCACCGCTTCTATTAAGCATCGCCCTCCCGGTCTCGTCCCGAGCCGGATAAGGGGGTTGTTGCAGGTGGTATCAGACAAGTTCGTTCCAACACGGGAATTAAAACCTGTAGGTCAACTTAAAATGAACATAGGGCAAGATAAAATATGGATAAGCCGGGTATTTGGGGAGTTCTTGGTTACTCCCTCTTTCTTGACAAGTTGCTATCTGAAACTACTTTGTTTTGTGTTGAGACCCTAATGCCTATTTACGGTATATGGTTATGAAACCGTATCTCTAGTATTCTTTATGTGTGTGTTCTTCTGTGTATCTCGCTGAGATATTGTGTGATTAGTTGATACGGAATACTTATTAGTTGTGACCTGCTATTTGGGGAAGCACGTGTGTTGCGATAAGGAACCGTTTGGGATACGTCATCACTAGGAGTACCGTTACTTCTCGAAAGTAAGAAATGGAAGGAGAAGAAGCCCTACACCCACAAGTGTCCCAGTTGATCGGCCATATGGACCAGTTTGTTCAGGCAATGAACAACAACAACCAGAACAACAATAACAATGTTGCTGCTGAACAAGAACCTGATTAGGCTAAAAAGATTGCTCGTCGAAACCCGAGTTGCTTCTTTGGACAAGAAGATCCCGTGTTGCTTGAGAATTGGATTAGGGAGTTTGATAAGATTTTCCAAGCCATGGAATGCCCAGAAGCTAGAATGGTTAAGGAGGCAGCGTTTTACTTCAAGGGAAAAGCTGACAACTGGTGGACTGCCAATCGAGCAAGGTTCATGGCTCAGGAAGGTTTTAACTGGGAGGCCCTGAAGACTGCAATGAGAGTTGCCTTTTATCCGGAGCATGTTAAGGAGCATAAGTATCAGGAGTTCATTGCACTAAAGCAAGGAAACGATTCGGTGACTGACTACTACGACAAGTTCGTGGAGTTAGCTCGTTTCGCTGAAGATACTGTACCTACTGAAAAGCGCTTGGTCACTCGTTTCATAGGAGGTATGAAGCTTGAGATCCAGAGGACCATGCTCACCAGAACCTATGACACGCTGTCTGAGGCCTATGGAATAGCAGCTAACATCTGGAGAGTCGATAAGGTGATGACACAACAACTAAGAAGAGAAAAGCGGAAGGCCAGGAGGATGATAATCACGGCCAAGGCAGGAGTAACCAAGGGGCGAATAAGCGTTTCAATGGGAGAGAAATTCACCATCAGAACCATGGAAATAGCAGCAACAAGTACCAAGCCAGCTGCAAGATGTGTGGTCGCAATCATCGTGGATACACTTGCGACGGAGCACCCATAATTTGTAGGTACTGCGGCATCCAAGGCCACATTTATAACGACTGTCGAAAAAGGATGTCTGATGAGGATCAACAAGGCAATACTGGAGGATACAATCAGAGGAATGCCCGGAACAATGAGCGAAACTATCAAGGGAACCGACAGAATAATCGGGATGGAGGAAATCAGTTTCGCAACAATAACATTGAAAACAATAGAGACGGGAATGGAGGGAACACCTCTCAGGGAAACGACCAGAGGCCACCTGGAAGAGTTTTTGTGTTGAGTAAAACAGAGGCACAAGAACTGAACAATACAAAGGGTAAGCACTCTGATCTTAATCTTTGTGCGTCTCATTTAGAAAACCACTGAGACCCTAGAAACCCGTCAAAGCTTCGAGAACGAAGCTTAGTCTAAGGGGGGGGAGGATGTAATACCCCGTCTAAAATCTAAGGGTAAAATAGTAATTCTGGTAGCTAAATATAGCTAAATATATATATATATATAATTTGGGTAGTTTATCATATTAATATTGTGTGAGATTTTCGAAAACACTAAGTTAATAATTATTTTCTTTAGTTTAAGTATTAACGCGGGTAAAACCACCGCGAGATTGAGTGTGTGAATTTCACTAGATCACATTATTTCTTGGTGTGCCACCCACACCTTAGTTTTTCTCCCAAACCTCATCACCTTCAACTCATCTTCCTCGGCAAGATTTTGCCACCTCCACCGTACACCCTCTCTTTCACCATAAGCTTCTCCTACTTCCTTCCTCCACACTACTATTGTCCTATAAATCATCCCCCTGTTCCTCCCTCATCACCATCATCACTTTCACCTTCATCCTTTTCTTTTCTTCCCAGCCACACCACCACCGAGAGCTCCACCACCACCTTCCACCTCCATCTCCTCCCTAGTCTCTCCCTCTATGCCTCACATATCTCCCTCTGCCTCTCTCTCTTTCTCCATCTGTGTTCTCTGACCCTGAACAGAGCACAAGGCAGCAGCAGCAGCCGGCAAAAACCAGCCACCACCACTGCCACCGTCGGGGAGGAAGACCCGAACCACCCTCTCTGTTCTTGACCCACCCCTCTTTCTCGAATCTCCTCTCTGTCATGACCTCAATAGCATCAGAAGGAGTTTAAGCGACAAGACACAGCAAGCAGCAAACACTAGCCGGCGAAGATTTTCCGGCGAAACTTCATTTTTGCCGGCCGAAGCTTCGGCCAACCCAAATCAGAGACACCCAGGCCATTTTGGTGGTCTCTCTCAACTCCCTAGGGTCCGACTGAGCTGTTAGAACTCTCATCCGCGGCCAAGAACCACCGTAAACCGTCCGGTCAAGCTCCACCTCCGGCGAAGCTTTTGGCGGCTCGACCCGCTTCGTCTCTTGGTCAATTCTTGCGATTCTTGGTGTGGGTAAGTCCTAAATCACCTCCCGAGTTGTTTTATGCAATCAAAATCGTGTTTCTATAGCTCGAATCTATGTTTCGATTTGGTGTGTTTGGGTATTCATCGTTTAGTTTATGCTTGGGGTCGAATTTTAGTTTCCTAAAACTTGTGGTGAGAGATTTGTCCTTTATACAAAACTATTTAGGGGCTGCACTAAAGTAGTTTACATACTTTGTTTTATAAAATAATCTTAATTAGTTGTCATTAAAACTCTACTTAGTAAAAATTATTATATGAGCATAGGAAATGTTTTGTAAAGCATTATTTCAACATTCATAATTGTTTCTTGGAAAATAAACTAATAAATTTATATTTTCATAATTTGGAAATATTGTCTTATTGGCTAAATAAATGTCTTTTAAACCCAAAAACAAAATGAGATGAGTTCTTAAATATTTACTAATCTTTTATCGAGTATGCTTGTATAAAATATATATTATTTTCTAGCTAAAATAACTCGGTATTAAAGTACTCCTCTCACGATGAAATTATATTTCTTATTATCGACATAATAGCTTACAAATATTACTTATCTACTTTTTGTATAATTATAAGCATATAATTGGAGACGGGATTATATTGGGGATCGTGAGAGATATAATTTGTATACGACCTAGCCGAGTAGTTGTATAAGGCTAGTGTATTCGTTTATCCGAAAATAACAGCGTTGTGACTAGAGACTTGTTAATTGTAAAGGACGGATTCGTGGACATAGGCTTCATCGACCATCCGACGTTCTAGCTGCTATATCGAATTCAGGTGAGTTTATATGCTTAGCCTAGCACACCTAGCTCCTTGCGCGTCCGTATGTGGTTCAATTTTATGTCTCAAGATATTTCTGTGAGTTCACATGCTTAGCCTAGAACGCCTGGCTTCTTTCGTGTCATTGTGCTTCGTTCGTATCGAATTGTGTTATTTGTCTTTCTTGTCTCAAAATGTGTTTTGTGCTTCACATGCTTTATTTGAGTTGGTTACATTTTCGAAATGAATCTTTGAAACTATCACACAATATTAATCCGCTCATTATGCAAAGTGGAAAGAATCGCATGTACCAGAACCTCGTGTGCCTGTCCTCTTTGATGTCCTAATGTGATTTCTAATCTCACTCATAATATACTTCCGAGCTACATGCCTAATCTTGCTTGTCTGGCTTCACTCGTGTCAAATTGTGATCTTATACTCCTTCTCAAGATATACTTGTGAGTTATACATGCTAAGTCTTGTACGCTTAGCTTCTTCTGTGTCATGATATGACTTCTATGTTCTTCTACGTGTCCAATGCGATTCCTATACTCGTCGAATATCACTTGTACCGTATCCAGTGGACTGTTATTATGATCGGCTCCGGCCGAAAACACCGATACCAGGGAGTTTCCCTTGACTGATTGGGTCATGGATCTTTTTCGGCTCCGGCTGGGAACACAGACTTTGGAGTTCCCCTTGACTACTTGTTGTGGTCATGGACTAAGTTTAAAGTTGGCTCCGGCCAGAAACACAGACTCTGGAGTTTCCCCTGACTTCGTTGAAGTCTTGGACTTATTGGCTCCGGCCGGAAACACCGATTCGGGAGTTTCCACGTTATGTTTTGTTGGCAAGAGATATTATTGAGAAGCTCTCTGTTGGCATTTATAGATCCAGTGACTGTCTATAGCAAATGCTCTTGAAATCTATTTCTTGATGATTCATTCCTGACTTTGTTGATCGCGCTATTGCGTCCTCTGATAATTGTTCTACTCATACTCTTTCACTGTTATTTTCAACTCTTATCCCAGCTGTCTATATATTCTTTCATGTTTTACGCGCTAAGGTGTATCTCACTCAGCACTTCTTGCTGACTTTCAAAACTACGGTTCTGGTTGTTCTTCCCACCGCAGGTCTAAGAGCTGGGATATGGAATAGAAGGGGCGCGAGACACACCTAGACTGTGATCATCATCGGTAGACTATTTAATGATATAGATAACTATTGTGTAATAGTAAGCATCGTTTGTATAAGACTTTAAGTTTGATGTTTAATAATATGAATAAGTGTTGTGAAATGTATTGCTTTTGATCTCCACCGCTTCTATTAAGCATCGCCCTCCCGGTCTCGTCCCGAGCCGGATAAGGGGGTTGTTGCAGGTGGTATCAGACAAGTTCGTTCCAACACGGGAATTAAAACCTGTAGGTCAACTTAAAATGAACATAGGGCAAGATAAAATATGGATAATCCGGGTATTTGGGGAGTTCTTGGTTACTCCCTCTTTCTTGACAAGTTGCTATCTGAAACTACTTTGTTTTGTGTTGAGACCCTAATGCCTATTTACGGTATATGGTTATGAAACCGTATCTCTAGTATTCTTTATGTGTGTGTTCTTCTGTGTATCTCGCTGAGATATTGTGTGATTAGTTGATACGGAATACTTATTAGTTGTGACCTGCTATTTGGGGAAGCACGTGTGTTGCGATAAGGAACCGTTTGGGATACGTCATCACTAGGAGTACCGTTACTTCTCGAAAGTAAGAAATGGAAGGAGAAGAAGCCCTACACCCACAAGTGTCCCAGTTGATCGGCCATATGGACCAGTTTGTTCAGGCAATGAACAACAACAACCAGAACAACAATAACAATGTTGCTGTTGAACAAGAACCTGATTGGGCTAAAAAGATTGCTCGTCGAAACCGGAGTTGCTTCTTTGGACAAGAAGATCCCGTGTTGCTTGAGAATTGGATTAGGGAGTTCGATAATATTTTCCAGGCCATGGAATGCCCAGAAGCTAGAATGGTTAAGGAGGCAGCGTTTTACTTCAAGGGAAAAGCTGACAACTGGTGGACTGCCAATCGAGCAAGGTTCATGGCTCAGGAAGGTTTTAACTGGGAGGCCCTGAAGACTGCAATGAGAGTTGCCTTTTATCCGGAGCATGTTAAGGAGCATAAGTATCAGGAGTTCATTGCACTAAAGCAAGGAAACGATTCGGTGACTGACTACTACGACAAGTTCGTGGAGTTAGCTCGTTTCGCTGAAGATACTGTACCTACTGAAAAGCGCTTGGTCACTCGTTTCATAGGAGGTATGAAGCTTGAGATCCAGAGGACCATGCTCACCAGAACCTATGACACGCTGTCTGAGGCCTATGGAATAGCAGCTAACATCTGGAGAGTCGATAAGGTGATGACACAACAACTAAGGAAGAGAAAAGCGGAAGGCCAGGAGGATGATAATCACGGCCAAGGCAGGAGTAACCAAGGGGCGAATAAGCGTTTCAATGGGAGAGAAATTCACCATCAGAACCATGGAAATAGCAGCAACAAGTACCAAGCCAGCTGCAAGATGTGTGGTCGCAATCATCGTGGATACACTTGCGACGGAGCACCCATAATTTGTAGGTACTGCGGCATCCAAGGCCACATTTATAACGACTGTCGAAAAAGGATGTCTGATGAGGATCAACAAGGCAATACTGGAGGATACAATCAGAGGAATGCCCGGAACAATGAGCGAAACTATCAAGGGAACCGACAGAATAATCGGGATGGAGGAAATCAGTTTCGCAACAATAACATTGAAAACAATAGAGACGGGAATGGAGGGAACACCTCTCAGGGAAACGACCAGAGGCCACCTGGAAGAGTTTTTGTGTTGAGTAAAACAGAGGCACAAGAACTGAACAATACAAAGGGTAAGCACTCTGATCTTAATCTTTGTGCGTCTCATTTAGAAAACCACTGAGACCCTAGAAACCCGTCAAAGCTTCGAGGACGAAGCTTAGTCTAAGGGGGGGGAGGATGTAATACCCCGTCTAAAATCTAAGGGTAAAATAGTAATTCTGGTAGCTAAATATAGCTAAATATATATATATATATAATTTGGGTAGTTTATCATATTAATATTGTGTGAGATTTTCGAAAACACTAAGTTAATAATTATTTTCTTTAGTTTAAGTATTAACGCGGGTAAAACCACCGCGAGATTGAGTGTGTGAATTTCACTAGATCACATTATTTCTTGGTGTGCCACCCACACCTTAGTTTTTCTCCCAAACCTCATCACCTTCAACTCATCTTCCTCGGCAAGATTTTGCCACCTCCACCGTACACCCTCTCTTTCACCATAAGCTTCTCCTACTTCCTTCCTCCACACTACTATTGTCCTATAAATCATCCCCCCTGTTCCTCCCTCATCACCATCATCACTTTCACCTTCATCCTTTTCTTTTCTTCCCAGCCACACCACCACCGAGAGCTCCACCACCACCTTCCACCTCCATCTCCTCCCTAGTCTCTCCCTCTCTGCCTCACATATCTCCCTCTGCCTCTCTCTCTTTCTCCATATCTGTTCTCTGACCCTGAACAGAGCACAAGGCAGCAGCAGCAGCCGGCAAAAACCAGCCACCACCACTGCCACCGTCGGGGAGGAAGACCCGAACCACCCTCTCTGTTCTTGACCCACCCCTCTTTCTCGAATCTCCTCTCTGTCATGACCTCAATAGCATCAGAAGGAGTTTAAGCGACAAGACACAGCAAGCAGCAAACACTAGCCGGCGAAGATTTTCCGGCGAAACTTCATTTTTGCCGGCCGAAGCTTCGGCCAACCCAAATCAGAGACACCCAGGCCATTTTGGTGGTCTCTCTCAACTCCCTAGGGTCCGACTGAGCTGTTAGAACTCTCATCCGCGGCCAAGAACCACCGTAAACCGTCCGGTCAAGCTCCACCTCCGGCGAAGCTTTCGGCGGCTCGACCCGCTTCGTCTCTTGGTCAATTCTTGCGATTCTTGGTGTGGGTAAGTCCTAAATCACCTCCCGAGTTGTTTTATGCAATCAAAATCGTGTTTCTATAGCTCGAATCTATGTTTCGATTTGGTGTGTTTGGGTATTCATCGTTTAGTTTATGCTTGGGGTCGAATTTTAGTTTCCTAAAACTTGTGGTGAGAGATTTGTCCTTTATACAAAACTATTTAGGGGCTGCACTAAAGTAGTTTACATACTTTGTTTTATAAAATAATCTTAATTAGTTGTCATTAAAACTCTACTTAGTAAAAATTATTATATGAGCATAGGAAATGTTTTGTAAAGCATTATTTCAACATTCATAATTGTTTCTTGGAAAATAAACTAACAAAATTAATATTTTCATAATTTGGAAATATTGTCTTATTGGCTAAATAAATGTCTTTTAAACCCAAAAACAAAATGAGATGAGTTCTTAAATATTTACTAATCTTTTATCGAGTATGCTTGTATAAACTATATATTATTTTCTAGCTAAAATAACTCGGTATTAAAGTACTCCTCTCACGATGAAATTATATTTCTTATTATCGACATAATAGCTTACAAATATTATGTATCTACTTTTTGTATAATTATAAGCATATAATTGGAGACGGGATTATATTGGGGATCGTGAGAGATATAATTTGTATACGACCTAGCCGAGTAGTTGTATAAGGCTAGTGTATTCGTTTATCCGAAAATAACACGGTTGTGACTAGAGACTTGTTAATTGTAGGAGACGGATTCGTGGACATAGGCTTCATCGACCATCCGACGTTCTAGCTGCTATATCGAATTCAGGTGAGTTTATATGCTTAGCCTAGCACACCTAGCTCCTTGCGCGTCCGTATGTGGTTCAATTTTCTGTCTCAAGATATTTCTGTGAGTTCACATGCTTAGCCTAGAACGCCTAGCTTCTTTCGTGTCACTGTGCTTCGTTCGTATCGAATTGTGTTATTTGTCTTTCTTGTCTCAAAATGTGTTTTGTGCTTCACATGCTTTATTTGAGTTGGTTACATTTTCGAAATGAATCTTTGAAACTATCACACAATATTAATCCGCTCATTATGCAAAGTGGAAAGAATCGCATGTACCAGAACCTCGTGTGCCTGTCCTCTTTGATGTCCTAATGTGATTTCTAATCTCACTCATAATATACTTCCGAGCTACATGCCTAATCTTGCTTGTCTGGCTTCACTCGTGTCAAATTGTGATCTTATACTCCTTCTCAAGATATACTTGTGAGTTATACATGCTAAGTCTTGTACGCTTAGCTTCTTCTGTGTCATGATATGACTTCTATGTTCTTCTACATGTCCAATGCGATTCATATACTCGTCGAATATCACTTGTACCGTATCCAGTGGACTGTTATTATGATCGGCTCCGGCCGGAAACACCGATACCAGGGAGTTTCCCTTGACTGATTGGGTCATGGATCTTTGTCGGCTCCGGCCGGGAACACAGACTTTGGAGTTCCCCTAGACTACTTGTTGTGGTCATGGACTAAGTTTAAAGTTGGTTCCGGACGGAAACACAGACTCTGGAGTTTCCCCTGACTTCGTTGAAGTCTTGGACTTATTGGCTCCGGCCGGAAACACCGATTCGGGAGTTTCCACGTTATGTTTTGTTGGCAAGAGATATTATTGAGAAGCTCTCCGTTGGAATTTATAGATCCAGTGACTGTCTATAGAAAATGCTCTTGAAATCTATTTCTTGATGATTCATTCCTGACTTTGTTGATCACGCTGTTGCGTCCTCTGATAATTGTTCTACTCATACTCTGTCACTGTTATTTTCAACTCTTATCCCAGCTGTCTATATATTCTTTCATGTTTTACGCGCTAAGGTCTCACTCAGCACTTCTTGCTGACTTTCAAAACTGCGGTTCTGGTTGTTCTTTCCACCGCAGGTCTAAGAGCTGGGATATGGAATAGAAGGGGCGCGAGACACACCTAGACTGTGATCATCATCGGTAGACTATCTAATGATATAGATAACTATTGTGTAATAGTAAGCATCGTTTGTATATTACTTTAAGTTTGATGTTTAATAATATGAATAAGTGTTGTGAAATGTATTGCTTTTGATCTCCGCCGCTTCTATTAAGCATCGCCCTCCCGGTCTCGTCCCGAGCCGGATAAGGGGGTTGTTGCAAAGTCAATTTTTTATGCTAGGTTTGAATCACCAAAATCTAACACACATACATGTTATGTGTTAGTAAATTTGTTTTTGTGTTTATAATTTACATAAGAAGATCATATGTGTTTGCACATTGTGTGTGTGTGTGTTTGCTTTTCTAAATTAGTTTTTTTTTGGTTTGTTCTTGTAGGACAGGATGGGAAAAGGAAGCAAAATCCGCAAGGAGAAGAAAGCGGCAGAGGGTGATGTGATTTGTTCGATCTGTATAGAGAATGATGGTTGATCCAAGAAATTCAAAACTGATGATGCTTTCGACCGTCATGCTGAAGACAAGCATGGGAAAGACAAGAAAAAAGCAAAACCAGTCAAAGGGGACAAGAGGTAAATGCAACTAGATTAATCTGTAAATAGTGATGACCCATTATGGTTGCTTGTCTTATTTATATTCAACTGTTGCATTGTGCAGCAATAGGCACCAGGTGTTGGACGATGATAGCGAAGAGGATGAGAGTGATAGCGACAACTACAGCAGCAGCGGTGATGAAGCCAAGGGTCAAGGGCAAGGATAAGGAGAAGGAGAACAAGGGTTCTGGGATCTGAGAACAAAAGGACTTAACTACAGTACTTATGAAAGGAGGAAATATGCTGCTACTACTAATTACTGCTACTGCTACCGCTACTATGACTATAACTGGCACTGTCGACTGTAATGAACTTGTGGAAACTTTAATTAATGGGTTAATGCATAAGCCATGATTGCTTATGCTTTATAGATCATGGTAATTGATAATCTTGATGATATGCTTCTTATCATGTTTGTTTCCGTCCTTTGTTTTTTGAATATCGATGTCTGAAGGAATAATAGACGGGCCATCAAACAAGAATCAATTATACAGATGAAATAAGTTGAACTCGGTAATATGGTAGTTGAAGTAGAACACAGGCATGGCCCTACATTGTTTTGTCATTTTTCATTGGTCCATATAAATTTAGCTATTTCTAAACAAATGCAATGTGTTGAAATTCTGAAAATAAACAACTTAAAACTTCCAACTTGAATATTATGCGTTGAGTTTTCACTTCCTTTACCAACATGTGTTCACTTTCTCACTGCAGTCTCAAAATTATTAAGGAGAAATCTCACCTCGATCGTTAGACCAATATTATTTTTCCAAAGAAAGAACATTGTGAATACTTCATCTAATGTATTTTTATTGCACGGCTTATGCACGATAAATGCACGAGACGCACAACTATGTTTTTTATTTAACTTGATTGTGAAAAATTTACTTCTAAGTTGGCCCCTGCTTGATTAAAAATATGCTATTCCACTTCTTAAATCCATTCTCAATTGGTGCCCTTCCTACTCATGTTTTATATTAACTCTCTTATGGTCGTTATGAAGTTTCATTTGAGTATGTTATTGCCTATGAATGTACTTGGGTTAGTAAATGTTTATTTATGTGTGTGTAATTTACCGATAGAGATCATATGTCTTGGTCATTATGTATGTGTGCTTTTCTAAATGATCTCTACTTGAATATGTTGGTGTGATATACAGATGAAGAATGGTGGTTTGCTTGAAAGTCTTATGTGTTGAATTGAAGCTCTTATAGCATGACATTGTTATAATGGTCTCACAAGCTTATATATTAGAGAACTTGGTGGTTGATGCCAAAATGTTACAAATATCCACACACAAAAATAGGATTAGAGAAATATTTTTGTCTCTTTCATACAAGTATAAGGAGATGTGATGATGAGTGTGTCATATCAAAATAATTGCATTCATATGATTCTTTTAGTTGATCGTTCTTTGATCGTTAACCACATGTGTTTGTCTTGTAAATGATTAGTTTTTGAGTTTGTTCATGTAGCCATCGGACAAGGAAGCAAAGCTTGCGAGAAGAAGAAAGCGGCAAACGGTGTTGTGCTTTGCTCGACCTGTATAGACAATGATGGTGCGTCGAATAAATTCAAAACTAATAATCATTTCGAGCCCCATGTTGAAGACAAACACCGAAAAGGTAAGGAAAAATAAAAAGTAGTCAAAGTGAACGCGATGTATTTAAGAATAATATTTTCATTATCACCATCAATATTATACTAAGCGCATGTTTGGTTTGAGCTTTACCAAAAAAAAAATTAATATCATTTCTTTTATAAAAAATTTAGTTAGAAAGAAGATTGTGAATAACTTATCTAATATATTTTTATCGCACAACTTATGCACGATAAATGCACGGGATGCACAACTATTTTTTTTTCTTTAACTTAATGGTGAAACATTTATTTCTTAGTTGGCCCCTGCTTGACTAAAAATAATTGTCCGCCACTAAACTTGATCATTTATTCCACTTCTTAGCCGCCTTGGACCAAGTCAATTTTCTATGCTAGGTTTGAATCACCAAAATCTAACACAAATACATGTTATGTGTTAGTAAATTTTTTTTTGTTTTTATAATTTACATTAGAAGATCATATGTTTTGCACATTGTGTGTGTGTGTTTGCTTTTCTAAATTATTTTTTTTTTGGGTTTGTTCTTGTAGGACAGGATGGGAAAATGAAGCAAAACCCGTAAGGAGAAGAAAGAGGCAGAGGGTGATGTGCTTTGTTCGACCTGTATAGAGAGTGATGGTCGATCCAAGAAATTCAAAGCTGATGATGCTTTCGACCGTCATGATGAAGACAAACATTGGAAAGACAAGAAAAAGAGCAAAACCAGTCAAAGTGGACAAAAGGTAAATGCAACTAGATTAATCTGTAAATAGTGATGACACATTATGGTTGCTTGTCTTATTTATATTCAACTGTTTCATTGTGCAGCAATAGGCACCAGGTGTTGGACGATGATAGCGAAGAGGATGAGAGCGACAGCGACACCTACAGCAGCAGCGGTGATGATACCAAGGGTCAAGGGCAAGGGTAAGGAGAAGGAGAACAAGGGTTCTGGGATCTGAGAACAAAAGGACTTAACTACAGTACTTATGAAAGGAGGAAATATGCTGCTACTACTAATTATTGCTACTGCTACCGCTACTATAACTATAACTGGCACTGTCTACTGTAATGAACTTGTGGAAAATTTAATTAATGGGTTAATGCACAAGACATGATTGCTTATGCTTTATAGATCATGGTAATTGATAATATTGATGATATGCTTCTTATCATGTTTGTTTGTGTCCTTTATTTTTTTGAATATCGATGTCTGGAGGCAAAATTGACAGGCCATCAAAGAAGAACCAATTATACAGATGAAAGAAATTGAACTCGGTAATATGGCAGTCGAAGTAGGACACAGGCATGGCCCGACATTGTTTTGTCATTTTTCATTGGTCCATATATAAATTTAGCTATTTATAAACAAATGCAATGTGTTGGCTCTCTCAAATTCTGAAAATAAACAACTTAAAACTTCCAATTTGAATATTATGCCTTGCGTTTTCACTTCCTTTACCAACATGTGTTCACTTTCTCACTGCAGTCTCTAAATTATTAAGGAGAAATCTCACCTCGATCGTTAGACCGATATTATTTTTCCAAAGAAAGAACATTGTGAATACTTCATCTAATGTATTTTTATTGCACGGCTTCTGCACGATAAATGCACGAGACGCACAACTATTTCTTTTTTTATTTAACTTGATTGTGAAAAATGTACTTCTAAGTTGGTCCCTTCTTGAATAAAAATATGCTATTCCACTTCTTAAATCCATTCTCAATTGGTGCCCTGCCTACTCATGTTTTATGTTAACTCTCTTATGGTCGTTATGAAGTTTCATTTGAGTATGTTATTGATAACTCTCTCTTATGAGTTATTATTATACTTCCATATTACGTGTAATAGGCTTATTTCACATGATTTATGTGTGATATGTGCGCTAATATGTGGAATTGATGACTTACAAGCCTAAGAGTGAAAAGTTGTGTTTCTAGCCTATTTGTGCATGTTTTCTATCATATTTGCGATGATAATTGCACGGGTTGTTTAGTGTTGTGTATCTCAGGTAAAATAGGTGTGGTAGAGCTTGTGATATGCTTGGAATTGAGCTAGATGAAGAGGAGAAAAGGAGACGCAAAAACGAAGCAAAGTTGGAAAAGTCACACAGGACCAGCCTGCACTCTTTTCGATGCTCAGGAAAATTTACAAATAATTTTGGAGCAAGGCCTGCGGCATTGGAAAGTAGACATCCGTAGCTTTCCAACGATATATGGTAGGCCCAATGACGAGTCCGTATGAGGGAGATACAGCCCGCGCAAGGTCAGCAAATAATTCTATCCGGGAATTACAAACTGGAGGGGCTGAAGTGCAATTTCGGTCATATTTCATTAAAAAGCGTGCCCAGGCCTTGGGGAACGCATTCTTAGACCTAAAACAGAGAAGAAGCTGTTGGGGAACGATAGAGGGAGGCTAGAGAGCACGAGGATCATGGAGAACAACGCCGGAGTCGCCGGAACGCGATTTTCGTCACGAGTTTGACTATCCCTCCTATCTTTTCTATTGTTTCTCAATACTATGAACTTGTTAGCTTATATTTTCAGATTATTTGAGTAGTTTTATTTGCTAGGCTCTATGGAGAGCCTAGGGTTTTGTTAGACGTCGTTCCGAATTTGTTTGTTTGATTCACGCTTATGGATTCATGTGATGGATTGATTTTATCTCGTTTGATGGATTGTTGAACTTGCACTATTGACACGTGCTTTGTAGGATATGAATGATCATATGAGATGTTTCAATACATATCGTGTTATCTTAGCTTAAAGTAATAGTGAATTTGCTTCTTCTAGTAATCTTGTTCTTAATATTATGTTAACCTAGCGTCATGAACTAGGGTATCTACTTGGTGAAAGATCGATGGACTGATAGGTGAAGATTGATTAGCTTATGAATCTAGGATTGCTAGCAACCCCGTATCATGATGGACTGAAAGGCGAAGTGTTAGGGTTTGGATCAAAACGTAGGATTAATCTTAGTGCTTGTTAGGTGATATAGTTTATGGATCGACAGATGACGACTATTGAGCTTAGCATAGGCTTACATGAGATTGAGAGGAGATTGTAAGTAGTTAAACGTGATCAAGAGCATATTCAATGTTACATGTTTCAAAGCAATATCCGGAATTGTCTACTGCCCTAGGTGACCCATAGATCGCCTAGTTACTCTCCATATTTGATAAACAGTTGTTTAATTTAGAAAATACAAAAAAATATAATATTTTAGTTAATTTAATACAGTCACCTGATTGGGGGTGACAACTTCTCAAATCAACAACTTTCTTACTGTTATTTCAATTACACTCTTTAGATTTAATCTCTAATTAACAATAAACCTACTATCTGTCCATGTGGGTTCGACAACCTGAGCTTAATACTCATCTTTATTACTTCTACCATGCACTTGCGTATACACGTAAGAAATCGTGTCAAGTTTTTGGCGCCGTTGCCGGGGACAGCAGTTTATTTGCTAATTAGAATTTAGTTTAGAGAGTTTATTATTTTTTTTTATTATCTATCCTTAGTACCTCACGGTATTTCTTGAGATCTTTGGTGTGCAGGTTTTTCTATAAGGATGGGGGATGAGAAAGATCGTCTTTTTGCGAGCATAATTGAAGTGTGCAACCTTGCGGGTTGGCAAATTGTGAAAGAGGGTCATGTGGATGGCACTAGAGAGAGGGTAGGCATGGAAATACAACGCTATATCTCTTATCCTAATGACCCAAATCCTCCTACTAGCTTAATGTTCTTCCTTGGTTGGATGATTGAGGAGATGATTCCAAATGTTAAAGAATGGAAGCAACGAGCAACACAATTGGGAATGGAAACGACACTTGTGGACGCACAACTTAGTATCTATTATAATGTTGAAGATGCTCCAACCTTCCCAACGTTCAAAGAAGATGATGATGAGCCATTGTGTATCCCAACATGTCCAAACATCAATTCATGGCTTGAATCAAGTATGGAGGAGAAGCATGATGCAATTTTCGGTGAGATTGAAACTCTTCTTCATAGAATTAGTATTGATGAACTTGACTCTCCGATTGTGACTTTGATTGATCATCTCATATGTGAGCTTAATGAAGATGAACAAGACGCCGAGATCGAACTTGTTGATGAATCATGTGTTTCATATGAAAGCGACGAAGATATTCAGACATTTGTACTTTATGAGTTGTCGCTTGAACCGTCAATGAAGATACCTTATATTGACGAACCGGTCAAAGAGGAAATTGATCTCTTCTCACGACATGGGAGACTTGAGATTATTTTTGAAATAATTATGATGCAGATTCTCATGAATTGGAAGAAGAAGAAGAAGAAAAAGATTATGACGAATAGTCACTCTGAGAACTCGTGTTCATCGTTGTTGAGATTTGCAATCCGTGTGAGAATTTGTTTGTGCTCAATTGAGAAGAGGAAAATAGAAAAGAGATGGTGGAAAAAGAAAAAGTGGCGAGAAAAATGCATTCCGAACAACAGGGGTGGTTTAGTGCTCATTTATAAGTACTGGAAGCGTGATTGAAGTCCTGGTAGTATTTTTGAGCATCATGGAGGTAATTGCAATTCTTGATTGTCTAGAAAGGTCACTGGACTCCCCAGTTTGCAACACAACGTTGCAACATCAAATAACCCCCTTGCAGCTTCTGTCAACACAGTAACGGACGCCATCACCACCGACCGCCATCACGACCGCTCAATTCTTCGACAAAAACCCAGCAATTGCCACCCTAGCCTCCCTCTGCTACGTCCTCACAACTGACCCACCAAACCTGAAACCCAAAAACCCGCAATTGAATCCACACAGCCGCCCATACCTGTCCACATCTGCCATGAAAACCGGCGACCCACGTCGCCTTCTCTCTCTCTCGATTGAAGCTCTGCCCTCATATTCTCCGACTACACAACCCCCACAGCACCGCCTATTAGCAGATCGCAACCCACCTGTGAACCGTCCCAATCAACCCTGCCGCCGGCAGCCATTAAAGCCGGCGGCTTGCCTCTTCCCCATCTCCACCATAGCCAACCACCTCCAACCGCCATCACCATCATCCCCTTCTTCTCTGTTAACCCCAGCCACCGAACCACCAGGCCACCACCACAGAATCCTCCTGCAATCACCGCCTCCACCATAGCCGACCACTTTCGAAGCCCAAAACCCAGACATTCATCGAACCCAGACACCACCGCTATTCCCAATCGGTCCCTCTCTCGCACCGTCCGACCAGAAACCCAGCCACCATCACCGAAATCACCAGCCCCCAATTCCACTCCCTCTCTCTGATTTCACCATCTCCGATCAAACCCCAGCCACCACTGATTCACCCAGCCGCCACCACCGCTTGACCCAACTTCACCCCAGCTCTATGTTCAACTCAATGAAACCTGAGCTTCAATTCCACTGCCGCCCTTTCTCTCCTTCGGCGATTTATTCAGAACCAGACCTTCGTCCCTATCTGGTAACAAATTACAGACCACAAAGAAGAAACGAAAAAAAAAAAAGTGAAGTGCTTTACGAGTCCCAGCAGGAGGTGTTTTTGAGAAGTGAAAGTTGTGTTTGTGGGCCTGCATATGGGGGGCGTTGGCAGTCGTGAAGGAGGAAGAATAAATTGTCTTTGAAAAAATGAAAAACTGCTAAAAAAATGGAGTGGAAGACTATTGGAAATCGAACTGTGTTAAGTCTGAAGTTCCAAATATTGTCTACCAGGGAGAGCTATGGTGAAACTTAATTTGATAATGTGTTGATGATACGATGTGATCAGGTTCGAGAAGATAAGAAGTTTGACGAAGACATCGACCCCGGTGTGCTACTTGCACACTCGACCGTTACGGGAGCTCGCAATGCGAGTTCGGGGATTCTTCGATTTCTTTTTCGTCAGCAGCAACTGATCAATCGACCCCGGTGTGTTTCACACACTCGACCGCAAGGGAGCTTGCATTGTTCCGGACAATGTTTGCTTGGGGATTGTTCTTGCTATCTCAGTCAGCACATATCGGATTTCGTCGCCGACCTTGTGTCGGTTGTGAGTACTCTTTTCCCTCTCTTTACTTACCATTTAGGCACATCGTACTTGCTCTAGGATTTTATTTTGACTACTTTGTCACGGAGCTTTGTCACCGCTGTGATTAACTGTTAGAATCTTAGGGAATACTTGAGTACTTGCTTAATTTCGGTACACACAACTTGTCACGTGCACGTAGCTTGAATTATCTCTAAATTTATTGTAGCTACCTTCTTGTGTCGTGACTTTACTCCGAGTAGAATCACCGCCCCTCGCATTTGAATGCCGAGTCTTCTTGGTTGATCTCTAAATTCGTTGAGGACAACGAAGCGCTCAAGTGTGGGGGGACGGTTTAGCTATTTGCTAGCCAAGTCCGTGTCTGCATCGCCAGTTACATTTAGATTAGAATGTCGTATAGTGAGTCAGTGTCGTATTTGTAGTCCGTGTCGTGTTTTAATATAGTGTCGTATTGTGTTACATTTGTGTAGTTATGCATATAGTTTGCACTTTTAAATTTTTGAGTCACCCTACCCAATTTATGTAGTTAGTCGAGTTAGCCAAAAGCATATAGAGTCTAGGAAAATATAAAAAAAAAAATCGAAAAAAATAAAAAAGCGAAAATCCATAAAAATTTTTAAATTTTGAGAATAAGGGCAACTTAGGACCTAGAAACCGAAGAGAATCCAGTGAAAGAGCTCATGAGAGTAGGAAGCACCGTAGTAGGGATACTTTAATTTTAGTATTTTATGCACAAGTCTCACGAAAGGATGTCCCGGGTATTCGGAAATGGTGAAGGTAGATAACGGGCATACTTTTGACTTCTTTAGTGTGCTAGGAGGATTTAGTCTCTTGGTGGTTGAATAATCCGTTTCCCGTGGAAACTTGTGGACTCTTGGAATCTGGGGTGGACCTTCGTGTAGAGTCGGTTTCATGTGGTACGAGTCTTCGGCCTAAGCGAAGCCGGGGAGCGTACACCACCATCCCTTAAGGTGGTTTCAAGAGAAAATCCTAAAAAGCCCACACTCTTAAGCTCTAATGCACGGTTGTAAAAACAGTGGAGGAAAGAAAATAAAAATGAAAAATATGAGAAAAAAAGTGTGCTTCAAGGAGAAATAACCTAATGTGCTTCCGTTCGCGCGGAAAATTTGGATTCAATCCAATGTAGAGCTTAAGATGGAAACTAAAGTCAAGCCGTATTATACAGGAGTTGTGTCTCCCTTCAATGGGACAATTTGTATTCAAAGCAATAACGGCTAAGAGGGTCTGAAAACCTCAAATGACTTGGCGAAGAAAGACCACTTAGTGACTTGAGATGCCTAGACCCTCCGAGTCAAAAGACGTGTCGTATCTTGTTTGGTTTGGTGGATGTTTGGGGACACCTTAGTGAGTTTGCGCATAGGATCATCATATATCATTTCTTGCTACGTGTTGTGAAATTTCAAAGTGAGCTTGTGAGGATTTGATGATTTCGGTTTATGATAGAGAGGTTGCCCAATCTCGAAAAAAGAAGAACAACTTGTGTTGTTTAAATTTTTGCATTGTGTATAATCGAGTTGCATTGTAGTTAGTTCATGTAGTTGCATAGTCATAATCGTGTAGAGTCGTTTGCGTCTTGAGTTGGCTAGTAAATAGTGGTTTTACTCGGGACGAGCAAAAGGTAAGTGTGGGGGTATTTGATAACTCTCTCTTATGAGTTATTATTATACTTCCATATTACTTGTAATAGGCTTATTTCACATGATTTATGTGTGATATGTGCGCTAATATGTGGAATTGATGACTTACAAGCCTAAGAGTGAAAAGTTGTGTTTCTAGCCTATTTGTGCATGTTTTCTATCATATTTGCGATGATAATTGCACGGGTTGTTTAGTGTTGTGTATCTCAGGTAAAATAGGTGTTTTAGAGCTTGTGAGATGCTTGGATATGCTTGGAATTGAGCTAGATGAAGAGGAGAAAAGGAGACGCAAAAACGAAGCAAAGTTGGAAAAGTCACACAGGACCAGCCTGCACTCTTTTCGATGCTCAGGAATATCTACAAATAATTTTGGAGCAAGGGCTGCAGCATTGAAAAGTAGACATCCGTAGCTTTCCAACGA
This sequence comes from Linanthus parryae, assembly GCA_023055425.1. Taxonomy (NCBI): domain Eukaryota; kingdom Viridiplantae; phylum Streptophyta; class Magnoliopsida; order Ericales; family Polemoniaceae; genus Linanthus; species Linanthus parryae. The sequence continues at coordinate 183,774,500 of JALGPY010000001.1, read as the reverse complement.
TATATGGTAGGCCCAAATACGAGTCCGTATGAGGGAGATACAGCCCGCGCAAGGTCAGCAAATAATTCTATCCGGGAATTACAAACTGGAGGGGCTGAAGTGCAATTTCGGTCATATTTCATTAAAAAGCGTGCCCAGGCCTTGGGGAACGCATTCTTAGACCTAAAACAGAGAAGAAGCTGTTGGGGAACGATAGAGGGAGGCTAGAGAGCACGAGGATCATGGAGAACAACGCCGGAGTCGCCGGAACGCGATTTTCGTCACGAGTTTGACTATCCCTCCTATCTTTTCTATTGTTTCTCAATACTATGAACTTGTTAGCTTATATTTTCAGATTATTTGAGTAGTTTTATTTGCTAGGCTCTATGGAGAGCCTAGGGTTTTGTTAGACGTCGTTCCGAATTTGTTTGTTTGATTCACGCTTATGGATTCATGTGATGGATTGATTTTATCTCGTTTGATGGATTGTTGAACTTGCACTATTGACACGTGCTTTGTAGGATATGAATGATCATATGAGATGTTTCAATACATATCGTGTTATCTTAGCTTAAAGTAATAGTGAATTTGCTTCTTCTAGTAATCTTGTTCTTAATATTATGTTAACCTAGCGTCATGAACTAGGGTATCTACTTGGTGAAAGATCGATGGACTGATAGGTGAAGATTGATTAGCTTATGAATCTAGGATTGCTAGCAACCCCGTATCATGATGGACTGAAAGGCGAAGTGTTAGGGTTTGGATCAAAACGTAGGATTAATCTTAGTGCTTGTTAGGTGATATAGTTTATGGATCGACAGATGACGACTATTGAGCTTAGCATAGGCTTACATGAGACTGAGAGGAGATTGTAAGTAGTTAAACGTGATCAAGAGCATATTCAATATTACATGTTTCAAAGCAATATCCGGAATTGTCTACTGCCCTAGGTGACCCATAGATCGCCTAGTTACTCTCCATATTTGATAAACAGTTGTTTAATTTAGAAAATACAAAAAAATATAATATTTTAGTTAATTTAATACAGTCACTTGATTGGGGGTGACAACTTCTCAAATCAACAACTTTCTTACTGTTATTTCAATTACACTCTTTAGATTTAATCTCTAATTAACAATAAACCTACTATCTGTCCATGTGGGTTCGACAACCTGAGCTTAATACTCATCTTTATTACTTCGACCGTGCACTTGCGTATACACGTAAGAAATCGTGTCAGTTATTGCCTATGAATGTACTTGGGTTAGTAAATGTTTATTTATGTGTGTGTAATTTATAGATAGAGATCATGTGTCTTGGTCATTGTGTATGTGTATGTGTGCTTTTCTAAATGATCTCTACTTGAATCTGTTGGTGTGATATACAGATGAAGAATGGTGGTTTGCTTGAAAGTCTTATGTGTTGAATTGAAGCTCTTATAGCATGACATTGTTATAATGGTCTCACAAGCTTATATATTAGAGAACTTGGTGGTTGATGCCAAAATGTTACAAATATCCACACACAAAAATAGGATTAGAGAAATATTTTTGTCTCTTTCATACAAGTATAAGGAGATGTGATGATGCGTGTGTCATATCAAAATAATTGCATTCATATGATTCTTTTAGTTGATCGTTCTTGGATCATTAACCACATGTGTTTGTCTTGTAAATGATTAGTTTTCGAGTTTGTTCGTGTAGCCATCGGACAAGGAAGCAAAGCTTGCGAGAAGAAGAAAGCGGCAAACGGTGTTGTGCTTTGCTCGACCTGTATAGACAATGATGGTGCGTCGAATAAATTCAAAAATAAGAATGATTTCGAGCCCCATGTTGAAGACAAACACCGAAAAGATAAGGAAAAACAAAAAATAGTCACAGTGAACGGGATGTAATTAAGAATAATACTTTCATTATCACCATCAAAATTATACTAAGCGCATGTTTGGTTTGAGCTTTACCAAAAAAAATTAATATCATTTCCTTTATAAAAAATTTAGTGAGAAAGAAGATTGTGAATAGTTTGGACAAAAAAAATGGACAAAAAAATAGCTTATCTAATATATTTTTATCGCACAACTTATGCACGATAAATGCACGGGATGCACAACTATTTTTTTTTTTCTTTTACTTAATGGTGAAACATTTATTTCTTAGTTGGCCCCTGCTTGACTAAAAATATTTGTCCGCCACTGAACTTGATCATTTATTCCACTTCTTAAATATATATATATATATAAGAAGATATTATGATGAAGATATCATCTAAAACAATTGCATTTATGTTTGCTTTTCTTTTAGTTATCTATGAAATGTTCTTAGTATATTTCTAGCATCAATCATTTATAAGGCATGAGTAATGAAAATTAAAATTTCTAGTATTAGTCATTCCACAAACTTCTAAAAGTTACGTATTCTCTCCACAAGGTAATACACGAACTCTTCTCTAAAATTCTCCATAAATTTTTAAAAAACCTTGAACTATATAGTAGATCTGGAATAATTGATACGGGTCATGTATCAATATTATTTAATTATTTCGTTATGTTATTTAGTATTTAGGTGATACGGGCCTTAGCCCGTAAGAGTCTTGCTTAGATTAGGGTTAGGACAATTTATCTATTTTAACAGATATAATCTCTCAGTAAGTCAATCGATAAGAATACAATTCCTCTGAACCCTTATCTCTCTTCCCCTTTTCGTCTATCTCTCTCAATTTTTTCACCTCGTCTATTAATTTACTCATATCTCGATACTTTATCGTTTCAATTTGTGCTTTCATTGAGAGCGGCGGTCATATCTTCTCTGCGTCGCTCACCATGAACCACCTCCACGAATCCGTTGTCGTTCTCGAAAATCCCGAAGACCTCGAAGAGCTCTACCAGCAAGTGAATGAAAAAATTAATTATCTCACCATGGCATACCTGGAACACCTCAGAGCAGGTGGGTATTTTGCCATGACAGATTTGGAAGCCATCAAAGCAATTGGGGGACGACTCCGAGTTGTTACCATTGAGGAACTGTGTCGCATCCAGCACATCGTCAGAGACGACGAACTGCCGCCGCTAGACGAAGAGAAGCCGCCATCACAAGAATAACCATCGCCGCAGCCGCAGGCACAAACCCAGCAAACACAAAATCGAGCCGCCTCAAAATAAGACGGAAACGAACAAGCCGAACAAGCAAGAACAACCACCATCGTCGTCGGACCAATACCTGCAGCAGTATTTGGAGAAGTCGGAGAAGACGACGATTTCGATTGAACCAGCACCAGGCGCGCACCTCCTAGCAACGCCACCGGCCAGAGCCGCCTCCTCCGGCGACTTCCCGTCGCTTCCCCCACTATCTACTGCCCGCCCTTCGCCAATTCTGCCACTACCACCGCACCCACCATCTGCTCCCGTCCTTTTCACCAAAAACCATGGTCACCATCACCATCATCAACCCTAACATGTGATACTCAACCCAGTAGCCGACCGCTGTTCCTTGTCATCCACTTGATGGCGGCCACGTGGGCCAACAATTCCTCTTGGATTTCAAAATCATTATGGACCTCCCTATGCAGTTGATAATTTTTTTGGGCTCAATTACACAGTAGAACCCATTTCAGCCAATGAACCCAATTCGACTAACAGTGGGTTACATTCTTCTTATTGTCTGCCACAAATAAGTGGGCCTCATTTTGTTGGGCAACCCAAAGGCACCCACAATGGGTCAGCCATATTACTTAAGCTCATTCAATAGGCTGGGTCAGCACGTTACTGCCATGCCAGCCCTTTGTGGCTCAGTATGGATCGCCATCAATTTGATTCGAGCAAGATTACTGGCGATTTTCTAACATCCACCTTGAGGGCAAGGTAGTTTTCATGGATGGGAGAGTTGAAACGGGTCACGTATCAATATTATTTAATTATGTCATAGTTAGTAAATACTCTGAATTTTTCCGTTTAATATCCGTCCGTATGTATAAATGAAAAATACTTCCGTATTTCGTATTATTCCTGGACCTAATGAAAAATACTTGATTTTTTGAGCAAAAAATTTTAATACTCGTATTTAACGTTTTAACGTACAATACTTCCGAATAAAACTTCTTGCATACAAAATTGCAGTGAATAAATTATTATCAAAAATACTATAACTTAAAGTAATTAGTTATTATTGAATATTTTATTACTATTTCCTATTTAAATATTTATTTTTATAATTATTTACAAGTATTTTCATAAAATTTTGAAAATATTAAGTTTAAATAGCTATACTTATATATATGTGTGTGTATGTATGTATAACTGTACATGCATCTTGATTGTCATGTGTAAATAGTGTAATGATAAAAAAAAATATAGACAAATGACTATATGCTTTACAAATTATTTAAATACTTAATAAAAATATGAAAATATGGCAATGTTGTACACAAATAACTCGTTATATATTATATTCTAAAATATTAAGAAATGCACCCATATTTTTACTTCCGAATGAATAATTAGTATAAAAACTATACACATACGTACATAAAACTCGAATTAATCAAATCTCGTATTTTTAAGCCGAATTTTTACTAACGTGTTTTTAACATGAAATCGTATAATACACGTACGTAACGTATCACGTTTTATTTCCGTCCGGTATTTTACTAATTATGTTTAGTATTTAGGTGATACGGGCTTTGGCCCGTAAGAGTCTCGGTTAGATTAGAGTTATGACAGTTTATCTATTTAAAAAGAGGTGATACGGTCTTTGGCCCGTAAGAGTCTCGGTTAGATTAGAGTTATGACAGTTTATCTATTTAAGAAGATATAATCTCTCAGTATTAGTCAATCAATGAGAATACAATTCCTCTTAACTCTTATCTCTCTTCCCCTTTTCGTCTATCTTTCAGTTTCTTCACCTTGTCTATCGATTTTTTCATATCTTAATACTTTATTGTATCAATAATACTATAGTATGCCCAGTACCTTATTATACACTTGGGCTACTGGGGAGTAGAACTCACTGAGAGGGAGAAAGGGACAAATTGTTGTGCTTTGATCAACTTGTATTAATATTTGTTAGTGCATCCCGGAAACTCACATTTAAAGATGAGTTCGAGTGTCATGTTGCTGGGAAACGCGAATGAGAGAAGGAAAAACTTAAAGCAATGGCAATAATTTACCAGGGAAAACAAACCTTATGTGTAGTGTTCGTAAGTGACTATAGAAGTATATATTATGCTTGCATGTCTTACGTGTCAACTGTTGTACTACCTCTGCTTCTTCTCTTTCACCTTACTTCACATTTTAATATTATTTATTGGGTCACTTTGACCCGCTGATTTGGTTAGAAAAATAATACACGAATTTGGTAATCTTTGCATGATCTTGTAGAGTAAATTTTACTCTACAATACTTAGAAATAGTTTTCGAAAAATTACATCGTTTTGCTATCCAAAAGACCGAGTCAAAGTGAGTCGGATACGAATAAAAAAGTCAACCGCATGTGAAAGAAAAGAAACATAAGTAGTAGTTTGTAGCACTAACTTCTGGGAGTTGGAGGACGACGAACAGTTGATAGCAGCAACAAGAAGAATGGTGATGACAACGACAAGAATAATTATCATATTAAGTTTGTATAAAATGATTACATATGTTTCAACTTGCTAATGTCTAGATCTTTTTCTCTCTTTATTGTTACGTCGACGAATGTAATGATGATTTCAACAAGGTTTGTACAAATTACGAACCTGGCATACCAAACCACTGCATACACTTGTCCACTGGAGACAGTAATCTTGGGCCAAGGTTTGTATAAATTACAACCCTGACATACCAACCCACCGCTTACACTCTTCCCTTGTACCAGTCTGTCCCGTCTCTTTGTTCTCATTTGACTTTTTTGATTCGTATCTGGGTCACTTTGACCGGGTGATTTGGATAGTAAAATAATACGATTTTTTGATAATTTTTTCACCATATTATAGAGCAACTTTTACTCTACAACACCATAAAAAATTATCAAAGAATTACATCGATTTGCTTATTCGAATCACCTGGTCAAAGTGACCCAGTGAATAGTGACAAAAATAAAATTGGGAACAAAGAGACGGGACAGACTGGTACCACTCAGTCCCAGCTCTTTCCTATCAATTTGATTTTTACCACTATTTACTGGGTCACTTTGACTCGGTGATTTAGATAGCAAAGTAATGTATTTTTTGATAATTTTTTCATAGTGTTGTAGAGTATAAGTTGCTCTATAACACGGTGAAAAAATTATCAAAAAATCGCATCATTTTGCTATCGAAATCACCCGGTCAAGTGACCCATATACGAGTCAAATATTCAGGATGGTGGGCAAGAGCTGGGACTGAGTGGTAGTAACTAGTTAGCCACGGGAATTCCATCGTCGGGGAATCGATCGATTGCTAGGACTAGGAAGTCATCCGAGTCGGAACAAGATGAAGAAACATGACCAAGAGAAAATATTTTTATCAGTACTGCTCTATGAATGTATCAACATCGCAACCGGCCCTCTCGTGTTCATTATGTAAGCTTGTTTATCCTCCTCAAAGGAAGGTTGGGGGAGGAGAATATGTGGCGCGTTTAAGGGATTGAACAGATGCAATTGGAGGTCGACGCCTAGGATTAAGATCCATCCGTACCGAGAACCCAACACTCTCTAAAGATGAGCTCCGGTAGGTCCATAAAAAACTTTTTATTGTCTCTGTACGTGCTCGGGAAACCTCTCCTTTTGGTGGTTCTTGGAGCTTTATCATTGTCATTGTATTCATTGTCGTCATGAGAGCAAAGCAGCAGCCGTGGAGGCTGCCGAGGAACATAGCAAATCAGCAGCCTCAAGCAAATCAGCAGCAATGGAGGCTGCTGAGGAATATTGACAGGAGACCGGCTTTCCTTCCCCTTGGCGTCTCTGAATACACGGCAAACACCACGGAATGCCACAAAGTCCTCAACCAGTAATCTGTTGACAATCTCCTGAGGAGGTGGTTTGGGAGGGAAGTCCAGTCCACCATTGATGTGATCTGCAATTACTATGTCTAGCTTCTACTACACCAACTTATAAATAACCTTTACAAATTTAACTTTGATTTGACTTTCCGCCAAAGAATGTTTCCAAATTACTCTTGTCCTCTCTAAGAAGATAGTCATGTTGACATTTTTTACGAGCAAAACCTTTGAGGGTAAAAGACACCCGCCCTTTCTTTGGCATAAAGACACTTGCCCCCTCACACTATGGACAAAGACTTTCTCTACCAAAGGAAAGAGATGAGACTAGTCGTAACTCGAAAACGTTTATATCCCCACTATTGAGGCAAATTACAATCCCAATTCCTTTTCTCCTTCTCCTTCCTACAACTCTTTCACCTCCTTGAAAGCCAGACGAACAACCCTAGCCACTAACCACACCGCTGCTCTCGCTTCTACCTCCACCCTCTATCTTCTTCTTCCACCATCACCACCTCCACCCATGAACCCCTCTCTACTCCAACACAGCCTGCCACTCGTCCACCCTCTATAGTCGTCTTCAACTTGTTTTTTTTTTTCGAATTCTGAATTTTCAGTGTGGGTTTGCTTATTGTGTAGGATTAGGATTCGTTTGATGAGGGCTTAACGCCAAAGTTCTATTAGGCTTCGATGATTAGAGAAAATGATTTCTTGGTTTGGATTTGAGATAGAGAACGGATTGGAGATACGGGGCCGACGACTAGTCTCATCTCTCTCTTTGTGATTTCATAACCATAGCCAAAATATGAACCTTATTCCGGATGGGATCCCCAAGATGAACCTTGTTTTGTCTGGTTTCGGGGAAAGAATTGAGGAAATTTCAGCGGAAGATAATGGGAACTCTATTATGGTGGTGGTTCAGATTGTAGATTGGTTTGCTCGTGGTGGCAGAAAAGAGGATTTGATTTGGCCAACAACCATGGTTGTTGTAGTAGCGGTAGATTTGTCGGTGATAAGGTTGAGTTCTGTGTTCATAGATCAAAGAAGTTGAGATAGAGATTTGGTGGATTTGTTGGTAATATGAGTTCTGTGTTCATAGATCAAAGAAGTGGAGATAGAGATTTGGTGGATTTGTTGGTAATATGAGTTCTGTGTTCATAGATCAAAGAAGTGGAGATAGAGATTTGGGGGTGAGTGGGTGGTGTAATATCGTTAATTTGACAAGGGTATAACTAACTGTTGTCATGACATAACGGTAAAATAGTCACTGAAATTTATCAATGGCTGACCCCACTAACGGACAAAAGGGGGTTATGTGTCCAAAAGTTTGGACATACAAGGGGTTAGAGTGCCTTTGTACATAGTATGGGGGCAAAATGTCTTCATGCAAAAAATAGGGGGACAAAGTGTCTTTTACTCAACCTTCATATGTACCAGCAAAAATGAAAGAAAATCGAAAAAGATTAGTCACCTTGTTCTTATAGGTTAATTTGAGGATATACCAAGGGTTCAGAAATTTCTCTCAATGTCTATTCACAAAATTCAAACTTATAAATGAAATGCCTGCATTACAATATACAGAGCTGAAGGAACAACAACAATTCTGGAAAGTGGTATACAAAAAACCTCATAACGCTTCGTAATAGCAGTAATCGTACCTGTACCCGAGTGGAGAAGCAACCGATGAGCTTAGAACTCCTGACAGAAACTCAATTAAGGAAAAGAAAGCAGAACATGTACGTCGAACAAAAAGGGTTTTATGAACTCCGTGGAGCGTCATCAATCATCATCCCTTTAAGACTCCTCGCCAACCAGATTGCTGTCTCCCTTGGAGAGACTTTGTCTTTCCCAAACGGCTTCAGAACAACCGCGAGCTCTTCCAGTCTATTCTGCTGAAGCAAGTCCGCCGACAGTTCTAACAACTCTTCCAATGCCTCTGCCCTCTGCCTGGTAGAATTCACATCCATGACTTCCTTTGCTTTGGTCTCTTCTTTCGGTGCTGGAGTGTTCGGTTTTTCTGGTGGCGAAGCTTCAACTTGTGTACTTGAAGTGGTCGCGTTCCTGGCATCTGTTCCCTTGATGATGGAGTCGTGAGAAATATTTGATTTTGGACTTGCAGTCTCGGAGCAACTTGTTGTTTTCAAAGATGGAGGAGTTGCGACCGTTTCTTCCTTTGATGCACTTCTTAAATTCCCTGTTTCTGTACTTCTCTCTGCCTTTTCCATCACTTGAGGCTCACTCACAACTCGGAAACTACTACTCCTTATCACAGGTACAACATTGTCAAAAGCTGCAGCTGGGTTTTCAACAGCTGGGGCTTGTAAGACGGTTGCTTTGTCAGGCACAAAATTTCTCTGGCTGTATGAAGCAGGAGGTGTTGAGGCAGAGGCAGAGGCAGAGGCAGAGGCAGTGTCAGCTACTGATGTCAGAGACTCCCTCACGGTAAACTTATCATCATTTAGTTTAGAGGTTAAGTTCGACTCAGAAACCAAATCAGCTCCACTGGTGAACCTGCTTGAGGCGACATCTTGTTGACAAAGAGATATTTCATCCGAAAAGCAATCTGTAATCTCACGAGTCCAGCGGCTTGAAGGATAATCGTCTTCACAAACAGATACTTCTTCGCGATAACGAGTAAAATCTTCCAAGGATGTAATAGAAGCAACCTTCTGTGGACCAGCTTTATTGCTTTGCGTCTCCGACTGAACCCCAAAGGTCCCGTGCGAGATAGATTTACCTTTAGATTCGTTACTGTCCTCATTTGTGGTCTTGGGCACATCAGATTGGACGCGAGTGGGAACTGAAGGGCCAGCTGTTTTCAAGTTATGGCTTTGGACAACGATTTCATCATCATGAAGTAACTGATCTGTCAAGGTATCCAAAGTGGTCACACTCACATCATCGGATAGCTCAAATGCTTGAAATGACACAGAAGACGAGATTGAATTGCTGCTATCTGTTCGCAAATATGTTTTAGCTCCCAGATTACTTTTAGGTGACTCCTTCATGATCTCCCTCGGAACTACACATGAGGTGCTCTCAGGAACTGGAAGCTGATATGCTTGACTTGGCGCTGAATGCAACGCACACTGGCTGCAATCTGTTTGCAACCCTTTGGAAGCACCTACTAATCCTTTATCAAACTCCTGGGTGATTTCACTGGAAACATGTTGATGGTGACCGACAAAGTTGCTTTCAGGATATTGATTTGTCTCACTTGGCCCGACGACCTTCATTGTCTTGGCCGCAGAAGTGGGCCCATCAATCCCTGTTTGCTTCGCCCTTACTGGAAATGTTGATCTCCTGGAGAGATTAGGAGGCGTCTTCTGTCTTGGCTTTCCAGGAAGACCATCTTCAATAATGTGCCTATTGAGACCAGTGGGAGGGATTCCATCAAATCTTGGTTTGGTCTTGGGAGAGGCATCAAAGGGTAACTGCAAGTATGAGTTGTAATGTAAAAAAACAGCCTAACGAATTGATTCAAGTAAAGATATTGAGCAATTTTGTACCTGATGCTTCAATGGATGTGATCCCTGTAACCGTTTCACAGAATCAAAACTCGCCTTTGCCTGTGCACAAGGTGACATTTCTAAATTAGTCTTGAAACTAGGAGTTACTGGACCGGATTTGGGGACTGGGACTGGGACTTTAGGTGATGCTTCTACATTATTCCTTTTGTAGTTGCCTCTCATAGGGGAACTACTTTCTCTACTTTTCCCTTCTTTCAGAGCATTCATAATGCTTTTTATGGTCTTTGGTTGCTTAAGTTCAGAACTCAGTTTCGGTTCAGCACGCGGGAGTCTTGATATCTCTTCATCCTTGTTAGGGGTGCATATGTTGACATCATTCTGTCCCTCAGACAAAGCCTCACAGTCATCTTCATCATCAATAGATAGCATATCAGTTTCAGTACCTTTGCTGTCACAACTATATGCAACTGCCGCAATATTTTTCTCACTTGAAACCAATATTTCTTTATCGCTGCAAGAACTGTTACTACTTTGGCTTTTGGCCAAGTTTCTCCTCACATCACGCCCACGAGAAGGAGGCTTTTCTGGAGACAAGGAAGTACGGAGGTTGAAGGAGGGGCGGTATTGCTCAACATAAGGCAGCAAGTATGGGTGCTTCAGGATTTCTGAAGCCTGATCAAAATTAAAATTCAAATAATTACTACGTATGTCTTGATGGAGTGTTCTTCTCAAGTATAAAAGCCAAATTTTCTATTATAAGCTTACACTTGGACGATGCTCTGGGTTCTTTCTTAGCATGCCCTTGATGAGAGATTTCCTGCACCAGAATATAATCATCAGTTATCTGCAGCAAAAAATTATGGTCCTATACCGTTTCAGATAGTGTTGATGCAAACATGAGCAGAAGTCGACAGCCCATAATTTCTTCCATGACATGTAAGATTGCATTAATGAGTTAATGTGGCCGGCAAGCAACACTGCCGCCAAAACCAGTAGAAGTTGACATAGAAAACCAAAAATCTACTCAACGAAAGTAAATATTAAAAGCTCTTATCATCTTCATGCTGGGGAACAAGCTGTTACTCAATGACTAACCATGCAGTCAAGAAAACCATCCCTTTTACAAGTCAAAACCTTCAGTTTAACTCCCCCAGATGAGAAAAATAGGCCCTATTGACATAGTCCCAGTAAAGGGTTTATGGTGTCCAACAACTAAGTTTCCTTATTAGAAAGGTCAAAATGGACATATCATATTGTGGGACTGCATGAGAATATATTCCCACACCCCGGCACAAGAATGCAAATTGTAAAAGGGTGAGCATTAAACATAGCAATACTTCACGAGGAAAATCAACAAACAAAACCTAATGATAAAAATGGATGTTGCAGAAGCAGCAAAGAAAAATGTCTTCCTCTCGTACAGTTCTCGATGAGGCATCAGACATGCTGACATTCATCTGTCTAATATTCTGAAGATCAGTTTAGTAGGCTTTTTTTCCTTATTCACAATTAAAATGACTTGTTAGAATACCAACCCGGCAAACAAACTACTGAGTGAAATACTTTTTTCACGAAACTTAACTTTTGTATTAGGGAGAATGAGAGATGGAGAGTATGCCAATGTGATGGGAAAGCTGGATTTGAAGATACTTCTTGGGAAATACGCACTACTCCTCAAGAAGGGAGCCCAAGTAACAGAAACAAAGAGAGAATCTTTAGGCTTTAAACAACCTACATTACACTTAACCTCTAAAGAATCATTTGACTTACAAGGAAGGCGAATAGCATGGAGGTATAGGACCAATTGATGATCTGTTTATCTTACTTATCAGTCCTGCCATATCCTGAAACCAGATGCAATTCGACAGTATTATAAACTTGGAAAGATAAAAACAAAGTTCATAATGTAAGCAATGCTTTTTCTGGACATCAAACAGATTCTGCAAGGCAAGGAGGTGAAAGTCAAGTGGATAGCAAGGAAGGTAAACAGAGTAGCTGATATGATAGTAACGTTAGCTGCTAGAAGAACTATGTTGAGTTGTAATTTGTTGAACTTGACTGATTACTATATTTTAGAAGGTAATTACAGTACCTGATAAAAAATCATGAGGGGCAGTGTCCTCAGGACCTTTACCAGATTTACACCTAATAGAACCCATATTTTCTTCTATTTACTTCTTGACGTCTCTCTTTTCTGCTTGCATTTTCTCCCAACAAGCAACTGTTTCTTTATCCTTTTTTGAGACGGGTGTGACTACTTAAGTTAGATCGATCATAAGTCCTGGCCAGTGGCCACCAAGCTTAGCCCAGATGACTTTTTACTTTTTTGTTCGCTGCATTTACTTTCTTCATACAATCTAGACCATCAAATACTCGAGGGGAGTACTTGAATCTTTCTGAACTAACATTGCAGGTCATGAATTTTGTATAATAGAATATGTTAATTTCATGCACAGCCAAAACATGCATGCATCAATAACATGAAACTTTGTTGTCATTACTTAAAGGTCAAGCTTCATCTCAAAGTTTACTTTTAAGTAAATGCACATGATATCATTACAGTTAATCCCCATCTCCTTGCATAAAAGTGATCATATAATATGATATAGATGAAAAGAAGTATATGTTGATAAACTTATTCATCTAATAAAATCTCAGCCTTTTTATCATAATCTTATCATACGCCTAGGGAAGATTAGTTTTACACCATATAGCTCCATAGTTAGATCATTGAATCTGACAAAGCAACTTCTATCGTTTTCATCGTGCCAATTTTTTTGGAAGCTTTGTCGCATCAAATCTCTCTATAAAAGTGGAAACCTAAATGGTAGGTGACGGCTTAAGGAGGAAATTGAAAAAATAATTTGGGCGTGTGGCAGGGGTAGGCTCTTACAAACGCTTTAAACGCAGAGCGATGAGCAGCCATCTCATACATACAGCAACCTGGTCAAAACAATATATGTTAAGATACAGCAATACAGGGCAAAACTAAAAGAAAAGCAGCATGATCTTGCAAGCTGAGGAGCAAGTGTTTGAAAAGAAGTACCTAGGGACCAAATATCTGACTTGAAACCATAGGGAATATCTGCAAGCAGTTCAGGACACATGTAATTGGGTGTTCCAACAACCTGGGAATGAATGGAACAAGACCGTTAGCTCACAAGTTGAAACCACGCCTTCATCTCTTTATCAGGATATACAATTGAATAAGAGTATTTCCAGTTAAGCTATCACGGAAAAGAAGGCTAGCTTGCTCGATTGGTTGATATAACAAACTCAATTCATGGATTGATTTCATTCTTTCAAAAAAAAAAGACGCCAAGTCCAGTTGGTACTTTAGTTCTATATAGGCCCTTAATATCTCTGAAGTTTAACTTCTATCCTTCTAGAAAGGTAAAATTAGTGAAAACATCAGAACATGTAAATTTTTTCAGCCCACCAATAACAGACTTTCTGTAATTTCATTAAATTATTAGAATGAGTAAAACAAGACACGTACTGACGAGGCCAAGTCATCTGCCTTCAAAGTTTTCGCGAGTCCGAAATCCCCTGGAAGAAAAATAACAAACACATGAAATTGTCAATGTTTTCTCGCAGACTGAGATAGAGGGACCAAAATTTGTAATAGATTCAACTCACCAAGCCGAACATTCTGATCCTTGGTAAGGAAGATGTTGGAACACTGCCAAGAAGTTGATAAACAAATCAATATACTACTGCAAACAAACTTCAGTCTGAACACCCTGAGGGACTGAATGATATTCAATCATACCTTAAGGTCTCTGTGTAGAACATAATTCGAATGCAGATAATCAACAGCCAATACTAGTTGAGTGAACCACCTACAAAGTTTCTGAGAAAAAAGCAACAACCGTTAACCATACACCATGAAACACCATGTTAAGCAACTCAAATTCAAGTAAATGATAGGTGGAGGAACACGCCAAGAACCCAGAGTTCTTTTTAATAATTTCAAGTAACCCTCATCAAAATGATTCCGGGTTCCACTAGCAAGATACTACCTTTATTCTCTGTCAATGTTCACAGTTTGAATGTTTTTTTTCCCGTAACCGGATCACTTTGACCCGGAGATTTGGATACCAAAACGATGCAATTTTTTTGTAATTTTTTCATGGTGTTTGTAGAGTAACTTTACTCTACAACATGATGCAGAGATTATCAAATTCTTGGATCGTTTTACTATCAAATCACTAAATCATAGTGACCCAGTCAATAGTGGTAAATGTCAAAACTGTGAAGATTCAGAGAGAACAGAGGAAGTACAATTTATGACAAGAGCAATTAACATTTGACATCACGGCAAAAGAAATACTACCTCCTCCGGAAAGTACTGCCCGTTTGATTTCTTCATCAATTCAGCCCTATACAAAAACGCCGTTAAATTAACAAATTTCACAACTTAACTTTGAAATAAAAGAAAACATCCATGTTCAAGATTGAGCATACTCACATGTCCCCTCCTTCACAGTACCCAGTAACAATGCAAACATAGCAACCCTACAATAAAAAAACAGGACCATTTCAGAACAAGAAACAGACCGAAAACAGCAAAACATAACTGGTAAATTTGGACTATAAGTGGCTGTATCTGACCTTCTCCACCCATGCTTCTTTAAATTCAACAATATACGGATGTTGAATCCTTGCAATCAGAGCCATCTAAAACCCAAACTAATTAAATTCCTTGTATAACAAAATAAAAAACAACACAAACCAATTTTATAGATCAAAACACATTGCAATTCAAACCTCCTGATGAGCAGATCTCCTGCATCGCTCCGTCTGTCTCGCCAGACGAATCTTCTTCAATACATACCTGTGTTCATCAATATCAATCATCAAAAATTAAAAACAAAAAAACAAAAAACGTAACATTGCTGGAAAATAAACCTAAATATCCAATCTTAGGTTTAATTTGGCTATTTAGATTTATTTTCCAGCAATTTTCCAGCAATCTTTAGGTTTAAACTAAACCTAAAGATTGCTGTAAAATAAACCTAAATAGCCAAACTTAGATTTAATTTGGCTATTTAGGTTTATTTTCCAGCAATTTTCCAGCAATCTTTAGGTTTAAATCTTTAGGTTTAATTAAACCTAAAGATTGCTGCAAAAAAAAGAAAAAAAAAAAAAAAACGTACTTCTTCTTCTCCAATTTGTGATTCACCAATATAGCGGCTCCGAAAGCGCCACGCCCAATCTGCTCCATGAGCTCATAGTGATCCATTCGAGACTCCATCACCACTGCTCCGATCTAACGGCTCGAAAACGCCGATCAAATTTTCCGATCACTCGATCTCAGATCTTCAGTTCAGTGACGTCAGCATTCCGAAATCGAACCAGAAACAGAAAAGCAAGCAATGAAACCGATACTGCTGTGGCTGTACTTTGGATTTCCTCTTCTCCAAAAAGGAGCAAATCAGATGCGAATCAAAAACGACCTTTTCGAAACTCGCGCAAAATCGGCTTTTCTGCAGTCAACAAAGCAGAGATCTATTTGATTCGCTTCGTTGCGGTTACTACTGTTTGGTTTGCTCTTTTGGTTGCGTTATCGATCTTCTTCCATCTTCTTCCTCGGCTATGGCTCTATCTCTCTCTCATTCATTAACGTGACAGATTTAGTAAGCAATAAATGAAATAAAATGGCAGGAGTTTCTGGTTACTGGATTTTCATATTGTTTTTGGAGAGGACACAGATAATTTTAACTGGAGGATATGGTTTAGCAACTAATCATGGTTGTGACATGGTTTAAGCACTTATGTTTTATTGCTCTACACTACTAATTAGGTAAATTGTGTGTACTTCACGAATAATAATATAGAAATTATCAAACATTGGTCCCCCACCAGAGAGCTAAGATAGTCAAGTACCATACCACAGAGGTTAACTAGACTGACCGAACTACAATTAGGGTGTAACTGGTTCGGTTTTGTACGTAATTAGGGTGTAACTGGTTCGGTTTTGTACGTTTTGTGTAGAAACCAGAAATCAAACCGATTTACTAATTTTATAACCAAGCCAAATCATTTGCACAGATAAACAGATTAGTTTAGTTCGATTAGGTCGGCTTGCCTAATCACTTCTGAATGGATATCAGAATGCTTATATGTCAGAAAAGATAAAATAAAAGTTAATTAAGTTACGAAATTTTAATTTTAGAGAGAGACATGGTATTATGGCAGTGCATGAGAGAAATAGAGAAAATTAACATCAATTGGATCATTTTAGTTTTTTTAGAGAATCGGATCATTTTAGTATTTGGACAGACTTTTATACTAATCATGAATAGTTATATATAAAAATAAAATGATTGAAAATGTAAAAGATACTCTACAGTCTACAATACCATGAAAATTATTATCAAATAATTGCATTATTTTTTATCCAAATTAATCAAAGTTATTCAAATACAGGTGAAAAAATCAATTTGATGGGGGAAAAGTTGCACTAAATAGGTAAAAACACAATAATTCGGACGGGTTTTTTTCTTGTGTGACTAATGAATAATTAGGGTCATGCGTGGTTTCACAACCGCACCAGATGGACTATAGTCCCATTCAATTTTAAAGACTCTTAGGCTGAGTTTGTGAATGCTTCTGCTGTCAGCACATCAGCTTTTCGACAGTATAAGCAGTTTTTAGTGTGTTTGATAAAAAAAATGTTTTTTCGGGTAGTTTCTGCTATCCCACAACAGTTTTCTGGAAGGAAGGGGTAGATGTTTTTCCGGAAAGTGTTTTTGATTGAATTATCTACAACGCATTTTTAAAATTACAATTTTTAAAATATCAATAGTTATCTTTAGAGAAATGACATGTGTGATATATTTTTGTCATTTTACCCTCTCACAGCAACTTCACGGTTGATTTTACCAAACACAAAATTACTACGGTATATTAATATTTTACAACAGTTTTACGTAATATTTACCAAACAACATTTTATCTAGAATTTACAACAGCTTTTCCTCAGTGTTTTCACACAGCACATTTCTAACACCGCCACAGCATTCCCAAACTAGCCTTTATTCACCATTTTTTGTATGTAGTCTTTGCAGTTTAGTCTTAAGAAAATTGCACTATAACCCCATCCAATTTAAAATTTTACAATTTTATTTACACTTAATACTAACCACATACATTCTTTAACATAGCCCTTACTATGTTAAAAAACATAGCCCTCACTATATCAATTCTTTCGTTCACCCCTGGTTACAGTATACACTACACTGAGCAATTTTTTCGCTGCGACTTTCTGTGATTCTCAAACAACACATTTCTAATCCGTTGCATAATTACCAATCTAGCCACATAAATACTTCCCTATGTTTCTTCTCTTTGATTTCTACTTCACTATTCACTAAGTCAAAAGTGACTTGATAATTTAACTAACAAAACGATCATAATATTTTTTTGATATTGTAAACCAAATTTTATTCTAAAACACAATGAAAAATTATTAAATTATTTTATTATTTTAATCAAATCATCGACTGAAAGTTACCACTCAAATTATGAAGAACCAGAGAAAGTATGTGCCGAGGAGTGACACAAAAGGAGGCCCATGTTCATGCTACGTCCTCCGCCGACAGTACACCTGGGAGTGGTTAGTTCCTCGTTGACGATATAGGCAATCGTAACCGATATTTCACTGTACAGCTGCATCCCTGCCGTCCAATGATACTTGGTCATTAGGATGAGTTACACATGCTTTGACAGTTGACAGCTAGTGAGCAACCAATAACTGTAGGGTAAAAGACACTTTCACTCCCTTTAGTTTCATTGAAATACACTTTCCCCCCTTCTAGTTTGATAAAAGACACTTTCATCCTTTCAGTGTGCCGAACTTCAGAAAACTAACACCCCGTATTGTTATGCTGTTAGTTTAGAATTGAGAACCGTCAATAAATTATTTTTTTAGACAACCTTTCTGTTATGTTATGAAATTTGTCAGGATTACCCAACAATGTGTTAGGCTGTTTGCACGATATGGGGGTCATTCTCTAAAGTATTTTTAGTGACGGACCACACTCGTGAACTAAGGATATCACAATCAGAGAGCGTAATTTATTTGAAGTTCTAAAAGGATAAAATGTCCTTTTTCCAAACTAGAGGTGGTGAAAGTATCCTTAAATGAAAATAGAAGGGGTGAAAGTGTCTTTTCCCATAACTTATGTTGCGATGAAGCGACTGCATGGTACGCTCTACATTAATGCACACTGTGCTTTCCTCCCATTGATGGTAAAAATATGCACGTGCTTTCTTCCATCTCAGTCCACTTGTAACGTGCACCTTGCAGTTTTCAGTTATTTTGTGAGGTACAATTAAGTCTACATTATTTGTTATCTTATCTTTAACAAAGTACTACTGCAGTACCAGAATGTTAAAACTATTGCTCTCTCAATTGACTTTTACCATTATTCTCGGTAATGTAAATACCAAAATGATGTAATTTTTATAAGTTTTTCCAGGTGTTGTAGAGTAAAAGTTACTCTATAACACGGTGAAAAAATTTATCAAAAATCACATTGTTTTGCTATCTAAATTTTGCGGCCAAAATGACCAAATACGAGTTAAAAAATCAGGATAGGGAAAAAGAGATGGGACGGGGTGATGATTAACAACGGTGATGTTAATGTTCCTTGCGTGTGCTACAATGGCAGCTATAGTCCCGATTCAACTTTTAGTAATTGTATTTTTACTCTTATTTTGTAACGACCAAGAATCCAAGGTCTTATTTTAGGATAATAATAAACAAAACCGGCAGTGGCGGAGTCAGGATTTCATCGAAAGGGGGGGGGGGGGGGGGGAGGGGGGGGGGGGGGGGGGGGGACAACCGGTTAGTAGTATAGGCAGTACATAATGGTTTGATAAAAACAAATACCAACAAGCTTGCATAAGAGTCTTTCGGCCCAGTTGGTAAAACATTCCAGTTTTTAATTTTTTTTTCGGAAAAAAACGTATAAAAACACCCATAGAGGGGTTCGAACCTTCGACATTGAAGTTTAAAGCAAACAGTTTTACCACCACACTGGACGATCGTTTGGTAAGAATGGGGGCACTTTCCTATATCTATAGAGAATCTGTTGATTTTTTTTACAAAATTAGGGGTTATCGGGTATGTTTGGAAAATTTGGGGGGGGGGGGGGGCCTCCCCCCGTGCCCCTACATGGCTCCGCCCCTAAAAACCGGCACGACGATCCAACCGGCACCACCTGCGCCTCCACCGCGGGTACCAAAACAAAAACTCGTCTGCCAAACAAGTACCGTCTGAGCAACCAGCTCAGGTACCAAAGACAATATCGTATCTCAACAAACACTGGTTCATTAATTTACTTCATAAAAGACGATACAGCGGTACGTGACTTTCAATTTGAAAAGTGATATTTTTATACAAGCGATGACAAATAAATGATTACAATATTCAGATAACAAGCTTTAATCAAATGTAATAAGGCTATCACTTCGATTCTACCGTCTGATCCGTCCGTCGTAACCTGCAAACACTGTTAGGGGGTGAGCTCGCGCCCAGTAGGTCGTTCACCGCAACAATAGGATGAAATGCAATAAACAATATAATTATAGCAGGTTACACGTAGTATCACATATCACGTAATAATCATTTAGCACCCAATAGCATGTGAATCGATAATATCAACAATAAATGGATCGACATGTATATAACACGAAGCATGTTCGTAAACCGTAAGCGATAATAATATTGTAAACTGCATAACCCCCTACCTCAATAATAGCATCCCATAAGGACTTTGAAATAATCACAGCAGCTTCAAGTATAGAATAACACCAGTACATCTCTCTCACTTATCCGTAATTGAATCGAATCTAGAATGAAAAATAACTAGAGCACTAGGCTCTATTTATAGAAGTAAGCGACCAATCAGGTATCAATGTGCCGTAGGGACACGTGGCAGGCATGCAGATGTCAGAGGCCTGAGTCGCGACACATGTCGCATATGTGTCACGCATGCGGAGCAGGAGGCTATGGCGGCGTCACACAGCATGGTTATGTGTAAGAAGCATCTGACTTGCAGTTGGACACGTGTCGCGCATTTGCGAAAGTTGCCACACGACGACACGCAGCAGAGGCGTGTGTCAAACATCTGAGACATATGCTAAGGCAGTGACACGTGTCACCCTACGTGTCTCGTGGCACACACTTACACCCATGCAAGTTGCACACACTCTATAATACTTGTCGTTGTGTAATAATCACGATTAATTAAGCTAATTATCACTTAAACATGTGATTAGTACTAATTATTCCCTAAATATTTTTATCCTGAATTTGGCGATTAAAGAAGATATTAATAATTCTGGTGTATTTCTGGACGAGCTTAACTACCATAATTTCACAATTATGAGTTCATCTATCAGGATACTAAATAACATAAAATTCACTAAAGTAATATAAGCTTCAGAAACACAACCACTACATAATGAAACAACTAGACTGCATACAATAGCAATTAAGCAAGCTAACAAGTTATGTGAAAAACACATATTCATAGTAAATACAAGTATTTCATACTTTCTAAAAATTTGGGATATTACATATTTTGTTACATTTTCTATTATCCCTCACAATATTGCACTATGTTCCCCACTCAGCTTCACAAAATTTTGAAATTTACATTTATTGTGTTTAGTTTGTCTAATTTAGCTCCCACTATATCGAAATTTTTGCTACGCCCCTGGCTCCATTGTACTTATTTTGTCTCTGAAATCCATCATATTTAACTTTTGAGGTTATTTTAATTAGGGTAAAAGACAAAAACCACCCCTGTCAGTGGATGGACGTTAGACGAAAAGCACCCTTCTGTTACAATCAGTAAGTATGGGGGGTGCAATTTGTCCTTTTATGACCACATTGCCCTACTTGTACTTTTTATTTTATTTTTTTCATGTTCTTTGTGTTCTTGAGCACCACCTCCACCTCAACCTCCACTACATCCCCACACCACCACCACCAATGATTCACCACCAACACAAATACCCAGACTTCTCCAATTCAAAGCAAACTCATATTCACCATTACAACCTACATGACCTACACCAACTCCATAAATAACCAACAAGCCACAGGCAATTAAATCCTACAACTAACCTCCTTCAAACTCCACTAGAACCATCCTAATCTCCTTCCCTAACAGCTCACAACCCAGACCAATATACCTCCCTTCACCTTAAACCTAGTTCCCCGATGCCAACATCACCACCACCTTCACAGCCAAACTCCCCCAATTCAGACCCAAATACAACCTTGCAGCCTCCAACTACAGCCATGGACGCAAACATTTAAACAGAAACAAAAGCCAAGACACTCCAGCAGCAGAAGCGCAAAGCGCAGAGAAGAGAAAGAAGCCACGCAACAGAGCAAGAAGAGACCTGGAACACATACCCAAATCACCACCTGTACCGCAGAATGAACCCATCGAGTTACAAAGCCAAAGAAGAAGAGCAGCTACTGCTATGCCTCTTTTTTGTTTCAGATCTGAGGCAACAAAAACCCAGGTCCGATCTACTTCCTCAGAGCCCCCTATAGATCTACTACTAGCAGTGAACAGCCATGTCCAGCTCACCTCTCTTCTCGTCGTCTTCCTCCTCCTCATCTCCCTCGCCGCCATCTTTGTCACCGCCACTGACCATATCGCCGGAGCTTGAAGGGATGTCGGCGGCGGCGACGGTTTCTACTCTGTATAGATCTCGAACGGCCGGCAAACAAGTCGTCGACGGTCGAATCGAAATCACCCCCTCTCCCTCCCTCGATTTCTCAGCCAAACCTAGAACGTGGCCGCTAGGTACAGCGGCGGTGGTGATAGTTCATGGTGACGGCGATTCACCTCGACCAGACCTGCAACCACCCGCAACCACCCGCAACCAAGTCGTCGTCGTCATCACCTCCGACAAAGGCGGCGTCGGCAAGACCATGCCGTGAGAAGTGAGAGAAGAGAGAGAGAGAGAGAGAGAGAGAGAGAGAGGGAGAGAGTGGAAGAGATGGTTAGGGTTAGGAAATGGGAGGAGAAGGGAAGAAAATAGTGGGGTGGTTTTTGAAATTCCCCGAAGACTAGGGATGTTTTTATCATTTTCTTAAATTCCATCGGTGCTTTTTGTCTTTTACCCTTTTAATGATGTGTTTTGTAGAGTGACACGACACAAGAATTAGCAGGACTTTTCATCGTGTTGCATATTAAGATAACTCCACGAGATCATTAACAGCTAACAAGCTTGTGTGTCCCTTATCTACTCATTGTTGGGTTTTGTCTCGAATTCTGCAAGACGAATCGGTGTACCCGATGCGTCTGATTTGTCCTCTGAGGATGTGATCTCTGAGGAGGTGATCTCTGAGGAGGTGATGGCTAGGACTTGGTGGGCTTTTCCACCTCCTCTATATTAGTATAAAAAGAGGTGCTAGCTATTGTTTCTAATTGAGTCGAGTTGAGAGAGATTGGTGAGAAATATTAGTGAGCGGATGTGTGAGGTTAGGGTTTCATAGATGTAGTCTATGAGGTTGAGAGTACCGCGTCGACGTGGTCCGCAGATTGAGCCGTCTCTCCCCTAAGATGTATTCTCTCATTGATATAATGAAATTCTCCTCCTTCTGTGGATGTAGGCGGTTTGGCCGAACCACGTTAAATTTTTGTGTGTCGTTTTTCTTCTCCTATATTGTGTGTGTTGAGTTTGTGATCGTGTGACGTTGTTTTTGCTTCCGTTGCGGCGGGAATTCGGCTCGACGAATAATTCCCCAACACTCATATCATTTTGTCAAAATAGCTATAAAGTCAAACCTAAACAATAGTTTGATAGAAAAGAGTTATTAATAGATCACAACATTTGAGTATGTTATGATAAGCAAGTAAACATGCTATAATAAGGATAGGAGTAATTGGGTAGGTTTGACCACACGAAGCTCCAAAATGAAGCAACAAAAGTAATGGTTTATGATTGGAGATTGAACCCCAGCCATGCAAATATAGAGGAGGATGGTGGTGGTGGTTCACTTTCCAGTTTCAGTTGGTCTACCAGCCGAAGAAAGAGGAGGAGAAAGCTTACATTTTATTGCTCCTCCATGTGACCGACCGACCTCAGGCTTTGACCACTTGTGGTGGCACTTCATTTCATACTTTGCCCAGAAGAAATACCCATCTCTGACATTTTCTTTCTTACTAATGTTATTTTACGACAAACTCAACAGAAAACAAAGGAAATGGAATATTGTTCAAATTAATAAAAATAAAAAAGATGCTTCGGAATATTTCGATGACCGGATTGCCACGCTGGAGTGCTGCTGAACTGTTGGGAAATCATGTGGATCTCTGCTCTTGGAGTTACTCTAATCCTTTTTTATATGGGAATTCATTTACTCTAATCTTGAAAAATGTGGATTATAACAATTGTATTGAGCATAAGATAGTCCCATTCATATTATCTTACTTCCCTTAAAATAATTTTTTTAAAATGATCATCATACTTTCTTTGCAATACATAATTATCATACTTTAAACAAGTTATTGGCTGTTGACCAGTGCCAGGCACAATAAGTCTTCTACGCTGGAACGTGTGGGGCTTAGGAGCCCCCGTAGTGTTCGCTCCCTTCATGGTCTTGTGAAGGTTCACATGCCCATTATAGTCTTGATGGAGACGAAGATGAATGCAATTGAGATGAAACGTGTCAGGAAAAGACTGTGATTTGATAGTGGGGTTTGTAGACTGTGATGATCGAATGGGAGGTTTAGCAATGTTATGGAAAGAAGAGGAAGTCGGTTTTGAACTTATCTGTAACACCCCTATTTCTCAAGCGAGCTCTAAGTGCAATATCAAGACTTTGGGGGCGATTTTGTAAATATTTTTGTCACGGCTTTAAAGTTGCAACTTCGGAGTGTTTGCAATATTTGGGAGTCGTTAGAATGATTTTGGAGCACTAGAGATGTTCGGGGTGGTTGTGCAATTATCTGAAATTAAATAGAAGCTCTAATTCTAGTCATACACTAAAGTTTGAAAAACTACACTTTTCTCCCCCCCTAGCATGTAGGACACTTGTCAAACACAACTTGACACCTCACTAGATGAGAAGTCAACTCCTCACCCCTCTTCACCAGCATAATCTGAGAAAAAAAAAATCTCTCTCTCTCTCTCTCTCTCTCTCTCTCTCATCTTCATCATCTTCTTCCCTCAAGAACCACCACCAACACAGCCACCACCTCCACCACGCCTTTCACGATTCTGCTGCTACTGGTGGAAGCTCTCGACACGAGGACCAAAAGCCCCCAATCATTTTCTCGAATGGTTGCGTATCGAGGGCGAATTCGACGAAGAACGGTAAGAACCCTAGCTTAGTAATCGGTCAAATTCTCCTTCATCCTTGCGTTTCAGCCTCTCTAATCAGTATTGTTGTGTTCCTGTGGTGATTGCGAGCATGAAACACCCAAACTCAGCAGCCAATTCATCGATTTCGACCTTCGCCGGAATCTGGGTTCGAAAACCCGACGGGGACGGCGGCGGGCGACGGTGTTGGTAATTTCTTCGTTTTCTGGCCATTTCTTCCCTCCACGCTGCTGCTCTGAGGTCTCTGGGCGTCCAAGAAAACTCAGGCGAACCCAGAAGCTCCTGGGCAAGCGTTGAATCGCCGGAAATCGTCCGTTTGTTGCCGGAATCCGCCATGGTCGCCGGAAAAGCGCCAAGCTCGGTACGGCTTCGTT
The DNA here is from genome assembly GCA_023055425.1 of Linanthus parryae. Lineage (NCBI taxonomy): Eukaryota > Viridiplantae > Streptophyta > Magnoliopsida > Ericales > Polemoniaceae > Linanthus > Linanthus parryae. The sequence goes on along the minus strand of JALGPY010000001.1, from coordinate 183,749,370 downwards.
TCTTGCTCAATTTGATCGTTTAAAAGCTTGTTCATGCTCCTAATCATGTCTAGAACACGTTTAGATCATCAAATCGTGACTGTAACAACAAATCGTTATAGTTTGATTCTTGTAGTTCATGTTTTTGGGTTCATGAACCTGCCCTGTTTATGGAACTGTAACTCCCTCAATTCTTGTCCAAATCATGCACGGTTTCTTCCTGTGTAATCCTGGGTATGCTAGCTACAAGTTTCATTTGAATTTCGCGGTCCAATTTCATCTCTAAACCCTCTGAAATTGGGCTTGAACATGGCTAGTTAGCTAGGTATTCGATGTGTTCTTGGCTGTGAGTGCTCAAAATTTTTCTAAGTATAGAAGGACATGGTGAAACACCCATTTTCAAACCCTTGTATCTTCTTCAAAACTTAATGAAATTTAGATCTGTTTTCTCCTATGTGTAGCTGGTATATAATACTTCAAATCATCGTCTCTGGGTCATGTTCAAATTTATAACGGATTGCTCACAAAACGAGCCTAAAGTTGCTAGTTTCAACTCATGAAACTCTCTCGAATTTTTCTAAGTATTGAATCGTGATTTTTGTCCAACTTTGACTAGCGATATCTATTTGAATACTTGGAGTTTTTAAGGGTTCAAATATGTTCTGGAATCCTTGCAGTGTCATCTTCAAAACCCTATTTCCGGTTTCTTAAAACTCCTTCTCAATTGATCAGAAATCAGTCGCAAAGTTGACTACTTGAAACGACTTTTCACTATCTTTGATATTCGGTTTTGAGCATTTGAATGACGTTTCTGGCCTTAGCGTTCTTCACAAAACTTGTTCGTATTCATATTTTGAGTCTATATACCAAGTTTGACCAAGTTTGACTTTTCAAAAACCCTAGTTTGACTGAACTGTATAGGAGGGGCAAAATAGTCATTTCACTTAAACTTTGAATTGAGGTTAGTTTAGTAACTTGGAGTTTGTCAGCATGTCTTGTATGCGTGTTTGGAGTACTTGTATGTAATTCTGGGCTAGGGTTGACCAAGTCAAATGTGGGGGTCTTTTTGCAGTTTTACTAAACTTCGGGGGCCTATGTGCAATTAATTAAAACTTTGCATTTGAACAAAGTTAATGTTTTGAGACCAACAACCTGAATTAGAAGGATACTTGGAGCCTTAAGAATGAATTATTTGAGTCGGGAGTTATCAAATCAATGGTGGGGGTCTTCCTGTAATTTTAGCAAACTTTAGGGGCCTAAGTGTAATTTACTGAAAGTTGTAGATCTCGATGTTAAGTTCATATGGATGAGTTAAGAGTCATTCTTGGATGTTGTTGGGCCAGTATGAGTGTAATATGGGGTCCAGGCACAATCAGGGACTGTACTGGACAGTTTCAAAGTATTAGGGGCATTTTGGTCAAGTTAGCTTGCGTGACCTGCATTTTATTGCATTCTTGCATAAAACCTCATATAGAGGATATATGCTAATAGGTTGTATACTTTACTTGTGCATATCCAGCCATTATTAAGGATCGTTCGAAGTAGACGTACGTTATCGTGTTGCTGCATTTCCTGTGAGACTCGGAGACGAGCGTTGTAGGAGTGATAGTGTTGCTTTGCGCATTTCATGGCTCAGAGGTAAGTACATATGTACGGCCTTTTCATATCAAAATGTGTGTTTGCGTTTAATGATCAAATGAATTTTGGTTACATGAATCAGTATGAGAATGCATGTTTTCGACTCGAAAGTTGTTAAACTCTGTTATTTATCTCCTTTGAGAACTTTCGGAAATTACTTGCGAAGTGTTGATATTATGATTCTGGTCATGTGAAAGAGAAGAAGTAAAATACCTCTAATAGATTTAGGACGATGTACAGAGTACTGTTAAAAATGGGAGGCGTCAAGCGATCCTCCATTTTCTTATGGCTAAGACCATTGAAGCAATGCTTCTTATTATTGGATAGAACGTCAATGTTCAAAAATCCGCCCCCGATGAGCCAAAATGTATCAAGATATTGAGGCCAAGGGTTTTATAGAGCTATAGAGTGCTACTTATACTTGTAAGGGTCACTACGGTATAGGGGTGTCGACACTTAAGGCCTTTTAGCTAATGTTATGAGCGGGGTTGACGAATGGGCTCCCTTAACGCTCGGGTGAAATAGGGTTTGATAGACCCTAGAAGGAACCCTTAGTGGTTATTTCGTGATCCCTCTGTCTACATCGATCCTGCTGGTGGCTCTTGACACGCCTCAGCTAAACTAAACTGTTGATTGAAGTCGAAATTATAAATTGACTACTTATTGATGTTGTTTGTGGCTCTTGATATGCCCTAATCGATTGAAATGAATTGTAAATCTTGGCTACTCATGAACTGCTATCGTTATCAGCTCAAACGAACTTGTTTACTCTGAATATTTTACCAACTACTCGTGGTTTCTTCATGTTATTAAATTGAGATGTTTTTGTTACTCGGTTACTTCAAGTTGATCCAAATTATCCAATATGATAGTTTTACTGTTTGAATCTTCTGATTTGTTTCAACTCATGCTTCCGTGCCACTCGTTGCTTTACATGTCGTAGTATGTATTTACTCAGTTTTTACTGATTATTTCTTCAAAACTGCGTCGGCATTGCCATTTTAAAACCGCAGGTCATCAATCAAGTTTGGGGAATGGGAACGCGGATCGAGACGAAGAAGCTTATTTTAAGTTAGATCACTTAGTAGATCACACACGATTTGTTTTAGATTGTACTTATTATCGAAATTTTGTTATGTACATTAAGCGAAATGTAAACTTAATAGTTAATAATCTACTTTTGGTTGTCGATTTTCTCTTTAACCCTGAACCGAGATCCCGGGCTGTTACATTATCTCTTTCTCTAAGTTTCAAATTCATGGCTCGGTGGAACTTCTGGGATTTATAATAGTTGAATTCTGACTAGATTCTATGGTGATTCAGTTAGAAAAAGAGAAGACATTATTGAAAGCTTTTATCCGATTGTAGATTCACAATGAACCTTGGTGTGTTGTTGGGGACTTTAATGGCATTACATCACTTGCCGACAACGAGGGGGGAAATCGACTGCCTATAGGTAATTGGAGGATTTTGGTGAAGTGCTTCAGCAACTAGAATTGAGGGATTTTGGTTTTCATGGGAACCAGTTTACCTACTCTAATCACCAGGCAAATGAAGATACTATCCTAAACGCCTTGATCGATGTGTTGATAATGATTAGGGGATCAAAATGTTTGAGCGAGCAAGGACAAACCAACTTGTTGCGGATGTGTCGGACCAAGTTCCACTTGAAATTATTTTGGATTATCAATAGTTGAGTAGAATGAAAGGTAAAAATTGTTCCCTCTTCGTGAAGATGTGGACAAAACACTGGGGTTTTGAAGAAGTAGTGAGAGCAGATGTATTCGGGTCAGCCAGGCATTAGGCGAAAACTTTTGAATTTGACGGGTAGCTGCCGTAGGTGTTGCAAAATGTGTTGGAGGAGTGTGCCGACCGTTAGCATCACTACATGACAGGCTTCAGTCACTAAGTGAGCAAAGAAATCAGTTCCAGTATTAGATGAAGCGAAACAAATGAAGGACAGATCGACATGATGCTACTCCATGAGGAGACTATGTGGAAACAGAGGTCTCGTGTGATATGGTTGCACATGTGACAGTAATACCAGGTACTTTCATCGCAAAGAAACAATTAGGAGAGGGAAGATGAAAGACCGCCGATGAAGACATTACAAGGATCTTAGAGGATTATTTCAAAGATATTTTCACAACTCCCGACTCAGGCCCAAATGGAACTGCTTGTTGCATGTATGGAGGAAATACTCACGACAAACCAGAGGGATGACATGGAAAGAAAATTTGATGAGGTCGAGGTCACAATTGCAGTAAAGATGATGGCTTCTTACAAGTCTCCTGCTATAGATGGATTTCCCACGATATTCCATCAAAGATATTGGTTGATAGACGACAATGAAGTGGAAAAACTATGCGTAGACATTCTGAATGGAACGGCAGAGATTGATGAATACAATGCTACACTCATAGCCTTGATCCCAAAAGTTAAACATGTATGCAATGCTGTAGATTTTTGCCTTGTTAGTCTTGGTTCTATAATTTACAGAAATTGTTACCAAAGTTCTAGCAAACCGTCTTAAGTTTATTCTCCCTAATATTGTCTCGGAGAATCAATGCGCCTTTGACCAAGGTATATTAATCTTGGACAATATAATGGCGGCTTCCGAACATCCCTTCTATAAAGACAAGAAAGAAGGGGAAGGAAGAGTATATGACACTTAAGGTGTGTCGAAATCCAATGCATGAGCGCGTAGAATATGATTTTTAGGGGAAACTATTGAGCGCTTGGGTTTCGTTTTGCGTTGGAATAATATTGTTATGATTTGTGTAAAGGCTGCCAGCTATTCTCTTATGGTTAACGGTAAAGTTCGAGGAAAATCATACCTAAGCGGGGACCTTGTCAGGGTTACCCCACGTCTCCGTATTTATTCCTTCTAGTTAACGAGACTTTGTCCTGAGGCCTTACACAAGCAATGTGGAATTAGAGGCTTTTAGGGGTGACTGCATCCAGAGGGGGGGGGGGCATTGTCTCCCATCTCTTTTTTGTGGATGTCAGTCTTATTTCACAAAGGCAAATACTATTGAAATTACAAACCTGTTATATTTAATACAATTGTACGAGAAGGACTCGGGAAAGAAACTGAACCTTCATAAGTCCTCGACAGCGTTCTCAGGTAATGTGAAACTGGAGGAAAAACATATGCTCAGTAGCCTTAGCAGGGTCCAACTGACAGACATCGATGATCAGTATCTTGGTCTTCCTATTACAATGGGAAATCAAAATAAGTTAACCTTTTTTGAAATTATTAAGAGGATAACTACAAAATTGAAGGGTTGGAAGATGAAAACTTTATTTGCGGTAGAGCGAGAAGTCCTCGTTAAGCATCAGATCAAACTGTTCCCAATTATGCCATGAGATGCTCCCTGCTCCTGGTAGATACATGTGCAAAAATTGGAAAGTTGAGCGGGAAAATTTCGATGGGGTGGCTCCAATGGAAAGAAGGTTATGCACAGTGATCAAATTAGGAGACTTTAAAGAACCAAATGATGAAGGCGGACTTGGGTTTCGTGATATTTAAAACTTCAATATCGCTCTTTTGGCAAAGCAATCATGGATATTATTCAGCAAGCCAACAGTTTAGTGAGTCGCATTCTATAGGATAAATACTAAAATGATACAAACTTTTTGAGGTATGAACAAAAACATTCGGCTTCTTATGCCTTCAGGGATATTTTAGCAGATTGTGAACTCATAAGCAAAGGCTCATTTTAGAGGATCAGCAATTGAAATTCAATACCGATTGTAATATATAGATGGTTGCTGCAACAACCCCCTTATCCGGCTCGGAACAAGACCGGGAGGGTGATGCTTAATAGAAGCGGCGGAGATCAAAAGCAATATAAATCACAACACATATTTATAACATTAAACAACTACATTAACATTTAAGTCTTACACACTAGCTGATTACTATTACACACTAATTAACTACATTACTATACGAATCACTTGTGGCAATCATAGTCTAAGTGAGTATCGCACTCTTCTATTCCAATATACTCAGCTCCTAGACCTGCGGTGGGAAGGAAAGCAAGAACCACAATTTTTGAAAGTCAGCAATAAATACTCAGTGAGATACACGTTAGCGTGTGGAAACTGGAAAGATAATAGATGGTGTTGGATCGCGAGTTAATAATCGTGCTAGCAAGAGTTAACCCAATATAGAACCCAAGAAACCAATTGTTATGCATAGTAACCGGGTATAATAATTCCAACAGAGGGCCTCTCAAATAATGATATCCCAATCCAACAAGTCACAGAGAGGAAACTCCCGAATCGGTGTTTCCGGACGGAGCCAATAAATTCAAGAGTTCAACAAGAAGTCAGGGAAAACTCCAGAGTCTGTGTTTCCGGCCATATCCAACATAACAATAGTTCAGGACTACAAAAAGTAGTCAAGGGAAACTCCCTAGTATCAGTGTTCCCGGCCGGAGCCGACATAGTAACAATAGTCCAGCTGATTCCGGTATATGTGATATTCCACTTTAAGTTATTAACGAATTATATCTTCGCATAACCGTTTCAAAACAATCATTTCAAAATATAATAAAATACAAGTAAAGCATGTATATCACAAAAACACCTTTTGAAACATATTATAAAATCATGTTGTGACTCGAAGAGAGCTAGGCACACAAGACTAAGTATGTAACTCATAAACTTATTTTGAGACAGAATATAAAATTATTTATTGACACGAAATAAGATATGCACTCTAGGCTAAGCATGTACACTCACATCAAGTCACCTCAGCAGTTAGTACGAAGGGGCGTCGACAAAGCCTGGGTAAACGAATGCATGGGTGTTTGTCTAGGTCGGGTAGTAAGTCCATCCCAATAATCTCATTTAACCCGCTTTCAAGTGGTATACTCACGTGTCGAATGCATGATCTACACGCATATGATTCTAATGTCACTTATGCACATATAATGATGTTCAAATGTCAAAGTAAATCCAACACAACTATTAGAAGTTCCAAAAACTCAAGTTTTCTAAATCATGTGAAACTACAATTCTGGACAGAATTGTAGCTCTGAATTTAGAGGCATATTTACCATATCAAAGCATCTTAAAAAATCAGAAAACATAGTTTCAGAAAACACGCAAGTTCAAATGTCCATTGCTCATTAACTAATAATGCTATTGTAATACCTCGTATTTAAGTTAGAGGTTATTTGATCATTCCGGAAATATTTGAAAATTTTGAGAAAATTATATTTGAAAGTTATTAATGACTTTTCTTGATTTTAAAGTATAATGGTGTCATTTGACATCTATGATGATATATATTTTTAATTTGGGGTTATTTTGTAGTTTTTGAAACTTGGATGATACTATTAAACTCATTTTGTATATTTGAGAGATACTTGTAGTTTTCTAGAAGCGGATTTTGACATTTTTATACAAAGTGGTATAGCTGAAATTATTTAGAAAATTTATAATTTATAAAAATTAACTTTTATGTGATAGCTAGTAATAGATAATTACATTTTCACCCCATTTACTCTTGGTTTTGATACTTAAACTCCATCCATCAACTTATGAAATTGATATTTTCACCCTTTAATTTTTAACATTTCTCATTTCTATCCCCCATCTAACTTGTTAGGAGATTTTAATTGCTCCCTAATCCCTCACCCACCAACTTGGTCAACTCCCATTATAATATTGTTTCATATACATACTCCATCACTAACACTCCCATCTCCATCAACTCCATCACTCCATATTTCTATCACTTCATTGTTTTACAACTTTTCCCCTCATGAACATTCATCCAAGCACTCTCATCTCTCTTCAATGTTCATTCCCGTTTTTTGGTGTTGGCCTCACAAAAATAACACCAAAATTTCATTTCTTAGTCTCCGAATCAAGAAAAAATTGAGTCTAAATTTAGTACAATCATGGAGGGGAGTTCTTTCATCATTCCACTCAAGGATTCAAGGCCAATTTCACTCTTTCATGCACCACCTTCTTGAATCTTGGGGTAAATTTTTCTTCTATCCTTCAATTCATGCTTGCATGTCTATGTTTAGAATTGATTTATGAAAATTCATCTTAGATTTTTTCATTTCCAAACTTGATTCTCCATTTTCTTGGCTTGATTATGAGTTTGACACTTGATTGTTCTCTATTTCATGAAACTCAAACTAGAACACACATCCACTTTGTAAATTTCTTGGTAGTTGCACTTGCATGTCATGAATACTTTGATAATTTCTATCAAGAGCATGTAAAAATCTTATTTCATGTTCAAAATAATTTTATTTGGGTGATAATCAAGTATTCTTAACTTGCATGTACTACTAGAACCATTCTTGTTAATTTTTGAAAAAATTCATGTTCATACAATCTGTCCAGCTTGTGAAAACCGTATATTATCTCTAAATTTCATCTCTGTATAATTTTTAACTCCTTCATATTCTGAAACTAAACTCAGAGAGGGTCATTTTAAAAGAAAAATCAACTCCATAGCCTTATTGGTTAGGGAGATATGCTCATTCTAAGTTGCATGTTTTATGAAACTTTGTTTTCGGACAAATTTTGTCATTTTTGTCAAAAATCTCATTTCCAAAAATTTATGGTACCCAATCTTTCTTGTGATGAAACTAAACACATAAGGGATTCATTCTGGAGAAGATGGGCAATTTTCCTATTTTGCAAGTAGTAGTAATTGTTCTTCAAAGTTGAAACTTTATGCGAAACTTGTCTCGGTATAGCAGTGTTTTTTATTTGTGTAACATTAATTTTATAACAGCTACGCATGATTTTCTTGGTGTTTTTAAAATTAGACACATGTAGGTGGATCCTATATTAATTTCATAACAGCTACGCATGATTTACTTGGTGTTTTTAAAATTATACACATGTAGGTGGATCCTAAATTAATTTCATGATTGCAATAGATGCTTTCGTATGGTAAATATGGCTCTAAAGTCAGAGCTACAATTCTGTCCAGAATTTTAGTTTCACCGTTTTTAGAAAACTTGAATTTTTGAAATCTTAAGTGTATTGTTTGATTTATTTTTATAAGTGAACATCATTATATGTGCATTGGTGACACATATAGGACTATGTGGCTTGTAGGTTTGCATTTGTATAATGCATGTGTAAATTAGTTATAACGAATACATTCTACGTGTGATTGTAGACATCGTCCTCGTAGGTGAGCAGTTGTCGTTGGAGTGTTAGGATTAGTTTCTTGCTTTTGGTTGTGCTTCATCTCAATGGTAAGTACATATGTGCGACTTTTACTTATCAAAATGTGAGTATTTGTGTGATGCCTCGAATGAATATTTGTTGATTGAAAAAGTATGCAAAGCTTGATTTAAGACTCGAAATTTTTTGGATATAAATTGAATCCTCTTTTAAGTCCTGGAACTTTACTTGTGATAAGTTGAAAATCTGATTTTGTCTATGGTAAATAGAAGGTAATAAAGTACTTCTAATAGATTTATGACGATGTACAGAGTTGTGTTATTAATGGGAGGCGCCAATCGATCCTCCATCTTCTTATGGCTAATGCCATTGAAGCAATGCTTCTTATTATTGGATAGAACTTAGTTGTTCACAAATCCGCCCCCGATGAGCCAAAATGTAACAAGGTATTGCTTCCAAGGGTTTGTTAGAGCTATAGAGTGCTACTTATACTTGTAAGGGTCACTACGGTATTGGGGTGTCGACACTTAAGGCCTTTTAGCTAATGTTGTGAGCGCGGTTGACGAATGGGCTCTCTTAACGCTCGGGTGAAATATGTTTTGATAGACCCTATAAGGAACCCTTTGTGATTATTTCGTGATCCCTCTGTTTACATCGATCATGTTGGTGCCTTTAGACATGCCTTAGCTAAACTTAACGATTAACTGAACATGAAAGAAATTTGAATACTCTATTGATGTTGTTTGTGGCTCTGGATATGCCATAATTGAATTAAATGGTTTGAAAAGCATATGCTACTCGTGAATAAATATCGTTATGAGTTAAAAATAACTTGTTTATTCTGGATATTCTACTGATTTTAAGAGTTCCTTTAATACTCGTGGTTTATTCAATTTTTTAAGTCGAAAAGTTATCGCTACGTGATTACTTATAATTGTTCATAAATTCCAAACTCTCTTACTTATTAATGTTTCAAATCTCTTGGTTTGTTTAAACTATGCTTGTGTGCCACTACGACATGTAACCAATGAGTGGCACGCATGCATAGTATAAATAAACCAAGAGATTTGAAACATTAATAAGTAAGAGAGTTGGGAATTTATGAACAATTATAAGTAATCACGTAGCGAGAACTTTTCGACTTTAAAACTTGAATAAACCACGAGTATTAAAGGAATTCTTAAATCAGTAGAATCTCCTGAATAAACAAGTTATTTTGAACTCATAAAGATATTTATTCATGAGTAGCATATGATTTTCAAATTATTTCATTCAATTATGGCATGTCGAGAGCCACAAACAACATCAATAGAGTATTCAACTTTCTTTCAAGTTCAGTTAACAGTTAAGTTTAGCTGAGGCATGTCCAGAGCCACCAATAGGATCGATGTAAACAGAGGGATCACGAAATAATCACAAAGGGTTCCTTCTAGGGTCTATCAAACCATATTTCACCCGAGCGTTAAGGGAGCCCATTCGTCAACCCCGCTCACAACATTAGCTAAAAGGCCTTAAGTGTCGACACCCCTATACTGTAGTGACCCTTACAAGTATAAGTAGCACTCAGTAGCTCTAACAAACCCTTGGCCGCAATACCTTGGTATATTTTGGCTCATCGGGGGCGGATTTGTGAACAATTAAGTTATATCCAATAATAAGAAGCATTGCTTCAATGGCATTAGTCATAAGAAGATGGAGGATCGCTTGGCGCCTCCCATTAATAACACAACTCTATACATCGTCCTAGATCTATTAGAAGTATTTTATTACCTTATATTTACCATATACAAAATCAGGTTTTCAACTTATCAAAGTTCCAGGACTTAAAAAGACGATTCAATTTATATCCAAACAATTTCGAGTATTAAATCATGCTTTGCATACTTTTTCATCAACAAATATTCATTTGAGACATCACAAAAACACTCACATTTTGATAAGTAAAAGTCGCACATATGTACTTACCATTGAGATGAAGCACAACCAAAAGCAAGAAACTAATCCTAGCACTCCAACGACAACCGCTCACCTACGAGTTTGATGTCTACAATCACATGTAGTACGTATTCGTTACAACTAATTTACACATGAATTATACAAATGCAAACCTACATGCCACATAGTCCTATATGTCACCAATGCACATATAATGATGTTCACTTATCCAAATAAATCAAACAATACACTTAGAATTTCAAAAATTCAAGTTTTCTAAAAACAGTGAATCTACAATTCTTGACAAAATTGTAGCTCTGACTTTAGAGCCATATTTACCATATGAAAGCATCTATTAAAATCGTAAAATTAATTTAGGATCAACCTACATGGGTCTAATTTCAAAAACACCGAGAAAATTATGCATAGCAACTATAAAACTCAAGTTACAAAAATAAAAAAACAGTGCTATGCCGAGGCAAGTTTGGCAGAAAGTTTCAACTTTGAAAAACAATTACTACTACTTGGGAAATACGAAAAACGCACATCTTCTCCAAAATGAATCCCTTATGTGTCTAGTTTCATCACAAGAAATATTGGGTCCTTTAAGTTTCTGTAAATGAGATTTTTAACAAAAATGATAAAATTTGTCCGAAAACAAAGTTTCATAAAAACATGCAACTTAGAATGAGCATATCTCCCTAACCAAAAAGGCTATGGAGTTGATTTTTCTTTCAAAATGACCCTCTCAAAGTTTAGTTTAATAATATGAAAGATTTAAAAATTTCTACATAGACATAATTTAGAGATAATCTACGTTTTTCACAAATTGGTCAGATTGTATGAACATGAAATTTTTCAAAAATCAACACGAATTGTTCTAGTAGTACATGCAAGTTAACATCATTTTGAACATGAAATAAGATTTTTACATGCTCTTGACAGAAATTATCAAAGTATTCATGACATGCAAGTGCAACTACCAAGAAATTTACAAAGTGGATCTGTGTTCCAGTTTGAGTTTCATGAAATAGAGAACAATCAAGTATCAAACTCATGATCAAACCAATAATATGGAGAATCAAGTTTGGAAATAAAGAAATCTAAGATGAATTTTCATAAATCAATTCTAAACATAGATATGCAAGCATGAATTGAAGGATAGAAGAAAACTTTACCCCTGGATTCAAGAAGATGGTGCGTGAAAGAGTAAAATTGGCCTTGAATCCTTGAGTAAAATGATGAAAGAACTCCCCTCCATGATGGTACTAAGTTTAGACTCAAGTTTTTCATGATTTGGAGACTAAGAAACGAAGTTTTGGTGTTGTTTTTGTGAGGCCAACACCAAAAAACGGAATGAACATTGAAGAGAGATGAGAGTGCTTGGATGAATGTTCATGAGGAGAAAAGTTGTAAAGAAATGAAGTGATAGAAATATGGAGTGATGGAGTTGATGGAGATGGGAGTGTTAGTGGTGGAGTATGTATGTGAAAACCATATTATAATGGAAGTTGACCAAGTTGGTGGGTGAGGGATTAGAAGGCAATTAAAATCTCCCAACAAGTTAGATGGGGATAGAAATGAGAAATGTCAAAAATTAAAGAGTGAAAATATCAATTTCATAAGTTGATGGATGGAGTTGAAGTATAAAAACCAAGGGTAAAGGGGGTGAAAATGTAATTTTTCATTACTAGATTTCGCATAAAAGTTAATTTTTATAAATTATAAATTTTTTAAATAATTTCAACTATACCACTTTGTATAAAAATGTCAAAATCCACTTCTAGAAAACTACAAGTATCTCTCAAATATACAAAATACGTTTCATATAGTATCATCCAAGTTTCAAAAACTACAAAATAAGCTCAAATTAAAAATATATATCATCATAGATGTCAAATGACACCCTTATACTTTAATATCAAGAAAAGTCATTAATAACTTTCAACTATAATTTTCTCAAAATTTTTAAATATATTCCGAAAGACCTAATAACCCCTAACTTAAATACGGTGTATCACAGTTATGATGATGATTGTTTTATAAAAATGACCCCTATGAGTCTAGTTTCATAAAATAAGATTTGAAAATTTGAAAGAGAAAAAATTGTAAGAAAGACCACGTTTTTCACAAACTATACGAACTGTATCAACATGCATTTTTCCCTAAAACCTTCAAATCTTGATCAAATCATTTACATGATACATGCAGCTGAAGAAACATATTCTTATAATCAAACACAACTGTTTAAACATATTAAAGAAATCAAACAAGAAATTTGAGAAATCAAGTGGAGAATTTGAGAAAACACAAGTTCAAAGTCACAATTTCATGCTCTAGGCACACATGCATCATCAAATCAAGAAATCTCCTACATGACGTGCTTTCAAGAACTATTTTCGCAACTTTCAGAGGAGAATAGATGAAAAATAATACTTATAACCAGACCTAAGAGGGATTAGGAGTGTTTGAGAGGACTTGGAGAACTTGGATCTTCAAAAATTGAGGGTGCTTCCTTGTATGTCATGAAGAAGTAGAGTGGAGTAAATAGAGAAGATGAAGAAGATGATGAGGGTGCTGAATTTATTGTGTTCAGCCCCAGAGTGAGAGAGATATGTATTAGAGAGTGATGGAGAGAGTTTTTGCGGAGGTAGTGTGTAAGGGTGTGTATCTTATACATACAGGATGACCACATGTGAGTATAGTTTCATAAAAAATGAGTTGGAGTATTATTTTACTCGTGTTGACTTTGGTAGTGGTGGGGAGAGGCTTATGTGCAATTATAATTATCCCAATAAGTTGATTGGGGTAGAAATTGAAGTAACAAAAAAAATGAGGGTTGAGATGCGAATATTGAAAATTGATGATAAGTACAAGATTACAAATACAAGAGGGGTATTTTCGGAATGTGATACTAACTAGTGAAAATTAAAACATAATTATCTTATTTTCAATTTCGATAGTAAAAATTATAAATACTCAAAGATATCCAAACTCTTATAAATTACAAAATAACCCCAAAACGGAATTCTAGGTAACCATAAATGCCACATAATACCCCTATACTTTAGAAACTAAAATTAAGTCAAGAATAAGTTTGAAATATTATTTTCTTGATCCGTCAAATATTTTTCAAAAATTACCAAATAACCCCTAATTAAAAATACGAGTATTACAGTTGCCCAGACCATCAAGCTTCAAGACAACATATTCACCTATTTCCCTAGACTTAATTGTTCCAGATCCGATTAACAGTGAAAAGAGGTGATGTGACCCAATTTATGTTCTAATATGCTCTTACTAGTATATTTTGATCTTATACAGGAAATTCAACTTCCAACTACTAGTTGTGAAAACATATTTAATATGGTACGGGTGGCATAAAGGAGATTACATTGCTTCTCCAGGAAATAAATTGTAGTCAACTTTGAACCAAGACAAGATCGAAGCTTCAACAGGACTACCTCGACGGAAATGGTTGTCGAAGCTCTGGAAGCTCAACATTCCCAAGAAATTCAGCTTTCATGTGTGGTGTGACTGGTTTAAGACTCTACAGGTGGAAACAAATCTCCATCATAAACTGAGAAACGTGTTTTCATGGACTGTGAGCTCGCTCAAATGATCTAGACACATGAATTTAGAGTGGGTTTTCTTAATTATTACGAGGACTCCTTCAAAGATTGGATCGAAGAAGTCATCTCCACCAAATCAGTTCCATGTGGAAAGTTGGGTACTTTGATATGGACACTCTGAAAGATCGAATATTTTCTTTTATTAGAGATCCAAACGGAGTGACAACGAAGCAGGGCCGTCTTCAGCTTTTCGGGGGCCCAAGGCAACCTTTTATTTCGGGCCTTATGTCTGACATAATAGCGTGAAAGTCCAATGAAGAATCTAATTTATGAATCGGTAATACAAACGAAATATTTAATAGTATACATATTTATAAGATAGAAGAATCAGAGTTGGGTCATTTATCAGAGATTGGAAACTTTCTGATCATCTTTCTGTAGTGTTTGATAATGTAGCCAAAACTTATAGGGTAGATCCTTGAAAAACATGATTTTTTCCCGGGTGTAGTATTGTTTTTTCTGTTATCAAAATTCACACTCATTATACTTCGTGCTTATAACAGCTAGTAGCCGCAATTGTGTTTTACTTTTTGTGCATCCATAATATTTTGTGCTTATTTCAATTTCTGAAAAAATTCTTGCACCCGATTCCTAGTTATTTACAGAACATAATGAGAAAGTATAAATATTAAATAGTTGGAAAATATAGAACGCAAATTAATTGCTCATTAGTACAAGGGTCAAAATCCAATATCACACAATATCCCTACACTTTAGTTAAATTGTGAGGCCCTCCCCCTAGTGGGGGCTCTAGGCAAAGCAAAAGGCTGCCTTATGCTAAAGACGGGCCTGCAACGGAGGGACACCAGAATCAGAGGCGAACGATTGGAAATGGAAGTATCTGGAGTCAACATGATTGTTGATAGATGCGTCTTTGTAATTCCCTCATTTACTTCCGTAGACTTTGTCTTCACCAGAAAAGAGTGCAGCGACGAGACAGATATATTTGTCAAGAAGACCATGCAGTTAGAGGAGAGTTAATTTTTATTCCAAAAGCCCTTGTTGGCCAAATTTGTACTGGATCGTGATTTATTGGGTCTTGATGCCCTAATAGACCCAAACTTTTCTGTAAAAATGTTAGAAAATACATCTACCACTCATGTAGAGTTGGTGAAACATAACCGACATGATTATTTGGCGGCTGTTGGGCTTGGCCGTACAGATGGAACTTATTAATCTAGCAAACACCAATAATGTCATTAAACCTATAATTACACTTGCATAGCAGTTGTTAGTTCTAAAATAATTAAATCATAACAAATTGTTTTTGTAGTCACATTACCCGATTATATATTAAGGATGAACTAACAACTCCCACTCGATTCAAATCAGTATGATAATTCTTTAACTGTCAACCAAATCACACTGCGTAATACAAACCACAAGAGAAGCAATAGGATAAAGACAGTGCAGAATATTTTTCTTTCAACATATTCAAGTGGAATACAAATTACTTAATTATTTGATTTCACAACAAAACTGATTAAGTAGGTACCATGACTAATAATATAGTAACTGAAGTCCTAACTAACACAGCTAACAGGGCAACAAAGGGCCAGCAAAGAAGTGTGACAGCTAATTTGCAGTTGTATCTACAACATCTATACATAATCCGTTCTCTTCTTAAAAGTAAAGCAAAAAAGGCAAAACATATAAAACGAGAATCAGACAACGAAGATGACCATTAAGTGGGCCCATGGAGACTAATTGGGCCTTATTAAAACCAACTCAGAAGTCAGATGTCAGACCCTTATGTACGCAATTGGATAAGGCTGGGCCGGTAATTTGTTTTACTATTGCTGTGTTTTTTCTGAGTGAAGTTTACTATTGTTGTTTAATCAAAATTTAAGCAATTTAATAAAAAAAACATTTAAGACAATTTAACTAAAAAAACATTTGTGATAAAAAAACATTTAAGCAATCATGTAATCAATTTTAATAAAACTCCCTCCCCAGGCCTCTTTCACAACTACACCACCAATGTTGAGTGGGTATGGTCTTTGATTTTGAGATAATCAGTGACAGAAACTTGAAACAAAAGATGTGATCTGTGCCCCCACTTCTCCAAACTTTTCATTCACTTTTTCCACTATATCTCTGTAATGGAGCTTGAGAAATTAGTTTTTTTTTTTTTTGATGAGAAAAGACAATTAGACTCTTCTTGCTTCATACCACTCCGTCCCAGCTCTTACTACCCATTGCGGCTGGGCACGGGTTTTAAGAGTTGGGGCGGAAAGTCTATTTTACCCCTACCCTAGTTTGTAAATTACAACTGTACCAGCCACCACCTACCTCCTCTGTTACAACCCTGTCATTACAACTCTGTCACAACCACCACCACCACCACCTACCAGCCACCATCAACACCACCATTATGCCACCAGAAACAAGAACACAACCAAACACATCAAATTTAACCAATTATGTACCAAAAAATACAGATTTGACTAAAAATTTACATATCTCAAAAAAAATTACAGGAGGGTGTAGAAAAGAAGATGAAGAAGAGAGAGAGAGAGAGAGAGAGAGAGAGAGAACAGATCTGGTAAAAATACAGGAGGGTCGCCCTCCACTGCTGTCGCCGCCGTCGTCCTCACCTGCGTCCTCACCGCCAAACAGCGGCGTCTTTTCCGTCGTCCTTGCCGTCATCTTCCACCAGCAACGAGCCCGTCGTCTTCCACCATAACTATCGCCGAACCCTATTTACGCAAAAAAAATCAGAATCAGAAGAAGAAGAAGAAGAAGAAGAAGAAGAAACAGAGGCAAACACATCGAGAAAGAGAGAGAGAGAACAGATCTGGTACTTGGTCGCCCTCCACTGCTGCCGCCGCCGTCGTCCTCACCGCCACACACCGCCGTCGTCCTCACTTGCGTCCTCACCGCCACACACCGCCGTCCTCACCCCCGTCGTCATCTCCATCTCTACCAGTGTCTATCTCTCTCCCTCCCTTTCTCTCTCTAATGTGTGGTGTTTTGAGTGATTTTGTGAGGATAAAATTTTGATGTAAGTGGGTGGGGTTGAGAATAGGAAAAAGCAGGTGGGGTATTACTGAAGAGGGTAAAATTGACATTTCAACAAATTAAGGTTACCAAAAAAAGAAATGGGTAGAAAGAGTTGGGACGGAGTTGTATCATCCACCCATCTGTGGAACAACTACAGATAAATCACAAATGCATTCGAATGATTTGAATAGTTGAATAGTCTTAGAATTAATTAAAATTATGGAATAGATGAATGAACGCTGTTTACATAATGGAATAGTTCATTGAAAGGGTTATAACAATAATGGTATATGTAGGAGGCGTTGTTATAGTGGAAATTAGAAACAAGTGAAATGACATTGTAGCAAATGAGTGCTAGTTCAGTGGTAGAGCGTGTGAAGTCCCTCCATGAGGTATTAGGTTCGAACCCAGCTATAAGATGTAATTCCTAAAAATGACATTGTAGATAATGAGGCGATCATGGAATAAGATGACTTGTAGCGTTTTAATAAGTATTGAGATTTTCTTGTTAAATTAGTAGTTAGAACTCTTTAACTAATGAAAATCACAATTAACTTCTCACAGCCTGATTCTTATCAAGAATAGAAAACTTCCGGAGGATCAAATAATCAGCACTCCTAATATAAATTAACACAAGGGGAAAACAAAATTCGAAGCCAAACTTACTTTTCTTCCACGGAGAATCCCATGTACACAGTACACTCCATCTATCTGAACGCTTAAGGGAGTAATTGCAAGGTGCTTTAATCCTTGAAGTTTTTGGAACTTAAGAGCCCGGGAGATAAGGACGTGACAAATAGATAGTAATTAACCCTGGAGCTAGGGCTGGCCACTGTTTGGGCTGGGCTGAGTTGGTTGGGCTAAACTGGGGCGCAAATTTAACGTGACCCCAAGTCCAACCCAACCTGTCGATTGGTCAAACATTCAAACCCAAGGCCATCTGATTATAAAAAACTAAACCCATACACAACCTGCGACTCTTGATGATATTAATATTTATTTAAACTTAGAAATTAAAAAGATAATTGTAATAAAGCTAATATAACAGGTTAAACACAACGTTTGTAGCATATGTTTAGGTAGATATATATAGGGTTGTAAACGAACCGAGCCGAACCGAATATCGACTGTTTGGGTTTGGCTCGTTCAAAAATCAATATTAATCGAACAAACACGAACTCGAGCCGAACTGTATTTTGGATGTTTGAGTTTGTTTGATTAAATTTTGTTCGAACTCGAGCCGAACTCGAGCCTAAAAATGAGCCCACATTTTAAATGAAATTTTTACAACTATTTGAAAGATTTGTAGTTTTTGTGTTTGAAGATCATATTTTCTCATTAAGATATTTGAAATATACCATAACATATCTATCTATATTATAAAATAGCATGGTTTAACAAACTTTTGAATTTTCAGCCCTTAGATTAAATTAACTCCATTCCCACCATTAGATCACACCTACTTATTACATCTCTAATGACCCACTCTCTTTGGACATCCTTAAAACCTTAACTATCCATTCTCCTTGAACATTCATAAGTCATAACTAATAGGAGAGAGGTTTTTCTCAATTACATCCCTAACTTGGAAGTTTTTTTTATTATTTTATTTTTTTTCACCACATTTGTAAATAATTAAATATAATTTTTGATAAATTCATTTAAAAGAAACACCTCTAAATTAAAAAATCTATCCAATTTAGGGATAGTGCCCTCGGGCACGGGTAATACTCTAGTTATAAATATAAGAAAACTACTCTTTTTTTAAGTGTATTCGCCTAAAAATTCAAAATGTTCGTATTTCTTTATGTAAAATTACATATAAAATATGTAAATGAGAATTGTTCACGAACATAACGAACAATCGAGCCGACGCTCGTGTTTGTTTGTTTATTAATCGAACAGAACTTTGTGTTTGAGTTTGTTTGTTTATTTCTTCGAACCGAACATGAACGAGCTTTTGGCGAGCCGAACACGAGTTACTCGCGAACGGCTTGGTTCATTTACAACCCTAGATATATATGTCTTAATATATTAAGTATAAATACTCCCTCAAAAGAACAAGTATGAATAGAGAGTTTGGACCGGGCTAGGCCGAGCTTGGACCAACTACGAAACCCAGCCCCAACTCATATGCTAGTTGGGCTCAAATATTGTCAACAAACAAGAAACGAGCTGATATTGGTCGAACCCAAAATCCAAACCCTAGGTTGGGTTGGGCGGGTTGGTCAAAGTCCATGTTATTAATAGAGTCATCAATTGATACAAAGAACCCACAACAAAGGAAAATAAATATTAATCTACTAAAGATCATTGGTATGTGGTGGTGAAAGTGGGTTTAATGATGCTCTTCTTACAGATCTTGATCATATTCACTTTTTTTTTGTTTAGAAATTGTTTTGTTGTCAACGTCGCGGTCGTGCTAACTCTATTTTAATTTGGAATCCTATCTTTGGCCATGGGTGGTTTTCTGGTGGCGTCCTTCTCTTCTTCCTCCTCGTCTTCTTCTTCTCTGCTTTCTTCTTCTTCTTCTTCTTCTTCTTCTTCTCTCTCGTTTGGGAAAAATTAGCCCCATCCCTCATTTTTTGTTTTTCATTTATTTTCTTTTAATAGTTGCGCGTGACATTTAATTTGTTACAATATATAACTTAAATTATGTTACTTATACCTGAATAAATTGAATAAGATTAATGAGAATTATAACTCAAAACATACATTCGATTTTTTTTTACAAACCAAATTTAAAAATTGGGAAGATTAAACAAGACATGTACTGCAATATTTCAAAATCGACGAATTATTTATTTTCAACATTTAGTACTCAACTCTGCAAATAAATAAAAAGTAAAGTACGTTTAAATTTATATTCAACATACAAATGATTTCCTTAAGATTTATATGTCCCTCAAAGATGGAAATGGACATGAAGAACGTCTTCGACGATTCGATGATAGTTGTTTCGTTCTCCACTTAAGTCTGCTTAAGCCTTATTACGCCCCCAATATATGGTGTAATTTCAAAACTGAACTTCAAGTTCTCCAAAAAAGACAACACATATTGAAAAGAAAAAGGAGGGAGAGTGGTTGGAAAGATTGAATGAAAACATTAGGGACTAATGACGTCCTTTTATAGTAGTGAATGTACCCATTCTGAAAGACACAAACTGAATAGTCACAACTATTCAGGTATGATGAAGATGCACGTCTGAAAAGGTATGAACTGAATAGTTACAACTATTAAGATTTAAACTATTCTAAAATTTAATTTTAAATTAGTATTCTAATTTAAATAGTCACATACTCTTCATGTTTGGATATATGTCAACTTTCGAGAATAATTTAAGAGCATGATTTTATTGTAATTTTTTTATTTTACAACAATAAAAACATTGTTAAAACACTAAAAACATTAAAATGCTTTTAGAAATTTAGAGAGTAGTATAGATATAGATATACACTTTACTTCCTATTGGGTATCAATACTTTGTAAAAGATTATGTATTATTAATTTTGGTAATATGTTCATGGGGGAGGGAAATGTAGACATTCTATGTCCATATTTTGATGGAACCTTGAATGTATAAAATAACAAATATATATTGTTGCACAATATGATAATAGAGTATATCAACACAATAAATTAACGGTATTCCCAAATATGTGATTTATTTAAACGTTGTTTTTTTGTGCTACTAAACATTGTTTTTAAACACATACAGATAATTTATCTGATATTATTTTTAAACATATTTTTAACATATTTTTTCCACTGTTGTTTAAGTATGTAAACGGATAGAAAACAGAAAGAGTATGTTTGGTATCCGTTCACAAACAAGAAAAAAGTGGGAAAAACATGCTGAAAAAACATGTTTAAAAACAAAATAAAAAACTGTTTGGTATATGCTGAAAAAACATGTTTAAAATTAAAACAAATTTGACAACATTACTAAATTTAAATGCTAATTTGCTTGAATATTATTTTTTTCGGAAACTTGAATATCATTTTTACGTACAATAGTCACATATATTTGATATTTTAAGCATCTAATCATAATTGAAATGTCTTTAACTACAAATAATATGAGAAAATAGCAAAAGAATTTCGTACTTGCTGTCTTTTAAACAGTTTTTTTTCCAGCATGTTCTAATTTTTTAATAGACAAAAAAACAATGCTTTCAAATGAATTTCAAAAAACACTATATTTTTAATCAAAGTTACCAAACATGCACCAAATTGATGAATGAGGTGGAAGATGTGAGTGTTACCAAAAAGAAAATTAGGAGGAAGAAGTGAGAAAAAGTGGTACACAGGTAAGGCTATTCGCAGCAAAAAGGCTTCGCGAAGCACTATTATCCTCATTTGGCTCCCACATAACTTTTTAAATATTACAGAACTGTCATGTTGCACTCAGCAAGGAAAAGTCTTCCCGATGCCCTCTACTACCACTTTAATACAAAACATTCCATATACTCATATAATAAGAATTGTTTATTAATTTATTAATTATAGTTAATGTAAGTACAATTAAAAAAAAATGTAAAACAAACTATCTTAACAAATATATAAATCGAAAATACAAACATAAGTGAAATGACAAAAAAAAAATTGAAAAACGTCATAACGTAAAAATCATCTTACACAACCTAATTTAAAATGTAAATTTCGCTGTTAGTAATTTTCACTTTTTTTGTTATGTTTTTTCATTATTACTATATTTTTTGTTATATGTTCCAATATTATTCATTAATAGTATATACAAGGGTTGAAATATGTTATTTTCCAGACAAAATGGATGAGAGTGTTTTTGCCTCAAACCTGATAAGGTAAACCCTTCTCAAATAATTAGCGAGAAAAAGATTAAAAAAAAGAAGCAACTTCTCTTTCTCAAAAAAAAAAAAAAAGGAAGCAACAAAACAAACCAATAAAACAAAGTAACAAACAGATCAACACCACAAGTAACAAACAGATCAACACCACAAAACAGTGGGGAGAAAGGTGAAGAAGATTGACGGAGAAGGAGGAAGCCCGGGCTTGCCACCGAGCTTGCCGAAGACCAGCCGAAAGCACGATTAGGTTTTGCGAAGCCCCGACCCCACGCGAGGACCTCATGCTGGGCGGCCTAAACTCGCTAATCAGGGTCCTTGACCAAGCCAAGACCTCCTGCTGGAGATGGCCTAAGAGCCTGTTTGGTTCCAGCTTAAAATCTCAATAATCTGATGAAAATAATCTGGAGTGAATAAGCTGGCTGAAATTATAATCTGAAAACTGTTTGGCATGCGCTGAAAATTTGGAATTAGAATTTAATTGCGTTTGGCAATACCTGTAGTTTTTACAACAAAATTTACAATAAATGCATTTATTTGAACTATAATACGTTTAAGATGCTAAGCGTTGCACAAATTAACAATTCAAGCATTAACGGGATGATAGACTATGATATTTTATACGTTTCACTCAAAAAATCTTCAAATTCGGAGATTATATAATCTACAGATTATTGGCAAACTTAAATTAAAATCTGACTCAAAAAATCTGCGAAACAAACAAGATTAAATTTTTTGGCAGATTTTAATCTCAAATGAGATTTTAATCTCAAATGAGATTTTAATCTCGAACCAATCAAGCACTAAGTATAATTAGGGTTAGGGTTGGGGTTGGTATGAAAAGAATCTTCAGGTGAGAGGGCACAGTGAACATCTTCAAATAGTACAAAAAGGGCAAAATCAAGTAAAGGTGACACAGACTGAAGTTGCAGTGGTCATTCTCCATCCATCAGCCACCAGAGGCCAGAGGGGATACAGAAATGGGAATCTTGATGGCACTGCTGCTCTTGTAAAGGTGAATCACACAAGATTTGTGCTACCACCACAAGAGAGCATAACGGCAACTGCGAGTTGTGTAGACTTTTCTTTTGCACAGTACACCCTTATTTGACATTGTGCTGATCCTGTGACGACACACAGAAGCTTTGAGAGCCAGAAGTTTATTATATCAAATTAGGGTATTGTCTGTGCCCGAGGACAATATCCCTAAATTATATAGTGTTTGAATTTAGAGGTATTTGAATATACTAGATGATATGTAACTACTACACATCAATTAATTATATGTTCAAGAGCACAATAAAATGCCATTGTCAACCATAATTTAGCTATTCATATGACATACTTCATGCTAACGTAAAATTAAAAATTTGCCATGACTCGACCCAATTTAGAGCATTCAGCAACCAGTAATGACCCGCTTAACATAATACCCTGGTGCTATACGCATCAATCAGTAACCATCCAATTTCACCAACATTAAAAAGTTCCACATAAATATATTAAACTACTCATAGCCTAAGCGATAGTTTGATACAAAAAGACATACAATTTGCCATCCTTAGATATAAAATCACGAACATTTGTTTGTATGCCAACAAAGTCCATAATACAAATAGGGGATTGCCCGTGCCCTTAGGGCACTGTCCCAAATAAAATCAAGAGACTTCAACATTAGCTCCAAGTATCATAATGTATGTAAACGGATCTACAAACATTCATTTATGCATAAAAAATAGTATTTACAAATTTAATCAATTACAATCACAAACTTAACCTTAAGAATTGTCATTTGAAAGAGTCCCGTAAGGCACATTCCACCTGAAATGGCATTTGAAGTGAACCAGCGTTTTCAATTCATTCCTTCGACGGAGCGACCCATACTGCATTTGTGTTTTCCTTGTAAGTGTTATATTCATAACCTGTTGGCCGTCTTTGGTTGTATCCATGCTTTGAGGATAAGAAGTTACCTAACATAACTTCTAAATCTTTGCTTTCAATTCTTGCCTCATGATGATCTATCATGCACGGTTCTGAATATGTTAGTACCGTCTTTTCCCATAACCAAGAACCAATTAGTAAATAGATAACCTGGATGATTTTGGGACCAACAATACTTAACAACAATTGAACTGTCTCCTAAAGTCCAAGACATGCTAATCTGCAATCGCGTAAGATTGCTTGGAAGGTCGCCGGAAAGAACTGAACCCTGTAGAGTTGCTTGGAAGGTCGCCGGAAAGACCAAAGTTCTGCCGTCATAAGCCTTGCCGTAGCACGAAGCCCTAGTTCACCCTAATTTCGCCCCGAAATTTCCGGAGCAAAAGTTACCACGCGTAAAATTTTCCCAGAGGGTGTGTAACTCCTAAAGGTAAATCCATGTCAATCTTTCTCCATTTAGCTGATTCAGAAGTTCTTCAAATAGGGAAAAAAAATATGCTGAATACGCGTTCCGCGTCAGAGACCAACACGACATTACTAATAGGAAGCGATATTTGTTTGTCTTTTATACTGTTAACGGTCCATTTTCATCTCCACCCATTCTGTTTATTTCCCGGAAATATGTTGGTTTTCGGAACTGACAAAGAACTGGGGCTATTTCATTCTCATGTATCTGAAAGATCTTTAAGGGGAGGAACTAAATCGTAAGGGGAGGACAAACAAACAAACACAAACATGAGAACTAACAGCTTAGCCCACTGACCAAATAGGCCGAGCCGGAACACGTATAGGTTTGATTCGGCTCGACTTGTGTAAGAAACTGTTTATGAAAACTCGATGCGCATTCACCAGAGTTAGTGCGACAAACTTAGGTACGATGAAAGCTACCAACCCATATACCAGGGGTATACAGTGAGTGATGTACCATGGGTATACAATCTGGTTTAAAATCAGATTAAATTTATCCCTAAATATGCAATCGAAGTACTAACCACCTCATGTCATTTTTTAGCACGTGTTAATGGAATACACGCCATTGTGTTTGAACTCCCACTAGCGCGCACGTCTTGTCTCATAAGGACCACTATGTATATTCTAATTCAACCACCGTCTAGGCGATTGACCCGAGTACCGAAATAGCATATTTTAATGCGTCCAAAAACAGTTATCGCATCTGGCTCTCTACATATACTCTACATGGCTTAGGATATCCACCATGTTCGAATAGCATGAGCGCCAATCTCATCTTGGCATCTATCCAAAGCGACAAGTGAATCCGTCAGGAAAGAGTCTAGCTTTGACTAAGAATCTATCTCATCTTTTCTCACCATCTATGGTTCCACAAGGCGATCGCTCGTATAAGTGAGTCGATCTCTATGTCTGCCTGACATAATTAATGCTAGTACATGAAATAAAATGTATCGCGTACGTAAAAACATAACATGCGTAGTACCCAAGTAAATTCAATAAAAATCCTAACTTCAATGTCTCCAATAGTTATCAATCAACTAGTAAGTCACGAACTACTGAGTCTCATTTTCCTAACTTAGTCCACAAAGAGCTTCCTCATAAATGGTTAGGGAATGGGATTAGTCAGCGTATGGCTAGTAGGGCTATACTCCTGGATAACCCAAAGTAGACACTCATCCCTGATTAAATGATAAGTTTTTCTATGTGTTTGGCTTTACGACAGTGCTTGGGGTCCTTAACTCTCTGCTATGGCCGCCATACTAGCATAACACATGGTAACCAAAAACTTCTCAACCAAACACATATTCGCGCCGCGGCAGATAGGCAACGTATTCCGCTCCAACCTCGACAAAGCGGTGCAATACGATTGTGCAATACCACATATTGCTATTCCACGCTATGAGCCTACCATTCAACATGAAACTCAGCTTGAGGTGGATCTACGTGTGTCTAGGTCCCCACCCTAGTCAACATATATAGGCAACAAGTCGAAGCCTCTAACTCCGATAGCATAACACGTGATCCCATCGTTCCTTTGAGAAATCTGAGTATCCTTGTTGCTACCATCTAGTGTCCTAAATTGATATTCCTTGAAATTCACTAGCTGATCCGACTTCTTAGCATCTGTTAAGTATTAGTACACATCGTAGTGCACACGAGACTCCCACTGCTCATGCATTGGATACTCTGGTCATCTGGTCAATCTCATATGGTGTCTTTAGGGAACATATCAAGGCTAAAGTCTTGCAACAAACTACAAGAGTGTTATTTGGTTTTGGGTCCAACATATGGAATCGTTCAAGCATCTTCTTTGTGTATGCCTCTAGCGACAATGCAAGAAGTCTCTATGAACAAACGAGAATGCATCTCGCCCTTCCTGTATCCTTCATCGCAAATTGAGTGTAAAGTGAAATGGTCCACCCCTTACTAGATATGAGCAGCCCTTAAGTTCTATTGGCCAATAGTGTGTCATGATTGTAAAGTGAAATGGTCATCGATTCTCCCCTAGAGAGATTGACATTCACGCAGTAGTTTTCACCTGTATCGTAAACAAATATTAAACGATCCCTCGACGAAATACCATTGTCTAGAGGACTCCTTAAGACGACAAATGGACTTAACTAGCTTGCACGCTTTTGTGCATTTGCCCTTGTGTCTCGAAACCCTCTGCTTGAGTCATATAGATCTCCTGTTAGATTTTCCATCAAAAAATGCAGTCGTCGCGTCTATCGAGAATGGAGCTCTAAGTCCATTATCACTCACTACTATTTTCAATTACTAAGCGAATCAACGTAATTCTCACCACCCAAAAAACTGCACTAAATTTGAATTTTACCAGTTTTGAATATATTTTTTATTTTAGACCCGAAAAATGCACTATGGTTCCACTCAACTTGACAAAACAAATCGATGTTATTCTTAATTTGTTAGTTTTTTTTTCTCACTTTAGCCCCAATTGCAAAGAATTCCTAGATCCGCCCCGTTCGTGTCTGATGAGGCTTTGGAATCCCTCTTGCCATACTTGCAAATCTCTTCTTTTATTACTGTTTCTTCTTCTTTTATTTTTCTTGCATGTAATCAAGTAGTAATCATCATGGCCTCCTAATATCATCATATATCTTCTTGAGAGTATAAAATCTCTCACAGCTGGCACGTGACAAGTGACGCAAGATGATACATAGGGTGTCCATCTGAAAAGGAAGGGCGCCGTCATAGTCTCTGTGGTTCCTCAGATGACGTGCACAAGATACTCAGAAATACAGAGAGAGAGAGGCCATTGATGACCAAAATCGTACCAGTATCTCATCTCTTCTCTCACAGTCTCTCCCAAAAATGGCTGCACAAAGCAATCATTTGTTTTTGCTTATTCCTGCTACAGCTAGCTAGCTTCCCCCTTCCCTCCTCCCTCTATAAATAGCCTCCCTAGTCCTAACACTGCTTTCTCACAACACAACTCAACCCCATTCTCTACCTAGCTACTGCTAAGAAACTACTTACCCCTCCTAGTAGTTTCCATTTCTAAGCCCTACACAAAGCACTTTGCTTAGAATGGCATCATCTAAGTTAGTTGCTGTTATACTCCCTCTGCTCTTCTGCTGCTCACTACTACTACTCATCCAAACTTCTGCTTCACTTGGTACCTCCTCCTCTCTCTCTCAATCTCTGTGTGTGTGTGTGTGTGTGTGTGTGTGTGTTGTGTGATATATCTTACATCCAGCAAGCTACTAACTTGTGGTTTTCTTTTTGTCTACCAGAATGTGACTCTGGGAATGGATGCACCAAGGCAATGACTGCTTCCCAACAGTTTCTGCTAAACAGAAAGGTTAATACCACTCTTCATTTCAGGGACTTGGATGATGCTAATGCATTATCTTCTGTCTTTATTTCTGTTGGCTCACCAAGAATTTATTTGGATGCAGATGGGTTATGTTTTGCATGCCAAAGAGGTTGAGGCTGTTTCGGGCCTATCGGCCAAGAGTAAGGACTACAATGGTCATGGATCAACCGGGTATGGTGATACAGTTGAAGACTGGGAGTTGAGGAAGGTTCCAGCCGGTCCCGACCCGTTGCACCATAACGGGGCAAGCCCAAAGAAGCCCAGAATCACCCCATGATCCCGGCCCGCTGAAACCCATATCATCTCTGAATGACACACCCCTGCTTTGCTTCTTGACTACCCCAGTTAGTTAACTCATTGGAGCAACATAGTAGTGATGGTAGTAGTAAACAGTAGATAGGATCTGCCTTGGTGTGTTCAAGTCTATTTCAGAATTTTCTACCATTTTGTGACCTCTTATCTCTATTCTGAGGTTGGTAGAAAAAGATTTGACTCTCTTTTTAGTGTTAGTAAGCTGTGACTTTCTCTACTCCCAACTACTGTATGCATATGCTTCAACCTGTTTAGTGCTCTCTGTCAATGTTTGAATATCAAATGGGTAAAACCGTCTACTTTCTTTCTATGGCATTCTAGTGCTAACAGTCCGTCTATGCTCTTTGATTTCATATTGACTTTTTGACTTGTTTCTGGGTCACTTTGACCGGAGGATTTGGATAGCAAAACGATGTAATTTTTTGATATTTTTTTCACCGTATTATGGAGAACCTTTTACTCTACAATAACATGAAAAAATTACCAAAAAATTACATTATTTTCCTATTCAAATCACCGGGTCAAAGTGACCCGATAAATAGTGTAAAACACTCAAATGGGAACAAAAAGAAGAGACAGACTGGTACTAGTACTACTCTAGTCCTAGTCCTAGCTAGAAGAGCAAAAGGAATTTTACTCCATGACACTTGAATCCGGATGAACAAAAGGTGGAAAAGATAACTCTACAACTGCATCTGAAGTTAAGTGGAGTTTTTAATGTTTTTATTCTGGAAGTGGCATAAAGAGGATGTGATAGTAGTAAGAGTTACAATTGACATTTAGATGTCTTTCTATTGAGGCACTGGCACTGCCATAAACACAGGGTGATCTCATCAGCATATCTCACTGTACTGTACATTTGGAGGGGATACTGCAGCAACAAACCTAGAACTGGACCAATCAAGTTTTATCTATTCCTCATTTGATTCCAGATATGTGCTCTTTCTCAATCATGAGCAACTAGCTTAAAATGAATCAATAATAAAAAAACAAAAAAGAAGAAGAAGCAACTGGCTAAAAGACTTGTAATGAAATGACAGTGGTTACATCAAGGATCTATAAAGCTAATATTGCAAGTAAAATAGATACTGGGGTTAAAGTTATCTGACCTTTTCTTCAAGTTTGCTGCAATGACACGTTCACCCCTTTCAGTTTGGGGAAAGACACTTTCACCCCTTCATTGTGCCATATTTCAGGACACAGACACTCTCTAACTGTTGCGCTCCTAGTCTGGGGTGGGGGTCCGTCACGGATAGTAGTTCTGGGGACAAACTTCCCCTCTTAGATTATGGAATGGACATAATGAAGAGGTGCAAGTGTCCTGAAGTTTGACGCCCTGAAAAGGTGAAAATGATTTCAACATGCTTCAAGGTCGATTGGTCGAGAATCCCTTACAGGGGCTTTTACAACTCTCAAGATTCATCATACATTTTAGTTTTAACTTGGAGGGTAGTCCAAAGTAAAACTAAATCAGTGGAAAAATAAGATTTCCGAATTCTAAGGCAGGTGGTTTCGTACCCTGAAAATAGCATTGTACGCTGCTGCTCACTTATTGCAAGGGATAGAAGATTCACCATATACGTGCGACCTCAAATTCAGTCCTTATATCTGAAACTGGGAGTCCAGGATTTTTTTTTGAGAAAGCAAACTTGGGTGATAATTTTGAAGATGACCGAAAAAGTTAAGAGAGAGAAGAAAGACTCAAGTTATCGCAAAAGTTTATTCGGGTTTCTAAGAAAAAAAGGAAGAAGGCGTTCGCCGTCCGGTAAGGAAAACCACACATGTCTTACCATTCAGGCCAACAAAAAAAGCATTTATCAGTCTTGGAACTGATAAATTACCACCTGATTAGCGCCTGAGGTAGACAAGAAATAAGTGCATATCAGAACTAAGTGCATGTTGGGAGCACTGTTTTTGTTTCCGGAAACACCACTTCAGGTGTTTTTTCGATGTTTTCTTTCGTATTTTTGGTGGTTCAACACATTCCTACTTTTAACAAATGCGTAAAATAACAAGTACTTCGTCTGTGTTTTGTTGCATGTACAAAAGGATGTTACACTGTTGGAGTAAATTAACACTAAAATTTAACAGTGTTGCCAAACATGTTCTTGATTTTAAACAGTGTTTTTAAATGCAAACGCGTACCAAACAGTTTCGCTATTTTTTTACTAAACGTGTTTTTTTCACGTGCTTTTTTTTTTTTTTTTTTTTTTTAAAGGATAGGCAAACAGGCAAGTTAAACTTCCAAGATAGTGGTAGTACTTATAAGTTATAACATATGCTTCAGCCTCAGATGAATTCTCAACAATTGTATATGATTTACTATATAACAGCCACCACAACATCATTGGATGCATTAGCCAAACAGAAATCCATCTGAAATAGTATCTCGCTATGAAAAACAACAAAACTCAAATCGGTACAATCAACACAAGAGAAAACTTAAAACAGCGAACAAGTCACCTTTGGTTCATCGAGCATCAGCTGAAGTGAACGAATCTGCAAACCCCGGTGGCCTACCCGGAATACTCCACTTCATGTCTTCAATGCTCACACTACTCGCACCCGTTGATCCCCCTTCTGCTTCTTGCCAATCCTTCAACATTTCAGGAAGTTGCAAAACGCGATGATCTATGCTAAAACACTCCTCTGTCTCTCCATCAAGCGGCGTCCACTTATCCACCAGCGGGCTCAGTACACTCACCACGTAACCCATATCGGGCCTGTGGGCCGGGTCTCTAAAAGTGCAGTGTCCAGCTAATTCAGCAACGATGTATATGCTCTGAAGAACAGAATTCTCTTTTTCAAGAGCTGGGTCGAGGGCGGAAATCAGTTTTTCCTGGTTTGATTTTATTTTCCAGAACCACTCAGCCAAGTAACGGTTTTCCTCGGATCTATCCTCGTCGAGTGCGACTAGTCCTGTCAGGAGTTCCATTAGCACCACCCCGTAGCTGAACACGTCAGCCTTGGTTGTTATTTTTCCTGTCACTGGAATTTCCACATACAGTTTTGTTATCAAGAACTCGATTTTATTGAAATGATAAAACGAAATAACTGAAACAGTAGCCCGATTAGAGCTATAATTCGGGTTAACCGAAACCGGCCCGAGAATCCTTGAACCGAGCCGGCTAGGTTCGGTGCGGGCACGGTTACCGGTTATTTAGTTACGGTTAACCGGCCCAGAAATTTTTCGTATCCTCTAACTGGCCCGGCCCGTGTAACTGTAACCGGGTATAAAGGTTCGGTTAACCGTTCGGTTTCGGGCTAAGACGGGCTCGGTCAACAGTTCCGATCGGTTATTACCGGGCCAGTTCACTGTTCGAAAGCCCGCAAAAATCCGGTTCGGTCCCAGTTCGGTCCTTTCGGGCTCAAGCTCGGGCTCGGTTACTCAAAAAACGGTTAATATTGGGCCGGTCCGTTTGAGACCCTAAGCCCGATAGGGCCATACAAAGGGGTGTGCAATTTGTTGCATATTCATGAAAGCCGGAGCTTTCTGCCATTAAAGTGAAATAAGGTGTTCAGATGCAGGTGGTGTGTTTACCAGGGAATTCATGGGAGAAAATGCTTTTAAGACTTATTTTACTCAAGTAATAGAGGGTGGAAAAGAGATCGAATTCAGTTGTAGAAAGGTAAATCATTCAGAAAAAAGACAAGGTATGCAGACCCTGAATCTGGGGGTAAAACCGAAAAAGTCACATAATATCTTGATTTGCAATGCATGATCAATAAGAATCTAACAAACCTATCAGATACGCATAGAACTATCTATTTTTTCATAAATAAGAGCGTGTAATCGATCACTCTGTTGCTAAATTACTTAGGATGTATTTAGTCCAAGATTATTCCAAGATTTTTCATAAAGAAATGCACCTTTTGATCTTACTATATTGTAAGAAGTGATGATCCACCTATTTTTCAAGTTGGTTGGTTTTGTGTTTGTTGTCCCACATCGAATGTTCAGGAGAACATGTATTGGTTTTTATATGTTTAGGACAATATAACAGCATGTGTTCGTTAAAAAGGAGAGATGGTTGGCATCTCCCCCGACAGGGACGGGAACAGCTTTCGGGCTTTCTTGTTACAGACACATCCGGTTAAGGCTTTCCACTTCGGTGGATCTTATAACCCAATTTTTTTTTTACCTTTTTACCCTCTCATCACCAACCCTTTCACCCCTCTCTGCTGATTTTGATGGACATCTGATTTTGTTGGGGCATCCAGCATACCCTTAAAAGTCAAGATGGCAAGGGGGCCCATCCCATGCTAGAAACCGTCCCGGACCGCCCTAATAGGCCCGGCTCGGACCGCCCCCTCCAACACTTGAACCGGCCCTGCCCCTGTAACCCACATCCCGGCCCCAACCCGGAATGGTTCCATTTAGCCACCCCCCCCCCCCCCCCAAAAAAAAAAAAAAAAAAAAAAAAAAAAAAAAAAAAAAAAAAAACGGTACAGTTTTTTTATTAATTTAATATATATATATATATATAATAAGGGTAAAGGACACTTTCACCCCCTCTAGTTTCATTGAAGGGCACTTTCACCCTATTCAGTTTCAAAAAGAACACTTTTACTCCTTCACTGGGTCGAAGTTCAAAAAGTTTACACCCTATATTGTTAACCCGTATAGTAATATTTAAAAATATATCAAGAATATATTAATAATATATTTTACCCCCCTGCCCCCATGGGTTTTTGGCCCGGGACCAGGGGGTTTAAGTTCTCTCATTTTCAACCCAGCCCGGCCGGGCCCCCTCTACCACCGGGACCCTAACCCGGCCCGGTCCCCTCCCAACCAGCCCCTGCTAAAACCCGGCCCGGCCTGGTCTCCTGACAACTTGACTTAAAAGTAAGCTAGCAAATCCATACGAATAAATAAGATTATACCTGCATATTCAGGAGCAAGGTATCCGAAGGTTCCAGCAAGCGTGGTTGCAACAGACCTTTCCCTATCAGGAGCAAGTTTCACCAACCCAAAATCAGAAACTTTGGCCCTGAAATCATCACCCAGAAGAATGTTGGAAGACTTGAGATCCCGGTGAATGAAACTCTGCTGTGCCAGAGTATGAAGATACTCCAATCCTCTAGCAACATCCAAAGCAATAACAAGCCTTCTGCACCAAGACAAAGGCTCTAAGTTCAAGCATTTCCATCTGAAAAGATGCCTACTCAAAGCGCCTTGAGGCATGTATTCATATACCAAAAGCTTCTCTTTGCCTTCAATGGCGTATCCAAGAAGAGAGACTAGATGGCGGTGCCTGACTTTAGACAGAACGGTAATTTCCGCCTGAAATTCGTCCACCGCTTTGGTGGCAACAACCCCTGATTCCATTCTCTTGACTGCTATTTTAGTACCATCATCAAGCTCACCTTTGTAAACACCTCCAAACCCGCCACGGCCAAGCTCATTTTGAGGAGAAAAATTGTTGGTAACTTTTTGAAGAAACTGCGCCGAGATAACTTGGTTCCCACCTTCGCTGCAGTTTCCACTATAAGATTGCAAGCTTCTTGAAGTGTTTGAAATGTTACTAGAGACTGTAATCTTCACCATACCCTCTGAGTCGTATGGGTCTCTAGGGTGGACCACAATGCTGCCGCGTGGATGTGTAATCTTTACCTTATCCTTCCTCTTCTTAAAGGATAAGAAACAACAAATTCCAACTGCGAGAACTATGATCGCAGAAACTCCTAGAGCAGCAATAAGAATCACTGCTTGCAATCGTATATGAGTTCTTGATTTGGGCTTCTCATCAGTAGAATGTGAAATGGGAGATGGGTTGCTAATATTACTAGTATCCGACTGCGACGGAAGTCCCTGAATTCTGTGAGCAACTAACAGAGGATTCCTTTCGGCATTGACCTTCACATTATCACGAAACTTGGGTAAAGGAGGCTGGAAGTTATTCCCACTTATATCCAACAACTTCAAGGATCTCAATTCAGTTAAGTTTGATGGAACTTGGCCGGTGATATTATTCCCTCCTAGATGAATATTTGTCAGTGAACTTAGCTTTTGTAGCGAAGGGCTGAGAGTACCATTGAGCCTCCTTCTTGGTAAGTTTATAACAAAAACTTCGCCCTTTGAGTTGCAACTCAACCCTAACCAAGGTCCTTTACAAGGATCATTACCAGACCACTGAGAAGCAAGATTTAATGGGTACTTCAAATCACGAAGAAAATCCAAAAGTGCGCTGACTTCAGGCGAACATTGCAGACCAGGAATAGGTTGGCAGAACGAATTCGAAGAAAAAGTTACATTCCTAGCTCTGAACTTGGGGATTGCACCTAAAAGCACGTTATTATTCAAATCCAATAGCTCCAAATCCATCTTTGCCAAGCTTGTTGGGACCAAACCAACTAGTTGGTTTCTGTTGAGGTTAAGCTCTCTCAAAGAAGTTAAATCCCCAATAGTATCGGGAATTGATCTACTGAAGCTGTTACCATGAAGCCATACCTGTGAAAGAGACACCATCGTTCCAATAACATCAATCGTACCGTTCATTCCTCCACCTTCTTGATCATTCAGCCACAGAATCTGCAACATGGAGTCACGGAAACTCGCGGGGATAGGACCAGTTAACCTATTATAAGAGAGTCTCAACGAATTAAGCGACGGCAACCTCCCAAAAAACTCCGGTAAAGGCCCAACGACATTGCAACCAAAACAAGAAAAATTAGTCAACTGAACTGAATCTTGCAACTCGTTAGGTATAGACCATCCAGTAGAAGCATTAAATGGGTTACTATCCAAAGCGAGAACCCGTAAACTGCTCAGCCCACGGAAGAAATCTGCAGGGATGGTATCGAACTCATTGAAATCAAGATAAGCGAATTGCAGCTGAGACAATCCGCTAAAACTGGGCAACTTTCCTTTCAAATGGTTCCTTTGAAGACCTAAATTGTAAAGCTCGGTTAACCGGTTGAAGTTCTGAGGGAGGGTTCCGGTTATACCCAAATTGGCTATCTGAATTTGGGTGACTCTACCATTGGAACAGAACACATGAGGCCATGAAGGAGGGCCACAAGGGTCAATTCCATTCTTTGGCCATTTCAAGACCTCTGGGTTTTCCAAACCCTTTCTGAAATCAGTTAGAACTTTAGCATCATTTGGGTCTGTAACACTAGAAACCACACTAATGAGGCACAGTATGAAGGCAATGTACAGATTTCCAGTAGTTCCTCCCATATTTCAACAATCTTGACAATGTCACAACATCAAGAACACCAAAGTTCAATTCTTTTCCATCAAACACAAAAACCCAGATTTCTACTAGTTCCACCCATATTTGAACAATCTTAAAAATGTCACAACATCAAGAACACCAAAGTTTGATTCTTTTACATCAAACACAAAAACCCAGTTCGCTTAACATGGTAAAATTCAGAAAGAAACCCAATAAAGCAAGAATTAAACCAACCTCAGAGGACAAAACCCGAGAATAGTTCTTCCCATATTTCAACAATCTTGACAATGTCACAACATCAAGAACACCAAAGCTCGATTCTTTTCCATCAAATACAAAAAACCCAGTTCGCATAACACGGGAAAAACCAGAAAGAAGCCCAAGAAAGCAAGAATTGAACCAACCTCAGAGGAGAAAACCCAAGAATCGCGGAAAAAACCGATTTGGGTCGAAATTTGGAACACCCAGATGCGAAAATGTGGAGATTTTAGCAGATTGGTGATGAATGTGGGTGAAATTGAGAGTTTCGTTTTAGGGTTTTGAGTCTGGTGGTGATTCAGTGGAGTGTCTCTTTCTTTTTTCTTTCTTTGTTCTTCTTTTCCCTCCGGGAAATATGATTTTTGGGGTTTTCGATATGATTTTAGGGGGTTTTGAGGGAATTGACTGAAATACCCTCGGATTAGGCGTGGGTTATGAATTGAGATGATGACGGAATGCTAATTGTGGGTGGGGGTATTTATGACCCGTGCCGGAAAAGGGATTAGTGGGACCGGGTTCGGTTTACGGATTTATCGGCGTGAATTTAGGTTGGTTAAGAAAGCGTTATTGAAAGTTTACCGGTTTACTTCTTTCCCGCACACACAAAAGAAAGTTACAGTTTACTTGCAATCTTTAAGCATTTCATCCCTATTTTTCTAAAAATTGGGATGAAATGGTTAAAAATATACTAGTTCCGTTTTTTCTATCACACCGGTTTGATTTTTGTCATTTTTCATTGGATCACTTTCAAACGATTAAATTTTATGATAATTTTTTCATGATGTTGTAAAGTAAAAGTTGTTTAATTATACGATTAAAAAATTATCAAAAATCGCATCGTTTTACTATTCAAATCACCCGATCAAAGGACGCAAGTCCGAATCAAAAAGTTAAACCGGTGTGACAGAGAAAAAATGAAAGTAGTACCATTTAGTTCTACTGAAGGACACTTTTCACCCTTTCTAGTTAAAAAAAAAGATACATTCACCCTTCAATGTGAGAACTTCAAGAAAGTTTCACCACTTATTGAAACGTTAATAGCCTGGAGTTTAGATATATCAGTAAAAATAGTTTTGGGGACAACTCTTTCCCGAATTAAGCAAATATGAGATCATCAAAGGGTAAAACAAGCTTTTCGCATGATTTGGGGGACAAAGTTTCCCCAAAACAATTTTCAGTGGAATTATCTTCACTTGTAACCTTTTTTTTTTTGGTTGTCGAGGATTTCAGTATTTTCTCTTTTTTTGAGAAACGTTTCAGTTGTATCTCAATAAAGTAAATTAAATCAAGTAAACAAAACTAGAAATCATTTTCGACAAATGCTGTGACATTCTTGGTGAGTGCAACATTATGGTTAAATGAATTTTTCGAACTACCATACCAAGTTACCAACTCAACCAACCTTATTAGAACTACCATACCAAGTTACCAACTCAACCAACCAACTTACCAAGTTATCGCGCAATTTGAGTGTTAAAGCAACTCAAAATCGTCTCATATTCAGCTCAACTATCTAATCTCTCACCATGTCAGTCATAAAAATTGAGCAGAAGACCTAAAGAGAGCCCTGTCCCACTAGTGACCGTGTCAAAC
The DNA here is from genome assembly GCA_023055425.1 of Linanthus parryae. Classification (NCBI taxonomy): domain Eukaryota; kingdom Viridiplantae; phylum Streptophyta; class Magnoliopsida; order Ericales; family Polemoniaceae; genus Linanthus; species Linanthus parryae. The sequence goes on along the minus strand of JALGPY010000001.1, from coordinate 183,712,097 downwards.
CTTAGGTAGCCATAGAGGCTACGAGAAAGATGCTCGGGAAATTCGGGCGTTGACAGGAAGAAGAGGTCGCATTTTGTAAGGAAGCAATTTGAGGATTCAAGTTCTGTCTAATCGGCCGATTTATGACCGTCATAAAGCTAAACGGATGGGGTGTGAAGAACCTATTCAAAAATACATGGAAGGATGGATCAAATGTAAGTCGATTATAATACCTTCATCTGGCAAGTAGAGGGTCTTGGCTCTAAGACAGGTACGATGCTTGCGCTAAAATCCTGTCACAAAAGGGGGTCAGATTTGAAACAATTGATGTTTGAATTCAGATCTTAAAATCTACCATTGGCAAGGAATCAGCAAAAGGGCAGTCTCCAGAATTGGGGAAGTTGTTGACAGAGACTCTGGAGTGCTCTCAGTAGTTGAAGAAAATTACATCACGTGTAGAGTCAGCATCGTCATCGGGAAGCCATTAAGAAGAGGACGCTTTATCACGACCATGGGGAACAAAACTTTGTTGGACTATAAGTATATAATGTATGTCTTACGTAATACATGGGTACATATGATCAACAATTTGACATTCGCAGAACTTTAATAGAGCTTTAGACTATCCGATCAATTCTTTTGAAGGGATTCGAGAAGAGTTGGCTAAAAAACAGAAAAAGGCAGTGGTGACTGGCCCAAACAGCCACACTCTCAATGTTGGTCGGTGCGACTGCTGACAATCTAGAGAATCCCGGGGTTAATCAATTGCCATCTTTGATCTTCTAAATGTAGAAAAAGAATAAAGCAGAAAAATTGGGAGGTATATGATGGAGCATCCGATATCCAAATTCCAGTTGAAGAAGATGAAAATGAGAATACAAATCTAGGTCTTATCCCTCATGGGGGAAGCAACTGCAAAAAAGCTAAAGTACTGAAACGTAAATAAACGATTGGATAACTCATCCCATTAAATTAATAATGAAATTAACGTAACTAAAACAAGAAAAAAAATGATGCCATCCCACTTATGATTTGAAGCTAATCTTCTGCAACTGTTCACAAGATCGGACAGCTAATGTTATACCCTTCAACCCCATTACTGTTCATTTGGTAAGCAATTTACCAAATGAACAGTAACTTGTGAACTTTGGCAGCAATATTCCAAGAGCGTATATATAGAAATTCCAAACACATAACATAAGGTGAAATGGGTACCAAATTATACTAAAAAAGTGTCTTAAAACAGATAGAGGTATGCCCAAACTAATACACTTGTAGCTGTTACCTTCCCCTTAACCCCCTCTTCTCTATACATTTGCAACAAACAAACAATCACAACATCAACAGGGCTCTCTTACACTCTACCCCTAGTCCCTCCAGCATAGTAGAAACTACTACCCAGTATCCACTAAACCAAGGGCTAAACATGATAAAAAAAGATGAAGAAACATCAGAACTGCAATACATTGCTACGAAGGAAACCGCGAAACCCTTCAGGAGTCTATATTCTTACCTAAAGCAATCTCTTCCCCCCTTCTGAAACGATGTCGAACGCGACGAAGTGGTTCCCGGTAGAAGAAGAATGCCAGGCTAAGCTAGAACTATGAACGGCCTGATTACAACAAAACAAGTGCTCGGATCATGTTAGTCACGGCAAGCTGCAACTGTGTCTCGCTCTCAACACGTCCGGACCTGGATCTAGATCGCGAAGGGAATCGATTCACTGCATGCTACAGAGCCTACCGGTTGCTGCTGGTACTGGAGCCATGTGGATGACGTCTTTTTCAGCGCCGCTGCCCGACGCTGTGTTGGTTTTGGAATTTTGATCCAAGATATGAACGAGCGACAGAAAGATTTCCATCCTATTGACATCCCTGTTAGCCTGTGTGAATCAAATGGAATGAAGTTAGGAATAGTGGCAGAGCTCTGAAGTTATGTTTGCCAATGTGCAGGAAAACAAATCAGATTTAAACCAACAGAAGTGGAAAGAAGAGAATTTCAGATTTAAATCCTAAACCATCAAGATAATGTGTAAAAGACACTTTCACACCCTCTAGTTTGAAAAAAGGACACACATTCATCGCTTTCGTGTGCCGAACTTCAAGTAATTTACCCTCTCTGATTGTGACGCCCTTAGTCTGGGAATGGGGTCCATCACTGAAAAATAATTTTAGAGACAAATTTGACCCACACATCATGCAAAAAGTATAATATACCATATTACCATTGGGTAATCCCTACAATTTTCATTACATGAGGGTAAATTTGTCCCAAAAATTGTTTTTTCGTGACAGTTCCCCATTCCAGACTAACGGTGTTACAATATGGAGTGTAAGTTTCTGAAGTTTGGCACATTGAACGGGTGAAAGTGTCCTTTCTCAAACTGGAAGGGGTGAAAGTGACCTTCAAATAAAACTAGAGGGGGTGAAAGTGTCTTTTACCCCAAGATAATACCAAGATCAGAGCGAAACAAACACAAGTAACCTCTGCATTCCAGATACTAGGTAATTGTTAAAAAAGAACTTGGTACACAACAACATCAGCTAGGTGATTCGTGTCACACAGGCTTTAGTTCATGCGACATGCCAAACTCACCATTGATATGGTCTTATTAGAGAAACAACGAGAACCTTTCAACTCAATGTGAAACCAATAACAGGGCCATTGCATGGCCACCATACATCATAGTTCCAGCCAGTGGCGGAGTTAGGCACAGTCGGGCAAAATTCAATGTGAAACCAATAACAGGGGCACCGGTGCAAGGGTTCAAAATCATGCTAGGGCATTTGTGTTTAATAAAAGGGTACCACTATTAAAATATTCAAAATTAGGGGTATATGTGGAGTTTTGGAAAATTCAGGGGGGCAAGTGCCACCCCTTGTCCTAAGGTGGCTCCACCCCTGGTTCCAGCATATACCGAACTGTAAAGAAGCACAAAGCCCTAAAAACATGAAGAACAAAAGTGTCGATACTATTAAAGGAGTTTACCTCAACTACAAAGCGAGCCCAGACCTTGCTGTCTCGTGTTTCCATCACCCCTTTAAGTATGGTAAGTCCCAATCCTCTGACTATATCAGCTATTTCCAGAAACAACCCATGTTCTTCACACAGCATCTGATCACAAACAAATTAGAAGGGTTAGAATATACGCATATTAGGATCAATGTGCATGCCTTGGCCCAAATTGGATAAGCGAAGGTAGCATTTTGAACTGCTATCAGTACCTTTACAAGCATTTGACGAGGCTGATTCAGGTCCTCGACTATGATAGGGCATAACGTAGATTGTGATCCAACTTCATAGGCCCATGTCCTTCCTCCTTCGAAGTTGTCTTGAAGTAATAGCCCACTATCATCGTTCATAATCTGCCACATGCATTTCGCAACATAGTAAACATCGCAGAAGATTTGTTTCATACAACCATCTAATGCGATGTAAGTCAACAAAAAGTCACCAACTGAGAGACATTTCACTCCTACTTAAAACACACTACCTTTGTGTCTTCTACATCAGCCCACTTCACTTTTTGTCACCATTTACTCATTTTGACACTGATTTGATTAGCAAAACGATACAAGAATTTGGTAATCTTTGCATCGTCTTTTAGAGTAAACTTTACTCTACAACACCATGGAAAAATTGCCAAAAAATCACATCGTTTTGCGATCCAAATCACCGAGTCAAAGTGAGCAAGTTACCGGTTGAAAAGTCAAACCAGGACGATACAGAAGAAACAGAGGTAGTATGATTTATCTGAATCCTCAAACTACTGAAAACATATGACCGATCATATTTTCATGTTAGATTCTAATATGTCCTAGTATCATATTCCACTAGTCATTTTTCGTCATGTATCATCACCAACATCTACTTAGTAAGAGACCTAACAAACACTGGTATTAATCGCACCTTGGAGTCTCCTGTCTGTTTAAGCTTATCGGCATGCTTGGTGACACTTTGCAAGAAAAGCATGTGTTTGATGGTGCGCTCCAGCAATGCATCTATGCTACACTGTTAAAATTTCAAGAATACGAAAGATAAGTAGACGAACATTATCGAAAACATTAAAAGAACTAGAGCTTAATGGATAAATAGATGTATAAAATTACCTTCGCGCCGCTAGGTACGATGTCTCTCAACTCTTTGATGCGATCTTGGATCATCTGACGATCTTTTGGCCTGGGTCTAGGGTTCTCTCCAGGTTTAGCCCTTTTGCGGTTCGACTTGCTCGCAACTTGGTCAGGCCTCTTAGAATACGCAGTGGAAGCACTATAATCCTGTTCGCTAAGCGAACTGATTTGAGAGCCATACATAGAGCTACTTTGATTGTAGTTTCCTGCATCTTCCTTTCTGTAATCGGATTTGTGAACACCAGATTCAAATGCAACGAATTTAGCCAGAGATTTAGGAAGCCCGGGAAACTCTCTTTTCATTTCATTAGTCACTTCACAGGAAGGAGAAGCATTAGGCAAAGAGAAGCCACTCATCTTCGTCAACGCTGTTGTACAAGAAACAGTGTCATCTGAACTCTGTTTCGCAGCCAAGTTTGCGTTCTTATTAACAACAGCATCCAATAGGTGATCAGAAGAACCAATTCCTTTGTTAGGCACATGCAAGTCAGCATCAAGATTTGAAGACGTGAAATCATCCATGGTAGGAATTTTCATATCAATGTCCGGCACACCATCTAGGAAACCATTCCAGCCGTCGCTAAGTAACTTGTTCTTAAAATCCAAACCTAGGATATCGAAAAGGTCATCCCCTGATGGAAGTTGAACATGGTCGTCGTTCTCCTTTCTGGGCTGTGACAAACTTGAACTTGGATCACAAATGTTTTCACTTGCATTAGTGAAGCCCTCCACACGGGTTGGGGGGATGTTAAGGGCTTCAAATAGATCATTCTCCATTCTTTCTTTCCTCAGAGATGTCCCAATTTGAGACCATCCTTCGGAAGCTTTAGATTGGTTTCTGTAATCAGAGAGCTCTGAAAAGAGTTGATCGAATGTCAAATCAGATGTTGTTCCCAAAGCTTGAGACGAACCGGCAATAAACCCACCATTGCCTACACCAGAGCAAGAAGTAACAACTTGACCCGGAAGAGAACATGGGTTTAAAGCTCCACTTGACAACTGATCTCCAGAAGAACTCAAGTAATCATCAAACCCAAATCCATATTCGTACAGAGAAGCCTGCCGGTTCAATAACTCTGGGTTGAATGAGTTATTGAAAGGAAGGCTTGGTTTCGCCGCTGGTATTGAGTTTGAAAGGCATGAGCTATTTTGTGATCTAATCACGTTTTGACACGCCTTTGGGTTTTGAAATGTTGAAGAAGTGCCTTCTAGGTTATTTCCTAAGTGTCTAACTGTAGAATGAGATGGGTAACCAACAAGTCCCATGTCCTCGCGTGGCAAACTTTGTTGGACGCTATGGTCAGCAGAGAGCTTCATTTTATAATTCTCGGATGGATTTGCCTCAACAAAAGGTTTGAGAAATTCAGGAACTCCGGTCTTCGAAGAAGCTTCTCTTGAAGGGTAACTTTCTGATAATAGGACGCCGGGGATCATTCCTAACTGAAGAATTAAACTTTGCACATCATTGACAAATGCCAGATTCTCCGCAATCTGAGGAAACAAAAATAAAAAGTACTACTTCAAAATCATAGAAAACTTAAGCGGCGGACATTGTGCAAATGTTAGCAACAAAGACATTGAATGAAAGTACAAGAAGATGGCATACCGTTGAGGAAGAGCCAAGTTGAACAACGCCATGAGAAGGGATAGGAATAATTGCAATTGTCTGCATAGAGCACAATCATTGTTAGAGCTGTTATACAAGACAGTGCATATATAAGTGACTAATCAGAAGCCATCATTTACCTTTATGCCAGCTGAAATTTGCTGCAGCACCTCGTTTTTCACCTGAAGAAGCCAGAAATCTGAAGTCAGTACGGTTCAGATTCGATGTGCTAATAGGATTCAAAGAATAATTAGGCCGCGCAGGTAAGAAAAAATTTACAGTCTGAATTATAGGGCTCCATTATTTAGAAATACTGACTTTTACATTACTCTTTATTCACTAACCACAACGAGGAAAATTTTACTCTATGAGAAGATACATGTAGAAGGAAAAAGTTGTGACCGTAAGAATGCTGTACAACACAATTGAGGTTCCGGTAGGTCAGAAACAGAAGATAAAGTCTATTCTGGATGTGTTTGGATTGGTTGGTTTTTGGTTCTCCTAAAACTACAATCTGGTATGTTTGGTTGGGTTTGGTTTTTCGTGTTTTTTTTTTTTTGAGAAACCATGTTGCTTTTTCTTCCTCGGCTTTTGAACTGAAAATTTTGGTTTTCCATACTAAAAAAAACCCAAAAAACTAGCTATCGCCAAACTAGCGCAAACCTCGAAGCACTTAAAATAACAAGATAATTATCTAGTAAACCTTACCTCCGGTGGATGTGTTCCTGTACTAAAATTTTCTGAAAGAATCCACAGATGGTTACCGGTAAATGCAGTGCGCCCAACTAAACTGCAAAACAGAAGAGTTGTGACATCTTAATTACCAGTGTGGATGAAGAATCCAAAAGTTACAAGGTTATATAGCATTTGTTGAAAAGAGAACGAATGAAATATGATCTTACCCTTGCCCTATGACTTTGACCTGGCTGCTCAACATCATTGCATTTACAAGTGCAGGAACTTTGCTCTCGACGCGAGGAGCTCGATTTTCAGCAGAAACCCAACGTGTTTCCCAGTTTTCAAGGCCTCCAACTCCGGGGATGGGAGGGAAGGAAGGTATGGGTTCATGATAGCAATCTTCCCAAATCAGAAGCCTGATACACAAATAGAGTAATAAACCTATGTTACACAACCAAACATGCCCCCATCTCATATCGTGTAATAAAAAACAAAAAAGTAACTTGAAGAATAAGATGTTCGATTTGTAGTTCAATAACTAATCCATTGCATGTTCTACAGGTGTTTCTTTCTCGTATTTTTCATTTATTTATTTATTTATTTATTTATTTATTTATTTATTTTCCAAGTTCATAGTTAGACAAAGTAGAACCAAACAGACAAACATCCCAATAAAAATACCCAATAATCTCCTAGCAAGCTAAGTCACAAATAGGAAACATACAAATCTCAGGAACTCCTAAATGATCTAAAAACCCAATTTGGTTAAAGGAAAAAAAAATTGTGTCTTCATCATTTGAGCAGTGTTCATAATTGCATTCTAGAAAACATCTAAACTGAAGAATCAAAATTTCCGTTGTGATTCATGATAATAGGACAAATGAGGTCAACTTAGGAAACAATTCAAGCAAAAACAAACAATTACTTGAAGAATCAAAAGTTCAATTTGTCTCTTAAATTACTAGTTTATCGCGCGTTCGTCAGGAGTTTATCCACTTTTTTAAAGTCCTTCCTTTGTGATGCATTACATCAGGACAAATGAGATCAACCAATGATATAAATCAAACTATGGATGAATAAAAGTGCAGACAAGGATTCAAAATATTGATACAGTTGAAGACATTTTGCTTTTCCTCACTTTGGAATCTACAAGACATAGAAGAACCAAACATGCATAACATTCCAAGAACAGTAAATAAAAATTCCACAGATCACAGTAGAAAAGAATGGAATTTTACCCATCAAGCCAAAGTCACAAATAGGAATCACACAAATCTCAAAAACCCCAATCTCTAACTACAGTCATAACAAAGCAAACAAACTCATCACATGATCTTTAAAAAAAAACATTTCTTTAAAGTTTTTTTAAAAAATGGTTTCTTGGTCAATTTGAGCACTGTTGTTCATAGTTCAATTTCAGGTTAAACTGTGTGGTCTCTCTCTAACTTGCTCTTTCTTGGAAACCCAACAGAAGAAGACACTGGAAAGATCAACATACATGCAATTGGTAAAAAAAACAACCCCAGAGCCAAAAGATTGAATTTTTCACCGACTTGCCATAAACCCTCTAATTTCAGCAAACAAACAAAGACAGAGACAGAGAGAGACACACACACACACAGAGAGAGAGAGAGAGAGAGAGAGATCAATTTAATGAACCCAGAATCAAAATTGTTGCTTTATTCCTCTCCTTCATTTTCTCAAACAAAAACAAACAGAGATTCGTGAAAATCAAATAGACAGACAAAAAAAAAACAAAATCTTTATGAAAAAATAAAAGAAAATCAAGAAAGCACATACTTGGGGTTTTGAGAACCGATCTTCCAGAAAACAGCGTAAGACCATTGATTGATTCCGCAGAGAGTCTTCAGAGCTTCTTTCAACAAATACCCCATAGCTGTTTTCTTTCAATTTTTCAAGAGAAGAGAGATTTGAGAGAGATTTAGAGAGAGAGAGAGATTGGGAGAGAAAGATTGAATTTTTTTGTGCCTAACTACCACGGCAAGAGCCACGACCGGCTTGTTTGGTCCTGAGGCCACCAGTCCGCTTCCTCTGTGGATCCAAATTGAAGACTTTGATCATTCTCCGTGAGACCATTCTTGAGTGTGGTAGAGAAACGAAAAGGGTCGTAGCAGAAACCATAGAGAGACAGAGAATAAGAGAGAGAGAGAGGGTGAACGGAAAATCAAGACTCCGGTGGACGGAAAATCAAGAAAAAGGCTACACTATACCGGAGGACATGAGCTCGTAGTTGGGCATCACTTTCTCCATTTTCAGAGTCAGAGAAGTGAAATCAAATCAAGGGTGTTGAGAGAGAGAGTGAAGAAGGAAGAAAGCAGAGGTCTTTTGCTGTGATTCTCTTGTTCTCTGATGTGGAGTGTTGTCTTCTTGAACAGAGTGGGGGTTTTGTGTTTCTCTCTCTAAAAAGATTCAATCTTTGTGAAGAAAAACTTGAGAGATGGGGAGGGAGGGAGTGAATTAATCAATGGAAGAAAGGGGGGGTTTTGGTTCGAGGAAAATGGCCTTGGTTGTAGAGAGAATTTACGGCTGGGCCACGGGGTTTTTTTTCTTTTGGTTGGGGTTTGTCGTTTAGCCAGGCTTTTGAAAAAGCTGCGAAAATTAGTAAAAAAAAAAAGAAAAAATAAATATGGAGATGGAAAATTGAAAATGACTGTGGCCCACCGATAGAAAAGACGGATTTAAAATGCCTACAAAAAAGGGATTTAAATTACTATGAAATGTTTTGACAAAAAAAAAAATTACTATGAAATGGAAAATTGATACTACCTCCGTTTCTTCTCTATCACACTGCTTTCACGTTTTGATTCGTATTTTGGGCACTTTGACCGGGTAATTTAAAAAGAAAAATGATGCGATTTTTTGATAATTTTTTCACCATGTTATAGAGCAAATTTTTACTTTGCAACGCCATGAAAAATTATCAAAAATTTGCATTGTTTTGATACACAAATCACCGGATCAAATTGACCAAATGAATAGTGTTAAAATTCAAACCATTGTGATAGAGAAGAAACAGAAATAGTACTACCTCCAGTGGATCTTCTCGATTAATTTTTTTTAGAAGAAAACAGCTCTGTACGTTTATTTGAAACTAGACACACAAACTTAGCAAACTCGTATGCTATTTCACTGGATGACCTGTGTTTGAAAACAAAAGAGGCCGACTGAAAACGTTCGAAGAGTGACCGGATTTCTCTTATCACATCTCCAGTCTCTGATCTATCAATAACAATAAAATTACAAATTAGCTAAATTTAACTAATATGAACTCAAGTTAACATGACTTCTTATTGTTTGCTCCAATGGTGTTATGTATTTTACATAAGTTTGTAGGTATTGAATTATAAATATAATATTTTATTAAATTAAAGTATGAGAGAGATAGACACAAAAAATTTAACTACCTACATTCTAGCTAGCTACTTGTATCGAGTGAGATACATAATATGTAAAAAATTGAGTCGTTTAACTATCCATTGAAACTCATTATTTCTTCTAGTTATGTAAATTATAACTAAACCAATTCTTTTACATAATCATTGGTAGGGACGGCAACGGATCGGTGTCAATAATCTGATCCGATCCGGAAATGATACCTCCCGATCCGGACCCGAACCGATCGGATCATATAAAGTATCACCCAAAAAGTCTGAGTCCGATCCATAAGGAAAACGGATCATGGATCACAAGAACGGATCACGAATCGGATCAGGCCGAGTTATATATTATTATATAATTATATATAAAATATATGAACTCAAGTTACATGGATCAATAACAATAAAATTACAAATTAGCTAAATTTAACTAATATGAACTCAAGTTAACATGACTTCTTATTGTTTGCTCCAATGGTGTTATGTATTTTACATAAGTTTGTAGGTATTGAATTATAAATATAATATTTTATTAAATTAAAGTATGAGAGAGATAGACACAAAAAATTTAACTACCTACATTCTAGCTAGCTACTTGTATCGAGTGAGATACATAATATGTAAAAAATTGAGTCGTTTAAGAGCATCTCCAATGGGATATTTAAATGGCGGTTATCTTTATAATATAAAGAAGATGGTGAAAATGTCTTCTCCAATGGACTCTCTATCGTGCTCTTTATTTTAGCGGATAGTTATCCCGCTCATTATATTTGAAGAGTCGGAAAATGGATAGCTAAACTTTTTGTGTCTATCTCTCTCCTCCTTTTATATTTTAATTATTGTTTTATTTAATTTCCACTTACTATAACTACATTTTAGCTAACTTTTACATAATAACATTGGAGATCATAAGAACTTTTTTGAATAGTTAAAATAGAAAATGACAATTTTGATCAAATTATACATGATTTTTAACTATTAGCATTGGATATGCTCTAACTATCCATTGAAACTCATTTTTTTTTTTCTAGTTATGTAAATTATAACTAAACCAATTCTTTTACATAATCATTGGTAGGGACGGCAACGGATCGGTGTCAATAATCTGATCCGATCCGGAAATGATACCTCCCGATCCGGACCCGAACCGATCGGATCATATAAAGTATCACCCAAAAAGTCTGAGTCCGATCCATAAGGAAAACGGATCATGGATCACAAGAACGGATCACGAATCGGATCAGGCCGAGTTATATATTATTATATAATTATATATAAAATATATGATTCTATTATATAATTATAATTGTATTATATAATTATAGATATATTATATGTAGTTCGGATCGGATCGGGTTGGATTATCGGATATTTTATGTATATATCGGATCGGGTTGGATCGGATCGGATCGGATCATCGGATATTTACCGATATGATCCGAATCCGATCCGAAATCCGAACGGATCGCATACTTGTGATCCAAATCCGATCCAAAGGCAAATGGATCGGATTCGGACCGCTCCATTAGGGTCGGATCACCCCGGATCTCGGATCGGAGCGGACCGCATTGCCATCCCTAATCATTGGAGATGCTCTTGTCATTGTTGATGGCAATTGCGTATTCATATCATTTTTAGTTAATGATTTAGATAACAAAATGATTTTTATCGTAATTTTTAATTAAAGTGATTTGATGAATAATGACTAAAAATAAAAATAAAAATATATTATAGAAACAGATGTAGCAGGTGACATACTATAAGTTTTAAGTCATTATTGAATTTGTAGTCATGTTGTTGTTTGTTTGGTTTCATGGAATTGGTGCGGAAGAGAGTGATACTGATACCTAGTCTTGTTTGGAGGCATTAATTTCATGAGTCTGTGACATGATTGTATCCCAACTAGAAAATGTAAATGCTACCTATGACAAATGGTGGCTCTGTCTCCAAATAGTTTTAGTGCTAGCATGTTTGGGAAATATGTCTGAAGTGAGGAAATAGTTAATGATCGATGGAGGAGGTAAAATATGGATCGTGCGACTGCGATACATTATCAAAGAGAGTTCATATAGGCCCTGTTTGGATAACAAGGCTAGGCTTATTTGGTTAACCAAACTGGGTGGATGTTTAGATTTAATGGTTTTGATTTTGAGGTTTTGACTTTTATGTAAGTAGAAAAATGAGTGGAATGTGTGTCCTATAAATTTTGGGTTGAAGTTTTGGTGAACTTTTTGTGGAGGTTAACCAAACCGGGATATCCAAACAGGGCCATAGAGAGTGTAAACAGAAAATATATCAATTATAGTTACTGGCAGTCGTAAAGATACTGTATTGCTAGAATTGATAGTCGCAATACCAGTATATTTTTTAGATGTCTTTTTTTCTTTTCAAATAGTTGTCAGAAAAGCTCAATATGAGCCAACGCGGTGTCATAGTTATAATGTTCGTAGTTGTCGTATCTAGAGCATTGCTTAGAATTATCAACAGCTACTACAACGCGATACCAATTTATGGTACAATTCTTCATTGCCGCAAAGCTTCCCAGTCTAGACCTCTTCCATCACAGAAAGAAATATCATATTAGGTATGTACAAGGGCTGACCATGTTTTAATTTTAAAATTTAATTTTTCAACGTGTCGAACCGTCATGAACTATTTATAAAGAGAATGAAGTGAATACTACCTTCTAGAAAAGCAAGCCGTCAGAAATTAGGCTAAAAAAACACAAAATTATTGTCTGATTGAGAATAACGAAAAGAACAATACATGTAATCCGATTCTTTCCCAATTATGCAAATGTATTTCAATGCACACAGGTGCCATTTCACGTAGAGCAAGTGGTCGAAATTAGGGTAAAGAAACAGAAAATGGTTGTCTGATTAAACATAACAGAAGGAACAATACATGTACTCCGGGTTTTCTCTAATTCGGAAAATGTAAAATGAATTTCAATCCTCCAATTTTATCGGATGTCACCGAAGGCACAAATGAATTTCAATGCAAATAGGTGTCATTTCACATTTTTAGAACACTTCAACTCATGCCACTGGTCTTGCGTCTTTATACATGTAGAACATAATTAGTATTCCTTGACTGTATCGAAAAAATGTATTGCACACTTATATATTGAGCGAGCTTGGATGAGCATAAGTTGCGAGGTAGAGGTTTGTCAAATATTTTGAAAATTGGGTTAAACCTCTCATAAAATCCAGAATTCTGGAAAAAATGAGTATTCCGATTTTTTTTACGGGTGTGGATTCCTTCATGAAAGGATTCCAGATGTTTTTGAATTCCAGATTTTTCACTGGAATTCCAATTTTTTCCGAAATTCTGGATATTCTTTTAAGATTTTCTGATTCTTTTTTTTTGCAAAATCCGTATTATTAATTTTGGATTTATTTTCCGGACTTCCAGATTGTTTGAGAGAATTCCGGATTGTTTGAGAGAATTCCAAATTGCAATAAAAGAATTATAAATCTGACAAGAAATTGACCAATAATCTATCATATCCGAACACTTTGGACTAAATGAACTTATTAGCTAAATTGATCACTTACTTCCGCTCATCTAAACAGACGATTGAATTATATCAGATCGGACATTGAGGCATAAGCTTCATAACTCAATATTACTAGACTCAAACCATTCATTCTCCATTTATCTCCATGTTACAACAAAAGAGAAAAGAGCATCGGATACCATAACTTGAAAAGCCTTGTAAAGACACCCCTCCTTTTACAAGATGGATCGAACCATGCATGATGATCAATTGATCATAACTCAAACCCTTCATATGTCAACGCCTTCTTAGAAAGGGTAACATTTTTTTTCTTATTATTATGTTTCAACAAATTATTGAACCTCATTAACTTTCAATAATTGAAATAAAACATGGATTTGGAATTGGATTTGTTTCAATAATACAGTAGCTAGCTTTGGATACCATCATATACAAGCCATCGAGAGATTCTCAAGCATGCATGCTTATGATATATGTCAACGCTCTCCAAAACATTATATATTTAGATGAAAAAAAAAATCTAAATAAGAGTTTATACTCTCTACTATGTAACGGGGCAGTTGTGAGCTCACATCACCTTACTAATTTCTTTATATTTTCTCTCCACCTAGTTGACTAAATTTAAATTTTATCGAGTCTAAACCTTGACGTATGGGCGGAAATAAATTTTCATTTTCATGTCGACACCTTCGGACGCATGTCCAAGATATATTACATGCAACCATCAAACAAAATTTATGTAAATTATTGGAGGTTTACCTATAAAGTTCTCCTAATATAGTACTAATTATTTAGGATTAAAATAGGAACCTCCCATCATTATATTAATTCATTAATTACCTCTCTAGATGCCACAAATCCTCATGAAGTCATTATAACTCTTTTGCTTTTCATCTCTCTTCTCTCTCTCTTCTAGGTCATTGTCGTCAAACTTAAGTTTACCTTTTGATGAAACCTTAATTAATGTCAAGTTTAGGGTAACAGCTGATCTTGTCCTTGTGTCAAAGTAGGGTTAATTTAAGTACTATATTTGGATAACTTTTGTTTTACAGAATATATTTGGATGCCTTTAACAGGTGGTCCAATATTTTTTGAGCCAGTAACTTTTGATCATAAATTCAAGAAGTTTGTCCGGAATATGCTTGCCTAGACTCAATTCCCAACTCAATCATCTGCTATCTCATTTTTTCTCGTGATTCGACAGTGTCTTCCGATTAACACTCAGAGACAAACATTTTTGAGACGTAGAGATCACAAAGTAAAATTTATCGTTCTCAATAAAGTTATATTTCCATACGCACCGACAGATGAATGATCTTCATGCTTACTAGTCTAGCAATCTATCGAAGTTTTGTTGCTCTTACGTCTAGTATTTTTGATACATGAATTAACTTTCTCAAGAGTCATTTGTGCAATTCACTATTGCGAGGTTGAGCATGCGTACTTCTTATGCTGGTCGTTCCAATATTGCTACAAACATCTAGTTAAAATTAACAGTTCGATTGCTTGTAGTCGTCATATCGACGTGTGACATTAAGATTTTGAATTTTCATACCCTCCCGAAGTTTGTAGAGGACATAAATTTACCATGACTGTCATTATGAAACCAGACTAGTACCAGAGTTCCAACCAATTCCAATCTCTCTCTCAAGTCTAGGTAACTTGACAAAGTGAAAAAATAGAGTACTACACTACTACTCCCAATTTGTTTGGGGACCAAATGGCAAATAATTGGGACAAAATTTCGCTCTCCATAGAGAGAGCTTTATTGGGACAGGCAGAGAGGGGGATAACTTTGAGCCCCTAAACTTACCACAATTCCCTAGCATAGCTCTTTCTCTATGAAATGGGGTACCACTCCGTCTCTACTCTTTCTACCCATTTCCTTTTTTGTTTGTCTCTACTCTTTCTACCCATTTCCTTTTTTGACAACCTTAAACAACCACAAATGACAATAATACCCTCACTACTTTTTCACCAACCCCTACTCTTACCCGTTCACTCCATTTACCTCTCAACCTTATCCCACCTAATGAACTTTCAACCATACAATGAAATAGAGAGAGAGGGAGACGGAGAGAAACCCATCTTCTCTACCTCGACGTCGTCGCCTCCGCCACACAACCCGAACCATACACCGTCGTCTTCCTTCGAATTCTCCTCCGAACAGTCACCGGAGAAGGAACCAGAAGATGACAACTTCTACATCAAGTCTTCGAAACCGCAGGGTTCGTCGGTGACGGAGAAACCGAGGAAGTGTCCGCGGCAGGGGATGCTCCGATCTGCTTCATGGCGGTCGAAGGTGGAGCACGGCGACGATTATGGCGGAGAAGAAGAAAAGCCGGTTGCAGATCTGTTCGATCTCTCTCTCTCTCTCTCTCTCTCTCTCTCTCTCTTTCTCGATCTGTTCGCATTTGCTTCTTCTTCTTCTTCCGATTTTTTTAAGGAATAGGGTGAGGCGGTGGTAGTGGTGAGGCAACGGTGGTGAAAGCTTTGATTTTTGATCTCTAATTTCTTCTCCTCTTTCTGTTGTAAATAAAAGTTTGATTTTTGATCTCTAATATTTTAGATCTGTTAGTGTTCATGTAAAAATGTTAATGTTGGTGGTGTGGTGGTGGTGGTGGTGGTGGTGGTGGTTGGTGGTAGTGTTATGGTGGGAGGTAGGTTGGAATTTCAGTCCTTGTCAAGGGTATTTCGGTCATTCCGTCTCTACTCTTAAAACCCACGCCCAGCCGCAATGGGTAGAAAGAGTAGAGACGGAGTGGTATGATTGAGGAGACCAAGAAGTGTTACCCATTTCAGCACTTTTATTCCCATTGGATCTATGTGGTCCATTTCCCACATGTATATGTACCTCTCTCCCCCTTGGTGTCCCATTTCACAAGACTATATGTCTAATGTCTCCCTCCCCCATTTTAGAGGCCTTTTGGGTAACATTCCATGAATAATAATGCATGTGTTGATCTGTCTCTGTCCAAATTACAATTCCCTTCTAATTCTTCCATTTACCCCATCCTAAACTAGGGTGGGACTCTGTATATATGCATATAGATTGGGGCCATTTTGTTTTCCTAGTTTATATCCTAAAAGTAAATGTGCTTCACTCTTGTCATTGCTTAAATATTTTGTCGACAATAAGTTTCTAATTTAGAATATCTTATCGGCAACAAGTGTTTTCAAAAAAAAATAACACGGTATCTAGTTATATGCTCTTTGTCGACAATAAGTCAATCCTTTCACACTTCACAGTTCACAGTTTTACTAGTGAATGAATCTTTCAAACAAAACGAACGAATTTATGCCAGTGTACTTGATTTCCAAGATATATTAATGCCAAAACAACCATTTTCGACAAAAAAATATAATTAAGATTATACACTCTGTACTTGTATCAGGTTATTTTTATCCTTAACATTATTCAATTTCTGAGTTCAATTCAAATCAGTATGAATTTTAATTCTCCCTACGCGGTGTTGCCAATTCAAGTTCTAGATTTTTCGCTTCAATTACCATACATGACAAAAATGAACAAAAGAAATGCTAACCTACACAGAGAGTTTGATGTTATGAGACACAATTTAAGTATTTAACTAGCCTCACATGGTATGCATAATAACAACGTCACGATTAGCTAATTAGTTTGTAAAAATTGTGTTTTCCACATAGTTAAGGGGTCTTCACAAATATATTTCCAAAAGTTAAAGGGTTATGAGTATTTCGTAAACAGTAACTATGAAAAGGCGGTGAAATTTATTATTTTAAATGCTGTTAATTATTTCACCTAATCAAATGTATCATCTTTTATTGCAATTGAATATAAAGATTAATTAGTTAAATACAATTGTTGGTGGGGTGACTAGGATTTGCTGACATGTCAGTTATTGTTCTAAACTTTTTTCATTAATTAACTAACTGCTACTTTATAAAACAATTTAAACTTTCTTGGGTGGTTGTAATCTCTGAATCTTGCTTTTTTCTCCTTTTAAAATTAGCATTATTCTTTCCAGATTAAAAAATGTTAAGTAGCCTATCAAACTAAGTTGCTAGGTTTAATTTATAGGTGCATGTGCATATCTTCTAGGCTTTGATTACGTTTCGTCGACCGTCTAATAGGAGCTTAATCGAGAAAATCAAAGACTTTATTTTGATTTGAACATGTTATTCTCCCACTACATGAGACTAAACTAAAAAGCTCTTTGGGTAAAATTTTAAATAAAAAATGCTTAATTACTTAATGCATACCCTCAGTTTACCGAAACTATCACATTGCAACTTCCAGTTCTAGAACTAGCTGATTGCATCCCCCGTTTGCAAAAAATACGTCAATGTGCAACTGGGAACGAAATTTCATCGCAAAATTAACGTACTCGAAGGGCATTATTTGAAACAATGTGATGTGATTGTATTAGAGACGATGTGAATTTTATGAAAATACTTTCGTTGTGTTTTAATTTGATGGTTGAATTACGTTCCCAGTTGCACATTGACGTATTTTTTTGCAAACGGGGGATGCAATCAGCTTGTTCTAGAACTGGGGGTTGTAATGTGATAGTTTCTGTAAAATGGGGGTATGCATTAAGTAATTAAGCCTAAAAATTGGTAATTGACACTAAATCTACACACAGTATGCTTTGTGACACTAAATCCCTTACATCTCTGATTTTCCAGTACAACCTCATGCACTTGTCTTTTGGGTAATAGTTAAACCAAATCAATAACACCGCCTAAAACACTAACGGTCTCATTTATTTGTTGAGTCAGTTCAAGATCCCATGCTCTTCAGATATGTAATTTTTATAAATTTGTCTACCAGTGTCTAGATCAACCATTGAAATTATATTTATCTTTAGATGTTATTCCTTAGATTTTAAATTTGTGTCAGATATGTTTTTATGACATCCTCTTCTTATAGAAGTCTGACAGATCTTGAAACATTAAGATGTTTTTCTCAGTCAGCTGAACCACTTAGATCATCAAACTCGTAGCGGTCGGAGTTTGAGACGCCATGCATATTCTTTAATCTATCCTAATGTATCAGGTTATTTAGATATGTGAAGTCAAACCCTTTGTGTGGTTATTCCACCAAAGCTAATTGCTCTGCGGTTTCTCTAATGCTATCTAAAAGTTCCTCTAGCTACCGTATGAGTTGGAGTTTTCCTCATGTTATAAAGCTTGCATGGAATGTTGAACGTGTTCAGTTGAATTGAGACATGAAGGACGTACAAGATCTATCACATACAGATCTACAACATGAATTATAGCGGAAGATTCATGTGTTTACCTTGTCTTCCTTAGCTCCTACGCGCAACAGATGATCGAAGGATGCTTGCTTTCACGTGCTCTTCTTGCTCCCACAATCTGGCTCGAATCTCTAGGATGAGAGCTCTGATCCACACCAAGTTCCACGCAATGGAGGCTAGTTGAAGAGAGAGTCTAGGGTTTACTGTATTATGATCAGCACATGATCTCTACAGTATTGTATATAAAATAATGGGAGGCTGTCTCCTTATATAGACAGACTAATACCCAATTGCAACATAACCCCCTAGGGTTTGTCCTTGCTACTAACCCCATAAGGTTTGAGCTTGTCTCACCTAAACTCATAAGTTTAGGTTAATTGCATTGTGCACCCCACATGGGCGCACATAATGCTAACATCTCCCACTCGCACAGTGGGGTTGCACAAATACAGTAGTTCTAGTCTCCCTCAATCTCCAACTATTATCATCTGCCAAAGTGTTATGTGGCATTGGTGTGTGACTGTGAGAGAACCTGCATTTCGGGAGATCCATACTCTAAACTCATACGAGACGAGCTAGCAGCAGGCGTACTCAACCCTTTAAGAAATAATGCAATATATATATATATCTCGTATTCCCCAGATTCTGTCTATTGCCATCTCATAGACCATGAGCACCTACCTTGTCCCGAAAGTCGTGCACCAATGAGTCTATATCTCCTTTATTATATTCATATCCTGCATGATCCCATAAGATCTTGTAGGTGGGCCCAATGAATATGATAAAGAGCGATGCAATTAGAATCTTCCTTTCTATCCATTGTCGCTTTGATTCGGAGTCAGCTGCTTTCCTAGCAATGTCCTGGTAGGCCGAATCATTCATAGCCGTGAGGTGTCACGCTAAAGTAGCACCACCGAACCGTCTCTCCCCGACATGGATGAAAGTACTAAGGGTATACAGTGTCAATCATTCTTATATGATCGACGAGGCTCACACGGCGAGGAAACTCAGGGACTAGTTCTACTCGCCACCTCATGTCACTTATAAGCACGCGTTATCTCATAAGATGTGCGCCATAGTGTTTGGACTCTATCAGAGCACATGTCCTATCCCATAGGGACCACTATACAGATGTAAGTCCAACAGCCCATATGACTATTAACCCGAGTACTGAGTGTTGCACATATGCAATCGAAATCAGTTCTCTCATCTGGATTTCTCTACGCAGACTATACATGGTTCGGGGTAGTAACCATGCTCAAATGGCCATAATCCAATCTCACCTTGGAACTTATTCCAATGCGACAAATGAATCCATCTGACAGGGTCTTGCACTATTGATTGATGTCCAGCTCTTGTCATAGGCCATGCGCCTCATATGACAGGAGTCATCATATCATAGGCTTCTAGCGCTTGTCGGGATTCTGTCTCATCTCCTACTCACCTAGACAATCCAGGATGTTGTAAAGGCGGTTGCTCGTGTGAGAGAGTCAACCTAGTGTCCGCGCGACATGTTCTATGCTAGTACAGGATATGTAAACGTATCATACACGTATCGAAACAACATGTAGCATAATTAAACAAATCCAATTAAAGTCCATCAATCAATGTCTAAACCATATTATCAGTCTGAAAACTCTAGTGATATCTCACCATCTACTTAAGCCCATACTCCTAACATGACCAGTAAAGACATGCCTTAACAAAGGTTTGGTCATGGGATCAGCTAACATCTGATTCGTAGGAATGTGCTCCAAAGAAACATCTCCTTTAGCTACCACCTCCCTAATGAAGTGATACTTTATCTCTATGTGTTTGGCTTTACTGTGGTATTTCGGATCCTTAGCACAAGCTATGGCCGACATACTATCACAGCGCAACGTCACTGGTCTAGGTCTATTAACACGTAGACTGACCAGGAATCTCTTGAGCCAGACACTCTCCTGCGCTGCCGCAGAACAGGCAACGTATTCAGCTTCCATGGTTGATAAGGCAGTGCAAGTCTGCTTGCTACTGTGCCACGTGATGGCTCCTCCACCCAGCATGAAGACGTATCCTGAGGTCGATTTTCGTGCGTTTAGGTCCCCACCCCAGTCAGCATCACTGTAGCCAACAAGTCTAAGCCCAGAGCCTCGATAGCACAGCACGAAATCCTTTGACCCTTTGAGATATCGGAGTATTCTTTTCACAGCCTTCCAATGCCCAATTCCTGGGTCAGACTGATATCTGCTAACTAAACCGACCGCATGACATATGTCAGGTCGTGTACACATCATTGCTTACATGAGGCTACCGACAGCACTTGCATAAGGTACTTTGGCCATTTGATCTCTCTCGTGTTGGTTCTTGGGACACATCTCTAGACTGAGTTTCTCGCCATGCGCAATGGGAGTGTCAAGTGGTTTGGCATCGCACATTCTAAACCGTTCCAGTATTTTCTGGATGTACGCCTCTTGCGACAATCCTAGAAGTCATTGGGAACGATCTCTCAGGATCTTAATCCCAAGGATGTAGCTTGCCTCGCCTATATCCTTCATCGAAAAACGAGAGGACAACCACCCTTTGGTGGTCTTGAGCATTCCTATATCATTGCTTGCCAATAGTATGTCATTCACATATAGAGACAAAATCATGAACTTATTTCCTGAGCTTTTTACATACACACAGTGGTCTTCATCTACCATTGCAAAGCCATATGCTACAATGTCCTGATGGAACTTCATATACCACTGTCTTGAGGACTGTTTAAGCCCATATATGGACTTAACCAGTTTGCACATTTGGTGCTCTTGACCTTTCTTCTCAAAGCCTTGCGGCTGAGCCATATAGATCTCCTCGTTTAATTCTCCATTGAGAAACGCAGTCTTAACATCCATCTGATGTAGCTCTAAGTCCATGCTCGCTACTATTGCTAGTATAAGGCGAATAGAGGCTATTCTCACGACCGGCGAGAATGTCTCTTCATAATCTACACCCTGATGTTGGGTGTAGCCTTTCGCCACTAGCCGGGCCTTATGTCTTTCCACGCTTCCGTCTGCCTTCCTCTTGACCTTGAAAACCCATTTGTTTCCAATGGCCTTACGTCCAGGAGGCAAGTCAACTAGGTCCCAAACATGATTGGTTTTCATTGACTCTAGTTCTTCTTGTAAAGCAATCTCCCATTCTTTCTTGTCAGGTGATGATAGAGCCTCGGACAATGTCCTAGGTTCATCATCTTCTGACCACCATGGCCTCCCCTCAGATGTCAAATCGTCGACGGGGTACGCTCCCACGAGCGCTCCTACGCAAAGAGGGTTCTTCTTCTTCAGCATCATCACCATATGTGATGGGCTGCTCACTAGGCAAGACACTCCCACTGTTCTCAAGATCCATAGGAACAAATTCCTCTTGAGTAGTGGTGAATTGAGTATCATCTAGTGGTTCCTCTTGCTCGTAGAGAATGCCATCTCCACGAGCTTCTCCCTGACTAGGAAAATCTCCTTCGAGAAATTCAACATCTCGCGACTCCATCTCTGTTAGACTGCCATCCGGCTGTTGCGCTATGAATACGTAACCCTTAGAGTGCTCAGAGTATCGTATGGAGATGCACTTCTTTCCTCTAGCACCCAATTTTCCCTGGACATGGGAGACGTTACGTACATAGGCAGCCGACCCCCATGGCCTAAGGTGACCCAATTCGGGTTGCCTTTTGGTCCACATCTCGTAAGGGGTTGTGGCTACAGACTTGGTGGGCACACGGTTCAGTGTGTATGTGGCTGTCATCAATGCATCTCCCCAAAAGGAGATTGGTAGATTCGCGTTTGCCATCATACTACGAACCATCTCTAACAGTGTTCTATTCCTTCTTTCCGCTACACCATTTTGCTGCGGTGTGAAGGGAATAGTCAACTGCCTCACTATTCCTTTTTCCTCACAGAGCTCCTTAAATTGCTCGGATAGATACTCACGTCCTCGGTCTGTCCTAAGAGCCTTAACTCTTTTGTCCAGTTAGTTCTCTACCTCTTGTAGGAACTTTCTGAAGCACCCTAGTGCCTCAGACTTATGTGTCATCAAGTACACATAACCGAAACGAGTGTGATCATCTATAAATGTGATGAAGTAGCGAGCACCATGTCTAGCTCTAACATTTAATGGACCGCAAACATCAGAATGAATAAGTTGTAAAGGCTCAGTAGCCCTTACTGCTTTACCGAACGGTTTGCGTTTGGCTTTTCCTGCAAGGCAACACTCACATACAGGTAAAGATATCTTGGACATATTTCCAAGTAGGCCTGCCTTGGCCAGCCTGTTCATCCTGTCATGTCCTATATGTCCCAATCTAGCATGCCATCTAGTGGAATCAACATCACTAGAAGACGTAATGAATGAACAAGAATCATAAACATCACCAAAGCTAGAACCAATAATGTCTAGATAAAATAAACCACAAGATATCAAAGCAGTGCCAAAAGATGAATTGCCACAAAACAGTTTGGCAACTCTACCCTCAAAAACAAGTCTGTAATCCATATCCATAAGTCTAGAAACTGAAACTAAATTCTTGCGTGCATCAGGAGCGTAAAGAACATCATGAAGGACAAGCGTCTCTCCAGACCTCATCTTCAGCTGATATGTGCCAATGCCCACTACATCAACGAAGGAGTTGTTCCCCATGTACACTCTTCTACTGCCCACTGGTACTCGCCTATAATCCGTGCACGCGTCACGATCGCATGCTAGGTGGTCACTCGCACCTGAATCCAAAACCCACTCATTAGGGGAATCAGCAATATAAACTTGACTTATAACAAAACAGTCAGAGTTTGGATTATAGTGTACCTTTGGCTCGGTGCAATCACGAGCAAAGTGGCCATATGCCTGACAGTTGAAGCACTTAACTCGTTTCATGTTTCTGGACCTCCGTCCCACTTGGCTTTTACTGATCTTTGGGCGTGGCCCCAATTGGCCTCTCGGGTCGTATCCCGCATCGCTCCCACTCGGCCCAGTGGCCAAGAATGAGCTCTCTACCTCCAGTGTTGAGCTGCTAGTTCTGGCAAACTCCAGTCTATGATCTTCGAACAATAGATATCGTTTGGCATCTCCAAACGTTCTAATATCCTCTGAATTAGCCAACACCTGTCTCACGGGTTCCCATGACTTTGGTAGAGATGTCCTCACAGCTCTAAGCTGCCTTTCATCGGACAATTCATACCCAGAATTAATAAGCTCAGTAATATAAAAAGATAAGGCTCTTAGGTGCTTTTCCATAGAGTCACAATCTCTCTTCACCACAGTGGTAAGCATCCTCAATAGGTATTGCTCACGGAAACTATCGGTTATCCCATACCGTGCCAGAATGTCTTCCCAAAACTTACTCGCGTAGTCAATCTCGATTGACTCTAGGAGTTCAAATCTCACTAGATCCATCAATTCTAGGCATGCAATATTGTCATCAACTTTCCATTTCTGGTAAGCCTCAACATCACGCTTATATGCCTCAGTTGGGCCTCCCTCGGGCTCCAAAGGCACGATCTTTGACACATGCAAGTGCTCAGACAAATCCAGCTCTAGGAAGCGGACAATCACGCTTCTATACCATGTATGGAAATTATCCTCGTTCAGTATTACAGCAGTTTTAAGTAGTTGAGTCATCGTAACTGAAAAATATGAGACAAAGCGGAAGTTAATTACTAGCATTTGTTTTTAGCTCCTACAAACATTTAGATAAGATTAAAATTTCATAGTTCTTCATAAGGACTCCACCAAAACCTAGTAGCAATTCTAGGAATCAAATATCATCACTTATGATTCCCCATTAATTTTAATCCTCTCTTAATGTGAGCTCTTTCGTTTTAGTTCTTTAGCATGCGAGGTTATACAGTTATATCCAATCACACGCAGTTATAACGTAAAACAAGCATAAGCATAAATAAATATGCAATGGATGTGGCCCCTAAGGTGCACGCTCACTATTGAGTGTACGTCTTGAGCAAGTCTTGAACTTCTCGCCTCATGGATCTCGCCTCATCTCGAGTGCTCCTTGAAGCTTCCCTGTTCGTCTCTTTGCTCCATGCACCTCGCGCCATGGCTTTTGGTTTGGCCACCTCTCTTTGAAGCTTCTATTCTTCAATCTTCACTAAATATCTCATTTCTAAGAAGTAACCTCTAATAGGCGATTTAGATGAGAAGAGAAGACAATAGGGTATGTAGAGAGGCACGACACGAAGGCCGTATTTTAATTGATTACATATTCAAAAACAAAACCAAATATAAAACCATCTAAGCCACATCCATGCATCAAACACATCCATTCAACCCACAACAGTATGTATAATAATAAAATAAACATACTGGAATTTTCTGGAAATTTCCAGAATTAAAGAATAATTACTGGAAATTAATAAGCAATAAATCAATCAACTAATAAGATCGAAAATCGCTCCCAACTACCTAGGATCTCACCTCATATCTCATAAGGTAGGGAAAAATGTCCTAAGTCTCCAGAAAAAATTTGGGCTCAAAACAGTGTGTTTAAGGACATCTAATTGCCTCGGGAAGTGTGCTAAACACTAATTAATTAATCTGGAAAAAAATAAAAATTTCTGTTTTTCCAAAAATTATGAAAAAATCCCAGAAAATAGGAAATTTAATTCTGAGCATATAGAAAAAAATTTGGCGAAAAATAGTTGCCGGAGGAGGGCTCACGCGCCCACACGCGCCGCCGCGCGTGGGCGAGTCCGCCTCCGTCACGCGCCGACGTCGGCCCGAGTGCCACGCCAGCGTGCCACGTGGCATGCCACGCCAGCCATGTGCTGACGTCGCCAGCCACGTCAACCCTCCACGTCACCTGCCACGGCAGCAGCCCACGTGGCTGCCACGCCATTGTTGGAATAGATGCCCTAGAGGCAATCTAGTTTAGTATGAATTTGTAATTGGCTAGAAATTCATTTATTATTTATTGGATATTTAATATAATGAAGTCCTTAGATTTACAATCGTGTTGTTTATCTTAAATATCCCTAGTCAAGTATAATGATTAAATGGGACAATCATCTATAGACTAGTATGGGGTTGGATTGATATGGAGATATCACGATCCAACACATAGGTGTGCATTACGGAATGTCGCACTGGATTGACCCATCACCGAGAAGGCTACATACACGTTATGTTGAGTCACAAGTGCTTCTCGGGTACAATGGTATTGTCATCCTTAGACTTGAAGTCACTAGATATTCTAGTTGTGGATCATTGTGATCTTGGTAGCGTTAAACGCTACACCGTAACTGGGTAGTTATAAAGGCGTGTACTGGATACAATGAGAAGCAAGCTTAGAGATCGTAGTGGACGTAGAGAGGATTTGCCCCTCCCACATAACGGGAGCAGATATCCAAGGCCACTCGAGGATAGTGCTTATAGAATGTCTGGCCAGACTCAAATAAATCAATATATGGGATATTGATGTTATTTGCACGAATAAGGCTATTCCATGGATCGAGAAACTAGGGATTGGATATACGAGTGTGACTTGTATGTCTCGTGTCCAATCCGGATATGGAGGCAAAGGGATGAGACAATTACTTGTACAAGGTTGTCTAGATGACTATTCTATTAGTTGGCTAGAATGGATGTTTTGCTAGAAACCGCTCCATATTAGCAAAGAGTTGCTACCAACTAGATAGAACCTATGGGGTCACACGCTATATAGAGTTGTACTAGATTGTGGAATTAATTAATTGGATTAATTAATTAGAAGGATCACTTTGCAAACCCTTGCAAACTTAGTAGGGACTAATTTGCAAGGAAGGGACTAAATTGAATTCTAGTAGGACTAGAATAAGTCCTTTAGGTAGTTAACAAGGAGTTGTTGGACTATATAAAGGACCCTCCTCCTTCCTTCCCTACACACTTTATGCTCTAAAGAGAACATAACAAGAGTAGGAGAGAACAAAGGAGAGAGAGAGCAAGCCACAAAGAGGGACGCCGCCCCCTTTGCCGCCGCCCCTTGTCCCCGACGCCACAAAGGGCCGACCCCCCTTTTGGTGCCTCGTTTTGCGTGATTTATTCACCCTCCTTTCAATCCGGGCTAGCACCAAGGTGATTGGAGATCTAGGAACAACTCTAGGCGTGGATCAACTATAGAGAACGTGACACTATTCGCGTTTGAAGTCATCAAGGAGAACCCAAAGGTGTGTTTATGATTTCTTACCTTTACTATCGTTATGCATCTAGACTTGTGATCCGTGGAGGGTTTTGCGTGGTTGTTTGTTTGATTATGCTTCCGTTTGCGCGATCCATGAATCAAAACCCTACAGTGGTATCAGAGCCACAGGTCATAGAGCATAAACGTAGTTTATGTGTTACATTCTTGTTGTTTTACACCTTAATTTGTTGTTTATCGCGTAAAACAAGACAAATCAAGCATTGGATGCAATTTGTCAAAGAATTAATCATAACAAGACCCAATTATTGCATTGGATGCATGAATTGGTGAGTTTGAGAAATTTTAGGATCATAGATCTAGGGTTTGGGCATCCTTGGGGAAGAAGGAGTTCTCCCACAACAAGGAAACAACCAAACTTGGGCTCCAAGCAAGGAGGTTGTTTTGGAAACAACCTCCACAAGGAAGGTTCGGCCCCTAGGGAGCCGCCCCCCCTTGCTTGCCGCCCAAGCTTGGCGCCCTAAGGGGGCGGGCGGCCCTAACCCGCGGGCCTAGCTTGCGGGTTTTGGGCCGGGCCGGCCCTAGGGCTTTATGGTTCACTTATTTGGGCCCGGGCAATTGGATTGTTGGGCCCATGGACCGTTTAAACCCTAGAAATCCTAAAATCAATTAAAATTGACCAAGCGCGTTAAAATTGGATTTTAACTGTTTATGTGCAAATCGCATGGTGATTGGATATGGCCTTAGGATGTGGTTTGATGTGGATGTTTAATTTTGTGGTTTGGTTTTACGGCCTGCGAGCTGATCAATTAATTGTAATAATTAATTAGGGTTTTATGGCCTGCGTGCCAATTTTTTTCTCAACTTGTGAGATTTATTTTATTTAGTATAGATATTAGATAGTGCTAGATAAAGTAGATTGTTAGCCAAGATTGGAGAAAAGAAGCCCAAAGCCAAAGGAGCCACAAAAGATGGAGCATGGAGCATGGAGCACACCACATGACTATGAAGGATGGACCAAAAGATCAAGACGCATGGAGATGTGTGTTTGTTTAGGGTTCATAGATAATTCCATTGGCTTGGAATTATCTTAGTCTAGAAAAGGCCATATCCACATCACGTTTAATTTCTGTTTTGTGGTTGTTTATTTATTGTCTTATTATTTGTGTGGTTGGTGTATGGATGATGCATGCAATTAGGATAATAAGATAATTAGACAACCCGGATCTATTATTTGGAGTTGTGCCCAAACTCAAATAGATAGATTAGTTGATATTGATCAACAAAATAATTAAAATTGAATTGAAAATCCCTCAAATTTTAAAATATTGTGTTCTTGCCTTCTCGTTATTTAAACACTCATTATCATCATTATTTATCAAGTTCGTGCGTGCCAAAGCATGGCGACTTGGTTCATAATGATGGAATGCGATGGCACGTAACAATGTGCAATTGTTTAGATAAGAGGTTGAACACAACTAGGCTATTAATTTGATTAAGAAACCTAGAGGCAATCAATTGGGATTATCCATATGGATGGATAAATAAGGAGTTATTTGCCCGATTGAACCAAGAGTTGCATATGGGATGCAATTGGAATTGTTCCTACCTAAGAAGTAATCGAATTATGGGTGACTTGCCAAAGCAAGCTCATAAGGAGATGAAAAAGATGGATCTTGGCCCACTAGAAAATATAAGGATATTTTCCGCATTAATATCTTGAGGGTTATTAATCCGTAGTAAAATAGTGGGAGCTATATTTAATAAACTAGCCATTATTAAATATAGTCAAAAATTCACAAATACTAAAACTTGCGTATTTTCCTTTTTGTAGAATTCCAAATGGCAAACAACTCATCGAGTTCACAACATTCCCTACGATCTGTCCTTGAGAAGGACAAGCTCTCAGGAACCAACTTTCTCGATTGGTACAGAAACTTGAGAATTGTTCTCAAGCAAGAGAAAAAGCTGTACGCAATAGAGGAGCAAGTTACAGAAGGTCCAGAGAATCAGACACCTGCTGCCTTAAAGGCGTATCAAAAGCGTGTTGATGACGCTAATGATGCGGCCTGCCTAATGCTTTGCACCATGACCTCTGAGCTTCAGAAGCAACATGAGAACATGAATGCTGTCGATATGATCGAACATCTAAAGCAGCTCTTCCAAGAGCAGGCGAGGGTAGAGAGGTATGAGGTCTCAAAGGCACTGTTCAAATGTCATCTAGCAGAAGGGAACCCGGTGGGACCCCATGTACTCCGAATGATTGGGTACTTGGAGAATCTCGCCCGGCTTGGGTTCCCGGTCGGCCAAGAGTTGGCAACCGATCTCGTGTTGCAATCGTTGCCCGAGAGTTATGGACAGTTCATTATGAACTATAACATGAACGAGATCGTTAAACCACTACCAGATTTGCTCAACATGTTGAGGACGGCTGAACAGAGCATCAACAAGGGTAAGGGCAAGGCCATTATGATGGTGCATAAAGGAAAGGATAAAAAGTTTGCCTCTTCCTCCAAGGGCAAAGGCAAGTCAGTTGCTAAGTCCAAGGAACAAGCCCTTAAGCCTGTTGGTGGGATTGCCAAGGTCGTGACTAAGGGTGAATGTCACTACTGTAGTCAACCTGGACACTGGAGGAGGAACTGCCCAAAATATCTGGAAGACAAGCGGCTTGGAATAGTGATTCCACCACCACCAGGTATTTTTGTTGTAGATGTCAATTTAACTGTCTCTACATCATGGGTATTAGATACTGGATGTGGATCTCATATTTGTCGAAATATGCAGGATCTAAAGAGAAGTAAAAGATTGGCTAAAGGGGAGGTAGATCTGCGCGTTGGGAATGGAGCAAAGGTTGCTGCGTTGGCCATAGGCGTTTGCGAGCTATCTCTGCCTTCAGGATTAGTTTTAGAATTAAATAATTGCTATTTTGTGCCTGCTATGAGCAGAAACATTATTTCTATTTCTTGTTTGGACAAGGAAGGTTTTATTATTTCAATAAAGAACAATTGTTGTTCCTTTTATTTGAATAATATTCACTATTTTAGTGCGCAATTATTTAATGGACTTTATGTCCTTGATCTAAGTAATCCTGTCTACAACATTAATACCAAGCGGATTAAAATAAATGATTTAAATCCTGCTTATTTATGGCATTGTCGTTTAGGCCACATAAATGAGAAACGTGTATCTAGACTCCATAAGGATGGATTACTAGACTCATTTGATTTTGAATCATATGAGACATGTGAGGCTTGTTTATTGGGAAAAATGACAAAGTCCCCTTTCAATAAGAAAGGTGAAAGGACTAGTGAGCAATTGGCACTCATACATACCGATGTGTGTGGGCCATTTGCCACGCCTGCCAGGGGTGGTCATGTCTACTTCATTACGTTTACTGATGATTACAGTAGATATGGATTTGTGTACCTTATGAGGGCAAAATCCGAATCCTTTGAAGTGTTCAAGGAATTCAAGAATGAAGTAGAGAAGCAACTTGGCAAAAGTATCAAGGCTCTACGATCGGATCGTGGAGGAGAATACTTGAGCCAAGAGTTTGACGACTATCTTAGAGAGTGTGGGATCGTGTCCCAACTCACTCCACCCGGAACGCCACAATGGAATGGCGTGTCCGAGAGGAGGAATCGAACCCTATTGGATATGGTTCGGTCTATGATGTGTCAAACCGATCTTCCATTATCGTTTTGGGGCTACGCTCTATTAAGTGCAGCTTTTACCATTAACCGTGTTCCATCTAAATCAGTCATGAAGACACCATATGAGATGTGGAGTGGGAGGCGACCCACACTGTCGTTCATGAGGATTTGGGGCTGCGATGTCTATGTAAAACGTTTACAATCAGACAAGCTAGGGCCTAAATCGGATAAGTGTAAATTTGTGGGGTACCCTAAGGAAACTAAGGGATACTACTTCTACAATCCAACCGAAAACAAAGTGTTTGTTGCTCGGACCGGCGTGTTTCTAGAAAGAGAGTTTGTCTCTAAAGAAGAAAGTGGGAGGAATGTAGAACTTGAAGAAGTTCAAGAACCACAAATCACAGAACCGATTATGGAACATGAACAGGAATCACAAGCAGTTGTGGATCCACCTGTTCAGGTAACACAAGAGCTTCGTAGATCTAGTAGAGTGCGCCAGGAACCCGAGAGGTATGGACTTCTCGTAACTGATTCCGGTGACACAATGCTCATAGATGATGAGCCTACTACCTATGAGGAGGCCATGAATGGCCCAGACTCGCAGAAGTGGCTTGAAGCCATGAGATCCGAGATGGAATCCATGTATACCAACAAAGTATGGACTTTGGTGGAACCACCTGATGGGGCGCGGCCCATAGGGTGCAAGTGGGTCTTCAAGAAGAAGATCGACATGGATGGTAATGTGATTACCTATAAGGGCCGATTGGTGGCTAAAGAATTCAGACAGATTCATGGTATTGACTATGATGAAACCTTTTCACCAGTCGCTATGACCAAATCCATCCGAATCCTACTTGCGATTGCAGCATACTACGACTATGAGATTTGGCAGATGGATGTCAAAACAGCATTCCTTTATGGGAATCTCCTCGAGGACGTGTATATGATACGGCCGGAGGGTTTTGAGGATCCAAAGCAAGCCAACAAAGTCTGTAAGCTGCAACGATCCATTTATGGATTGAAGCAAGCTTCTAGGAGTTGGAATCGACGTTTTGATGAAGTGGTCAAAGAGTTTGGCTTCATCAGAAACGAAGATGAGTCTTGTGTCTACAAGAAGGTTAGTGGGAGCTCTGTAGCTTTTCTGGTCTTGTATGTGGATGACATACTACTCATTGGAAACGACACTCCCATGCTGCAATCTGTGAAAGATTGGCTAGGAAAGTGTTTCTCAATGAAGGACTTAGGGGAAGCAGCCTATATACTCGGTATAAAGATCTATAGAGATAGATCTAAGAGGTTGCTAGGCCTAAGTCAAAGTACATATATTGACAAGGTGTTGAAACGGTTCAACATGCAAGATTCCAAGAAGGGATTCTTGCCCATGTCACATGGAATCACTCTTTCGAAGAGTGGTTGTCCTTCCAATGAGATTGAGAAGGAACGCATGAGTAGGATTCCCTATGCCTCGGCCATAGGATCCATCATGTACGCCATGTTATGTACTAGACCAAATGTGTCATATGCCTTGAGTATGACAAGCAGATACCAATCCAATCCAGGTGAGAGTCACTGGATTGCTGTCAAGAACATCCTAAAGTACTTGAGAAGAACTAAGGATGCTTTCTTGATGTTTGGCGGTGAGGAAGAGTTGCGTGTAAGGGGTTACACTGATGCAAGCTTCCAAACTGATAGAGATGACTTTAGATCACAATCAGGATATGTGTTTTGCCTGAATGGAGCAGCGGTGAGCTGGAAGAGTTCCAAGCAAGAGACGGTAGCTGATTCTACAACAGAGGCTGAGTACATTGCTGCAAATGGCGCAGCAAAGGAGGCTGTTTGGATCAGAAAGTTTGTTTCTGAACTTGGTGTGGTCCCTAGCATTGCGGATCCAGTGGAGTTGTTCTGTGACAACACTGGGGCGATCGCGCAATCAAAGGAACCAAGATCGCACCAGAAGTCCAAGCACGTGCTCAGGAAGTTCCATCTGATTCGAGATATTATCGATAGAGGAGACGTTCGGATATGCAAGATTCCTACAGATGATAATCTGTCAGACCCGCTTACGAAGCCTCTCACGCAGTGGAAGCATGAAGGGCACACTAGGAGTATGGGCATACGAGATGCGCCAGATTGGCTCTAGTGCAAGTGGGAGACTGTTGGAATAGATGCCCTAGAGGCAATCTAGTTTAGTATGAATTTGTAATTGGCTAGAAATTCATTTATTATTTATTGGATATTTAATATAATGAAGTCCTTAGATTTACAATCGTGTTGTTTATCTTAAATATCCCTAGTCAAGTATAATGATTAAATGGGACAATCATCTATAGACTAGTATGGGGTTGGATTGATATGGAGATATCACGATCCAACACATAGGTGTGCATTACGGAATGTCGCACTGGATTGACCCATCACCGAGAAGGCTACATACACGTTATGTTGAGTCACAAGTGCTTCTCGGGTACAATGGTATTGTCATCCTTAGACTTGAAGTCACTAGATATTCTAGTTGTGGATCATTGTGATCTTGGTAGCGTTAAACGCTACACCGTAACTGGGTAGTTATAAAGGCGTGTACTGGATACAATGAGAAGCAAGCTTAGAGATCGTAGTGGACGTAGAGAGGATTTGCCCCTCCCACATAACGGGAGCAGATATCCAAGGCCACTCGAGGATAGTGCTTATAGAATGTCTGGCCAGACTCAAATAAATCAATATATGGGATATTGATGTTATTTGCACGAATAAGGCTATTCCATGGATCGAGAAACTAGGGATTGGATATACGAGTGTGACTTGTATGTCTCGTGTCCAATCCGGATATGGAGGCAAAGGGATGAGACAATTACTTGTACAAGGTTGTCTAGATGACTATTATGAGACAATTACTTGTACAAGGTTGTCTAGATGACTATTCTATTAGTTGGCTAGAATGGATGTTTTGCTAGAAACCGCTCCATATTAGCAAAGAGTTGCTACCAACTAGATAGAACCTATGGGGTCACACGCTATATAGAGTTGTACTAGATTGTGGAATTAATTAATTGGATTAATTAATTAGAAGGATCACTTTGCAAACCCTTGCAAACTTAGTAGGGACTAATTTGCAAGGAAGGGACTAAATTGAATTCTAGTAGGACTAGAATAAGTCCTTTAGGTAGTTAACAAGGAGTTGTTGGACTATATAAAGGACCCTCCTCCTTCCTTCCCTACACACTTTATGCTCTAAAGAGAACATAACAAGAGTAGGAGAGAACAAAGGAGAGAGAGAGCAAGCCACAAAGAGGGACGCCGCCCCCTTTGCCGCCGCCCCTTGTCCCCGACGCCACAAAGGGCCGACCCCCCTTTTGGTGCCTCGTTTTGCGTGATTTCTTCACCCTCCTTTCAATCCGGGCTAGCACCAAGGTGATTGGAGATCTAGGAACAACTCTAGGCGTGGATCAACTATAGAGAACGTGACACTATTCGCGTTTGAAGTCATCAAGGAGAACCCAAAGGTGTGTTTATGATTTCTTACCTTTACTATCGTTATGCATCTAGACTTGTGATCCGTGGAGGGTTTTGCGTGGTTGTTTGTTTGATTATGCTTCCGTTTGCGCGATCCATGAATCAAAACCCTACAGCCATTGCCACGTCAGCCAAGTGCTGACGTGGCACCGCCACGTCACCATGCCACGTCAGCCCTAGCCACGTCAGCATGTCCGCCGCCGCCCATTGGCGCGTGCGGCGCGTGGCGGCGCGTGGCCGCGCATGGAGGCGGCGTCGGTGGCGCGTGAGGCCCACGCGCCGCCTTCCCGGCCTCCGTTTCCGGCGATCTTTACATCGTTGGAATCGTCTTTTCACGTAGATCAAGATTATGTATTCAAAACCCAATTTTAACATGTTTTGAAAAAATCTTTTTACTGCTCAGATCAATCAGTCCAGATTTATACTGTTTCGAATTTTAGAAAAATCATAACTAATTCTCTGTTCGTCCAAAAATTACAAAATTTATATTTCTGGAATCCTTGTGAAAAACCCTATCTAACCATATAGGTTTTACTAACAGATTATGAAATTTCAAAAACTCGAATTTTTTTTTATCTGATTCGGGAACGCATAACTAGGCACGAAAAACAAGCCTAAGACTCTGATACCAATGAAGAACGTACAAGATCTATCACATACAGATCTACAACATGAATTATAGCGGAAGATTCATGTGTTTACCTTGTCTTCCTTAGCTCCTACGCGCAACAGATGATCGAAGGATGCTTGCTTTCACGTGCTCTTCTTGCTCCCACAATCTGGCTCGAATCTCTAGGACGAGAGCTCTGATCCTCACCAAGTTCCACGCAATGGAGGCTAGTTGAAGAGAGAGTCTAGGGTTTACTGTATTATGATCAGCACATGATCTCTACAGTATTGTATATAAAATAATGGGAGGCTGTCTCCTTATATAGACAGACTAATACCCAATTGCAACATAACCCCCTAGGGTTTGTCCTTGCTACTAACCCCATAAGGTTTGAGCTTGTCTCACCTAAACCCATAAGTTTAGGTTAATTGCATTGTGCACCCCACATGGGCGCACATAATGCTAACAAGACGTATAAACTACATTTTCAGAAATTTTCACGTATCAAAAGCAGTAGATATAGATTTAACGTGAACAAGAGTAATCAGGCTCAAGGTCGTTAGCAAATAACTTCGGATGTTCGAATCCTCTACTAACGAAGTATGATATAGAGGATTGAGAAATGTAGTACTTCAATTGGAAGAATACACCAATTCCTTTGAAGGCATATCTCTGGACTGAACAAGATCGAGAAACAAGTTTGCACTTATGGAACTTTCAGATTGCAGCCAAACAGTGTAGTATATGTGGATCTACGCGAATCGCAACTATATATATGATGTATGGTCGAGATGAAGAACTATAAATTGGTTTATGCGGAGGTCGAGCAGCCATGAAAACTCAGAGTTGAAGCACGAATCTAGCTCTGATACCATGAGAACATACTGAGAATCGAATTGGGTGGGGGGGGGGGGAGAGAGAAAGAGAGGAAAAAATATTTTCATTAATTCGATATCTACGACTCGTAATGTCATAAAGCAGCGATAAATTGCGTGTTCTGTCCCAGAATAAGTGATCAATAAGTATTCAGTCACTACATAAGAAGAACATTCATATGCTAACAAATTTCAAGGTAAATATAATTCTACTTTCCATGCACTTCACGACATAGTCTGATTTATAAAATATCTCATTGACGAGATAAATATATTAACGAACACCAGCTGACAATACCTACAAGCAAGCACATAGATATGGAGGCGGGGGGGGGGGGGGGGGAAGGGGTGACACTTGTCCCCCTGATTTTTCTAAAATTTTACTATAACTCGTTATATTATGAGTATCTAACATCAATATCCTTATGATCCGGCTACTCCAATTCTATGCTTTGCCACCGTTTGCATGTTATACTAGTCGCTGAAAAAAGCGAATACCGTGTGTTCAACATTTTGAACACTTGTCCCCCTGATTTTTCTAAAATTTTACTATAACTCGTAATATTATGAGTATCTAACATTAATATCCTTATGATCCGGCTACTCCAATTCTATGCATTGCCACCGTTTGCATGTTATATACTAGTCGCTGAAAAAAGTGAATACCGTGTGTTCAACATTTTGAACACTTGTCCCCCTGGCCTTTCTAAAGTTTTACTATAACTCGTAATATTATGAGTATCTAACATCAATATCCTTATGATCCGGCTACTCCAATTCTATGCTTTGCCACCGTTTGCATCTTATACTAGTCACTGAAAAAAGCGAATACCGTGTGTTCAACATTTTGAACACTTGCCCCCCTGATTTTTCTAAAATTTTACTATAACTCGTAATATTATGAGTATCTAACATCAATATCCTTATGATCTGGCTACTCCAATTTTATGCTTTGCCACCATTTGCATGTTATACTAGTCGCTGAGAAAAGCGAATACCTTGTGTTCAACAATTTGAACACCTGTCCCCCTGGTTTTTCTGAAATTTTACTATAACTCGTAATCTTATGAGTATCTAACATCAATATCCTTATGATCCGGCTAGTCCAATTCTATGCTTTGTCACCGTTTGGCGTTTGCATGCTATACTAGTCGCTGAAAAAAGCGAATACTGTGTGTTCAACATTTTGATCTGAATATCTTATCTTCTAAATTGCATATCATCCAATGACATGCATGTTATGGATCCGAATCAACCTACTTTAAAAAAGAAATGACTCATAAAGGCCGGCTAGCTAGTGCAGTTTCAATGAAGTTCTTCTATGAAATTCAAGGACAAGTGTAGAACCAAGTTAGGTTATTAATGGGTTGGTGAGCAGTTTTCTGGAAGGATGGATTAAACAAAGGGAAAATTGGCATGAAAAGAAGGGAATATTGGTCATAGTTGGAGACACATGAGCCTACTGTTGTAATTTAACCTTCTGGTGTTTCTACTACTGTTACTGGCTAGTGCTACATCCGTTTCTTCAGTATATTCCTGCTTGAATCTTTAACACGCAACTGAGTCACTTTGACTTGGTGATTTAGATAGCAATACAATGAAATTTTATATAAAAAAAAATTCTTGATATTTTAGAGTAAAGCTTTCTCTACAAAACCATGCAAAGATTGTCAAAGTTTTTGTTTCGCTTTGCTAATAAAATCATTGGGTCAAAGCGACCCAGTAAATAGTGACAAAAAGTGAAATAGACTAATACAGAAAAAAGAGACTTGTTCCACTTTCGTGCCCTGAACATAAAACTGTATTCATTCGTCAATGTCTTGTGTTGTGTGGATTACATTGACTCGGTGATTTAGATAGCAAAACAATGTAATTTTTAGGCAATTTAGCTATGATATTTTAGAGTAAAGTTTTCTCTACAAAATTATGAAAAGATTGTCAAATTTTTGTTTCGTTTTGCTAATCATATCATTGGGTCAAAGTGACCCAGTAATGGTGACTAAAAGTGAAGTGAGCAAGAAACAGACTTGTTAATGTTAAAATTGTATTCATTCGTCACTGTTGTGTGGGAAAATGGATCCAAAGATTCCTACCACTCCGTCCCAGCTCTTTCTTTCCATCTGACTTTTTTGACTCCTATCTGGGTCATTTTGACCGGGTGATTTGGATAGTAAAATAAAACGATTTTTTGATAATTTTTTCACCATATTATAGAGCAACTTTTACTCTACAACACTATGAAAAAATTATCAAAAAATTATATCGGTTTGCTAACCAAATCACCGGATCAAAGTGATACAGTGAATAGTGACAAAAGTAAAATTGGGAAGAAAGAGCTGGGACGGAGTGGTATTCAAAAACTTAAAACTTACTACTACTACTACGATACTATTAGTACTAATTTAAACTGCATTATGAAAATGGTGTCCTTTTGTTAATTTAAGGTATATATTATGTTAATGTTAATTAGATTATCTTCGTAGGACTATTCTATTTGGTTGTTGACTGGCTGACTCACTGACCTTGGGGGTAATTTGGCACTTTTTAGACCAAATGTCCTTTCATTTCATAGGGTAGCCGGTTTGAAATTTTGTTAGCACAATCTAGCATTTTCTTGCAAACATACAATTGTTTGGGGTTCCAAATTATACAATCACTCAAAATTTTTACACTGCAAACTTAAGTGCTGAGTGCATGTTTGAAAACCCTGCCTGTAAACAAGGTTTTTACTATGCATGTGGTATTTGGTTATTGATCATATTTAGATTGTTCACTTTTTAGACAAAATGTCGTTTCATTTCATAGGGTAATCTATGTCCAGCGAACGGTTCGCAGGAGGCATTGGCGTCAAGATTCTTGACCACAACGGACATCGAACAACAAAATAAGAAGTAGACTATGACCTATGTCACGCCGACTTTACAATATGAGCTTCTTGCGATTGAAAGGGAACTCCTCCTTCTCGTTTGTGTTTGAATTATGTTTTTATGTGGTAACTGTTTTATTGTTTATCATTCTTTTCAAGAATCTTGACAGTCTGTCTAGAAGTATGTCCCACTTTTGGAGCGATGTAGAGCAACTATGTTACTCGATCGTTATTACTCCATCGCTATGTTTAGAGCATGTTTGGTATCCGTTTAAAAATAGGAAAACAGTGGAAAAAAAACATGCTGGAAAAACACGTTTAAAATCAAAATCAAGAAACTGTTTGGTATGTGTTTAAAAACACTGTTTATAATTAAAAACACATTTTGCAACACCATTAAATTTAAGTGTTAATCTACTCTAATATCATTTTTTACATACAATAACAACATCTAATTGTCATTTTATGCATATATCAAAAGAATAAATGTGTTTAACCACCAAAAGTAAGAAAAAACAACAAAAAAACACCAAAATTGGTGTTTCCAGAAACAACTTGTTTTTCAACTGTTTTTGTTTTTAAACACTGCAAAAACAGTGTCTTCCAAACATGTTTTTGAGAAACAGTCTGTTTTTAATCAAAGTTGATTAAAAACAGACTTCCCAAACATGCACTTATACTACCGAGGTGCATGTTGCCTATGCAATTTTTTCTTTTTTAGGAAATGTTGCCTATGTAATTACTAACATCTCCCTTTTGTTCTATAAACTAGATCTCTGGGTGTGGTTTGCGGTTCTTTTATTTTAAGGAAGTTCTAACTTAATCGTCAAAATAAGAATATTGTTCAACGTGAATTTCAGGCCAAGTTGTAACAGGAATATTGTTATTGGCTCCGGTTCGAATCGAACACACAGTCTCATTTGGGATCACAAACAGCTTCGTTTGTAGCGCATGCCTACTATTCATTCAACCCGAACGCGACAACTACATTTCAAAAACTTTTGTCATTTACATCTGATTATTGTTACACCAAGATGCTCCCAATTATTAGCAACAAGAAGAGGATAAAAACAAAAGAGAGGTGAAACTAGTTATCACTCTGTTCCCCCTCTTTCTCCCCCTATTGACTTTTTCACTCGTAGTTGGGTCACTTTGACCCGGCGATTTAGATGGCTAAACGATGTATTTTTTAGATAATTTTTTCATGGTATTGTAGAATAACTCTTATTCTACAACATCATGAAAGAATTGTCAAAAATTGCTTCGTTTTGCTATCCAAATCACCGGGTCAAAGTGGCCCAGTGAATAGTGGTAAAAGTCAAAAGGGAGAGAAAGAGAAGGAACGGAGTGGTATTA
This sequence comes from Linanthus parryae, assembly GCA_023055425.1. Lineage (NCBI taxonomy): Eukaryota > Viridiplantae > Streptophyta > Magnoliopsida > Ericales > Polemoniaceae > Linanthus > Linanthus parryae. The sequence goes on along the minus strand of JALGPY010000001.1, from coordinate 183,672,536 downwards.
GGGTTAGAATTTTCTTTGAAAGTGATTGGATATTGGATATAAAACACTACTTGTCCTCTAGTTTGTGGGGTTGGGGACAATTCAGTGCGCCACCATCAGCATCGTTTCAGTTCAGATTTCACACCAAAGCCAAATAATAAATCATTTTCAGATATGACCGAAAGCCCAACGACGAGGAAGAAGAAAAGAACAGTAACAATTTAAGTGAAGTTGATTTGGTCGGATATGGACTGTAGTAAGTCTTTGGACATTTATTTAGATGTATTGAATTTTAAAAAGAAAAAATCGGTTAACGGTTTATTTCTTTCTCAATTACGAGTGAGTCAGTTAAAAAATGCTCAAAGAACAAATTAGATTAGAGCGGTGTTTATTCAGTAAGTACACAACTACCGATTCCACGTCATATAAGAAAGAAGAAAATGGATGAAAAGTTAAAAGCAGTTCATGAGTTCTTCTATAGCTAGTGGAGATGGGTACTAAATCTATGTACACCACATTTGGGTTTTTGGAACAAAGTAGCTTGACAATCTTGACTTATATATATCGCACATGATCAAATATTAATTTGTGTTGTCTAGTGTCTACTACTTACTATATCTTCTATTTGGGATTTGATGATTTCCAAACTCATTCCATCTTTATCTGGATGTTTCTATTTGTAATGCTTATATGGTTCATGATCAATTGACTAAATCCAATTTGGATTTCCAATCTTCATTTTTGTCTCCACTTCCCTGCCACAATGTGGCATTTGCATTTATATGCTCGACCCATTTGCCAAGATCCCAAATGAACATGTGATGATGTGATACATGTATGTCAAGGCGTTGATTGACAAAATGTACTATGACATGGTTTTCGATAAGGATGCACATCGTAGTTTGTCTTTTTCTTTACTAAAATTAACTGTACCCCTTTATTTTATCAGAGAAGCAGATGAAAAGAGAGACGATGCATATCTGTACGAACATTACCAGTCTAGTGTATCAATTTATGTGCTTACTTCATTATGCATTATCAAACTGAAATGAGGTAGTACTCCGGGAACTAAATGAACATTGTTTGATTCGTGTTAGTCCTTTGACACTTTCTCAAAGCCATAATCCGGGTAGGTACTGAGTTTGAAAAATCTGTTATCTCACATGTCCAAATCAACCACCATCAATCCACATACATGTTGTTCTGGTCATGAATCAGGGATAACCCAAGTGTTGAGTTTTTATCATAAATCAAAGCTATTTGGTTTATAAGCCCATTTTCCGACTTCATGTCTGGCTTCCTTTCAAGTTTTATCACGCATCATTAGTATCTGAATAACATACGCTATTTCTAAATTCACATCTTACTCTCCTCATTTCCAATTAATTTTGAACAGAACTTCCTATTACCGGTCATAGTCAGGACCGACTTGTACCATTCTCAAGTCTCAACAGTATTAAACAAAAAAAGAAGAAATTCTCATGTTCTCTCTATCTATTCATATGTGTGGTGGGGAAAGTGCAATCATAGGTGTAATGCTTGAAATTTAAGTATGTTGGTCACACAATTGCATGTTTGTCTAAGGGAAAAAATTCAACTGTTCAACTTGTTTGTCTAGCTATTTGAGACCCAAAAATCCAGGCCATTGACATTTTTGCCTGACCTCCCAATCACTTTTCTCTTTCAATCTCTCTTCCTCCTCCTCTTTTCTTCACTTCTCTTCAAGTGAAGTAAAAAAGAAAAGTGAAGATGCCTTTAACACTTTGATTATTTCACTTTACACAATTAAAGCTGGGTGTGTCCAATGTTTTGTCAACCTCAGTGGGTAGTAGTAAAAAACCACAGCCCTTCAGAGGTCATCATCATCAATTTGAAGATGAGTTTTCAGTAACTTTTCATCAACACCCTGTCCAAAATTCTCTATTTGGAACCCTCAAGTTTTAAGGAAAATGGGAAAGTAGGAGGAAACACCAAATGAAGAAACAGCACTCTTCCCACTTATGATGCTTGGTTTTTGCCAGTTGACAAGAAATTATTAGTGCTTCATTTAGGTTTGAGTCCTCGGATTCCTCTTTAGTGACTTATCCACAGATCTCACTCGAGTTCAGATCGTCGACTATGTATCACTCGTTCTAAAATACATTGCGAAGTGCTAAAGCCTGTTGAGAATACATAATTATTTTAAACTGACAGAATTTTGGACATAATTTTCTACATGTCTGATTTGATAAATCTAAAAATAACAAAAAAAAAGACTAAAATAATCAAATCTCCTGAGAATGTGATGTACTGGGTCTTGCACCATTTTCGTTCAAGTTGAAATTTCGGTATGTTCCTGCATGTTTAGACTGTGCCAGGGTGAACCAGCATCGTTTTACTACACAATGGTTTCCGGACTAGTCAGATGTGACATGTAACGGTGTCTTCGCACAAATCTTATGAGGAATAACTAAAATCCGTCAAAGTGGTCCAGAAGAGATTGTGTGTTGTAACCGACTAAGACAACTTTGGCACATTAATGTAGTGAAAGCGATAATCATATGTGTTAAGAGATTTTGTGTCGACTAGGACAACTTCGACACAACATATTTAGTAAAGTAAGAGATAATAATCATAGATTTACCCTACACAAAGATTTAGACATTGAGAATGATAATTCTTAGGTGTCCATGAAAATAAAAAAGAGTGGGGCTTGAGAAGCATGCTTTAGGGACCAAATCATATCTTCACCAGGCATCAACCTATTGCTCCCCTACCATCATGCATTAGCGAGAGGGGCCGGGAAACGATCACCGTCGGTCACCAACGGTGGGCCAAAGCGACGCTCCGTCCGGCCGCTGAGGGTGTGCAACTGGATTTATGAGACTGTTTGGGAAGTTGGTTTTTGATGTCACTAAATGAGTGGTTGTGGACTAGCTTGTGGTTAGGAATAAAAAATAAAAAACTAAGAGATCGGAAAGTGTCCAAACTAGCCCAATAATGTTGGATTGACAGTGTGCAAACGAGAAATGCTTTGAGCTCAAAATAATATTTATATGGGCTAATGCTCTACCCAAGCCCAAATATAAATTATATGAATGGTGAAGCCCAATTAAATATTTGTAAATATGGGCTTCCACTTTAGTTCCCTGGCCTGGACCTAGTCATGTTATTTTACCTGATTCCAAAAGAAAAATTACAATTTTCCCATTAGAACATTATAGTAAGAAGTTAAGAAGTTTTTTAGCTCCGAGTTTTGAGGAAAGAGGCGATCTCCAAGAAAACCCTAGCGCCGCAGCGATGGCGGTCCCAGAGTCCGGCAAGATGGGTTCAGAGTACACGGAAAAGGAGAAGCAGGTTCTTGTGCTTGAAGAGGAGTATTGGACGGAAGGAGAGAAGGATTTTCAACACTGCTTGATCGGATCTTTCATGTCGGAAGAACCAATCAACAGTACGAGTATGCGTAACATGCTGCGCCGGATTTGGAACAGAGGTAACGAAGTAAACATAATTGAACTTGATTTCAATACCTACCTTTTTGCGTTTCCAGATCAAGCAAGCCTTGATAGGGTTGCCTCAGGGGGACCATGGGCCTATAATGGTAGAATCCTTCTCCTCAAGAACTGGAATCTTAACGATCCTTTATATGGGGTGACTTTTGAGTCTGTGGATATCTGGGTTCAGATTAGCAACATCCCAATACAGGTTATGAAGGCGGAGACAGGCATGAAAATCATAAACCTAGTTGGAGAAGCCATCAACGCATCAAAACAGATTGAGAGCGAAGATGGGATAAACTATATCCGAGTCAGAGGAAGATTCCCAATAAAGGATCCGTTACCACGAGGGGTCCATATTCAGAGTAAAGAGGGACCGTTATGGCTTGATTTCAAGTATGAAAGATTGCCCTCTATTTGTGATTGGTGTGGGTGCATTGACCATGAAGCTGCGGACTGTGAGGCTATACCGAAAGATATTCAAGATTGCTCGGATCCTGGTTATGGTTCCTGGATTTTGTATCATCCAAAGAAGAAAGGGAGGAATCAGAAACAGGAGATGAACCAGGAGGGCTCAGATAGTAAGAAGGGTGATGGTGTGGAGACGGAAGAAACTGAAGCTATGGATCATAGTAACACTGAACACAATGACCAAGCGATAACGGTAATTAATAATGCAGCTTTCGAAGATCTTCCCCCAGAAAAACAACCAGAGGCGGTAACAACTAGCGCTGCAGGCGTCCTACAAGACCAGCCCCCCAGCACTGTGGAGAACCGGGTCCTGGAAGAAGCAGTTAGAGACGATTTGTTTGGTCTTGACCGAACCTTAAGGGGTGACACTGAAGGCAGAACCAATAAGGGTGGCAGTTCGGTAATGGACAAGATTAAGGCACTTAACAAGGGGGCGGCTAGACCAAAAACCGGCAACCTGAAAGATCAAGCCAGAAATAAGAAAAAGGAAGCGGTGATAGACGAAACAGGGGCAGGGAAGAGGAAAACCTCGAACACGGTCTTCAGTCCAGTAGCGACAAAAACACAAGAGGTGTCGGGTAGCAAAAAGGGGAGGCAACTCGACATGAATCGGATCCCCCTAACTCATTCCGAAGACCAAGAGATGATCACAATGGCTGGGGATGGCCAAAATTCTCCAAATGTTGAAAAGGCGGTGGCTGCGATGCAGCACCGCCTAGACCAATGATTCTCCTCAGTTGGAACGTGCGTGGTTTGGGGAACACCAGCACGTTCCTATCTCTTTACGACGAAGTGAAGAGAAGTGTTCCCGATCTAGTTTTCCTGATGGAGACTAGATTAGATGTAAAACAAATGGAGAAAATACAATACAAGCTAGGGTTTCAAAGTAGACTGCACTACGGGAGTATTGGACGCAGCGGCGGAATTTCCCTTTTATGGTCCAAGAATGTAAACTTTGAGCTTGTGAGATATAATAGATTTTTCATCAAAGGGTGGGTATGCAAAGAAGATGGGGAAAGAATTTGGTTATTCACGGGGTTTTATGGAGACCCCGACGCTAGCCAAAGACATAACTCATGGGATTTATTACAGCGCATAAAACCTTCTCCAAACACCCCTTGGTGTGTTATTGGGGACTTTAATGCTATTGCTTCTAGCTCGGAGAAAGAAGGCGGTCGTGTGGTAAGATATAGCCAAATTGAACCTTTTATTCAAGCAATCAATTCTTGTGATTTGCGTGACATCGGTTACATTGGCTGCCCGTTCACATGGTCGAATAATCAGAGTGATGAAGGACACATTAAAGAAAGGCTTGATCGTATGCTAGTTACCAATGAGTGGCGAGACCTCTATCCTGGTGCAACAGTGAGACATCAATTCATTGCGAATTCAGACCATCTAGCTTTGGTGGTAAACTTCTCGGCTCGAAATAATATTCGAACTGGGAAAAGATTTATGTTTGAGTCAGTATGGATCAAGCATCCAAATTGCCGCCTCAAGGTGGAGGAGGCATGGAATAAATCAACAGAAGCAATCCAGTACAAGTTGGAACAGGTGTCCCAAAATTTGAAAATCTGGGACAAACAGGAGTTCGGCAATGTGAAGTACAAACTCCGGAAGTTAAAAGATAAACTTGCATCTCTTTGGAAGCAACACCCAACACAACGAAAGAGGGCTGAATTCCGCCAACTCCAGGAGGAGCTGAACCAAGCTCTAAGCCTTGAGGAAGAGCTCTGGAGACAACGCAGTAGAGCCCTATGGCTTCGAGAAGGAGATAGGAATACCTCCTATTTCCATCGTAAAGCATCAAACAGGAAAGCTCGGAATACAATTTCAGGTTTGACTGACCTTAACGGCCAATGGGTGGATGACCCCGAAGGTATAACAGAAGTTTTATCAAACCATTTTTCATCCATATTTACCTCTAGTAACCCAACAGAGGTAGATATGGATATAGCTCTGAGTAACATGCCGATACTTGTCAATGAAGATTTCTGCCAGTTTTTGGAGGAGGATTTAACAGCTAAAGAGGTTGAGGAAGCTTTGAAAGCTATGCATCCTATAAAATCGCCAGGTATTGATGGCTTTCCACCACTTTTTTACCAAAATTTTGGAATGTGGTTGGCGAGGATATTACGAAACTTTGCCTCAATGTCTTAAACAATGAAGCTGAGATTGGAGATTTTAATAGAACTTTGATAGCTCTTATACCGAAGGTAAAGCAGCCGCAAACAGCTGGGGAGTTTCGCCCAATAAGCCTATGTACAGTTATGTATAAAATCATAGCAAAGACTATTGCCAATCGGTTAAAAATTGGTCTTGATGATATCATTGGCGAGGCGCAGAGTGCTTTTGTTCCAAATCGTCAGATTACAGACAATATCTTAGCGGCTTTTGAAGTTATTCATTCGATGAAAACCCGTGTTAAAGGTAAAAGTGGGCACGTTGCACTTAAAGTCGACATGTCAAAAGCCTATGATCGAGTAGAGTGGTGTTTTCTACAAGCAACTATGCAAAAGATGGGTTTTGGCAGCAGATTTGTGAGTAGAATAATGAGATGCATCAAGTCGGCACGGTATTCTTTTGTACTCAATGGAGCAATAGTGGGAGATATCATACCTCAACGGGGACTTAGGCAGGGATGCCCCCTCTCGCCCTACCTGTTCCTTTTATGCAGTGAAAGCCTCTCAAGAGCTATTGCCGCAGCAGTGAACAACAGAGAAATCCGAGGAGTCAAAGCTTCGCGAAGTGGCCCGGTAGTCTCTCACCTTTTCTTTGCCGATGATAGTATCTTCTTTACTCGTGCTACTACTACTGATGTAAAGAATTTATTACAACTTATTACATATTATGAATCGGCCTCAGGCCAAAAAATAAATTTCGATAAATCTGCAGCAACTTTTTCAGCTAATATTCCAGTGGAAGTGAAGCAAGAAATCAGTGCACTCTGTGGAGTCCCGGAGGTTAACGAGCATGAAAGATACTTGGGCTTACCTGCAACTATCGGGAGAGACAAGAAGATTACTTTCAATTATTTGACGGACAGAATTTCAAGTAAAGTGAAGGGTTGGATCGGGAAACACTTAACTCCAGCAGGGAAGGAGATTCTCCTCAAAGCTATAGTCCAAGCAGTACCGTGCTTTGCAATGGGATGCTTCCAGCTCCCAGTTCACACCTGCCAGAGGATAGAACAAATTATGAGACAGTTTTTCTGGGGACACAAAGAAAATCGTGGAATAAGTTGGCTAGCTTGGGAGAAGATGAAACTTACAAAAGAGCAGGGAGGTATTGGCTTCAGAGATATTCAAGATTTCAATCAAGCGTTACTAGCTAAGCAGTGCTGGAGATTGTTACAAAATCCAGACAGTTTAACCTCCAAGATTATCAAAGCAAAATATTTCCACACAGAGTCTTTTTTTCAAGCAAAACTAGGTAATCAACCTTCTTTTGCTTGGCGCAGTTTATTATTTGGAAGGAAATTGCTTAAGCAGGGAGTAATCAGAAAGTTGGGAGATGGGGAGACAATAAACATTTTTAGCGATCCGTGGATTCCAAGAGAAAGCCACTTCACAACAATCACACCAAAACCAAATGATAATTCTTACAAGGTCAGCTCCCTGATAGATAAAGACAGTAAGACTTGGGATCAAAATAAACTCCGATCGCTTCTTTGGGATGTGGACATCAATGACATTCAGCGGATAGCTATCCCAAACCAAGCGACGAGAGATTCATGGATGTGGCAAATGGAAGAATCAGGTCAGTATTCTGTAAAATCAGGCTACGCACTAGCCAGAAATATCTCCCAGTCAATTGACAACCCAATTCACAACTCAGTAACCCCGTCACGGGTTTGGCTAAAGAAGTTGTGGAAATTAAAAATTCCAAAAAAGTTAATTTTTTTAGTTTGGAGAACCCACAACAGAATACTCCCAACAGCCTCAAATCTTCGGATTAGAGGAATCAAAGATCTGGACCCAAGTTGCAAGATTTGCAATCATCATAGTGAAAGTGCAGAACACATTTTTGTTAAATGTCAAACGGCTCAAAAATTATGGGAACTTTTCGCAAAAAGGAAACTGGGTAACAAGAGTCTAGAGATCGAAATCGAAAACCTGTTCCAATCGGGTAGCGCAAGAGACCAGATCGAGTTTTGCTATGGCCTTTGGAGCCTTTGGATTCACCGAAATAAGGTCAGATTCGAAGGCATCTCATCTCCACCCGAATTTCTAGCCGATCAAGCCCACAGCCTCATCTCAGAATTGGAAAGCACTGCCTTGCCAATCGAAGATCCCTCAGTCGCCCCAGCCTGGAAACGCCCTCCTCCGGGATGGGTTACACTCAATTTTGACGGTGCCTGGTCTTATCGAGAGAGAAAAGCCGGCGCCGGAGTGATTCTTCGTGGATATCACGGGGAAATGATGGCTGCATGTGCGTTTCCAATCAGATGGGGAACAGGAGCAAAGGAGATCGAAGCCCAAGCTATGAGCAGAGGACTAAAGCTAGCGTCGGAGAAGAAGATTGAGAGATTGATTGTTCAAGGTGATGCTCAAGGGCTCATCAACCAAGCGCAACAAGGAGATCTGGGACAGAGAGAGAGAACAACAGTCGCCGAAGCTCTGGAAGAAATCAACCGGCGAAGTAAAAGCTTTAGAGAGATTCAATGAGTTTTTGTCTCTAGAAACTTGAACCGGGCAGCTGACCAGCTGGCCCGTGCAGCATTGAATGTGGAGCACGACACATGTTGGGAAGAGGAACGGCCCGAGTGGCTTACAGCTGTTCTTAGAACAGAGTCATTAAATTGTACTTGCTAGTTTCTACAATTTAATGAATATAATTCAATTTCTCAAAAAAAAAAAAAAAAAATTGGTACATTGATCTATTACGTGCTGCTGCTGCTTTGAGCTCAAAATAATATTTATATGGGCTAATGCTCTACCCAATCCCAAATATAAATGATGTCGGGTGAAGCCCCATTAAATATTGGGTTTTCTCTTTGATTCCCTATACCTAGTCATGTTACTTTACCTGATTTCATTTCATTGTTAGACAAAAAAAAAATTGTACACTATGAGTCTATGACCACATACAATTATTAATAATTTATTCTCTAAAAAAAATATTAATAATTTACATAGATTTTCTCAACTAGAGCATTATTTTAGAAACCTACTTTGATCAAACCAAAGGCGGGTCAGAACCGAAAATGTCCAGAGCAAGTTCTCTTTGAAAAAAATATAGGTATGATATTTCAATGTGTTGTTATACTTTACCATTTTTTCTTCATCATTTAATTTCACCTCATATGTTTCAAGATATGATTGTTGGTAATTGTTTATTTTAATATCTTTCTATAATTAATCGCCAATAATAAACATCCGCATAGGCGGTGAAATCAAAGGGTGAAAAAATGGTGATGTTTAACATTTTCCTATTTCAATTGCAGCTTAAAACACCAATGCATTAAGAGTAAGTAGTGTATCAGAGATTTTTTTTATGACGTGAAAACATGCAACCGTTAGCTCTGGACGCTATACACACATCAGTTACCTCTATGCCATCAGCTTCCTTATCGGGAGGGATATTTGACATGCTTTAACCCTCCGAGGTGTCAAATGGCCAGTCCGATTAGGGTTTGAGACGGGCTGTTGGGAAGAGGGGGGGGGGGGGGGTGTTTGGAATTTGAGGAAATTTGACGCGGTCCAGGCTCCAACCCCCTATCTTTAACGGGGGTTGGGTCAACGAGTCACTATATTTATTTTTTATATCTTTGTATTTTTTTAAAATACGAAAAGTGGGCTATAATGATCAATTACCTAGCATTTTTTTAATGATCATTTTGGTAGGGGCTGCCGGGTTTAACCGACGCGAGTTCAAAGTACAAGGTGTGGGTTGAGGGGGAGGGCCGGCCCGTTCATGGGGAGTTCCTACCCGGCTGGTTCATGTCCCAGGGGAGGAAGGGTTGGGGGCTGGGTTGGGTTAGGGCCTAGGGGTGAGGGTCGGTCTGGGGTGGGTTAAAGTTAGGGGCAGGGTGTGTGTTGGGTCGATTGAACAATGGGCCAACCCCCTGGACATCATGACTCAACTAGACACTGGCCCATTTCACGTCAACATCATTGTAAATTGGTTTCGCCTCACGGTTAACCTAACCTTCAGTCCTTCATCCAGAAATCACCTTATATGAGCATTAGTTATTTAGTTGGATGGATGGAAGAGATAACACGAAGACCCACCTCCTGATAGTGATCCAACAAGGTAAACAATTGAAATGCGTTTCCTTCAATTTATCTGTTTTGTGAGAGAAATTATTGAATTTTGATATGTTTCCGTATTAAAATAAACTCTATTGGAGCAATACGTGTAACAAAACTTCTCCGCAGGTCTCAGAATTCAAGTGCATCTCACGTGTTCGACGAAATGTGTCAATGGGTATTTGCTGTCGTATGCTTCACCTGTGTTCAGCATACTCTGGTTGTGGTTATCAACATGTCATGTGTTGTTTTTGAGGTAATTAACATTCCTATCCAAGTTTGTCAAACCCACGGGTTTAACTGATTTACGAGTCTACATAAGAAATAAGATCGACCAGCTCAAAAACTTGTCATCGGACAAACCTTCGACAAACCCGTGTAAACCCGTCAGGCTGCGGATTAACCCACGAGTTTAATGAGTCAACCCCATGTGAAAGTAGTGTAGATTTATTAGGTTTTGGTATTTTAGCGCACGAAAAATATTATCACCCACCTTAAAATTCAGATTCAACTTTGTAATTATCACAAAATTAAGAGATAGACTACCATTACCAAAAAGTAAAAATATCTAGTTAACCATATCAACGTCTGAGTAAGCAACAACAGACCACATCAATTAAGAGTATATCTAAGTTCTTTTTTCTTTTTTTGAACACACCCTTACTACATATAAAGGGCTCGATGGAAGAAAGATAAATAAACAAATAACTAAACAAAGGATCACGTTGAGCTTAATTCTAAAAGTTTTAGATATAAAGCCTGTATTTGGTATTTACAAAGATTGACAATGTTATTTCTTATTGAAATTTCATTCTCATACATATTAAGAAGAAATGTAATACTTAGGCATTCAATATTACAATCTTTTCACAAGTATGTCTAAGTAGAAACATGACTTTTAACTAGGTAAGACGTGGACCCAAGCGAGTCTTGGGTCACAAATTGAGTCTACTCACCCACCCTCTACGGGTTTATGTTGACCCACAACTTTAAAAACCTTGTTCCTATTGCTCTCAATGTTCCACTTGCCTGATGCTAGAAGAGTAGCTTAACATGTACACAAATTGCAATCCCCAAGCATCCGTTTTTTCGGTTGACTAATTCTGCGTTCCTGATTTGTTGTTTACCTTTTGCGCAATAGAGAAGCTATCATCGCATCACAAGAACATTTATGAAATGTTGCAGAGATTCCTTGCGGATTTCCGAAGCTGGAAAAATTGGGAATCCAGATATGGTTTTCCCAATGAGCCCGCAACTCCAAATATATGGTTTTCATGTCAATTTAATTTAGAGACTGGAAATAATCGACATGAACCTGACTCCAGGTTCACAGAGAAAAATACCATCTCATTGCATCTATCTACCACGATAGTTGCATGAGGTAGTACATTTCCCTAATTAAGCAAAAGATTTAGGCCAGCAGCGTCCCAAACTCTGCCGATCCACCCAAACATGTCCTTTACCAGTGCCCTGTAGATCTCTACCGCTAGTGTTTCTGAACCCAAAGGAGCCTTGAAGGTTGCCTATAATAACGTTCCCTTTCAAATAAATTACAAAACGTAGTTTTTTGCTTATAAGTGGACTAATGAATACCTTAAAAGGGCCATTAGTTAAAAGGTGATTCATCAATAATTTCATTTTGAGTTTCTTAAACACTATAGAGATATTTCATGTAGCTATATGACACAATGTAATCCCAATTGTTACGCTAAGTGATGGCTGATACGATGTTGTGTCCGTCTTTTAGATTTACAATTTTCTCAAGCATGTTTAGTCCCGGTCCGATATGGTGTTGGAAAACAACGATTTTTGTTGACTTTGAACCCTGTTTACGACAAGCCGGGTTGACGGTGGTTATGAAATCCTTGGTGTTTGGAGATAATTCTACCACTTGGTTTTGTCCAAATTCATGTTCTGATGAATGAAAAATTCATGCCTGAAAATGGAATGTTGAGGTGTTCCACATCTTCATCTAAGCAACTTAATGTTGTATTAGTATTCAAGGTTGCTATAAAGGGAGGACCTAGCTATGCCCAGATCCACCACGCACACCGCTGCCATCCGGCCGGCCTAACCTGGCCCGTGGTGTGGGTTAGGCCCAAACCCAACTCTTTATTGTCTTTTAGTCCTTGTACTTTCACCAAATGAATATGAAGTTGGGACTGTCTCTAGTTTCCTAGAGAAACCATACTGAGTCAGAAAATATAGTCAGCCCTAAAATGTTAAAAGAAGTTGATTTTTGTATCCTCAAACACAAAACACATATATAAACCTGTTGATGTTGAGGCTTATGAAGATTCCAGAAAATATATCTGGATCGCATCAAGTAATACTTTCTTTGCCTTCTAAATCAAATTTGGCCACATCTGAAAGTTTATAAAGACAACTTATTGTATTTAGCTGGAAATAAGTTTTGGTTAGTTTTATACGAAAGATCTCATATGCTAATAAAGGGTAAACTAACATGTAACCTCTGGGGTGCTTCATGAATATATTATGCATTGGGACAGAAAAATATCCCTCTTTCGCCATTGATAATTACCAGAGCATTTGCGTCGTAGCTGGGAAACTTTTATGGCTAAGCCGAAGGGGCTCAAGCAGAGAAGTACCATACACAGAGCAAAACTTGGATGGCCTTAAGGCTTTATTCGCTCCCAATTGGTACTGTTGATCCGGAGCGAAGGCCTCCCAGGATAATCACCTCTCACCGTGCAAGCAGAAGTACCGTCCTGTTAAGTGGTGTCTGTGTTTGTGAGGAAGAAGAAGAAGAACTGTCTGGATTTCGGGCCGATTTTAATTCTGAAGGAGTTGTTTTCTGGCCCAAGCCCACACCACGGCCCGTGCCCGAGACCGAGCCGGCCGGACAGACAGCGGTGCGCGCGTGTGTGGTGATTCGGACCATAGCTAGGTCCTCTCTCCTACACAAAATGTGTACCACCCAAAGGGCGTGCCCTATAGTGCAAACTTGAACTACATAAGGTGAACAAGTTTGTTCTTCCCTCCAATGTGGGATGAATTAATTTTCCCACTTGAAGTTGCCTTCTTCACCTTCTTGAGGTGCCATCTTCACCTATGAATTTTTCATTCACCCGAACTCGATTTGGGTCGAAATAAAGTAGTAGGACGATCACCTCGACATAAGGTTTCCAAAACTACTTTCACCTCGACGAATCGATAACCCGATTCTTCACAAATCGGGTCCAAAGTTGACCCGAAATCGATATTTTCCAACATGATGATGATATTGTGAAACCTTCACAACCTTACTAGGTGTATTAGTAATTTTGATGAATTAGCAGGACGTGTTTTCTGACAACTGAATTAAACGCTTGAGGGAAAGAGCGGATAATTTATCTAGTTTAAGCATATAATGTAGCTTGGCACCACTAGATCGAAATCATACATGTATCCGCCACTTATTGTACCACATATCTCAGTCTTTTTTTTTGTTCATCAAGTCTTATCATATACTTATATATATGTAAATCTTATATTTCTGGGAGCATCTAGTTATGCATCATTTTACATTTTCTGGACAGCCAAATGTCACCAAGAATTTCTCATTTCACGTTTTCCAAATGACAAACATCTTTCCTTTCAATATCTTCACACTTACACGATTTTCTCGCATCTTCAAAACTGTTTTTATATATTCGCAGATAAATGTTAATTGTCTTCTTCGATGACGTTTCTGTTATCGTGATTCGAAGTACGCGGTGGTGGTCCAAAATGTACCTAGTGACATAGCGAGGCTCAGCTGTAAGGCTGGCTACGAATGTAAAGATGGTTGCTTTCGATCCCCCCATAATTGATAAGAAAAAGCCACAGACCATTATTTAGCACCCACAGGACTTGGACTACGACCACAGTTTCACAATTTTGAATAGCCCCTACTTCAAGCTATTGCCCACCATGACGTGCCTTCTTGTTTGCCCGCCACGTGGCTGATCATTATTCAAAAAAGACTGCTTTCCCCTAATGGCCCTCATTCTTGAGGGAGACATGGATTCTCTATCTCCTCTCTCATTCGTCCAATCACTGAAATTTTTCGGCAAAAATTATACTAGTACTAGTACCATTTGCTTCTGAGAAGATGATAAAGCTGATGTTAAAAGGCTCCAATGGAAAGATAAAGCTTCATAAAAGCAAAACCCTTATTGGAGGAGAATCTCTTTGTTATTAACGGAAAAATATTAAGACCTAAGAAAACATTTTCTTAATGAAGAAGTCATACTTACTGGCCATATTTGGAGTCTTGGAGATCAAGAGATATTTGTAATTTTTGTAATTATTAGAACCTGTTTTTTCAATAGGTTGTTCAGTAACATATCTCTGTAACATATCACTCACATTTAAAAAAGAAATTGATTCCAAAAGTTATACTAGATCATTTTAATCCTCAGACATGCAAATTTCTATAGACAATTACATAATTACGAGAATTTATTATATTAGTGTTTTACTACTATTAATTAGCACAAATATATATACAGGCATACATATGTTAATAAGGGGGAAATAAACATGTTGGTACCGAGCCAGCTACGGAAAAATAAAGTTGGTCAAAAGTTTCTAAATTAGCCTCCCCACTTTGGCACTTGTGGATATGACATTGACAATGCATTGTCTTGAGGATGTTCTTGTTTATGCCCGGAACACCACATAAGAAATGAACAAGTGAATTGAATATATAGCAGTATGCATGCATTAACAAGGGTTTTGTTCTTGAACTACTTTTGAAAACCCTGTACGAGACAGACGAAGAAAGGTGCCCGTTTTATGAAAAATGCTCAAGCGGATTTAGGTTTATGTCTCGAGATCACTTCATCAAAAAGTTGTATAGAAGACATGCAAATCGTGGAATTGGAGTAAACACGTTGATGTAATTGATAACTCATCAAACACTTTATTTCTTGAAATAAATAATTTAAGTGGACACTCGGTTGTCTCCAACACTCGCAATATTGGAACAATGTATGACTTATATGAAATCTATTATTTAATAAAACTTTAGTGTTACACACATATTCTCTTTTTACTAAAACTAGGTTTGATTGGATAAAAATTCCAATTCTTAAAAAGCACCACCATCGAACATTTGCCACCTCTCACCATGCATAATCATACTTAATTAACCTTTTATTTAAATTAATTAGTGTCTACCATACGCGTGCCACTTCCCACGAGAAAGCTAGTTGACCTCAGCTACATTTTAACTAAAACTATTTACGATAAATATTCGATTCAAAAGTTATTTTTGGGATTTTTTAAGGTTGTGTTCCTTCAAACTCCTCCTCTGATTTAACTAATTCATAGTTGAATTTCTTAAATTAAATTGATCATGTTGACAACACTTATAATTTTAATCCATAGACCTGATAGATGTATACAGACTAGGCAGCGGTTCGATTCCTTGAGTAAAAAGTGATTGTATTCTTTCTCTTGTCAGAGTATCGCGTTATCATTTTATATTTGAATTTAATAACTAATGGTGGGTCTTGATTGATCTATTTAAATCAATTTTGGAAAATATAGCAAAGCAAGAAAGTAATCTGATGGAATTTTATCCTTTCTTCGGGAAAAAACGGGATAATTTTTCTTCTTTTTTACTCGAGAAATAAATGGGAGAATATTTATCTAGTGTAACTATAATATTCCTAAATTCCCTAAAAAAAAATTCCTAAATTGGTAGTCTTTATATATATAGCACATATCCATGGTAGTAGCAAAAAAATATGTTAGACTTAAAAGAATATAATTTCCCTATAAAAAAAGTCGTGTATACGCTTTTTCGCAAATTGTTTTTCTGATTACCACCCTATTTATGTACATGTAGAGTTAAATTCTATTGAAGAGGAGGGATCCGGAGATTCATACTAATTGTGGCATCTTAAATGTTTAAATCATTTGCTCAAAAAAATGTTTTAATGGGAACTCACTCGTTAAGAAAAAAAGTAACATTTCTTAGAAGAAGAGAAAATACATTCTATTTTCTTATCGGGTAAGGTATATTTTTGAAATACAAACATGCGTGTACAAATAGAGGAACATGCTGAAAACATGCATCTACAAATAATATAGGGAAAGGTACATTTTCTCAATGGTTAAATAAACAGATATTGGTAATTCTGTGACTTTTAGAGAAGGCCGTGAGTTGAATTCATCTTGACCCAGCCTTCAGAGAAAGCTTCCACTGGTTTTAACGCAACATGATATCATATGGGTAATATTTTATCAAAGCGAATAATAAGCATATAGTATTACCAAATGATTTCGATCGTGAGAATGATGTCCCCATATTTATAGAGGGTTTAACATCTCACTGACTCACTGGATATTTTCATTTTTTTAGTTTACTATTTAGCCTTTTAGGTCACTGTTAATATGTCAATTTCAAAAAGTTACAATTAGATTTTTGACATTTTTCACTAAATCCCCCTCCAAATGAAGAACTCTGTATAACACAGACACAAAATAGTAACAAAATTGAGTGTGATACACAACAATTCTTCTGTTGTTACAAGTATTCGCTATCAAAATTCTCTTTTCCGTACATATTTATCTATTTATTTAATAATAACAAATAAAGGTAAAGATAAGTGTACAGCTATAGCATTATTCACCTCATCCATGTCTTTTTAACACGATATGTTACATGTCTTGGCCTGAAAAACAAGCTACCTTTTGCACGGTTGAATAAAGCATCCAAAACGGATCTTATTCCTCTAAATGCCATATTTCTATTGTTCGGAAAATATCGGCTTTACTCTTTGCATTGCTAAATTTCCAATTTTCACTTACTAAAAAAATTGCAATTTTTCTCATACCTTTAGCTTTATGGGTATTTGGTTGCGCACAATTTTTTTTGTCTACCCTAGCTATTATAGTAGTACACACCATAACTTAATGCATGTTTAAGGACTATGTTTGTAAAACAGAATTGATAGAAATATTAAAAACACTATTTTTAATTAACATACGTTTCTTATATTATTTTTCTGTTAGTTTTTCTGGCGGTGTTTTAGTAAACATTCATCTGGTGCTTTCTGAATCGTTTGTCTTATCTTTGAACCTGCTATTTAAAATAAGTACTCAGATTCATTCAACTAAAATCGATCAAACAACACAAGAACTCCACATATAAATTCGAATATTGCTCCTAATTTGGTTGGATTATTGATTTCTTTCAGGAAAATTAGATTATTGATTTCAATTAATATGCCTTGGTGGGCCCAAAGGACAAGGTTCCAATTAATAGGCCTTTTTGGCCTCCTACAAATACCCAGCATTTCTCACCCCTTCTAGCATATGCCATCCATCAGCTAAACCCTCACAACACTTCTATCCTCTGCATCATACCCATTGTTGGATGCTCTTGTCTACTTGAGGTAAACACAACTCTCTCTCTCTCTCTCTCTCTCTCTCTCTCTCTCTCTCTCTCTCTCTCTCTCTTATTAATTTCACTCCTTCTGCAGAGAGGAAACAGTCTCCATTCTCCACCATATCTCATATTGTGAAGATGGCAGCTTCAATTGGAAAGGGTCTTCCACCACTCCTTAAGTATGGTGCAAACAAAGCCAAAGTCATTCATGAGAAGCAAGGCATAGTCACAGTTCTTGGTTCTGATCTCTCTGAGCAATGCAAAGTTCCCTCATTGAGGAGAACACTCTCAGCTGACATGTCCTCCAAGAAATGGCTGTCTCAAAATGGCCTCAAGAGGGTTGCCTCATCTAAAGCACTCAATGATGAGGAACACAAAAGCTCTAACAACAATATAGGTAGTTGGAGCTCAATCCTATGTGAAAAGATCAACAACGAGAAGGTGAAAGTGGAAGAGAAGGAGGTGGAGAACACAGTTCTTCCAACTCCCTATGTCCATCCACTTGAGAAAAAATCTTCCAATCCTTTGAGTGAGAAGAGCCTCGAAGTATGTACCGAAAATCTTGGGTCTGAGACTGGCTCAGACGGGTTCTCCTCTTACGCGTCATCAGATACTGATGACGCAGAAGAGGAGAATCATCACAAAGTAAAACAACCACACTATTGCACTAGTAAAAAATCCCGTAACGTGTCCTTTCCTCCTCCCATTCCTTCCCTTAACGTTCAATCTCATCGTGAAGATGGCCGATTAGTCCTTGAAATTGTGTCCCTTCCTTCTCAGAACTGCTTCCAAGCCGAACGCCATGATGGTCGCCTTGTCCTCACATTCGCGAATAGTGAGGACCAAAATGAAAATGAAACCATTGAAGATGAAGAAACCCTAGAAGATGAAGAAACCCTAGATGTTTTTGTGAGTGATGAAGATGTGACAGAGGAAGAAGAATCACCAAAGCTTTCAAGTGGGCAAGTGGTGAATGATGCTGACAAGTACTCAAGAGCAATCTTGATGAAAGAGATGATGGTGGTAGATGAGATTAACCAAACAGATGGTGATAATGGTCCATGGAGGTTGTTCAACAAAGCAGTCAACAACAACAACAGCAAAGAGGTGGAGAATAAGGTGATCCAATCCATGAGAGGTGGGAATAATTTGGGAAGCTTCATGTTGGTTCCTTTTCTCAAAGGCTGCAAGGAGCTGAGGAGGTCACTTGTCATGTTGGATCCTCATTGCATTGCTTCTTCCTAATTTTATTTTCCCAAATTTTTCTCACTTCCAAGTGATTGTGTAGCAAAATAAAGAGAGATTGAGAGTGATTGAGAGAGAGGGTTCATTCCCCATTGTTATTTGTGTATTTTTGTAGCATGTGATTGCTATTGGAGGAGCTGGCCAAAACAAAATCTTGGTGCTGTCTCCTTTTTTTTTTTTTTTTCTCTTTCTTTTCACTACAAGTTGTGATCTTATCTGTTTATGCATAGCTTTTGCTTTTGGAGTTCCCACTACTTTAAGAAACCTTTGAGGAATGGTGTTTGGTGAATGGATGGACACATCTGGTCCAGCTGATGTTGGTTGTGCAAGCATCATGATCTCATCCAAGATCTTGCATGGCCCTGAAAAATCATGCAAAAAAGTGTTGTGGTCAATCCAATTTCGAGTTTTTATTAACTGTATTGTTGGTAGACTTAACATGTATGTTTGATGTGTCAATTGATCGAACACACTGTTTGTAAAGCAGACAAGCACTCAGGTTTAACCTCCAATTGCTATGTGCAATTAATATTACCTATAAATGTGTAATTTGTCTTCCTAAATGACAATTTTTATGCAACATCCAATAAAAAACAATTCACGGCATGCCATGTCATATCTAATCAATATGGATGTCAATTACAAATGGATTGATATTTAATTACTAGGTGAAGTAATTGATTACATTAAGAGATGGTCAATTCTCACTTTCATGCAAAAATAAATTAACATTAACATATCATGAAAATTTATAAATCGAATGTCATGCTACCGGTAAAACAAAAATGAAATGAGTTTTTTACTAAAAAAATGAAATGTGTTTATTTTAAAGTAAAATGAAATGAGTTAACTGTTTCTTTCTTATAATAACATTCTTTTAATAAAATTGTATTATGTTTTATTATTTTCGAGATTACCCATGTCAGCTAGATATTCATGTATAATTTATTTCTAAAATAGTATGTTAATAGAAATATTTTCAAAATTAATCAGCCATGTATT
Organism: Linanthus parryae; assembly: GCA_023055425.1. Classification (NCBI taxonomy): domain Eukaryota; kingdom Viridiplantae; phylum Streptophyta; class Magnoliopsida; order Ericales; family Polemoniaceae; genus Linanthus; species Linanthus parryae. The sequence continues at coordinate 183,652,731 of JALGPY010000001.1, read as the reverse complement.
CCCCAATTCGTACTCCATAAGTCATATCCTATCATCGAATAAGAGTGTTGCTGTGAAACAACTATACGTGCTCTTTGAGATAAAGGGCTACAAATTATAAATGTAAGAAAGTTAGCTTGTAAAAAAAAGTGATGTGTTGTTATGATGGACATTGTGGTTGAATGTTGGTCATGCCTATGGCTTAGACTGAAGAAATACAAATGTAAGAATATAACTATAAGAACTTTTTTTTTTTTTTTTTTACTTCAGTTTTATTTCTATTATATAATAATATGCTCTTATAATAACATTGTATTCATTTTTGTTTCGATATTACATATACCGACGATACATATATACCTCGAACGATCCTAAGACAATAGAGTAGAATGATAAATGTCATATTCAAAGCTAATCGTTCATGTCTTCCCTAATTCATATTGAATAACCAAAATCTTATTATATAATAAGAAATGTTAAAGTGGAAGTACAAAACGTCTTCTTAGGTTAAAAAAACAAACTACGGAGTTAAAAATATCAATTGCAAAACTATTGTAGATGTTGATGGTTATGGTGGGTGTTGGGGGTTGCCAATGGTCGTAGGAATGGAGAAGGTTAAAGGAGATGTAAGAATATATATGTAACACTCTTTTACCTTAAAATTAATCGCTCATGTCTTCCCTAATCCATATTGAATAACCAAAATCCTATCATATAATAAGAAATGTTAAAGTGGAAGTACACAACGTCTTCTTAGATTAAAAAATAAATTACGGAGTTAAAAATTTCAATCGCAAAACTATTGTAGATTTTGATGGTTACGGTGGGTGTGTGTGGGGGGGGGGGGGGGGGTTGCCAATGGTTGTAAGAATGGAGAAGGATAAAGGAGATGTAAGAATGTACATGTAACACTCTTTTACCTTGAAATTGTTTTGTTCATATAAATACATTCTCTTAATGTGATATTTTACTCTATTATATAGCTTTCAAAATTATAAAAAATTACTAATGTCAGCAATATACACCTAGAGTCTAAGACAGGGTAAACAAAATATATGTGGTTTTCTTAGAAAAATAATTTAAGTCGTATTCAATTTTAATTACCCACACCTGCGGCAGTTCAGATTCAATAATTAAATGCATATCATCCCATCATAAACTCTCAATTAAAGAATGTTACATATTTTTTAGGCTTAATTACTTAATGCATATCCCCATTATACCAAAACTAACACATTGCAACCCCCACTTTTAAAATGGGCTTATTGCATCCCCCATTTGCAATAAACCCTACTTGTTGAAACTGGTAAAATAGTTCATCCAAACTCCATCCAAATAAAGAGGGTATATTTGTCAATACATAAAAATAAGTTTATATTATAACAAATAAATGTAAAACAAAAAAAGTAAAAGGTAAGACGATCACAGAATCCAAAGGGTTGAAGAAGATAGGAACATACTGTAGTTTGCAAAAAAGAAAAAGAAAAATAGAAGATAGGAACATAAGATAGGAACATACGGTAGTTTGCAAAAAAGAAAAAGAAAAATAGAAGATAGGAACATAGGAGACGGAGGTTGTATGTTTCTCTGCTACTCTCCCTCGTGTCTCCATTGCTCTCCATCTGGTAAACTATCTTTTTTCTTTCTATGTCGCTCCCTCTCTCCCTTGATCTTCTATATCTCCCTCTCTCTTCACTCCCTCTATCTCCCTTCCATTCAGATATGGTGAGGGTTTCTCGCCCTCCCTCTCAATGGATCTGCTTTTTCTTCTCAATAAATTGATTATCTTGGAATTGTTTTTGAACTTCGTCGATTTGTGGATCGTTCGGATCTTTGTCAAATTTGACCTGGAGATGGAAACGAGGTTATGTCCGGGAAGAACAATACGCAGTGGGTTTGTAAGGCAAGATTTTGATTTCTACAATATCGATTTTTCGACTCAATATTTCTCCCTCGATTCCTACTCTCGTTTGTAAGCGTCGTTTTAACTTTTGTAACGCTTGGTGGGAGTCAAATATCGCCGGGATCTGGGTTTGGTTGGCTTTGTGGCAGTTGACGATCGCCGTAATCTGGGTTAGTTTGCCGGAATCTGGAGCAATGGTGGCGGCAGTGGTAGTAAATTTGATTCGGTGTTCATTGTTCATACATAAATGGGATAGACAAGTTTACCCTTTACTAAAAGGACATGATAGTCAACTAACAGTTTACTCCGTTAAAAATTGGACGGAATTAGTTTACCAGTTTCAACAAGTAGGGTTTATTGCAAATGGGGGATGTAATAAGCCCATTTTAGAAGTGGGGGTTGCAATGTGTTAGTTTTGGCATAATGGGGGTATGCATTAAGTAATTAAGCCTATTTTTTAAGAAAATATCGACATTACAGAAGTAAGAAATTTCGTTGCACAAAAGTTCTAGGTAGCGGTAAACTGGTAGTTATGGTCGATGGGAGTTGGTTGTTGCCTACACTTTTTTACTTCAACTTTTATTTCGTTTTTATAATAAAATGATTTTGTAGTAACATTGTATTCCTTTTTGCTTCGATATTACATATACCGGCGATAAATATATACCTCGGACGATTCTAAGACAGTACGATAGAATGATAAATGTCATATTCAAAGCTAATCGCTCATGTCTTCCCTAATCCATATTGAATAACCAAAATCCTAACATATAATAAGAAATGTTAAGGTGGAAGTACCCAACGTCTTCTTAGATTAAAAAGAACAAATTACGGAGTTAAAAATTTCAATTGCACAACTATTGTCGATGTTGATGGTTATGGTGGGTGGTGGGGGGTTGCCAATTGTTGTAGGAATGGACAAGGTTAAAGGGGATGTAAGAATATATATGCAACACTCTTTTACTTTAAAATTGTTTTGTTCTAATAAATACATTCTTTTAAAGTGATATTTTACTCTATTATATACCGTTCAAAATTATAAAAAATTACTAATGTTGGTAAAATACACCTACTACAGGGTAAAAGATATATGTGATTTTTTTAGAAAAAGAATTTATGTCATATTGAATTTTAATTACCCGCACATTCGACAGTTCAGATTCAATAACTAAATGCTTATCGTCCCATTATAAACGTTCAATTAAAGAATGTTACATATTTTCTAAGAAAAGATCAACATTACACAAAAGTTCTAGGTAGCTGTAAACATGTAACTTTGGTCGATGGGGGTTGGTTGTTGCCTACACTTTTTTTTTTACTTCATTTTTATTTCTTTAATATTATAAGATGCTCTTTTAATAACATTGTATTCCTTTTTTGCTTTGATATTACATATACCGTCAATACATATATACCTCAGACGATCATAAGACAATACAGTATAATAATAAATGTCATATTCAAAGATAATCGCTCATGTCTTCCCTAATCCATATTGAATAACCGAAATCTTATTATATAATAAGAAATGTTAAAGTGTAAGTTTACAACGTCTTCTTAGATTAAAACAAAAATTACAGAGTTAAAAATTTCAATTGCACAACTATTGTAGATGTTGATGGTTATGATGGGTGGTGGGGGTTGCCAATGGTTGTTTGAATGAAGAAAATTTAGTAGATGTAAGTATATATATATATATAACTCTTTTACCTTAAAATTGTTTTGTTCTTATAATTACATTCTCTTAATGTGATAATTTAATCTATTATATAGCTTTCAAAATTATAAAAAATTACTAATGTCGTCAATATACACCTAAGATAGGGTAAAAAAAAATATGTGATTGTCTTAGATTTTAGTTTATGTCATATTCAATTTTAATTACCCAGACCTTTGGCAGTTCAGATTCAATAACTAAATTCTTATCGTCCCATCATAAACTCTCAATTAAATAATGTTGCAGATTTTTTAAGAAAATATCAACATTTCAGAGGTAAGAAATTTCGTTGCACAAAATTTCTAGATTGCAGTAAACTGGTAGTTATGGTCGATGGGGGTTAGTTGTTGCCTAATACTTATCTAATATTTCTCAAAATGTGGTGATATAAACTTTTGTGAAAGTTAGTGTCGTAGGATGAAAAATTATTTGTTACATGGCACCTCAGTTTTTCACATTGACTTCTAAAGAAACAAACATTGATTCTTCTAATTTTTTATTGTATAGTATAATCTCTTGGAGGACATACACTTAAGAAATTTGACCAGTGTTATATTTTTCCTTTGATTGGTCACTCATAAGAAATGATTTGAATTACCCATCACTTTGTATATAAAATAAGTGTAGTTCATTTACATCACAGTATTTTATCATTGATAGACTAGCTAGGTATGTTTGCTAGTAACTAAAGATCGCAATTTCATATCAGATCAAGCGAGACTGGGAGTCCTTGAATCATATTTTGTTCTATAGTGAAGGAGAATGAGTAGGAGTGGAATCAATTTTAAATACCTTGGAAGGAGAAATAATCATTTTGGTTAATCTTATGCTCCTTTCGTATATTGCTAATGTGTGAGAACATCAAATTATATTATTGTCGTGCATATATTTAGTAACCTAAGTATGCTGGTTCAACTCCCAAAAAAATAAGTTAAACCGATAAGTTGTCTACGGGTGCGAGGAATCTTAAATATGACGGACAATTTTAGTAAAGTATTTTCACGGTGATATGTCAGATTTGGATAAAAAAAATTAATTGAGTAATGACATCAATGTTTTATATGGGGTACCAATAGACCTTAAACAAAAATTTAAAGTATAAGTTTACCACTAGACCGCGCGATAGTGCGGGGTCACGCCTAGTTAGAGATAATTAAGAAGCTATAAAATAAAATTACTATTAAAGATCGAGCGGCATGTTACCTTGCTGAGTCATACGTGGATCTACCCTTGTTGATACGTATGTAAGACTTACATACAGTTGGTCAGTCTTCTTAACCAATAAAAACACATAAATTCTCACGTGGCAATGAAATTTATAAAGACTTGCATGTACATAAAACTAACTTTCAAATACCTCCTTATAGAGGCATAACTTGGGCAATCAAAGTCCAGAAAGGGTTTTTTTCTGCCGTATCTGTGAAGCAAAATCTTGGAGACAAGCAGATTAGGAAGGTTAAGGATTCTCCAGGCTTTGTTTGTCAGGAGGGCTTGATTCATCCAATTAATATTTCTAAGACCCATAACTCCTCTAGATTTTGAAAGGTTAAGGGTATCATCAGGGATTAGTCTGAGAGGGTTATGTTTATCCGGGTTCCACCAAAATTTTGAAATTTGGTTAGAAATTTCATTATTGAGAGTAGAAGGGAGTTTAAAAGAGGAACACACATAAGTAGGGAGGATCGTCAAAACCGTTTAGAAAGAGTAAGCCTCCCAACATCATTAAGGTACTTCCCTTTCCACCCTTCAAGCTTAGAGGAGACTGCTTCCCTAGTGAAACGGAAGATTTCTTTCTTCTTTTCACCTTTCACAATTGGAAGACCAAGGTAGGAGGGACTTGAACTTTCAATGTTCACATTAAGGAAGTTGCTGAAAATGTTCCCGAGGCCTGCGGGAATGTTCGGGCTCAGAATAAGGGAAGATTTATTCTTATTAATATCTTGACCTGAGACCTTACAAAAGGTGTCCAAAGTTGAGCTAAGGGCTGCACAACTGGAAAGGGAGGGTTGAAATAAGATAAGACAGTCATCAGCGAAGAATAAGTGCGAGAGTTTGGGACCTCCTCTGCTAAGGCTGATGCCAGGACACGCCCCTGTAGAGTTCAAATTTTTGAGGGTGATCGAAAGGGCTTCCAGGAAGATGATGAAAAGATAAGGAGAGAGGGGGTCCCCTTGTCTGATCCCTGCCCTAGGATAGATCCTCTTACCCGGAATCCCATTGACAAGGGCTGAGAAAGAGACAGTGGTAACATGCACATTGCAACAGGAGTGTCACCCATTTGTCAGGGAAACCCACACTCCTAAGAACTTTCTCTAGGAAATACCAGTTAACCCTGTCAAAAGCCTTGCTCATGTCAAGTTTAAGAGCACCAAGATGAGAATTGCTACTGTTATTATTCTTTATCTTGGCAAAAAAACTCATTGGCAATCAGGGAACTGTCAGAAATGAGGCGGCCTGGAACGAAGGCATTTTGCTCCTCTGAGATGATGAAAGGGAGCACCAACTTAATTCTGTTAGCTAGGATCTTAGCAATGATTTTGTACATAGAAGAGCAAAGGCTAATAGGCCTAAGGTTACTCGGCCTCTCAGGAGTGTGGGTTTTGGGGATGAGAGCAAGAAAGGAATAATTGAATTCCTTTAGGAGAAAACCCCCATGAAGGAAGGATTGAACCACTTCTTCCACTGACTCGCCAATAATCTCCCAGTTTTTGTGGAAAACGATTCCTGGTAACCCGTCCGGCCCTGGAGACTTATAAGGCCCTAAAGAAAAGACTGCCTCCCTGATTTCCTCCAAAGAGAAAGGCCTGTTCAGGATTTCCACACAGTGATCGTCGAGGACCGGAAAATGAAGGTTCCACCCCTCCCATTTATCGATCTCCTCGTTAGTGATTCTAGAGGCCTGGAGATAAACTGATTCAAAATGTTCAGAAATGAGGTTTGAAAGGTTATCAGAATCATTGATCCAGACTCCCGAGGAATCTTTTAAACCCTCGATTCTGTTCCTGGCCACTCTTTTCTTGCAGGTTTTGTGGAAGAAGCGGGTATTTTGGTCACCTTCCCTCAGCCATTTAATTTTAGCTCTTTGGGCCCACATAGTTTCTTCTTGGGAGAGAAGATCATTCAGCTCCAAGCGAAGGTTTCTTTCAACAGAAACCTGGCTGGGGCTATTCAAAGAAGATTGAACAGCTTCCAGGTTGTTTTGGGCTGAAACAATTCTTTGAGAAAGAGACCCAACCCCCTTTTTCCTCCAGGCATTGAGATTGTTCTTCAGAGCTTTGCATTTGGACGCAAAACGGAATGCCGAGGAGCCAAATAAGTTATTTTTCCAAGTAGATTTGACGATATTAATACATTCAGGGTAACGAAGCCAGAAAGCTTCGAAGTGGAAACGGCGAATTTTGGGCCGGGAGGAGTTGAGAATGTGGAAAATGCAGGGGTCATGATCCGAACCCATAATTGGAAGGTTTTGAAGGAAAGACCCCTGAAACTTAAGAGCCCAGTCAGGGTTATGAAAGCCCCTGTCCAATCTTTCAAAAGTGGTGGAAGGAGTGGGCCTATTGTTCGTCCAAGTGAAGTATGGACCTTTAAAGTTAATTTCCGAAAGGTTCAAGTTCCCCAGAAAATACCTAAAATCTTTGATACCAGGGATCCATCGATCTTTCCGGCTCCACTTATCTTTAGGGTGAAGGACTTGATTGAAATCCCCGATACAGAGAAGAGGTCCATTGACACGATCAAGATGAGACTCAATCTCGTTCCAGGTTTCCTTTCTCTGATCATAATAGGGAGAACCATAAATGCACGCAAGGGAGAAGGATCCTAGATCGCAATCAATGGAACAAAGGATAAGGTTTTTGGTAGCAACACGAGGAGAAACATTGATATTGTTTTTCCACCCTACACAAATGCCACCGGCCAGACCTATTGAACTAACACCGCAAGAGGAAGCAAAACCCCAAGATCTAAAAAGTCCACTACACTCAATAGTAGAAAATTTTGTTTCAGAGAGAAAAAGGAGAGATAAGTTGTGATCAATGGCCAATTTATGAGCTGAATGAACTGCCAGAGGGTGACCCAAACCTCTGCAGTTCCAGCTTCCTATGATCATGGCGACTGCCGTGGTTGTTCTAGGACAACCACGAAAACCTTGCAAGGGAAAGGAATGTTACATTTGTTAGCTTGAGCATTCAAAGTGGAAGAGATGGATTTCGGCTTCTTATGTTTGGAAAGGTCCAGAGAGAGGTCATCATCAAAGTCAACACGGCTTCTCTTTAACGGGTATGAGGGCCCGGCCCGTGTGGGGGAGGATGGAGGTGAGTCCAAGTCCTCTTTCGCCAAAAGAGCCCTAAATTCCTCGTCAAAACTGTAACGGTTGCTAGGACCCCTACCCCGAAGTGGGATAGAGGCTTTAGATGCCGAAGGATAGCAGCCTAGCATAGACTTGACAAGCGTGGGTCATTTGTGATATTTCGGCGTCGGTTCCGGGACATGGAACCATTTTCTCTTATGTCCGAGAATTGAAGGTGGGTTATTGCTTACAGGTGAAGGGGCCGGTAAGAAAAGCTTGTGTTTGGGCCTTAACACAGATGGCCAGAGGCCCATGATGGGTGTTTGGGTAAGATTGTAGAAAAAAGAATTGAAGAAGAGGCCTGCTAGTAAAAGGAGAATAAGCCCACAAAGAAAAAGGATAAAGAAGAGGAGGGTCACGGTTCAAGACCGAAAATAAAAGGGAGCCTAGAATAAAGAATAATGAAACCCTACCCCTAGCCAACCTAGAAAAGAGCATGCAAAATTTAAAAATAGAAAAAGCAAAAAAGGGATAAGACCTGAAGATTTCAGTCACAACGTGAAACACAAGTAAATCATGTTTAGGGGGTAAGGACAGAAAAAGATACCAATTAGCAGGATATGATTTAACACAAAAAGGAGGATAACTTTTAAGGTAAGACAAGTTATCTAAAAAGTGGAGAGAGAGATATGTTAAATCTTTGTGAAAGGCAATTAAATCACAATTAAATAAAGACTTGTCAGGGGGAGTGGAGATAAAATAATCAATATTAATCTTGTAATTGCAAAAAGGAAGAGAGAGGGTATCGGTAATACCGTTCACCAGACGGCACTTAGGGCTTCTCTCTGAGATTACACGCCTCTGCTCCATCTCGCTTCCCGAGCCATTCTTGCATTCCCACGCGCTTCTATTTCATCCACTCCACTGGGAGTCATTGTTTCCACCCTCGCCGGTAAAGAAGATTCCGTCACCGTCGCCGTGAACAGCCATTGTTTCCGGTTGTGTTTTTCTCTCAATTAAACCCAAGTTTTTTCTGGGTCATCTTGCTTCTAATGAGTTTGACGACGTCCAGAGTGAAGTCATCATTGTTAGCCGAGGAGCTCCAATCTATGGACTTAGCATCATCACTGTCAGACGCCACCTGAAGCCAAGCATTACCTTTGCTGTCAATAGCATAGTCCTTCACAACAGAGCTCGACTTTGAATCAGAGCTCGTGTCCGAGATAGTGATGTAGTTTGGCTTGCTTGTGGCCTCCTCCCCCTTTTCAACATTCTGACTAACCCAACCATACTTCATCTTAACAACTCCATAGTCAGTTTGAACGATGTTACCGGCGAACTTTGTCCGAAGTAGAGGATGAATCTGAAGACGAGGATGAGTCCCCAAACAGTTTTGCAATAATCTTGTTTTTTGCTTCAACCTTGTCATCCTTCATAGTATTACCACCATTATCAGTGGAGTTTGTTTCTTTTGCGGCCGGAGCTGCTTCTGGGCGGCTAGAAGGTCCACCAACTTCGTGAACAGACATGATATTGTGGCCTGACTGACCCCCATCATCTATGTTATGGTCTTGATCAGTGCTTTCAACAATCCTCCTAATGTTGGCTCTCAGATCAACAGTCGAATAACGAGCCTGTGAAGCTCCGGTGTGCCTAGGATTGACCCTTTCAAAGAAAGTGAACCATGCACCATGGTCTCCTTTCCTCACAGTGATGCGGCAAACCGGCCTATTCCATGCAACAATAATTCTTGTAGTTCGATTCACGTTCGAGTTTGTCATACCACGCAAGGCCCTTGTGAACAAGGGTTGATCGATATGAGTTACGGTATTGTAACCCAAAGCTTGCTGAGCTCTTCCGATCTGTTCCTTGTAGCGATCAAAAGCGCTCGTGAGCGTGTGATGACACTTTCTTTGAGAGTGTCCAACACTTCCACACCGGAAGCAAACCCTAAAAATTTTTGAGTAACTGAAGAGAGCAGTTAACATCTCTCCATCATCCTTCTGAAAGCAGCAACCAGGGATGAGTGGATCGAAGATATTAATCCTGACTTTCACCATCATTTTATCCAGATGCTTCTCATCAATGAAGCCTTGAGCAACATGCACTGTTGCATCTCCTTCGTTACCAATATCATTGTCACTTATAGACGGCCAGACAACTTCCTCATCCGCAGCTTCATAATCAACAACTTCTCCCATAACTTTTCCGAGCTTCTGAATGAGGGAGTTATTGATATATTCCATCGGGATACCCCTGATTTCCACCCACAAATCATTTAGATCAAAATAATCATCATTGAAAACAGTGTTGGGAGTCCATTTTTTGACAACTACCAACGACCCGAGGATATTCCATGGGCTTCCCTCAACAAGATCTTCATAATCTTCAATATTTTCGGGCTCAAGAAGGAACATGTGATCGTTCATGAGCTTCACTTTAACCCTTCCAGCTAACTTCCAGAATTTTTTGATAGCAACAGCGACAGTTTTGCTATCCTAGACGATATAGTCAACAAAGAAAGCAACAAGGCATTTCTCTAACTTCATCCTCTTAGGGATAAAAGAATGGATATCTGGGGTCGGAATTTCAATCAACTCACAGTGATGGATGAAGTTTGGGTGTTGTGAGGATGGTTGGTAAGTTGCTTGAATGGAATAATAGTCCGACGGGTAGTTTGGGAGTGCCATGAGAACAACAAAAGCCAGAGAGACAAGAGAGAAAGGAGTAGGGAAAAGGGGTGATTGGGAAGAGGGAACAGGAGAGGGAAGAGTTTTGGAAAAGAAGAAAAACAAAAACCAGGAGTACGAACGGAGAAGCAAGTCACTGGACCCAGTTTCTAGTGAGAGAAACCTACTATTCGCTTGGAAAAGTGTCATTTTTGGCAGGAACCTTACCAAGAAAGGCTTCAGATGGCAAATCAAAAATGGTTGCAGTATCAACATCTTGCATGACAGATGGATTACTGGTCTAAAAGACTCGTTGGCTGGGTGATAACGCCCAAATAGGGGTTATCTTTAAGCCTGAATTGACGTGTCTTTGTGTTGGAAAGTCGTGTTTCAGCCAGAATTCACCCCCGGAAAAGCCTCGATTTTAGGAAACAAGACGTTTATTTGCTCTTCGTAAATTTCTGCATGTTTCGTACTTTTATTGGATATGATCGCGGGTTTGTTCATGTTGTCTTTACAGGAACAGGTTCGGAAAGTGCATTGGGATGCGTGCCGAGACAGAATCGCCTTGGGAAACGTGCAGAAAATGCTGGGAGCAGGATTTGACCGAGACTGGTACAAGGGAGAGCGGAATGGAAAAGGAAAAGACTGGAGGAAAAACGAGCAGTGAAAACCGGCCGAGGAAGCTGAAAACGCCAAAACCGAGAATCACCAGGATGCGCTCGGTTGACAATATCTTGAGCTTGACTTGGAATTTTGAAGTGAAACTTCAGCGCAGCCAAAGCAGTTTCAAGTAGAAAGTACTTATCTGCGATTCTAGGAAGCAGTTTTTCTCGAGAAAATTGAGATATCGGTGGTCAGGACCGTTTATTATCAAAGAGGTACTTTCATGGGATGCGGTTGAATTTAATAATTCGCATGACAGTACAACTTGCAGGGTGAGCGGAAACCGGGTCAAGCCATATCTGGGCCCGGAAGCAGACGTCAAGGTAGACCCTGGCGGTTTTGACGTCCCTTCAGCAAACATGAGGTAACTGGGTCGGGCCGTCGACCATAAATTACAAGCGCTGGTTGGGAGGCAACCCAACGTAGTAAGTTTAAATTATTTCAGTTTTATTTTCAGTTTTGAATTTTGAGAGAGGTAAGATGAGTGGGTATTGACTTTGAATTGAGCGTGTGCAGATACAACAAAACGAAAAACAGACAGAAAACAGGAAGGAGGAAGAAAGAGAATTTTTTTTTCGTTGTTTGAACAGTTGTGGGGGTACTGCCTACTGCGTATATTCGCAGACAGTACCCTCCAACTATCCAAAAAAAATTACCTGCTGCCTGCGTATATACGCAGACCTTGCGTATATACGCAGTCAGCAGTGGAAATCTGGAATTTTGTTTTTTTTTTTTCGTTTTCAAAATGCTCCCTGTTTGCGTATATACGCAGGCAGAAAAAAAAATGTTGCTGCTTGCGTATATATGCAGGCTGCTGCGTATATACGCAGACATCATCACGTTTTTGCCCTATGTTTTTCTCTCTACCTCCATACTCAGATCCGTGGAGTTTGAAGCGAATTCAGAAAATTCTGTAGAAGGAAAGACAGATTTTCAAAATCTTGAAGAATCGACCCCGGTGTGTTCTGGCACACTCGACCGTCACAGGGACTCGTACGAGTTGGGGATTTTTCAGGAACGGTTTTTCTGCAGAACGGAGCAATCGACCCCGGTGTACAAAAGTATACTCGACCATATGGGAGCACATTGTCAAACACAATGGTGCTCGGGGATTGCACATTTGAAGAGCGCATACAGAGCCCGGAAGATTGACAACTTCCGTCGAGAAATTTTCTGGCGACCGGTCAACGGTCCTGCTCCACCGGAATCTGCGAAAAAATTCTGCACCTGTAACAACTGACTCCGGGTGCACAGGTTCAATTTCTGTCTCTCGTTTTATTTTTCTGCATATGCTGCCAGTTGTTCCCATTCGATGAGGTAAGCCAGTTCATCCAATCCAGATTATATGCCTGATGAATAGTACCATGAGGGCATGGCACCATCCAGTGTGGGGGTGGTGGCGTTGTAACTGGAATACTTTTTATTAAAAAATGATAAAAAATTGAAAATTTTGAGATTGGGATAACGATTTAGCTTAAAACTGGAGAGAGCTTAATGATAGAAAATTTTCCGAAGTGGACGAACCTCGGTGAGGAAGAGCTGCGAGAATCTGTCTAGGGGAGTTAATAGAGCCAATGCACTCCAGAAAACGCAAGTAGCTGTCTCCTGAGCCATGTATCCGACTAGCTGCCAGACCACCGTCACCAGGCAGTCGTCAACCCGCCATCACGGTCACCACATCATTTGGTGGAGTGATAGACCATAGGGGACCTCACATCCTGTCTCACGCCTTAGGTCCACTAGTGAGCCCCGTTGATCCATTAACCCTTTTCTTGGTAACCGTTTGACCTAGGAAGCCGTTTTTTTATACTCGCATCATTTGTTAGTATTTTTACCTTTCCTACGCGTCATGGCACGAGGGAGCTGAGTCGAGGGGGATTTTCTGGGGTAGAGCAGATTTGTCATATTTGATAGTGGATGAGCTTCATTGGTATATTTGAGGGTGTGTAAGGGTGAGATAGTGACAGCAGCACACTTCGGTGTGGCGGTGACTCACGACATTACACCGTGAGCACCAGAGGAGAGCCGTAGTGCGTAAATTTTCCGCACGACATGGGAAACTTGGGGTTGACAGAGTTATTTAGAGGACGCGCTGAGCTATTTAGACATCCTTGGAGTGAGGAGGATCGGTTGGAAAAGCGCGATTATTTTACAGATTGACTACATGGTTCGAAATTAGTGTGGGGGTGGTCGTTTCAGATTTTATTTCAGTATTATTCTGCCACCCCACGTTTTTGGTTTATCATAGAGTTGGCCTGGTTTATATTATTGTTGTTTATTGTGTCGCTCCGCAAAAAAAAAAAAAAAAAAAAAAAAAAAAAAAAAAAAAAAAAAAAAACGGAAAAAAATGAAAAAAAAGAGAAAAAGGAAAAGGAAAAAAAAGTATCAACGGCAGAAAATTCAGGGTGCTTGATTGATTTAATTTCAAAACGCTAGGCCGAGAATTTTTATCACAGTTTCACATTCGTTCACAGTTGTGGCCGCGAGAACGGCAGTTACACCGGGACTGGGGAAATTGAGTGTCTAGAATCTTAGGTGATTTGGGTCAGTTTCCTTCATCTTCGTGAGGGAGTGTGAGATTGGGGTATGTGTGAGTGTGTTGTGACGTTTAGGACATCGCTTCTAAATGACTTATCCTACCGTCCCAAAGCTGGCAGATTTACATTACACCCGGAGTAAGAGCACGGAAGGTGTGCGTTAGGGATACGTTCGGTTTGCGTGCAAAAGCGGAAGTAAGTGGTGTTCGTGCTTGTTCCTAACCTAGGCTGGCCGCGAGTTCTTCCGATCACCGCAGTTTCTGAAATCTAGGGGAATATGAATGTTTGATGATGTTCAGTTTGAGTTGAAGAGATTGCCCAGTCTCACCAAAAAATATACACTGTTTTTATCATAGTAATACTGTTTTTAAATAAGTGCAGTTACGCCGCTCTGGATTGATTCGGGATAGTATGCATTGGTAGTATATCGCTGGAGTTTGCTCGGGACGAGCAAAGCTTAGTGCGGGGGTATTTTATAACGCCCAAATAGAGGTTATCTTTTAGCCTGAATTGACGTGCCTTTGTGTTGGAAAGTCGCGTTTTAGCCAGAATTCACCCTCGGAAAGCCTCGGTTTTAGGAAACGAGACGTTTATTTGCTCTTGATAAATTTCTGCATGTTTCGTACTTTTATTGGATATGATCGCGGGTTTGTTCATGTTGTCTTTATAGTAACAGGTTCGGAAAGTGCATTGGGATGCGTGCCGAGACAGAACCGGGATCGCCTCGGGAAACGTGCAGAAAATGCTCGGAGCAGGATTTGACCGAGACTGGTACAAGGGAGAGCGAAATGGAAAACGGAAAGACTGGAGGAAAAACGAGCAGTGAAAATCGGCGGAGGAAGCTGAAAACGCCAAAACCGAGAATCACCAGGATGCGCTCGGTTGACAATATCTTGAGCTTGACTTGGAATTTTGAAGTGAAACCAGGGGCAAAAGAACGGAGACGTCAAGGGCTTTCCGAAAACAGGTTATAATGCTGAAACAGAGTCCGGCCGAAAAACCGACTCCCGTCAAGTGTGGGTCCCAGTCAGGCCACGCCCGAGTAAGGAGTCTCGGTTCTCGGTGTGCAGAGTCAGGAGCAACTATTTCATGTTCGTGACGATTTCCGGGACAGTTTTGGCCTAGGGGTATTTTGGTCATTTTGGCACCGGGCCCGGGTTTCCGGAGTCAAATTCAGATTTTGTCTCCCAAATTCAGTCAGCAGTTTTCCTATGGCCAGAGTCAGGATTGGACAGAATTTGGAGCAGTTTTGACCCAGGGGTATTTGGGTAATTTTAACAAGTTTCGGGTCAAAACGCAAGACGGGAACACGGGAAAGCAGGAAGACACCAAGGAAGGCAAACCGGAGATTTCAGGCAGAAGTGTGGGACCCAGGAGACCCAACCGGGCCCAGCAGAGGACTAAGCCGGGCCAGGGCACAGCCCCTGTCTGCGTATATACGCAGCTGCGTATATACGCAGGCAGGGGGGTATGGGAGCATGGTTTGTGGGCCCCTGGTTGCGTATATACGCAACCCTTGCGTATATACGCAGCCAGTTTGACTTTTTTCCCAAGTCGGTGGACCGATGGCAGTTTTCGTAATTTCTGGCACAAGTGTTTCGGGAAAAAACAGCACTATTTAAAGACTCGTCCAGACTCGTTTTGAGACACAACACAGAAACACAAAACAACAACACATCCACGGAGAAGTCGGAGCATCCCCGGAGAGCACGAAAACGTGAATCCAGATTCAAGACACCCGTTTGCTCTTCTTTTCTCTCATTCAAAAACTGTGTTATTTCGTTATGAATTTCAATAGCTAAACTTTTACCTAGGTTCTCGGTGAACCTAGGGTTTCGTACTCAGAGATTAGTTCTACGTTTTGACTATGGATTCATGAATACGTTATCTTAATATCAACAGCTTTATCAGTTATTCTGTCTTTGAATGTTACGGTTTATGCATGATCGGAGTAGCTAACCAGAATTGCTACAGACCCGAGCCGGTAGGTGAAAACGTCCGGTTAGGGTTAGGAAGAGAAGACATAATTTAGCACCTTACCCCGATGGGCAAACTAGCGAAGGGGAGTTAGGACTAGCTTGAAATCGTTGAGACCAACTGTTAGAGAATCTGACCCGGGCCATCAGGACAGGTTAGAAACCCTAGCAGACTTAGAACGAGACTGCAGACTTAGGCAGCTTAACAGGAATCCGACAGTCTGCAGAATTGTGATAACGTGCAGGAAAAGAAAAGATACTGCACAATTGGTACGTGGCACGGATAACGACACTGCTGTGTGTTTTCATGTCAAACAAAGAACGAAAATCTGAAGAACCCTAGGGTATCCCGGGACCTAGTATCAACCTTAAGATTATTCAGAAAACTCTCACAAAAAGATTTACAATTTTAGTCTTTACTTTTAGTACTTAGTTTACAACCATAATCTCAAACTACTCATCCGTTTTACACTATGTTCGTTAAAACTGATTACTAGAAAAACCTGCAAAGTCCCTGTGGGATCGATAATCTGAGTCGTAATACACTCTTTACTACTTGATTCGTATACTTGCGAATAGCACGCTAGAAAGCGCATCACTGGGACACTCGGTTCTTTTGATCTTAACCCAGAAATGAGAGTTAGTGAATGGATTGAAAGAATAGATAACAAGCAATGTTGGAAGGCTAATGCTATTAGAGATAAAGTTCCAGATTTTATCGCTTTCAGAATTTTGGCTATCCAACTTCTGGCCTACCCGGAGAATGATAAAATTATCTGGCCGTTCACAAGATCAGGAAGCTATAGTACAAAGTCAGGTTACAATTTCATCCAGGAAGACAACTCCATCCATTTATTTCCAGCATGCCACTTCATTCTCGTTCAATGGCCCCAAATGAATGGAGGAAATTGGGGCAACATCTGGGAGCTTAAAATCCTTGGGAAATGGAAAACTTTCATTTGGAAAGGTGCACACCAAAAGCTTCCGACCAGATACCTTCTCAGTCGCAGATTTTGTTCCAATACAAGCACCTGCCTGTTATGTGAAGCTAATGAGGAAACGCTTGATCATCTCTTTTTCGAGTGTCCTAAAGTCAAATCACTTTGGAATACTGAGATCTTTATGTCTGTTACTAACGATACCTTTGAAAACAATTTATGGGCTATCATCCTCTCAAAAAACATATGTGCTATTCATACCATTTGGAGTATTTGGAGAGGTCGATGCGGGTTTATCTTCGGCAACAAGGATTTTTCGACTGATGCAATTCGGATTACCATGGAGCATGAATGGGCTCTCATGGACAGTAAGGATTTCTCTCCTTCTCCTCCCATCCACACAAACCACCCCACTTGTTGAAACTCTACTGTTCTTGTGGATAATGGCGAGGGCAATGGACAAAATCCTCCTCTGAATATTTTTGTGGATGGCGCCTGGAACCCCAATTCTTATCACTCTAGTTTTGGTCTTCAAACTCAAGGAGCGGATGGCTCTCCTTGGATCATTGGAAACAAATGTTTTACCACGAGTGCTCACCAAGCAGAACTTCTTGCTGTTGAGCATGCCATCAACTTTGCTAATATCATGTCCATTAACATTAACACTGACTGTGTTGTTGTCTTGTCGTTTCTTCAGGGAAACTCCAGTCCTCCTATTCAGGATGATCCTATCATCAACAGGATCAGGATTCTGTCGCAGCATCTTTTATTTTGTAGCATCTCTAAGGTGGATCGGACCATGGTAGCGGTTGCTCATAAGGCCGCTAGGAGTTCTCTTTTGGATGACCATCCGATTTAGCTTCTTATCTTTGTTGTAGTTACTGTTGTTGTCTAGTTAGTGGTTAGTCGTTGTGTTCCTGCAGTTGTTCCTGCAGTTGTTGTTGTAGTTGTAGTTGTAGTTTGTTGTTGATGGTTCCCTGGTGTAGGTGCAGTTGCTGTTTGTTGTTGATGGTTTGTGTCGTTGTTGATGCTTGTGAGGGGTATGCCCCTTGTTCTATCTCCATGTACTATTTTCCTCTTCAAAAAAAAAAAAAAAAAAACTCCTTATAGAGAACCAAGACAAGTGAAAATAGTAATATATTCTCCTAAAAAAAGCAGTAATATACTATTAACGTTTTCTTTTATTAGAAGGATACAATTATATGGCAGATAAGGGAAATTTTTTCTTTCTCTACTATTTTGTTTTATTGGTGTATGTATAAATAATGGTGTCCGTATACAGTAAAAGAGTAAATCTTTCAAGCGTTGAGATCACTGGAATGTGTCTTGCATCTTCACGAATCAAAGAATGCATCTTCACTAAGTGAGTTTTGTTTTTCTCATCAATACCTTTTTCCATATGCAAACCACAAGATTTGATCCCTTAAGAAATCCAAGCATCCACCAACTACTCTCTCTGTCCCACCAGGTTATTCATGATTTACTTATTTGGAAATCCCACTAGGTTCTTCAAAATTTCTTAATAAGAAAATATTTTACTTGAAAAATACCATTTTACCAATCTCTTTAAGTGGCTGACTAAGATTGCACACAGTTTTTTAATCACTTACCAGGAACAATTATGAGTTTTCACATGTTTCCTTAATAAAACAACTTCTCAATTTTTTGAAGAACCACTTGGGATCGAGGGAGTATCTCTGCAGACTAAGGGCATCTCCAACCCCATGGGGGGAGGGGGAGGGGGTGCTATGGGGATAAATTTTGCCTTGGGTGAGGGATGGTTAGGGGGAATTTCCCCATGGACATCCCCTCCCCCTCCCCCTACATGGAATGATTAATTAATTGAATATTTGATAATTTTAATTACACATACTAATATTTTCTGATTATATTATGTATTTTATTATTATGATTAGTATATTTTATTTTTTATTATTTTTTAAAATTAATAATGTATTCGGAAAGTATATTTACGAAAAGTCATAGTTATATTATTTTTTTTTGAAATTTAATAAAACTTAATTTTTATACTGTTAACAATTATAATTTTAATAACTAAAAAAACACGGTTAAAAACGTCAAATTTATTCAATGATAACGATACAAAATATAGCATTTAGTTACAAAGCAAATGACGTCACTCATAATTTTTCTCTTGTGCATTCCAAACATGTTCAACTAAGTGATCACGTAGCTGTTGATTGGCATCTACTGAGCATATTTGGCAACAACACATCATATAGTCATCAAGTGATATTTTGTCAGTTCTTGGTTCAAAATTTATCATTTAATTATTATTAGTATTAATATCATTGTTATTATTGTTAACATCTTTTTGTGTGTGTGTATATTGGTAAACAATTTTATATTTATTTTTTGGTATTAATAATTCATTTTTAAATCATTAAATATATATTACAGATTAATTTTTTGAGTTGGGGGAAAGAAATGGGTTGGAGACGATTAGTAGTTTGGCGGAAGGGGAGGGGGAGGGGAGGGGGAAAATGGTGGACCCGTGGGGGGAGGGGGAGGTGGGGGGAGGGGGAAAAAGCCATGGGTTGGAGATGCTCTAATCAAACTGAAGTGGAAAAATAGGCCCAGTATTTCTAAGCAAGCACTTATGAACCAATGTTCTAAAAGGCCCAACTATGAAAGGAATAGGCCCATTATTGTAGTTAGAATGATTCTGGCTCGTGAAGGCTCCGCTCGGCTTGGCTTTGTTTAGCGTAAACGGGTCAACCCGAACTCGTTTTTTTACCCGCACGCACGAACACGTTTGGCCCGTCTTAAGAACCGGAGTAGATCCGTCACTGTACTTTACCCTCCTCCAAGCTCTAGAGAGAGAGAGAGAGAGATACACAAGTATCAATAATGGGCGAGAGTGCATCAACCGCCGAGGACGATTTGCTCCTGAAGAACTTCTTCGCCGAAGTCAGCGAGGTCGAGCGCGAGAACGAAGTTAACAGGTTAGCGAACACAATCAATCGACGAATTGTTTTCTGTTGATTTCTGTCACCGCATGTTTGATTATTATTGCCAATTAGGGTTTCGTTTGATTTCCCCTCTGAATAGAGTTGTTTAACCCCCCTTTTCACCTGTATAATTGCATATTGACAGTTTTAACCCCCTTTTCCCCTGAAAATGGATGAGATTGGTTCTGAAATGTTATTATTCTTGAAATTGCTAAAGAATCAATGAGGGAACTGGCCTTTTTTTTTCTTCAATTGGTAGTGATATGGACAATAGGAAGTGATTCGATGAAGCTTTTTATAAGAGAGAAACCCTCGAGCAGTAGTAGCTGGATAGTTAAAATTGGGGAAGAAACAGGCTGGTGAATTCGTCTTGGAAATCTACCCCTCGGGGCAAGAAGACAAAACTATTGCGCTCTCACAATTGGAGGGTAGATTGCAAATACTAAAATTCAGCCAAGTGTAGAATGAAAGTGCATTTGAGGGAAAGGCAAGCTGGTCAAGGCTATTCCAGCTTAGATTTACTATTTTAGATATTTCACCGGGCTTGCAGTTTCTAAGTTATTCCTTCGAACCCATCGGACGAAACAGATGTAACTAACTTCACTTGATTTTGGGTGGTTGGGCAACGTTTGAAGTCAGCCCAGTTAGCAGATTCGACAGCTATTCGGGTTGGATTACATTGTCTCTTCTAGCAAACCAATAGCACCGACGAACACCCCTTATAAGGTTGACCTATGGAATTGGGATGTTACCTGTTTTAGACTGGAGACAGGTGATTGGCCCTTGTACTATTCCTGTCTTCGGAGAAGTTTAGAATGTTAATTGTTGGGTAGACTTCCGATGCTTCTCTGACGAGCAATTCCTTGGACTCTTCAAGTTACAACCTACTTCCATACACTGTGCTATGCTCTTCTAACTTTCAATCAAGTCGCTAAATCTTGAAAAGAAGTTCTGACTTGTCTTAGATTTGGGCAGCTCCAAGCCTGCAAATTAAAATTACCAGCTCTTTTTCATAGCATTTCGTTATGCTTGTACCTGAATGTTCACATCCTCAACAGTGGAAAGTACGGATGTTTTTACTAAGGACTTTATCGCATTCACTACAGTGTTCCCGCCTATTGGTCAACTAAAAGACCTGACATGTAGGCATTTTTTGGAAGAAGTGGAAGATCACAGACCTCCACATATGGCTTTCCTAAATGCATTTTCTCAAAACGAGCGTCTTGAAGAATTCTGAGACTGACTAGGATTTTTTTTTTTTTTTTTTAATGTTAGAAATCAAAGACATGATGGTTGTGAATTGTGATATTTCAGACTATAAGGTGGTCCTGGTCTTGTAAGTCCAACTCAGGAATATAAGTATGATTTGTCTCCTCAAGTGAAGGTGACTGGGGAAGGGAAAATGTTACGAATCAGACTTTTCGATGGTCTAATTAGCTCAATGGCACTCCTGGTTGATATAATGACATTGTTAAAACGTAAGTTGGAAATATTATTACTCCAGTGAAACCCAATAAGAAGGAGCTATATACGTATCTACGTATGCCCATACCAGACCCTTCCTTCAAGGATGATATTTTTGTGGACTTTGTGAATAAGTCCAATTCAGTAACATCAAATGATAGTTAAGAGACATACTGTGCAAAGGGAAACACAAACGAATGTATGGGAATGTTTCTTTCTTCTTTCCTTTCTTTTGATGTGTGAAAGATCACTCAAAGTCATATCGAACCACTAACAAACGGCTGCTGCCATTTGTTATAGACGTTGAGCGATTATTAACCCAACAAAGGAAAACCAGAAACAAATACAGCCAGAAGGTATGTTTAGATAGATTCTCTGAAGCATCCCTTTCCACGGAAACTCACTGATTCCATAAATTGGAATAGGTTATTAATGTGGCAATGGGGTACTTTAATCTTGAAAGGTGCTGCTTGCTTTTATCCTTAAATCAAGAACTCCGAGCAACAATTGCATGTCGATGTAAGAGGAGTTCCTCAATTAAAATATTTTCCCATGAGAAGCATACTACAGGAGGAAAACAGAGCTTAAATCCCCCAGTCGGTGGCTAGAGAAATTTTTTAGCTTTAAATTTTCAATTCTGTTTCCCGTCTCAATGAGGTTCATTGTCATTCCCACCTAGGTCAGTGAGAGTGGGAGTGGGAGTGCCCAAGTAAAGAAGGATTGAATTTGAGAGCGTCATGAAAGTGACTCTGTATAATATTCATTTAATGTAATTGTTATGATTGAAATGGATGGAAATCATGTGTAAATATGTCTAACATAGTGAGAATTTACCATTTTTTGGGCTTCCTATACTCATTGGCATAGTTCCTTGGTAGTTTTAGTCAAGGTTACCTAGATCGTAGTTCGCGGTACGGGTTCGGGATCGCGGTACGCTAGGATGACCGGTTCGCGGTACGCTAGGGGTAGGCTTCTTCGGATCGCTCAGTTAAATCGAAATTCGCTTGTCCAGTTCGCGGAACGATTTTCGGAATCGTAAATATGTATATATATATACACACACATACACATATACATGTGTGCGTGTGTGTGGATCTTACTAAAAACATAATAATTTGTTGGGGTTGTTTAAATTCTACTTTTTATTCTTTTTAACAAATCATATCTTTAATAATTATCATTTCAATTGTTTTATTTCATTTAAGAAAATGGCACAACTAACTGATATGTTGATTTCTTTTGCCCATCAAACAATTTATATTAAATAAAAAATATGCTATGTTTAGATAAGATGATACTCTTTTTAAAAAACCTCTCTGGAAAATCTCAACCACCTCTCTGAAAAATCTCAACCAAATCATATCCCAAAAAAATCTCAGCGAAATCCTATCTTTTACTATTTTTTTTAAATTCTATCTTTTACCATTAGTTACGACGAATATGATATTTTTTCCTAAAAAAAAAAAGAATCCCTGTAATCCTGCAATTACACTCTTAAAAAAAATAAAAATAACAAAACCCTTGAGTTACTCCACTACTCACGTTCCTTTCACAAATTCAGCGAACAAAATTAATACGGGTCAACATCTTCTTCAACGGTTCAGTAAGCCCCTGTTCTTCATCTTCTGTATCACTTCATCTTCCTCGTTCTTTCTTTCATACTGATCGGGACTGTTGACTTCTGATGGACGTTCGATAGCAGTTCGTGGGTCATCCTCAACGGCCTATGACGGATGGGTTCGGGCGATCTAGTTCGGCAATCGGTAGTGTTTGAGCGATTTTAGGTAACCTTGGTTTTAGTCCTTTGGCTGTATTTGTTATGCTAGTATGTACAATTTCTTTTTCAGTTTTGTAAATTTTAGGATAAATTACAGATAGGTGACCTGTTGTTTAGGCTCGGTTCGCTCAAGTGACCCGTGGTTTGAAAAGTTACACTTAACTAACCTGTTGTTTGTCCGTCTTTAGATAGGTTTTCCATCTATAAAATTTGTTAGTAGACAAATTGTTAATTGCGCTTATCCCCTTTAGTCAAGATTTAGAGTCAACTCAACCCAAAAATAAAAGAAAACTACAAAAATGAAAAACTAAGATGAACATGAAGAAAAATAGCGTGGTTTTCCTCAACCCCGCCATACTCCGTGAATGCCAACGCATCGTCGCCGACAGCGAAATTGTGAAGGAAGATGCTATTAATTGGCCAGAACATGTCCGTGTTGGTAAACAAGAAGGGATTGTGATGGGCAATGAACACATCTCCTTCACTACGCTGATATTTAGATCGCTTGTGGATGTTCAGTCTGGCAAGGACACTGTTGGGCTTCGTATTCTCTACTACCCATTCCAGGATTTGAAGTGCTTTGTGTTCTCTCTGATCTCACTCCACTTCAGATCAAACCCATATAGGAGGATTGCACTAACTGCTGCTTTGCTAGGATTTGAAAGACTTCACAAGTTACATGTCAGCAGTTGTGTCTTTGATTGCTCTATTGTCCTATTTTGATGCTATGCCCCCGTTATATGGAGTTTCTTGTTGACAAATTATATGAACATTATCACCTTGGCTTATTTTTCTTGTATTTGAGCTTGAACGCTGCCCTTTTAACTGTTGTGTAATATGACTGCTGTGCATCGCCGAAGAATTTTTACATTAGGAATCTTAATCGCAAAAAACAAACAACAAAATGTGAAGCTGAAAGTGAGAACTAAAAGAAGGAAAAAGAAGATTCAGAACATAGGGAAGAAGAAGAAGAAGAGACGTCCTCCGTGCTCCTAAACACCCTCGTCACCATCTTCCTCAATCCAACAATCAGTAATTCACCAGTCCCTCACTCAAATCGTACACAAACCCAACAAATTTGTCTTCTTTGTCAGCAGATCCAAACCCAACAGAACTTCAATTACCCAGAATCACCCAATTTCCGTAGCATTTGAAGCAAATTGCTTTACAATCAAGTAGACCTGGAAGAGGAGAGAGAGGCAGAGGTAGAGAGAGAGAGATAGTGACAGAGAGAGGCGATCACTCGCCAGCGTCGGTAACGTCCAATAACTCAACAATGCCGGCGGCAACCACCCCTCCCCTGCTCGGAACCCTTTGATCTTCTGGTATTATTACCCTTTCACAGTCTCACCACCAATTACAACATATAAAAGTTCTGTCCTGGAAGACACTATTCAGAGCCATATAGGAGTGACAGTTTGTTAACATCTCTAAACTGTGATTAGATAGCTGTTTGGCGACTTGATGAAGCCATATTCTGAAAGCATGCATCACTACACCGTCAATGAATTTGACTTGATGTTAGGTAGGTCATCAAACTGTGAAGCTACATCCGTCATTTCATTATAAATTATAACCCTTACACACGGTTGACCATGTTGGTCGGAAGCCTGGCACGGTAAGGCGCAGATCGCGGCTCAGCCTGCATCAACCCATAACCAGCACAGCCCCATATAGTAGTCTGTCCGAGACGGGCTTGGTGTATTAGAACCGTGACCCGGATCCCCCCCCCCCCCCACACACACACACACACACATACACACACCGCACGCCCGCACAGAAAAAAAAACATTTTTATGCCTCCCAACAGCTATAAATGATATCCTACTTGGGAATAAAATGCAAACGATAGCTTATTTTGTTTACAAGTTTTTCAATTTTGAAAGTTAAAATTATAAACGGGTAAGTTTTTAAAATTGTTTTAAAGTAAGTATTAAACAAACTAAATTATTTTGTACAATATATAAAATTATGTTAGGTAATAGGTTTGCAGAGTTTCTTTTTGTTTTATTTTTAACCAAGATTTACCAATAATTACTATAATAATAAAAAAACAGAAAATGATAGGGGACTGGCCCCGCATATAGTCGTCCAGAGTCCAGACCGGTGGGCCGAGACGGGTTGGATATCTCACATTTAGGCCCGGTCCGGGCCTGCTACAATGAAAAGCCCGGTCAACCCATTGACACCTCTACCAACACTACCATCGTCTTCATCTCCTGCCAAGAACACCATCGTCTCCGCTACCGAATCTATGAAAGACCGAACATCAGAGCCTCTATGTTCTCTCGATCTCTGTCTCTCTCATGCCAACCCCCTAACCGGATCGACAACCCTCCAGTCCCTTGTCTCTTTCGTCACCAACCAACCCTACAATCTTAGGCAACTACAGATCATTCGTATCCTTTCTATCTCTATCTCCTAAATCAAACCCCATGTTGC
The DNA here is from genome assembly GCA_023055425.1 of Linanthus parryae. Classification (NCBI taxonomy): domain Eukaryota; kingdom Viridiplantae; phylum Streptophyta; class Magnoliopsida; order Ericales; family Polemoniaceae; genus Linanthus; species Linanthus parryae. The sequence goes on along the minus strand of JALGPY010000001.1, from coordinate 183,627,403 downwards.
CTTTTCTCAAACCCATGATTTTCAGAACAAATTGAATTCAAGACCTAATTTTTACCTAAATTGAAGAAGTGAAGAAAAAGAAGGGAAAGCTTTCACAAACCAGACCAATGCTTTTTGCTTTCTTTTCATTGCAGCAGTACAGATAGAGCTAGAGCTGGGAAGTGAAGAAAGTTGGTCAGATTATGCGAGAACGTAATGGGTTGATGGAGTTGTTTCAGGTCAATTAGATTTTGTGGCTGCTTCGGTTGGTGGATGGAATTTAAGACCTTAATTGATCACACCGAGAGATCTTTTGTTGTAGTTGTTGGTGGTGGAGGATTTTGGAAGCATCGTGAGGGAGAGATATTTGATTTGTTCTCACCTAGAGATATTTTTGGTGGTGTTGGTGGTTGATGGTGGATTAAATTTGTTTGTTGGAGGGGGGGTTGACCTGTGTACCCCAGTTGTGATGTGGCTAACACCAAGCCAATTTCACTGATGGTGTTAGTCAATTAGGACGCGATGTTTCGATTTGTAATAGGGTGTGTAGTTATGCGTCAAAAGCAATATTGTGAGTACCTAAGTGAGAATTGAGCTATGTTGCACGGGTGCTTCTAATTGGTCGCACCCGCACCGGGTGCTTCTGGGTGCTTCGTGGGTGCTTTGTGGGTGCTTTCTGGATAAGGTAGAGTTGTTTTTGAAAGTCTTAGTTGAGAGGTCTTCCAAATACAACTAGAATTTAACAAAGAAACGTGCATCTATGTGATCAATTTTTACCCTTAGATTAGTCACCTCTCTACAGCGAAGAACAACGACATGAAGAGATTATACTATTGATATAGTAACCTTGTATCTTCGAATATGTGTATGAATTTGTATTCTATTGTAATATGATCCCTATTATTGTCGTTATTATATTAGTATAATGGTATCACTAATAATATCAAATAAAAATATAAATAATGTGGCCGCACCCCCGCCGCACCAGCACCCTTAATTTTTAGGAATTTGCCGCACCCGCATCCAGTTCCCGAACCAGCACCCGCACCGCACCCGCCCTCGTGCTACATAGGAATTGAGTAAAATGTAAGGTAGTTAAGTTTCATTTGTTTTTAACTAAAATGGAGATTCAACTTTCAATTGTTCAAGTATCAGAGTTTTGATCCCCATCGAATTCCAAGTTGGCAAGTGGATTTCTGTTGTAGAAAGAATATGTCCAAAAGGTATTTCTTTCTTTCCCTTTAAACTAGCGGCACAACGTCGGCCTTGTGAAGCAAGCAAAATTGATATCAACGAACAAATTAATATCCATTCAACAAAAAAATTAGTAATCCAAATCCAAAATAAATGAATGAAATGTTAAAGATCATGCCTGCTGAAGTAGATTGTATGAAAAAGTAAACCTGGTGTAGTTAGCATTATGGTCAATTTAACCCCCCCCCCCCCCCCCCCCATGTGTGTGTTAATCTGTCACTGAAACTTTATGTTTGCAGGATCCTGTCATGCTTCAAGTTGAATGCATTCGAATTTCTCAATCTACCATTTGATTCATCAGTGGATGAAGTAAAGAAGCAATATCGTAAGGTAATTCCTTTTCCTTGGTTGAACAATTTGGCCATGTATATATTCGTTATGATTGACATGCTTGGTGTTACTTGTAAAATGTAGCTTTCCTTGTTGGTCCATCCTGATAAATGCAAGCATCCACAAGCAAAAGAGGCTTTTGGTGGTATGTATATGCTTCCTATTTCTTACACATTTAAGTAATCTGCATTGCTGTATACTGTTTGAGATTCTCTAATGCTGAAAATAGCTTGGATGGGATATGGTTTTAAAGCTGATTGTCTCGAATCAGGAAATTGACCCTTGCATAAAAAAAAAAACATGATAATCACTGACTATTTTTATTTCGAAAAAACAAAAAAGGTTGGTATTAGATGATGTATATATTATGAGCATGTTTAGTTGAGATAGATTATTGAATGAGTGGTTGAGATGAAGTGTATCTGACTCTCTCCTCACCTCAGTCACTCATCCAGTGATCTATATCTCTCCAAACCAAGCCTGTGTTATCATGTATATTAGAGACTAGTGAACCCCACCCGTGGCTTAAGCCACTCTTATCAGAACATGAATTTTGAACTTTAAAACCCTTACATTTATGCAACAGAAATAGACCCTCACATACCTCTGGACCTTTGATCTTCTTTTGATCTAATGGTCAGTTAGATGACCAACAATGCAATGTGAACAGTAAAAGGTAAGCTTGTTTAGTATATGGATTAGAGTTGTAAATAATGTAAGAAGTGGTGGAGAGAGAATGATGTGCAGTAATATATAATGAATATATAAGACATTGAAAGAGTGGGAATAAGGTCCCACCAAATTCGATATGTGAGATTAAAATCAAATGTGAAAACAATCCAATTCAGCCAGTCCAATGATCCCAAGTGTCATTGGGTTTTATTATATAGACTATGATCGATAAGTTGTCGGTTTCATTTCTCTTACCGCTGGTTGATGTTTAGGTAATTGGTATTGCACAATATTCTTGGCTGCGCTGCTAATGATGATGATGTCTAAAAGTCTTAGCCATGGTTCATTTCTTCTTATTTTCATGTATCTGGCAATTGGTACCATAATACAAAGACTGTTCCATCTGAAACCATGCCACTCCTGCCATTGGGTTATTTGCAATGACTGCCTTCATTAGAACCTTCTTCCGGAGACTTCAATGTTTAGGCCTTGTTTAGGTAGCGGATAAGGAGCCCTGATGAGATATGATATTCCCTCATCTTATACCTTGTTTGGGTGAAGGTATATGGAGGGGAAATCACATCCACCCCTTATCCTTCTCTCAACATTTGACCTTCAATCTTATACCATAGGTGGTGCCGTGGTAGTATACATCAGATAAGAGAAGGGAGGATATGAGTGAGTCCAAATTGACTCTAATACCCTCAACCATTCTAATAAATTCCTAAATTGTCCCTATCAATTTTTGAACATTTTGTAATGTTATCGCCACATAGTCGTACAAGAAATTCCCAATATGTCCCTATAAATTTCCCAAACTGTCCCTTTAAAATTTCTAATAATGTATTCGTATTTAATCAAACTTTTTTGAACGATATTTTCATCTCTCTAATTTCGAACATGTTGTAATGTTATTGTGGTGTGTAATTTAATTGTCGATGCCGGTAACAGAGTACAATTCCATTATTACATTACTAACATTGTAAATTGTCACTTGACTGGTGACCTATGTTGCACGGACACTCAATCAGGGGTGCCGTTCCGGTTTCGGACACTCAGAAACGTGTCGGAAACTCGGACACACCTGAACCATGTTTCGGAAACTCCGTGGTGTTTCCGAATAAAACTGATAAGAATGTGGCCCGAAATGCCTGGTTCCATTTGGGGGAGAGAGAAAATGGGGAGAGAGACGTAGAGAAAGAGAGTTGGACAAAGTTGTTATCGATTTACCAAACCACATCTGATTATTCTTGCTTCTCTTCCTCTTTGTTTTCTTTGTCAAAGAGATTGTGCGGTTAGGGTTGGTGAAGACAGCTTAAAGATGAAAACATGAGACAGTTCACTTCCACCTCGTGTATTTATTAAAATTTTGAAAAAACACCCTGATAATTTGTATGTTATGTGTTGCTATCTTTTGGATGCTGAGCTTCATTCGACTCTTGCAATGGATATAGTTTTAAATTTGTCAATTACTTTAAGTTTTGAATTAATACACACACACACATACATACATACATATGTATGTATGCGGCGTGTATATAGATGCGGCGTGTATATACATGTATATAGATGTATATATGCGGCGTGTCCGCGTCTCCTGACTCCATAAAATTTGGCGTTTCGGCGTCTCCGTCTCCTGCCGTACCCGTCTCCGTCTCCTGCCGTACCCGTCTCCGTTTCCGTGCAACATAGCTGGTGACATTACGTAATTTTTGTGAGAAAAAGGAGCATTAATACATAACTAGCATTACATTTTATTAACAAACTATTCGTACATTTCATGCTCAATTTACGATACAAATAGTTTACCTCATATCACAGCACTGAGGGTACTATAGCCATTTTCACACACATCCCTCTTCTTATCATGTACTACCCAAACATGATAACTTATATCCTGCCTCATATCTTAAAGCACCCAAACACAGTAAGTCAGCATATCACATCATGCCTTATCCCACAGCATACATATCTTTCCTCATATCCCAGCATTAGCCTTATCCGGCGTTTCTTATCCGCTACCCAAATGAGGCCTTAGTGACCGCTGATGAGGCTTTTATGATGTACGAGTGTCGCGTCATTAATTGCTATCTTTTCTTTGGATGGTATGTCTGAGTCTTTGCTTATGGAACCTTCGTTTGAGACTGCTCTCTTTGTTACAGCACTACGAAGACAGTATAAGATTGTTTTTGTTTAACGAGTTATGCAAATGTTGCTAGCGTGCTTTTGCTAATCATTTTAGATAGTCCTTTTGCCATCTGTCATTTATCTGAGTATCTATGATTCTGTGAATCTGGAATTGTGGGGGTTTCCATATGCAACTGCTATGCTGTGGATTCTTGTAATCTTTGTAAAAGATTAATCTGAGAGAAATCTACCGTGGTTGATCGAGTTTTGTATATACTTTGTGATTAGTTTTTTATTTTGGTTTTTGAATGTTATGTTAATTCTATCATCTTTCTGGTCAGCGCTGGCGAAAGCCCAACAATTGTTGCTTGATCCTCAAGAAAGAGAATATATTCTGAACCAAGTTAAATCCGCAAAAGGTCAATTCTCTATCCTTATTGATCTTGCTACTTCAATAGGTTTTTCTGTTATTGATGGATTGTGGACAGAGTGGTGTTTCTAATGTCTTTTGTCACCGTCTTGACTAACTTCTTTTAATCAAATGAGTTTTTAGAGGAACTTAGAGCATCGAGGAAGAAGCAGCTTAAGAAGGACAATGCTTCTAAGATAAAGTCATTAGTTGACGAGGTTTCTCTCTCTCTCTCTCTCTCTCTCTCTCTCTCTCTCTCTCTCTCTCTCTCTTATTGAACTCCTTCTCGTTTAGTTTGGAGTTATTGTCCCATACTAGTGAAATGGCTGTTATGTCAGAAAACTAAGTGATACGGCCACCTGCGTTGTGTATAGTGGAACGAAATAATACTAAAATATAAAATGGAATTTTAGAAAATGTGACGACTTTTTTTTTTTTTTTTACATGTTCTTGGGCATTAAAAATGAATTAGTATACCAACAAGGTTCAGCATAACTTGTAGTAGATGGTTGAGCCCCTTAAAACACAAGGTCATGGGATCAAACCCATGCTGTACGCACTTCTGTGATTTCTACACCTTCGGAGTATTGGTGTACAGCCGTCAGCTGGGAGCACCACCTGGGGCAAACCAAAAAAATGTGTCAGTATTCAAATTTGTAAGAGACTACTAAGGAAGGGAACAAATGGCATTGTAGACTTTGAAGTGAGACCCTTAAGATGCTACTTGTCGTGAAGGAAAAAAAAAAGATAGTATGATTGGAATAGAGGAAGGTGCATCTGTATGGAGGCAGAAGATGCTTACTTCTAGTAGTTTCTGATCCTAACATCGGTCTGGCCCTCTAACAGATATGATACTTGAATCTCTCGACTTGGTAGAAAAAGTATGGTATTGAGATGTATTAATGTGATAAGTTTATTTTTAGCTTAAAATCTCTGCTTTCGACGTGATTTTTACAACGTTAACTTTTTTCAGTGAACCTTGAGATCATCCAAATTTAACCCATTGCCTATTTCACATGATTCTGATGCAACTCAAAATCTCTGCTTCTGAAACATATTGTGGTCGTTGCAGGGGAAATATGAGCAAGAATTTGAACGGTCTGAGGAATTTCAGAAACAACTGAAACTGAAGGTTCGGGAGATCTTGACAGATCAAGAGTGGCGGAGGAGAAAAATGCAGAAGAGGGTAATCTGAAATCTCTCTTTATATATTTCTTTGTCGAGCAACTTCGGCATAGCTACAAGTAATTTTTCCCATTTCATGAACAAAAAAGGGTTTTTGAACTATTTACTTTTTGTTTGAATGCTGTCCAGATATCTGAAGAAGAGGGTAGACTAAAGAAGGATGAGGAGGAATCAAAAGAAATGTGGAAAAGAAAGCGTGAGCACGAGGAGCAGTGGGAAGGAACAAGAGAACAACGGGTTAGTTCCAGCGATCACTTAGAATACTTTTATACTATCTTCAGTGGTTCAAATGTTCTTTAGTACATGGACTTTTATGCTGTCGTCACTAGGCTATAATGTTAGGAATTAGACCACACTTATCTGATAATGGTGAGTTTCCTATCCTGGTACTTTTGGATTTCATGGAACGACTTGATTTTTACCATGTCACTGTTCTACTCATCTAGACAATAGAGAAAAAGCGAACTATTCTATTTACCTGACTAGTGGTTTTTGTGATCCTGGAGACTCTACCTAAACCATTATTGTTGTTTATAATGTCTGGAAGTTTCTTAGGACCATTTTCTGCACCTGAGCTTCTGCCTAACCTGCATTGTCTACTGAAGATATGATAAGATTTCCGCTTTATGCTTGTAGTCAGGCTCTTCCTAGTAATCCAGGCAGTCAAAAAACAGAAATCCAAATCTTTATACTTTTACACAGTTATAAAGTTAGTTGGCTTAGTAATGTATATTCTGAAAGAGAACTTAACAAAAACGGATTCACATCTTTTTGCTCAGTCCATTATCTAGCACTTCTACCTCATTTTCAACCTCCACCCTGTTTCAAACTGTCCAAATATCTTGTTTGCTTGATCTTGCATGAATGTCACTCTCGTCTCGTGTTTTACCTAGCTGTATTTATTTCTTATGAAGTTACTTTTTAAAATTGTTTTTTTTTTATGAACAGTAAACTTTTATAACATAAAACTGATAAATTAGGTGGGGTGATCACCCCCTACAAGAAGATCAACAAAATTTCCAAAAGCTGATAAACTAATAGAGTCCAGCAACTCTTTACAACCATTAATCCTACTCCATTCCACTAATTTGTGGGCAACAGAATTTACTGACCTTGGGACAAAATTTACCTTACTCTGTGAAATTGCCATTTCATGCTTACATGCTGTTCTTCTGGTATCCCACTGCCATTGTCCTCCTAGACTTGAGTTGAGAGATTTTGCCACTAGTTGATTGTCTGTTTCCAAAAGTACCTGCTTCCAACCTTCTTTGTTAATTTTCTTCAAAGCTAATTCAACAGCAAGAAATTCTGCTTCTTCAACATTGTTGCCCCAGCCTTCCTCCGTGCCAGCTGCCACCAATTGATTCTTGTCATTTCTAACAACAAATCCTGCAATGAACCTCCCATTTTTAACTCCAGCATCACAATTCATCTTGAGGAAACCAGTGTTAGGGGGGGACCACTGGGCATCACTGGTTTTGAGATCTTGAGGCTTTTTTATACCCTTCAGATTTGAGGAGTGTTCCTCCCAACCTTTCTCAATGTCAAAAATGAGTTTCTTGCTGCAAAGATTCTGTCCTTTGAATATAATTGCATTCCTCATCATCCAAATCTTCTCCATAATCACAGCACACAAGCACTTATAGCTTTCTTTAAGGTCACCTACTTGGCTGATTTCATTGTTGGGGTTCACAAATCTCTCAATCCATTCTTGTATGTTGCCAATGGGGAGGGCATCAGTTCTGATATGTCCAACATGGAACCATACACTCCTTGCTACTTCACAAGTGAAGAAGAGATGAGTACTTGATTCTAAATCTTTATTGCACAAGGGACACCACCCCATTAAGGAACCCCTGGCTCTTATAGGAAGAGTATCACTTGCCACTCTCCACAACATCATCTTAAGCCTATTATGAATTTTCCCTTTTCAAATCCAATTTCAGAGTTCATTTTCAATTGCATGACTACTACTCCTGGTCTGTGCTAAGTATGCAGCTCTGGTGGTGACACTTCCAGTTTTCTCTGCCATCCAGATCCACTTATCCCTCACAGGCACTAGGGGGATCCTGATCCTCTTTATAGCTTCCTTTTCTTCTTCTGAGAACCATCTTTGTAGTAAATCTGATCTCCATGTCTTCAAGTCCCAGTCAATGAGCTCTGCTACTAGCTTTGGAGCTCTCCATACATCATCTGGTGCTTTTGGCTTGGCCATCTCTAGATTTGGGACCCAAGGGTCCTCCCAGATGTTAATTTGGCTTCCATTTCCCACGCTCCAAATAGCATTAGGCTCAATAATACTCCTAGCTCTGAGTACCCCCTTCCAAAAATAAGAATCAGTCTTCTTTTCATCAATTCTATGGAAGGCTATTCTATTACAATATTTCTTTAAGAGTATGTCAACCCAGAGTGAGTTTTTACTAGTCCAAAGATGCCAAGCAAATTTTGCAAGAAGAGCACTATTATGTTTAGCTAAAATTCTGAATCCCAAGCCTCCTTCACTCTTTGGCTTGCAAAGTTTTTGCCAGCTTTTCAAATGAGCTCTCTCCTTGCCATTAGAGCTCCCCCACCAAAAATTTGCACATTAGAGTCCATTTTCTGAAGTAAAGTACTAGGAAGCATATAGACAGACATGGCATAGGAGGGGAGAGAGTGCAAAACAGTTTTGATCAAAGTGTGCCTACCCCCATAAGATAAGGTGTTAGCTTTCCATCCAGCAACTTTAGAATTGAGTCTGTCCACAGGAGGCTGAAAGTCACTACACTTTGACTTGCTCAAAAACATTGGTAGTCCAAGATAGATTGCCTTTTTGTCACCTTTCCTGAGTTTCAGCAGCTCCCTAATAGCTCTTTTCATGGTTGATGGGGTATTTTGGCTGAAAAAGATAGAAGACTTTGCTTTGTTCACTTTCTGGCCAGAGACTTCTTCATATAACTTGAGGCACAGATTCAGATTCTCAGCTTCCTCTAGGTTGGCCCTCCCTAGAAGCACTAAGTCATCTGCAAACATCAAGTGTTCCACAGGATCACAACCTCTAGCCATTTTGATACCATGAATCAAACCATCTCCTAGTGCAAAGTGGAGATTCTAGAAAGGACTTCAGTACACATGATGAAAAGGCTAGGGGAGAGAGGGTCCCCTTGTCTGATACCACACTTAGGAGAGAACTTAGCAGAGGGCTTTCCATTAATGATGATAGAGTAGGAGACAGTCTTAACACGTTCTTCAATCCAGCTTCTGAATTGTGAGGGAAAGCCATACCACTTTAGAATAGTAAAGATAAAGTTCCAATCTAATCTGTCAAAAGCTTTTTCCATATCAATCTTAATAGCCATCAGCCCTTGTTTTCCTTGTTTCTTCTTCATTGTGTCCAAACTTTCATGGAGTATAATCACATTTTCTTGTATAATTCTACCCTTTACAAAAGCAGCTTGCTTAGGATTGATGATGTTAGGGAGAATAGGGGCAATTCTATTAGCCAATATCTTTGAAATAACCTTGTAGATTGTATTGCATAGGCTGATAGGTCTGAATTGATTTACCTTAGCTGCTTCAGTACACTTAGGGATCAGTACAATGAAAGAATCATTAATGTCTCCATCCAGTCTTCCATTCCTAAAGAAGTTTTGAATCATATCACAGAAATCTTGTTTGATTATTTCCCAATATTGTTTGAAGAACAGGACTGGGAATCCATCAGGCCCAGGTGCCTTGAAGCTTCCCATTTGGAATAGAACCTCATAGATTTCATCATAAGAAGGAATGGAGCATAGGTTTGGCGACTGATCAACATCAATCTTGTTAGGAAATAGTTCTTCCATCCAATCAGGGCAGCATGCATTCTTAGACTGGAACAAATTCTTATAAAAATTGCAGAACTCACTTTCAATTTCAGCATTAGTAGTAGCATACTCACCATCAGCCTTGAAGATTTTGTTGATTGTGTTTCTTTGGCCCCTTATAGCAGCTGTGGTGTGAAAAAATTTGGTATTAGAGTCTCCATCCTTGAGCCATTGAATTCTTGATTTCTGTTTCCACATAATCTCCTGCCTTCTAAGCAGTTCCTTTAGTTGAGATTTCAGCACATTTTCTTGCATGACACTATTTACTGTGTTGTATGGTTGAACCTTGAGCAAATCTTCCTGAGTTTTCTTCAACATATAGTTGATATTACCAAAATGCTCTCTATTCCACTTTCTGAGAGCCATTTTTGTCTCCTTGATATTTCCCTTCCATGAGTTAATGATATTCTGATCTCTATACTTCCTCCAACTTGTTTGAATGACATCTTTACATCCTTCATCTCTAATCCACATGGCCTCAAATCTAAAAGGTCTAGCAGTACCACTCCTTCTAGGCTCTAGGCCCACAAGCAATGGTATATGGTCAGAGGTACTAGCAGTGTGGTGGATAATGACAGCTCTAGGGAACATCTTTCTCCATTCACTATCACAAAATCCCCTATCTAATCTCTGTTTAATGATGCCTCTTCTATCCCAACCATTGCATCAAGTGAATTTTGATCCAATGAATCCCATATCAATTAGACCAAGCTCTTGTACCATTCTGTCAAGACCTCCCTTTGAAGAGCTAGCTACAGATCTGCCTCCAACCTTATCTAATTGGGACAACACCTCATTGAAATCCCCTATCACCACCATAGGTAAGCAACAGTTTCTGTAAATCAAAGTAATATGTTTCCACAGTTGACACGATTTCTTACGTGAAATCCCCTATCACCACCATAGGTAAGCAACAGTTTCTGTAAATCAAAGTAATATGTTTCCACAGTTGACACGATTTCTTACGTGTATACGCAAGTGCACGGTCGAAGTAATAAAATGAGAGTATTAAGCTCAGGTTGTCGAACCCGCAGGGACAATCTTGAGATTATTTAGCTAAACGATTAATTTAGAGTTGAAGTAACCAGTAGGAAAAAGTTGTGACTTTAGAGTTCGTCACCCGCAAACAAGTGACTGAAATTAAATAAACGAACTGATATTTTTGTTATTTTTCTGATTAATACGAAGATGGAGAACACTAGATAGTTTTAGGGTCCCTAGGGCATTTAGATATTTCCGGACTATGATTTGAAACACTCTACCTACGTCTAGTTATACCGGGTCACACTCAGTACGATCTTCTGTCGATCTCACGCAAATCTACGTTACGGTATACTTCGGGTCCTGTCGGTCCACCTCTGTCTACCGTTACGTTCTAGTCAGCTAGCCAGGTTCCCTCACCGGGTCCTGTCGGTCCACCGATTATGCTAAACTTAACTACGTCTAACCGAAACAACCCACACACGGTCATTCAAGTCTCTATCTCCTGTCGGTCTCAAGAAACTACGAGAATGTCAACAACGTTCTTCACGAATCCGGGTTATGTTCACTGTCGTGCAACTAACCTAGATAACTAGCATGTATTGGGTGATCAAACCAAACAAACTAAGAGTTAAGAACAAGAAATTGTTGAATAACTAGAACAATACGTGGATTTAAGTATCAAAACATGAATCAAAGAGACAAAAATCCGGAAAATCTAATATAAACCCTAGTTCTCCATAAACTATCTAGCATGAGAGCTTAGCTAGACATAGTCTTGTTTAGCTCTACAAAGTTCTCCATGAAATTGATAAAACGAGAGAGGAAAGAGATCAAACGCGAATCGGAAGTTTTCCGTCCTTCGTCGTCTTCGTCTTTTTCTTTTTCTTCTGCCTTCAATGGCGTCAATCCCCCTCTCAAAACAGCCCCTCTTCCCATTAAATCAGTCCCGTAGCTTATTTCTTTGTAATTTAACCTATTTACAATTTGACCCCTCCAAGGTTGTGGGAGCACCATTTAGGTTTTATTAAAGCAAACCCGTACCTCTTTTTCTTCTCCGTGCTTTTATTTTCCTTCAGGAGATCGTGCGACCAGCTTCTAAGATCGGAATTGATGGCTCTGGTTTGGCCTGGTGAAGCTCTGTTTTGCTTCGGTGATTGCCTTGATCTTAGGTGGGTCTGAGATTGAAGCCGACGGCTTCGTGGGTCTGCGATGGCTTCGGTGATTGGGCGTCTGTTCTTGCGCTTCTTCCTCCTTCTCTGCTGCGGCCATGGCTGGGTTTATTGGTTGGTCTGTTGTGGAGGGGAATTGGTGTGGCTCTGTATTGTGGATGATGGCTGAAGTCAGGTTGTGGTGAAGGCTAGGCTAAGGGGATGGTTGTGGTTAATTGGGTTTGTGATGAAGGTTGATGGTGTTTGGTTGTGTGGCGTAACAGGTCATGAAGGTGTGAAATTGGGTTTGTTTAGGAGGTGAAATTGGTAAAGAGGTGGTCTGATGGTTGTTGTGAAAGAGGTGAATGCAGGTGGTAGTGAATTGAGGTGAATTTGGTGTAGGCAATGGTTGATTTGTTGGAGGAGATAATGGTAGCAGTAGTGGTGGTGAAGATGTAATCAGTGGCTGGTTTTGGTGATGGTGATGAAGGTTAGGCTTAGGTAGGTGTAACTGGGAGTAATGGTGGGTTTGTGGTGATAAAGGTGTATTGGGTTTTAGGTTGGTAACTGGCAAAATGGTGGCTTGTTGTGGGTTTATTGTGGCAGGAGGTATGGGGGTTTTGGAGTCAATGGCAGATTGGTGTTTTGGTGGAGTTTGGTTGTGGTTTAGGAAGTAGGTAATGGAGAAGGATGTGGTTAATTGCAGCAGTTTATTCACAAACTTTTCTCTCTTCTTCCTTGCTAGCCAATTCCTTAAGCTTTCTTCCTTTTCCGAAGTTTGTTTTCATCTTCGCTTAATCTCGCAAGACCGAGTTCCTGTCAAAACAACACAAACACACCCCGTGCGATCAAAAGTGACAATTAAAGCTCAAATTAACGCGAGAAACGCCCAGACTATCAATTACGCACATATAGCTCAACTACATAAAATCCTCGCATTCACAGTACAAAACTCATAATATTTACCCAGAATGCACGCAAAACGATAGTAAACACGTAGAAGAAATATAACTCTATACAGAGTTATCAACAGTCTTCTTCTAGCTCCCTCATTACATGGAGCATAAATGCAGTTTAGTAACCACGGACCTTTATCCACCTTACTATGAACAAGAACAGAAATCAGGAATCTATTTTTGAAAACTACCTCAAACTGATCTTTATCCTTCCACATAAAAACAATGCCACCACTCTTCCCCACTGGTTCACTAGCTTCAAAGTTAGTAAAACCCATTTTAGAAAAGTGATTGATATACCTGCTGGAATTGATCTTTGTTTCTGACAAGAAGCACCAGCCCAGATCTTCCTGTCTTATTAGGGACTTTATCTGGCGAATTGTCGGGGTCTGTCCCAACCCCCGGCAATTCCAAACGCATCCACTCATTGGAGGTTGGGGGGCGTGGTAAGGCCCGCCTCCTCAGCCATAGTGTTGTCTTCTTGCTCGTCCAACTCTTGGTTACGCTCTTGACTTCTGAAAACTCCGTCTTTGCCTCTAGTAATCATTTTCCTAGCCGGCAGAAGCTTCTGGGTTGTGAAATCTTCCCCTGTATCTCCGTCCACACAAGGGATTTCAATGATTTCCATTTCTTCTGTAGCGCGGTGTCTCCCTTCCGAGTTGTTTGATCTATATTTCTTCCTTGCTTGCAGGTTTGTAGGATTGCAGATTCTCTGAAACTCTCTTTTGAGTTGCACCTTTGTTCTAGAATCTTCTGCTATGAATTTATTGACCACCAACCTCCTTGTTTCCTCCTTGAAAGCTTCCATATCCAAGCTTGTTGATTTTCCCCCATACTGCAATCTCTTGTGTAGGTTTTTCTCAAGTTGTATTTATTCGTCGTCTTCGTCCGATTCCTCAATTTCTAGAACCCTAGTTTCTTTGTTCTGTGACGTTCCCTTTTCTTTGAGCGATATCGTTTCACTAAGGTTTGAATTCTGCTCCAGGTTTGGGTTGAGAATTTGGGCTAACTTGTCACCAAATTGTGTAAATGGGTCCATATTGCTGTAAAATAGTGGGCTTCATCTGTTGTGGGTTGGGCCAGAATTAATTGAGATGTGGTAGTTGACCACCTTTGGCCCACTATCCAGGTCCGGCCCACCTGATTTCTGTGGCCCAAACTGAGACTTGTTACTTCTTTCGTCCCTGTTTTCTGTAACCCTAGATGCTCTGCTATCATCTTCCTTGTAGTTTCCATCCTCCAGCTCACCATTCCGTACAAAGATTGTACCGGTGCGTGCTCTCCACTCATCAGTGATGGCGATATTCTCTGAACGATCCGTTATTCTTCTTGGGATTCGCTCTTTGTCCTTTGCCAGCTGTAGCTTTCCTTCTCTGAAAATCACGCGCTCACCTAGCGCTTGTCTGCTACCACGCGCCGGCGCCTCCTCCTTCTCTGCAACTATTTCCGACCGGTGTTGCTTATCTTCACTGGGTTTCCGGCTTGATTCTGCGACTCTTCTGCTACCGAAACCCCATCTCTTCCCGTCTTTTGCTCTGAGATGGGGTCCATATCCAGATTTGAGGCCTTCTTCTTGAGATTTAAACTTGCATTTTTCTTTCTCATGGCCGATTCTACCACACCGGAAGCAGAAATTCATCAGTTTCTCATATTGGAATGGTATCCAACTCGTGGAACCATTCTTCAATTGGAGATAGAACCCTCTTTCCAGGGGTTTTGATGTGTCCACCTTGATTCTTATTCTCATCGGAGACATGACGGATTCTTCCTCGTTTTCTTCATTAACTGCATCTACTCCAACGACTGTTCCGATTACCGCTCCAATTTTTTTTGCGTTCTTGACAATCAGCTTTTCGAGTGGCAATTGATGTATTTGCACCCAGAAATCGCACTCTCTGAAACACATGTTCTCAGGGTTGATTTCCTGTTGGAACTTACGCATCACCAAGAGATTGTTCTGCACCATCCATGGGGTTCCATTCCAAACCGTTGCACAGTCTTCGTCGTCCTCAAATTGAAGACAAAAAGATTGTTTCCTCTAGCTGATACGGTAAAACCAGCTTTGATTTTCCAAACAGCTTTAAAAATTGCTTCTACTGTCTGCGTTCTTATTTCTCTTTTTGTTAAAACTTTCCCAAACAAACATCGATTGCTGAGTGTTTTCACTGATTCTAATCCATCATCTAGATTGAGTATTGTGGGGTTTTCCGAGTTCACCGATGAACCCTCCATTTGGGCAAACAGAGAGTTGAAGGTGGGGGAAAACGGGACAGAGAGGTGGGTGAAGAACGGAGGAAAGGGGGAGAGGAGTATGAAAGAGAGTAGAGGATCGAGGCCTAGATCTAAGAAAAGAGAGAGAACCAGCAACTTTGTTGGACTCACCTGCACTTAGTGAGTGAGACTCGGTATCAAGAAAAGCAGAGAGAAAACATCTCTCTACCCTCTGCTATGGAAACTCGTGTATTTCCTAATGTTTGGCTATATTCCTTTTTAAAATTGTTTTGATCATGTTCAATGCTTTGCTTATTCCTTTCCAACAGTCCGAGAAGTGTAATAAACATATTATATAAAAGAGCATTAGTTTCCTACCGTGGGTAATATCCTGCTACTTGACCATGAATCATAGTTCAACTTGTGGGTTGGATAATGAAGTTTTTGATTGTGATTAGAAAAGAAAACCTTGTCGGTTGATTCCCCTCATTGATGTTTCCTTTGTTTACTCTGTCAGGTTTCTAGCTGGAGGGATTTCAACAAGGGTGGAAAGAAGGTATTGTTGCTGTTCTTATTATTTATTATTATTGTCGTTGCTGTTGCTGCTGTCTCGAATGTCAATTTGTTTTTAATGATTTTGAAACATTTTGTAGACGAAGAAAGGAGCGACACGACCACCAAAGCTCAAAACTGAAGATCCCAACAAATCCTATGTTCAGAGGCCTGTGAAACGCGCTTAAAGTTGGATAGAGGGATCTCAGCTGGAGAAAAAAGGAGAATATCTGGAAGGACAATTTGCTTCTGCTCATTGTAGGTGCCCATGATAGTTTGCGAAAGGGTCTCTGAGATGGAGAAAGGTTGGAGGTTGTATTAAGCAATGGTTGCAGGTGTTCTCTATGCTATGGCTCTGTCCTTTGACGACAATAAACGTATTTCAGAAACACATGTAACGCATGTAGAAGAACGTTGTTATTTGAAGAATGAATTCCTTGGCTGATAGACGTGGCCGGGATGGATGTAAATTAACTTAGCTCACCTTGATCTTGAATTCTCTATAAGAAAGATGAAAGCATTAGCAGCTTTATTTCTGTTGAACTCTGAACCACAATTTACAAGTATCGGAAAGGGCTTAGATCATTCACCCACTTAAATTGGAGTGAACTGCAGACAATATACTACCTGCTAGAAGTTTCTGCATCTGCACCGAACTATTGAAGCAATGGAGAGTATATGTGCATTTACATTGATCGTAAGACCTATGGGATTACGAAATGTGGGTTGCAGATATATGCTTCTGGGATTATGAGATACATTTTGCAGGATCTATATTATATATGCTTCGTCATAATCATTTTTTAGGTTCTCTCTATATAGCTAAATCGACCATCTACTGTAACTGGAATGATTTAAGAGAGCCTACAACACGCAGTCTTACAGAAGAATTGTGTCAGAGTTGATATGATGCTAAAGCAATTAAGACCAAGAAGAGTATGTGCCGATGTAGAAAGAAGCAAAGCCGATGAGATTAACCATGGAAGGGCAAACCAAATCGCCGGAAATGCAAGTTTGGTAGGATTGTTTCTTGCAGACTCTTCTATTAACATCACAGCCATGAAAGCATTGTTCAAATGGATCTGGGCCCATGGAAAAGATTTTCCTATCATAGACGCACGGGTCTACATATTCATCTTTAGATTCCCGTCAAAAAAGCGATGGAGAATTTGATGGATCGAGGGCTGTGGAGCTTCAAAAACGAGTTACGAGTTATTGCTTTTGAAGCACTAGGTGTGGGGATTAAAATAGACCCGGCTAAGGTTGCTTTCAAGACAGTGGAAGCGTGGGCTCACATAAGGAATTTACCGATCCACTTGGTAAATGAAGATGTAGAGGAGGCTCTGGCTCCCGAGATTGGGGAACTAATCAAGGTTCATACAAGAGAAGAAAACGAGAGATGCATATGCAAGTATATCTGGGTTCGTGTTCGGATTCCTATAGATCAACCGCAAGAATGAGTGGATTAGTGCAGCCAGATGAAGAAATATGGGTTGATTTCAAATTAAAAAAAAAAATTGTCAGCTATTTGTACCCGATGTGGAGCCTTTACGCATAGTCTGGTCAAGTTCCAAAAAAACAAAAATGATCTCGTCAGTGGCTACAACGGTATTTGGTTGATTTTCAGCACCAAGAAAGGAAAGGAAAGCGCTCGATTATGGTGAAAATGGGGGAGGTGACATAGACCACGAGAGATTGCTGGAGGCAGGGCAGAACCTGGAGACCCAGCGGAGGATACGGCAGAAATGGACGGAACCGATGAATCAAAGATATACATCGTTCGCCCAGCTGGGAATTTGGTTGTAGTAAGATATATCGTCCTCCACTACACCTTTTTTTAGCAAAAATGTTTGCTAGATCATTGCATATCCTACTAACAAAGGAGAAATTTACTGAACTAAAGTTTCTTACCAACTGTTGACAATCAGTGAACATTTCCCTCATGTCATCAGCAAGAGCTTCAGAAGCTTTCATTCTCGAGGCAAACTCCTTTTTAGCAAGCTATGCACCAAGAAGCAATCTGCTTGAACCTCTATCCTCTGAAGCTTCAGCTCCACAGCTAGAAGAAGACCCTTCCTAACAGCCGAGAGCTCTGTCAGCGAAGGGCTTCTCATTCGTTTAAGCCGGCGGTGTCTTCCTGCGTGTAAACTCCCAGTTGAGTCTATAACAACAACTCCAACTCCGAAAGCAGGTCCTGCTTTATGCCACGACCCGTCTATGTTAACCAAGTGTGTTTCACTCAACTGGGGGATCCATTTTTGCGCTGTAGTGGTTGCTGCCACCATGGTGTCTTCCAACAGCTCCTTTAATCTAGCTTCCTTGAACCACAAAACGAAGTCAGACCCGAAGCGAGCTGTGTCAACCGCACTCTTGCTTAGTCCATTAAAAAACGGGTGATTCCACATGTGGTAATGGAAGCACATGAGCAATGGAAGCCACCAAAATTGACTAATTACAATTTGAATACGGATGTAGCACGGAGCGGAGCCATCGACCCCAAGTATGACGGTCAGTGTTGCATCGGAGTCACTAGAGGGGGTGGTTTTTGCCGGCTTTAGTGCTCTGATTACACAGAGCAACGGTGGAAGAATCAGAGCTAATTGACGTAGGGGAAAGGCTAAAAGACTTTCGAGAAGGTAATTACTCAACACGGGGAAGGAGGAAACTTCTTAACACATAGTTTTTTTTTTTTTTCAGAAACCCATTGTAGATTTAGAAATCAAACTTAAAACTGTAGAAGATTTTCAGTGACAAACTGCAAGCAGTTGAAGGCCATTTGTCATAAAGAAAACATAAACACTTCTGTCACAGCTTAAATTAACTGTAATATGTTTTGGTGATTAAAGAAAAAAGAACGCAAATCCATATATTCTTGCAGAAACTAAGTTAGCTTCACACAACCGTATATATTGTACAAAAGATAGACGAAATACACAAAGCAACTCCTCTATGATACATCAAATATGCGACCAAAAATACTTCCAACATTATACATCTCACAATCACATATAATCGACCCCGCATTCTCTCAACGAAAAAAGGAGGAAAATACAACCCTAACACGGTAAACCAAAAAACTATATATAAAAAAACTAAATTGAAAAATAACCCTCCACTAATCTCACAAGAAACACTGCCAATGCTGACATCTACTCGCCCAGAGCTCGATTTACAGGTAACTTCAGCAAGGACGGCAACTGCGGTTAACTGACCTACCTTTATCGCCAACAGCTGGGTTTTTTCTTTATCTTACTATAATCTTGATTTCTTGAGGCGGTCCAGTTTCCAAGTACCAAATGCTCACTCCACATGACCATGGTGGTGGTACTTATAAGCCAAATCCTCCATGTGGAGATGTGTATGGAACAACAGAAATCAAATATTGTTACACGGGGTTGGGGCTGAAACGGCTATATGTATGGAACCATGTACTATATCCAAGCAAGAGAACCCCGGTCATTAGCAGTTTGAGGACGGCCTCGAGTTGGTGTAGGTGGTCTGTTTGCATTAAGCTCCTGATCTCGAAAACAGAAATTACGTCAATTCCCTGACTAAATAAGTTACCAATTACCATATCTCTTCTTAAACGGAAAGGAAAATAGAGAAATATAAATTGTGCCGTGGCCATTAATCGTGTAGGCTAGACTACAAAAGTGAGTCACAACAGAATGCTGGACATGTTTTGATACTAACTATGCATGTATCTGACAATCAAATGGAATTCTATTTCCATTTGAAGGTATCTTTTAGAGACACGTCGGAGATAGGTTACTTAATTATTGAATTTTGACGGAATGAGCTGACATGACATATTTTTTCTTGACAATAAGGTTCCCTTGATCTAAAGCAAGTTCTCAACTTGACAGTTGACACAAGTTGAAGAAGAACCTCAAAGAATACGGAACCAAACAATGAGTCTATTTAGATTTATTCATTTCCCTTATTGAGATTGAGAATTTAACCGCACCTGCATCCATGTGTCTTCTATGTGCCGTTCGGGTGAAGTCTCTGGTGATGACAGTGCTGGTGGCAATGGATGAATAAGTTTCGGAACAACAACAAGATCTCTACCCAAAACTAAGATTGCGCCTGCATTATTTGCAGTACCTACGTACACAGTAAAACAAATGCTTAAATACAATTCTATATAACAGCAAGGCCAACAACATAGCAGAGGCGGCAAAAAGGTACCACAATAATTGGTGGCTGAGAACAGAGTGATTAAATGTCCCTGAGCAAAACGCTCAAAGCCATCCATCACACATTCGTGTGCGCGTACAATCAACTGAAGATCATTGTTGTTGCAGAATTCCATCACACGATCGGGCTGCAAAAAGGAAAAAAAAAAAAGTGATCAGTAGACGTCAAATAGAACTTTAGAGGAAACAAGTGCTATGTACTCCACAGTCCACACTTAAAAGATTTCCAACCAGTAGCAGAAATATGGGACATGAAAGAAAATTAAGAACTAAGAAGTGTTAATGTCAAATAGTCGTACTTCAGAAACGGTGACTAAAATAGGCCACTAATTACATTTCCCTTTCTATGTCAAGGGCTAGACCTTAGTCACCTAAAACCTCTCGAAGGGGCATCGCTCCCGCTCCCAAACCTCGCTCTGGCGCTTTCGAGACCAAACTCGCTCTAAAGGCGTTCCAGAAAATACAGAGCTCGTTTTCGTAGGCGAATCACTTTTTAAAGCCAATTTATCATTAGTTTGGACTATACTTGATGATTAATCTCAACTTATTATGTGTCAGTTTGATAATTCAACTATTTAAACATTATTCTTCCTTATTGAAGTAACCTATTTGACAAATGAATACTGACAACCCCTTTAATAAAATATATTCTCATGTGTAAAATCATATTATCATATATAAATATTAGTTTTCTCATAAAATTATAGTAAATAAATATTATATATAGACGCTCTTATGACGCTCTCAAATGCAAGCCTTCTGAAATTAGACGTTTTTCCGCTCCCGCTCCAGTTCGCGCCCTCGCTTCGCTCGCGCTCTAGGTGACTTAGGGCTAGACACACTAAAACCATAGAAAAACTAGGGTCGTGCAAGAAAAATATGAAGATGCATGATAAATCTCAAACTAATGGAAGTAACCGTATTTCAAAGGACAAACGACTGATGCACACTTTAAAAGCATGCTGATATGCTAACATATGCTAAAAATAAGGACAAAAAATAGTGAAAATCTGAAGGGAGGAAATGAAACGCTACTCACCCCAAACGTAACCAAACCGGGACCTCTTGCATTTGGTCTTAATCCTTCAACGCTGTCATTTTCTGTTGGATCAGACCTTGAGAGGCAAAAATAAAGCTATATGAGAATCAGCAAAGTGAAATCAAATATAAAGAAAGCAAAGCTATGGACATGCACTTACCATAATAGATCCATGAGAACTATCGAGCCTGCTTCCATTGTTATCGGGCGCTGTAGACTCTCAATCTGTTCCACGTGATTAATTGATCTTCCGATGCCACCATGCATGCAGATAATTTTTTTCTCGATTAGGGCAGCCAAAGGCAGCCAATTGAACAATCTGTTTATCCTATGCCAAGCCCATATTCCGTCTCTTTCACCCTGTTAGGCATGTCATGAAGTCGATGAGTGTAACTGGCAACAGAATATAACAAAAATAATTTGAGATACCAATAATATTTACCATGCGCTCAATACACTCAATTCGAAATCCAAATAGCGCATTGATATCAGCAGCTTCATGATTCCCTCGAATTAAGTGTATGTTGTGGGGATATTCCACCTACAAGACCAAATTACACAAAACATGATCATTGTCTAATCCTAGTTTACTATGAGAGTAGGGACAAACAGTCACTATGAAGCAAAGACACCCGGGTTACAAACACAACATTGATGCCAGCAAAGTGATGCAGCACATGGTCTTATCATAATGCCAGATTTCATAAGTTCCGGTACCCTTTGCGTATGGGGGAAGTCCATTTTATGCAAGTCAATGTGTTGACCAAAGAGCCAATTCGTAAGAATAGTGAAAGTGTAATATACCTTTAGAGCTAGCAAAAGAGTGATGGTCTCCAAGCTGTGCTGGCCCCGATCAACGTAATCTCCTAAGAATAGATAATCAATATACCTGTCAATCATGTAAAGAATTAGCAACAAGAGAAACTGGTCGCTATATAACAAGTCAATAACCAAACAAACAAGGTTTTAAATAATACTTGGTACGAACTAAGAACAGCCAAGGTTAATAACAAGACTACTGAAAATGTGAAATCATGAAACTATGTGCGACTTCAATTGGGAGACGGGAAACATATTACTAACCATCATTGTTCTCTAATAGTTCCGCAAGGATAAAGCACACTTGTAGGATATACTACTTCAAATAATAACATAAGTTGAAACCCAGAAGCTAAAAGACCTCTGGAAGAGGTTTGCCGGGAAAACCAAGCTTCTCAACCTCCATAACAATTTTTAAGAAGTCAGGTATAATCGTTGACGCAAATGAGGAACTTATAAGAATCTGCTTAAAGTGAAATGTCTTTGCATATTGTTACAGTAAAAAGCGGACAACTAAATGACCTAACCCTTGCGAATGTGGCAGCAGACCTCCCTAACTCAATTTTTCAAAACATGATACTGGTTTTCGCTTGGTTTGCACCATAGTACCAAATATCAACTAACCATAAATGGAGTTTCATGCCCGATTCACTAACTGATGTCCTTTACCAGTTACTCAGTGTGGCACCCATATGACACCTGACACCACGTACTCAATTCTATTGTACCTACAACTATGGACATTTTGAATACTAACTTCAAGATGAGATGTATGCTGCCTATGCAAAACATGAGGCCTAAGATTAGAACTTCCTACTAGAGAGTGCCACAACTTCATATTAGAAGCAACTTAGACCTTTAAATAGTCTACCACCAGATCTTGTGGAAAGGTGTGGATCATGCTTTTGGCACATTCCATAGGAAGGACTCAGCTGATCAATACCATGGGGGCTCATATAACCGTGGGACCATTTTCCGGACACACCAGATGTTAACATGTGAGATTGTAGTAGACAGGGAGTCATATAGATACAAAAATCCAGGTCAACACTAGTTAGTGCAGTTAACCAGAACTTCAACCCATGAGATGTTTCTATGTCAGTATGTCTATCAAGATATCTCAGCATGAGATGGCATTGACCAATCACTCAGACTGATGGCCATTGAACACCTAAAATTCCTCGAAACTACTGTCCTAGAATTCCTCAAAACTACTGTCACGTAGTCTTTCGGGCACTGCTCCCACTGCTGTGGATCAAGTGACACCAGAAACCTTGAGCCCAGGTGAAAGACTGGGTTTTGATGGACAAACACGTGTTAGATCATGATTCGCACAGCAGCCATTTGGTCGTGTCATAGTGAGGTCACCGGAAGGAAGCTCGTTGGCTCATCCCATGGGAACACAATGGGATCAGCAAGGGTATAATACGGGCATGGAACTGGCCAATAGAAAGCATTACCTATTCTGGGCCCTCTCGGCAGGTTTATAAGCTGTGGGTTATGTAGTCCGGCTGTATTATTTGGGCCTTGAAGACAAGTCGAGGTTTTTGAGCCTCACATACATGCTGTGTTGTGGCTAAACCAAGTATTGGGTTGGGTCAGAAACAATTAGATGGCAAAACACTAGCCGCTCTTTTTGTCCAAAGTGTTTGCGGGAAATCCAGGCTCACAGAGAACACCTTTTTATGTTCAGAATTTCGCCCAGTTTAGAGCTTAAACAATAAGGAGCCACTGCGAGAGGATCAGCTGTTTCATCATCTGAGCCCACCCACCCTAGGCTCCAACAATTCCTGCTAGTCTTTAGTTATCTGCTTTTCATTTTAGTTAATGTAAAGCAACAGTTTGCTTGCACTGTTCCTTTATCAATGTATTTCTACTGTTACCAGTGAAAATAAAAATGTATCCCTACTCTATTTTCAGTTTGTTTCTTCATCAGCACAATACCTTTCATACGCAATTCCCTACATGTACCCTCCAATTTAAGAACAGTTCCCACATACTACTAGGAATAGGATAGAGAATACAAGTTTATGCCAAACTATTGATGTATGAGCAAAATCACTTACGAGATATCCCCAGCAGTTGAAGGGGAGCCATACTCGTCAAATAATCTCATAAGGTCTCCAAATTGCCCATGTAAATCACCAAAGATCTTAATAGGAGCCCTAAGTTGGAGAACGCTTGGCTCACTCGAAAAAATGCGCTCTGCGCTATCACAAAGATCTGCTATCTCATTGCAATCCAAAAAGAACTGTCTGCGCACAGGGGGCTTCCAGCCACGAGGCTTCAAGAGATGAGCTAGCACCTGAGCAACAGATAAACAACTCTCCCATCAGGACAAATCTTACAACGTAAATTTTACAGCTAAAACCAACAGCCAAATAACAAAAGAAACAGAGTAACACAGATAACTAACGTAATGTCACATTCACAAAGAAACCAGGTTCTTAGCCACAAAATTTGGGTTTATATTTAATATGCTCTACACTAATCATTTGAAATGTGAAAGGATAGCAACAAGAATGGAATGAGCAAGCACACGAACTAACGGGCTCACGAAGTCAGAAGACATCATTGAAAAGAGGCTCATGAAAGCTTTTCCACCAGAGAAAAACTTCAGAAAAACTGGAACTAAAACGATTTACTTATCTGTGAGGACGTACTTTACTACGCATAAACA